>CM036609.1:4052846-5252846 GCA_020745705.1 Hemiprocne comata | reverse complement strand
AACCATGGGAGGGGAGCACCCAACTGCACTGGCCCTGCAGGGGGTTTCCCCAACAAGCCCCAGCCCTTTGCCTCTGAAAGCACGACCTGAACTTGCGTTTCCACAGGCGGGATTGCAAAACGCTGACGTGCGACAGCTGCGTTCTTTGCAGCTCCTCTGGGTCAGGATTTGGGGACAAACAGGACAGAGGGACTCCACAGGGATCCCCCATGCACGTGGAGGCAACATTCAGGGTCTATCGTGAAGCTCACGCTGCTCTTTTCAGAGCAAAATGAAACACCAAATAAAAACTTTCCAACCCTTACCTGTGAAGAGGGGGCTGAACACAACCGGGGAAAAGGCACTTTGAGTTCTTGTCAGTCTGTGTTTCCTGTGGGAAATAAGGGAAAGAGTGTTAGTAGATGAGGAGACTTGGTGGATCCCACCAGAAGAAGACAGCGTGTGACCTTCTGAAAGCAGGAGAACCCTCCCCAGCCTCTACAGAAGCTGGAGGCAGCTTCAGTGCTGCGTGTTTACCCAGCTCCTGGAGCAGTGCTGTGGCCTAAGTAGGGCAGCCAACCAGTAAAGCTGGGTCTCCGTCCTGCTACCAGGCAAGTCTCTAACTAGGTAATTAATAAAGTCTTTGGAAAGAAAAACCCCAAGCAAGTCTGGTAACCAGAGCCAAGGAGCTGTTTCACAACAGGCCTCACGCTGTTCCTCTGGGTCTGGCCTCTGACAAACAGGTTGGGTCCTGGGCTGTGCCTGGAGCAATGAGGGCACCTGTGCCACCTCTGGAGGACACCAGCTCCACCTCTGGAGGACACCAGCTCCACCTCTGGAGGACACCAGCTCCACCTCTGGAGGACACCAGCTCCACCTCTGGAGGACACCAGCTCCACCTCTGGAGGACACCAGCTCCACAGAGGGCTTGAGGGACACGGGGGCTAGACCTGGAGCTGATGAGATGGGTGGGAACAGCTAAACACGCAGCTCTGCCGAGGACCTGGGAACACCAGTGATCCCAGTGAGGTTTTGCTTCCCCAACCAGTGGTTTTATGGCAACGCTGAGGCCAGCCCAGTGCTCCCCCCCACACGGACCCACTCCCCCTTCCAGCACCTTCCCTGGCAATGCTGCAGGACTTGATCCAGATCATGGAATGGTTTGGGTTAGAAGGGACCTTAAAAACCATTCAGTCCCACCCCCTGCATGGGCAGGGACACCTCCCACCAGACCAGGTTGCTTCAAGCCCCATCCAACCTGCCCTTCAACACTTCCAGGGATGGGGCAGCCACAGCTTCCCTGGGCAACCTGGGCCAGGGTCTCACCACCCTCATGGTGAAGAATTTCATCCAAATATCCAACCTGAATCTCTCTTCTTCCAGTTTAAAGCCATTCCCCTTTGTCCTATCACTTAATGCCCTTATAAAAAGTTCCTCCCCAGAGAAAATGCTGGTAAACTGAGGCACAGAGTGTGGCAGCCCCAGGACTAGAATCTGTGGTTGAGGTGAAACACGTCCCTGGTGCCAGAAACTCACTCCTGCCTTAGACCAAATGCTTCTCTTGTGTCCAGACACCTCTCTGGGTCACACAGCTGTCAGTAAATGTTCAATACTCTAAGTTTGCAAAGAAAAATACTAAGAACACTCGTCATCCTGATATTTAAAACCCCATTCAAGTGTTTGGAGGTGTTTTCATTTTAATTCTCTCGCAGATACTTGAGGGTTGGGTGTTTCCTCCAAGGAGAACAACTCACCCATTATCAGCCACATGTGCACACACACAGTCAAGACTTCTGGACTAGTCCCAACTAACCTGATGGAAACAGCTCTGTTCCCACCCACTAAGCCAGGTGGGAAGGAGCACTGCTGGCATTTTGCTGCCACCAAAACAGCTTCGTTTTCTGCCAACGTTTTTGCAGCCATTGATTTCTGAGACTCCTCGTTTCTAGCAAGGTCACATCAGCAGGAATGATTCACGTGGACCAAATCCTCCACTTCCCAACTCAGTCTCCACCACAACAACAACCTTCCGTGCTTCCTCCTCCTGCCCTCAAGTCCTGCAGCATCCAAATGAAACTGAAACCCACTGAGAAGTAATTAAGTGTGACCAGTACCTGAAGGCTGCTGCATTGGGTCAGTGCAGCCCTGCAGAGCTGGAGAAAGCCAAGGGTGGACGTTGCCATTCAGGAATGCTATGGACAGATCCTCCATGGATTCATGCAGACAAAACTGGGAAACCCTCAGGCTCCAGCAATAGAGGATGTTTAGGGTCAGTTCCCCACCAGTCCTGCAAGAGCAGCCAGCATGGTGCTGCCTTCACTCACCCCAGGGCACTGTCCTGGTAACACCAAGGCAAGGCTTACCCCACCATGTGCTACCTTATGCAAAATAATAATAAAAAAAACCACCTCACAAGACTTGGGTACCAACCCAACAAGCGACCTGCAGCAGATGCCCAGGTCCTCCTGCACCCACCTGGCTGCAGAACCACTGCCCACCCCTGTCCCCTTTTCCCAGTACAAACTGCTCCCAAAAAAGAGCCATTTCACTGACACAACCTTTCACTGCCACCACCCAGGCCCTGGGTGAGGAGCTGCACGTTGGTGCCTCCGCATTTACTTTCTTGCAGCTGAGCAGAATCCAAGTATTGATCTTAGATAATGGGGCTGGTTTCCTTCCCATAACTGCTGCAGGAGGCAAAGCCACACCGCGTGGCCTCCAGGACCAGCAGCACGATGGGAAACTTGGGCAGCAACTCCAAATACCAGGAATTCTGCTGCTTGCGGATGTTTAAAAACAAAGAGTTGGACGAGATAAGAGCTGTGGCAGAGCAAGGGAGCTGCACCCTTCACCACCAGCCCTTGCAAGGCAGGAACAAGAGCTCGACAGCAGAGCCAGGAATTAAACCACTTCCCAGCAAGCCCAGCTTAGCTAAACTGCATCTAACCTCTCCTGAGAGCACGGGCATCCCAGCATCCCAAACCACTCATCCTTATTGCTGGGAGAAGAAAAGCCAGACCTGCAGGGCCAGCAAGGACCATCCCATCAACCTGCAGCTTCCCAGCAGAAGAGATACCAGCTGGGAGCAGAGCCACATCCCACCAGCACAGGAGCAAAGAGCATCATTCCAAGAATCCAGCCTTGTCAGCAGGAGGGGACGCCTGGAACTGGAAGCAGCAAAGTCGTCCCTGAACCACACGAGTTGCTGCATCAGGCACCTTGAAGTAACCTTTGTTAAAATGCTGCCTAATTAGTTGCACAACGCCAGAACATGAGTGACCATTAAACTCGCCAACCAGAGGGAAGCCCTGGGCAGACAAACGGTGTCCTCTGCTCCTGACATGCCAAGACACGACTGCCAACCCTCCACTGCCTCATCCCACTGCCAGGAGGTCCCGAGGACTCCTCGCTCTCATCAAAAGCAAGGACCAAATAAACCACAAACCCATTAGCAAAACATTATGTCATTAAGGCAACTCCATTTGAGGCCCATTTAGTCATTTGTGGGGATGAAGCCGTTGTGTAAAACTGCTCCACCACCCCACAGGGGAAAGCAAAGCTCCTCGTGGGCATATGAGCTCCAGGGAGGACTCAAACACCACAACAAGCTGTGGAGCTGGGAGCTGACATGGAATTTGAGGCTGCCCCATCTCAGAAGCCATCCTCTGCTTCAAAGGGGAGGTAATTTTGGCCTCTGCTGCAGCCCAGTTGCCTTTTCAGCTACCAAAGAGCTCAGTCACCACAAGCCAGGGCTGCAGGTCACACCTGACCCAAGGTCAGCACCTTCAGAACGAGCCTGGAGAAAGTTTCCTGCTCATCCATCAACAGGTCTTCAGCCTTGCACGAGGTTAATTAACCCCACAGGGAAAGGGCTGAGCTGGAACACAGGGTCCATTCCATCATTTAATGCTGCTCCCAGGCTGGCTGCACACACCTTGGGCAGGCTCTCCCTGCCTCCTCCGTGAGGAATTCCAGTTCTGCAGCTGGAAATACCACAGAAAGTAGTTTCTGGAGTGCAGGAGGCCCACCCTGACCAGCCCCTTTCCCTCCCCAGCTAGTGTCAAGCAGCTTGTGTCTTCTGCTGAAGCACGAGGCTGGAGCAGGGTGAGCAGCCATGGAATAGGGGCTGGGGGACACAGGGGATTGCAGGGTCCCACACCAACAGGTCCCAGGATTTGTCCCTCCAGCCCAACACACGACTCAGCTGCATCCTGCCACGGAGCACCTGGAGAGCACCGGGAGAGCAGCCACCACCACCGGAGCCAAACCGTGATGCTCAAAGGCCTCAGGAAATCCTTCTCCAAGAGGAATCCCAGCCCCTTGGTTCCCGGCTCAGTGTCACTCCCGGGACACACAACTTCCTCAATGCCTGCAGCATCTCGGAGCTCCGGTGGGTCTCCACCCCAAAACCACCCCACAGACCCCTCCTCATCCCCCCTGAAGAACATTTAAGTCAGCCCCCTCTCCCAGGCACACCTCGGGCCGGGGAGCAGTCCCCTCGCCCAGAGCCCCCCCAAGCCAGGGGGCAGCCTTCTCCCCCCAGACACCCCCCGAGCCCCCGTACCTGCCCGTCTCCTGCTCCCGGCCGCGGCCCCCGCAGACGTCGGTCAGGCTCCCGGCCAATGCGGGCAGCTCCCCGCCGCGCCGGCCCTCGGT
This sequence comes from Hemiprocne comata, assembly GCA_020745705.1. NCBI lineage: Eukaryota > Metazoa > Chordata > Aves > Apodiformes > Apodidae > Hemiprocne > Hemiprocne comata. Next base: position 5,248,211 of record CM036609.1, on the reverse strand, counting down.
GGTGGCGGCAGCGGCGTCCCCGGTGGCGGAGCCGCCGCTGCAGCTCTTGGTGCGGAAGAGGCGGCTGAGGCGGATTTTCAACGAGCCCTTCCTGGTGCCGGGACCGGCTCCGCCGGGAGCGCCGGGCGGCGGCGGGGGGCCAGTGGCTCCTCTCCCGGTGGGGCGGGCGGCTCCACGCCCGGGGGATCCCGGCTCCTCCTCGGAGCAGCTCCCGGCATCGTCGGGCTCCAGCGCTTCCAGCACCAGCAAAGCGTCGCTGGTCTCCTCGGCGGCGGGCCCGGCGGGGGGCGGCGGACCGAGACAGGGGCAGGGACAGCCCCCCGGCCCCTTCGATCCCAGCCCGGGCGGTCGCAGCCCCAAGGCCGCCAGCTGCAGCTCCAGCCCGCCCGGAGGCCCGGCCCCCCACCTCGCCGCCGCTTTGGGCTCCAGGGCGCAGCGGTGCCGCGGGCAGAGCAGCTCACCGCCGCCCGCCGGGCCCCCGCCGCCGCCCCCCGCCGCCGGGCCGCCCTCCTCGCCGGGCCGCCCCTCCGCCGCGTTGCGGAACACCATCAGTTGCGGCGGCGGCCGCGGGGCCCGCAGCGTCCCCACGCCCGGTAACGCCGCCGCCGGCAGCCGCCCGCCTCCGGGGCCCAGCGGCCCCACGCCCGCCGCGCCGGTACCGGCACCGCCCGCCGCGCCCGACTCCGGCCCGGACCCGTAGCCCAGCAGGCGGCTGAGCACCCGGTAGGAGGCCGCGGCGGCAGCCGCCGCCTCCCCTTCCCGCAGCTCGGCGCGCTGCATGGCTACAGCCGCCGCATGGCCCAGCGGGACGGGACCGGGAACGGAGCGAGCCAGGCTGGGCCCGGCCGCCGCCGCCCTCCCTCGGCCTCCGCCGCCGCTCCCGCCCTCCTCCGCGGCCACGGCCGAGCCTCGCCACGCCCCCTCACTTCCGCTTCTGGCCACGCCCTTTATGACTGTAGCCACGCCCAGTACGAGGCCCCGCCCTCTCGCCCCCTCCTCAGCGCGGAGCGGAGCGGGGGCAGCGCCGGGGAGAGGGGGGACACGGGGGTGGCCGGAGAGCGGCGACCCAGGGACCACCCCCCGGGACAGCGCGGTGGGGGACGGGAAACTGAGGCACGGGCGCCCCGCAGCTTCGTATTGCGATCCCTGCACGGCCGTTTCACGGCCCTTGCGCAGCTCTGACACGCCCCGCCGGGACAGAGGTGGGGGACACCCGCTCTCCCCACACCTGCCCGGGGGCTGGCGAAGGTGGCAGTCACCGCTGCTGCAGGCGGAGGGAAGGGCGGAGCAGCCTCCCGTACCTCAGTTTCCCCTCTGCGACCAGGGTGGTGCTGCGCGGGACCCAGGACATCAACCCGCAGATTTGGGGGGGTGGGCGTCAGGCTCTGCCGTGGGGACCGCGCTTGTGCCGGCCCCCGTGCCTCCTTCAGCCGCACAGGGACATCTCACATGTGCCACCTCCCCCCAAATCCATCTCACGGCCGTGGGGGTCGGGCTCTGCGGGATTGAAGCCCGGGACCATATGGGGAACCAGCGGGCGACCTTCTCCACCCCCCCCCCCGGCCCCGGCTGCGAAGGGGCCGCGGGGAGGGAGATGCTGTGAGGAAAATTCCGGCCCTGTTGCCATGGTTTCCCATCAGGATGCTCTTGCATCATGGCCAGCCCGAGGGGGCCGGGGTGCGGGGGTCCTAACGGGGCTCAGGGCGGGGGGCATCCCGGCAGCGCTGCCTGCCCGAGCGCGAGGGCGGGCGGGGGGGCTCCGGGCGCGCAGCGCCAGCAGATGAACACGTTTGGGAGCCGGGTGACGTCTGCTCCCGCATCGCCGAGCGAGGAAAACAGGCGACAGAGCCAGAATCCGGCCCGGCGGAGCGCAGCGGACTCGGGGACCCTGCCCGCCATGTCCCTCCCGGGCCGGCCACCGGGGCCTCAGGGGGCCGGGGGGCTCCGCTGAGCCCCGGCCATGGGGCCTTGGCGGTGGCGGCTGCTCTGGCTCCTGCACGCAGCGCTGGTCCGCGGCACCATCCTCACAGGGGATCAGCGCCCGCAGGAGAGACCCCTCCGGCCGCCGGGATGGTCCCCGGCTCCCTCGTCCCCCTGGGTGCCCACACCGGAGCCGGGAGCTTCGGGGGATCCCGAGGGCTCGGCGGCGGCTCTGGCGTTCCTGCAGACGGGGGATGCGCAGCGGCTGGCTCAGGCCAACTGCAGCCGGGGGGTCGCGGCGGGGGCCCCCGGCTCCGGTCCCCCCCCGGGGCTGCGTGCCGCCTTGCGTGCCGCCCCCGAGGCGCTGGCCCACGCCGCCAACTTCCTCAACATGCTCTTCCAGACCAACGACATCCGTGAGGCCAGCGTGGGTGAGGACGTGGAGTGGTACCAGGCGCTGGTCCGCAGCCTGGTGGAGGGGCACCCCTGGGTGCGCCGGGCAGTGCTGGCCCTCGACGCCCACCCGCTGGCCCCCAAGCCCCGGCTGATGCTGCAGGCCACCAAGGGGGACGGTGAGATCCTGCTGCAGGATGTCTCAGCCGCTGCTCCCAGCTTGAGCAACCTCAGCTGGGACAACGAGTGGTTCAACGCCCTCAAGTCCCAGCGGACCCTTCAGCTCCTCAAGCGCGTGCTCAGCAATGACCTGCGCACCATGGAGACCCCCAAGTGGCAGCGGGGTGACAGCTACGTGGGGGAGCCAGGACACGTGTGGTGGTCGCCGCCATTCCTCGAGTGCCGGGATGGCAGGTTCCTGCCCACCTGGATGGTCACACTCTCCTCTGCTTTCTACGGGCTCAAGCCAGACCTCAGCCCTGAGTTCAAGTAAGTGGTAGCTGGAGAGGTTGGGGGGGTCTAAGGGGGGCTGGAGGGGGTCTAAGGAGGCTGGGGGGGTGTAAGTGGGCTGGGAAGGTGTAAGGGGGTTGGGGGGCAAGCTGAAGGCACCACCCCAGGGTGCAGGCAGCAGGGTGCAGGGGGTGCCCCTGTGCCTGCATCCCCTGTGCCTGTGCGTGGGTATTTGCACGTCCACAGGCACGGAGCTGCCCCCTGTCCCCCTTTGGTTGTCCCCCTCCCATCCCACCTCGGGCTGCCACCCTCCTGCCATAGCTGTGCTGGGTGGGGGTGAGCTGGGCTGGGGTCCCTCCTGGGTGCTGAGGGTGTCCCCAGGCTTGTGGGTCCCTACTTCACCCCACAACAAGGAGCCATGGTGGAAAGCACTGGGGAGGGGGCAGCTGTATTTAGTCCTGGAGGACGTGGGGGAAGCCATGTCCACCTCGGAGCACCCAGGCAAGAGGGTCAGTGCTGCAGGACAAGGGACAGGGCCACCCCAGCAGCTCCCATTTCCTGATGGGTTGCATTAAACCCCCTCTTGAGAGCCAGAATTCACACCCAGGAGCTGCTGCCCCAGCTCCAGCTTCCCCCTGACACAGCTCTGAGGGGGCACATCCCTGACCAGGGGTCAGGGGACATTGCTCTGACACTTTGCATTGTCCCACCAGTCCATGCACCAGCACCAGCCCCTCCATGGCCGTGTCCTCCCTTGCTGCCTGTCCCACGGGGAATGGTGGGACATGGTCTCACTGGGTGGAGGGCATGGGGTGGGCACCGGGAGACCCCCAGGGCTGACTCTGTCCCTCTGTGCAGGGGTGTCGTGCGGGTGGACATCGAGCTGCGGGACGTGGCCATCGACCAGTGCTCCAGAGGGCCAGGCTGGTTCACTGACACACACCGTTGTGACCTCAACAGCACCCAGGTACCAGCACCCAGCACCCTGTGCCCTGTCCCCTGCAGGGCTTGGGGTCCCCACACCACACCATCCCTGTCCCCCCATCCAGGCTGTCTCTGTGCGTGTCCCTCCCTCTGGGCTGAGCTTTATCCTCTCCCGGCTGATCCATCTGCTTCTTTCAGCTGCTCTGGGCACCGCAGCCGAGGGGTTTATTGTGCAAATCTTCCCTGCCACCAGCAGCAGTGGGTGACCCCGCTGCAGGTGATACCAGGGATGGCAGGGCTCCAGGGGCTGGCAGCAGGGGGCGAACCACCCCGACCACCCCCACCCCCTCCAGTGGTGCCCACCCAGCTGAGCTGGTGATGCCTGAGTGTGTTTCACAACCAGCAGCATCCCCTACCAGGGCAAACCCTGCAGCCCCCCGGCTCAGGGTCCCACCTCAAAGGCTAAAATCTGTCCCCAAGTGGGAAAGGTGTCACCAGCTTCTCTTTCCTGCTGATGATGCCCTCGGGAGGGACGGACTGTGCCATCGGGCATCTCTCCAAGAAATAACAATACCCACAGGAGCTGCCAGCCTGTTTGGGGCAGGATTTGGCCAAGGGGGATTAGGGCAGCAGAGCCCTGCCTGCCGCTGCCGTCATGGCCTGGCAGGATTAATGCTGCTGCATTAGGTGTCCATTTAGGTTTTAGGGAGGGATTTGGGGGCCAAGCTTTGGCTTTTAATTCTTCAATGTTTAACCACTGATACCTCCTGAGCATGGGGGAGGATGGCATGGGGTCAGGTACCCATGAGCTGGGGGCTGCTGGAGGCCTGGGGATGGGGCGGGGGATGCCAGGATAGGGGGAGCAGGATGAGTCCTCGCCCTCCCATGTGTCTCAGCCTGTCTCCTTCAGTGTGTCCCCCAGGAGAGCCGTGGCTTTGTCCTTGGGAGGTACCTGTGCCGGTGCAAGCCGGGCTTTTACGGGGCCGGCGGAGTGGCCAGTGGTGCCAGGGCAGGTGGGTGCTGTGCCCAGCCCTGGGGTCCCCCATTCCACCCAGTGGCACATGGCTACAGCCACAGGGTCGGGGGCTGGGGGGGCTTTGGGAAGCCCAAGCACAGAGAAGTGCCACCAAGCCCGGGATGCAGTGGCCTCACCTGGCCGTGGCTCTGTCCCCAGGCACAGCGGGGGTGGACAGGGGGTCCCGGCTGGCATGCCGGCCCTGCCACCAGGGATGTGCCACCTGTGAGGATGACAAACCCTGCCTGATCCAGGAGGACCGGGTGCTGCGGGCGGCTGTCCTCTCCTGCCAGGCCGGCTGCATGCTGGCTGTCTTCCTCAGCATGCTCGTCTCCTACCACTTCCGACGGAGCAAGGCAAGGTGTCCCCGGGTCTCCCCCCCTCCACGCATCACCCCGGCCCCGCTCCCTTCCCACCCCCAAACCCCACAACCTCAGGAGGCTCTCGGGCGGGCGGTCACAGCAGCGGGAAGGATGCCACAGCTCCAAAACACCCTGGCACACTCGGGGGGATCTCCCTGCCCTGGATCCATCCCCTCTGGGCACTGTCTCCCGGCTGCACCCTCATGCCTCTGTCCCTGCAGAGGATCCGGTCATCGGGAGTCATCCTTCTGGAGACAATCCTCTTCGGGTCCCTCCTCCTCTACTTCCCGGTAAGTATCCAGCCATTCCCAGGGCTGAAAACCTCTGGGCTGGGGTTTAAGAGTGTTTACAGCCGGGCTGGCTGCCCCCCCAGGCGAGGGCATTGAGCTGGCCCCAAACAGGGCACGGGCATAACTCCACCTAATTGTTCTGTTTGCTGGCACAGCCCCCAGTGCCCGGGATATAAACCTTCTCCGAAAACCAAATCCCTTTTCTCTCTCTGGCTACGGGAACTAATCCCTGCCCAAATCCCCTCTCCTTCCTGCAGGAGCTGCGAGGTGGAGCTGAGGGGGAAGGGCAGCAGTGGGGCTGGCCCAAAAGCGGGTGCTTTCTGAGTCTCTGATGTTTAGTGCCCGCCCCCACCGACCCCGGCAGGCAGGATCGGGCCCATGCCACCCACAGACCCCTCCCTGTCTCTCTCCCAACCCCCCAGGTCTTCATCCTGTACTTCAAGCCGAGCATCTTCCGCTGCATCGTCCTGCGCTGGGTGCGCATGCTCGGCTTCGCCATCGTCTATGGCACCATCACCCTCAAGCTGTACAGGTAGCTGGGATGGGGGGGCTGGGTGCTTGTGACCCCCCCCCAAGCGGGGCTGGGCTGGGGGCTCACCCTTCCACCCCTTGCAGGGTGCTGAAGGTGTTCCTGTCCCGCACGGCCCAGCGGGTGCCCTATGTGTCGAGCGGGCGGGTGCTGAAGATGCTGGGGCTGATCCTGCTCCTGGTGCTGTGGTTCCTGGCGGCCTGGACCATTGGGATGCTGGAGAACATCGACAAGAACATCCCGCTGGTGATCCGCACTCAGACCACCCACGGCCTCCACTTCTACATCTGCAGCCACGACTGCTGGGACTACATGATGGTGATCGGTGAGGCCACCCCCTGCGGGGTCCCCAGGGTCCCCCCCAGCCTCAGGACCCCATCCTGTAAATGCAGCCTGTGGGATTTGAATTTCCTCATCCGTTTAATCTGCTGGGAGCCTGCAAATGGGACCGGGCACCCGAGCTGCTTCCCACCCTCCTCTGAGCACCCTGAGGACTCACCCTGGCACAGGGGAAATCACCCAGCACAGGTGGTGAATCCTGGTGCCTTCAGGCAGGTTGTGCTGGAGGATTCCCTGCACCAGACCCAGCTCCAACCACGGTGTGTGCCGGGGTGAACTGTGCTGGGCTTGATGCTCCCCAATGCAGGGTGCTCCCAGCAGTCAGCAGCACCCACCCCACAGCTCAGCACCCATGGGTGCCACCCAGGAGAAGCAGGGTGATGGGTCTGGGTGCTCAGCACCACTCCCTGCTCTCTCCCACAGCCGAAATGCTGTTCCTGCTGTGGGGCAGCTTCCTGTGCTACGCCACACGCCCCGTGCCCTCTGCCTTCCACGAGCCCCGCTACATGGGCATCGCGCTCCACAACGAGCTCATGATCTCGGCCGCCTTCCACGTGGCCAGGTAGGACACGGGGCCAAGATTCCCACCTCTGATGAAGCAGAGGAACCGGCGGCAAATCCCTGAACCAGCAAGCTCCCTGTGTGGGTCCCCGGCAGGGTCCGGAGGTGGGGAGGGGGCTCTGGGTGCTGGGACCCAGCATTGCCCTCCTCACCTCTTCCAGGTTCATCATGGTCCCTTCGCTACACCCCGACTGGACCCTGCTCCTCTTCTTCGCCCACACCCACAGCACCATCACCATGACCCTGGCGCTGCTCTTCATCCCGAAGGTAACGCTGAGCTCGGGGTGACGGGGCTGGGGTTCCCCGATGTTTCAGGGACCCCACAGTGAGCTCACCCCTCATGCCCCCCCCAGTTCCTGCACACCGGCTCGCCGCTGCGGGAGGAGATCGCGGCCGAGGTGTACGAGGATGAGCTGGACATGAGGCACTCGGGCTCCTGCCTGAACAGCAGCATCGCATCTGCCTGGAGCGAGCACAGTCTCGACCCCGATGACATTCGGGTGGGTGGCACACTCAGGACCTTCTTTTGACGCTAGCTATGCAGCCCCGCGCAGAGTAAGAGGTGCCTTTTGCAATCTTTCTCCTGATGCAAAGCAGAGGGGGGTGGAGGAGGGGGTGCAGGGTGAACTGCCACCATGGGGAAACCCGCTGTGTCCCCTGGGTGGGAGGGACAGGCAGCGTGGGGGACTGGGGACATGGTGACAGGCTGGCCTGAGGGGTCAAGCTGGGGCTTTGTGGGGTCACCCCGTTGTACGCGCTCTCCTCTCTCCCCTCTCTCTGCCGCATCCTCCGGCGCGCAGGAGGAGCTGAAGAAGCTCTACAGGCAGCTGGAGGTTCACAAGACGCAGAGGATGGCAGCCAACAACCCCCACCTGCCCAAAAACCGCAGCCCCCGCCGCAGCCTGGGCCGCTCCACCCTGCGCCGGGGCAGCGGGGAACGGGCGGGCACTCCGGGAGGCCGCGGCTCCTCGGCCAAGCTCCTCCCCGACGCCGGCGGTGCCAGCCCACGGACACGGGGGGACGGCTCCTGGCACCGCCCCGCGACCCCGCGCAAGTCCCGCAGATCCGAGGGTCCCGCGCGGGAGCCCCGGGATGGCTCCTCCACCCCTGGTTCCCCCGGGGAGCCTGTGTTGGGGAGGAAGATGATGGTGACAACAGCCTCGGAGCAATCCGACAGTGAGTCCCTTGATGCTGCCCCGCTCGTCTGCAAGTCGGCCAGTGCCCAAAACCTGGTGGGCCCCGGGCAGCCCCCCCTGCCCCACGGAGCCCCCTTGCAGAAGTCACACAGTGTGGTCGCCGGGGCGCGGGAGGAGGCCCTGCTCACTGCCAGCCGAGCGGAATGGCATGGAGACCAGCACCCATCCATCCTGTCCTCAGGGCACCCCATGGGCCAGGGAGAACAAGCCAGGAAGCCCCAAAGCCCCAGTGCAGCTGATGCCATCGCATCACCTGGCTCCAGACCCACTGAGGGGTGTCCCCAGGAGCACTTGTACCCCCTGGGCCATGGCAAGGTGCAGAAACACGTCACCTACACGCCCATCAAGAGCATCAGTGTCGACAGCTCCCACCTGCCAGGACGGGTGAGGGTGGCTGTGAGGAGGACCCCACCACCACCCCCCGTCCGCTACCAGAGCCTGGGGCTCCATGCCACACCATCTGGGGACAGCCTGGAGCCACCTAGGGACAGCCTGGAGCCACCCACTGACCCCCCGGCACAGGTGGGAAAGTCAGAGGGGACAGCAGAGAAAGATCCAGGACATGAGCGCCCCCCAGAGAGGAAGGGCCATCTGCTGGCCATGGCCTCCATCCCGGCACATGTCTGCCCCTGGGAGCTGGTCCAGGAGGAGATCCTGAGCCAGAAGCAAAAAGCCACAGAAGCAGCAAACTCGGGGACCCCCAGTGACACAGCAACCACCCCCTCGAGCCTGAAGCCATTCTCTCAGACCTCCCTCCATGGCCTGGGACTCGCCCTCAGAGCCTTCAACCGCTCTAGGGGGAAAAGCATCCTGAAGGGGAAGAGAGAAGCTGAAGGGAGCTCCAGTAAGAAGGACCAAGAGCAGGAGGGTGGCAGCAGGAAGGAGAGGTCCAGCCTGGCAGGGACATCAGTGAAGTCCCTTGGGGGGATCAGCCGAGACTCTGCCACCAAAAGTCCCGAGCGGAGTGGGCAGAGGCCTGGCAGTGAGCTTACTGCCCACCCATGGCAGGGGGACACGGGGCCCTGCCAGCACAACAACAACGCTGGCACTGCTGGGGTGACTGCGGGCTGGGGGGACAGTGGGGCAGAGGGGCAGTGTGACAGGCCAGCCCTGGGCACAGGCAGTGGTGAGAAACTGGTAGAGGAGCCCAGCACTCCCCAGGGGGATGTGGATGCTGGTTGGGGCCCAGGGCCACTCTCAGGGGTGCACAAGATTCCACCCTGTGTTGGCCACCAAGAAGGAGAGGGTCCCCGTGAAAGCCCAGCAGTGGCTGGTGGTGGGACAGCACAGATCTGTCCCCAGCAAGAGGCTGAGGCTCCAGAGAAGGATGCTCCTGCTGCCATTGTGAGCCTGACCATACTGAAGGAAGGGGTGGCTGAGGGGGGCAGGAAGCCCACCCACCCCCCTCCAGACTATGCAGAGGTTGAGCAGCCACATGCAAAACCCACTGCAGGCAGGTCCCGCCCATCCACTGCCGAGGCACAGGGATCGGCTGCCGAGGAGCTGGGGGCTGAGGTTTGTCCCCGGGAAGCCTCAGGCATCCCAGCAGGAAAAGGAGCCTTGCTGCGCCAGGAGGCCGTTGTTTCCCGGGAGGACAGCGGGGTCCCCCTGGGAGAGGAGAGCCCGGCCAAGGTGCTGGAGAAGAGCAGCAGCCAGCCTGAGCCCCTTGGTCCCAGGGGGAGCTGGGGTGTCAGGAAGGTCCCCCCAAGGAGCTGGAGTGTGGAGGTGGCCCCACTGGGGACAGCTGGAAGGGCAGAGGTCTGTCCTGGGGAAAGCCAGGCAGATTCCAGCATTAAAACAGAAATCTGCCCCTGGAAGGGGAGGGAGGGCAGCCCAGGGAAGGGTGGCAGCAAGGGGGGAGCCCTCCCCCCCGGGGAAGAGCCGGGCATGGAGAAACCACCAGCAGCTTCAGAGAAAGTGGGCAGCACGGAGGGCAGGAGGGCTGAGGTTTGTCCGTGGGAGACCAGGGAAGGGGAAAGCACCGTCAGAGCAGAAATCTGCCCCTGGGACATGGAGGGGCGGCAGCTGGAGGAAGAGAGGCAGCAAGGAGGGAGGAGGCTGCTGGCCAAGGGAGTCAGACCAAAATCAGAGGGTTTTCTGGGAGAGCAGGAGGGCCGAGGCAGCACCAGCAGTGAGGGACGCCTCCCCAGACCAGCTCCCAGAAGCTCTGAGCTGCCAGACATGACCTCGAGAAGCCAAATGAGCACTCGGGCTTCGGTTTGTCCCTGGGAAGTGGCAGGAGCTGACAGCTGTGTGGCAGAAGTCTGCCCTTGGGAGAGAGGAACAGCCTTATCCGATGAAGGAAAATTAGCTGATGGTGAAATTTCTCAAGTGGAGGATGGGGTTTCCCCACAGAGAGCAGCTCCAAGGGCCATGGCAGAGACCGCAGGCAAGGGGAGCAGCCAACAAGGAGCTCCCAGCCCTGGGGAAGTTGTGGAGCAGCCCAGCACGGGGCTCACAGGAAAAAACCCACCTCTGCTCAAAGCATCATCTAAGCAGGCAGGAATCATCGACAGCAAAAAAGCCAATGTTTGTCCTTGGGAAGTGGTGGATGAGCCGCTTCCTAAAACAGAGATCTGCCCTTGGGAAGAACCTGCAGCTCCATTGGGGAAGGAGAAACCAGGTCAGGACACGTGTGGGACTTCAACAGGGGAAAAGAAACCAGGATCTGGAGGACTTGAAGATACCAAAGGAAAGCTGGCAGAGAGGGGTGGCCATTGGCCAGAGCGCAGGAACATTGGGACTTTTGCAAAGACCATTAAGAAAAGCCTGGAGCGTTCAAAGGCAGAGTCCAAGAAATCCCAGACTGTGGAGAGCATAAAGGAGGAGGTCTGTCCCCGGGAGAGCATGGACACGGAGCAGACCCCAGAACAACCTCACACCAGGAGCCCCACGCTGCCCAAATCACCTTCAAAGAAATCCCAGAGTGTGGAGAGCCTGAAAGCAGAGGTCTGTCCTTGGGAGGCTCCAGAGCTCAGATCCAGCGATAAAGAAGAAATCTGCCCCTGGGAGGTGGCTGCTCCACCATCAAGTAAAGTGAGCAGAAGCTCTTCAACAAGTCAAGGTGTCTTGAAAGAGACTGGAGAGAGCACATCTGCAAAGAAGGAGACGGCGAGCAGAGACCGTGAGTCCATCTGTCCCTGGGAGAGCACGGACACAGAGCAGCCCCCAGCCAAGCTCAGCACTGGGATCCCAGCACTGCCCAAGTCATCCTCAAAGAAATCCCAGAGTGTGGAGAGCCTGAAGGCAGAGGTTTGTCCTTGGGAGGCTCCAGAGCTTGAAGCCAGTGACAAAGCAGCAATCTGCCCCTGGGAGGGGGCTGCACCTCCCCTGGGTCAGGCAAAGCTGGATGCCAGGGGGGGCTCCAAGGGGGACAAGCGCATCAGGCGACAGGCAGCGCTGGCCAGCCCGGAGAGAGCCCTGGGCAGGGGCAGCAGCCAGCCTGAGGAGGTCTGTCCCTGGGAGAGCCTGGGCATGGAGCAGCCCCCAGGACAGCCCCCTGCCAGGAGCCCCACGCTGCCCAAATCACCTTCAAAGAAATCCCAGAGTGTGGAGAGCCTGAAGGCAGAGGTCTGTCCATGGGATGCTCCAGAGCTCAGATCCAGCAATAAAGAAGAAATCTGCCCCTGGGAGGTGGCTGCTCCACCATCAGATAAAGAGAAAACAAAACAGGACAGGGGTGCTCTGTCCATAGTGAGCAGAAGTGCTTCAACAAGTCAAGGTGTCTTGAAAGAGACTGGAGAGAGCACATCTGCAAAGAAGGAGGCAGCGAGCAGAGACCGTGAGTCCATCTGTCCCTGGGAGAGCACGGACACAGAGCAGCCCCCAGCCAAGCTCAGCACTGGGATCCCAGCACTGCCCAAGTCATCCTCAAAGAAATCCCAGAGTGTGGAGAGCCTGAAGGCAGAGGTTTGTCCTTGGGAGGCTCCAGAGCTTGAAGCCAGTGACAAAGCAGCCATCTGCCCCTGGGAGGTGGCTTCTCCACCATCAGGTAAAGAGAAACCAAGACAAGAGCAAGATGCTCTGTCAATAGTGAGCAGAAGCCCTTTGAGAGGTCAAGGGCTCCACGAAGAGACTGGAGAGAGCACATCTGCAAAGGAGAGAGTGAGCAGAGACCGAGAGTCCATCTGTCCTTGGGAGAGCATGGACATGGAGGGAATCTCTGTGGCATCCAGCACAAAGGGCACAGAGCTGCTGAAAGCCACTGCCAAGACATCAGAGAGCGTGGGGAGCATAAAGGAGGAGGTCTGTCCCTGGGAGAGCATGGACACGGAGCAGACCCCAGAACAACCTCACACCAGGAGCCCCACGCTGCCCAAATCACCTTCAAAGAAATCCCAGAGCGTGGAGAGCCTGAAGGCAGAGGTCTGTCCTTGGGATGCTCCAGAGCTCAGATCCAGCAATAAAGAAGAAATCTGCCCCTGGGAGGTGGCTGCTCCACCATCAGATAAAGAGAAAACAAAACAGGACAGGGGTGCTCTGTCCATAGTGAGCAGAAGTGCTTCAACAAGTCAAGGTGTCTTGAAAGAGACTGGAGAGAGCACATCTGCAAAGAAGGAGGCAGCGAGCAGAGACCGTGAGTCCATCTGTCCCTGGGAGAGCACGGACACAGAGCAGCCCCCAGCCAAGCTCAACACTGGGATCCCAGCACTGCCCAAGTCATCCTCAAAGAAATCCCAGAGTGTGGAGAGCCTGAAGGCAGAGGTTTGTCCTTGGGAGGCTCCAGAGCTTGAAGCCAGTGACAAAGCAGCAATCTGCCCCTGGGAGGGGGCTGCATCTCTGCCAGAGAAAGGAGCAGCCCTGGGGAAGGGGAGTCTCCCACCAAAACAAGCTGGTGCCTCCAAATCTCAGGAGAAGGGGAGCAGTGAGCGTGAGTCCATCTGCCCCTGGGAGAGCCTGGGCACGGAGGAGCCCTCCTTGAAAACTGCAACAGGGAAAGAGCCGTCCAGGAAGCCTGACAGTGCGGAGGGCAGGACAGCTGGTATTTGCCCGTGGGAAGCAGCAGAGCCCACCGGCTTCGGGAAGGAGAGCTTCAAACCGGGCGTGCAGCCCCAGGGGGCTGACGGAGCATCCCCCACCGGGCCGGGAAAGCCAAAGCTGGCGGCAGGAGCCAGCGCCGTGTCTGCGATAGCTCTGCTGAGGAAACCCAAGGGCAGAGCGGAGGGCACGGCTGAGCACAAGCCCCTGTGCCGCATCGCGCCGGGCATCCGGTCCCCCCGGGGCTCCGGGGCGGAGCCGCTGCCCTGGGAGGCGAGCACGGCTCCTGCAGCGGGCAGCGGCTCCAGCTCGGGCACCAGCGTAGCTGAGGTTTGTCCCTGGGAAGCAGAAGAGGCTCCACCAGCCCCCGAGGAGACCAGCACAGGCACCAGGAAACCCTCCGAGGTGTGTCCATGGGAGGTGGAGAGTGTGGATCCCACCCCGACCCTCCATGGGCAGGGCAGAGCTGGTGTGAGCCCTGGAGATGGAGACAGGACTGTGAGTGGAACCAAACCCGACGTCTGCCCCTGGGACCACGAGTAGCTCCTTCCCTCCAGCCACCAGCTGGGTGCAGACACAGTTCTCTACAATGGAGAGTCTCCAGCTGAGACTGCACAGCCTGGATAAGGATGGAAGTGTCCACCAAAGCCAATGGCATGGCCACACTCCCAGCGAGCTCCAGTGGTGGCCATCAGCCAGCCAGGCTTGGGGACCAATGCAGCAAGGGGACAGTTTGTATCTCTTGCCTTTAAACACCACCCACAGGTACCAGGCCCAGCACAAGGTCCCCTTGGTCCAAGCAGGGCACCCAAGCACCTCCCAGTGGGAGGTGTCCCTGCCTATGTGGGGGGGTTGGAACTAGATGATCTTTAAGGTCCCTTCCAACCCAAACCAGTCTGGGATTCTATGGAAACAGCTTTCCAAGGCTTCTGCAGCCCAATGGATCTCCCCCAGTGCTGCTGTCACCTCCATTTGAAGCCAAGGAGGTTTCTATAAGCACCACTGGGACCAGGCAGGTTCTGAAGCTGGGGATGAAGAATTATTGTTCCCAGCCAGCCCCATGACACATTTTGCTTCCTTGACACAAAGTCATTTATTTTTAAATGTCCTCTGAAGTCACCAAGCCAGCCACAGGACTTCCACACATACCAAGCAAACCTTTCTGCTCCATTTTGGTCCTGCACTACCAACCCAGTGCTCCAACACTGCCCTTTGGTGATGCCCAATCCCATCACTCGACCTGGGGGGGATGAACCAACCTCCAAGGCCACTCCACTGCCCTGCTTCTAGCAACCTCTGCACCCGTGCAGGCTGAGGTGGGTATTCCCTCTTCAACCTCCTCTCTGCCCAACTCCACAGCACGGCTCCACTTCTAATTCTTGCAGCAACTCAGCTGTGAAGGTGTTTGTCTTAACTAACAAAGCCACCGACTTCTCAAAGCACTTTGTTGTTACTGGTTCCTTCTTCCCTCACCACGTGTGCACACAAGCACACTCACCACACGTACAGACGTGCCCAGGGCTCACCTTCCCATCACGGGAGAGTTTTCTCCACCAACATTCCCACCAGCACTACCAAGCCTTCACTTTTACAGCCCATCTGTAGAAGGGCTGGATGCCTTTTGCCATCCCACATTTCAATTTCTCCCTGTGTTTCCAAGACCATTCCTCTGGGGCAGAGAGGCAATGAGACTTGTGTGACAGAGGAGATGCTGAAACCACAGAGGCACGATGACCTCCAAAAGAAGAGGAGAAGCCTCAGGGTCAGTAGAGCAGCCCCTGGGAAACACCAACTCCTCCAGCCTCCCCAGATCTGTCCCTCTGCTTAAGTGGAAACAAATAAAAACAGAGACAGCAGAAGTGAAGGTTTCAATTCTCCCTTTGGTCTCCACACAAGGCTCAGGGCTCATCCTGACCTTCCTTTCTTCTTCCACTCTCCTTAGGAAGTGGTGTTGCTCTAACATGCTCCCTGTGCTCTCCTGAACAATCACCTGATTGTGTGAGGAAGGGTAAGGCAGAAAATAAAAAGTGTTACCTACAGAGTGCACACTTGGTGGCTGATTTATGGGGTGTGGGCAAGATACTAACTGTGCTGAAAAGGCAGAGATAGAACAGAAAGCAGTGAGGCTGGGAAGGAAATCTGGGAACAGAAGTGGTTTAGTTGCAGAGGTTTGGAATATTGGGGAAGGGGATGGGGAGCCGTGCACTGCTAGACTGGACAGAGAGGCTGTTCTCCCAGGAAAGCTCTTTTCATTCAGAGCCAGAGCTGAAGAACCTGTAGGTTTTGGTTGAGGAGACACATCCATACCTGCTTGTAAGCTGCCTGAGCCACACCAGGCACCAATCAGGCAGCTCCCACTCATTTATTTTAGCTTCCAGTCCAGCTCTCATCTCCTGGAGCCCTGAATGTCTCCTCAGCTGGTGAACGAAGCACAGGCAGGAGGTTCAATACAGCAGGTTCCTTCAGGAAAGGCAGACAGGTTGTGACACCCTCCTGATTCCCAAAAAAGATGAGAGGGATTCCATGGCTGGCTCCTCTCCTCCCAGAGCATCAAGATGATCTTCTGCCCTTTCAAAAGAACATCATCCACAAGGAACACTCTTGAAACTCAAGGAGTCATAAACCCTCACTGCACACTCCATAGATCTCTTTCAAAGAAGAATTAAAAATGCACTGAACTCTCACCAGCTCTGGAAAATGCCTGAGTGATAAAGCAAGACAAGGGTGAAAAGAAATGATGACTAGTGAATATTTTGCTCTGTGACTGGGAGTAAATGGAACGTGTCCAAGCAAACCAGAGCAGGACCAGCAGAGTGCACTGGCTCACTCTCAGCCACAGAACCTCGGGGTAGGTGTTTCCCAACCCCCACAGCCTGCAAATCCAAGGGCCCTGCTGTGAATGCCATCATGTCCACAGGATGGTGCCAGCCTCCTGCTGACAACATCCCGCTGAATTCCTTGAGCTCTGGAACAAACACCCCCACCCGATTGACACAAACACTGACCTGAGGAGTCACAAATATTTTATTCAATGATCCTTGCAGCCCCTTTGGGAAGCTGGGCCACTCACGAGCACCCATGCAGCAGGAGCCTGATTGCAGTGCCCACCCAGCAGAATTTGATTTAAAGTGTGCTTGCTGCTCTTCCCTGTTTTCTGTTAAAAAAAAAAAAAAAGATGCCTGGGAATCAGCAGAAAGTGCAAGTTTTAGTGAAAGCCCACCAGGTCTGTGACATTTCCCATGGAACTGCCAAATATCCCATGTCTGGATAGGTTTCTGCTGCCAAGGGCTCTCAGGATGCAGGCTCAGGACAGAGGTTGGCCTGAGAGGAACAGGCTGCCTGTCCTCACAAACACAGAGAGGGGTAAGAGGCTGCACACTAAGGCTACTTGAACAGAGTCAAGCTCTTCTCAGAGCTCATCTGAACCCCCCTCCCTTTAAAGGAGCAAGGAGCAAATTCTTAGTGGCTGGAGTCCCTTTCTGAAGCCATTTTCTTTGGTGGCTGCTCCCTGGGAAGGCACAGTCACATCCAACCCACTGCATCCACAGATGTTCTCCACTTCCCTCCAGGGTTGTTGGCACTGCTGCCTCTGTCCAGGCTCTGGAATTTCCTACTTTGCTTGTTCGTGGTCTTGTGAGGGATCCAAGGTTGGGCCAGGAATCATCACGGTCTGGAAAAGCAAGGAACAAAATCAGCAGGAACCAGAGCAGCTCTGAAGAGCTGCAACAGGAATTAATGTTCTGGAGCACAAGAGGGTGGGCAGGGGGTCCTGGCACTGCAGAGGCCTTGCATGGGGAGGTGACCAGGTGGCAGCAGTGTGGGGGAGGACACAGAGGGGGAATGGGATGAATGGGATGACAAGCCTTGTTCTACACCAGGGCTCTCATCTCCTTCCTCTCCAGCACCCATTTTTAGTAACACAGGAAGACAAAGCACCTGCCCTGCTTTGCCAGGGAGCTCTAACCCCCTCAATCACTGCTGTCAAATGCCCTCAGCCTCCTGTGACAGCTTCCAGGTGCTGGAGGCTGATCATCCCACACCAACACACAGTTCTGCTTCCAGATCAATGCACTGTCTTCCTGTTACAGGAAGCTCAGCTTTGGTTTTGTCTGGAATTAACTCGGGACCCCTGTTCCCCAGACACATGCCGTGCTGGTGCCTCCTCCAGGTGGCATCATTACCTTAATGATGGGCTCCTTAGGTGGAGCCCACTCCGGAACGATCTTCCCATGCATCCTCCAGGTGCCATAAGGATTGACCAAGTACCTCTCAAACACAACATATTCCAAAACATCCCTGGGGACCTGCTCCCCGCCGTACATCAGCCGCCCGAAGCGGTCATAAATTGCCAGAATCTGTGAAAAGAGCCAGGGAACTGGGGTGGGGCTGGAAGCAGGTGGGGGTGCTGGGAAGCACAAGGGGGCAGGAAGGGGTGTACCTGCCGGGTGTGCATCCGCACTGTCACCTGGCCATACAGGTTGCCTCGGTTGACAATGCTGTCACACCGGACGTGGACAACCCGGGGAGGCTCCAGGGACTCCACAAAGCTCCACCGGATGGTCCTGTACCTGTTCCCACGGACCATTTCCTGGGAGGGGGGGAAAAAATGAGCACCCACTCCATTAGGAGGTGAATTAAACAAGCAGCAAACTAATAGATACAACAAAGCATTTCTTCATTAGCTATTGCTTAGACTTGTGCTTTCCCTCCCTGCTCTCTCTTTAATGTAGCCAGAAAAAAAATGAGACAGATGATCCCATCCCTGGAAGTGTCCAAGGGCAGGTTGGATGGGGCTTGGAGCAACCTGGTCTGGTGGGAGGTGTCCCTGCCCATGCAGGGGGTTGGACTGGATGGTCTTTATGGTCCCTCCCAACCCAAACCATTCCATGATTCTATGATGAGGCTTGAGGGAGCCTCAGAGAGCATGGAAGACACCCAGGACACGCTGCACCCAGAGGAGCACTCACCGGGTAGCAACGCTCGGTCACCAGGGAGTGAAGTTTCTGCTTGTTAAAGCTGGAAGTGAAACACACCCAGTTACTCAAACACACATATTGCCAAGGGGCTCACTCACAAACTCCTGCTTCCCCAGAAGAAGACACACAATCCACTGGCAAAACAGAAAAAGCCAAATTCCCAGCTGTGATCTCAGCACAAAATCAGAACATGAACCCAAGACTTCAGGGAAAAAGACACCGACGCCTTTTGAAACCAGCTCTGCCCTGGATGTTTTCTTGGTGTTTGGAATTGTAACCAAGAACGATGCAGTTCTGAAACCTGCCCTATTCCTGGAAAGTGGGGCGAGCCAGTGGAGCATCATCTCTTATCCAAACAATTCCCTGCAGTGTGATTCTGAACAGCACCAACCACCCACTCATCTGCTGGTAAGACAAGTGGGGCAGCAGCTCCTTCCCTCTGCAGGGCAGGATGAGTTTTCTGCCACCTGCTTTTCATGGGTCAAAAGCCAGAGACCAAACCTCCCAACACTCTGCTCTTCACAGAGATGGGGGCAGGAAAGGATGAAGTACTTGTTGCAGAGAGGGTGAAACAGTTAGGAGAACAAGGAAGGAAAACAAAGAGCATGGAAGGAAAGAGAAGCAGAGCCTACACAGCCACACCAGAGAAGGGCTCTTACTTTGCCAGGCAGTTGTGAGCTTCAATAAATATCTCCTGGGCCTTCCCTGGGAAGGTTTTGGTGCTGAAATCTGGATCATGGTCTTTTATCTTCCGCAGGCTGAAAAGACAAGAGAAGCTCTGCAGTTAGTACAGGACAGCTGGGAAGCACCCCATGTGTTAAGTCATGAGACTTCCCACTGAGACACAACCTCTGGGTGCTCATGAGACCATCAAACTGCTGCAAACCCAAAGAATCTCAAAAAAATAAATAAACGAGTGCACACTCCATCCACCCACACCAGGACAGGTTCCTTGTGTTCATTCTCACACCAGGGATTCCAGGTTAAGTGGCACAAAGCAAGGATGGAAGGAGGGAGTGGAAAAGGGCCATAGAGATGATCCGAGGGCTGGAGCAGCTCTGCTCTGGAGACAGGCTGGGAGAGGTGGGGGTGTTCAGCCTGGAGAAGAGAAGGCTCCAGGGAGACCTTAGGGCACCTTCCAGTGCCTGAAGGGGCTCCAGGAAAGCTGGGGAGGGACTTTGGACAAGGGCAGGGAGGGATGGGATGAGGGGGAGTGGATTAAAACTGAGAAGGGAGATTGAGGTGAACCATCAGGAAGAAATCCTTCACCATGAGGGTAGGAAGGTGCTGGAACTGGGAGGTTGTGGCTGCCCCCTCCCTGGAGGTGTCCAAAGCCAGGTTGGATGAGGCTTGTGCAGCCTGGTCTGGTGGGAGGTGTCCCTGCTCATAGCAGGGAGGTTGGAACCTGAGGATCTTTAAGGTCCCTTCCAACCTTCACCATTCTATGATTCCATGAAAACAAAATGTGTCATCTCCCCAGTGCAAGACAGAAGGGAGCAAAACTTCTGCAGCACAGAATGAGGAGGAGGTACGTACGCTAGCTGGGAGGCTGCACTCTGCTTCAGTTTCTCCATCTTTTGCTTCAGCCCATCTTTGGACAGGGAAGTCAAGCGGGCATCGCCCTCAGGAGGGACATAAGGGTCTATAATTTCAGCTGCAGGACAGAGAAGAAAGGTCAGGAGGCTCAAAACCAGCAAAACAAAGGGAACAAACCCCTGGCTGCTGAGAGCTGGAGAAGCAGCATTCCTCCCTGATCATGTTTGTAAGAGGAAATACCTGTGCAGGCCAAGTAGAAGGTCCGTTCTATACGTTCATCAGGAAATATTGGTCCTGAAGACCTGACTCTCTTCTCCTGCTCTTCAGCTGACAGCTCTCTGGCCCACTGAGGGACAGAAAACCTCCTCCTGGTTCTCACTGGGACAAGACGACAGGCCAGAGCTACTCCAGCGGGACAAAGTATGGACTCCGCAGCCTAAGAAAGATAAATAAGAAAGCTGTGGAGTTGGCCCAACAGCCAAAAAACAACATCAACATCTTGACTGCTTTCCCTTCACACCTCCCAAACACAGGGCGGCTGTAAACACACCGAACACCACTACTATAGCTCTCCCTGTCAGCAACTTTCCAGGTACTTTAGCTCCTCAGCCTCCCTATGGCCCCCACAGAGACCCTCACAGCCCCTCACCCCGTTCCCTTCCATCCCTCCTGCCGCCCCTCAGCCCCGCTCCCGGGCCCTACCTGCCCGCACACCCGCAGGCCCAGCCGCCCCAGGCCCAGCAGCCCCACGCCCGCCTTCATGGGAGCCGCCATCTTCCCGACGCGCGGGCCGCCGGGATATGGGCGTGGCCTCACCCGGGAAGGGGGCGGAGTCTCTGTCGGGGGCGGGGTCTCGGGGTGAAGGGGCGGGGCCGCGGCGGCCGCGCGCGGAGGGGGCGGGACCGGTGTGAGCTCGCGCCGCGGGGGCGAGTGGAAAATTCCACCGGCTGCGGGCGGGGGGAGGGAGGGGGGCCGGCGGAGGCTCCGCCCCGAGCGCGCGCCGGGGGGACCCCGGTGGCTGGTGCAGTGCGAGGCGGGGGGGGTGGGCTCCGTGTGTGCTCCAGCCGCGCCCCCCGGTGCACCGAGACAGGGGTGTGCGGGACTCCACACACAGCCCCCCCCCAGGACACGTGCGACAAGTCAGGGACCCCCGCGCTCCGCCCGGTGCGGAGGCGGCTGGGAGGGGGGTCGGACCCACCGGTCCCTCCGGGACTGCGGAGCTTCCCCGGGGACCCCCGCAGCCCCCCCCGCAGCCCAGCCCGCCTCCGGGCGCTGCAGCAGCAACCGGTGCCTGATGCTTTTGGCATTTGAAATTGCAGTGAGGCCGGGGGCTGCGGCGGAAGGGGGGTCAGGGAAAGGGTCCCCTCCCAACGTCCGGGGGGGCAGCAGCTGCGGGGGGGCAGCACCCTTGCTCTAAAGCAAACCACACTTATCCCAACCCCCCTTCCCTTGAAATTCCATCTCCAGGGACACCCCAGGGACGGAGCTGCAGCGTGGGGCCGTGGTCCGTGTCGCAGCCCCAAACACAGCGGGGTTGGGAGGGGGTGCAGACCCCCGGGGTGGCCTCGCGGGAGCCCAGGGGGGCTCATCGGGAGGCTCCGGGCTGGGCTCGCTCCTCCTGGCCGTGCTCCCAGTTTGCTATGGGGACTGTTGATCTTGGCGTGGAGGAAGCGTTGCTCCACCGGGCAGCTGGTTAATGTGTAGTGACGGCTCCGCTGTGCTCGAGACCGTTGATCCCGGCCCGCGCTGTTATCTGTGCCGGCGGGAACGGGGTGAGCCCGGGAGCGGCCCCGCGGGGCCGTGCCGGGGGGCACGGGGGTGGGCGGATTGCATCTGCATCCCGGCAGCGGCTCCGAAAATCTGGCATGATGCTCAAAGGAGCTCAAAAATAGGAGAAGGGGGATCCTCCCTGCTGCATCCCTGGAGCCGGTTTCCCCTCTGGAGAATAGGGATGAAGCCCCGGAGCCGGTCCTGGAGCAGCCGGGGTTGAGTCACTGGCCCCAGCACCCCACGGCCCTGATGCCTTCCCACGACTCAGGACTTGTGGGGCTGGATTTTCCCAGCTCATCTGGCTTTCCCGGTTGCAGTGATGCCATCTCAGCCGGTTTCACCACTGTTGTGGGGCTCTGGCAGCCCCCTGGAACCACAACCTGGAAGCACAGGGGGCTGAGGGGAACACAGCCCAGGAGCATCTGAGTCTGCTGTGGCTCGGGCCAGGGCTCGCCCCAGTACTAGTGGCCTCTTGAGATGCCACTTGATGGTGGCCCCAGCCCACGTGTGACCTTCCTCTTGCAAAACCACCGTGCTGAGATTTGCCCCATCAGAGAGCAGGATCAGGGCTGGGATTTGGAGAGACCTGAGCATCAACAGAGATGGGACGTGCTCAGCACCCACCCAAAGCTGAGCTGTCCCCAGCTGCTCTGGGCAAGGGCTCGGCCACACTTTCCTCCGTCCTTGTGCAACTGGCCCAGGTACCTGCAAAGACACAAGGGCCACGGGCAGCTCTGCACGCACGCGTTGCCGTGATGGGAGAGGGGGGAGACACCTCCCACCCCCTTGGGAACAGCCTCGCGGAGCAAGAGGCCCCCCGGGAGCCACTTTGCAGCTTCGAGTGTGCCCGTTGTCCCCGTGCTCCCGAATACCAGAGATTCCTGCCCTAAGCCTCCGGCCCAGACCTGCGAGGCAGGATTAGCCAGTGCCCTCCGGCTGCTCCTGCTGCTCCTGCTCTCGGCAGGAATGGCAAAAACTCTGGGGAAAAAAGAGAAGAAAATAAAAGCCTCTCTTGGGATCTTCCTCTTTCTTTCTTTCTTTCTTTCTTTCTTTCTTTCTTTCTTTCTTTCTTTCTTTCTTTCTTTCTTTCTTTCTTTCTTTCTTTCTTTCTTTCTTTCTTTCTTTCTTTCTTTCTTTCTTTCTTTCTTTCTTTCTTTCTTTCTTTCTTTCTTTCTTTCTTTCTTTTTCTTTCTTTCTTTCTTTCTTTCTTTCTTTCTTTCTTTCTTTCTTTTTTTCTTTTTTCTTTCCCCTTTTCTTTCCCCTTTTCTTTCCCCTTTTCTTTCCCCTTTTCTTTCCCCTTTTCTTTCCCCCTTGTTTTCCTAATTAAAATGGTGCACTGACAGCGGTTGGTGGCTGCAGAGACTCTGGGCTAATTACAGCTCCTGGCTTCCACCCCATCCGTTTGTCCCCAGGCCCTCCCCAGTCTGGCACTGCAGGAGAACCCGGTTTGGTCAGGACATGGCAGAGGAGGCAGCTTCCCCCCCGGCTCTCTTGGTGGAGGCTCTTTCTTTCTTCCTTTCTTTCTTTCTTTCTGGATTCTTGCTGACAGCAGCATCTGTCATCTAACAATATCCCCCATGTGGACCAGCACCCGCAGGAGGCACCCAGAGCCCTTTGCTGAGCACAAACCCCGTGGCCAGTGTGGCCACCAAGCCCCCAAGCCACCCCCCCAGCACTGGGCACACACTGGGAGGGCACCCAGTGACCCGCAAAGCCATCAGGAGCAGGAATTAGAGCTCAGAGGAGACAATCCCCTCTGCCTGCCTCCTGCAGTGTCCAGCAGCTCTGCTCCAGGAATAGGTTTATCCTGCTCTTGACCCTGCTGCCTGCCCGGCCACAGCTCTGCCCGAGGAGAGTCACCCATGGCCACAAATCATGCTGGGGCATCAAAAGCAGGATGGAGCCCTCCTCGATAGAATCACAGAATGGTTTGGGTTGGAAGGGACGTTAAAGATCATCTGGATCCAACCCCCTGCATGGGCAGGGACACCTCCCACCAGACCAGGTTGCTCCAAGCCCCATCCAACCTGCCCTTCAACACTTCCAGGGATGGGGCAGCTACAACTTCTCCAGGCAACCTGGGCTAGTATCTTACCATCCTCACACTAAAGAATTTCCT
Organism: Hemiprocne comata; assembly: GCA_020745705.1. Classification (NCBI taxonomy): domain Eukaryota; kingdom Metazoa; phylum Chordata; class Aves; order Apodiformes; family Apodidae; genus Hemiprocne; species Hemiprocne comata. The sequence continues at coordinate 5,224,854 of CM036609.1, read as the reverse complement.
CCTAATGTCCAACCTAAATCTCCCTCTTCCAGTTTTAATCCATTGCCCCTTGTCCCATTAGTCCCTGCCCTTGTCCAAAGTCCCTCCCCAGCTTTCCTGGAGCCCCTTCAGGCACTGGAAGGTGCTCTAAGGTCTCCCTGGAGCCTTCTCTTCTCCAGGCTGAACACCCCCAGCTCTCTCAGCCTGTCTCCAGAGCAGAGCTGCTCCAGCCCTCCCATCATCTCCATGGCCTCCTCTGGACTCATTCCGACATCTCTATGTCCTTCTTAAGCTGGGGGCTCCAGAACTGGACACAGTACTCCAGGTGGGAGTCCATCCCTCCTGGCTGCAAATCCTGCAGGGAGGCTCCACACCCAACCCACACCGAGCTGCAGGGTCCCTGCTCCAGCCCTTTCCTCACTACGGGAGAAACGGAACTTTCTCCCCGGCACCCCCTGGCATCTCAGGCATGAGCTCTCTTGCAACAACTTCCCTGGCTCCCAGCACCCACGCGTCCCCACCAACATCGTCCGTGTGTCCCGTGGGGCTTTGCACCCCACCAAAGCATTGGGAGGGGACGGTGGCAGGAGCACGGGGAGGGCGGCAGCCGCCGGAACACCCCGCGTGGCTCCAGCTGTTTCCTTGTCTCCCTTCCCCTCCTCGGGGCTCTGCAGCACAATGCGGCCCCGCAGAAGCCCCAGATGAACCCGGGCTCAGCAGCCGGGTGGTTTTTATAACGATGTGCTAAGAGCTGTCTGTACTTTCTCCGTGCCCCAGTTCCTGCTGCCGGCTCCTCCAGGTCTCAGCAAATCCCTCACTCACTCGGCGCTAACTTACATTTGAAACAGCGAGGAATCACTTTTAGCAGGAAAAAATCTCTTTGGGGAGGAGGGAAAGAAAAAAAAAAAAAAAGGGAGCAATTGCTGTTTCTAGTGGTGGGAGGCAATTAATTATTTCCTGCCTCTGCGAGCTGTGCTTCCTTCTTCAAACCAGGGAGGTGGTGGCACCCACAAAGACAAGGCACAATTAATTTGGGGGGGCTGAGAGTTAATGAGGTCCATCTTTAATGTCATACGGAGCCAGGGAGGAGGCAGTGGCTGAGTTGCTGGATCCAGGATTGCCATGGCAGGTCCTGGGGCTGAGAGAAGGGCTGGGGTGTGGGGAAAGCCATCTCAGGCTCCCCTCTTCCAGAAGAATTCAATATTTCATCCTTTTTTTTTTTTTCCCATATAAAGTTTTATTAAGAATTTTTAAACTTCCTGCTGGTGTTTGTCACAAACCCAAACAGCCATCCAACATCACCCACTTGGGACATTTATTGCCCTGTAAATACAGCGTGCTGTATTGTGTACATAGCTTTTTAAGAGAGATTCCTGACATAGCATCTTCCACAAAGCCTCGGCCGTGCTCCACAGAGCTGCTGACCCCGGGCGAGCAGGGAAAGCCCCAAAGGGCTCCAATACCCCGGGCTTGGCCATGGGAAATGGCAGAGAAACCCCTTCCTGAGCAAGAGCTTAAGAGCTTTGTTTTTTCACTGTTGAGGACGTGAGCCTGGCCACGAAGGGATGCCCTGGGGTTTCACCTGAGCTCTGCAACACCCAGGTTTCACCTTGGTGCTGAGGTTCATGCATGAGGAGGAGAAGGAGAGCTGCTGTTGGCTCAGAATGGGGAGAAAAGCAACCCCAGTAGCTGTCTGGACAGGTACAACAAGCCTGGAGGACAGGAACCTTCTCTCTGCATGTTGCTGTATTTTTGCTGCAAAGTCTGAGGGGTTTGAAGCTGATCTCATGATTTTTTAAGGCTGGATGGTAGTGATACAGCTGGACCTTAAGCTCCTTATCTGGGCCTGGGGAGCACAGAGGTGGCAAAACCCAGGGAGAAAGGGACCTGTGTCCTCCAGATACAAGGGTCAGATGCTGCTGAGTGGGGCTCGGAGGATTGGATGGGGGGTGATGAGTGACCTGGGAAAATCCCAGACCTGCACGGAGCACCCGACGTGCTGCTGGCGTGGGACCTGCCGGGGCACAGGGCTGGGAAAGAGTAATCCATAAAAAAACATTCCATGGAGGAGAACCAACAAAAAACTCAGGACAATGACACATTTCAGCTCATCAAGCATTTGCAGAGGCGAGTCCCAGCTCAGTCCCAGGCTGCTGTGGCCGCCCAGGGCTTAGAGCTGCCACCAGCAAAAAGACACGGAGCAGCAGCGACAAGTGCCACGCTGAGGCCAGCTCCGTGGCAGGACACAACGTTCCGGGCAGACACGGAACCAAGGAGACTCTGAATGGCCCCTGAGCCGCGGCTGCACCCATGGGTGCCCCGAGGAGACCCGGCCCTTCCCCACTGCCGGGGGGGGGACACAGAGCTGCCCTGCTGTGCTGTGCCCTTGGGCCCTGCTCTATCTCCCAGACCCCCCACCCGGGGGGAGCCCCCACGCAGGGAACATCCCCCCGGGAACCCTGAGCCCCGGTGCAACCCCGCTGCCCCCCGGGAGCGCTGGGAGCCCCCATACAACCTTTGAACCCCCCTCAGAGCACCTCAAAGGGGTGCACCGTGCCAGCTCTCCCCGGACCGGAGAACCCAGTAATGGAGTGCACCGTGCAGCTCCTCCGGCCGGGTGACCCGGTACCGGAGTGTACTGTGCACCCTCTCGGCCCGGTTGCACCGTTCAGCCCCCCCCCCCTCCCCGGCCGGATGACCCGGTACCGGGATCCCCCGTGCACCCCCCACGTGCCTCTCGCAACGCGCCGCTCCAGCCCCGCCCCGCCGGTGAGCGCGCGTGGGGAGGGGGGGGGCGGAGCCAGGCCCCGGGGGGGGGAACGGACGCACGCGCACCGGCCGCGCCGCTTACGCAACGCGCTCGCGCCGCTCTACGTGCGCGGCCGCGTGGCGCCGCCGCGCGCACGCGCCGTTCCTCCTCCTCCTCCTCCTCCTCCTCCTCCTCTTGCTGCTGCTGCTGCCGCCGCCTCCCCCGCTCTGCTCCCCCCCCCCTCCCCTCCGACACCGGCTGCCTCGTGCCGGGAGCGCGCGCGCGCCCCCGCCCCTCCCTCCTCCTCCTCCGCCGCCGCCGCTCGCTCTCTCGGTGTGTCGGTGCGCGGCCGCCGCCTCGCCGGCAGGAAGCCTCCCCTCTCCCGCCCCCCCCCCCCCCTCTCCCCGCCGCCGCTCCGTCGCCTCCCCCTCCGCCCCGCCGCGGGGGGGCGCAGCCCCGCAGCCCCTTCCCTGCCCGCCGCCCCACCATGCCGGAGAAGCGGCCCTTCGAGCGGCTGCCTGCCGATGTGTCCCCCCTCAACTACGGACTCTGCCTCAAGCCCGACCTCATCGACTTCACCTTCGAGGGCAAGCTGGAGGCCGCCGTGCAGGTAGGGCCCCGGCCCGGCCCCTCCTCCTCAGCCCCCCCCTTCACCCCCGCCGGGCCCTGAGGGGACCCTTCACTCAGTTTCTGCCCCCGTCGCGGGCCTTGAGGGAGCCCCATCAGCCCCCCGGGTCCGGCCCCCCCTCCCCTCCCTCAGCCGGGCCTTGAGGGAGCCCGGTTAGCCAGCGGGGACCCGCACCCCACCTTCCCCCTTCCCCTCCTCGCCGCCGGGCCCTGAGGGCCTCCCTCCCCCCGTCAGCCCGCCGGGGCCCGGCCCTCGGCGCGGTGGAGCCGGCCGGGCAGGTGCAGGGAGGCCGCTCGGGGCTGCTCCCCCCCCCGCACCTCCCGCGGTCTCCGCCCTCCCTTTCCATTCAGCCTATACATATATATATGTGTATATCCCCCCCAGGCCGGGGCCAGGCGTCGGGTAAGGGGAGAGGGCTGCCCGCGGGCCCCGCCCTGCCCCGCTCCATCCCCCGAGAGGAGCGGGAGCGGCCTGCGGAGGGCCGGGGGCCCCGCAGCTCCCCCTCGGGCTGCGCGGGGTTACCCGGCCCGCTTCTCCCCCCCCCCCGCACCTTCCCCGGCTCTTCTCCCGCTGCCAGACCGACCCCTCCAGCAAAAGTCTGTATGTAGGTTAGACGTGGAGCCACGGATATCTGCCTGCTGGTATCCCCGGCTTCCCCCAAATCCGCAGCGAGCACCCTGTTCCTGTTTTCAGCCTCCAGCGTGCTGCTTTTATCTCTATCCAGCCATTCAGATGGCTCGGGATTTTGCTGGAAAGACAAACCACCACATATGCAATTAAATGAGAACTCCCCCGGTGTAGCTCGGTGAGCTGGTAGGCCTCAGTGTCATGAAAAGCTGGAAAGGAGTGAAGCAAGAGGCTGGGTCTGCAGTGGGAAGGGGTGTTCAGGACTGAAAACGCCGGGTCTTCTGCCTCTGCTGAAGGCAAGAGCTTCCCCGTGTTCATGCTTCAAAGCCGGAATGTTTGATGAAAGCCCTGAAGTCTCATAGTCATTCTCAGGCTGCTGTGCCAAGATTTCCTAAATGTGCTTTCAAGTCTTTCCTTGTGCAATGTTTTGAAATAGATACAGAATCATAAGAGCTCAGAGGACGCTTCTTAAAATGGGATGACTGTATCGAGAGCTCGAAAGGATTTGAGAGAGATTTTTAAATACTGAGATGTGGAGGGGTTTAAATGTTGGTGTGGAGAGGTGCCTTAGGACCTTGCAGTGAAATGAGGCAGCACTTGGGGTCATGAAGCTGCTGCATCCGAGGCACAGGTACAGAGAGGGCAAGTGTCTGGTGTCTGTGGAAGTTGGGGAGGGCAAAGGCAGTGGGTGATAGTGAATCTTGTGACTTTTGGGACCTGGAGGAAGACAACCAGAGATGAGTAAGTTTGTGTCGTGTGGAAGAAATACTGAAAACGTAAATGGCCTGGCTGATCTTGTTCTAGCTCAGGTCCTCGGGCTGCTGTTCTCAGTTTCATGGTGCCTGGGGTGAAAATGCTGGCCTGAGAAATTCCCAGTCTCTCCTGTCTTAATCCCAGCCACCTATTCCTGTCTTTGCACCCAAGTTGCTGCTCCTCACTCCCATTACAGCTGTGGGGCTGTGCTGTAAATGGGATCACTGAAATCATCCAGGTTAAAAATAACACTCGGGGGGAGGGGGAGTAGTGGCTTTTTAAGCCAGCATTGCTGCTGAGGAGTGAGTAGTATTGAACAGCAGCCCTGGAAAGTTAGTGTAAATCCAGGAATAGTGAGGATTTGGAGGCTTCTTGTGGAGATGGTAGCTGGTTGGCAATTTTTAGTCCTGTTGAGAAATGTTTAATACTGATTGCTGTTCAGGGGATTGCTCAATGGGTTCCTAGAGCAGTGGATACCACCTGACAATGCAGAATCCTGGACTTTCCTACCAGCATGAGTTAAGGAAGAACACTCATCTGACGGGTTCAAGGTTGTAAAAAAACCCTTGCTCACATCATGGTGAGCTGTTCTGGTGTTCCCACTGTAGAAAGAATTAAAAAAATACAGGGTGAGGTTTTAAAAACATATCTACAGAATATTTCTTTATTTTAAAAGAGCTTTTCACTACCACAGGCCAAAGAATCATGAGGCCACATCCCAGCTGTATGGAAAAGTGAGTACAGGAGAGGGGCAGGAAGGTGTGTGGAGTGAGTGTTCACCTGCTTGTCTCAAGGCAGGAATCTGGAGAAGTTTGCTGTGGCAAACCAGGTAGTGGTTTTTATAATCAGTAAAGAGTAATTATCAGTCCCTCTACCCCATTCCAATATGGTAATAGCTGGACACGTGATAATCCACAGCAAGGGCTCCAACCAGTGATGCTTTCTGACCTATGGGGTGAGCACTGAAACTCTTGACACCAGAATCAATCATGATTAATTACAAAGTTAGGAAGACGTTTCATTATGTACGTCAAAAGTGTTTTTCTTTCTTCTTTTGCATCTTTAATAGCAAACTGAAATTAGTGAAGGCTGTGACACTGAGTCAAGATGTTACAAGTAAACACTTGATCAGCCAGTTTGTGCCTCTCACTTTGCAGCCATTAAATAGGATTTGGCAGCTCTCTGTGTAGAATTTTGGTTAAGTCTTTCAACTTGAGCACCAAGCCCTAAGGAAATGTTAAATAACCTTCCAGCCTGGGCTTTGGGGCAGTACACGTGTGTTGGCTTTTGCACGTATACAGAGCTTAACAAAACATTTTGTCTTTATGCCACAGTAATAAATGTTACACTTATATGGCTCCTTCAGCTGATCTTCAGAGGGTGAAACCCTTTGTGATTCAAAAGATAAGGCTGTGGCTTCAGTGTCAGCAGCAGCCAGGTTGATTTCAGAGCCTTAAAAAGAAATTGTGTTTGTAGCTTATTGTTCTAGTTTTCAGGTTAGGGGTTTGGCCCTCTGTCTAGTTCTTGTCTCTTGGTAGTTTAATTTCGTAGCCTTTTGAAGCTCTTAAGTATCTGGTAACCAACATATTAAGTTTTGTCCAGTCATTCAAGATTTTTAAATAATACAAATTGTGGTGATATTTAATGCTTTGGAAATCTGTAGAATTGTGTAACAATTACATAAACAGACACTGTATAATGGCCATTTATCACAGTTGAAAACCCCCAAATCCTTAAGGGTTCCTTGTGAAATAGTTCATTTATCACAACTAGGACAGAACGTGGTTGTGGGAGAATCAGATTCTGTGTGTCAGTAGCAGATCTGGAGCAGAATCAGAGTCGCCTGCTCACAGTCCTGTGATCACTCCCAGCTATGTCATCTTTGAGCATTTTAAACTGTTGATTAGTTGGGTGTGTGGGGATGTTTCTGAATGAGCACAATTAAGATGATTATTTTTTTTTTGGTGGAAATAGTTCCTCTATTCATCTGTTAGCTTGAGATTTAATTATTCTAACCCTGCTTCTCAGGGTCTAGTTACCAGGGCTGTGCACTGCTGTTACTCAGTGTCCAGGTCAACTTTTTTTCCATTCTGCTTTGGACTCCTGGGAGGCTGGGACAAAGAGGGGATGGGTGGCCCTTCTGTTCCTCAGCATCCCACTGCAGAGGCCACACCAGTCACCAGCAACAAACATCTGGCTCCCAAAGTCCAACCAACGTTTGTTTGCAGCTTCCAAATGGAAGTTCTTAACACTGGGTCGTGGCTCCAAACAACCACCTGTCCAGTGCAGAGCTTCAGAGAGGTCTGTGCTTGTCTCCTAACTTCCTGGTATTTCCTTCTGGATTCACTCCCTCCTTTGGAGGGTGCTGGGTGGTGATTCATGTCTTTCATTGCAGACCACAATGAGGTGTTTCTTGCTTGCAAAGCAACCTATCTGTAAAGAATTTACAACCTGAGTAGATGGCTCTATTAAATATTTCCCAGTCCCTTGAATATGTCTTAAGGATACTCTGTTATATTTAGCAATTTTTAACCTGTCTCTCTTGCTTTTTATAGGTTAATTATGCAGTATCTGCTAGACTGAAGAATAATTAGTCTTTCGGTCCTGCTGCATGCCAGTTAAAGATTAATTGTGACACTCTTGTATGTAAACATTGAAAAATTAAGTTGAATGGGTGTAGTATTTGTGGTCAGTATCTTTTTTTTTTTTTTTTTGGGTGGGGGAAATTGGTCTAGTATAAATATCCAGTCAGGTTATCCAGCATTGTAGCTTAAATTAGATCTGAATTGGAGTGTTAAGGGTACCATGCTGAGGGTTTGAGTCTGGTGCTTCAAAGGAAGGACCTTGGGGCTCTTGTGGACCTTGATGCCACCAGCTTCAGAACTAGGAATGCCTTTGCTCTCCTCCCCACAGAAAGGCCTCTTTCAGCTCTGTAATTCATCAGGCTAAGATGGTTGCATTGATCAGAGTTACAAAGGGATTTACTTGTCTGGGTGGATTTGACACTTCTGAAGTGTGTGTGACCCCTACAGATGAGTGTGGCTGGATGCTCTTTGGAATGAAGGGAATTTTTCCAGTGGGCCAATTAGTCATGGCACTGGTAATTTTACTTTTTGGCTACCACAGTTTGCTCAAGATGCAGATTGTTAGAAAGCTTTATTCCTTTTCTCATTGAAGTTTTGAATTCTTGAAAAGATACATTGTGGAACACAACTGAAGTCATTTTAGTTGGCTATTTTTAGAGAGTAAAATGCTAAAAACATACATGCTTGTTACAATGCTGCATTTAGAAAAGGACTCTGAATCTGAGTGACAAGATTTTAGTAATCTAGTCTTATAAATGGCTCTAGAAAATTAGTTTTAACTATGGAAGATGTCTCTTGGTGCACCTAATCCTGTATTTCGGGTAGGCTGGCATTCTACTGAAGCCACTCAGCTTCTTTCTAATGTCCTGAAAAGGTTTTTCCATCAAGCCATTTCCTGCTCTGCTAACTAGTGAAAACCAAAAGTTTTTCAGCATCTTCCAGTCCTGAGCCAAAGAATTAGCCTTCTTAGCTCTCTTCTTTTGTCAAATGGTGTTGCCTTGGAAAACTTTTGCAGGGAAGTTAAGCTGTCCTCTCCTCATAGGTGAGATTTTCCTTCCCAGAAACAAAGCCTGACCACGAAGGTGGCTGTGTAGGGGTTGGGGAGTGTGTGTCATCTTAGGCAGGTTCCTGACACAGTGAAAACCTCTTGAAGGTCTGCAGCTTTATTGCAGGGCAGACCTGCTTGTGGTATCTGTGTCTGGCTCATCTCAGTAGGTTTTTGAATTCTGATTCATGTTTCTAGAGTTTCATCAAAAGGACCAGGTCAAAAACTGTGAAACATTCCTTCATTCCAGATGCTGCTCTTGGTTCATCTGCTGCTTTGAAGTGTCAGCCCCTGTGGAAAAGCTGCTTTCATCGTGGGCATTTGTAGCTTGCTCTTGCCTTGATTAGCCTCTCCTCGTTGAAGAGTGAGTGGATGATGTTACAGAGCAAGGGGAAGCAGGGGGGACAGTTTGGAGTTGGTTAGACCTTATGCAGCAAGGTGCTTTTTTGCCTTTTTCATATGATTGCATCCATGGAAAGCACTGCACAGGCAGAGCATCTGCCCTCCAAAACATCCTGTTGACAGGAAGGTAAAAGCAGTTGGAAGGCCTCACTTACAGTAAGAGACATTCATTCATCTTCATGATACACACAGTGTCTGTAAGCAGCACGTTCTTGAGAGGTAGAATGGTCATAAGTGTGCTGGGGGGTTCAGAGTTTTGGTTTGGTTTTGTTCTTACAAGTGTGTCTGTGCTTCATTATTTTTAGTGGATCAGAGGGAGGAGGCTCTCATGCTGCAGTGTGCCAACAGGAAAACTTTTTCTTCCCCCCACCTAATTAAATTAGGAGAGTCTCAGAAGTGTGCTGTGAGGACACTGTCAGTGTTCATTTCTGCACCTGAATTTTGCCCTTCGTTTTACATGAGTTGGAGGGTGAACAGTTTTTGGGCTACTCAGTCCCTTTAAACGTTCTCTGGCGTGTCCCCCTTCTTGTAAAACTGGCTTGATAACTTGCAGGAGGTAAGAAAAAATGTAAAAATAGGTAATTGCCTTCCTAAGGAGCCTCTGAGGTTGTCTCTGTGTAAACCTAAAACTTATTTTGCAGTCACAGGGCTACACTGAAAATTGTTCTGTCCTCAGAAGAGGTTGTTTTTTAACGCTCAAGCCTATTGTTAAACCCAGCATTGTCTGCAATTTGGACAGCTCTTTATGCATCTTGAATTCTTAATCCATAGAGATTTGGATTTGTAGATTGAATAAAGGTCTCAACTAGACATTATTAAAAAGCTTTTCTCACTGTGATTTTTTTTTTGTGTGTGTTTTAGAAGACCTTGAAAAACCCCAAACCCTGGTACTGTGAGGGAAACTGTTGGGCTTTGATCTTAGGTTTGGGGAAGTGTTTTAGTTCCATGCACAGCAAATTGTGGGGAAAAAAAAAAAAAATTCAGATTGTAAATCTTTATTAGAAGCATCAAATCATTTGCTCCTTTGATGCTCTGCAAGCGTGTTGTTTTTAGAATCAGGTTCAGTTTTTTTGGCAACGTTGTTTTGGTTTTATGACCATAAAGAGGTGACTCCTCTGCAGTGCTCTGTTCCACAGGCTGCTGTGGGGTGGCTGACAAGCAGGATTTGGGGAAGATTCACTGATAGTTACATTTGTCAAAAAGTACAAGCCCTTACGTGATATTAATTACACACACAGTTCTGTTAATTGGAATAAGCCGTGGACGTTTCCTTCAGAACAAAGTTGGTGGCTGAGGTTAGGAAGAAGCTCCTGAGTTAGGTTTGCCTGGTCTTCACCATCCACTCTGGGTGTTTCCTTGGGGCACCTCCATTTCTTGGAGCACCTGTCTCCCCTGAACCCTTTGGTTCACAGGTGATTAGACCAAATGGACCACCTTTGTGATACGGGTGTGTCTATTAAGTTATGAATTTAAATTTCTTAAGCCTCTCTTATCTAGAGTAGAATTTGTTTTTTTATGTACACAATGACTCAGGAACCATTTCTCAGCAAGCATAGGTAAAACAGATCAAGAGTGAATATCTGCTTCCATCACTCATCCTGTGTAGATACCAGCTCCTTTATGGCAGAGTGATAAATGTCTGCTTCTACTCTGACACTTCAGAGCTCATTCTTTTGGCTTTACTGGCAATAAAGCCTTTACCCTGGGAGGTGTGCTGGGTGAACTGGTGTGCACGTGCAGAGCCCCTTGCTGGGCTTGCTCCAGGGGCAAAGGGATCCACGGGAACCCCTTCCCATCCCAGAGGTCCACTTGGTTCCTGCTGTGTGTTCAAACAGGGATAGGTGTTAAAATGGCGTTTTCACATTTATTATAGTGAAAAATTGAGGAAGGAATGTCAGTCCTTATGCTTTAAGGAACTTTGTGGCTAGGGTGGGAAGCAGTTCCTTCGTGCATAGGTCAAACTTTAGTTGGCTTTTCCAGAAATCCCTGCTCCTTTATTTAAAGAACTGGCCTTGTCTACTGCTAGAAACTGTACCCTGGGCTAGCAGGATTACCAGCTCGATCCAGTGTGATGATTCCAGTGGTTTCAGCCATAACTTTCTAAATAATGCCTAGTTTAATTCCCAAATATTTTACCCCGTTATAATTAATTGATATTTAATTTGGATTCCTCTGTATTCAAGCTCTTGCATCCACACAGAAAGCTGGCACAGTGTGACAGCTGATTACTATGCTGGGAGCTGGCCACTTGTTAAATAAAGCAAAGAGTGTGTAGCCAAGAGCTGGCAGAAGGAAGGCTTTCAGGAAAATGTAAAGGCAAATTTCTTGGCAGATGTTTTTAACCTAAGAAGTTCTTAGTGTCAACAGTTTAGACCGCGGCCCCGTAGGTTGTGTTTGTGATCATCTCCAAGATGTAAGTTTGTGTTCAAATGCTTTTGCTGTCATCTCCTGTAGGTCATCTCCAAAAGGAAGCTTGCAGGCTCTCTATCTATTTTTATTGGTCTTGGATTCCCAGGCACGTACAAGGGCCCCATTGTCAAGCTTTCATACCAGTTTTTAACAGGCAGTTCATTCCCTTAAATAATTTACAGTCTTGATAAGTAGGCCTGGATGGCTTGAACACGATTCAAGTAGCATGTTCCAGAACAAAGGAGAGCAGGCAGGGGGGTGGATTTTTCTTTCTTACCACTCTTAAGTACTAAATTCTGTTCCAAACACTTGATGATGGAGGGGTTTCCAGACGGAAGGGAGGTGGGAATGCTTACCTAAGGGAGCTCAGGGGAGCAGGGAGCACTGTTTTTCTTCCTGATGCTCATAAAGTTTCTCTTCCAGGTGAAACAGGCGACCAACCAAATTGTGATGAACTGTGCTGACATTGACATCATCACAGCTTCCTACGCGCCCGAAGGAGACGAAGGTAGGGTTGCTTTTTTGCTGGAGTTTCTACGTCTTAATCCTTTTCATTTCTGACACAAGGTGCTGCTGCCAACAGCTAACAGCCCTGATTGCAAAATCACATGATAGTTTGATAAGCTAATCTACTCCTAGAAGCACAAAATTAATTGTCCAACCCTCAATCTCTTCTCGTCACTACCCTTTGCTTTATGCTAAAAAAAAGTTACCTCGAGCTTCTGTGAAATCTTGCCTTCTACTCCATCCTGCCTGAGTGTTGTGGGGAAAAGATGTTTGACTGGTTTTACATTAATATTTATCTTCATAATGGATAACTGGGTAAGAACATGATCTGCACCTATGGACTTGGCAACACTGATAAAATCTGTGAGAAGGGCTTATCTAAGGAATGCATCAGTAACAGCCTGGAGTGGGAAAACACTAGTTGGGAAGGATTTGGAAAAGTACAGAGACACTTAATTGACATTTAGCAGGAGTGTAGAGTAACATGGAAAAAGGAGATAATGGTTGGGATCCAGCTCAGTGAAAGGCTGGAAGTTACTGGAGAAATGGAGGAAGCAGTGCCTGTTTGTAATGCACAATTATAGCAGCTGACATCTGCCCCAATTGTGTTTGAGGAGATTTAGCAGACACAAAAAAAAGTGTTAGCAATTGAAGCATGAAATGATCGAGGTGTGGAAAACAAGCTCCTTGAAGCAGAGTGATGGTCTAATAGTCTGCAAAGCCTTTCTGGAGTTCTCATGGAAGTGTCAAGCTCAGTAGTGATTTAGTCCACTGTGTGCACTGGTTCTTAAGTCCTTCAGAAGACAAAAGGCTCTGGGAGCTTTCCTTTCTAGGAGGGAAAATACCACTGTGGTGTCATTGTTAAAACCATGGCTGTGAACTGAAGGAGTGGTCTTGGTGATGGGGAGGAGAAAGGTGTTCCCTGAGTGGGTTCAAACTTCTCTAGTGTGCTTATGAAGCAGCTGAAGGAAGTTGGAGAGTGGGGCTGTGCTTGAACAGCTAAAGAAAAGAAATCCTGGTTGGGTTTGGTAGGGACAATTTCAGATCTTGTAGGGACATTATCCCGTGGCTAATCTGTGTGTGGCAAGTGGGATGCCTGTACTGACTCTTTGCATTTAAATTGGAATAAAGTCTCTTTGCAGCCAAGTCAGGAAAAATACGTAAAAATAGAGAGGATCTCTATTTTAATGTATTCTCTTTGTGGTTTTCAAAGCTGATTCCACTCTCATAGGGGTCTATTTTTCTGTTCTTTAACAGTGATATATACTCTCCTTATAACTTTGAAATAGCAGCTTGTAACTTTGAAGCTCTACTATTATAGAGCTTAATGGGGACTTAAAACCAAGGACACTGGAAGTGAGTTTCTGTGGCTTAAACTCTTTTCATTCTGATTTTTTAGCTACAGCCTTGGATGTGGCACTCTGGACACACAAATCCTCTTAAAGTACTTGGGCTGCAGCACAGGGACTCACCTAGACTGTTGTGTCATCAATATTTGAGGTGCAGATTTGTTGCCTGTTGTCTATGATTGTCCTCAGGCTTCACGGGGTTAAAACATATCTTTCAGTTTGGGAAACTGCCAACTAGTGTAATGGCTTTGGAAGTAAAATTGCATGAAATTGGCTGACTCTTTGCTGGCACCTGTTGTTACAGATCAAGTCAGTCTTGCTAATGCTTCTATTGCACACAGCTCTGGGATGGTAATTGTATAACTGGTCTCAAAAACAGAGTGTAAAATATAGTCCAACCAACAGAAATATCAGCCAGATCATTTGGATTTGGTTCCCTAGGTGAGCCTTGCACCGACTGCCTATAATAGTGTGTGTGAAAATGGGTGAGAAGTTGGTGAGTTTTTCTCCTTTACAGTGAAGAATTGTTACCTCTTTTAGTTCTGTACCTCAGTGGGGAAGAATTTGTCTCACGCTCGTCTGCAAATGTGAGACAAAAGATAATTGGTCACTTATCTTCTTTCAAGTGTGGTTCTGTTCTGAAAAATAGCTGTGTGAAAAAGAGACCTTCTAGGTCAACAGATACCTTGCCCTTGTTTATGGAGGTGATCTGTTGGCTTTTGTGCAGAGGAGTTTATGATTTTGCTAATAATTCTTGTTAATCTTGAGCACCTCTTGCACCGTGGCTGTACAGCAGAATTCTTAGCTGGAACTGTGGGCTGTGCTTTCCCTCCCCTCCTCTTCACTCTTCTGGAGATGGATACAGCAGAGGGTAGAACTTGATCTTTGGAATTTTAATGCAGATTTGCAAGGAAATCAGATTATTGCCCAATATTTGACAGGAAGCTGAGGGAGGATCTCTGAAGCTTTAAAGTCAAAGTAAAAAATTTTGCTGCGTAATCCACCATTGAGTGATAGTGAATAATAAACCAGCAGAGATTGATTGCACAGTCCTTTGAAGTAGAAAAGTTCTCTGTTTCATCCTGAAACGAGAGCAGGGCTTGTAACTGGGGGTTGTGGATTTGGCATCTGTGCCAGGTACATGGTGATGGAACAAAGCTACTCAAGAGATGGAGTTCCCCATTCCTGGAGTTATGACTGGCTCCTCCCCCTGGTCCCAACAAGCAGTTGAGTTTGTTTTTTCCTCAAGCCAGTTTTTCAGATTTGTAGTCAAACGTTGACAGTGCAGCCTGAGCCCTTAGGTGCACGTGTCCTGCACTGCTGAGTGGTTGACTTGGCTCAGATAAATCAAGAACTGAAAAGCCATTCCTAAGCAAGTTAGGTTTTAATTTAGGTTTTAAGGGATTGAGTTTCATGCTTGCTGAATGCTAAGTAGTCTGATCTTCCCGTGGATCTCTCTTTTAAGGAGCTGTGAAATTGTGATGGAGTCATAATCAGTGAATTATATTGTCTTTAGCTTGGAAAGCTTTTCAGATACTGGGGGATCTAAAGCAGCTTCTTAAATCCAGAGAGGCTTGGAGGGTAGTAGTTGGCAATTTTGCTCAGAAAATGACCAGCAACTATAGTGGTGTTTGTTTAGCAGAAATAATCAAGTGAACTTTGATCTGTACTTCAACCTCCAAAAGGTTCTAAGGCCAGAACTCATCATTTGAGTCTTTTCCTTCCTAGTATGGAAGGGAAGTGCTTGGATGCTTGGATGCGAGATGCTGGTTACACCAGAGCCTCAGCTGATGTTTAAAACCAGTAACTAAAGATCCCTAGTGCTTAGGGAAAGCTTTGCAATATGACCCAAATTTATCTGGATGTTGCTTTCCCTTGCCTGGGAGCACTGTGGTCCCATGATGATCTGGAGTCATGCTGCTGTGGAAGGGGACAGTGACACTTGTCCCCACTCGCTCCCTTCCCTTGGCATTCCTGTGTGTGCTGTTGAGCAGCCACGTGGATCAGGAAACTGCACTGGTTGGAAGCTGCCCCTGCCAGGGGAAAACAAAAAAGCAGCTTGGAGACAGATCATCTTCCTGATCCTGGTGACTGTGTGTGACTGGCAGTGCAAGGGAGGGATTGGGAACGTGCAGCGGGAGCCAGGTGGGCAACATGAGACTGTTCTCTGCCCATAGCAAGCTAGATTTGCCAAGCCAGTTGTGAGACCTTTCTTTGTTGTAGGAAAGCTCATCTTCATCCCTTCTCCTGCAGAGGACTTCATGTGAACTGCATTTTTAATAGTAGGTTTTTAAGGAGGCCTGGGCTGCGTTGGCGTTGGGGACGTCTGATTCCCAGCAGTGCTTCTAACTTAGAAGGATTTTACAACCACTGGGTTAAAACACGTGAGAAGGTGTGAAAGGGCCTGGAAGCATTAAGCATTCCCAGGAATCTCATGGGCACAAGTCAGTGGCTGATGCTGGAGGAGGACAGCATCTGCTCTGTCAACACGGAGATGTTTTAAGCCAACATTCAATGTGCAGGCAGAGTGCTCACAGTCCCTGCAGCTCAGTTGATGAGTGCAAGTTCATTAAGCCACCCTACCTTAATTGCCTGTGACTTCTCCGTGCCATGGAACGAGGGCCACTTGAAGAAAAAAAAAAAAAAAAAAAAAAATCCCATCTCTTGCATTTGGCTTCGTCTTCACTTGGAAATACGTGCACATTTGGCTTTGCTTCAAACCTTTGGCTGGGATCCAGGTTTCTAAGCATGTCATACAGAAATTGGGATCGTTAATTGGTGTGTCCATCTGGCCACTAGTGCAGTTTCAGGAAGTACTCCTGTGGAAGGGGCTGCCACTCATTTAAAATGCTGCTGTAAAAGTTGATCTGCAGTGCTGTGAGTTTGGGAGGGTTGCTAGATCTGATTTTTATGCATTTTTTTTTCCCCAATGACATGGAGAGCTAGCAGCTTTTTCTTTTCTCATGCGACTTGGTCCAGACTCTGTACTAATGTGCTAGTGATTAACTTGCAACCTTGCAGTGCCAAACTCTCCAAAGTTAGGAGGCTGCCAAAATTGTGTTGTTCTCTTCAGGAGCTTTTGTATTCAACACTGGTAGGAATTCAGACAGCCTTTTACTGCAATTACATCTTTGTTATAAGCCGTTCCCTTAAACTCTAACAAAAAGTATTGTTGATGGTTTTCCATGGTTCTTTTGCTCTGGATTAAATTATTGGTAGGGGATAGTTAAAAGAAAAAAAAAAACAAAACAAAAAAACCAAAGAAGTTGGTTTGAATCTTTCATTTATATTTTGCATTTTTGGAGATCGATATTTGAAGCTGCTTTGAGAATTAAAGAAATAAATTGCTGGGAGTTGGGCTTGGAGGGACACTCTTCTAGAAACTAACTGCTCCGTGAGTGAACGTGGTGGGAAACTGTTCCTTTCTGTCCCAGGTGTGCTCTTGCTGTTGCTTTTTAGGTGTTCATCAGAGGTCGGTTGCCATGGCAAGGGGCAGCCCTGGGGTGTCACAGACTCTCCTCCAGTGCAGGTTGTGATCAGTGTGTGCTGGGAGCGCCCAGCACCGCTCCGGGGTGGCTGCTGCCAGCCTCCTGCTACTAGGAATTGTTTAAACATTGGTCCTGACCTTAGGGGAATTGGGATCTAAGGTGGTAAAATTAAGGTTGAGAAGCTCTTTGAAACAAGATGGCTTTCTGCAATGTGTTCATGTGCCTTCCCAGGCTGCTGCAGGGATAAAAAAAACCCCCAAAGGTCTTCACCTTCCTCTAGCCCCGGTTATGTTTACCTGTGACTTTCCTGTGACTTTCCTAGTACAGGTTAAAAAGGTTATAAATTAGCAGAGCTACGAATTCAACTACACTTAGGAGGACTTCACAGTTGGGAGAGGAGGAGAGGGAAACTTGATATCCATTGTCAGCTTTTGGCAGAAGATCTGCATAACAGGCATTCTTCTGTATTTCTCAGTTTCAGTAGGTTAGAACTATGATCCTGAAGTCATGGTATTGTTTGTCTTCCATATCAGATTCTTTTACATTAGGAGCTGTAAAAAGATACAAATGTTTTTTTGTTTGCTGTGGTCATTTTAAAACACACAGGAAGGAGTGTTTCTGCATTCTTGTCCTGATCTTTATCAGGCGTTCCTCAGGTTTTCATTTAACCTCTGACCACAGGCTGACAGCTCAGCATCTGCAGGTTGTCCAGCAGCAGGGCTCCTCCTGGGCAGCCCCACATCATTTTCTGACAGGTATTCAGCCCTGTCCTCCCCTCTGACCCAGGTCACCAATGTGCTATCTCAGAACAGCAGGTTTATTGTCTGTTGGGCTCTGAAGATAGCCAGGGTCAAAATTCATCAGATCTGAGCGATGCAGTCAGCTCCACTCCCCATTCCTGGGAAGCTCACTTTTATAGACTCATGGAATGGTGGAGGTTGGAAGGGACCTTAAAGATCATCAGGTTCCAACCCCCCTGCTGTGAGCAGGGACACCTCCCACCAGACCAGGCTGCACAAGCCTCATCCAACCTGGCCTTGGACACCTCCAGGGAGGGGGCAGCCACAACCTCCCAGTTCCAGCACCTTCCTACCCTCATGGTGAAGGATTTCTTCCTGATGTCTCACCTCAATCTCCCCTCTTTCAGTTTTAAACCATTCCCCCTTGTCCTCTCACTGCCCTCTGTGGTGCAAAGCCTGGCCATGCTAGCCTTTTGGGCAGGTAGTTGTACATTAGAGTTGTTTCCCTGAATATCTTCTCTCCAACTCTCCTTAATGTCTCCTTTTCTGCCTCAACATTCTGCAGTTCTAAGAAGAGAAGTGAAACCTTTACTTTTTGTTGCTCGTTGCCCAACACATGCTGGCATTTTGATGTCCTTGGCATGTATTCTGTTTAAATGCTCCATCTCACCCCTCTTACAGTTGATTTTAAAAAATCTTGGAACTCCTCAGCACAGACTAGTAGTCTAAAGTTCTTCTACTTGATCCTGTCTGTATTTTTTTTCTCAAATTTTATTTCTGTACTCTTTTTTTTACAGCTAAAATTGTTTTATTGTAAGCATTTATGTATTATATACCCGAGCATGGTGGTTAACTCTGATTAAGTGCTGAGCAGAGCACTCAGAAACCAGTAGTTAAGACTAATGCATTCATGCAGTTTCTGCATTGCTCTTCTCTGTGAGCAGAGGCTGGTATTAACTCTGACTTACGGCTGAAATCATACTATTCCAGAATAAATAGCACTTTACATTTTATAGAACATAAAAAACATGTTTCCTGTTACTTTTGTCACATATGGACCAACTTAGCTGATCATGGTGAGTGTGTTTGGGCTGCCTCTGAAACTGAATACCTGGGGTTTTGTAGTGGTACTTGAGCATGGAAACCAGGTCATTCTCTAAATTAAATTGTTGTTTCTAACAAGCTTTGACATTCAGAATTCCTTGTAGTGAGGAAGCTGATGTAGTGTTGCATTTTCCTTTAAAGATGTTTACCTCTGTATCGCAGCACTTCCCAGTCTCTGTCCTTTTTTCCATGACTGTCCCCTTCAGAAGGTAACTGGATCTTTCTTTCTAGGTCAACTCTGAAAGTACCTGAAAAGGTTGCTAGACCCTTGCTAGCATTTCAGTATCCTTCAGACTGGCCCCTTTCAAAATCACACCGAACTGCCAAATGTTCCTTGTAGTGTAAATCTAGAATTACCCACCAGGGTGTCTGCACCGTGTGGCCAGGTTTGGTAGCTGGAGGTGCTGCTGCGTGGCAGGAAGCCTTGCTCGGTTGTTCTGGGGCAGATCTGGGTTTCCAAAAGGAAGCTGGTGATCCCTGTGGGTGGGCACAGGGTGACACAGGCAGCAGAACGTGCCAAGTCAGGGCCCACAGGCACAGCTCTTCCCTCAGCTTTGCCACTTCCCAGTCCAGCCTCAGCACTGGGCATGGCAGGAGCCTTCCAGGGGGGTGGGATGTGTGGCAGAGGTGGAAGGAGCCACAGGGCTGGTGCTTTGAGTTTGTGGCTGTACAGCCTGGTGTAAATGTGGTGGATTTGTCTGAAGCAAAGTAAGACACCATGGAACTCAGGCAATGGGTTGCTGGAGTTTGTTTCATTCCGGGTTGTTAAAAATCTTCTTTGATTTGTTTGGCAGCTACAGCAAGTTGTTGGATTCAGCTGATTCAGTTAATTTTAAATGTTCGTGAGTTATAAAAACATCTCTGGGGGTTATTTTGAACAAAGTAGTCTGTTTTTCTGTTTCAGAGGTACATGCCACGGGGTTCAACTATCAAAATGAGGATGAAAAGGTTACTCTCTCCTTTCCCAGTACTCTTCAGAAAGGTAAGAGCTATTTCCATGCTTTTTGCTTGCTTCAGCTCTGTGTTTAAGATGTTTGCACTTGAAAAGGCTGGAGTAGGACAGCTCTGTCTTCCCTGAAGTTTCTGACTGGGAATGTGTAGTGCTCCTGTTTTGGTTTGAGCAAGCTCTTTGCTGAATTTTTTCTTCCTCTCAGTGAACTTTTTAGCAGCGCCAGTGGACTGATAATAACCAAGCTCCCTAGGGAGTCTGTCATCTATAAGTCACCTCTGGAATTGAAAATGTTTCACTGGTGAGGTTTGCTTCCAACACCTGAGGTAACTCCAATTATTGACCTGCTATTGGGAGTTAGGCTCAGAGGCTTTTTGTGTTAGCTGCTGGTGATCTGCTTTCTCTTACCAAGAATTAGCTAATCTGAATAGCTGCAGTATTTTCCTGGGCCTGAAGGTGCTCATTCTTTTGAAACTGCTACAGGTTTGGTTTTTTTTTTTGTTGGCTCTGAGGAGTCTGTCGATTGAAAATCAGCTCCTCAGTTTGAATAAACCAGTTTTACTTCATCTCGACACATGCAAAGATTCTAGGCTGATCAAACCTTGGTGTTTCATTCTGTGGGATATTGGATTGAGATCAGGTTCCCCCTTTTGCACAGAGACATGGAGGGCAGAATAAATCCTGAGACTAATTGACTTAGGAGCTCCAGTGCAGCCACTGCTCCACCTTGGCTTGTGGAGGGGGTTTCAGAGGATGTTGTTATTACCCAGTCACCATCCTGTACTTTTGCAGGCTTCCCTCAAATGTAAGGATTGTAGGATTAGACTTCTCAAATGGCTTGGTTGTTGCCTTGTGTTTAGAAGGTTCTGCAGCAGGCTCTGATCTCCCATCAATGCTGAAATGCTGTTGCCTCATGGCTCTGCTGGAACTTATTTCATGGGCAGAGAGCACAGGGTTTGAGGGAGGCTGGCACAAGAGCTGGGGGTGGAGATGAGCTGAAGGGACATCTTATTTCAGCAGGGCAAGGGGCCAGCTGGATAGCCTGGCCTGAAGGTCCACACCAAATAAATGTTCTGTTTGGTGCATGCAATTAACAATGTCCCATCTGTTTCTGTTGCAGGGACAGGGACACTAAAGATAGACTTTGTAGGGGAGCTGAACGATAAAATGAAAGGGTTTTACCGAAGTAAATACACCACCCCCACTGGAGACACTCGCTATGCTGCTGTCACTCAGTTTGAGGTATGGGCTGTATTTCTGTTTTCAGGGAATGGCCTTCCTAGGGTAGGATTGAGGCTTAGGAGAAGACACAATTTCCTGGCTTTTTAGCTGCACGCTCTGGGTAAATTTCAAGAATCTGGGGTTGGTTGGTTGTTTTTTTTTTTTTGCTTCTTGCTCTTGGTGGGGATGAGGAAGAGTAAGAGCAGCCTTTACATTGCAACTTGAAGGTCATTAAATTCCCCAGCCAAGGATCATGCTGATGTGTGATGCATCATTTATATACAATAGCTGCAGTGTTGAAGAGCAGCTGTTTATTTTAGATGTGGTCAATGACCTCTGTGTAAGTTTCCTTTTTGAAGTATAATATTTTTTTTAATAGACCCTGTCTTTATCTCAGTATCTTAACGACGTCCGAAACGTGAGCCAGATACTGTCTCAAGTATTATGCAAACCCTGGACATAATGACAGGATTTTATACCATGCTGTAATTCCATAGTTATCTGCCTGATAACATAAAACCATGGAGGAGTTACCTGGTGCAAACAGAACACTTCTGGGGTGCAGAATATGAATAGGTGGTCTTGTGTGGATGGTCTGTGAACGCCTGGGTGCCCTCTCTGCTTTCACATGACTGAGCTTTGCTCCTGTCATGACTCTGCTAAATTTTGCTCAGACTGTAGAATTCCATCAGAGCACAGAGTGCTTTTCAGCTGTTTGTTGTTTGGTTTTTTTTAAGGCAAGAGTGAAATAAGTTATCATGATAAGAATAAAATGCTTTAATGCAGAAGTCAAGAGTGTCAGTGAAGAGACTATGCCAGTGACCAGGCATCATTCACCCAACTTCTTGCCTGTAAAATGTGCTGAATTTTTCTGTGTTTTATTGCCACAATCTCTTGTGATTGATTTGTTTAATGAGCTGATTTCCTTCAGGCTACTGATGCTCGAAGAGCTTTCCCTTGCTGGGATGAACCTGCTATTAAGGCAACATTTGATATCTCTTTGGTGGTTCCAAAGGACAGAGTAGCTTTGTCAAATATGGTAAGTTCTTGATGGGCAAGTAAACAGTGTTTTAAATGAAACAGCAATGATGCCAGCTGGTTATTCCATAGTTAATAGTGTGTCTTGGTAACAAACATACTTAGGAACATAGGCTGGCTTGCTCACTATTACTAAGCAGCTCTAAATTGGGAGAACTTTTTAAAAGATTATATTGTGATGTCATATGGCAGCACAAAACCTAAGGAGGTTGTACAAACCACAGTGGTGGTTGTTAAAAAAAACCAAAACAGTCTTAGCATATGTCATGCCACGTGCTGCTTGATTAAGAGTGACTGGGGAAAAAAAAATAAGAGCCCTTGCATGTTTATAAAGCTGTCAGAGCTACAAGAGCAGACACAGCACTGGAGATAAATAGGTTTTCTGCCCTAGAGAATTTTTTACCAGGACTGGGGTACAATGTGCAAGCACCTCTGTTAGAAATACAAGTGGGTGTTTTCAGGTTGTTACTCCAAATGTGGTGCCAGTATTTCTAGAAGATGTTGCTGGAGAAGAGCAAGTCAATTTAAAACCAGACTTTTGAAGTGCCAGTAGCTAACTTCCCTAGTTCCCTGGGAAGGCCAGTCCTGCCCGCTGACCACATGGTTGTGGTTTCTGTTTCAGAATTTCAAGTGAGAGCCTGGTGCCTTGTTGGGGTGTGAGTAAATTCTCTTTGAAGGAGAGAGACTGATAGCTGATGTGTTCAGCTGCCTTTGCAGTAATTAACTGTAACATATATTTTATAAAAGTCCCCTCCCATATGTGATGGGGCACTTTGAGTTAGGAGAGGAGCTGCATCGTGGTCTGTATTTTAAAGTCATAAGAAGTCGTGGAATGGTGGAGGTTGGAAGGGACCTTAAAGATCATCAGGTTCCAACCCCCCTGCTCTGAGCAGGGACACCTCCCACCAGACCAGGCTGCACAAGCCTCATCCAACCTGGCCTTGAACACCTCCAGGGATGGGGCAGCCACAACCTCCCTGGGAAACCTGTTCCACTGCCTTCCTGCCCTCATGGGGAAGGATTTCTTCCTGATGTCTCACCTAAATCTCCCTGTTCCAGTTTTAATCCATTCCCCCTTGTCCTCTCCCTCCCTGCCCTTGTCCAAACCCCCTCCCCAGCTTCCTGGAGCCCCTTCAGGCACTGGAAGGTGCTCTAAGGTCTCCCTGGAGCCTTCTCTTCTCCAGGCTGAACACCCCAAACTCTCCCAGCCTGTCTCCAGAGCAGAGCTGCTCCAGCCCTCCCATCATCTCC
The DNA here is from genome assembly GCA_020745705.1 of Hemiprocne comata. Classification (NCBI taxonomy): domain Eukaryota; kingdom Metazoa; phylum Chordata; class Aves; order Apodiformes; family Apodidae; genus Hemiprocne; species Hemiprocne comata. Next base: position 5,202,030 of record CM036609.1, on the reverse strand, counting down.
ATGGCCTCCTCTGGACCCTCTCCAACAGCTCCATGTCTCTCCTGTGCCGTCCTTTCATTTTAAACGTGTGACTCATAATGATGCAACAGTTATTTGAACGGATTGTGTAAGACAGTTTCAATCCCATGAGCTTAACCAACTCCCTTCCCTGGTGGCAGAACGCGGTGGACCGGAAGCCGTACCCGGACGATGAGAACCTGGTGGAAGTGAAGTTCGCTCGCACCCCCGTCATGTCCACCTACCTGGTCGCCTTTGTGGTGGGAGAATATGACTTTGTAGAGGCCAGGTCCCTTGATGGGGTCCTGGTGCGTGTGTACACTCCTGTGGGCAAAGCAGAACAAGGAAAGTTTGCATTAGAGGTAAATGCCCCCGGGGGACTCCCGTTGTCTCCGGGTTGGATCTAGCTCTGCCCGGTGCTCCCTCAGCCCTGCAAAGCTCAGGAGGGTGTTTGTTCCCCTTGGAGAGACTGGGCTTGGGATGAAGCAGAGTGTCAGCTGTGGGAAAGCTCATGTCTGTGATGATGGAAACACACGGTTTCATTCAGTTCTGATGTGGTGATGGAGCCTTTGGTCCAAAGATGGTGAGGAGTACTGCAGGGTGGGCTGCAGCCTGGGAGAAAAAAGGGATGGGAGTCTTCCAAACCATTGTGCTCTGGAGGCTGGACATGGGGCTTCTGCAAGAGATCTTGTGGGTGCTGCTTTCTTAGGCTAGTTGCAGTCATAAATGTTCAAGTTTTACCAGTTGTTCCAAGTTAACATTTATCCTCTTGTTTCTTACAGGTTGCTGCTAAAACTCTGCCTTTTTATAAGGACTACTTCAATGTTCCTTACCCTCTTCCTAAAATTGATCTCATAGCTATTGCAGACTTTGCTGCTGGTAAAGTAACTCACTTTATTGATGAACTGTAGTTGATTTGAATTTTAAACATTTAGGAAGAGGTGTGTATCAATATCAATAAACCTTTGTATTTATTTTATAAAGGTGCCATGGAGAACTGGGGCCTTGTTACTTATAGGTATGCTGTTAAAATACTGTCTTTCCCCCTCTTTGTTCACTAATTCTTGGAAGTAATTGGATTAGTTTTAGGGAGCTGTAATCCTTGGGTGTCATCCCAAATGAGCCTGAGTTAAACACCTGCAACTTTTGCTTCGGTTTGGATGGTTTTAGCTTCTGTGCATTGTTGTACAAATCTTAGGGAGGCAAGAATGAGCTATTGCAGCTCCTGTCCAAGGGTGTGAGATTTTTCAGTGTCTGGCAGCACTGCCTGTTCTACAAGAGAACTTTCTTGGCTGCTTTTTCCCCCGTAAAAGTTACGTACTTACTGACACAGCTGGAAGAGTTTCTTATTTTATGCTGTAGGCAAGTTGGTAAATTTAGCAACCACAGTATAACCATGTAGACATGAGTAAATCAAAAATATTAACTTGCCTTCCTTTTCAGTTGCTTTTTTGTTTGTTGTTGTTGTTGATCTGATCAAGCCTTTGTACTTTTGCTTGATATTTTTACATCACCCCTGCTCGTTGTTAGAGTTATTTCCCTTCATTTTGCACAGCTTTGGTCTTGTAACCTTGGGACTTTAGATCCTGAAATCGTTTGAGTTTCTTCTTTAATTTGGCCCTAAAAAAAAAAAACAAAACTGAAATGGAAATTTGAGCCCGGGTTTAAAAATCTGCTCATCTGTTTATTTCAATCCTGGGGAAATTGATATTTTACTCCCTGGGGAGGGGGGGGTAGGGGAAGAAAAAAAAAAAGTCCTGGATGAGTAGAATTTTTGGAAGCCTTAATTGTGCTGTTAATTCCCCCCATCCCCTTATGTCAGTTGGGCACCCTTGCTGGGTCCCTCTGGGGACAGAAGGTTGGCATCATCTGCAGGCCCCAGCTCTGCTTTGAGGTGCACGTTTTTCCCCTGGGAGCTGCAGCATTGCAGGAACCCCCTGTGGCTGCCCCACCAAGTGCCACCCGGGGCTGGAGTGAGCTGGAGTGAGCCTGGCCTGGGGAGCACGAGTGTGTGGGACTGACTGTGGGGCTGGCTGGCTGACTGACTGTGGGGCTGGCTGGCTGGCTGACTGACTGACTGTGGGGCTGGCTGGCTGGCTGACTGACTGTGGGGCTGGCTGGCTGGCTGACTGACTGTGGGGCTGGCTGGCTGGCTGACTGACTGTGGGGCTGGCTGGCTGGCTGACTGACTGTGGGGCTGGCTGGCTGGCTGGCTGACTGACTGTGGGGCTGGCTGGCTGGCTGGCTGACTGACTGTGGGGCTGGCTGGCTGGCTGACTGACTGTGGGGCTGGCTGGCTGGCTGACTGACTGTGGGGCTGGCTGGCTGGCTGACTGACTGTGGGGCTGGCTGGCTGACTGACTGTGGGGCTGGCTGGCTGACTGACTGTGGGGCTGGCTGGCTGACTGACTGACTGTGGGGCTGGCTGGCTGACTGACTGACTGTGGGGCTGGCTGGCTGGCTGACTGACTGTGGGGCTGGCTGGCTGACTGACTGTGGGGCTGGCTGGCTGGCTGACTGACTGTGGGGCTGGCTGGCTGACTGACTGTGGGGCTGGCTGGCTGACTGTGGGACTGACTGACTGTGGGGCTGACTGGCTGACTGACTGACTGACTGTGGGGCTGACTGACTGACTGTGGGGCTGGCTGGCTGACTGACTGACTGTGCCCTGCCTGGAGAACCTTCTGCATCTGTGCAACTCAGCTGGTTGTGCACTTGGAAGAGCAGGAATTCCTGTGGGGATGGGGGAGGCAGAGAGGACTGGCTGTGCAGACATCCTGCAGTGCAGGGGCAGTTGCAGTTGAGGTTCCTAGATTAGGTAGGTGAGCTCTTTTTTAAACCAAGTATAAACTTTCTTGTTCCTGCCTGGGTTTTTACACTTCTCTTCTTGCATGCCATAAGGAATTACTGCTCCAAAGCATTCCAACACCTGTGGAACTTACCAAAATAATTTAATGTCTTAACTGAAATAGCTTTGGGTTGGGTTTTTTTTTTTTTCAGTTGTTCTGATCACTTTTTAGCTTGCTTAGGTAATTGAACCTACTTTTGATTGTGTTTTTTTCCCCCTAGGCATGTACCACTCTACTCAGTTCTGTTTCTCTCTTGAACACAGGGAGACTGCATTGCTCATTGACCCCAAAAATTCCTGTTCTTCATCTCGCCAGTGGGTTGCTCTGGTTGTAGGACATGAACTTGCTCATCAGTGGTTTGGAAACCTTGTGACTATGGTATCTAACCATTACAAGTTCTTCTAGTTGTCTTTGACATGTGCTTCGTATCATGTGTGTGTTTGAGTGCCCCTTAGCAGCAGGCATGCTATCTTTGAAACATAAAAAAAGTAATTATTTAAAATAGTGCTTTATTACCACTTCCTTCTTTAGTAATGTGTTCTTTAGAAGTGTTCTTAGATCTTTTCTAGGTGAAGCAACAGTTGGTTGTTTGAACATAGTCCTGCTTAGAATTGAGCAGATGTTCCATGCAGATGAATCGGGTTAATTAGAAGCAATAGACTCATGGAATGGTGAAGGTTGGGAGGGACCTTAAAGATGCTCAGGTTCCAACCCCCCTGCTCTGAGCAGGGACACCTCCCACCAGACCAGGCTGCACAAGCCTCATCCAACCTGGCCTTGGACACCTCCAGGGATGGGGCAGCCACAACCTCCTGGGAAACCTGTTCCACTGCCTTCCTGCCCTCATGGGGAAGGATTTCTTCCTCATGTCTCACCTAAATCTCCCTGTTCCAGTTTTAATCCATTCCCCCTTGTCCTCTCCCTCCCTGCCCTTGTCCAAAGTCCCTCCCCAGCTTTCCTGGAGCCCCTTCAGGCACTGGAAGGTGCTCTAAGGTCTCCCTGGAGCCTTCTCTTCTCCAGGCTGAACACCCCAACTCTCTCAGCCTGTCTCCAGAGCAGAGCTGCTCCAGCCCTTGGATCATCTTTGTGGCCTCCTCTGGACTCTCTCCAACAGCTCCATGTCTTTCCTGTAAATAATAATGCACTGTGTTCCTCCCAGAGAGGCATGTTTTGCTCCTCAGGCTTTCACACCAGGCAGGTGGATCAGTACCAGCCCAGCACTGCAAATTGTTCTGGTCCTGGAGCTGAAAAGTTGCTCAGTAGTAACTTCCATGAATTACTTTGGATATATGGGCAGCCAGCTCCCTGAATGGTTTGAATTTTAAGTCACCTTGGTGGGAATAAGAGCATATCTGAGGCAGCAAGACTGAAATGTATAAATAAATTCAATTTAGTGCTAAAAACTGAAACCTGGATCTGTCAGAGCTTCTGCTGTTAACAAGTGGCTCCAGCTTACTGTGTTAATTGGATCTGACATTCCTTTTCCCAAACCCCTGCAAACAGATGCTTTTGAATCCAAATATTTCATGGGTTAGGAAGTTTCTTGGATGGTAAGAAACCAGTGTGTTTGCTAAAAAAGCATGGCTTCTGGAGCCCAAATCTGCATTTTTCTGGCTTTTAGGCTGCCTTAATGAAGTGTGAGTCAGTGGAGGAAAAACCCCACTGTTAAATATTAATTATAACACCAAGCAGAGGCTTTCAAATTTTTCCATAGTGCTGTGCCTCTTAAAATCTAGTCAGCTGAGTCCATTCCTGTTTGTGGTAGCACGGGTAGGAAAGCAACACAACATGTAAATGGAAAAGTAATAGAAAGTCCTGTATTTTTAGCTTTTAGTAGAGTTGAGCAGCTGGGAGAGCCAGCATGGTGTGGCTGGACACCACTGCAAGATGCCAGCAAGTGCCTTGGGGACCAGTGGTGACCCATGAACCATTCGTGGTCCTCCTGACCATTGAGAACTGTGGCAGTAAGCTGGAGATAGCATAATTTACCAGAATTCCAAAAAAGACTTGTGTTGAATTAGCATTTTATTTTCCTTTTGCAGTTCTAGGTCTTCCAAAATTTTTCCTCTTTAGTTATTACTTTAATGTTCTGTGATGCAACATGAAAAGATGTTCCAATGTTGCTTCTCAGTTCCCAGAACATCAGCTTTTTCTCCCCTCTGCTCTGAGATGCTCACAGCACAGCAGGAAGCCTCAGGAGCACCACTGGTTCAGCTTGCCAGTGCCAGATGTTCCTGGCCAGCACAACGTGCCACTTCTTCTGTGGCAAAGAAAAATGAAATCAGAACAATTCCAGGGGAAGAAAGAGATTTGTGAGCAATTAGGTTGCCAGAGGGGAAAGCCAGGGAGGTGAAAAGATTTAGAAGCCCAACCTAATTGCCCAAGAATCTACTTTGCAGTTGCCTTAATCCTTTGGCACCAACCTGTGTTTATTGGAACCTTGTCTTGGAAACAGATGCCATTAGAAATACAAAGGAAAAATTGGATGGTCTCCACTCTAAAAATAAAGCAGAGCTTATCTGTCTAGTTTCAGTAACAGCTTTCCTTGTTGAAGTTCCCCCCTCCCTGGGGTAAACGTTTCATTCATGGTCAGAGCAGTGGCTCTTTGTGGAGCAGCTCACTGGGCTGATCCTGCATCCTCTGCAGTTCTTTTTGCCCTGTCACCACAGCCCTGCTGCTCTGGGTTACCCCCACACACACATTTACAGAGGGGTTGGTAAGTGCAGTTATGGAAAAGGGTGTTTTCTTCCTTAGTATCCGTGGCTTGTTTCCTTATCTCACCTACTTCAGTTCAGTTTTAGAAGGAGGGAAGAATTTTAGAATGTTAAGGTAGCATTCTTATCTTAAAAAAACAAAGCCCACCTCTGGCTGGTGAGGAGCAACTTTTGGCTGTTTGCTAGATTCCAGGTTTCCATAGTCTGGAACACTTCTTCAGATTCCAGCTTTTCTGCTGTAGGTAAGCACACTCTTCAGGAAAAAAGCAAACCCAAACCAAATCAGTCTTCTGCAGCTGCTGCTGTTCAGTTTGGAAAAGACCCTGGGGTTGTGCTGCCCACAGTCCTGCTGCTTGACTGGCCTTGTGTGTCCCTGCCTCTTCTCCCTGCTCCAGTGCACACTCCTGGCTGTCCCCTCAGTGGCTCTGCTCTGACCTCTAGTCTGGTCTCCAGGAATTTCATTTGCACCTGATGCAGTTCTCCTCTATGCAGAGTTTCTAGAACTTAGATCAGAGGGGACAACAGTTCCTGGGTGCTGGTGACTTCCTGGGTTGATGACTTCTTTACAGAGAGGAATTTGTGCTTACAAGTGTTGTTTGTACCTCTGATTTGTACTAAGCTAGGCCATCAACAGCTTCCTTGTGCTGAAAACTCCTTATTGGTTAAATGAAACTCTTGGAATTTTGTCCTTTATTCTGCCTTCTTATCTTGCCAGGAATGGTGGACCCATCTCTGGCTGAATGAAGGATTTGCCTCCTGGATTGAGTACCTGTGTGTGGACCACTGCTTCCCAGAGTATGATATCTGGACTCAGTTTGTTTCTGCTGATTACACACGAGCTCAAGAGCTTGATGCCTTAGACAACAGTCATCCCATTGAAGTAAGTTCTGTCTTTGCTCTTGGTCATCTCCCTATTTTTCTTCTCAGCTGGGTGGAAGCTTCTTTCCTATTAAGAAATCAAAGACCTTTGCAGTCATTCACCATGCAAAGGAGAAACCCAAGGTTGCATTTGCTTTCTGGGTTTTCCTCTGTTTGAATTAGTGTTTAGGCAGTGAGGTTTGAGGGTCTGAAGATGGCTTTGTCTGGAGTTTTTCTACTCCACTGACTTGACACGGCGAAGTTGTGATTAAAACTCATTGTTGCTTTGTGATGTTTTGCTTTGTGATCTAAGTGGGTTTGCTGGTTTGTGAACCAGGCAGTAGTTGAGGGATGAAGAGAAGGCAGCAGCCAGCTCAGTTACACCAAAACTGGGAGCTGTGCTGGGGGAAAACTAGCTTGGCATCCCCAGAGGGTAAGTTTTCAGATGGCTTGGGGAATGTTTGGTGTCTCAGATGTTGGGGGCTGCCCTTGCTTTGGACAACGGGTCATTTCAGAGTGACTCACTCATTGGGTGCATTTCCTGACTCTGTATTGTTCACTATCCCAGAATTGAACAACTTCCACTAGTTGTTTTTGATGTGTTTTTTTTTTTTTTTTTTTGCTTTTGGGTGTGTGTTGAACCAAAGGACAGCAAGATCCCCAAGTCTGTTTGGTTAAATACCAAAACCCTGAGTTGGAGCATGTTCAACCTACCAACCAATCCTACCCCAGCCATATCTGGATAAGTTTGATTGTCTGGGGTGCAGAGATGCCACTGAGACAATTGGCCTGTGCTTTCTTCAGTGGGAAAAGTCAGAAGGTCAAGGAGAATAATATTTTGTGGCAGTTAAAGCTGGTCTCACTGTCAATTCTCCTGTTTCCCACAGGTTAGTGTTGGCCATCCCTCTGAAGTAGATGAAATATTTGATGCTATTTCTTACAGCAAGGGAGCATCTGTGATCCGAATGCTGCACGACTACATTGGGGATGAGGTAACAAGATTGGTGTTCAAAAGCCAGATGTAGATGGTCAAACCTGTGTGCAGTTAACACCTTTAAAAATAACTTAAATAATCTGTGCATTCTGTAGCTGGAAAACTTCCCTCCAATTTGTATTTGGGTTCTGAGAAATAAGATAGTGGGAAAATGTGGAAGGAGCTAGAGGTGTAGCTGCTGATCCTAACATTCCCTGGTCAGTGCTTGGGTGTAAATGCAGCACAGAGGGAGGACAGGCAGGACCTCTGCTCTGGTGCCATCACATGTCCACTTGTGTGTTCCCAGGACTTCAGGAAAGGAATGAATTTGTATCTAACGAAGTTCCAGCAGAAGAATGCTGCAACAGGTAACTGGTGGTGGTTCTGTGCTTAAAGAGAAGTGGTTTCTGGAGACTGCTCAAGTGTTGGATTCTTGCACAGCTGCTTTTTCCACCCGAGAGAGCTGAAATGCAAGGCAGTAATTGGCTTGGTTCCAGTTTCACACCGTGTGTGTCCCCCTGCACAGCCAGAATCCAGCATCTTCCAGGGGTTCTGGAGCCTCAAGAGGATGTGGCTGAGGTCACCTGGAAGGGCTGCATTTACTGCTGATGACCACATCTGCCTTTATCTCCTTGAGAAATGGGGTCTCTTACTTTGCCACGTCAGCCTTTTCCTGGGCTTCCTTTGGCAGTGTGGATTGCACGTGTGATCAAACAGCTCAAAGGCTTGTCTCAAATCTCACAGCAATTTCTGTTCTTGAACCTTTTTTTTGTGTGTGTACCAGGCATAAATGTGGAAGTGGAACATCATGCTCTGTCAGCCAAAACCTGCCTGTGTTTGCTCAGCTCTTCTGATGTGATATATAAAAACCTTAAGGAAAAGATTCTCCTATTTACTGTTTTGAATATTTAATGCTTATTTTTATTATGCTTTATCACAATCTGTATTGATTGCATTTTTTTTTAGTAGCAAAGAAGCTTTCTATTCCTCTGACTTCCCCATCAGTGGTTTAAATGATTTCCTTTTTCTTGCCAATCATCTGTTTTGAAGGGCAAACTGGAGCAATAACACAGCCCCCCACCTTCCTAGAACCCTAGAATGATTAAGGTTGGAAGGGACCTTAAAGATCAGTGCCCAGGGAGTGTCTTTAATAGTGTCTGATGTGTCAAGACTTGGGGAGACCTTAGTTAGACTTTTCTTCTGCAGAGGACCTTTGGGACAGCCTGGAAAAAGCTAGTGGTAAACCTATTGCTGCTGTCATGAACACATGGACCAAACAGATGGGATTTCCACTCATTTATGTGGAAGCTGAACAGGTAAATATAACACAGCTCTTCAGATCAAAAGTTCTGCCTTTAACTGTGTTTTGAGATCAAGTTTAGTAGGAGCTGATGATTTCAAAAGTTCTCTTTGATCAGGAGGCAGTGCAGTGGGTTGCTTTGTTTGGTGACAAATGTGTTTCTGAAGGGAAGTGCAGCTCACTTGAGGAACCCAGAGCAGAGGGACATGGAGCTATTCCATGAGCTCTAGATCATGTGCTTGGGGTTTGCTGACAGGGCCCAAAATGTGTGCTGGGGGGGGGGTGGGGGGGATATATCTCTGACTGAGCCTCCCCTGCCACATGTTTGGCTTCTCCCTCCAGTTCAGTTATGCTTATTCTACAAGATTGCAGGGTGAGGGAGGTTTGCTGGCTGGAAGCTGAACTCAGACAACAAATTCAAATGAGAAATGGGGCATGTGTGTGTTACCAGTGACAGTGATTAATGCTTTGGGATGATTCTGGAGGTAGCTGCTTTTTCTGGAGGAAAATACAAGTTACTCTGTTTAACAAAGGGCACAGGAATGAATTAATACACAGAGGCTGAGGTTAAATGTTCTGATAATTCCTTTCTCTCTTCTTTCCTTTGTTTCCCCTCAGCAAGATGATGACAAAGTGTTGAAGTTAGTCCAGAAGAAATTCTGTGCCAGTGGACCATATAGTGGTAAGATGAGTGCTAAGAGCAGGAAGGGAGTGGTTGTTGCTTGTCAAGCAACAGCAGCAGTGTTGAGAGGTGAAACAGCTGCACTGCAGAGCAGGCAGGTGCTCTGCTTGGGTTCAGGTGTTTAAATAGTTGTTCAAACTTCAGAAAACCTAAGGCTGAACACTCCCATGTGTGGTTTCCATGTCCTTGCATGGAGAACTGTGTTCAGCTGCAGTCCTGGGTTGAGTTTTCATTCTGAGATGCTTCTCTTCTGATGTCCAGTTTTAAGGCCAGTGCTGCCATCTGAGGAGCTCTATAAGCTGCTGGTTTTGTAGTAGTGCTGAAATAAAAACACATCATATGGAAGGCAGCTCTGTCTTAGGACACAGATTCCACCCGTCTTCCATAGGAATTTAGATGTTTGGCTTGAAAGGTCAGTTAAATAGAGATTCTTGAGTTGCAACCATTTTCCTTCAGATTTGGGCCTTCTCAGCTTTTAAGTTTCAGTACCCTTGCTTAAAATGCTGCCAAACTTGTTTGAACATCAGGCAGAGTTTCTCAGAGGTGTGTGCACCCTTCTCTTTTCCTTAGGCCTTTTTATTGTTTCTTCTTGCAGGGGAAGATTTCCCCATGTGGATGGTCCCCATCAGTATTTGTACAAGTGATGACCCCACCCGTGCCAAAATGCAGATATTGATGGACAAACCAGAGCTCACCTTGCTCTTGAAAGATGTCAAACCAGAGCAGTGGGTGAAGGTGAGTTGTCACAAAGGAGAACGTGTTACTGGGAGTCAGTTTGTCCCTGTTACCTTCCCTTGCATTTGATTTTTCTCTTTTTTTTTTCTCCCCTTTTTTCCCCTTGTAGTCTTTTATGTCTTGTTGGAAGAGGCCTCTTGTGCTGCTGTTGAATGTTGGCTCCTCTCTGTAGTGCTTGCTCAGGGTAGTCCCTTCCCTCCCAAGGGCAGGCAAGACAATCCAAACTTGAACCTTTTTTAGCAATCTGAGCCCCAGGTAAACAGTGTGCCATGAGAGGCACAGCTTTTGAGTTGAAATGTGGCTTTTGGGGTGTATCCCATGGCAACCACAGTGTCACACTTGAACACAGGGACACACAGCTTAGTTAAAGTCGATCCTGAGCAAAAATAGTCCTGTTTCTCTTTGATTAGTGTGAGGGTTTTCTGCTGGCTATTGCCAGACAAGATCTGCAAGGGGAAAAAATTCCCTGTTGGGGTCTCCTGCAGCCACCAGTCAGACTGCACTGCAAAGCTGAGCAGCTGGCTGGGGTTACTGCTGTGAGAGCTGCTGAGGTTGAACAGTACTTGTTTCTAAGCTGGAGCTGTGTTCTGATTCTGCTTTTCACTCTGAATTAACATGAAGGGTCTCTGAGTGTTCATCAGATCTTCCCATTGAGTTATCATGGGCATCCCTGCTGCCAGGCCTGCATGTTCTCTTGAGCCACCCAATCTGTGTCCTCCCTGGTAACAAAGAGGGGTATAAAATGAACAATTCTGAAAATGCCCTGTCTAAAGGAGGGTAAAGTTTGGTATTTCTTCCTGAGAAAACAACAGCCCAGCTCAGTCCAAGGTGAATTGTAGGACTGCTGGCTGCAAAGACCAGTCTGTGAGGTTTATAGTCAGTGCCAGTGCTGAGGACTGGAGGTTGGGCTGAGCAGTCACAGCAGAGGGGTGACTTCCTGAGGAGCTCAGCAGTGTTTCTGGTTTATACCAGGTGCTGTTGTCCAACCAACCACAATATTGGACCATCTACACTAAAATGCCAGCAGGTGCCAGGGTGTAGCCAGTGTAGTTCATCAGACTGAACTGCCCATGACTTGTTTTTCTGCTGAGCAGGGGTGCTTGCTCTCCTTCCTCAGGAAAAGGGGTCTATCAAGATCGAATGGAGCAGGTTGCAGGGGAGAGATGAGGTTCTAGCATCTCCAGTCCCTGTGGTTGATCTCAGTGCACCACTTCAGTTAGAAGGTTCTCTTTTCTAGTTTTAACTCCAGCCTTTGTTTCTTTGTCACCTCTTCGTGAGCATTTCTTCTTCGAAATCTTCAGCCTTTCCCCCTCAGTGATGACTTGTTTTCTCATTGCATTTCAATGACAGTGGCTGGCTGCTCTGAGCTGCCATGCTTTTGAGACACTTCTAGTGGTTCAAAAATGAAGCATTTCTGTGTTTGATCCTTTCCTCTAATTTGTGACTCTCTTGGCAGTTAAACCTTGGAACGGTCGGGTTTTACCGTACTCAGTACAGCCCTGACATGCTGGAGAGTTTAATACCAGCCATCAAAGACCTCTCCCTACCCCCCGTGGACAGGCTTGGCCTGCAGAATGATCTTTTCTCTCTGGTAAGCAAACATTTGCTGTTCTGTCCTAACAGTGAGAGCCACAGTACCTGCAGAAATTGGTGTCTGAAGAGTCACTCTCAGTTCCTGGAGGCAAAGTGCCTTGGGGATTACTGCATAAATCTAGCTGTTAACTAGCTGGACAAGTTCTAACTTGTATTCCAAGACTCAACCCCTGTGGAAGCAGTCTGTCTGTAACTCCTGTTGCACTGCTCTCTGAAGGGGGTGCATTATCCTGTAGGTTTCCTCACATAATTCAGTGTTTTGAGAACTTGTTCTCTTTTTAACTCATCAAAATAAGGGTATTTTAATGATCCCCTCAATGACTTCATCAACATCCAGCACCATGTGCTTTATGCAGTTGGGCTTGTTAAAACTGTCCCCCACTTGAGGAGGTGGCTGTTGGGGATTCCTAGTGTTTAAAAACAAGGGGTTACCCCCCCAAAGCAGGTGTTGCTACCTCTGAACAATAGTCACTGTATTTTAGATTGTACTTTCTTATTCTTGCTGGTCAGCAAGTAAATAGAAACTTTTAAATAGGTGAGTTTGATATTCCTGCCTCTCAAAAGCTTGTAATTTTTGTCATGACTTAGTTGAAGGGGTTTGAAACTGTAACTGAGTCATTTCCCAAGTATTTCCAGGCTATTGTGACCAAAAAATGAGCAAATAATCCACGAGGAACATTGTGTTAGGCTCCTAGTTGGGTTTCAGTTTTAATCATGTTTTCTATCATAGGTGAATATAGCTTAGATAATAAAAATGGATCTTCACCTCTTTTCCAGTACCATAAATTACTGGTCTGGTTCCAGATTAACAAAAATCTGAGCAATCTGGTTGGAGATACCTACTGTAGGTACTATCGACTGCAGTAAGCATGGAAATGTTTTCATGGCACTCTGAAGCAGTTAATTCACCATTTCCCTGGCAGAGGTGGCAAGGAAAATCCCTGTTCCACTAATTCTTGGGGAGCAGGAAGCCAAAATTACTCCTGCAGTTTTACACTCTCGATGTGATGAGGAGCAAAAATCTTGACAGTTTTCTAGTTAAAGGAAGATTTTTGGTGGGTGTAGTACCTGGCTTATGGGGGAGGGGGGTGTTTGTTTTTTATTTCCTTGCCAGCATTGTTGCAATTTTTGTGAAGTCACTTAATCTCCTTGTCTGTTCCTTGTTTGCAAAATGTGCTTATAATGATGTAGCTGCCTCCTTGTAAAGTGCTTTTAGCTGTGTGTGAGCAGCGTGGTGTGCTGTGAGCAGGCAGCTGAGGGGCTTCAGCTGGTGTGAACTCCCCTTGGCAGGACCCCACCACGGGGAAAAGAGAGGTGGTGTGAAGGCTGTGCAAGCTGGGAGGACTGTAAAATAATGTGATGAGCTGTTAAATGTCTTCATTCTGGTTTGGATGTAAGATTAATGTGTGTCTTTTCCTCTCCCAGGCCCGAGCTGGAATCATTAGCACTGTAGAGGTTCTAAAAGTCATGGAAGCTTTTGTGAATGAGCCCAATTATACTGTGTGGAGCGACCTCAGCTGTAACCTGGGAATTCTCTCAACTCTCTTGTCCCACACAGACTTCTATGAGGAGATCCAGGTGTTCGTGAAAGATGTCTTTTCACCAATAGGGGAGAGACTGGGATGGGACCCCAAACCTGGAGAGGGTAGGAAACTTCTGCTGTGAAATCCAGTAGTGGTTCTGGAAAACTGACGTGTAAATAAGCCATGGAGATTTTGGGGAAGGGGAGAGAAGGGAGGAAGAGGAGCCCTGAAGTAGGCATTCCGGGGGTGTTTGTATCCTTTAAAACCAAGCAGACAAAACACAAAAGCCCCAAAATAACCCTTTGTTATCAGGCACAAGTTAAAATGGTAAAGCTTTTCCCTACCTGGTCACCAACTGCTAAAAATTCTCTGCTTTAGCTTTGCATCTGTGGGAGTGCATGAAGCTTGTTAGCCTACGAGGGTGGAGAGCCATGGGTGTGCATGATTCCTTGTCCTAGTCAGTCCACAAATGGTTAATATTACTGACTCAGCTCAGGTTACAGGTCTAGCCTGTTGTGTTTGGTCTGGAATCATCTTCTCCTGACCCTGTTGCTGTAAAAAAATTCATGTGTTCAGCACCTGGCACCAAGGAGAGTGAGAAAAGGTCTAATTCCTTTAGATACCCTCGTGCATTTGGAAGGATTGTTTAACAGCTCTGCCCTGATCACTCTAGGTGGAAGAACACTTAATGGGGTTGCTGAACCGTGTCAAAATAATTACTTTTGTTTCCCCTACTCACTCATTAGGTCATCTAGATGCCCTTCTGAGAGGTCTGGTCTTGGGCAAACTGGGAAAAGCTGGGCACAAGGCAACATTAGAAGAAGCCCGACGCCGATTTAAGGATCATGTGGAAGGAAAACATGTGCTGTCAGCTGATCTGAGGAGTCCTGTAGGTTCTTGTACATTTTGCTTCCCAAAAGACTGTCCCCACTCACTTGGCACTGTGTGTGCACTGAACTCTGTATTTCCAACTCTTGTATTTCCAACTCTTGTATTAATTGAATCAATTAAGCCTCATCTCCATGGCCAATACTTAGTCATAATTATGAAGCTCAACTGTACCCGTGTTAACAGCCACAGAACAACCCTGGTCTCTAGGTGGTGTTGCTTTTTGGGTTTTGAAGACTCTCCAAGTGCAGGGCTGAACCTGAGCTGACTTCTACTCAGTTACACCCCTCCATGACCAGCCTGCATATCCTCCAGGCTGAAAAGCACTGTGGAAAACTGCAGGGATCATGGAAGAGCTTTGCAGGTGGCAGCTTGGCCCTGCAGAGCCCAAAGTCTAACTCTGGTGGATGTTGGACTGAGTGTCTGTGAAGTTCTCCCACCTAGGCTGGGTGGTACCAAGATTTCTTCTTCTGGTGTTTCGCTGTGGTTGAAAGGACCCAAATTATGCTGAAATTGAGGAAGAGGTTGAGGAGTTGATGGGTCTTTAAAAAAATCCAGTCTTAAAACATAGAAGGGATCAGTGCAGGTCTGAGCTGTTCATTTGTTTGAAGTCGACCATAGAAACACATAGAAATGGTAGCATTTCTGAAAGTGTGGGGTTTTTAAAGGCCTTCCTTGTTTATGCTCTCTTAGGTGTATGTAACTGTTTTGAAGCATGGAGATAGTACCACCTTAGACACCATGCTGAAGGTGAGTGCACACTCTGTTGGTAACTCTGCCAGCTCAGGCAGTGAAAAGCTAAATATCCCCCTCTACGAGTTACTTGAAGCTGTAGTTTATCTGCACACAGGCTCCATCTGATGTTCTACAGATGATGTGGACACTGGGGCTTCGTGGTGGTGTTCCTTGCTCCGTGTGTAGGGTGAAATTGCCACCTAGTGGATGTTGCATCTGTATTTTAGGATGATTTTTCACTACTTGGAGGCACGGGGCCTACTTGACCTTATCTAAACAGTGGTGAAGATCAGTTTGTTACTAAAGGTCCTTTCTGCTGATGTCCATGTAATGAGGTCCCTCGTGTGGATAGCTGCAGGATGATTCATGAGCAAGTCCAGTTTGTCACATTTTAGGCTTGAAGAGCAATCCAGCAGCTCTGGGGTGCCCAGCAAGTCCAGCAGGGCTGGGGGAGAAGTCAGCATTTCATACCAGGCACCGATGTTTTTCCCTTTGCCTTTGAAGCTTCACAAGCAAGCAGACATGCAGGAGGAGAAGAACAGGATTGAACGAGTTCTTGGAGCTATCTCTCAACCAGAACTGATTCAAAAAGTTCTCACCTTTGCACTTTCAGTAAGTTCTTGGAAAAACCTACCACTTCCTTACCTCATGGGAGTGACAGGTGTGTCCAGAGCACTGCGTGCTGGGAACGTGTCACCATAGGAGGAACAGTCATAGTGATCAAACCTTTGAGTTGTATCTTCAGGTGGGTGGGGGGGAAATGAAAAGCTGTCATGGACAGATTTGGGGTAGAAAGGCATAAAACCAGTTCAGTGCAGAAATGCAGAAGGCCAACATGCTCTACTTGTTGGGACAGCCTTCAACATCTGTCTCCCTTTTCCTCTTCAGGAAGAGGTACGTCCCCAGGACACGGTGTCTGTTATTGGAGGAGTAGCTGGAGGCAGCAAGCAGGGCAGGAAAGCTGCTTGGAAATTTGTAAGGGATAATTGGGAGGAACTTTATAATCGATACCAAGGAGGATTCTTAATATCCAGACTAATAAAGGTAGGTGTAAAAAAGGGCCCTTCACATCCGTGACCAAAACTAAACTGATACATTTGAAATGCTAAATATTTACCCTTGGTTAATTTATTTTTTTTTCCCCTTCAGCTAACAGTGGATGGATTTGCAAATGATAAAATGGCTGCAGAGGTTAAGGTAAGAAATGTTAATTAAAGTAGTGATTAACTTCATCTCTGACAAACATTGTGTGCTCCAGGCTCTAGGCACCTGATGGAAGAGCCACGAGCTTCTGTTGGTTTTGGTTTTGAACTGTCTCTGGCTGCTCTGACTGTTGCCCAGTCCCACACTGCTCTGAGACTCCCCAAAAGACAACCTTGAAGGGCAATTGTAGCAAAACTCGTAATTTTTTCCAACTCCCATCCAAGCTGAGGCCACTTGGTTCCTACCAGGCTGACTTGGCACCCTCGGGGCTGACAGCATTGGCACCCAGAGGCTCCAGGGGGAATTTACACAGAACTGGGCTAAATTCCCTACTATTGCTCCAAGATTCCCATGGCTGTTTGTGCAGTGTGTGAAGAGCAGGGCTTGGGCACGAGGCAGATCAGTGTTTGCAGAGAGTCTGGAACTTGGTGGCTCAAGGGTTGTGATTTCATGTCTGGACTCAAGTGCCCCCTTTCACCTGGGAGTGTAGGGGCTGCTTTTGGCAGTGATTTTAAAATGTGTGTAAGTTGTTTTATTTACTCTTTGCCCACACTTGTACAGGGAGTCCTTCTTGGAAGAATAAACTTAAAAATATGGCCCTTAATTATCATTTTCTCAGGAAAATTCTCAGGAGGAATTCTTATTTCAGATCAGCTGAAATAAGATCAGCTGAGCCATGAGCTCTAACTATCCTTCCTATCAGCTGGGATCTCTTCTTAGAAAAGATCTAGTAGCAAAAGATTTTACAGAGAAATCTTGCACTATAACTTTTTTTTTTAAAAGAACACTTTTTCCAAAACATTTACCAGAACCACTCATCCCTAACTGAATCATCACTCCTTCCCAAGAGAACTTCCCGAGACAGCGTGCCTGGCTTTTAGCTGGAGTCTTGATGTCACCTTGCAGTGTCCATGGGTGGGAGGTGACCTGCCAAATCCTGGGGGGCAGCCTGAGGGTGGGGGGTGCCCCCCCCAGCTGTGCCAGCTTGATTCTACCCTCAGCCCTTTGTGAAGTGCCACGTCACAGCGGCCTCTGGGGCAGTTTTCTTCAGCTACTTGCTGAAGGGGATCGATCGTGTTGATTCTGGAGGGAGAAATGTGAGACCCTTCAGCAAAGCCCTGGAGTGCTGCTGGTGCTTTTGAGGTCACTCTGCAGCTTGGCAGGAGGCCGAGGTGGAATGCTAAGAAACCTGATAGCTGGAGAAATGCTTCTGCAAAGTGGCCTCAGGCTTCCGGTGTGGCTTCTTCCAGGGACCCAGAAATACAAGCTTGATCTGCTGCTCGTTTGTTGCCTCCCAATGAGGGGCTGAATTCAGCTCCTCAAGTGCCACCTGCTGTCCCTGGCAGCAAGGACAAGACAGGACAGGAGGCAGTGCTGGGAATAGTTTGTAGGAATGCTGTCCTGGCTTTCCCCTGGCCCTGGGGTGGAGGGGTTTGGCTGTTCCCACTCTGTGCTGTGTAAAGAGGTGGGGATTGGTCTGGTCAGTGAAGTTACAAGTGATGGGACAAGAGGGCACAGCCTCAAGTTGCTGCAGGGGAGGTTTAGATAGGATGTTAGGAAGAATTTCTTCACCAAAAGGGTTATCAGGCATTGGAACAGGCTGCCCAGGGCAGTGGTGGAGGGATTCAGGAGTTGTATACACAGAGTATTTAGGGTTATGGTTTAGTTAAGC
The DNA here is from genome assembly GCA_020745705.1 of Hemiprocne comata. NCBI lineage: Eukaryota > Metazoa > Chordata > Aves > Apodiformes > Apodidae > Hemiprocne > Hemiprocne comata. The sequence goes on along the minus strand of CM036609.1, from coordinate 5,184,308 downwards.
ACTGGTCAGTGTCAGGTTAACAATTGGACTCGATGATCTTGAAGGTCTTTTCCAACCAAGGTGATTCTGTGCTTGGGATTACAGGTTTTCATAGAATCATGGAATGGTTTGGGTTGGAAGGGACCTTAAAGATCATCTAGATCCAACCCCCCTGTGCATGGGCAGGGACACCTCCCACCAGACCAGGTTGCTCCAAGCCCCATCCAACCTGTTCTTGGACACCACCAGGGATGGGGCATAAACTCTGTGGCCACCCTGCAATTTTTTCAGAGTCAGTGACATTGGTGGGGGCACAAACTGTAGTCAGGCAAGGAGCACAATTCACAAAAGCATTTCTATATAATTTGGGGCCTACAGGAAAGCTGGGGAGGGACTTTGGACAAGGGCAGGGAGTGAGAGGACAAGGGGAAATGGATCAAAACTGGAAGAGGGAGATTGAGGTGAGACATGAGGAGGGAATTCTGGAGTGTGAGGGTGGTGAGACACTGGAACAGGTTGCCCAGAGAAGCTGTGGCTGCCCCATCCCTGGTGGTGTCCAAGGGCAGGTTGGATGGGGCTTGGAGCAACCTGGTCTGGTGGGAGGTGTCCCTGCCCATGCAGGGGGGGTTGGATCTAGATGATCTTCAAGCTCCCTCCAACCCAAACCAGTCTGGGATTCTATAGTAATGCAGGGACTTGGGCAACTTCACCACCACCACCACCTCCCTCTGCCTGGTCCTCCCCTGACAGATGGTTGTGTGCTTTTTCCCAGGCCTTCTTTGAGAGCCACCCGGCCCCCTCGGCCGAGCGCACGGTCCAGCAGTGCTGTGAGAACATCCTGCTGAACTCGGCCTGGCTGAAGCGCGACGCTGACAACATCCACCAGTTTTTCCTGCAGCGCAAGGTCCCCCCCCCGGCCACGGTGTGAACCTGTCCTTGCCGCTGCTGCAGTCCTGCTGGCCTCATGGGGAGAGAGAGAGAGAGAGAGAAAGGGAGGGAGGAGCTACCCAACAGCTGATTCACATGCCAAGAATTTGGAGTCTTTTTCTCAAACCAATGGGGATTGGACAATGAATGTAGTTCACTGGTTCCTGCTCACACTCCAGATCTGAAATTCTATTAAAATTATCAGCAATTCAGCAAAAAAGAAAAGAAGAGAGAAAAAAAAAAAAAAAGAGAGAAAAATGTGTAAATATGATAGTAATAAAATAGAGCATAACAAAACTGTGAAACTTCCTCAAGCCTTGTCAGTGGTTAAAATATTTAACACCCCCCCCGCCCCCCTCCTGACACTCTTATTGACAGATGTTCTGTTTTTTACACCTTCTCCCAGCCCTCCCCAAAAGAGGAAAAGAAAAAAAAAAGGAAACCAGTGGTTTTCTAGGTCAGTGGAATTTTGTGGAGAGTCTGGGGCAGGAAGGGGTTAATGCCTCTGAGCATGGTGTGGAACAGGTCACTGGGAAGGGCAGGTAGCTGGTATCACATAGTCTGTGCATCATTCTAAGTGCAAGGCTTTGGGGAGATGTTCCTGCGACCCCCCCCACCCCCTCCCCAATCCAAGGATAGTAGGTTCCCTCCCTTTTGTGTTACCTCTCAGCAAAAAGAAAAAAAAAAAACACAACACAAATGTTCTGTTGCTCCTCAGTTTCCCTCCTTGGTTTCACTGCTGATGTCCTTCTTGGAGATAACGGAATCGTAAGGAAACATCTTCCACAGCCACATGAAATGAGAGAGATTCATGCAATTCTTCTTTTTTTTCCCCCCCCTTACTAAATTACACCCTCAAAATGCATGCAAACGAGGAGGCAACTGCTGTGTGACTGGTTCTCCTGGCTGCTCCTAGGGCAGGTCTCTCCTGTTCAAGACACCGTTACTTGTCTCAAAAGATCCAGCTTGTCCAGCCTCCTCCTTGGCCGTAGCTACACTAGCTTTTTGTTCCTTTCTGTGATGTGGATGGTAATTTGATTCAGAAGCCTTAAATTAGTGATGACTGGCGTGATGATGAAGTCTAAGCTGTGTGCCATCATTTACTTCACAAAAGCAGCGTGGTCTACTAACCAGACACAACACCCTCTAATACAAAGGTTGGAGTTCCATCTATATTTTTATTATTATTATTATTTTCTTTAACAGGAATTCATATTTGGTGTGGCTTTAACTGTATTTCAGAAGGTCATCAGACTAACTGTCAGACTGCTTCCCTGAAACATTTTTGTGCTATTGTTTAAAAAAAAAAAAAGGAAAAAAAATTAAAAAAAAAAATAAAATTAAAACGGTTGGCGTTAATAAAAATGTCAATGTGAAGTTCATGCCCTGATCTTGTGTTCTGTTTGAAGCCTGAAAAGAGTGTTGCTGCTTTGAGGAGGACCTCAGCCTCTGAGGGAACAGCAGGGGTGACGTGTGGATGGTGTGTCCTGAACCAGCCCCAAGGAGAACCTGGTTCCTCAGCCCTCTGTGTCAGGGTAGGGCTTAGGGAGCTGCATGAGCTGCTCTGAGCGTAAGTAGATCATGTGTCATCTGAAGAGGGATTGTGGTCAAGCACTGAAGAACTAAGCAGGGCACAATTTGGAAGGGGAAAAAAAAAATAAAATAAATCGTGGATAAGCAGGTTTCTGTGAAACACCTGGGAAGTTGGAGGGAATCGTTGTGCAAATGCTGCTGATGCCAAAAGCATCACAGGAGAGTTTGGGGGTGTTCAGCCTGAAGAGAAGGCTCCAGGGAGACCTTAGAGCACCTTCCAGTGCCTGAAGGGGCTCCAGGAAAGCTGGGGAGGGGGTTTGGACAAGAGAGGACAAGGGGTGATGGTTTTAAACTGAAAGAGGGAGATTTAGGTTGGACATTAGGAAGAAATTCTTTGTTGTGAGGGTGGTGAGACACTGGAACAGGTTGCCCAGGGAAGCTGTGGCTGCCCCATCCCTGGAAGTGTTGAAGGGCAGGTTGGATGGGGCTTGGAGCAACCTGGTCTGATGGGAGGTGTCCCTGCCCATGCAGGGGGGTTGGAACTAGATGATCTTTAAGGTCCCTTCCAACCCAAACCAGTCTGGGATTCTGTGAAGTCTGTGTCTAGTGGAGGTGCTGTGCTCTTGAACAGTATTTCATAGGTTGGTATCCCCAGGGCTAGTGTGGCTGCTGGGTCAGAAATGAGCCTGGAACAGGACTCTGTTTGTCCTGAGTCATATCTCTGAACCTGACTGATGTTTTTTCCTGCTGTCAGCACTGCAGGGCCAATGCCATTTCAGAAGAGTAAGCTGGTTTCTCTTCTGCTTCTTGCACATTGACAAAATAACGTGCAAAGTTGTGATTCCAGCATGACTGGTGATGTATGAAATGAGAAGTCCTGTAGCTGCAAGTTGAGGTGATCTTGTTTTGACTTTAAACAATGCAAATGACATGCAAGCAGTTGAAGGAGAGGGACAAAAATAACAAGCCCGTGGTCAGTGAGCAAACTGAATAGTCTCAGCAGACTGACTAGTCCTGGTCATTTCTGCATGCAAAGAAAGTAGATTTTAATTCTTCATGAAAGTAAGTTTGGGATTTGTCCACTTAATAGAAGTTGTTGGGTTTTTTTTTTTTCCATTGGAGACAAAGTGATGGTCAGGAGAGGGGCAGGACAAGAAGTTCCTGTGAGTGAGGAAGGAGGTGAGATGGGGCTCAGGTGATGGTCATTGAGGGTATTTCCCACAAGGATGGAGCATATTCAGTGGAAGTGCTGAGGTGCAGTGTCCCAGCACTCACACTCATCAGGGACACCTGGGTGAGACAAGCTGGCTTGGAACAACAGTCAAACACCTTCAAACAAACCCTGACATACTGCTTCTTCCCTCTCAGGCAGTTTTTCTGGTTTCTGTGTCTTCAAGACCTAACCTGTGCACTAGTGGAGTCCTTCATCACTAGGAGGAAGAGTTTGTCTCCATGTCTCTTTTACCCCTGTCAGGTGTAACAGGATAGTCCTGCCTGGATGAATCCTGGTGATTGAGTGGGGACAGAAATCTGCATTGATTCTTGCTCACAAAAACATGGGGGTGAAAAGATCCTTTAGTGTCTGGAACAGAAAGATCATTTTAACCATTAAACTTCCTGCGTGGACCCGTTTGTTGCTGCTTTAACCAACTTTTTTTGATCCAGCACCAGTCCCTGGCTTTCATCTTGGCATTTACAAGTAAGTCACCTTGTCCTTTCCTTGCTGTCCCTTTGCTTCTGCTCGGGGGGAACTGAGGCAGCAGGAAACTGAGGGAAAAGGCACTAAACCCACAGAAGTGACACAGTTTGGAGGAGAGAACACGAGGGATTTGTGCATGTTCTCTCAGCCTTGAGATTCAAGGGTGAATTAGTATTTTAAAATACTGAAGCATCCCATGCTGCAGATTGTTGGGGGTTTGGAGGAAGGGGGGCATGGCTGGGGGGTAGTTTGTTTTTTTCCTGTCTTTTTTTATTTTAAATTGTCTCCCTGATCATCTTGCATTGGTCATGGTTCCATGCAGCAACCTTGGCCAGGTGGACTCGATGATCTCCAGAGGTCCCTTCCAACCCCAACCATTCTATGATTCTATTCTGTGATCTTCCATTTGAGAGGTGACATTTATTTCAGTCCCATCAGCTTAGACCATTAAATCTGCAGCTTTAGATCCTTGACTCTTTGAGTTGGAAGGAAACCTCAACCTGTTTGTTCACTTTTCTTAGCAGGAGCAGTAAAAAAATAACGGGAGTAGTTGAAATCCAGGCAGTGTTGGTTGCAGCTGGAAGCTGATGTGAAGCCAGTTTGATCCTGAGCCAGGATGGATCCCAGGCACCTGGATTTGCCCCCATGACACTGAAATGCTGAGCTTCCAATCAGCTGGGAATTGAGGGGTTTTAAATGGTTTTAGGAAGGCTTATGGTGGGTGGACTGGTGGCAGATCCAGTCCTGCTGCTGACACCAGGTTTGCTCAGCAAGTGTCCCCTCTGTTTAAAAAAATAATAATTGCACGTGTGAACCCTCCAAAGTCATTGGGAAAAGGTGAGTTTTGTTATAACAAAAAGACACATTCCTGTGTATAGTCATCGCTTGGGTATCTGCAGGACTCTTACAGGTGGGATAGAATAATATTTAATCTGTCAGGGGGAAAAAAGGCACCAGCTTGTCAGGCAGATGTGGGATTAGCTGAGAAGGAAAGGTTTGGAATCTGGTTTACTCTCCAGGTTTAGAACCAAAATCTTATCTAGCCTAAGTGGATCTGCAGCATCTGGAAAGACATGATTTGCTTCCCCAAATGCCAGGCTCTCTTCCCAGACATACTCTTGCTAAGAATATAATCCATATTTTCAATTATAGTAAAATTAAATGGTGTCAAAAAAAAACAAACCAAAAAGCTTGTGAAGCCTTTAGGAAAAACAACCAAAGAACCAACAAACCCCTGAACTTCCCAAATCCTTCTCCAGCTTCTCTGCAGGGCCAGGAGCTGCAGCGAGGTCAGGGTGTCACCCTCCATGGAGTGTCCCTGGGATTAGCTGTTCCACTGCTGAGTTGCACAGGTTGATGTTCTGTTCAAGGCACCTTAACCCCCACAGAACACCTGTAGGAGTGAAAACGCTCTGTGCCAGAAGATGGATCCATGAGTCTTGGCCACCAGGATCAGGTCAAGGCTCATGGGAGGGACACCAAGTGGAGTGAACCCTTCTCACTGCAGGAGAGCTCCGTTTGCTGCTCTAGATTTGTGGTTTCAGGTTGAAATTATTGATGTTCAGGGGAAAATGTGTGGGGAAAACACACGTGTGAACCAGAACTCAGAGCCAAGGAGCACAGGGTGCTGAGCTTCACTGACACCTTTTCCCCCTGGGTTGATGTTGTTGACTCATTAACCTTTCTCTTACAGGGACCCAAACCAGGAAAGACCAAGTGAGGATATTTTAAGACTGAAGTGCTTGGAAATCATTCCCTCTGAGCAAGGAGACCCAGGTGAATGTCTGACTGAAGTCATCTGTGCTGCCTGGATTCCATCCAGCTTTTTCCTTTTCAAAACTGGATTTCATCACCTGACTCTGAGGAAATGCATCTTCTCTGGGCAGCACCTTCCTCAGCCTTCGGGGAGCACACAGGAATCCACCACGTGGCTACAGCTTGGGTTGGAAAAACCTTGGGTGTTAAAGCAGCCTTGAATGATTTGCTTCCTCCAGCACTCATGGTCGTTTGTGTAAATGATCTTATTCTGGATTCCTGTCTTCTGAAACCTGGCACCACCTAAACTTGGCTTGATTCTAGGGTGGTTTCTTAGAGGTCTCCACTGAACTCCAAGCTCTGGATACATATAAAATCACAGGTGGTTCCTGGCCCTTGGGATTGATGTAGGATTGTTGGTTACAATGGACAAGGGGGAATGGATTAAAACTGGGAGATTGAGGTGGAAATTGTTGAGTGTGAGGGTGGTGAGACCCTGGCCCAGGTTGCCCAGAGAAGCTGTGGCTGCCCCATCCCTGGAGGTGTTGAAGGGCAGGTTGGATGGGGCTTGGAGCAACCTGGTCTGGTGGGAGGTGTCCCTGTCCCATAGGGAGAGTATCCAGGTCTCCCGAGCCACTTCCAGCTGGAGTGGCAGGAGTGGGGCTGTCGCGACAATCAGTCACGATGATAACGTCAATGATTCCCAAGGGATCCGCCGAACCTCTCCCTTCCCCTCATTACCCGCTCGCTCAGCTCCCGGTCCTGGAGCGCATCCCGGTCCCCGGAAAAGCGATATTCCCAAAAATCTCTTCAGAGCAAGGAATAATTAATCAAAAAAGTGACCGTCAGGGTCGAGTGGAACCGGTCGCGGCGTCTCCGGTGGCTCTTCCCCGCTCCTGCCCGCGGGAGGCGAGGCGGGGTAATTGTCCCTCAGTCCCGCAGAGCGGCCTAATTGTGCCACTAATTGCTCCCTCCAGGTGCGCGAGCTGCAGCCCCGCCCGTCCCAGGGACGCCTTTATTATTCCGCTGCACGTTCGTAACGGGGCCGTGCAGCAACGGCCCGGGGCTCTGCCCTCTCCCCCTCCCCGGCCCGCAGCCTCCATCACTGGTTACCGGCACCGAGCAGTGTGTCCGGTAGCGCCGGTTCCTGCCGGGTGCCTTTCCCAGCGTGACTCTCCGGAGCCAAAGAAGGGCGGCCGGTTCACTCCCGGGGCTCCGCTCCCCGGTGGGAGCCCAACATGTGGCTCCCCCCAGGCCGGCTCTCACAGCCGCTACCGGGCAGGGCGTCATCGGGAGCTGCCGGCCTAGCCGTTCCGCTACCGCTCCCTACGCCGGTTCCCACGTGGCCGCCTCCCCCTCGCACCGCCGGGTCGCCCTTCCCGCCCCGGGCCCAATCAACGGCGGCCGCCGCCGGAAGCCCCGCCCTCTCCCTTCCTCCCCCCGTTACCCGCCAATAGCCGCGCCCCGGTCGCTGCCGCCAATGGAAGCGCGCGCCCGCCGGGGAGCCGGCGGCCAATCAGCGCAGCGGCGCGGGGCGGCGGGCCCGAGGCTGGTATCCCTCCGCCTCCCGCCCCGCTCGGTGTGTGTGTGTCTGTGTGTGTGCGCGCGCGCGCGCACCGGCCCGCTCGCGCGGCCCTTTTCTCCCTCCGCCGCCCGCAGCAGCAGGAGCCGCCGCCCCCCCCGCCCCACCGGGCCCCCGCGCCGGACCCCTCCCTCGGCCGCGTCCGCGGGGCAGGCCCCGTCTTTTCTTCCCTTCCCTTCCCCTCCCTCCCCTCCTCCGGCCCCGGCCCGCCCCGCTTTTTCCTTTCCCCCCCCCCCTCCCCCTCCCTACTCCGCCGGTGCCGGAGCCGCCACGCCGCCGCCATGGAGCTCATCACCATCCTGGAGAAGACGGTCTCGCCGGGTAAGGCGCGGGCGGCGGCCTGAGGGAGGGCGGCGGGTAGGCCCGGCGGGGCCGGGCGGGGCGGGGGCCGCGCACCCCTGGGGTGGCTGAGGCGGCGGCCCCGCGGGAGGGCGTGGGCGGCGGCGGGAGAGGCCGTGGGTGGGAAGCGGGGAACCGGGTGGCTCGGCCGCTGTATCCGCCGGCAGCGCTTGAGGGGCCGGGCGGTTGGGCCCCGCGCGCCCGCTGACTGACGCCGGTTTCCCTCCGGCTTCTCCTTTCCCCTCCCCCCCCCGCAGACCGCACCGAGCTCGAGGCGGCGCAGAAGTTCCTGGAGCAGGCGGCCATCGAGAACCTGGTGAGCATGTGGGGACCGGGGGGGCGGCGGGCACCGGGACCGGTGGCGGGCGCTCCCCTCCCCCCCCCCTCCGCCCCGCCCGGCCAGGCCGAACCGCCATGAGCGCAACCTACCCTGCCCGCGCCCGGCGGCCGCGCCTGGCCAATAGCAGCGCGACCTGCTCCCCCACCAGCAAATAGGAACGCGGCGCCGGGCGAGGGGGCGGTGCCGGGTGCGGGAGCGGCCTCGGGCCATGTGCGGCCGCGGCCATCGCTGCCCCGGGCGCCGCCCGCCCCGCACCGGCCCCACCGGCACCGGCCGAGCCCGCCCCGAGCCCCTCCGTCCAGGCGGGCGGTGGCGGAACGGCGGCACCCGAGCCGTCCCGCAATCCCTAGGGGGGTGGGTCGGGGGGTTGTGGCATCGCAACCTCCTGCGGGAGGGGAGCCCCGGGAGTGCTCTCGGTGACCTTATTAAGAAAAAAAAATGCACTAAAAATAAGGAAAAAAAACCCAAAGAAACAACCCAAAACATCCTCAAACCCTTGTCTGATCCCAGGGAAGTGGAGCTCCGGGGTGATGGGGAAGGGTTTTTGCTTAGTCAAGGTGTGGTGCTGCAGCTGCTCTGGGAGGGGAAGGGGCTGCGGTGGCACCGGGGCTGTCCCGGTGTTGTGGTGGGGTCGTGTCACACACCTCGTCATCACGAGCAGAACCAGCACCCTGGGGTTTTTGGGCAGTTACAGATACTGGTCCCCACTGGTGTAAACTGGGAAAGTCACAGGGTCTTTGTTTCTGTTGCTCCAGGTGAAGCATCTCTCAGGATCAGAATTAACTTCCCCTTTGTGCTCAGGGTTGTGGGTTTTTTTTTTTCAAAATCCTCTGAATCTGCTGTTTGTTCAGTCTTAGGATCCCTCTGGTTAGACTGGAGCTTCCTGGGCTGTGTTCTGTGAAGTGTTCAGGGTCAACTTGAGCTTCTTGTGATCCTGGATCTCTGGGCTCTCATAAAAGCTGAGGGATACGCTGATTTTTCAAGGTTTCATTTATATTTGGCACCTTTTGAGAGCCAGGACAAGGCAGTGAGGGGAGGAAGCTTGTGCTGGGACTGCAGATGTGACCCTGGAGCAGGATGGTGATGTGGGATGGTCCAGCCTGGGGAAGGGCAGGGACTCAGGAGCCCCACAAGGGCTGTGAGGACGTGGGGTCAGGGCTGTTCCCATCACATCCTGGGATGAGCAGGTGGGAATTGTCCTGTCTGGCCTGGCAGGAGGGAAGGGGCTGAGGTGGGAAGGAAGGAGCAGGAGGTTCTGCACCCAGGGCTGCTGGCAGGACTCTCCCAGTTCATGGAGATGCACCCACGGAGCAGCTTGTTCTTCCCCATCCCCTCCTCCTCCTTCCTGTGGTTAATTTAGAGCTTTTTCTGAGCTTTTCATTGACACTTCTGTAGGTGTGAGCTGAGGTCGTGCACATCTGCATTTGCTTTGAGTCTCAAGTCTGGAAGGCTTAATGTGATGCTTCTCATTTTTAGCTGGAATTGTTCTTAAAGCTCCATGAAAAGACAGGTTTTAATTTATTTTTTTTTTTTTTGCTAACTTGTGAATGAGAAATCCAAGGACACTTCCTCACCTTTGAATTATAGGAGAAGTTTTCTCCTCAAAGGTGGCAGCAACGCTTCTGTTTCATCCTGTGAGCTTCTTTTGGATGGTTCTTCACTTTTCGTGACATCAGCCTATAAAACATGAGCCCTGGTGGTGGTTGGGAAGGGGTTTGGGGTGGTGAGTTTGGAGGAGTTTTGTCTATTTCATTACAATTTCAGAGTACATCTGATGGCTGATGCTCATCTGTTTAAATTGTCCCACATTTTTGTCCCCAAATTCTGCAGTTTGGATCTTGAAGAGCACCAGAGAGCCCAAATAAAGCTTATTTTTAAAAGCCATTGAAAATGAGAAGTCCAAGATGTTGGACTTTATATTTCTGTTGAACTTTAGGAAGTTGAGTCAGTTTTCAAAATGGCTTTTTTTGGTGCCCTGAAAGCTTTGTTTTTATCCCCAGCTCCGTTACAGGGGTGGGAGAAATGGTTAAAAGTAACTTTTTTCAAACCTTGTCAGGAAAACCCTGTTCCTGCTCGGGGGGGAAACGGTTTTGCAAAGGGTGCAGCTGTTTCCATGATTTCCTAGAAAGGTTCCTTAGCAGGGAAGCCAGAAAGCTTCAGTGCTGAGACCTCAGCTGGACCTCGAGGCAGTGGAAGCCTCTGGAGTGTCAAGTTGTCCCATCAGGGAAGAGTTGAAACCAGGAGCCAAAAAACCAAACCCAAGAGGCACCGAGGTTGGGTGTTTTTATTTTTTTTTGGGGGTGATGACGTTGAGGTGTGTCTGAGAGGTGGGTTTGTCATCTCCCAAACCTGTTTGTAACCCACCAGCAGAGCATCTGGCCTCGGTTTTTGACAATTCCAAGTTGTAGTTTGGGTGTTGGCCTCCAAGCAAGGAAGTGAGTAGCAGGGGGCTGCTCTTGGCCGTGCGTGATGCTCATCCAGGAGATACACATCTGGGCGTGTGACCTGAGGAGTTTATTTTAGGGAATACTTAAAGCAGGCAGGAGCATGGAAGGTGACAGTCTCTCAAGCTGGGTGGGGGGGTGGAAAAAGTCCAGCAGAGTCAATAGCTGCTTATTCCAGTGGTGCTAACGAGGAGCTTAACGGCCCTAATCCCGGGATGGAGCCGCCGCCGTGGCGGCCTTTGCTGTGGGGCTGGTGGAGAAGGAGGTTGGTGGGTGGTGGCTTCATCCTGCTGGGTGGGTTGAGGGTGGGGGGGTGGTTTCCCCTGTAAGCAGGGAGGTGTGGGTGCTGAGCCCTCCTCTCTCCCCAGCCAACCTTCCTGGTGGAGCTGTCCCGTGTCCTTGCAAACCCCGGGAACAGCCAGGTGGCCCGCGTGGCGGCCGGGCTGCAGATCAAGAACTCCCTGACCTCCAAGGACCCCGACGTCAAGGCCCAGTACCAGCAGAGATGGCTGGCCATCGACGCCAGCGCCCGCAGGGAGGTCAAGAACTATGTAAGTTGGGTGGCTTTGGGTTCCCCCCACCCGTTGTTTGTGTCGCCAGGGGGGTGAGGGATGAGGGTCTTCTCTGTTCTTCTCTACCTGAGTCTTCTGTTGGCTCACTGCTCCCTTCCAGGAGACAAGCAATGTCATCTGCACTTGCTTGGGTGCTTTGTTGCTTGTAGCATATTTATCGTAGTGAAAGGATTAGTGTGGATGGTTTTAAACTGGAAGAGGAGAGATTTAGATGAGATCTCTGGAAGGAATTCTTGGCTGTGAGGGTGCTGAGACCCTGGCCCAGGTTGCCCAGGGAAGCTGTGGCTGCCTCATCCCTGGAAGTGTCCAAGGGCAGGTTGGATGGGGCTTGGAGCAACCTGGTCTAGTGGGAGGTGTCCCTGCCCATGCAGGGGGGTTGGATCGAGATGATCTTTAAGGTCCCTTCCAACCCAAACCATTCCATGACTCTGATCTGCACTTGCTTGGGTGCTTTGTTCCTTGCAGCATCTTTAGCCTCTAGAATGATTAGGTTAAAAAGCCAGGAACGAGGCTGCTGCTTTGAACTTCACACCATAAATACTTTTACAAGGAGCCTCTGAACCGCCCCATGTGGTCACAGTTGCTGATGTTGCTTCCCCACCCGGTGGTGTTTCCTTTTTCCTCCACCTGAACAGCTCCTCAGCTCCATCAATCCCCATCCACATCTTCAAAACATTCCCTGTGTCCAAACACGCCCTTTCACGTGGGGCAAATTTCGAAGAGCAGAGAAGGTGGTACAGAATCGACAAGTTCCAAACAGGAAATGATCACCTTACATTTTCACACAGCTGGAGGAGCTGCCTGAGGGCTCCTGTGCTCTTTGGTAGTTCAAGTTCAGGCCTTGCAATGGCAGAACTGTTTGTTTGGCTCATGGGAGCAAAGGTGTAGCTGGAATTCCGTTGTCTCCTTGCTGCTTGCCCAGCCTCAGTCTTTTATTTACCTGGATAATGGCTGAGGGGGAACCTGAACTGTAACCAGGAGCTGTCAGGCTGCTGGAGCTCACAGAGCCAGTTCATTACTGGGTTTCCTCAAGTACCATTAGAAATACAGTGTTTGTGAAGTGGGAAATGAAGGTGTAGGACTGGAAATGCCAAAACAAACCCACGCCCCTCCCTCCAGTAGTAGTTGTGTCTTAAAGAAGTGTTCCTGGCCTCCACAAATCAAATCGTCCTTCTGATCGATTGTAATTTAAAAGAGGAAGTGACTCCATCCTCTTCAGATTATCGTGGGGCGTGCGGGGTGGGGCTTTTGAAGGCAAATTTGTTTGGGTTTTTTGGCAGTTGGGGTGTTAAGTCTGGGTGAGTCACGGCTGAGCCTTGAGCCCGGGATGCAGAGGATGTGGTGGGAGGAGCTGCAGCCCCACAGCTGTGCCTGGCTTCCTGGAAGGGGCAGCCATGGCCACCTTCGTGTCACACCCTCTTTGTCCCCGGTCACGGCCTTGTTTGTGGTGGGAGAAAGCAGAACAAGAGGCCTGGGGAAGGGGTGTGCTGGGAGGGAAGTCAGGCCGTGGCTTGGGTGGCAAGTTGGTGCCTGTTGGTGCTCGGGGACATCACCCACCTCCTGCTGGTCCCTCCCACAGGTCTTGCAGACGTTGGGGACAGAGACCTACAGGCCCAGCTCGGCCTCCCAGTGCGTGGCCGGCATCGCCTGCGCCGAGATCCCCATGAACCAGTGGCCAGAGCTCATCCCCCAGCTGGTGGCCAATGTCACCAACCAGCACAGCACAGAGCACATGAAAGAGTCCACGTTGGAGGCCATTGGGTACATCTGTCAGGACATTGTGAGTATCTTCTAACTTCTGTTTTCTCTGGAGTCCAGTTGAAGTGTTGGCCCGACCTCTCCCAGCACCTTCTGCCTTCCAGCCTTTCCTTTCCCACACCTCTGTCTCCAGGAGGTTCTGAGGCTCCTGCTGTCTGTTAGTAGTTGTCCAGAGGATGTCTGTGCTGACAGACCCACGGGGATGGTGTCTGAAGGGACTGACCTGCTTTCCCACCACAAATCCAGGTCATCTTTCCTGAGGTGCAGATTTAAGTCTCCACGTCGCTGCGGTCGTGGGTTTTGTTCTACAACTCCAGTTGTGTGAGATGTTCCAGTTGAGTTTGGAACCAAGTGTTTGATTCCTTTCTCTGCTGGGGAGACCTGACAACAACCCTCAACTTGAGTGAGCAGTAGATCATTTTAATTTCAGCATTTTTGACTCGCAGGCAAGATGTTCCACTCTTTGAGGCACCTTCTACCAAAGGTCCCAGGGTTTATCTCACCCAGGTGTCATGGTGTGTTGTGTCTGAGGTGAATTGCTTGTCAACCTAAAACCCCTCTGTCCTGTCTCACCCACCACCACAAACCAGGACCAGCTGCTGCTTTACTGGTGCTGCTGAGTGCCTTGGAGGGCACAGGTGGGGCTGGCTGAGCCTCGGTGGGGTGAGGTAGCAAGAGAAACCTCCTGTTTGGTGCTTTCCATCAGGCTGCAGGGGGTGGGTGTCACCAGGGAGGTTCCTGGAGGGTCAGTGAAATAAAAGGGGACATCTGGAGCTGTACAGGAGAGCACTCCAGGATGAGTGGTGTTGGGTACAAGTCTGCAGGGCTGGAGCATGCCCATCATTGGATGGTGTGGGTCATTGTTGGGCTCTGGATTTTTAGGTGCCCTGGTCTGCTGGTGGGATGTTTTGTAGCCAAGATCCCTCTTCAGAGCTTTGTATTTGGTGCCAGTCATTTTGTGACACAGTTGATGGAAACACAGGGTCATTAATGTTGGAAAAGACCTCCAAGATCGAGTCCAGCCATCACAACCCAAAATGGCCATGTTTGTGGATGTGGTTTGGGAATCTACTGCTGCATAAATTCTCATGTAACCATTAATACAGTGATTTGAGATGAAGAAAACATGAATTTTCAGTCTATATTCACAGCCTTATTCTTCAAGCCTCAAGTGCTTACACAGTTCCCTCTCCTTGCTGCTCCAGGCAGTGTATTTTTGCCCTGTGTCTAAAAAAGATTGGAAACTTTGTCCAATAAAAGTCTCAACCACATCTGCTGGGGCAGGACTCTGCCCAGGATAGAAAGGAGTTGGAAATCAAGTGGTTTTAACTTGCTAATTGAATGAAGTCAAATACTCTGGAGCTTGTTGACCTGTTATTTGGAGTTTATTTGGCATTTCTGGCTTGAGTATCTGGAGTATTTGTGCTCGGTTCAGCCTTTTCTGTCCCAGAAGGTGTGTGAATTCCTGGGGTTTGCCTCCTGGTCCTCCCAGTGAGGAAAGGGCTCCTTGGCCTTCATGTCCTAAAACTTGTGGCTTTCAGGATCAAACTTTGAGGGTAATTTAAAAGACAGAAAAAGTTGTTAAGCTGACAAGTTACTTTACCAACACTTCTCTTAGGATCCAGAGCAGCTTCAGGACAAATCCAATGAGATCCTGACAGCCATCATCCAGGGAATGAGAAAGGAAGAGCCCAGCAACAATGTGAAGCTAGCAGCTACCAATGCACTCCTGAACTCTTTGGAATTCACCAAAGCAAACTTTGACAAAGAGGTGAGGGGGGGAGAAACCCTGACACTCCATGGTCTAAAATGCAGGGAGGGGCTGGATCCACGGTCTGTGATGAGAAATCATGCACCACGCTGAGGTTTGATGCATAATCCTCTTGCAACTGAGACTGGGATTCCTTTCCATACATCCAGAATGTTCTTGTTGTGATGCAGAAAGGCTGTGGAAGTCCTCAGAGATCCTTCAGAGGGAAGGAGACATCCTTGGCTTGTTGGTTTTGTTTTGTTTTTTTTCTTTTGGATGAATTTGAACTGACCCTAGAATTTAGCCTGTTAGATGCTCTGCTTCCTAATCCAGCTCCACTCTCTGCTGCTGCAGCTTGGATCAGCACTTTCTTTCAAGTGGTGTGGCAGCAATCCAGATTTAACTCTGCCTCTGAGCACTGTTGGGGGAGGAAGGCCTGGAAGAGCATCCAGAACAGGGGCCTCGGGATGAGAATCTCTCCACAGCAGGAAAACCTGCTGATTTTTTTTTTTTTTTTGGTCTTTTCCTCCTCGGATCAAGTCTCTCCTCTGGGCCTTTGCCAGGGAGATGATGGAATTAATACTGAACCTTCAGCTCAGAAGGTTTTGTTAATGAGAACTTCCCCAGGTCAACTGTTCAGTGGGTGTTGGGGGATCAAGAGCTTTTCAGAATGTGGGCTGGGAGGTGCCTGATCCCTTCAGACCCTCTTTCTATTGGGCTGTTGTTCCTACTGGGATGCAAGAATATCCAGGTACTGCCCCTCAGGAGATGTACATCCTGACTGAGTCTTGAGGTTTCTTGAAGCAATTGCTGAAATAATTCAGGAAACAGTAGGATTTCTTTTTTTTCCCCCCCATTACCAGAAAAAGCTGGTGTCTGGAGTTCTGGATCTATTTTGGACACCCTGTTAAGTGCTTTTTCAAATGAAAGCCTGAGATTCCCATAGAGCTGAAGAAATGTTTTAAAACACTGCAGTGAATGGTCACCTGTGCCACTCCTTGACCTTTAGAAGTGCTCTGTGAGTGATTGTCCTTGTCCAGACTCAACACGGGGAGGCTTGCAAAGGCTTTGATGCTTTTGTCCTCCAGTTCTAATGTTCTTTTATTTCTCCTTCCAGTCTGAAAGGCACTTTATTATGCAAGTAGTTTGTGAAGCAACACAGTGTCCAGATACAAGGGTGAGTGAAAATGATACAGGGGTGAGTGAAAATGGTACAAGAGTGGGATGAAAATGAGTGCCCTGGTTTGTCACTGCCCTGGCTAGAACCTCTAGCATCAAAAACCAGTTGAAAAGTGGCACGTGAAGTGAACAGTTGTCTTGTTAAACGACTGGTGCTTGTGTTAATACTTGAATAAAATGAGTTCAGTGCCTAAAGGGAGAAGCTGGAAGTTCCTGGGAGTGTTTCTGTGGCTTGTTTTCATAGAATCACTAAGGTTGGAAGGGACCTTAAAGATCATCAAGTTCCAACCCCCCTGCCATGAGCAGGGAACCCTGCCACCAGACCAGGTTCCACAAAACCTCATCCAACCTTGTTTTGAAAGACTTTGTTAGGTATGGAGCAAAGGAAAGCAGCAGGAGGGCTGGGTCCTTCATCTGGGGTGGGCTGGGTTTTCAAAGCACTGGGAAAGGTCCCAACTCTGCTCCATGTTCTGCTCTGGCAGGTACGAGTGGCTGCCTTGCAGAACCTGGTGAAGATCATGACCCTCTACTACCAGTACATGGAGACCTACATGGGCCCCGCGCTCTTCGCCGTGAGTACTCGGATTGCTCAGCTGGGGCTCATCTTCCCCAACTCTTCATCCAAGAGGGAAAGTTTTCCTCCTTTTCCCAATTGTTTTTGTTTTTTTTTTCTTTCTTTGGCTGGGAATGAATCCCTTTTTCCCAGTAAAATCCATTAAAAAAACAGCCTCAGGTGTTTTTAAAATAAGCCTCAAACTCCACGGGACAGGTTGGGTGACTTGCTGTGCAGTCCCCTGAGGTGCTGATCAGCCTCTCAATGAGGAGGTTGTCCCCAAGAGCAGCCACACTCATGTGGCATCTGATTTCAAGCAGTCTTGGATCTCTCACCAGTTGCCCAAGAGTTGGGAAACATGTTTCAGGAGAAGCAACTTGCTAAGGTGCCCTTCTTTCTTTCCTGTTTCTGCAGATAACTATTGAAGCAATGAAAAGTGACATAGATGAGGTGGCTCTACAAGGGATAGAATTCTGGTCCAATGTCTGTGATGAGGAGATGGACCTGGCCATTGAGGCCTCTGAGGTGAGCTTGGGAACAGCCCCTGGGGAGTTGTGGCAACACCAAACTGGTGTCTTTGGAAGCCCTCCTGTTCTCCTGTCATGGTCTGATTATCTCCCAAGTGGAGTAGCCCAGGAGAGCCCACTGGAGCCCCACGTGCAGCTGTGGTGGTGGCTCCCTGGCCAGCTGTGGTGGTGGCTCCCTGGACAGCCATGTTCTGCTTTAACATGGTGTCTGTGACTGGAGCTGAAAGCTGAGGCTGCAGGAGGCTCCTGGGCTGTGGTCCCAGTTCATGGGCTGTGGTCCCAGCTCAGCTTTAGCTCCAGCATGGGTGCTGGGAGCTGCCTCATCCCACCCTCAGCTGGGATGATTTATTCTTGCCATTCGAGGTAAAATGCAAAGCTTGTAGCCAGGGTTGCCCAGGGGCCACCCTTGGGAATTCCCCTCAGTAACCCCTGGGGTTGCTCTCCAGGCTCTGTACCTAAGGGGAAGTCCTTGGTGTAGCTCCACTGGAGCCCCTCTGGCTCCCTGGGGCAGATGAGGAGGAACTGCCTTCTGAAGGGAGGAAAATACTTTGAACACCAGCCTGGCTGGGAACTGAAACTGCTTAAGAGGAAGGTTCTGTGACAGGTTTGGTGAGGACACTCTGTGACACACAGGTGCTGGTTCTCTGCAAATGGGACCTGACAGCTCCCTGATTTCTTTTGGGCATTCCCAAGTCAACTCAAGCTCCTCCTGGAAGGATGACCTACATGTGCATTAAGCATGGACAGCAGGCACTGTTGTAATACCAGGAGATCCTCAGGATCATGAGGACCTTTGAGCTGTTGCTTCACTAAAAGAGCATCTGGAATTATTGAGATAAATGTACCACGTTGAAGGGAGAGTGTTTAATAGAATCATGGAATGGTTTGGGTTGGAGGGACCTTCAAGATCATCCAGTTCCAACCTCCCTGCATGGGCAGGGACACCTCCCACCAGACCAGGTTGCTCAGAGCCCTTGAATCACTGGCTGGCTGGGAGGCCTGGTGGGAACTGTCTTACAAATTTGGGGGGCTGTTACAGGCAGGAGTGACTTAGTCCTACCCCAGAGCACAAACAGATTGATCCCATTCTATGGAATACATTATTTATGAGTTAAGTATGAAATTATGGGATGAAATAAAAGTGATCATTATCCCTTACAATGGATGGGGCTGGAGATGAATTTGGGATATTGTTCTGCATGCAGATGCTGTTGGCATAAATTAGCTGTAGAGATCAATAATAGCTTAGACTTCCAAGGGCTCTGGATGAATCATATCCATCTTTAAAAGCAGCTAAATATATATTTATGTTGAATGCCCCCTAAAAAAATCAAGGATAAAAGGACAGTCAGCAGAATGTAGGTTTCATTTATATGCTGAAGACCTTTGGCTGCTTCTTCTGGGGGTCACTTGTTCATTACAGGTAACTGCAAACTGAAAATACTTCTATTTGTACCCTTTGAGGAGGGGCTCTGTACCTGGATGGAGTGGAAAATTGAATTTGTGTATTAAATATGTAACTGGGATAGGTGCAGGGTGTCCTTGAGGTTCCTGTGTCTTATCATAAGTTGAATTTTGCTTTTTGCAGGAGAGGAAAGCATGCAAAAGAGAACTGGTACCAACCAGAGTTCATAATTCAGACCTCGTGCCTCTCTAACCACTGAGAATCATTTTGTAACCCTTTTTTTTTCCAGGCAGCAGAGCAAGGAAGGCCTCCAGAGCACACTAGCAAGTTTTATGCCAAGGGAGCACTACAGTATTTGGTCCCAATTCTAACACAAACGTTAACAAAACAGGTGAGTTGCACAATCCCTGCAGCAGGGTGAAAAAAATCAGGTGCTGGGCTGGTGCTGAGGAACAGAGCAGCAAACTGGTGGTTGTGGCTCCCTTGCAGGGGTGACTTCTGGATAGCCTTGGTCCCCGAGGTGCTTTGTGTCCCCTGGAGGGGTGTTGGAAGGGTGCTGTGGTGGTCCCTGGTCTGTGATGAGGCATCATGCACCACTCTGATGGAATGATGCATCCTGTTTGGGGCTGAGACTGGGACTGCCCTGGGTGCTGGGCCTTGTGTCTGCTGGGTTCTGCCAACACAGGCTTGTGTTGGTGGTTTCTGAAGAGGTTGAGGAGTTCCCTGTGTTCCTAACCACATGTTTGTGAAATTTAAACCAAGAGAGGGTCTCTGTGTCACTGGAGATCCAGTTCCTGGGGTTCTGGAGCTTTACTTTTTGAACTGTGAAGTCCATGTTTATTAAGCACTTCCCAGGGACTTGTTTTGGACTGTTTTTCACAGTCTAATCAAAACTAATGGAGTCACTTGCTACAGCAGGTCTAATTATAAATAAAAAAACCTGTTAATTAAGCCATCCAGGACAGAGTTGATTTGGTTTACTGGGAGAATGCCTGAAGAATCCAGGGAATTGTTTCCCTATTTTGTGTCACTGTTGGCTTGGCTGCAGAGAGGTAAATATCAGGAGGTTCTAAAGTGTTAAAACAGGAGAGAGAAAACAGATTAAGGGAGTTGAAGCTTCAAAGGACTTTGGGAAGGGGCTGAGCCAACAGGTGGGGGGGAGAAGCCCTTTAACTGGTATGTTGGGCCCACTCTGGGGGGTGATGGATCAAGGGAAGGAGGTCTCAGCCCAGCTGAGAGAGGAGCAGCCTGGGAGATGCAGGAGGGTGTGCCAGGGCAGAGCTGGCAGCCCTGCCCCAGAACGGGGAGGTGCAGATGATCCAGGTGACTCAGGGAGCTGCATCTCTGGCAGAGAAGCAAGTACTTCCAGACCTGAATTAGTTTCTAAAGATAACAGGAGGTAATAAAGGCAACGTGACTTGAGTAGATCCAACTGGGATGGTGCTGCCTGAGGCTGGGAAGGGATGTTTTCCCCCAGGCTGACCAGGGGTGCTGTTCTCCTAGGATGAAAATGATGATGACGACGACTGGAACCCCTGCAAAGCAGCAGGAGTCTGCCTGATGCTCCTGGCCACCTGCTGTGAAGATGACATTGTCCCCCACGTCCTGCCCTTTATTAAAGAACACATTAAAAATCCAGACTGGCGATACAGAGACGCAGCTGTGATGGCTTTTGGGGGCATTTTGGAAGGACCAGAGCCTAACCAGCTCAAACCACTAGTCATACAGGTGAGAGTCATGTTTTCTTGGAGGCTTGTAGAGCACACACTTCCTGATTGATTTGGAGGAGGCTGCCTGCTTTGCACAGTGTTCCTATTCCAGGGAAAAGCAAAAGGATGCCACCTTGGAATCACGTTGTGGAGAGGTTTGGTTAGTTGGGTTGTAGCTCCCAGGGATGTGCAGGACACCTGACTCCAGACCTGTCAGTTCTCAAGTCTTAATATATTGAGAACAATGTCCTAACTGGGTCTAGACTGTCCTTCCCTCCCCAGTTTATCCTTATAGGGAATATTTTAACATCAGAATCAGTGGCATGGATTAAAACTGGAAGAGGGGAGATTGAGGTGAGACATGAGGAAATTGTTGAGTGTGAGGGTGGTAAGACACTGGGACAGGTTGCCCAGAGAAGCTGTGGCTGCCCCATTCCTGGAAGTGTTGAAGGGCAGGTTGGATGGGGCTTGGAGCAACCTGGTCTGGTGGGAGGTGTCCCTGCCCACGCAGGGGGTTTGGATCTAGATGATCTTTAAGGTCCCTTCACAACCCAAACCATTCTGGGCTGCTATGATTTCCACACACTGCATTTGTTCACATCTTTCTCCTGACCACGATTGTCCCCTAGGCAATGCCAACTTTAATAGAGCTAATGAAGGACCCCAGCGTGGTGGTCCGGGACACGACGGCCTGGACAGTGGGCAGGATCTGTGAGATGTTGCCTGAAGCTGCCATCAATGACATTTACCTCGCCCCACTGCTGCAGTGTCTGATGGAGGGCCTGAGTGCTGAGCCCAGGGTGGCCTCCAACGTCTGCTGGGTAAGGTGGCCCTGTGCTCTGGGACCTCTCACCAGGTTGTGTGCACAAGGGGAGTGCAGCTCCTACTCCCAGTTGTGAACACACAGTTGTGTGTGTTTGCTCACAATGTGATGGGTTTCTGAAAGGACTCGTGGCTTGGCCATCCCCACAAATAACTGTTGGTAACTGGAGGTTATCTCAGGTCTGTTCCGTGGCTCTAGTGGGGAAGAATAAAGGAAGAAATGGGTATGAAGGAGAAAAATGTTAATATTCAGTGAGTGTAGTTTGAAAAATGCCAGGGAAGCTGTCCTGGGTTACAGGGGATGTTCAGGAAAGGCATGCTGGGGTTTGGCTCTCTTCTTGGGGGCAGCTGGGTTGTCTTCATAATCTCCTAAGGGAGGTGCTTGTTTCCCATTACCTGAACCAGCTTCTGCACTGGTTCCAGAACCAAATTGAGGAGCCTGAGGTGTTTTGGTTGCTCTAGAGCTGCAGTTGCTTGGGTTGGTTTGCTCAGGTCAGGTGTATCTTCATCTTGATGCACGTCTGCTCCCGAGGAGCATATCTGATCTTTGACTCTAAAGAGGATGTGTCCCTGACTGCCTCTTAGGAGAGCTGCTCAGAGTTGAGAGATGAGGATTTGCATGTCAAAACATGTTTTAGGAATGACAGCATTTGTTCTCTTAGTCTTCCAGAGGTTTGAAGGCTTCTGGTCAGCACGGAGGCTTTCCCTGATCCGTTGATCCTGGCAAAAGTCCCTGTCGTTGTGGCTTTTGTCTGCTGGAGATGATGACTACTGTGTTTGTAGAGCAAAATGAGAATCAGGAGGCTTCCAACTCCTCTGATCCACCTGTCCCTCAGAGCAGCTACAGTTGCTCTGCAGTGGGGAGCTGCCCACAGCCTTGTCTACACCAGGATTTT
The DNA here is from genome assembly GCA_020745705.1 of Hemiprocne comata. NCBI lineage: Eukaryota > Metazoa > Chordata > Aves > Apodiformes > Apodidae > Hemiprocne > Hemiprocne comata. The sequence goes on along the minus strand of CM036609.1, from coordinate 5,162,539 downwards.
TTAACTGGGTAGTGGGTAGAACCTGTTGAGGTTCAAGCGACCTGCCCTTGTCCAGTTTATTCTTGACAGCTTCCAGTTGAGACCAGTGACACTGCAGACATGTGTCTGCAGCCAACCTCACTGCCTTCTGTGTGAACATTATGCTCTAAATCATGGACATTTTCACCACTGTTGCACCAAAGCTCAGGGAGCTGTTCACGAGGAGAGTCGTTAACCCTGTTTGGGGAGGTTTTTTGGGGTTGTTTTGCTAGAATGAAATGTATATTTTTATATCTACCTATTTCTGGATTGTGGAGGGTAAAACTCAGTTGAGTAACAGCAATGGTCGTTGTGTGTTTCAGGCCTTCTCTAGTCTTGCTGAAGCTGCCTATGAAGCTGCAGATGTGGCTGATGATCAGGAAGAACCAGCAACCTACTGCTTATCCTCCTCGTTTGAGCTAATAGTCCAGAAACTCCTGGAGACTGCAGATAGGTAACCCCAAACCAGCTGGCTTAAGCTCTGCAAAGATGCTTTGCTTTTATTCTGACTTCAGACTTAGATCCATATGGTGGTTTATCAGAAATGGGCTTTTTTTGTTGTTGTTGTTATCACACGGAATAGAGGCTGCTAATCCCCAGGAAGGAAGCTATTCACACAGAATAATTTCTCAGTATTTTGTCCATATCTGCTTTTAGTAAGTCTGGGCTTCTTCCATGTCTTTCCTCTGAAGTTTCCAAGCATGGTTTAAGACTCTGCACATCTCCAGTAGTGATAAAACTCTTCAGTTTTGCTATGAGGCCACTGAATAATCAGGATTGCAGCAGGAGATAACTGTGTGTCGTGCAGTTCCTTTTCCTGTGGTTGTTCCAGGCTGTTGCTGGGGTGTTTCATCCACTTACAGGTATTCCCAGAAGAGCTGAGGACCTAGTTAGGCTGCATTACTGTCCTCTCCCCATCTAAGCTGAAATATAAATAGATGAGGCCAAATATTTTTTTTTTTCCCCAGCTCTGCAGATGCAAAAATAAGGGGAATGCTGAATTCTGCCTTGAAGGTCACATAAATCTTGACAGCTGAGAGTTCAATCCTGGGATCAGTTCAATCCTCAGTTGAAGCCTTTTGCTGCAGGACTACATCTTCTTAAATGGTGTTCCTGTCTGAACAGTTCAAAGTCTAAACTCTTCCTGTCTAATTTACATCCCACCAGGAGCATCGTGTCTGGCTCAAGGCTCTGAAGCCCATCAGTCATCTTGGCACAGATCCTGCCTGTCTTCATTTCCAATTTAACACCCTCCCCAACCTCTTGGGGGGGGTGTCAGGGAGGCAGCAATCTGTGCTGGGACCATCCCAGGCAGGGTAATAGCACCCTGCAAAATGGGGCTTGTGAGGCTTTTTCTGCTCCCTGTGGCTGAAGATATTAGAAATCATTGTTAACAGCAGATGAAAACATGTTCTAGAAGTGGCTTCACAAACTGCACTTGCTTTCAAGTCATAGAACACAGGAATGCAAGTGCTTCTGCTTGTCACAACACTACAATTTAGCTGTTACCCATTTACTTAAAAAAAAAAAGTCTGTTTCTAAGCAAGCCTGAGCACTGGGAGCTGCAAATAAATTCCTTCTGTTGCAGGCCTGATGGACACCAGAATAACTTGAGGAGTTCTGCATATGAATCTCTGATGGAAATAGTGAAAAACAGTGCCAAGGATTGTTACCCTGCTGTCCAGAAGACAACTCTGGTCATCATGGAACGACTTCAGCAAGTGTTGCAGATGGAGGTGGGTAGAGCAGGAGCTTGGAAGCCCCCCCTTGGTGACCCCAAGGGCTTCAGGGAAACAAAGTCAATGTGATGCTGCCCTTGGGCTGTGGCTTCACCTGGGGCAGAAAAAGAAGCTTTGTTGCTGACTGTGTATCTTGTGGTATGATGTAGTTGTGGGGGTTTTTTTATAGATACATTAAACTGCTGAACAGCACCTCTTAAATCTGAAGAAACAAATGTTTAAAATTGAGTCTTGGTGCTGTCAGGATCTGCTGGGTTTGCAGGGGCTGCAACACAGGCTTTTCACACCTGGGGTTTTGTTCTTTTCCAGTCACATATCCAGAGCACTTCTGACAGAATCCAGTTCAATGATCTTCAGTCTCTTCTTTGTGCTACTCTACAGGTAAATTCCTGTCTCCTCTGTTGGTGGGGATGAGGAAAAGGTGTTTGTAGAGGCATTTCTGTGCCCCTGAGGATGCAGGCTTGGTCCTGTTGATGAGATCTGAGTGAGGGAATTGGATCTGGTGTCCCAGCTGAGATGTGGGAGGTGATACAAGGTTCAGAAGGCTTCAGTAGAGCACAACTTATAAAATTGAGGGCAATATGAAAACCTGCCTGGAGCACATTAAAGGTTGTGTGTGCTTCAGGTTGGCTCTGCTGTTGGCTACAGGCTGAACAATTGCTTTGGCTGGCACAGAGGAGAGAGGGGGGAAAAAAAAAACCCACACAACCTCCATAACAGCTTTAATTTGTTCATCTGCCTCTTGTGGTTGGTGTTCTTATTTAAAATGGCACTAATTAGAATGCACTGAGTGTCCTTGAAATTAAACATCTGGTAACGAGCAGCCCGTGTGACTGGGAGTACAAGTGCATTTCAGTTCCTTGCTTATTCCTACAGAGTCCACTGAAAACAGCTGCTTTTTCTTTTTTTTTTCTTTTTCCCCCCCAAAAAAACCTGGATCAGCCCATCCTCTGAAAGATGTGGGGTGTGATAGTGCAGCTTTCCTGGGTGCACTGCAGGAAGGGGGGTGCTGTGCCCTCGGGCCTCCTTTATTAACAGTTCCAAGCCACTGCTTTAACACAGGCTGGGAGAGTTGGGGTGTTCAGCCTGGAGAAGAGAAGGCTCCAGGGAGACCTTAGAGCACCTTCCAGTGCCTGAAGGGGCTCCAGGAAAGCTGGGGAGGGACTTTGGACAAGGGCAGGGAGTGATGGGATGAGGGGGAATGGATTAAAACTGGAAGAGGGAGATTGAGGTGAGACATGAGGAGGAAATTCTTGAGTGTGAGACCCTGGCCCAGGTTGCCCAGGGAAGCTGTGGCTGCCCCATCCCTGGAAGTGTTGAAGGGCAGGTTGGATGGGGCTTGGAGCAACCTGGTCTGGTGGGAGGTGTCCCTGCCCATGCAGGGGGTGGGACTGGATGATCTTGAAGGTCCCTCCAACCCAAACCATTCCATGACTCTATGATACGATTCTATGTAGATTCAGCATCTGTGCAGCTCAGAGAAGAAAGGAGGGTTTTCTTGCAGAGCAGTCTGTCTAAACTCAGATTTACTCCTTTCTTGGGTGGTGTTACCTGTTCCCTGCAGTTTTTCTTCCCCCCCTGTTGGCCCAGGCCAGGGAGCCTTTCCCTGCAGGTAACAGCCTGTTCTGATCAGATTTGGCTTCCCCTGCTCTTCAGTGAGGTCAGGAGGGTCTGGTGTTGTCTCCAAAAAAATCACTAACTTCATCCTTCCTATTCAGAAGCCTGTAGCACCAGTTCTTACTGTCACTCTCCAATTTTTAGGGTAATTTTTCCAATAATAGGAAGATGGAAGGAATTTGTCTTTATGGTGGGCTGTACTGGGGTAATCTGCTGGACTCTCTGCTTGGCACAGTGGGATCACTCCCCCCTTTCAGGACACCTCTGCCCGTGGGAACTGAGGCACAGGGGGAATTAAACTGCTGGGTTGAATTTGTAAAGCTCTGTTTCCTCATCATCAGAAAATATGAACCTGAAGCATTTACAGTAGTTGCAGCAGATCCTTAAATACCACAAAATAAAAGTCAGCAGGGAGGGGGTTTTTTTTCAGCATTGCAAAGTCAAGTACACTACTTTGTTACAGACTTCCTCTCCACTGCTGGAAATACAATTATGAACATCCAGCAGGGGAAAAAACATTTGTTAATATTTAAATGAATCGAGAAGATCAAGACCAATTATTTAAACAACCAAAGTCAATCTCTTTGGAGTGACTCAGTTTGAAGAATCAGACTTGAAAGAATAATTTTCCTCTGCAGGTGAAAGAGTCACTCTTTTTCTTTCCATAGGAAATGCAAATTTATTTTAAATAAGGATCCAGCAAAGCTGTTCTGTAGTTCACAGGCTGAAAGGGGTGGTCAGAGCTGCACAGGAGGAGGAGAGGGTGGGTTCACATCAGATATGTAGGTATTTCCCTGCCCCTCTGCAGGGTGCTGGGGGACACAGAGCACCCACGTGCTTACCAACCTGCTCTGCCCTCCAGAGATTAGCACTGAGGTGTTTGAGGAGCAGAGCTGAACATGTTCCTGCAAACCTGTTTTCATGGAATCATGGAATAGTGAAGGTTGGAAGGGACCTTAAAGATCCTCAGGTTCCAACCCCCCTGCTCTGAGCAGGGACACCTCCCACCAGCCCAGGCTGCACAAGCCTCATCCAACCTGGTCTTGGACACCTCCAGGGAGGGGGCAGCCACAACCTCCCAGTTCCAGCACCTTCCTACCCTCATGGTGAAGAATTTCTTCCTGATGTCTCACCTCAATCTCCCCTCTTTCAGTTTCAAACCATTCCCCCTTGTCCTCTCACTGCCCTCTCTGGTGAAAAGCCCCTCCCCAGCTTTCTTGACCCCCTTCAGGCACTGGATTGTTTGCATTTGCAACCATTTGCATCGGGTGGAGGTTAATTTATCCTCCCTTCACCCTGGGTGGGAGAGGTCTGACTGCACTTAGCAAGGAGGACATTTTTATGTCATGTTTCTGAAGTTGAACTCCATGGTTTGGAAGCACAGGTTACGTGCAGCCCTTGCTTGGCAGGAGGAGGTTGTGGTCATGTTGCTGTGATGGGAAAGGGCTTTTTCCTTTTTTTTTTTTTTTTTTTTTTTTTAAAATGGGGCCAAATTTGGGCTGGTCCCATTGAATGGCAGCTTACAAATGGAAAGCCTGGAGAACAGCCTATGCAGCAGGAAAGGTAAATTCAGCTGGAAAATTGAATGCAGCCAAAATGAATGGGACTTTGCACCCGCCCTGACAAAGCACATTTTGGCAGCAGCAGCAGCAGAGTTCAAACAGCAGCTTCATTTTTAGCAAAAGCCCAACGTGGTCACGAGTGTTGGGAGCCAGCTCAGGAGATGGGAAGGCAGGATTCAGCTTGGCATAGATGGAAGCAAATTCCAACCTCTCTCCTCTCTCTTCCCACCCAGAACGTCCTCCGGAAGGTGCAGCACCAGGATGCGCTGCAGATCTCCGACGTGGTGATGGCCTCTCTGCTGAGGATGTTCCAGAGCACAGCAGGCTCAGGGGGTGTGCAGGAGGATGCCCTGATGGCAGTCAGCACCCTGATCGAAGGTCAGGCTTGCCCTGCAGAGCTGGGACAGAACTGGGTGGCTTCCTTCTCTTTGGGACAGAATCACAGAGTGTCAGGGGTTGGAAAGGAGCTCTGAAGATCATCGAGTCCAACCCCCCTGCCAGAGCAGGACCAAAAACTAGGGCAGATCACTCAGAACAGCATTCAGACAGGTCTTGGAAGTCTCCAGAGAAGGAGACTCCACCACCACTCTGGGGAGCCTGTTCCAGTGCTCTGGGACCCTCACAGTAAAGAAGTTCTTCCTCATGTTGAGGTGGAACTTCCTGTGCTCGAGTCTGAATCCATTGCCCCTCACCCTGTGACAGGGCACAAGAGGTTGTCCTGCCTTCTTGACACTCAGCCCTCATATATTTATAGACATTAATTAGACCCCCTCTCAGACTGGCAAAAAAACCCAAACACCACCATGATGAGTTCCTGGTGTTGCTCGAGGTCTGGTTTTGACCACACGTCTCTCTCAGACTGGCTGGTTTACACCAGGTTGTGTTTGGGGAATGAATGGGTTGGGTTGTGTTTATAATGTGGCTACAAGACAAATTCTGCCAGAAATAAAAATCCCCAGTGCTGCTCTGTGCAGCACCCAGCACTGGGGGAACCTGGTCTCTCAGCTGCTGCAGGACAGATTGAACCTTCCCAATTCCTACTCACTGCTGCCTGTGAGCCTGGTGGGTCGTGGGTTTTGTCAGTGGGGGGTTTTAGTCATTGGTCTTGTTAAAAAGAAATGGTGGTGGCAGAGATCAGTGGGGGCCAGAATGGGTGAAGGGAATTAAAATTTGGGTTGTTGTTCCAGGGAGTTTGAGCTTCATCGTTGGGGTTTAGGAGGTGGTGGGACATGGTCTGGAGCTCCAGGAGCACACTCTGTTGTCTAATGCCACGTCTGAGCAGGAAAGCTGAGGTTGCCCAACCTCCTTCAGGGGCAGGTTGGACGGGGCTTGGAGCAACCTGGTCTAGTGGGAGGTGTCCCTGCCCATGCAGGGGGATGGGACTGGGTGATCTTTGATGTCCCTTCCAACCCAAACCAGTCTGATTCTGTGAACACCTCTGCCTGCTCTCCTTGGACATGGGTTCTCAGGGAGATCAGTTTGCAAGGAGGCTCTTTTGAGTCTTCCCTTTCTCCAGAGCTGTTCTCTTGGCTGGCCACTCGAGGCTCTGAGCAGGTGACAGGGCCCAGCTGTGGTGGCAGTACCCACCTGGTTGGCTCTGGGGACACAGGACACTTTGCTGTGCAGCAGAGTTGGATTTGGCTTTTTGGAGTAGCCCCTTCCAGATGTATTTCACTGATGCTCAGTTTTTGTCTGAGAATCCATTTGTTTTGCTTCTGTGGAGCATCCAGGCACTGCTTTTGGGTGGTGGGTTTCTCTTTTGTTGAGCTCCAGCAAATACATCATAGGTTGGGATATTTTTTTCTAACTAGAATATTTTCCATGCTCAGTCCTAGGTGGAGAGTTTCTGAAGTACATGGATGCCTTCAAACCCTTCCTTGGCATTGGACTGAAGAACTATGCTGAATACCAGGTAGAGGTCAAACCAGGCAGCCCTGGGGTTTGATTCTCAGCTGCTGAGTTCAGCATCTGTAAAATATCACAACTTCTGGTGGTGAAACCAAAATTGGAACCCTGTGGCCTCTAATCACTGGCTGCACACACACGTTGAGGCTCTTCTGTGTAATTCAGCAGAAAGAGGTCAAGTCAGTGAAGACCCTGATGCACATTGGCTGCATGTCAGTTGGCCTTGATGGGGAAGGGGGCTGCTGCTGGCTGTGGGTCTCCAGTAGAAGGTCAAGCCATGGTCCTCCCCATGGGGTGGGATGTTCAGACCCACCTGGCTGCTGAACTTGGTGGCGTTGGTTCAGACCAAGTACCTGCTGCTTTGGTAACATCTGGATCTCTCTCCCTCCCCCATGGAGAAGCAAGCTCAGCTCTTGGCAGCCTTCTGATACCAGTGGTTAACAAAGCAGGGACTCATCAAGGTCCATCTCCTCCTCCCTGCTTGAAACTCTGCAGCCTCTCACCACTGCTGGGTGCTTTAGGAAGCTGAAGCTGTCAGGACAGAGCGGGGAGGACTGACTCACTGGGGGGGTGTCTTACTTGCTGCTCTGTTGGCAGGTCTGTCTGGCTGCAGTGGGCCTGGTTGGTGACTTGTGCAGAGCCCTGCAATCCAACATCTTGCCTTTCTGTGACGAGGTTATGCAGCTGCTCTTGGAGAACTTGGGGGTGAGTGTTTACCTTCTCATTAGCCCAGTTAGTAACAGTTGGCTTGCACGCTGAGAAGAAAGTGGGAGGTGGGAGAAGCAGAAGTGTCAGGCATGCTCTGAAGATCTGGTGTTTGACAACTATCTTGCTTACTATTTGAATGGAATCCAAATTTATTGGGGGGTGTGGGGGGGGGGAAGGATTCACATTTCAAGTCAATGTCTGTCTTAGCTCCTGCCCCCCTTCAGCTGAACGTCACGGTGCTGAACTCTCTTCCAGAATGAAAATGTCCATAGGTCTGTGAAGCCTCAGATCCTCTCAGTGTTTGGAGATATTGCCCTTGCCATTGGAGGGGAATTTAAGAAGTACCTGGATGTTGTACTGAACACCCTCCAGCAGGCTTCCCAAGCACAGGTTGATAAGGTGAGCACTGGGGCACCCTCCACGTCCCTTCATTAAAGCCATCATTGAGTAAGAGCTGCAGAGATGTCACCAGGGCATGGCTGAAGTGTGCTTCCCTGCTGCCTTTCCAGTCTGACTATGACATGGTGGATTACCTGAACGAGCTGAGGGAGGGCTGCCTGGAAGCTTACACTGGCATCATCCAGGGACTGAAGGGAGACCAGGAAAACGTGCACCGTGAGTACTCGGTCCTGCCGTGGGGATCTGTGCCTGAAATGGCAAAGGGGGATGGGAAGGATTTGGCTTGGACAGGCTGTTCCATGGCTGCTGTCACCTCCGTGGGCATATACATCTCCTCTTGATCCTTGTGCATTCCCTTCTGCACGTCCCCACCAGCAGGGACTGGGTTTAGATCCTTCACCGTGGTTCCTCCGGCACTTCTTCTGCGAGAGCTCTTCTGGAGCCAGATCCTGGCTGTTTGGGGGTGCACAGGGGGGGGCCCCTTTTAAAGGGCAGACTGTTCCCCATGAGCTGTGTTCCACCTGCTCTGACCAAGCTGTTCCCTTGCAGCGGATGTGATGCTGGTGCAGCCCAGGGTACAATTTATCTTGTCCTACATTGACCACATCGCTGGAGATGAGGATCACACCGACGGGGTGGTGGCCTGTGCTGCTGGCCTGATAGGGTAAGCATCCTCTGTCTCAACTGACAGCACACTCATCAGGTGGGCAGAAATCCTTTGGACAACAGCCCTCGATGTTTGAAGCTGCATTTTTTATGACTGTCTGAAGTATTTAATGTCAGGGTTTCTCCAGTCTGGTGTTGGATGTTTAAGGTGTGAAGTGGTTATGCAGGGGAGGCCCTTTTAACTGACAGGGTGAAAAGCAGGAGGTAGGAGTGAAAGCTGGATGCCTGCTACAGAAATTCCACATCGAGGGTTTGTCAGGGATGACCTGGGCTTCCAAACAAACCACCCCACTCTCAATTCCCTGAGCATGGAGGGATTCAGGTCAGAGTGTTTTATTATTTCCTGTTGCATTCAGGGAGAGCTGACGGGAGCATCAGGGAGATCAGGCTTTGGACAGGAGCTTGAGCATCTCTGGTTAGTCACAATTTCAGAAAACTGCTCAGCTCTCCTCCTGCTGAAATTAGTGACCATATGCAGCATTTAAAAAAGGACATTAGCTGTGAGTCAGATTTCTTTTTGCTAGCAAGAGCTGATCAGAGTGGTGCTGGCACATCTGCTTGCGGGGCTCAGCCTCAAAGCTTTGCTTTCTTCTTCAGGGATTTGTGTACAGCATTTGGGAAAGATGTACTGAAATTAGTAGAAGCTAGACCCATGATACATGAACTGCTAACTGAAGGAAGAAGATCCAAGACGAACAAAACAAAAACCCTTGCTACCTGGGCGACTAAAGAACTGAGAAAACTGAAGAATCAAGCTTGGTAAGGGATTACACCCACCTCCTTTTCATGCTGCATAATTAGGAAATTGGCTAAACTCCTGAGTCTGAAAAGAGCTGCTTCACAAACCCTTGTTCTCCAGGAGGTTGTTTCTTGGTTATTTTCCTGTAAACAAGCCCCATCTGTGGTCCTGTCTGTCAGAACACACAGAGCGAGGAGCATGGTGAACCCCTGGGCTTCCACAGGACCAGCTGCAGACTTGGGGGCTTCTTGCTTTGTGGAATGTCACCTTGGCTCCTCCAAACATGGTGCTGTTAAAGCCTGTTGGCTCCTCAGCCCTACTTGGGGTTCAGGGAGCATCTGGATGACATTTTTAGTCATGGTTCATTTTAGGTAGTCCTGTGAGGAGCAGGGATTGGACTTGATGATCCTTGTGGGTCCCTTCCATGCCCAGAGTCCATGATTCTACTGAAGCACTTTTTAAAAGGAGAAGATTGTAGAGAGGGGCATGATGGTGCATCTGCATTTGGGAGGGGAAATGGAGATGAGACATCAGGAAGAAATTCTTGAGTGTGAGGGTGGTGAGACACTGGCCCAGGTTGCCCAGAGAAGCTGTGGCTGCCCCATCCCTGGAAGTGTTGAAGGGCAGGTTGGATGGGGCTTGGAGCAACCTGGTCTGGTGGGAGGTGTCCCTGCCCATGCAGGGGGTTGGGACTAGATGATCTTTAAGGTCCCTCCAACCCAACCCATTCCATGATTCTATGAATAAGCTTTTGCAGCTTTGTCACCCACTTCAGCAAGTTCCTTAGTATCCCGATTATTTCCCTTTTAATCCATTTTTTCCACTTCCTGCAAATTTTAACCTCCTGAATGTGGAACTTGCTGGTTTGGGTTGTTTTGTTGTTTTTTTTAATTTTATTTTATAAACGGACCCTTTTTGCTCGCAGATCTGTTACCATTGGGATGACACCTGAGGAAAAAACCCCCACTGGAAATCTCCAAATCTTTCGAAAAACAAAACGAAACGAAAAAAAAACAACACAAAACAAAAACAAAACCAACCTGGAAGTGAGGAGTGTGCACGGATGCTGAATGTTTGGGAATGAGAGGATGAGTGAGTGAGGCTTGAAAACACACCACGTTGAAAATCCCACTGCTGGCAGCGAGCCGAGCACGGACTTGGTGGAAAACCTGGCACCTTGGGAAGAGGGAAGGACCTGTTTTGTGTCCAAGTCATGAGTCTCTTCCAACAGACCAGGGCTTGAAGACGGAAGGACCCATTTTGTGTCCAGGTCATGAGTCTCTTCTTCCAACAGACCAGGACTTGAAGAGGGAAGGACCCATTTTGGGTCCAAGTCATGAGTCTCTTCCAACAGACCAGGACTGGCTTGAAGAGGGAAGGACCCATTTTGTGTCCAAGTCATGAGTCTCTTCTTCCAACAGACCAGGACTTGAAGAGGGAAGGACCCATTTTGTGTCCCAAGTCATGAGTCTCTTCTTCCAACAGACCAGGACTTGAAGAGGGAAGGACCCATTTTGTGTCCAAATCATGAGCCTCTTCTTCCAACAGACCAGGACTGGCTTCTCTGTCGTGGCTGGTGCTGAAGAGAGAACTGAGGAGAAGGAAAACTTGGAGGAGAAGGAAAACTGGGTTTGGTGCTTTGTGAGGTCTGGCTTGGGCTGCTGGAGAGAGAGAGAGAGAGAGAGAGAGAAAGAGAGTTAGAGCCTGGATCTGCAGCCATGGGATAAATGGAGAGAAGGGTGAAGGATTTTCAGTCTAGGAGTGAGTGTGTGTGAATGAGGCGGTGTCCACATTCTCAGCTTCGAGTCATTGCAGTTTATCTTTTTTTCCCAAGAAAAACAAAAGCAAAAAGGATTAGCCGTTGCATTTCATGAGGAAAAACTTTAACCTGGAAGTTCAGTCTGCTGATGCAGCGTGAGAGATGGTATTAAAAAAAAAAAAAAAAAGGAAAAAGAAAAAAAAAACAAAAAAAAAGAAGAGGAAAGTCGCTCTTTAGGGCTTTTTATTTTAGGGAAACACTGACGAATGTTCAGAGCTCCCGTGCTGAGACCCTTTCCATGATCTTGTTTCATCAAAGCGCCTTTCCTTCCTTCATATTGTTCAACTGTGAATGTAGAAATGGGGGAAAAAACCACCCCAGAAAAGCCCCTCTCGAGTCAATGGGGGAAAAAAAGCAACAACCACGCAGGGAAAAAAAAAACAACCAACCCCAACAAATCAACCCCGTCGGGGGGGGGGGGGGCAGAGAAATTGTCCAACGGGATTTCAGGCTTAAAAAACAACAAAAAAAAAATACCAATGTTAGGTGCTCTGAATTGGCAGTGAGAAGGCAAAGGGGAAAAGATCTCTCCTGACTCGTACTGTAGCAGCCCAAACATCCACCCCAACAACAACAAATTGTGCCAAAGAGTTGAAAAACAAAAGGAAACAGCAAAAAAAAACAACCTTCAGGTAAAACGTTTTGGATTGCAAAAAAAACCAAACAAAAAACATGAGGAGAAATTCAATGTTGAAACAAAATCTGATAAAATGCCATTTGGAAACTGCTTGGCCTTTCGTGCTCTTTATTTGATCCGATTTAATGTGGTCTTGGTCTCTTGCTGCACTTCAAAAACAAAACAAAACAACAAAAAAAAGGAAAAAAAAAAAGAAATTTATATAAAATATATATATACTGACTTGAGCTTACACAAGACGGCACTTGTAAAAGGTTCTATTTTTCCACTGCAGTTGAAGATAAATAAAATGGTGTCAAACATTCCCCAATACTTCCTTTTTGTATTCTTGGTCTTTCCAGTAAAAGGGGAACCCCATGAATGATGATTTTTTTTAATTATTATTATTATTTTTTCACTAGAGTAGCACCAGTCTGATGGGCAACTCAGCAATGAATTGGCTGCTCCCCCCATCGTGCAACATCTTCTCACAGGAGGGATCAGGATCCCTGGTTTCCTTTTTTTCAATGAGATGCTTTTTTTTTTTTCCCCTCCAGAGGAGCCAGTCCCTTGCTCGTCCCAAATTGCCAGCAATAAGCCAAGGAAAGACAAAACAAAACAAAAACCTGGAGGAGGTGCAGGGTTTTGAGACTTTTTTCTTTTGTTTTCATTTCATTTTGATGAATTGAGCTGTTGAGGCTTTACCAGCGTTTGAACCTGCAGTTTTAACACGGGCATTTTTAAAAGCTGCTTGTGGGAGGGAGAGTAGAAAACCTTAGCCAGTATTTTTTTTTCTTTTTATTTTTTAATTTTCTCTTTTTTTTTTTTTTTTCCTAAAAAGCAGGCCAAAGGGATCTGCTTGCTTCCCCAGTTTCCTTTTCCCAAGTCTGATCCTTGGATCCAAGACAGTGGAGTCCACTTTGGTTGCCCACCTGCACTGCAGCATCCAGAATAGCTCTTGTACAGGGTATCAGATAATGTGCCTTTCAGTGCTGGCTTCAGATTGCAGTCGAAGTGCCGACTTTGAACCAGTGTACAAAACAAAATAAATGAAAGAAAATAAAATTCCCAGGTGTTTTAGAGGAGAGAGGGAGGAGCTCTGTGAACTGGGAGAGCCAGCCAGCTCCGGAGCACGGAGTAGGGAGAGGCCTGGGTCACATTTCTAGTAATGCCTTTTCTTTTTATTTTGTTTTCTCGAGGTTGGGGGTGGGATTTCCTAAAAAAAAAAAATGATAAAAAAAGAAAAAAGCCATTCCTGAAGTTGGGGAGGGGGCGTGGAGGGAAGAAACCTGATCATTCCTCAGTGCTACCTGTTTCTGTCCTGTGTGGCTGTTCAGCTGTAGACAGCAGGAGAATAAAGTACACTGAGACAGTAGTGGAAACAAACCTGTGTCTGGCCTGTTTGTTTTGGGGCTTTTTGTTGGGGTTTTTGGTTTTGTTTTGTTTTTTTTTCTTTGGTTTTGTTCCAGGGAACCAGTTCTCAGGAGGAATTGCAGTGATGTGGTGAGCACCCCCCTGCCCCTGTTATCCCTTAATCCCTTTACTGCTGGCTGTACAGGCAGGGCCAAAAACCTACTTTAAACCCTTATTTATTTTTTTTTAGGAGGTGGTTTCACTGCTTGGCAGACTAAAAATCAAGGTTTTATTCTGTTAATTATTTTTTTTTCCCTTTTCAAAGTGCTCGTTTCAGCTTGGGAAGCTGCAGAGCTGTTGCCACGAGGGGTGAACTCCTCAACTGATCTCTTGGTGCATGTGGGGGAAATGTTTCATTTCTTTAAGTGCCCATTTAATGCAATCCTGGAATTTAGCTCCTCACCGTGGTGCTGAGGGCCGTGGTTCAGTGGTTGCCTCAGCAGTGCTGGGTGGGTCGTTAACTCCTGTTAACAGTTGGACTGGAGGATCTTAGAGGCCTTTTCCAACCCAAACGATTTGATGATTTTTAAGTTCCTTTATTAACTTAAATTCTGTCAATTTGTCAGTTGCCTTTAGCCAAGGAACTGCCTCTTTGCTCCTCCTCTACCTTCCAAGACTCCCAGCACCATCACTGTGTCCCCACCCACGCAGTGATGACCATTGGAAAGGATCCTTCACGGATGGGGAGGACCCGTTTATTTTCTAAAAAAAAATATAATTTAAAAAAGCCACTTTATTTTTGTTTCCTTTTTTTTTTTCTTTTTTCCCTTTCTATTTTTTTTTTTCCCCAGGCTGCTGCCTGGTTTTCCCTCTGCCAGCACTGCTCCCCCCACGTTGCCTGGTGCAGACAGGGTGGGTGGGTGGGTGCTCACTGGGTGACGAGCGCCCGTTTCCTCTCCGGGGGAGCTGGAGGTGACAGCAGTTGTGTCATCAGCCATATGTGCCACTCTGGGGATAGCAGGGCCCTTGCAGGGCTATTTCTGGGAGCAGGAGCTTGGTCTTTTTTTCCTGACTCTGGATTTTTTTATTCTTTTGCATCTTTCCTGGGTGGCTGGAGGTGAGTGGGTGGATGTGCCGAGCTCCCCCGGGACAGCTGCATCCCTGTGGAGAGAGGAGAAAAGCCCCGTTTCCCTGCAGCCCTGGAGGGGAGAAAAAAAAAAAACAACACCTTCAGATTTGGTTTTGGAGCCCTGGGAGGTGATGCCACAGCTCCCAGTCTGGCACTTACTGGAGGCAGCAGTTTCCCACCCAGAGGGTGGCACGGTGGCAGCAAGGGGGACAAGGTGGTGAATGTGGCCCCTGAGCTGATGGAAAATTAGACTTTGCAGCTGAGGGGACTTGAATTTCACTGCTGTTCTTGCCCCCAACCTCGAGGAGCTGGCTGCGAGGGGAGTGGGTGGCTTTGTTGTGGTCCCTGTGTTGGTGACAGGCTGGGGGAGCCCCCCCCTGTCCTGCTGTGGGGAGTGTGTCCCCCCACCACCACCAAACCTGGCACTGCTCAGCTGTGCCCTGATGGCTGTGGGGACACGGGGCTGTCCTGCCACAACCTAAATCCTGGAGAGTCCAGACATGAGATGCCCAGGAGCAGGATGTGCCAGAGCTGAGCCAGGATCAGTGTGACCAGGGATGGACTGAGCTGCTCCAGGATGTGCTCCAGTGTGAGGACTTGGGAAGCTTCTCTGGTCACAGGGTGCAGCTTTCCCAGGCTGATCCTCCCTGGATCCTCCTCCAGTGGCCAAGATTGGGACTCGGTGCCTTTCACTTGTGTCCTTCTAGGCTGAGCTGGAGCCTGTGCAGGGGCCCTGGTGGTTCTTTCCATGAAGGTGCCTCTGCCCACCTACACACCCTCAGCTGCCCGTGGGAATGGAGCTGGTCCTCCTGCCTTGGAGCTGGTGTTTGAGCAGGAACCAGTGGATGAATTTACTTTTAGGCCTTGTCCCAGTGGTGGCTGGAGCTGATGGGGGTGGAAGGAAAACCTCAGCCAGCTGCAGGCCAATGCTGCTGGGTGTCCAGGGGGAATTTTAAGTGTCCCCTGCCAAAAGGCAGTCAGGCTTTTTTAAAATAAGTAACACCCAACACTGCAGCCTCCATAAATGCACTAAATAATTCTCCTCAGGTAAGTGAAGCCTTTGACTGAGGCATCTGATGGGCTCCTTTGTTCCTCCTGAATGTGGTGAATGGGAGTAACAAACAGGCTGTCCCCGGGGATGACAAAGGTGACATTTTGGGGTTCAACTAATGTTTCTATCACAGCTCAGCCCTCATGTGAAGCCGGGCAGTTTTCAGCCTCCAGTAACACTGTTCAAGGAAGAGAGACAGGCTGGGGCTCAGGAGAGGCTGCACTTCCCCTGCTCTCCGTTGTTCCCTGCCATGGGCACCAGAGAAGCTCTGATGAGCTGAGCTCTTGAGCGTACCTGGAATGCATCAGAGCTAAATAATTCAATTATGGAATTGAGGTGGGGATATAGGAGAGAGGCAGGTGTGGGAGATGCCTGGCAATGGGGGGGAGCAGCCCCCTGCTGCCCCCCTGCTGCCCCCCTGCTGCTGCTTTTGGCTTTAAAACTTGGCAGAAACTGTTGGGAGGAGAAAAGGCCATCGTGGGGGATCCCCTGTGCTCCCCTCACCTCCCACAGCCTGGCATCCCTGCTGCACGGTGGGTCAGCTGCTGGGAACACGGCAGGAGAAGAGCTGCAGCCTCGGGAAGAGCAGAACATCCCATGGGGAGGCCAGGCTGGATCCAGCTCTGCCTGTCCCCGTGGGCCTGGTGGTGTGTTCACTGGCTGTGGGGGTGCAACGGGGACCCCCAAATCCCGGAGCCTGGCGGCAATCACAGGAGCTTGGATCAGTCTTCCTGCCTCCCAAATCTCCCTTTGCCTTCCTTCCATTCTTGGCCGGCCCTGTGACAGCTCCCCGGGGCAGCTGCAAAGCTTTTCCTTCATTCACGGTGAACTTCTGCGCCCTGTCCCCTGCATGCAGCCCCCCCCCCCGGGGCTGGGGCCACATTCCCCCCCTCCCCAGCGCCCATCCCCAGCACCACAGCTGCCTCCACCGCACGGGGGGGGGGGGGGGGGGGGGCTGAGGCCGTCGCGCTGTTTTCCTTGCGTCAAAATTAACTTCCGAACTTGATGGAAAACCTTAATTTGCACTTCAAAGAGCTTTGCAGCAATCTGCCAGCCTGAGCAAAGCCGGAGCTGGCACTCCGGATTTTTCCAGGGCCCTGTTTGTGGCACTGCCCGGCCCCACAGCTCCTGCCCGCCCCTGCCCCCACCCCTTTGATTGCCCCAGGATCTTTGGTGCTCTCCTTGTCTCCCCGTGACCCCTCCAGCCCCCGAGAACTGTTGATTTCTCCAGGCCATGCACTGAAGGCAACAATTCCCTGGGATAAATTCAGATGGAAAGAACCACACTTTGCTCTCCCAAGCCTTGGAGCAGCCTGGTGGCCCTCCTGGCATCAGCCTCCCAGAACCTCTTGGGCCTCACGTCGTGTTTTTGGCTCCAAAACCCCCTGTTACGGCACATGGCTCCTGCTCCAGCCATGGGCATCACCCAACATGCCCTAAGGAGAACCCCATCAGTGTCTGGGGTGGGCAGGGGTCCAGGGACCACCCCCCCCCAAGTGGCCCTGCTCTGGCTCTGTGCTCCATGCACTGAATCACCACCCGGCACATCCCGGGTTCCATCCAAGCGATGATGCAGCTGAGCTAAACATAGCACTGGGAAGGGGGGTCTAGGACAGGGCCCCCATGGGAGCTCCTCAGCCAGGGGCTTTGCTCCCTGTGGGTCTCCAAGGGGGAGACAGGGGCTGGGTGAAGCCAAGCTCTGCCTTTGCCAGGTTTTGCTCTGATATCTGGCAGGAGCCGTCGCGGGATGGAGGCAGATGGCCGGGATGCAGGATTGCTCCGTGCTGGCACCTCCTGGGTCACCTCTGCTGCCCCATGTCCGGGGGGATCAAAGCCCCCCCCTGGGTCACCATTCCTGGTGCTCCACTTCCCCCCACCTGGGTGCTCTGGGGTGGTGGGATGAGGCCTCGGTGGGGATCCTTGTTCCGTCAGGGTCATCCTGTGCTGGGGGTCTGTCCGTTTAGGCCTCGGGGGCTGCAGGCACCAGGCTGGCAGTGGTGCCCCGACCCCGGGGGGGTGGAGGGGTCTGTCCCCCAGAGCCCCCGGCGGCAGCGAAAGGAGAGCAGCTATTAATAACCCTGCGCAGCAAAGGGAGAAAACGTAATTCTATAATGGAAGCAGCTCGGAGAGAACAATTCAGGGAATAAAATGTTCGGGGGGGGGGGGGTGTGTTGAGCCCAGCCCCCAGAGCATGTGGCTGCAGCTCAGCTCTGGGGGGCTGCCCGGGGAGAGTGAAGCCCCTCCGAGGTCGGCTCCGGGGTCAGCCCCTTGCCTGGGGGGCTGGTCCCCCTGCCGCAGGAGGAGCTGGGGTCCCGACCCCCCCGCCCTGGGGCAGGGCAGGGGGTGGTGGCCCCTGGGGGGATGCAGCCGGGTCCGGGGAACGGCGGGTGCCCGGGATGCTCTGGGGGGATATTGGGGGGGGCAGCCCCGGGGGCGGCACCGGCGCGTGGAGGGGGAGGGGCTGGCGGCCGCCCGGTGCCCACGTGGTTTCTCGGTGTCTACGGAGCGGAAGAAACCGGGGCCGGGGCTGCGGCGGGGGCGGCCGGGACCGACACCGACAGCGGTACCGAGCGGGGAAGGAGCCGCATCCCGGCGGGGGCCGCCGCATCGCAGTGCCGGTGAGTGAGGGGCCTGGGCCGGGGGGGGGAACCGGACTGCCCCCGCCCTACCCGGGCCTGTCTTCACCGGCCCCGTCTTTATCGGCCCCGTCTTCACCGGCCCCATCCCCATCTGCCCCCGCCACCCTGACCCGCGGCTGCATCCCCGGTTCCGGCTCCGGCTGCATCCCCGGCTCTGTTCCAGTCTCCATCCCAGTCACCGACTCCATCCCTTTCTCCATACCCATCCTCATCCGTGTCTCCATCCTCATCTTCATCCCCGTCTCCACCCCGGACCCCTCCCGCGTCTCCCTCCCCTTCCCCTGCCCAGCGACCCCCGGGGCGGTTCGGTACCGGGCTGGGCTCAGGAGAGGCGGGCAGCATTGGGCCGGACCGGGGGCTTTAGGGGAGGGTTTACCGGAGGCTCCGGGGCCGCCGCAGGCCGGCCCCCCCTCTCTTTTCCCTTCCGGTGCCTGCGACCCCCTCCCGGGTTCACCCGCCTGCCCGGGCCCCCCTCCCGGTGTCGGGGGACTCGCCGGCTCCCGGCCCCCGCTGCACGCTGGTTTGCACGGTGGTTTGCACGGTGGTTTGCACGCCTGCCCACGTTCACCCGGGGCCGCAGCAGTGGCACCAGGTCCTGGCCTCCAGCACCCTCCCGGAGCCCCCTGGCCCCCCACACAGGGCAGCAGGGAAGGCGCCCAGGGAGGCTCAGCAATGAGGGGGGTGCTGGTCCTGCTCCCAGCTCCCGAAGCTGGGGCAGGGGGTGCCTGGCTGGGGGCTGTGGTGGAGCTGAGTCCCACCGAACACATCACCCAGACCCCCCAAGCAGGGCCGTGCAGGGGGGCTCTGTGCTGCCTGTCCCCAAATGCCAGCTGGGTGCCACAGCCTGGTGGCACCCGCTGCCTGGCACAGCCTGTCCCTGTCCCCGGCGGGGCCGTGAGTCGGGAGCTGCAGCCCTATTTTCACTCTCTTTAAAGATATTTGTAGGCCTCGAGGAGGGGCCGATCGCCGGGAACGTGGAGGGATTGTAGCGGTGCCGCGGGGACCTCGGCCGTTGCCCCTGGAGCCTAATGACGGCGCCGCCATCTCGCGCTGACCCTCTGGTGGCCCGTGTCCCCAGTGCCCGCCCACCACGGCCCCCTGCCCGCGCTGCCGACCCCTGAGACACGCGTCCGTGCGCCGCAGCCCTGCCCAGCCCGCACCACCTTGCCTCACGCCCGGGGCCCACTGCCAGGCAGGTGTCACCCTGTCCTACCGAAGGGGGCAACTGAGGCACAGCTTGGGGACCAGCCTGGCCAAGGAGATGTGGGCCGGTGGGAGGGACTCTGTGGGTGCAGAGCTGCTGCTGGGCCCTGTGTGTTGGGAGGGAGAGGGTCCCGTCCCTGCTCGGCGCTGGGGGTGCCCCTTCCACCCCACATGGTACCTCCAGGCAGGGTCTGGGCAGGAGTCTGGGGCACCCCACAGCCCAGGACTCCTGGGGTCTTGCTTTGAGGGGGGTCGCCAGAGGCTTGGGGAGGGTCTCATCTTGGTTTATTGGGGTGCTTCTCTTTCCCCATGGGACCTGATGGTGCCTGAGTGGAGGTGGGTCTCTGGGGGGGTGAATTTAAAGGCCCTCACAGGAGGGGACAGTGGGGGGCTGGGGGTGTAAGGGGGCTGGGCTGGCCCTAGGCTCTGGTGGCAGCTCGGGGGGACCAGGCTGTGCCCCCCCCCCAATCACCCTGCTGATATCACCTCCCTCTCCTGGCTTTGTGCTATGAATTATTTGTGTGGCAGCAGCTCTCGGGTGTCTGCCCGAGCCGGTGAGGCTGTGCATGCCCCGTGGCCACCCCAGTGCCCGTGGGGTCCCCAACTGGAACGGGGGGGGGGGGGGGGGGGAGTGGGAATGACAGTGCCAAGGCACCACGTGCTGGGACTCAGCACCGCAGCCCCCACCTCTGAGCCGGCTTGAGGTGCCTTTTCCCAAATGGAGCTGTGGCAAAGCTCCAAATCCTGAACCGGGGACAAATCCAGCTGTGCTGGGCAATGTGGCAGAGCGGGATGGGTGGGATCAGCCCACCCCCCCCAGCTACGGGCTGGTGGGGCAGGAGGGTCCCTGGGGGCTGAGCAGCAGTGCTGGTATATAGGGCAGGGCTTGGGATGCGTGGGAGCTGGGAAGCCGCTCGCGTGCGGGGTGGGAGGCATCAGCACTGGCCACTATTTCTGGCGCTGGCTCCCGGGGGGATGTGGGGAAAGTCACTGTGTCCCCCCCCTGGGGCTGCACTGCTGGGGATGCTCTCTGTCACCCCTGCTCCTGCCCTCACCCTGAGTGGTGGCAGTGACTGCTGTGGGGGCTGCGGGACCCCAGTGTTCCCCCTTACCCCAGCCAGGCAGAGGTGATCGCCTGGCCTGTGTCCCACCACCACCCCGGGGGACACTGCAGGGTTGGAACCAGTGGTGGCTCCTGGGACCATCCTTCCTTTGCTGTTGGGACACACTGAGCTCCTGCAGACCCCGCTGCAACCCCAAAACCCAGCCAGGCTCAGGGGAGGCTGATCCATGAGTCCCCCTGCCCTGGGCTGGATCCTGCACCCAGTGTCCCCATAGCCCAGCTGGCTCCAGAGGCTTCTGGCTGGGTTCATCCCTGCTGTGGGTCACCAGTGGCTGTCAGTCTGTCTGTCTGTCCCTCTGTCCCCCTCTCAGGCAGGACATGGACTCCATGTTCGAGGACGACATCAGCATCCTGACACAGGAGGCGCTGGGGCCGGATGAGGACTGGCTCGACAGCCCCAACACTGACCTCTCGGGGGAGATGTGCTCGGCCTCCCACTTTGCCCTCATCACCGCCTACGACGACATCAAGAACCGGCTGACGGGGCTGGAGAGGGAGAACTCCACGCTCAAGCGCCGGCTCAAGATGTACGAGGTCAAGGTGAGGGGCCAGGGGGGTTGGAGTAGAGGGGGGGATGGGACACAAGGGGCTGGGGGTCCCTGCTGACAGCCCTGCCCTGTGGCTGCAGTACCCCCTGATCAGCGAGTTCGGGGAGGAGCAGCACATCTTCTCCCTCTACGAGGCCAAGGAGACGTCGCTGCTCAAGAGCGAGAAGGCGTCGCTGCAGCAGCAGCTCAACCAGTTCCAGCACGAGGTTAGAGGGGTCTGGGGGGAGCTGGGGACATGGGGGATCCCCAAGCTGCCCACCCACCACCTCCTCCTTTGCCTCCCTGGCAGCTGCAGAAGAGCAAAGAGCGAGAGGAGCAGCTGGAAGAGATGATCCAGGCCTACGAGAAGCTGTGTGTGGAGAAGGCTGACCTGGAGACAGAGCTGGGAGAGATGGTGGGTGCCAGTGGGGACCAGTGCCTGGGGTCCCCTTCCCCTCTCCATGGCATTAGCTGGGAAAATGGCTTCTCCATCTCAAGGGAAAGCCAATACCACCACCAGGGCTTGGTGGGGACTCAGGGCTCGGGGGGCCATGGCTGCTCACCCCCGTTATGGGGGTTGTAGTGATGTGTTTGGCTCTACTTTAGCTCAGTCTCTTTCCATTCCCATCTCCCTCAGGGGTGCTCCCAGCTCCAGTGTGCTGTATGTCCCCCCATCCCAGTGCCACGTGCTAGGGGTCCACCCGGCATCCCTGGCTTCCACTACCCCATCCTGTGTGATGCTCTGCCAGCCCGGGGGGGGGGGGGCCACCCCCACCATGCCACCCCCCCCCCCCCCCCTTCTGGGCTGAGGACAGACCCCATTACCCTGCCAGGATGGCCACCAGCTCCACAGGCACCCTGAGGTCTGCCGAGGGGATCAGGATAACCCCCGGGGAGGGCTTGTGGTGCCGGGGGGGGCTTCAGCCCTTTCCCCTCCCCCGGCAGCGGGCGCTGGTGGAGACGCATCTCAGCCGCATCCGGAGCCTGGAGCAGCAGCTGCGGCAGCGCGAGGGCAGCACCTTCCCACTGCCGGGCCAGGAGGTGCCTTTCCTCGCCCTGCACCCCAACCCTGGCCTGACCCATGGTAAGCTGCCCCCTCCCCCACCCTGCGGGCCCCCCCCCCCCCCTCCCAGGGCTCTGTGCTGGGGGGGGGGGCTGAGCTGTGCCATGCCCACAGTGCTGGAGCGAGCCGGGGGCTGGCAGAGCCGGGGGCTGGAGGCCGAGCTGGAGGCGGCCAGACAGGAGACCCAACGTGCCCAGCACCGTGAGGAGCACCTCAAGGTCGAGTGTGAGCGGCTGCAGGCGGAGTTGAAGCATCTGCAGGACACCCGGGAACAGGTACAGGACCGGGGGGCCACCCCCCATCCCTGCTGAATGGGGGTCTGTGTGCTGACGGGGTGTCTGCTCTCCTCAGGACCAGTCGGAGCGGGACATGGCCTGGGTGAAGAAGGTGGGCGACGACCAGTAAGTGCCTGGGGGTGGACTGGGGTGAGGGGTGGGCTGCGGTGGGGGTCACCACCCTAGCAGGGAGGGATGGGGGCACACAGGTGACTCTGAGGGGGTACCCGTGGGCTTCATGTCCAGCGTGACCTGGGGTGGGATGGGATGTCCCTTTGGCCAGGGTCCTGAGGGACTTGCCCCCATCGCAGCGCTGCAAGCAGGTGGGAGCACCCCAAAAGCACCCCGCTGCACCCCGGGAGCTGAACTGGGCACGGGGTGGGCTCAATCCGGTGTCTGGCACCGTACAGACTGCGCGGTGCCGGCTGGGCGGGCGTGCGGCTGCCTCCAGAGGGCACTGATGGCGTGTGGCTGCCGTGCAGGCACCGTGCAGAACCGTACAGCACCGTGCAGAACCGTACAGCACCGTGCAGAACCAGGACCATGTCCCGGCTCCTCGGGGCCACCGGCTGCCCCTTCTCCTGCTCCGCACCAATCCGTGCCGGCGGCGATGCTAACGGGTGCGGTGCTGAGTCCCTGCTCCATCCCTCATGCCTCTTCCTCACCCCCCCCTCACCGCAGCCATCAGCTCAGGGAGGGGGGAAGTCCAGCAGCGCCTCCCCCCCCCATCCCCGGGGTGCTGTGCGGTGCTGGGACAGGGACTGAGCACCCCGAATCTGAGGTCCGCAGCTGGACCCCTTAACTCCCCGCCCCAGGGCATCGGGGTGTGCAAAGCCCATGAGACTTTCCCAAAACGCATCCAGCCGGAACCCAATTAATGCGGAGCCGGCCTCGTTACTCCGATTCCAGCCTCGCACACGGTGCTTGGCAGGCGGCGGCAGGACCTGGCACCCCTGTGTCCCCCCCTTCTGTGCTGTGACACCGGGCGGGACACACCGGGCTGGTATCGCGGCTCCTGCGGGCACGTCGGGCTGTGCCCGTGCCAGGCTGTGGACAGATAAAAGGTGACACACGGGGACTCGCCCGGCGCGGGGCCGGGGTGCTGGAGGGGGGTGTTGGAGGGAGGGGTCCCCCCCTCCTTTTTCCCAAGGTGTCGGATGCTTTTGTTGTTTCTTGTCTCCCCGAAGTAAATCAGCGCGTGGAGTTTTGGGGGGGGGGGGAGAGCGGCCGCATCCGAGCTAGCATCCCTGGGGGCTCTGCTGCACATTCGAGGGGGGTCTCGCCATACCCACCCCCAACCCCCCTCCCCCTTAAATAACTTTTTATATTTTCGCAAAGTTCAGCCCCACCGCGGCCGGGAGTGTTAAGCTCACCCCCTCCTCCCATCTCCCGTCCCCCCTCTCCCCATCCCCCTGCCCACAACATCCACCCTCCCTCCCCACCCCCCCGGGAGACCTAACTCCAAATACATCTATTCACGTTGCCCAAACCCACCTTGATTTTTAAGCCCTACTTCCCCAGGTCGGGGTGGGGAAACTGAGGCACGGCCGGCCCCGCGCCCCTCACCCCCAGCCCTTTTCTTGTAAACACGGCTCTTTTTTGTAACCCGATCCTCTCCACCACTTTTTTTTTTGGTGTGAAAAGTGCCTTATCGGCGCTTTCCATCTCCGGGTGCCTTTTCTGGCTGCCTTTTGCCGAATTACTCACCGTGCGCCGCGCGGGGGTCCCTCCAGCCCCCTCAGTTTTTGTTTCTTTTCTTGGTTTTGTTCTTCTTTTTTTTCCTTTTTATTTCTTTTTAAATCCTTTCTGAGGTCACGGTCGTTCCCGTTTGTGCTTTCTGGGGAGGGGCCTGGGGCAAAACCGGGAGTCAAATCAGCGGGAAACCCCCCCGGGGTGGGGGCGCAGGATGGGGGTGCTGGGGAATAGGGGGTGCTGGGGAATAGGGGGTGCTGGAAAGCCACAGGGTCCATCCCCAGGATAACACCACTGACTTCCAGGGGTGATGTGGTGCCAAAATCCGAGGGGATGTTGGGTACAGGAGGGTCGCAGCGCCCCCAGCCAGCCTCCACCCCCCCACCCACCCACACAGCTGGCACCGTTTGGGTGCAGTTTTGTGGGTTTTAATGAAACTTGCACCCATGGGTGCCGGGGCTGCCGCCGTGCCCACCGCCTGCTTTGCCAAGGATGCTTTGGTGGTCCGGGCTTGGGGGGAGGGGGTGGGAGTGGCTGGGGACGAGGAGGGGACACGGTGTCGGTGGTGCCGGCAGAGCCATGGGGACCCGAGCGGTCCCGCAGGACGCGGCGGGGCCGTGGGCGGCCGCGGCTGGTTTGTTCTCACGCTTATCAGCAGTTGCGGATCAAAAAAAACCTCACGGTTTGCCCCGAAACGGAGCTTTTTTGAGGGACGGGATGGAGGGGGGGGGGTTGCCGATCTAGGGAGCGGCCGCGGCGTCGGCACCGGGGTCCCGGGCTGGGAGCCGGGTACCCACGATGAGCCACAGAGGGGAAACTGAGGAAGGAGAGGTGGGAGGGGGGCCCGGGGGCGCTCGGGGATGGCACGAGGTGCTCGTGTCCCCTGTGCCACCCTGGCAGGGCCATGGGGACCCTGGGGGTGTTACATGAGACCCGGCTGGGAAAACACTTTTTTTCTTTCTTTTTCCCTTTGTTTCATTTTACTTGTTTTCTTTATTTTCTTCCTCTTCTTCTTTGAATTCTCTCTCTCTTTTCTGCTGTTCTTTTTCTATTTTCTTTTTTATTTTTCTTTTTCTCTTTTCTTTTTCCTCTCTTTTTCTTTTCTTTTCCTCTCTTTTTTTCTTTTCCTCTTTTTCTTTTCTTTTTCTCTCTCTTTTTCTTTTCTTTTTCTCTCTCTTTTTCTTTTCTTTTTCTCTCTTTTTTCTTTTCTTTTTCTCTCTCTTTTTCTTTTCTTTTTCTCTCTCTTTTTATTTTCTTTTTTTCTCTTTTCTCCTTTTCCTTTTCTATTTTCTTCTTCTCTTTTTCTATGATCTTCTCTTTTTATCTCTTCTTTCTTTTTGTTTTCATTTTCGTCTTTTATTTTCTCTCTCTCTCTTTTCTTTCTCTCTCTCTTTTCTTCCCCCCCCCCCCCCCCCCCCCCCCTTATTTCTCGTTTATTTATTCTGTCTCTCCATTTCTTTTTCTCTCTATTTTCTTTCTTTGCTTTTCCACTTCTCTTTCCCTTCTTTTCTTTTCCTTCTCGTCTTTGCCCCCCCCCCGCCCCGAGGAGCTGGCAGGGGGGCTGGCAGGGGCAGACCTGTCGCCTGCTGTTACGAGCGGCGCCTCCCGGGTCCCCGGGGTGTCACAACGGCTCAGCTGAACTCCCGGCACGGGAGGACGCGCCGAGCCCCCAGCCCCGCGGGGCCCTCGGAGACGGCTTCTCCCTTCGCCTCAGCGCCGAGAATACGCTTTGGAAAAGTGACACCCAAGTTGGGGAAGAATTGATGACTTTGTCAGGGCCTCCGAGAGCTGCGGGGCGGGGGGGGGGAAACACAGAACCGACGGCACCCACCTCCCTCCCGCTCCCGTCGGCTCCGGCTGCACGGGGCGGCCGCGGGGCTGACGCTCAGCTGTGCAGCGGCCACAACTTTTCCCTTTCGAGTTCAACACCTGAATTTGGGGTAGTTTTGAACACCCAGAGCAGACACACCCTCCCCATCCTCCAGCGGGGCGGGGGGGGGGTTGGGGGCTCTTTTGCCCTCGGTGACACTTTGTCCCCGCCGCAGGGTGAACCTGGCGCTGGCCTACACGGAGCTGACGGAGGAGCTGTGCCGGCTGCGGAACCTCAGCTCCCTGCAGAGCCAGATCCTCCACGCCCTCCTGCAGGAGAAGAGCCTCAATGGCGGTAAGAGGGGACCGGGCGGGGGGCTGCACCCCACATCTGTGTGGGGCTGGGGTGCAAAAAATGGGGAGAATACACTGGCTGCCATCATCCTCTGGCCGGTGCTGAGCTCCTGCAGGTGTCTGTCCTGGGAACCATCCATCCATCCCTGGGAGCATCCCTCTCCATGGAGCATCCATCCCTGGGAGCATCTTTCCTGCTGGGGGTCCCCGCAGCCGCCTCCCCCCCCCTCCAGTCATTTGGGATGGACATGGATGACGAGGGGTATTTTCTTCCCTTCCGAGCTAACGGGGGGTATTTTCTGTGCTCCCCCCATCCCGTTTTTGTTTTCCAGGCCAGCGCCATTCCCCGCTGTCCCAGTGCCATTCCCCACTCTCCCAGTGCCATTCCCCAGCCCAGCAACGCCGCTCGCCCGCCCCGCAGTGCCCCTCGCCCGTCCCGCCGGGCCGTCCTCCCGCCCCCCAGTGCCAATCCCCAGCTCTTCAACGGCGCTCGCCGGGACCCCCCAGCCAATCTCCAGCTCAGCAACGTCGCTCGCCAGCCCCCGGCCCCTGCCAGTCGCCTGCCCAGCAGCGCCGGTCCCCGGTGCCTCCCTCCAGCCAGTCGCCCGCCCAGCAGCGCCGGTCCCCAGCCCCACCGCCTTGCCCGTCCCCGGCTTCGGCGTCACCCCACCGGCTGCCCGGGGAGCGGATGGAGCTGGGGTACCCCAAACCTTCCAGCCGCCACGTCAAAGCTGGCTTCCAGGGTCGCCGCAGCTACTCGGAGGTGACCAACGTGGCCCTGTACCAGCAGAGCCGCTCGCTCTGGCTCCAGCCCGAAGCCTCCACGCTCCCCAAACCCCGGCCCTACGTAGGCGAGGTGTACATGGGGGGGACGGGGGCCCCCCTGAGCTCCCACGAGCCCTTCGAGGAGCACGTGCGCTTCGAGAAGCAATCGTCGGATGAAGAGGAGTGGGGTCTCCCCAGCCCCCCCAGCCCCGAGGCCGGGGCCATCCGCTGTGCTTCCTTCTGTGCCGGTTTCCCCAACGCCGACGCCGTGCACCGGGCGGCCGCTGCCTACGCCCGGGCAGAGCACGCCCAGTCCTGGCCCTCCATCAATGTAAGCAGGACTCCCCTCCCCGCCCAAGGGATGTATTGTGGTGGGTTGGGGGGGGGGAGAGGCAAGGGAACCCCCCTGCCACACAGGCAGGGTGGTCACACCAAGGTGTGCCTCGGTTTCCCCATTTCTGGGGATCCCAGCCCACACTTGGGTGCTGGGAAGGAGGGGAGGGGAGCGGGGGGGGAAATGGAAAAGGGGGTGTGTGTAATTTAGGGTGGTGGGTTCAGTGCCACCCTGTGCCTCCCCCCCCGCAGCTGCTGCTGGAGACGGTGGACTCGGAGGTGCGGAGCTGCCCGCTGTGCCAGCTCGCCTTCCCCATCGGCTACCCGGACGATGCCCTGGTGAAGCACATCGACTCCCACCTGGAGAACAGCAAGATCTGAGCGCCCCCCCACCCCCACCCTCACTACACCCCCCCCCACCCTGCCCCGGTCTTTGGATGCTGCATGAAAACACGTGAGGAGCTCCACGGCTCCCAAAATACCTCCAAGTCTTCAGTAGCTACGGAAAGACTGAGCCCCCCGACCCCATAAGTGGGCTCCCCTCTCACCCCTTCCCTGCATCCACACCGGGTTTGGATGCTGGAATGGGAGTGCTGGGACAATGCTGTTCCGGGGGGGGGGGCGGCTGGAGGGGTCTTGTCTGCGTCCTCGGGTGTTGCTGCTTGATCTCAGGGAGGATTTGAGGGGCCAGGTCCTGGGTCTGGCCCCCAGGAGGCAGGTGGAGAGAAGGGGGCTGCCCCTTCCCCAGCCCTTTGGGTCACAGTTGGGTTTTTTTTAGGGGGGTGGGAAGGGGGGGGTAGCTGCTTGTTCTCGGTTGCCCTCACCTCCTCCCACCGGTTCAAGCATCTTCCCACTCTTTTAAATTAAAAGCCCCCCGCCCCCCCCCCCATTCCTTCCCACTCCCCGCAAAGATGCTGCTGAGAAATGAGCCCTGAGGTGCAGCATGGACCCCCCACCATTGCACTGGGGGGGCTTTCCCCGACCCTGGCCCCCCCAGCCCGTGGTGTTGGGCCAGTACAACCCCCTCCAGCAGCCCCCACCACCACCACCGGGACCCCCCTGCTTTATTCCGGGGCTGCAGGTGGCTGCTCACCCCAAGCCCCCCGCCCCGTCACCCACATCACCCCCACGTTCAATCTACCTCAAAGCCGCCGGGAGAGGGGGGGTCCACAGCGCTGTCCCCCCACACCGAGCTGCTCTGCGCTGCATGTCCCCTCCGTGCCACGGCGTGCACCCCCCCCCCCCACGCAACCCCAGGGGTTCAGTTGGGTGCGGACCCCCCCCCTCCCATTGCACCGGGACCCCCGGGTGGAGGGCCCCGCTCTCCACGATGCCGCCAACTCCAATAAAACCTTTCCAGCACCCAAAATGCCATGGGGGGGTGGGGGGGGGGAAAGCTGTCTCCTCTTTTTGGGTCCCCAGGGAGGAAGGGCGGGCTGGGAGTGGGACTGTGGGTTAATCCCCCTGCCCTGGTTGCCTCTGGGAGCATCCGTGTGATGAGTTGCGATTGTTCTCTGGCCTCTCTCCCTGGGGGAAGCTGTGGGAGGCTGCGGTGGCTCCGTGCTGGTCTCGGGACAGGGCTCAGTGCCGGTTCTGGGGCAGGGCACGGGGCCGGTCCCGGGGCAGGGCTCAGTTCTGGGGTAGGGCCCGATGTCGGTTCCAGAACAGGGTGCGGAGCCGGTTCCCGGCAAGACAGGCCCTGGGGCGATGGTGTGAAGGAGATAGGCTGGGTGCTGGCAGCAACGCAGCGGCAGCACCCGGCGTTATCACGAGCTGATCTCTGCATCTAGCAGAGTTGCGGGGCAGGGGGGGGGGAAACACCCCCTGTCCAGGGCTGAGTCCGTTCCGGCCTCCCCGGCCGGGTACCAGAGCCCTGAGGTGCCAGGCAGCGAGGGGGCTGAGTTGAGGGAGAAGCAGTGACTCCCAAGGGGACATGATTCTGTGGGGAAGGGTCCCAAAAAGAGCAAAGTGGGGAGAGGGGGGGGTTGCATCCACCCGGGGTCAACGCCTGGCCCGCAGCTGAACGGGCGTCGGGGGCGGCTGGGCTGCTTCTCCGCCCATCCACAGGTTTGGACTGGAAATGTACTGGGATGGGGGTGAAGGGCGGAGTCCGGTGGTGGGCAGGGGGTGCCTGGCCCCCACCTTCTCCCACCACCCACCTTTCTCCCCCCCGGCTCCTCTCTCATTTTTTGAAATCACGTGATAAATGCCAAGCGGCGGGTGCCGTTACTCACCCGTCCTGGCCCAGCCCTGCTTTCCTCCGGGGGCGGCTGCCACTGAGTCAGGAGTGTGCAGGGCCCCCCCCCCCCCGCCAGGACACGCGGACACCCCGCTTCCCCCCAAAACACCAACCCCTCTCCTGCTCCTGGGCTGTGCAGGAAGAGCCGGGTGGCTCTGGGACATGTGTCACCCAGGGGAGATGTGTTCGTGGCCCACGTGCATGATGCTTGTGTGGGTTTGGGGGTCCTGGTGCCCCGAGTTTGGGGTATTCACCTGTGAAGCCGCCCCCCCCCCGGGGACTGCACCCCTGCCTTTCGGTGGTGCGGGGTGGAAGGGACTGACAGTGACCATGGGGTGCCAGTGCTTGTGGGGGACACGAGGCTCAGTGGCCCTGACCCCCCCCCCCACTGCAAGAGGGACCAGTCCCCTCCGATGCCACCCACGCCCCGTGCCTCAGTTTCCCTCACCCACCCCAGTGTGCAGGGCAAAGAGGGGCTGCCCGGGGAGGGGTGTGCATGTGTGTGTGTGTGTGTGTGTGTGTGTCCCCGTTTCCTCTGAACACCCCCCCCGCCCCCGGGTGCTGTCGCCTCCTCGGCACCTTGCAGGAGGGAGCTGCAAACCGCAGCGCTGGGCTGTGGTTTTGGTCTCGCCCTCACCCCCTCGGGGTGGGGGGGCTTTCGCCTGGGCCACCCGCGGGCTATTACCGGGGGGGGGGGGGTCTGGTGCACCCCAGGGTACTTGACCACCTCGCAGGGCTGCAATGTCACCCATGTGTGGCGCCCCCTCCCCCTGCTGTAGTCCTTGTCCCCAAACCCCCCCATGGGGGCTGGGGGGGGCATGGTCCCCACTGTCCCCACAGCTTGGGGGGACTCCCAAGCATCTCCCCACTGCCACAGGCATCTCACCCCACTCCCCGCGGCAGAGTCTGGGGACAGGGACAAGGTGATGGCCATACACAAGGGTCCGGTGTGGTCCCACTGGCAGTGCAGGGGGGGGGGGGTGACCCAGGTCAGGGTTCGGGGGGTCTCAGCGAGGGTCAGGCATCTGTCTGGACCACCCCAGATCCCTGCTGTTGCCCAGCTGTGTCAGCTGCTGTAACAAGGGACAAACCAGTCCCACCTCAGCCATGAGAGCACTGGGCTGTGGGGGGCTTCCCGCAGGGGCTGGGGCTTCCCGCAAGGCCTGGCGTCCCCCCCGGCCTGTCCCGAGGGATCATTTTTCCACCAAACACCAGGGATGTCACAGCAGGTTCATCCCCCAGTGCTGCCCACCTGCGGGCAAACCCCTCCCCACCCCGAGGCTGTGGTCCCCCCTTTCCCTGGTAGGACATGGCCCTGGTCCCCCTGGTGTCCCCATTGTCCCCATCCCCTGGGTCACACCTTGCCATTTCCTATGCAGCAACTTTCTTTTTCTTTTCTTTCTTTTTTTTTTTTTTTTTTTTTTTTTTTTCCCCCATCAAAAAACCCCTCTTATTTCGAGCTGGCTGAAAGGTTTCTTTTTCCAGCAGGTTTTCGGGGGTTTTCTTTCTTTTCTCAGCGTTTCTCTCATTTAGGGGAAAAGTGAAACAATTCTACCTGCTCCAGTCCCTGCAGCTGGGTCCTGCAGCACCGGGGTGGGACGACACACACAGTGGGGACCAGGGATGCTCCTGCCCCGTTTCTGTGTGTTCGGGGTCAGCTCCAAGCAGTGACAGCCAGATCTGGTGTCCCCAGCTGCATGTGCCATGAGGGGGATTCTCTGATGTCTAGTAAGGGTTGTGCTGCTCTCTTGCCATGGGTGTTTCTCTCTCCTTTCCACTTTGCCCCCCTCTCTGTCGGGGTCACACAGGCTGACACAACCCCCCTCCAAACCCGGCTGGAGGGATCTTCACAGCTCCAGTGGATTCCCTGGTTGGTTGGGGGGCTGTGGTGGCAGCTCGGCCCCCTCTCCGCTCCACCGGGTTTATAGGAAACCGCGCTGGAAGGAAGCGCCCGGCGCTCCCGCCCGGGTGAGCGTTTCTTTCCAGCCGTGGGTGCCGAAAGGCCCCTCTGCGCCGCGGATCCGGTGAGTCAAAACCCAAGCCCTGGGGTTTAACCACAAGCCCCA
The DNA here is from genome assembly GCA_020745705.1 of Hemiprocne comata. Classification (NCBI taxonomy): domain Eukaryota; kingdom Metazoa; phylum Chordata; class Aves; order Apodiformes; family Apodidae; genus Hemiprocne; species Hemiprocne comata. Next base: position 5,131,130 of record CM036609.1, on the reverse strand, counting down.
GAGCTGCCGTGTCACGGGGGGGGAGCAGCCCCAGAGGCGTTTATCAGAAATGGGGGGGGCTGCCCAGCCGAGACCCTTCGGCCCTGTGGGTGGCGGTGGCACAACTGGGGGCCGTGGGCTTGGCTCTTGGCCCATGGGTCCTGCAGAAGGACCCTGGGCTGCTGTGTTTCGGGTTTCAGCTTGTCCCTGTCCCGGGGTGCCCGGTGCTCACTTCACCCCAGGATGCCGACATCACCCCGGGTACCCCCGTCCAGCTGGGTGCTGGGTCTGTGCACCACCTCTGAGTGTCTGTGTCCCAGGTGTGAGTGTCACCCCGGGGTGCCTGTATGAGGCGGGGTACCTGGTCCCAGCATCACCCCAGGTGCCAACATCATCTTGGGATGCCCACATCCACCTGGGTGCTTAGTCCCTGCCTCACCTTGGGGTGCCTGGTGTGAAGCATCACCCTGGGTGCCCTACATCGCCCCGGGGTGCCCGGTTCTCCTTCCCTGCAGGCAGCAGCTGCCTGTTGCCCCCCTGCCAGCTCCAGCTGCAGCTGCTGGTCCCTTCCCACCCGTGTACTAGCAGCTGCCTGACCTTTCCCAGATGCTCCTCCTGGAGAGACAGAAGGTTTCTGCACGTGCCTCGGCCTCCCCAACCCCCCATAGCCTTGGAGGACAACAGCGGTGGCCCTGTCACCCCTGGGGACCTCCTGCCCTTCACACCCAAGATGTTCCGCATGTCCCCTCCTGCCCAAGCCACCCCAATGTCCTTCCTCGTCCCCATGCTGGGATCAGCTCTTTATCACCCATCTGCATTCACCCCCCCTCCCCTTTCCAACCATCAGGGGGGCAGCGGCCTCAAATGACAGCGGGGGGGACACACACAACCCCGGCTGCCATGTGCCCAGCGCCATCACGGATGCTGCGGAGAGACAAGTGCCACCGGGGCCCCCGGGGACCCCCGGGCTGCCGGCCCGGCCCCGGCCTGGCACACGGGACCCGCCGTCTCGCTGCGGGGAGGTGACGGAGCCAACACGGCGTGACATGGGCCTCGCGTCCCCCCCCCGCCGCCGCGGTCAGCGCCTCGGCAGCGTCCGCCGGGGGGGACTTCTCGGCTGTCACAACCCATCTGCATCGGGGGACAGCGTCTGCCGGAGCCGTAAGTGGGGTTAAACTCGGGGTCACCCGGATCGAGCATCCAAGGAAAGGGGGGGGGTCTAGTGGAAGACAACACCCGCCCCCACCCCAAGTCCCCCCCATGTCCTGGGACTCCCTGTCCCCAGTAGTCACCGGGGTGGGATGCAGGGGGTGATGCTCTGTGATGCTGGGAGCCCTGGGGATGCAGCAGAGGGAGGTACAGAAAACGTGTCCCCAAGTCCCTGCGTGGCTCTCGGGGACAGCACAGTGGTTGCCAGCCATGGTGGTGGCCCCGTGGCACCCGTGTCCCCAGGCTCCTCAGCTCTTGCTGCAGGTCCTGGCTGTCACTGTGGCCATGGGGACACATGGGGCCGTGACAGCCACGACCCGCTGGTGGCTCCATTCTGGCCAGTGGCCCAAAATCCAGCACCAGGCGGGTGCCCGGTGGCCATCGACATCCGCGCCGGCAGCCTGAACTCCCCGTGACCCTCCGGGACAGCGGCCACGGCCACCACCAGCACCAGGCCACCCTTACGGGGACACAGCAGCAGTCCCTGCTGCAATCCCGCCCTGTGTCCCCCACGGGGAAGCTCGGGGTCCCCTAAAACCCTCCAGCACCTGCCAGGCAGCTCAGGGCTGGGAATGTGGCATTTTGGGGACAAACCTGGCCCCACTTGTGCCAATGGGAACATCCCGGTCTGATGCCAAACCCTGGTGCTTCGGAGGAGCCGGGCTGTGGGCTGGTGGGAATTGGGGGTGGGGTCCCACTGCCACAGCAGGGATACATGTTGCCGGTGGTACACCCCATCCCATTCCTTCACGCCCCCCCCCCATTTTGGCTCCCCACCCGCCGCTCTCCGGCTCTCACCGCCCCGGCTGGACCCGCGGGCGGCTCCTTTTAACGGGCGGCTGAAATGAAACCGGCTCCGGCTCCTTCCCCCTGACCTATTTTTAACATTTGATTGGATTTGTTTTTATTATTTTTTGTTGTTGTCGTTATTATTTTTTTTTTCCCCCCTCTCCCCGCGCGCCGGCCCCGGGTGCCACCGCGGTGTCAGCCCCCGTGTCACATCAATTAACGCGCGCGGGGCGTCATTTGTCACTTTGCATCTCCCAAAGGCCCCTCGCCGTTCGGCCGCCGCCGTGGCAGGGGGCTCTGGGTGAGCCCCCAGCGGGATGGGTGTCCGTGATCCCGGCCTTTTGGGGTGTCCGGCTCTTGCGTGGTGGGGACTGGTGCTGCCACCCACTTTGGTGGGTAGGAGGGTCCTCGGTGGGGGCTGGGACACCCGAGAGTGCCCACCCCCCCCGGGCACAAGCAGCCGGTGCCGACACCTCCACTTCCGTCGGAGCGGCCCCCGTGGGTATTTTTAACTCCGTTTGGCAGGCAGTGAGTGTCCGTCCTCAACGCTGCTCTGCCTCCGGCTGCCCTCCCCCCCAAGCCTGTGCCACCCCCCGGGGCAGGATTGGGCCCTCCGGAGCCACCTCAGACCCCACAGGACTGCATGGGAGCTGATGGGACAGGATGGGACCTAAAGGGGCAGGATTAGTCACTACGTAGGACCCTGTGGAGTGGGATTGGACCCTAAGGGACAGGATGGGACCCAAAGTGTCAGAACAGGACCCTGAAGGATGGGACCTAAGTGGCAGGATTGGTCCCCAGGGGCGGGATCAGCCATTGCCATCTCCTCTGGAGCATCCTCAGCCCCGTCCCAGAGGGGTCAACGCCCCCCCCCCCCCATGTCCCCATGTCACCCGTGGGACCCCTCCCATGACTGGATCACCGGACGGGGTCCCGGGGGGTGGGATGTGGGGGATGGCAGCGAGGCAGGCGATCCTGCACTCTCGTGTCCCCCCCAGGGCCACGTGTTGTCAGAAGCTGTAGCCCGTGTCTTTTCCCCCCTCCCATTCCCCCCCCCCAGGTCAGCACACATCACTCCCCGGCCTTTGCCTCGCGCTGACGAAGAGGAAGGGCCGGGGGGGCCCGAGCCCTGCACACCCCCATCACACTAAGCCAGACAGACAGGGGCTGCAGCCCCCCGGCCCCCACCCCCCACCCCCAAGGGCCCCGTGGCTTTTCACCCGGGATCTGGCTCTCGCTGAAGCAAATCGCCTGGTACGGGGGGGGGGGAAGGTTGAGGGGCCGGGGATGAAACGGGCTCCCCCCGGTCCGGCGGAGCTGGCGGGGGAGCCCCTGGTACGGACCCTCTGCACACACGGCGGGCAGGGTCACGCCAGCGCAGGTTCCCACAGTCGCGGTGAGGAAGAGGAGGGACAGGAGCCAGTGGGCAGCGCCTGTCCCACGGGTCACCACAGAGCCCCGCGACTCCGGGACCCGGGACTTTGAGTGGCACGAGCTCAGGGAGGGGGAGTCGGGGGGGGGCGTCCCTCTGCCGGACCCCCGGTGCCGCCCTACGCCAGGGCTCCCCGGGAGTGTGGTGACAGGGGCGGTGGCGGTGACCGTGGCGGGGGCGCGGGGGGCGCGGGGCCCGGCACCAGGAGGGTTTTGGATGGCAGCGGCTGGAACGATGTTAATGACTTTTCTTCCTGTCGCTCTCCTTTTACACCGCGGGCAGCTCCGTAACCAGAGCCGCTTCCTTCCCTGAGATTAAGGAGCCGTCTGCTTGGCCCCCCCCCCCGGCCGCTGACCAGCCCCCCCGGCCCCGGAGCTGCCACCAACTTGTCACCTCCATCCTCCCAGCATCCTCCCAGAGTTGGTCAGGATTTCTCCCAGCAGATGAGGGGATGGTTTGAGGGTCACCACGCTCCCCCCACACACCACCTCTCTCCTTCTTCCTCCCCGGACCCCCCCCCCTCCCCAGTGGGGGGCTGCAGAAGGGCAGGGTGGAGCGTGGCGGCCGCCTGCCAGCGCCGAGTGGTTTGGGGCAGGAAGGAGGTGACAGTGGCGGGGGCACAGGGTGGGGAGTGGCTGTGTGGGGAGGACGGGGGCCAGGACCCATCGCGGTGGGGGCCGAGCCCCCCAAAGGGGCCACTGGCTCTGCCTCGTTCCCCACTTGTCAGAGCCCGTGACTCAGTTTCCCCTGCCCCTCACAGGACACTGGTGGTGGCATGGGACCTGGCTGTGCTTTCAGGGGGTACCCAGAGGGTGCCCTGACTGTGGGACAGCCAGACTGGGAGGACAAGATGGGGGGGGCCTTCGCAGGGTGGGACCCCGGGTGGGCTACCAGGCGTGGGGGCTCCTCAACATCACTCCGCTCCGGGGTCCAGTGGGAAGGGACCATGGATGTGGTGGCTCCATTTCCCCCCGGGTTGGATGCCACCAGGTGCAGGATGTGGCCCCGGGGGTCCCCGGGGGGGTGGGGGGGGGGGGTGGCAGGTGGCCGGCCCAGCCCGGCTGCGCTGCGGTTTGTGTTTGTGCCTCCATGAACCTCTTGTGCCTTCGAGCAGCAGCGAGATGCAAATTCCTCCAGGGTGGGGGGAGCATTTTTGGTTTTTCCTCAGCCCAAATTTAGCCCCGGTGGGTGCCCGGTGCCTTCGTGCTCGTTTTAATAATGAAAACAGGAACGCTGCCATTTACCAAGAAAATAACCCTCAAGTTTCCCCTCGGTTCCCAGCAGCCAAATTCCCGTCGGAAAAGCAAATCCCCACAGTGGCACCGGGACCTGGCTGGGGTTTGGGATGGAGTGGGACAGTGGGGTCTGGGGACAGCGGGGTTTGGGGACATTTGCGTTTGGGGTCAGTGAGGTTTGGGGACAGCAGGTCACAGGCTTGTACCCCGGTGGGGACTGGCTCCTGCCCAGTGGCTCTGCTGGGGATTTGGTCCTGCCGTCATCCAGGCTGATGTCCGGAAGCTGTGAGATGATGGAGACGTGTGACAGAGGTGACATGGAGCAAGGCTTCTCCGGGATAATCCCCCCATAAAGACTCCAGCCCCCATCCTGGTGCTGGAGACCCCAGGGATGGGGATACTCGATCCTGCAGCTGCAAGAGGAGAAATTGAGGCACGGGGCGATGCTGGGGCTGGGCTCTCGGGAGAGGAAATCCCGCTGGGCCGGGAGCGGGCTGGAGGCTGCGGCTGCTTCGGGGAGGGATGTGGCCTGCGAGGTGACAAGTGAGGCCCTGGCCCACGGGGCGTATCCTGCACCCTGAGCTGCTTCCTCCCGGCCCTGCTGCGGGCCACGGAGTTGGGCAAGCTCCGGAAACCCGGCGGGTGGCCTAGAGGGACCGGGCACAAGCTGCCACTCCTGGGCACCGGCCCTGTGCTCTCAGGGATGCTCGGATGTGCCAAGTGTTGCAGGAAGAACCCTGGAGTGGGGGACTTTGGTCCTGAGGAGGTCCCAGGGCCCTGCAGGTGAGGATGCCTGCCCAGCTTTGCTGCTGCAGAACCAGGAGGTTTGGCCCTCAAATTCTGGTGGTCCCTCGCCACAGAGGGCTGGAGTCAGGCCCCTTGGCCGCAGAGACTGTCCCATCCCAAGGGACACCGTGTGGGAGGGGACCCAGCCTGAACCCCGAGCTGAGGATGCCCCGGAGCATCCCTGTCACCCGCAGCCTTGGAGGCTGTTCGAGGTGACAGCCGGGACACGGCTCCCAGCCCTCCTGTCCCCAAGCGAGTCCTCCCTGAGCAGGGACACTTGTGACAACAGTCGTCCCAGGAGTCCCACTGTGTCTCCCAGGGAGGGCAGTGTCCCCGGTGTCACTTTACCGTAGGGGGGGGGGGGAAGAATCAAGGACGTGACATCCTGGGGAGAGAGCCACGCTCCTTCCCCCGCCCCGCCAGACCCCGCTGTGAGCACCGGCCGGGATCAGGACCCCCAGGGGGGAGGGCAACGCGGAGTTACGGGGGGGTGGCAGGTCCCCGGGGGTGCTCGTGAGCCCGACACCCGTCGTGGCGTCCACCACGGCTGATGTCGCAGCGGGGGGTTGTGCCTGTGAATTTCTCCTCCCCGGCGATGGTAAAACAGGAATGAATTAGCACCTCGTGACGTCAGGGAGCACATGTGCGGCAGCACTTGCTTCCCCCCCCCCCCGTTAATGAGTCGCTCCCCATCCCCCCCCTTCCCCATCCATAACCCCCCCTCCGGCTTTTATTTTTCCTCCTAGAAACAGTTTCTGGAAATGTCCTTGTTTTTCCTTCTTTTTCTCACTTGGGATCTCGGCGGGGGGGATTCCTGCCTGATGGGTAGGGAGGGGGTGACAATGTCCTGCCAGCCTGGGGGTGCCTGGGGGGGGGCGGGGTGGGGGGGCAGCTGCCATGCTCTGGACACAGATGCCACACACAGCAGGCAGTGGCTGTGCCGCGGGGGGGGGTGCACATGTGTGTGTGCACATATGTGTGACATGTGTGCACATGTGTGTGTGTGCACACAGGCCAGAGTGAGCGGGGGGGGGGGGGGGGTGCTGCGCCCACAGCAAAACACACCCCCCGCCCCTTGCTGCCGCATGCCCCAACACCAGCCCTCTGCGCCCCCCCCCCCCCCCCCCAAATTTCCAGGGGATTAGGAGCCCGGAGGAGCTGGCAGGGAGCCGGAAAGGCAGAGGGGAGGGGGTGATTAGTGGGGGGGGCGGGGGGGCTTTGCATAGAGATTGATGCCCGGCACCCCTCTGAACAATGACGCCGGTGAAAAGCCAGCCCGAATGGCTGCTAAACTGCGTCTGCTGGGCCAATACACCCCCCCCCTCTGCGAGACCCCCGTCCCGGCCGGAGGCGACTCACCCTGGGGACGTGGGGGTCATGTCTATCCGCCCCCCACGGCCCGGTGCGGCCCCTGCCCCGCGCATCCTTAACTCCCCATTTCCTCCTGCCCCACAGCCAGACCCCTCCTTGGGGGTAGCAGATCTGTCCCCATCCCTGACCCCACCTTCATCCCCGTCCCCATCCTCTCCTGCTGCCCCTCGGGCATCACCAGGGCCTCAGGTCTCAGAGGATTTAGACGTGGGTTTGATAGAGACCCACAAGTGCCCCTTCCTCCCCCCTCCCCACTCACACCCCCCGCCCCAGAGGGGTCCCAGAGGCCTGGGGAGGTGGGGTTGGCAGCATCCCTGCCCCCAGGATGGGGACAGAAGGGCCGGTGGCAGTGTCACTCGTCCTTTCGTGCGGTGTGGGAGTGAGGGGCGGGGGGTGGCACCCATCCTGTCCGCAGCCCCTCCCCCCCCCTCCCCACGGCTCTGCCCCACTGGGAATGGAAAGTATTGACGGGCGCCGAGTTGGGGAGCTGCCAAAGGAAGCGGCCCCCCCCCCCTCCGGAGCAAAATGCCTTCGTGATGGCTCCAGGGGACACGGGGACTTCCCCTGGCACAGAGGGGTCAAGGGCAGGTACTGGGAAGGCCTGGCCTCGGGGTGGGCACGGAAAGGGGGGCGCAGAGGAGGGGCACGGCTCCCCGGGGAACTCAGGGCATCCCAACCCTCGAAGAGGGTGAAGGAGGCCAAAAAGGGGACAGGGCCCTGGTCCCCTTGTCCCTCTCGCCTGCCTGAGTCACCTCCCGTGCCTGCCCTGACACCTGGGATGTGGGGGGAGGCCCCTAAAATATCGGGCATCCAGGAGTCACACAGAGGTTGAGGGCTGCTCCGGGGGGGAAGGACCCTCGCACAGGGCCCACGCAGCCCCTCCCCGGCAAGCGGGCTAATTAATGGGTTAATTAAGGGTTCTGGGAGGAGGGGAGACAGAGTGTTAACTGGCCCCCCAGTGCCCTGTGTCACCCCACAGCCCCAGGAGTGTGGCCCCCTCACTGTCCCCTGCTCACTCCAAAGTCTGCCCCTGTGTCCCCCCCCCCCGCGTCCCTGTCCTCTCCCGTGTCCCCACCCCTGTCAGTGTCCCACGGCCCCGACTCCTCCCGCGCCCCCCCCATCCCTTTCCAAGTCCCCACTCCCCCAGTGCCCCCTGTCCCCACGTGTCTCCCCACTTCTCCCGTGTCTCCCATCCCTTCCCGCGTGTCCCGCTCCCCACGCGTCCCGCTCCCCGCCCCCGGCCCGCCCCGTGCCCGATCCCCCCGCCCCGATGGGGGCCGTCTCTGCTCGGGGTGGGGGGGGGGGAGCTTGACGAGGGGCGGAGCTCCCGACGGGAGCCGCTTCTTTGGATAAGAGGCGCGGTGCCACGGAGATGGGCAGGTGAAGCGTGAGGGCATCGGCACCGACAGCAACGGGGCAAGGCAGGCCTCCCCCCTCCGCGCCGCGGACCTTACCCCCCGACGGCACTTTTGGGGGTTTTCCGAGTGTTTAAGGGGTTTTCTGGGGGGAGGGGTGTTGGTTTTTTGCTCCCCTCCCCCTTGGCTTTTCCCGGGCTGCCCCGGCTCGCCGCCCCCCCCGGGGCTACCGGGCATGGAGGGGGCGGCGGGAGCCCGGCGAGGTGGGCACCGCTAAAACGCGCCCGGCTCCGGCTCCCGGGGCCGCCGGCGGGACCCCCATGAGCGGCTGAGCGGGGCCGGTGCCCCCCGCCCGTCCATGGGCGCGCTGGAGCTGGGCCCCGGAGCCCCCCGCCCCGCCGCCCCCATGCTCAGCGGCACCCCCAGCTTCGCCAAGGAGCCGCCGGGATCCCGGGACCCCCCCCTTGCCGCCTCCTACTACGGTGATGGGGGAGAACCGGAGCCGGGAACCCCTCCGCTGCCTTACGGTGCTCCCAGTGGCTTCAGTGGCCGGTTCCTGGGACCGTGTCCGTCTTACCGGGCACCGCCGCCTCCCGCCGCCGCCCCGGTGGAGAGTTACGCGATGGAGGGTTACGCGGAGCTATACGCGGGTGCGGAGGGAGTTTACTCCCCCGGGGCCGCCACGCTGTGCCCCCGTACCGGGCCGCTCTGTGCCCTGCCCGGTTACCGGGCGGCCGGTAAGGTGCAGGTGATGCTCAACAACTACCCCCTCTGGGCCAAGTTCCACAAGCACCAGACCGAGATGATCATCACCAAGCAGGGCAGGTGAGCCAGGGGCACCGGGGGGAGGGCACCGGGGGGGTACCCGGGGCGGGAAGACCCGTGGCACACGGGGAGAGAGACCGGCAGCGGCACTGAGACCAGTACAGGAGAGTGGTGGTCCGAGGGGGCAGGGATACAGACAGGGGAGGGGCACTGGGGGTGCTGGGGTGGGCAGCCGGACTGCAGGACAGGCCGGGGGGGCTGCGGGGTGGGCGCCATGGGGAGGGGCTGGTGGTTCCTGCCTCGTCTCCCCAAAAGGAGGGGGTGTGCAAGAGGGGCCTGAGGGTCCCCCATCTACCTGTGCCAAACTGGGGGGGTGTGGAGTGTGCAAGAGGGGCCCCCATCCCTGTGGATTTGGGGATGATGTCTCTCTGTGTGGGCAGGGGAAAAAAGTGAGGGAGTGAAGAGGACCAGCCACCCCCCCAGCCCGTCTTGTTTTCTAGAGGAGTTGAAGCTGGTTGGAAGGAGAATGGGGTCTGGGGGCGTCCCTGCCTGTGTCAGGGTGGGACAGGGGGATCCGAGCCGGGTTTGTTGTGCCAGGCAGCTCGTGGAGATGGTGCTGGGGGGGGCTGAAGACAGTGGTTTTTCCAGCCTCGACCCACGGGCCAGATCCAGAGCTCGGCGCTGCAACAAGTCGTGAGGGAGTCCCCTCTGTCCCCAGCCACCTACGAGCACAGGGGGTGGGTGGGTGACACCCTCTCTAATTGCTGTCCTCCCTCTGGGATGGAAACCCCCCCACCCTGCTCTGTGGGGCCGCCAGTGGCTGTGTGCCCCACATGTGCCCGGGGAAGAGAGAAGCATTTTGGTGTTGGTGACATGGTGGCTGGGCTCCTTCTGTCCCTTCCGTGCTGGGCTGTGCACAAGCTGAGGCTCCCTGGGGCTGGGGGATATGTTGGGGGGCTAAAGTACACCCCCTCTTTCCTGCACCTCCCTTGCAGGGTCTGGAGGTGTGAGAAGGGCCCTGGGGGGGATGTGGAGTCGCCCCAACTTGGAGCAAGGGGAGCCTGAAATGCTGGTGCCCATGCTGAGCCCATCCTTCAGCCCCACTCTGGAGCGATGGGGGTGGGATGGGGGGAGCTGGGCCCCCAGCTGCAGTTTGGGAGGTCTCGGTGGGATCGTGCTGGGGTGAGGGGGAATTTGAGCATGGTGGAGCTGAGCACAGGGCTCAGCCCCCTCTGGATCAGGCTCGGGGGCTACACTGTAGCTCCCAAAAATCCATAGTAAGGGGAAGACAGGGCAGCTGGCAGAGATCCCCCCGTTCCCCGCCCAGGGGGTCTCCTTCTGCTGGGCACAGGGGCTGCCTGTGGCCATGCTCGGCAGCCTTGTCCCCTTCCCTCAGCCGAGACAGACAATGTCACTTCGATGCTGAGACCAACCTGCAGAAAGTGGTGGAAGTCTGAACACGTTAAGGCTGCTTGGTTTGCCACGGCCGTTCCGTTTTCCACAGCCATTCCCAGGCCTGCTCCCCCCCACCAGGCTCGGGGGCACTGGGCACCATTACAGATGGGGTGACGTGTCCCCTACATCAGCCAAAGGGGTGGCAGAGGCGTGGGTACCCCTAAAATAGTTGGTTTTTGCTCTTCAGACCCCTCAGGAACCTGCTAAAATTTGCCCTGTTGCTTTTCTCCTCTCCTTACCCAGCTCTTGTGGTAGGAGTGTGGGGGCTGTGCCCATCCCTGCTGCATCAGGGCAGCTCAGGATCTGGGGCTGAGGGTCTGGAAACTGCGGTGCCCTCCAGAAATCTCATCCTCTGTGCCCAAATCTGGGCTCTGCCACCTGCTCCCAGTCTGAGGCCGGGTGATTTTTGGAGCTCTTTTTCCAGCTCCATCCCCCCTGGCAGCTTTATAGAGGGGCTGGGGGGCTGTTGAGGGGGATGTGCTCAGTGCTGGGGGGGCACTCAGAGCAAACCCAGCCTGGGGATATGTCAAACTCAGAGCCACAGAACATCCGTTTCCCCCAACCCTGAGCTGCTTTTGCAAAAATCTGTGTGCAGGGCCGGGCTGCAGAGCTGCTGAGACAGGAAAAACCCCAGAGCAGGGGCTCGAGGGGGACCTGTGCCCCAGAGAAGGCACTGCCGGGTTGGGGGCTTGGGGCAGGGCAGGGGACACATCCTGTCCCCCATCTCACTGGGATATGTTGGTTCTTTAATGCTGGTGTCCCTGGGGTGCGGATCCCCGTGTCCCCATGGAGGGGAGCTGAGGCTGGTGGGAGATGGTGGCACTGGGGCGAACTGGGGCAGGGGCTAGGATTTACCCCCTCTGGCACCTTCACTGCCCACTCCTGCTCTTCTGCCCGGCTCTGACATGCCATCCCGTGCTCTCACGTAACGTCCCATTCCATCCTGTGCCATCCCGTGCCATCCCACACCATCCTGTGCCATCCCACGCCATCCTATGCCACCCCACATTGTCCCACGCCATCCCACGTTGTTTTGTGCAATCCCACACCCACTTGTCCCCAGCAAAACCAATTCCCTGCCAGTTTCCCAAGTGGGCCCCATCCTTCCTTGGCCCCCATGGCTCTTGGGCTCAGTCAGGGCAGGATTTCTGTGGAAACCCCCAAGGAGTTGCCCTCACCCCGGCTGAGGAGCCAGGGGAATTCCTGCCATGGGGTTCTGCTGTGGAACTGGGGCTGGCTTTGCCTTTTGGGGGGACACAGGGACTGGGTTCACATTTCAGGGGGGACTTGGTGCTGCCTTTGGGAGTGCAGGGGCTGTCCCTGTGTTTGGGAACACAAGGGGTAGCACTGCCTTTGGAGAGGATGCTGGGGATGGCTTTGCACTTGGGGGACACAGGAGCTGGTGTCACCTTTGGGGGAGACGCAGGGAACAACTTTGGGGATGCAAGGGCTGGGTTTGCATTTGGTCACCGTGAGGGGCGGCTTTGGTTTGGGGGGTGCTGGGGGTGGGTGTGCATGTGGGAGGACACACGGGCTGGCTTTGACTTTTCGGGGGGGGGGACTCAGGGATGGTTTGCCCAGGCCGGCAGCTGCTGTGCCACCATGCTGTGCCATGTCACCATGCTGAGCCACACAGCTGTGCCATGTCACCATGCCGTACCATGTCACCGTGCCATATAGACATGCCATGCCGTGTCGCTGTCCTGTGCCATACAGCCATGCCATGTCACTGTGCCATACAGCCATACCATGTCACCATGTGGTGCCATTTCACCATGCCATGCAGCCGTGCCGTGTCACCGTGCCGTGCCGTGTCACCGTGCCGTTCAGCCATGCAGGGGGGGTGGGGGCAGGTGGAGCCTGACAGGGCCCTTCTCCCACGCAGCTGTGGTTCTTGTGGCCGCTTGGTTGCCACCAGGAGAGGGGGTGGCTCAGGAAACCAGAGCCCCCCCCCCACCGTACTGCCGGGGTGCAGGTGGGGGGGCACTGCTGGCCGGGAGGGGGGTTGTGCTCCTGCCCCAGGGCAGGTTTACAGGCCCCCCAGGTTTCCCTTCCACCTTGGTTCATCCTGTCCCCGCCCCCTATGTCCCCAGTGTCCCCAGGGTCCCATGTCACCAAATGTGCTCTTAATACCTGTGTCCCCTGGATGTGCCCCCAACTCCCCATGTCCCCAGGCTCCCCTACCCCATGGCCACACTCCCTGTCCTCCCAAACCCTGAGTCGAGGGGTTCACGCAAGGACAAACCCTGAGGAAGCCTGAGAGCCGGGACCCCCTTCCAGAGCTCCAAAACAAACATCTCAAGTGGAGGGAAAACCAAGGGTGCCCCCAGCTTTTGGGGTTCACCTTGGGGGGTGTGTGTGTGTGTGAGCTGACCAGGGCATCCTGCACCCCCCCACGGCACCTCCCAAACCTCAGGGGCTGAACCCAGGGGAACCAAGTCCTGCCCTGGGAGCTTGGGGAGGGGGGATTTAAAAATAAAGGCGAGGTGTGCACAGTTTCGGGTCTTGCCCCCACCCTCCCGTGCTCCGGCCGAGCCCTGCGGTTCACACTGCGGCAGTGGTTGAGCTCTGAGGCTCTTTCTCTGCTCTGCCGGCAGCACGAGGCACGGGGAGCCGGGGAACTGGCGCTGCCGGAGCGAGCGAGGTGCAAAAAAAACAAAACACAACACCAAACACACACACACACACACACACACACACAAAGAAAAAACAACATAAAAAAGCTGTTTTCTTCCTCCCTGAGCCTTGCAGCAGCTCGAGGCTGGTGCAACACCCAGGGCTGGCCATCACCGGTGTGGTGGGAGCTGGTGTGATGGGAGCTGGATCCTGCAATGGCTTCGGCACATGGAGCACGAAGCCTGGCCCTGCGGGGGCTCGGGAGCAGCACAGCCCCTCGCTGCCACCCTTGGCTGTGGCTGCAGCTCTGATGGGTGGCAGGAACCACCTTCTCTCCCCACGGCCACGTCTCGCTCTGGAGGGAGTGTGAGCCCCAGAGGCCACCTGCTTTCAGTACACAGGTGACAGGAGAGGGACTGTGAGGGCTTGGCCAGACCCCTGGTGTCCCCGGGATGCTTGAGGCCACCTGGGAGCTTGTGTACAACGGCTCCAGGCCATGAGAGCAGCTTTCTTCTTTTTACTTTTTTTTCTTCTTCTTCTTCTCTTTCTTCTTTTTCTCTTTCTTTTTCTATTCCCCTCTCTCTCGCAAAGGCAACGTTGAGTCAGCGCTGCCCTTTCCGCCCCTCTCGGCTTCCCTGCTGCCCCAGCCGTGTTTCCTGCCAGATCCGCGGCCGATCCTGCCCCAGCCCCTGGAGCTGCCCGTGCTCCTGGTGCCTCCGTTGCTCCTCACCCCCGTTTCAGCCCCCAGCCCTGTCTGGGGGGGGTTTGTGTGGGCACCAGACCCCATGGTGCATAGTGCCACCCGTGTCGTGAGCTGGTGGGAAAGCCTGGGGGGTGGCCAGGAGCGACCAGGCGAGTCCAGGCTGGCAACTGGGGCTACTGGAGACAGTGATGGAGAAGGAGGGAATTGAACTTGGAGGGGGGTTATCAGATCTCCCACCTCAGGGCTGGGATTTGGGGTGTGAGAGAACAGTGGGGTGCAGCCCCATGGGGAGGGGGGAGTGGGGGTGGCAGCTGCAGCCCCAGGGCCGCAGGGTCCCCCCCATCCATCCCGTCCTGTCCCCTTCCTGCCCTTGGCACAGGCTGGCGCCCAGCCCAAAATAGCAGCGGTGTTGGTTTCCCATCCGGAAGGTGCTTGGGGAGGGGGAGGAAGATGCCGAGGTGGGGGGGGGCGGGGAATCATCCCCGAGAGCATCCCCCAGCTGCCAGGGTCAGTCAGCTCCTCACGGGCACCCAGCCGGGCACGGGGTGTGTGTGTGTGTGTGTGTGTGTGTGTGTGTGTGTGTGTGTGTGTGTTCATCATGCTGCCTCAGTTTCCCCATCACCACTCTGCAAAGACAAGCCACCCCCAGGTGCCAGGGGTTGAGCTGGGAAGGGAGGGTGACTGTGTCTGTGCCCCTGTCCCCTCCCCAGGCGCATGTTCCCGTTCCTCAGCTTCAATGTCTCGGGGCTCAACCCTGTGGCCCACTACAGTGTCTGCGTGGACGTGGTGCTGGTGGACCAGCACCACTGGCGCTACCAGGGCGGCAAGTGGGTCCAGTGCGGCAAAGCTGAGGGCAACATGCCAGGTATAGTAACCCCCCCCCCTCCCCTTCCTCCTCCTCCTCCTCCTCCCCCTCCTCCTCCTCCCCCACCTCCTCTCCATGCCCGTGACCCCATCCCTTCTGTCCCTGTCCCCAGGGAACCGGTTGTACCTGCACCCCGACTCTCCCAACACGGGGGCCCACTGGATGCGGCAGGAGGTTTCCTTCGGGAAGCTGAAGCTCACCAACAACAAGGGCGCAGCCAACAACGTCGGCCAGGTGAAGGCCCAGCTGCCGTGCCGGGGGTGGGGGGGGTGCCAGGTTCCTGCCTGACCCTCCCTGACCCCCTCCCTCCTGCCGTGTTCCCCCCCCCAAAGATGATCGTGCTGCAGTCGCTGCACAAGTACCAGCCCCGGCTGCACGTGACGGAGGTGAAGGAGGGGGAGGGCGAGGACACAGACCCCTCCCCACGCACCCACACCTTCACCTTCCCCGAGACCCAATTCATCGCTGTCACAGCCTACCAGAACGCCGACGTGAGTACGAGAGCCCCCCCCCTCCACTCCCTAATATGGGGGTACCCCCCCAAACAGCCCCCCCAGCAGCACAGAAACCTCAGCACCCCCCCCCCCCAAGCATCTTCCCAGGATGCTCTGCTCCCCCCCCCAGATCACCCAGCTGAAGATCGACCACAACCCCTTTGCCAAAGGATTCCGGGACAACTTTGACTCGTGAGTGTTCCCCCCGCCTTCCTGCCAGCGTCCCCCCCACCCCGACTGGCAGGAGGGTGTCCCCCCCCACTGTGTATTTCCACCCCCCCCCCCAGGATGTACACGGCCTCGGAGGGCGATCGCTTCACCCCATCTCCCCCGGAGGGTCCTGGCTGCCAGCAGCTCCTGCCAGCCCCCCGCTTCCAGCCCTTCCTGCCCGAGCAGTACCCGCTGCCCCCGGGGCGCTTCTTCGGTGCCGACCGGGGGGGACCT
Source organism: Hemiprocne comata (assembly GCA_020745705.1). NCBI lineage: Eukaryota > Metazoa > Chordata > Aves > Apodiformes > Apodidae > Hemiprocne > Hemiprocne comata. Next base: position 5,115,632 of record CM036609.1, on the reverse strand, counting down.
CTGCCCCCCAAAGACCCTCCACGCTGGTTCTTCACCTCCCCACAGCCCCCCGCCGCTGGGACGTTGGAGTACGGTGGCTACGAAGCAGGGTACGGGGGGGGCAAGCTGATGCCCTACGGGGTGAAGCCCTTCGCCCTGCCTCCCGCCCCCCACCCCCCCCTGCCCTACTACCCCGAGGGGCCGGGGGGCTTCGGGGCGGGAGGGGGCTGGAGCTCCGGGCAATACAGCCCTAAGGGCAACCCTGGAGCTCTGGGCTGGTACCGGGAGCTCCGGGGGGAGGAGAAGGTGAAAGAGACGGAGGGCTGGCCCCCCGAGCCCCCCCCCCGCCGCCTCGGGGGACTCCTCGGACTCGGGGCTGTACGAGTGTAAGCGGCGGCGGGTGTCCCCGTACCCCTCCAGCACCGAAAACTCCCCCCCCCGCAACGGGGACCTCTACGAGAAGGACCCGGGGGCCGACGGTGGCTACTATGGCTTCTATGGCAACTGAGCCACACCCGGGACGGGGCGGGGGGGGTGTCAAGTGTCCCCCGGGCACCCCAAGGCCATACAACGGGTCCTGTGTGTGTGTCCCCCCTATTTAACACCCATATCCTGGGAAGACTTGAGCGGATGGGGGGGGCTGCAGCCAGACAATCAGCCACCGGTGCCACCCCGGTGGGGCCGCGGGGGCGAATGGGGAAGGGGGGGAAGGAAGGTGAGGGTTTTGTGTTTTTTTTTGTCTTTGGTGGTTTTTAAGGAGGGTGGAGGGGGTTAATGGTGAAATATTTATTGAGCCCCTGCGTGCCCGGCGTGGGGCTGGGGGGGCAGCAGCATATCTGGCAATAAAGAGGACGCTGTGGGGCACGGCCCTTTGCTCTCTGTGGTGCGGGAGGGAAACTGAGGCACGCGGGGGGGAGCTAAGAGATTCGAGCCTCCCCTCGCCTCTCTGAGCTGGGAGGAAATCCCGAGCCCTGGAGCTGGGGAGGAAACTCTCTGCACACCCCAACTCTTTGTAGCCTTTATTGGAGCAGCCGGAGCTGGGGGGGGGGGGTGGGGGGGGCCGGAGGGGTCTGCCCGCCCGCGGGCACCTCGGGATCCCCTGTTGTCCCCCCCCCCTGCAGTAAGACAGGGACCCAGGCATCCTGTGCCCCCAGGGCAGGGAGGTACTGCCAGCCTCTGCCCCCCAAGTGCCCCAGATGTCCCCAAGGCTCTGCCCCGGGTCGAGAGGTGGCACTGCCCACCCCCCCTTTTATATCACAGTTTTGCTTAAACACTGTTTTGCAAACTAGATGGGGGGGGTGGGTCTCATTGCACCCCCAGTGCTGGGGGAACCAGCCCCGCCACTGGGCACCACTGCTGTGATGAGCTGAGGGGGTGCTCAGCGCCCCGGGGCGGGGGGTCAGCACCCCACGGGGGGTCGCTACCAGAGCACCGCACTGTCCAGGTGGGCAAAGCCGGGGTCCAGGCGCAGCTTCCAGTAGGTGTTGTTGGTGACCCATGACTCCTTGCCATTGGCATCCGTCAGCCGCCTAGGGATGGAGGGGGAAGGGGGGGGGGGGTCACATCTGAGGTGCCATCCCAAGGGGGTCTCTTGTGTCCCTGAGACCCCCCCGGACCTGAAGAAGCGAGCCTGGTGGGTGATGTTGTTCTCCTCCATGACCCGACGCCGGTCCCGCTGCAGCTGCTCGATCTGTCGCTTCTGCGCCTCGGCCGCTGCCACGTTGCCTTCCTCCAGGTACCTGGGATGGGGGACATCGCTGTAACGAGCTGACCAGCCTCAGCGCACCCCCCCATCCATGTCCCCACCCCCGGGGTTCTGCTCACCGCTGGTCGGGGCGCAGGCGTGTGTCGGTGGAGGGCAGGACCCGCCGCAGCTCCGGCGTCAGCTCGTTCAGCTCCAGGGCAAACTGGGTGAAGCCGTAGCTCCTCTCATGGTCGGGGGGCATGGGGTCTGCAGGGAGGGGGGGGGGGCACACAATGCTGAGACCCACCCCCCCCCCAGGGCAGGGTGACACCCCCCCCAGGGTGAGGTATCCCCCCCGTCCCAAGGTCCTTACTGGCTCTCCAGACGCAGTGGCCCGGGGCCGGCCCGCGGTGCAGCCCCTCATGCCACTTGCCGGCCAGACGTTCCACCACGGTCCCGCTGCGGCTCAGCACCGCCCCCTGCACCTCGTTGGCCCCCGCGCCCCAGTACCGGGCCTGCGGGCACAGCGGGGCTGGGGGGGGGGCGGCCGGGCCGGGCCGGTACAGGCGGGAAAGGGGCGGGGCCAGTGGGGAAAGGGCGGGGCCGATAGTGAGGGGCGGGGCCATCAGGAAAGGGGTGGGGCCATTAGGAAAGGGGTGGGGCTATTAGGAAAGGGGTGGGGCTATTAGGAAAGGGGTGGGGCCATCAGGAAAGGGGTGGGGCTATTAGGAAAGGGCAGGCTCATGACTGACAGGGTGGGGTCATTGGGAAAGGGTGGGGCCACTGGAAAAGGGTGGGGCTATGAGGGGCGGGGCCAGGGGGGAAATAGGCGTGGCTATGTGAAAGGGGCGGGGCCAGACACAGGGCGGGGCAAGGAGCATGTGGTTGAGGGGGCGGGGTCATACTCGGAGAGGCGGGGCCACATAGAGAGTATTCAAATCAGGGCGGGGTCGGGGGTGGGGCTACGGGGTGGGCGGAGCCAAATGAATAAAAGGGCAGGGAGGTGCATGGCCGGGGGTTGCAGGGGGTGGCAGGTCACACCTTGCAGAAGGTGACCTTGCAGTGATAGGATGTGTCCCGGGTGTTGCGGATCAGCACCTCCCCGTAGTGCTCGATCCAGCGGGGGCCGCTGAGGACGTTGTGGATGCACGTTGTCACCTTGTTCCACTCAAAGTGGTCCCCAGTCCTGCGGGCACCGGTCACACCATCAGCTGGGGACACACACAGACACACCGCGGGGAGGCAGGGGGGATGACCCACCTCCCAGGGGGTGGCTGGGGTCTCACCTGGGCAGCTGGACATTGACTGTGCCCACGGGGACGATCTCCAGGGACTTGCCCCAGAATTTGTTCTTCCACCTCATGTCTGTGGAGGTGGGGGGGGGGGGGGCAGGAGGAGGTGAGACCCCCACTCGGGGTTGCCAGGAGGAGGTGACACCCCCTTACCCCCCTCCAACACCTTCCTGGGCACCCACCTTGCCAGAAGACGAAGTTGTCAGACTCGGCATGGCAGGCGGAGATGGGGGGGTGGTGGCTGACCTGGAGGAAGAGGGAGATGCCACCACCCTGCCTGGCCCTGTCCCCTGTCCCTGTCCCTGTCCCCGTGCCTACCTGCTCGCTGATGAAGCGGAACCCACGGTCGGGCCGCACGCACTCATAGGTCTCCCCCAGCACCGGGTTGAAGGGTTTGCTGCCCGCCCGGTAGTAGGTGGAGGCGTAGGCGGACACGGCAAAGGCGGCCACGTAGACCTGTCACCACAGCCCCCACACTGCCACCACCGCACCACAGCACAGCCCAGCCCCCCGTGTCCCCCCTGCTCCCACATGTCCCAGGAGCCCCATGTGTCCCTGAGCTCCCCTGTGTCCCCCGAGCCCCTTAAATCCTCAAACTCCCCAAGTCACCCCGTGTCCTCAAAATCCCCCATGTCCCCCGAGTCCCTCATGCCACTCCTGTCCCCAGCCTCCTTGTCCCCTGAGCTCCCCCTGCACCAACCCTCTCTGTCCCCCCAGGCTCCCTTGACCCCAGAGCCCCCTGAGTCCCCTCAACCCAGAGCCCTCTGTGCTCACCAAGCCCCCTGGGACCTTTTGTGCCTCCTGTCCCTGAATTCCCTTGTGTATCCCAAGCCTCCTTGCGCCCCCCAAGCTCCCCCATTCCCCCACCTGCCCCCGAGCCCCCCATACCCCCAAGTCCTCTGTGTCCCCCGAGCTCCCTTCACTCCCAAGCCCCCCCTGCCCCATTGACCCTCCCAGCCCTGCTGCCTTCCAAGTCCCTCATGTCCCCCGAGCCCCATGGATCCCTCTACCCCCTGTGCCCCCCAGCTCTCCCTGACCAGGCGCTGGCGGGGGTCCCGGGTGCGGCTGGCTCTGTCCAGCAGCCCGCTGTACTCCAGCTCCTCGCAGAGCCGCTGCAGCGTGTTGAGGGGCTCGTTGAGCTGCACGGGCAGAGCCACCCGGGACAGGTCCTTGCCCACGCTGCTCCGCAGTAGCCCCCACAGGCTGACATCCCCGGTGGGGGCGGGAGGGGCGGGCAGGCAGCTCCGCCGCTGCGGGTCCGGCCCCGGCAGCTCCAGCGGCTCCACCGGCATCCCTGGACCCTCTGCTCCTCCTGGGCACCAAAGCGGGGGGGTCAGAGCCAACCCTCGCCCCGGTGTCCCCCCCACGGCGGTCCCCTCCTCCCTGTACCTGTCGGGGGGCAGCCCGGCCCCCCTGGCTCAGCCGCATCCTCGCAGGCGCTGTTGGTCGCCTCGCTGATGCAGGACTCGTCGTCTGAAGGCTGGGGAGGCGCAGGGGGGGGTCACCAAACCCGGGGGGGAAGGGGGCAGAGACTACCCCGGGAGGATGGGACAAGACCCAGGTAGCTGGGATGGGATGGGGGGCAGGATGGGGAGGGGGCGGTGGCTACGGCTGCGGCTGTAGCTAGGGGGTTGGGGTGGGGTGGGGTGGGGGGGCCGGCAGCACCCGGCCCCCCCCCCGGGATCAGAGACTGTGGAGACCCCGAGCGCTCGAAAAGGCGGGGCTGCGGGGGACTGGGGGGGACGCGGAGAGCAGGGGGGACACAGTGACCGAGGGGAACATGGGATCTGGGGGGGTGGTGGTGACCGGGGGGGATGTAGGGGCTGGGGCGGACACGGGGGCTGGGGGGGACATGGGGACCAGGGGCCACATGGGGGTCGGGGTGGGCGTCTCCCGGGCTGGCTAACGGGAAAGGGACGAGGAAGAGAGAAAGGAGAGATGAACCCATGGCAACAGTGGGAGGAGGACAGCGGGGAGGGTCTGCAGAGACCCCCCACCAGCAGAGACCCGCCCCCCCAACCCAGACCAGCCCCCCTTGCCCCACCTCGTGCTCGGAGGAGCTGGCGGAGAGGAAAACCTCGCAGGCATCGAAGAACTCGGTGTGGGAATCGGCCAGCGAGACGATGCTGCGGTTGGAGAGCTGCTGCTGCCGGGCCTTGGCCGGCAGCGCGTCCGGCTGCGGGGACAGCCACCGCCTCAGCCCCCGCGCCACGGGGGACACCCGCGCCCCCCTACCCCATCCCGGCCCCCCCCTGACCTCATCGGGGTGCAGCGAGGCGAAGGAATCCAAGGTGGTGTCGGAGGAGACGGAGAGGGAGTGGAAGCGGCGCAGGGAGGGCTGTGGGGGCAGGGGAGGCTGAGCAGAGCCCCCCACTCCCGGCCTGTGCCCTCCAGCCAGTGTGGGGCTGGCGGGGAGGGGGGCTCACCCTGCACCCGGCAGAGACCCTGCCAACTCGCTGCACCCATCAGCACCCCAACAGTAACAACCCCCCAGGCCTCGGCAGGACCAAGAAGTGGGGGTAGCCCCCCTGCCCGGCCCCCCCGCGGTCCCTCACCCCGGCGATGCCGGCGCTGCCGGGGCGCGGGGCCGAGTGCTGCCGGTCCAACGCCTGCCGCATCTCTTCCAGACGGGCCCTCTCGGCCACCAGGGCGGCCAGCACGCTGCTGAGCGAGCCGTGTACTGCCGAGAGACACGGGCGGGAGGGTCAGGCTGCAGCACCGCGCTGCTGAGACCCCCGGCGGGGCTCAGCCCCCCCGCCCCATCCCACCTTTCTGAGCCAGGACCCAGAAGCTCCTCTGCAGCTGGGCGTACTCGGGGGGGAGGCTGAAGGGCAGCTGGCTCTGGGATGGCTCCAGGTAGCGCGAGAGGTTGGGGACAGAGCCGTGCAGGCGACCCACCTTGAGGGGGGGGGACACAGGGGTCAGCGGGGCCCTGGGGGGCTCTGTTGCCCAGCAGTGCTCGGCGGCACACCTGCTCCCCTCACCCTGCCGATGGTGTCATCCTTGGCAAAGCTCTGCGTGCACCAGATCTTGGTGGTCCTCCTGCTCTTCTTGGGCCTCTCGGTGGTGGGTGGGGGCTGTGAGGGAGACGAGGAGGCTGGAATCAGGACCCTCCCTGGAGATGGGGGGGGTAGGTCGTTGGGAGTTGCTCAGCCCCCTGCCCACCACCGGCCCCCTCACCTGGCTGCCAGAGATGAGGGGGGCTGAGGGGATGTGGTGCAGGGCCTCCAGGTTCTGCAGCATGGCCGTCAGCTCCTGTAGCTTGGCCTGGCACTCCGACAGCTCTGAGAGGGGCATGGACCCCACTCAGGGAGGGGGGACACCCAGCATCCCCCCGTCCCCATTCCCCACACATCCCCTCCCATCCCACTCACCGGCTGAGCAGCGCTCCAGCCCCTCACTGTCCTTCAGCCAAGCGTCCACCTTGTCTCGGGAGCTGGCGAGGGTGGAGAGGGCAGGGGCACTGCCCGAGGGCAGGATCCGTGTCCATGAGCCCTGCAGCAGGGGGCAAGGGGCACGGCCAGGGCTGCTGTCGGGACCCCCACACCTGGGTGCTGCCTCGCGTGGCCACCCCGAGGTACCACCCACCTGTGTGGTGGTGGGGGTCTTCCCCCCAGGACCCCCCCTGGAGCAGGACTCAGGCCTCTCACCCCGGTGATGGGAGCAGAGGCTGCTCACCCAACTGGCAAAGAGCTCCGGGGACTTGATCTGTGGGAAATGGGCAGGTTGGGGTGGGGAGGACCTGGGTGGGGGGAACCCAGAGTCCCCTCGCAGTCCTGACTACAGCCCCCATCAGCACCTTGAGGTGGTAGATGTTCTCCTCCGTGTCCAGGTCGACCCGCTGTGCCTTCTTGTTGACGGACATGACGGATTGACGGATGTCAATGGCTCCATGCAGTTTGCCCTTGAGGACCTGGGGGAGCCCGGGGAGCCCTGTCAGGGGGAACACACACCCTCCCTCATGCAGGTCATGGGGTGTCCCCCACCCTGAGCACTCGGGAAAGCTGCATGGATACAGCCCAGCCCCACACTCACATCCTGGTGCGTGGTGGAGTATTTCAGGATGCCGTTTTCCAGCACAAAGTACCTCTGAGGACAGAGAGGGACAATTGTTTTGGGGAGCAGAGACTGGCCCCTGCAGCCCTCCCCCCTTGTCCAGGGGCCCAAATCACCGGAGAAGTGGGCACGACACCCAGGACCAGGTAGGGAATGACCGGGGCCAGCTCCAGTTACCTTGTGCCAGCCCTTCAGGGGCCATTTTCTCTTCTTGAGCAGGTAGCCCTCGTGCCGCTGTGGCTCCTGGCCCAGGCTGCCCCGCACACGTGGCTCCTCCACCACCTCCCAGCTCTCTAAGCCCTGCCGGGGTAGGGGGGTCAGCGTGGGGGTCCCTCAGCACCAGGGGAGGACGGGGTGCTCCCCACCTTGCCTCCAGGCAGGGACACTTGGTACCCCCAAGGGCATCTCTGTCTCACCCTTCCTAAAATGGGGTGAAGCCCCCCCCATGGTACCCCTCGGGGATCCAGCTGAGCCCCTCCCCCAAGCCCAGAGCCCCCCCAACCTGCTGAACGCTGCTGTGCTTGGAAGACACGGTGCTGTTGGAGCGTGACAGGGCCCTTTTTGGAGAGGACGGGTCCTTCTCGTGGCTGCCCATGGCCGGCGAGCAGTGGGGGACACACCAAGCCCCCCCCTCCTGTCCGTGCTGTGAGGCTGGGGGTCCCAGCTCAGCCGTCACGAGCCGGAGAGTGGGAACCACTGCAAGGAGGGGGTGTCACATCAGGGAGCCCCAGGGAGGGCATCACTCACCCTGCCTGCAGTTGTCCTACCCTCATCCCTTCCCTCGGGGGGAAACGAGGGGCGTGGGGGGGTTTCTCCTGCCCCCCCCCCCCCCAGAACGGGGAGCCTCACATGTAACTCCAGTGAGGACCCAGAAGCTTCTGTGGGAGATGGAGCTTCGACCCACCCAGCCTTATCTTGGCTCCGCCGCCCGCCTGGCGGGTCCAGAGTCCGGCCACGCCGCCCTGATCCCTCGCCCCATGGACCCGGTGCCAGAGGGTATTGCCACGGCGGGCACGGCCGGGAGAGTGACCCAGGGTACAGAGACCAGGACCAGCCCTGGTCCGTCCCCAGCCAGGACATGACCCCCCAAAAAAAACATCAACCTGGCCACAGTCCCTCCCAGCAGGGTGTTCCCTTTGCCCTTACTGATTGGAGGGGGAAACTGAGGCACGGGGAGGTGGAGGGATGGGGATGGGGACACTGAGGAATGGGGAGACAGAAGCACGGGGACACTGAGGAGTGGGGACACTGAGGGATGGGGAGACAGAAGCACAGGGACATTGAGGGATTGGGACACTGAGGGATAGGAAACCTGAGGGACAGGGACACTGAGGGACACGGAGGGATGGGGAAACTGAGGGATGGGGAAACTGAGGCACAGTGACAATGAGGGACAGGAACACTGAGGGACACTGAGGGATGGGTACACCGAAGGGCAGGGACACCGAGGCACGGGGAAGCTCCCCGCGCTCGCCACCCCCTTCGCCAGGTTGTCCCCAGGAGTCCCGGACGCTGCCGTAGGATCCCGGGATAACCTCACGACGGCACCGGTAACCCGTACATTCCCACCCCCAGTGTCCCCCCCTCGGGGTCTCCAGACGCCTTCTCTGCCTGCAGCCCCCACCAGGAATGGGGGGAAGCCCTTGCCCGCTGCGGGCAGCGCACGACCCCCGGGGAAAGCCCGGCCCGGTGCCCCCTCCCGGGGGTGACACGGGGATCAGTTTCGCCCCACGGGAAGGGGCACCGGGCTGCAGTCGCCGGGGTCCTGGCAGCGGGACACGGGGCTGAACTACCGCCCCGGTGGGGGTCCCCGGTGCTCACCTGGGCGGGCGACGGGTGGGCAGCCGGGGCCGGTCGCATCCTGCCCGGCGGCTGCAGGAACCGGAACACGGAAGGAGGAGGCGGAGGCACCGGGCGAGAGCCGCTCGGTTCTGCCCCCTTCACCGTGGAGGACCGGAGAACGGGACATCCTTGCCCCGTACTGAGCCGGACCCTTCCAGACCCTGGGACAGCCCCGTTGGAGGGACCGCTTCTCCCCCGTATTAGGGGCAGTCTCATACAGGCTGTTCCCCCCTCCCCAGGCCAGCCTCAAGCGATCATCTCCACACACCGGGGTCGGGGAGACTCCCGGGTACACCCCCACGGGGGTCGCGAGGCTCACCCCCCCGATCTTTGCTTTATTCCCCCCCGGGATTATCCTCACCCACCCCTCAGCACCACGCTGCCCTCAGAGCAGCACCCAGCTTCTCCCCAGGGCAATGAGAGGCAGGAACACCCCCGACTCCCCAAAAAGCGGTGTCGAGAGGCAGGAACCCCCCGGAGAAGACATCAAGGGGCAGGAAACCCCCAAAGCGAGGTGTGAGGGGCAGGAACCCCCCAGAGAGGCACCAAGGGGCAGGAATCCTCCCTCTGCCCCCCAAATCCATGACAAAGCCTCCGGAGTATCCACAACCACACAGCTCACTTTAATAGCTCACTTGGTGTTACAGCACGGCCCTCCCCTCCCCATTCTGGAGGGCAGGGGGTCTCGAAGCACCCCCCCATCCTCCCCACCGTGCTTGGCCTCCTCCAGTCGAACCCAGAGACCCTCTGACTGCAGCCCCACAGCGCCCAAAACGCAGCTGGGATAATCCCAGGGAAGGGATTAGGGATCCCTGGGGGGCAGGCGGTGGTGCCACAGGACCCTCAGTCCCACTGCTGGTGCCCACCCGGCACTGAACCAAGACCCCCCCTCCAGCCAAAGCTGGTGAAGGAGCCAACTCCCAACCCACACCCAGGGCCCGATGTCAGTGAGCCCCTGAGCTCTGGGCAGGGGGAGCCTCGCGGGGGCTCCCCGTCTCCCCAGCCTGCAGCTGGAGGATGTGCTGGTCCAGGAGAGCTGTGAGGTGTGCGGAGCCACGCTGGAGCAGGGAGGAGGTCTGGGAGGGCAGGAGGGCCAGGGCACCCGCTGTCTGGCCCTGGGCGGCCTCCAGAGAGGGCAGCTTGGCAAAGTTCTCCACCCCCTTCCTGCTCAGGATGGTGTCGTCGATGCAGGCACCTGGGAGAGATCAGAGGAGCTGAGGATGGGACACAAGGTGCCCGAGACAGAGCCCTTCCCTACTCCACAGCCACACAAGGGAAGGGTTGATCCCACCCCTGGATGATGGGATGGATGAGAGGAGCTTGGTGGAGCAGGAAGGGACATGGGGAAGGCTCTCACCCAGGAGGTTGATCTGGGGCACTCCCTTCAGCACCCGCAGCATCTCCTTCACCTTCGTGTCCTGGCTCACCAGCAGGACATTCCGCGCCACGAAGAGAGGGAGCAAGTTCTTGTACTTGGACTGTGACAGGAAGGGTCTGATGATCTGGGGGGGGATGAAGACAGCTCCAAAATGCAGCTTTTCCCTCTGGTGGGCACCATGCAGTCATCCCACCCCTCCTCCAGCTTTCCCCACCCCGGCACGGGCCCCGGCAACTCTGCCCCTACCTCGTTCAGGATGAACTTGACCTCAATGTTGTACTTCCGGAGGTAATGCCTCATCAGCACCACGTCCTCACCGGGCATGGAGTTGTACTGGCAGATGGCAATCATCCGGTTGTCCTGGAACACCTGCTCCACCTGCCGCCGCAGGAGCCGCGCGTACCCGTTCTCCTGGAGGGAGCCATGGGGCACTGGGGTGACTGGTGGTCCCCATCGGGACGCAGATGGTTCTTGGATAAGTAGCTGGGGCATCTCCCAGCCACACACAACATGAGGAAAAGGGGCACTAGCACCTGGAAAGCTCCTGTCCAACCGGGCTAAGCCCAGGCAGGGCTTTCATAGAGGTTTGTCGGGGGCTGTGGACTCTGTGTTAAACCGTGGAATCACAGAATGGTTTGGGTTGGAAGGGACCTTAAAGATCATCTAGATCCAACCCCCCTGCATGGGCAGGGACACCTCCCACTAGACCAGGGTGCTCCAAGCCCCATCCAACCTGCCCTTCAACACTTCCAGGGATGGGGCAGCCACAGCTTCTCTGGGCAACCTGTGCCAGTGTCTCACCACTCTCCTACAAAAGAATTTCCTCCTCATGCCCAACCTAAATCTCTTCTCTTCCAGTTCTAATCCATTCCCCCTCATCCCACCCCTCTCTGCCCTTGTCCAAAGACCTCCCCCGCTTTCCTGGAGCCCCTTCAGGCACTGGAAGGTGCTCTAAGGTCTCCCTGGAGCCTTCTCTTCTCCAGGCTAAACACCCCAACTCTCTCAGCCTGTCTCCAGAGCAGAGCTGCTCCAGCCCTTGGATCATCTTCGTGGCCTCCTCTGGACTCTCTCCAGGAGCTCCATGTTCTTCTTATGCTGAGGGTTCCAGAACTGGACACAGTTCTCCAAGTGGGGTCTCACGAGAGATGAGGAAAGGGAGAGAATCACCTCCCTTGACCTGGGGTGTGTGAAGCCCCCGTCTCCTCGCATACCGAGGCCCCACGGCCGCACACCGAGAGCGGCCACACGCCCGACAATCACCTCCTGGGGCGATTCCTTCCTGCGGGGCAGGCAGCGCGGCGGGACGGCCGGGCGGGGGGGCAGGTATTCGGTCACGGCCATCAGCTTCTGGCGCTGGAAGTGCATGGCTTTCCAGTGCCGAGTGACCGCTTTGGAGCCGCGACGGACGAACTGCAGAGCGGGCAGCCAGGCTGTGGAAGATGGGGCACCGGGACAGCGCTCACGGTCGGCTCCGGGGGAGCGGGAGAGGAGCAGGACCCAGGGAAGCGGGGAAGGGGGAGAGGAGCAGGTCCAGGGGCACTAGCGGAGCAGGAGGGAGGCAGACATCGGGAGAGAGGAGCATGCACCGGGGAAGCGGGAGGGAAACGGGTCTTAAGGGACCAGGACGGGAGCAGCCCCCAGGGCACCGGGAGGGGAGCAGGACACGGGGGAGCAAGAAGGAAGCGGGAAGGGAGCGGGGCCCGGGTAAGAACAGCCCCCCTCCCGCCCAGCATCACTGCCCTGCCCGAGCCCCACGGAGGGGCCCAGTCCCGGGGTAGAGCCCCTCACCCCGCCGCCATGGCGCACCGCCACCGCCGCTCAGCACCATCTTTGCCGCGGGAGCGCAAAGCCTTGTGGGGAGGTGGAGGCCCCGCAGCGCATGCGCAAATGGGACCTGCGCGGCCGGCAGGGGGCGCGCCTCCTCCGCCCCGCCCCTTCCGGCGCCTCCCGTCTCCTAGCAACGGGCATGCTGCGGCCTGCGGGCCCGCCGGAGGCCGGATTTACCGCAGCCCGGGGGTCCCTGTGCCCCCCAGCCCGGGGATCTGGTCCCAGTGACCCTTCCCAGCCTCATTCCGGGGGCCTCTGTGCTCCCCATACGGGGGATCCAATCCCCGTGGTCCCTCCAGGCTCTGGAATCTCTCTGCCCAAACTGGGGGTCCCAGTGCTGGTCCCTCCCAACCCAGCAGTCCAGTCTCCTCCAGACCCCCCAGCCCACAGGTTTCTCCCCTCCCATTGCCCCCGCGGAATTCCCGTCTCAGAGAGCAGCGGGGCCAGCCCAGCCCCCCCCAGCACATCCACCCAAGGGCCCAAGAAAAGAACGACGACCCAGGCCACCTGCCCACCATGGCTGGGCAGAGGGAGACCCTGCCTGGGGGTGAGTCAGCCATTGTGGGCTTGCCCACGGGTCAGCCTGGGGGGTCGGGCGACTGGACCCCATGTCCTGGGCCCCATCACTCTGGGTTTCCCACAGGTAGAGAGCAGAAGCCCCCCGGGGTGACCTTCACCGACAGCCTCCTTGTCATGAGGAATCTGCCTCACTTGGTGGAGCCCCCACACCCAGAGAGCCGGTGAGGGTCCACCCTGAGCCCACCTTCACCCACCCAGGCTGGCAGTGGGGGGGTCTCTGGGCACAGAGGACACCCCCAGCACCCCCTTTCCTCTAGATCCACGGAACTGGTGTCCAGCTCCACCATCTTCTTGGACCGAGGGAACATCAGTGCTATCAGAGGGCTCCAGAGTCTGCCAGAGATCCACAGCCTCTACCTGCAGCAGGTAAAGCACGATGGCAGGTGAAGGGGTGGTGGAGATCAGCCCTGGTCCTGCATGACCCCCAACACTCCCAGTTCTGCCCCAGAGTTTTTCCTCCCTGCAGGGCCAGAGGGGCTGGCAGCTCTCCCCTCCCATGCCAGTGCCTCCAGTGGAATTCGAGCAAGGGTCCAGTGTTAGCCCATCCATGTTTTCCAAATCCACATGAGGAGCTTTAGGGTCTTCCTGAACTTTGCTGGGCTCCCCGTGCCCTCTCTATAAACCTCCCAGGGCAGTGGTGGGACATCATGTTGTCCATGTGAGGTTGGAGTGATTCTGGAGTGCTTCCAAAGTCTGATTATTCCTTCTCTCTCTTTTTTTTTCCTTCCAGAACCACATTGAGAAGATTGACAATCTGGGCTGCTTTCCCAACCTACGGTACAGGCAGCTCCTGCTGCCCCCAGGGAGATGGTTTTGCAGAGCAGAGCTCCCTCCTTCCCTGGGCAGAGTCAAGGGGGTTCCTGATGACCTTGGGGGCTGTGGTGTCCCCCCACCTCACACCACTGCCTTCCCCATGTCCTGCAGGTTCCTCTGCCTGGCTGGAAACCGCATCCGCAGAGTGGAGAACTTGCAGCCCCTGCAGCACCTGCGTGTCCTGGATTTGTCCCACAACCTGATACAGACACTGGATCCAGGTGGGAAGCAGGAACGGGGGCTGGACATGGTCTGGGTCTGCCCGAGAGGTGCCTCGGTACCAGGGAAACACCAGAGTCTGGGATCTTCCAGGGCTTTTGGCCCCTCAGGTCCCAGCCAGATCCCCAGGGATCACCAGGGAACAGCGAGGGACTGGGAAGGGGAAAACCCTCCGTTCTCCCATGGGACTGTGTGCCATACACATTCCCAGCCTCCCTGCCTCAGTTTCCCCAGCTGTGAGGTGAGAGGCTGTGTCCCACGGTGAGGCTGTCACCGCAGGAGTGGGTGAAGAGGTGCAGGAGATGGGGATGGGAAGGGTTGGTGGGCCAGGGGTGGGGGCTTGGGTCCCATCTAAGCTCCTTTCTGCCCACCCTCCTGTCCCTGCAGCCGAGCTGCCCGGCAGCCTCCGTGTCCTCAACCTGACGGGAAACGAATGCACCCACCAGCTGGGATACAGGTGGGACAGAGTGGAGGGGAGAGCACAGCCCCCAGACCCCACAAGCCCCTCAGCAGGGTACAGCCCTCTTCCCCCCTCCCCCTCCAAATATCAAATACAGCAGCCCCCAAGCCTCCCACCCAAACCCCAGAAACCTGATTTTTTGCCCAGGTCAGGTGGTGGGGTGGGCATGGAGCCAGGGGGTTCAGTGCCACCCCAGAGTGCTGCCAGCCCCGGGGTGGTGCCACATGGTGGGGGAACCTTGGCTCTTCCCTGGGTGTTTGCAGGGAGCTGGTGCTGGGAGCTCTGCCCCACCTCCTGCAGCTGGACACCCAGCCCGTCCCCAGCAACAGGGGTGAGGAAGAGGAGGAAGGAGGCTCTTCCAGCAGCGAGGATGAAGATGAGGAGTCGCTCTCTGAGCCGAGCGGCCCTTTCACCGCAGGCAAAGGTGCCCAGGCTGAAGCAGGACACGTTACACACTTGAGGGGTTAAGCAGGCTGGTGCCTCCTGTCCCCAGGGGTGACAGGAGCTCGGGTGGCTGTGCCAGGTCTCCTGTAACTCTCCCTCCCTCCATCCCTGGCAGATTTCTTTCTGGATCTGCACCGGGAACTGGCCGGGCGCTCACAGCGCAGGCGGAGGGAGGCCCTGGAGGAACATCAGACCCGTCTGGATCAGCTGGAGGAGCTGCGGGGTCTGTTGCTGCCTCCCCCCCGACTGAACCCGGGCAGGGAGGGAGCAGCCTGCCCCGTGGCCCCGCCACCCAGCCGGTCCCAGCCCCGTCCCCAAGCCAAGCCGGGGACACAGCTGCCACCCCTGGCAGGACCCAGCAGGCAGCAGCTCTGCCCGCAGCCCCAGCGGGCTCCCGGTGGGAGGCAGCCCCAGAATAAGCCCCTGCAAGGGGAGACTTTGGCCAAAGGAGCCAAAAATAGGGTGTTACCCCCAATTCCCCCCAGCAGCACCGCACCCCACGGGGGGGGGATTAAAGCCTTTTTATTCCTACATGGATCTGCCTGTCTGCCACGGAGCTGCCTGCCCCAGAGGGGCTGGGAACTGGCAGCTCTGCCTGGCGGTGGGAAAAGACTCCAAATCCCGTTCCACGTCCCTCTCCTTCCCTCCACACCTGCCTTTAGGGCCACCTCTCACAAGTATTGATTCCTCCAGGGTAAATTAGGGAGCTGGAGGCTCCGCACCCCCAGGCAGGGCTGGAGACACTGGTCGAGCCGTTCCCCACCGCGCCGTCGGAGACCAGGAGCTGGGGCCGGGCACTGGGAAGGTTTTCTCATCCCCTATCTGGAAGCAATGCCATGGGGGGGGTGGGCAAGCCCACCCACCTACAAGGGGTTTAGGTGTAAAACTTCATCTCTGCCTCCACGCAGTCGAAGAAGAGGTCGGCCAACTCCTCGGGGCTGGGGGACACAGCCCCCTCCAGCAGCGCCTTCATCCCCTCCAGGCCCTGCCTCTCCAGCTCCCGCAGCGTCTGCAGGAGCTTCTGGCCCTGCTCCTGGTGGGATGGGGAGAGGGAGAAGAGCTGAGACTGGGAATTCCTACAGGGAATTGGATGGTTTTTCACATCACCAGGGAGAGAGGCGGTGGGTGGGGAAGGGGCTGGGGTACCTGGTCTCTCTCCATCAGCTCCAGCGCTGCCTGATGCTGGCGGTAGAGCTCGTGCCGCCGATCCACCGTGCTCTGGAACCGTGGGATCTGCTTGGCAGGATCCTCATGGAAAGTGGGAGATCTCACCTGCGGCACAGGCTTGGGGTCATCCACAAAGATGAAGGGCTTGAAGACGGACCTGCCAGAGAGGAGCACCAGGGCACTGGGACCAACCAGCGCCAGGGTGGATCCGCTCCCTCGGGATGCTGCTCCCTCGGGATGCTGCTCCTGGAGCATGGCTCTGCCCTGTCCCTGAGACCCCTGGAGCAGGGCTGCCCTCACCTGGAGGGGTCAGGGGTGGCTGTGAAGAAGTGAACGCAGGGCAAGGCAGGGTCCTGGGGCAGCACGGACACCATGCTGCCTGCCGTGCGGAACCCCTCCGAGTCCACGCAGATCCCGCTGGCCTTGTCCCGCAGGATGGCCATGAACGTTTCTGCCGTGATGTGACCTGGCAGGTGAGGCAGAGCCATGTAACTGCCAGCTGCCACGGCCATGGGGAGCGTGGAGATGCTGGGGGGAGCCATAGGTGGCTGTCCTGTCCTCTGTCCCTGTCTTCATCCCCATCCCCCATCCCTGTCCCCCATCCCCATCCCTTGTCCCCATCCTCTACCCTTGTCCCCCAGCCCCATCCCCTGTCCCCATCCTCTACCCTTGTCCCCCAGCCCCATCCCCTGTCCCTGGCCCCAACCTCTGTCTCTGGCCTCATCCTCAGTCCCCATCCCCCATCCCTGTCCTCTGACCCTGTCCTCCATCCCCATTCCCTGTCCCCATCCTCTGTCCTTGTCCCCTGTACCCATCCCGACCCCTGTACTCATCCCCTACCCCTGTCCCCCATCCCTTTCCCCCATCCTCCATCCGCATTCCCTGTCCCCTGGCCCCACCCTCTGTCCCTGTCCCTTGTCCCTGTCCCCCAGGCCCATCCCCTGTCCCTGTCCCCATCCCCTGTCCCTGTCCCCATCCCCATCCACACCTGCGTGCTGCTGCAGCAGCTCCCTGCCGGCGCGGTACCGGGCCTTGGCCGCCTCCATGCGCGGGGGCTGCTGGGGCAGGGAGAAGGCGTCGGCGAAGCTGAACTCCCCGTCCCCGCTCCACCAGCCCCGGCTCTGGGCTCGCTCCCGCAGCCCCGCGTGCTCGGCCGTGATCTCCCTCCCGATGCTGAGCTGGTTGGAGATGTTGCAGCTCCCCTCTGCAGAGGCCGCAGCGGGGTCAGGCTAAAGCCGGGGGGGGAAGGTGTGGAACAAGGCTCCCAGTCCTCCCAGTCCAACCAGTGCCCACTCACCTCGGATCCGCTGGGCTGCCCAGTACCGCCCGGCTGTCTCCAGCACCCAGGCCTCGGCACGGTCGGCCAGCAGGAAGGTGTTGTGGTAGATGAAGGGCACCGGCTCCTCCTTGCAGCTCCCACCCTGGCCGTAGCGCTCCAGCAAGGCCGTGATCACCTCCATGGCTTCCCGGGCAGAGCCGCCCCGCTCCAAACCCAGCCTGCAGCACCCATGGGCCAGCGGTGGGGGACAGCGGGGGGGGGTGGCCAGGGCACAGGGCAGGGGGGACAGGACACCGTCCTCACCTCACCAGGTCCATCCCCAGCAGCGCCTCGTCCTCTCCCACTGGCTCACGGGTCCAGACGCCCTCGTTGCCCACGCAGACGCCGTGTTCGTTAGCGCCCATCTCAGCACCCCACAGCCAGGCGGGACGGCTCAGGACCACCCCGTGGGTCCTTTCCACCTGCTCGATCTCCAGGTAGGTGCACTGGGGTGGGGGACATAGAGAGCGGGGCTGAGACCTAGCACGCTCAGTGCACCATCCCCTGCAGCCACCCCTGGTCCCAGCCCGGTCTCACCTGGACTTTGTCCCCGGGCTGGTGGGTGGCAGCGGGGACGTAGACAATCTCCTGGACCTCGTGGCGGGGCCGGTCGGCGTTCTTGGCGAAGATGACGGCGGGTGTCGCGGTGTGCGGCGGCAGCGCCACGAAACAGTCACAGGACGAGGGTGCGGGATCCCTCCCCGCCATCCTAAACCGGGCGGGGGGCACCGAGGGGGATGTCATCCCCGTCCTGGATGTATCCCCTTCAGGGATGGCAGATGTGGGGAGACAGAGGGTCTGGGGGATGATGTGGTAGCCCCGGACCCCATCCCGGGCTGGGCTGGGGGATACCTGCGGTCCCGAGACACCGTAGCTCTGCACCGACCGGGGACGCCCGCCCTGACGGCCCCGGTAACCGGGACCCTCTGAACCGACCGGGGATGGGACCCCGCCCACCCTCACAGTACCGGTTCCCGGGGCCCCCTGCACGAACCCCCTTCCCGGGACGCCCCGGCCCCACAGACCTGCCGCTCCTCCAGCTCCGCCGCCGAGTCCCGCCCCCTCCATCCCCCCACCATGCGTCGTTCCGCCCCGTCCGGGAGACGGCGGCGCCCCGTGGCTGGAGGCCGCACGACGGCAACGGGCGAGGACCGGCACCGGCACCCGGGAGGTTGGGGGGTACAGGACCCCAAAGAAGCCCGGAGACGGGGGTCCCAGGTCGTGTCCCGTGGGGCAGGGACGGAGGACCCGGGTATGAGCTGGGGGGGTCCTGTGAGGCCAGACCCCCATGGGCAACACCCGCTATGGGCAGCAGTCCCGTAGGCAGCACCCCTGCCGTGGGTAGCACCCCTGTGGGCAGCCACCCCCAATGGGCAGCACCCGCATGGGCAGCGCCCCCCCCCCCCACCGTGGGCAGCACCCCACAAGGCACGCCCCCCCCCGGTATGCAGGCAGACCTGATGGGCAGCACCTTGCCCTTGGGGGGAACCCTGGGCACCCGCCCGGCGTGGGAGGCCACGACAGAGGGGTTGAGGATGCGACCTTCCTAGGGGGCTCTATTGGTGCCCACCTGAGTCACCCCCCCACCGACCCAGCACCCTCCTGCATCCCCATCCCAGGCATCCCGGTCAGGTGCGGGACGCCTGGATCCCTTGGAGAAGATGGAGCCGGGAGAGCCACAGCGTGGAAAACACGCGACGTTTATTCCAGTACAAAACCCAACCCACAGCCCCGCAGCCTCTTCACAGCACTAGCCCCCCACCCCTGGCCGGGCGGGGGGCACCCCTCGCCCCAGGCCGCAGCACCCCTCGGGCCACCCCGTTCCCCTTCACCCCCCGCAGCCACCCCCAACCCAGGGCTGGGTGGGTGGATGGGGGGGACGCCCCGGGGTCCCCGCCTGGGCTGGTCCCTCCCTGCCCCGGGGGAGACAGCTCGGGGGTGGGGGACGCGGCTGTTGGGGGTGCGGGGCCGGGATCCCCACGCCGCAGCAGGCTGGACTGGTTTCGGCGGGTGGGAGCCGGCCTCCGTCCTTCCCCACCCGGTTTTACAGCCTTCATTGCCCCATCGCGGCAGGCAGGGCCCGGGGGGGGTGCGGGGGCAGAGCACACCTGGGCCCCTCCTGGCAGCCCCCCCGCCTTGGAGCTGGGCGGGGGCAGCTCGCTGAGGCTGAGCCCCCAGCCCTGCCATTGCCGTGAGACCCCCTGCTCAGCCAGTCCCTCCCCAGTCCACCTTTGGGGTGCCCCTTGCGCAGCGCCCCTGAATCTGGTGGCTGCAGCACGGGGATCTCCAACACATTGGGGTCCCCAACACATCAGGGTCCCCGATGCATTGGGGTCCCCAACATGTCGGGGTCCCTGACACGCCAGAGCCCCCAGCCACTGCTGGAGCTGGGCTGGGCTACCAAAATCCTATGGGCCATTGGCACGACACTGCAGCACCCTGGGGGGGGTCCCCAGCGCCCCCCCGGGGTCCCTTCGGGAGGTGAAATCCCAGCCAAGGGGCACCGAGGGGGAATTTTGTGCTGGAAAAGGCAAATCCCGGAGTCGGGGACGTCCTTCGAGAGCAGTGGACAGCCCAGGTCACCCGAGTCCTGCGGAGGGACGGTGGTGGCCGTGCTGGAGCTGGGGACGTGTCCCCGCGGACCCCCCCCCCCAGCGAGACTTCACCTCGTGCTGGGATTCTCCAGCCCCACGGCTTGTCCTCGGCCCCACGGTGCCGTAGGAGCTGTCATCGGCCCCTCGTGCACCGACAGGGACAGGGACGGGGACAGGGATGGGGACAGGACACTGTGAGGGGTCCTGTGCCCCCTCCCCATCCATACGCCCACGGCCACAGCTTTGGCCTGAGACATCCACCCTGCCTGAGTGGCAAAGCCTGGCTTCACCGTAATAAAATAATAATAATTAATAATAATAATTAATAATTAATAATAATAATAAAACCATCAAAACCGAAGGCCTTGGGGCGCCCTCCAGGCACGGACCCCACTCGGCTTCACGTTCTACCCCTTTCCCCCCCCTAGTCCCCAGGGACCTCCGAGCCTGGGCAGCCCCCACAGCACCAGACATGGCCCCCCTAGAGCCCTCAGGATGGAGCTGGGAGACCTCCCCCCACCCCCCCCGTGAAACCTCCCCCCTCCCCGGATTCCCAACTGGTGTGAACTGGTGCCAGCCATGGGCAGAGCCAGGGGAGCCCCAGCTGCCTTGAGCAGCCCCCTAAACACCCTCCCCCCCGCCCCGCCCCACTGCCAGGTTTAGCATCACCTTCTGTGTCCGAGGGGTTCTGCCAAAATTGGGGGGGGTAAGACCAAAAGATCTAAAATCCAAGTTCTCTGGACCCCCAGCCAGGGGTAAGGACAGATACAGGGTCCCCTTGGGACAGGGGGATGGTTCCAGGGTAGGACAGATATGGGGGGGGTCCCTTGGTGGGGGATGCCCCGGAGTGTCCCTGGGGAAACACAGGGACCTGGGAAGGGACAGTGACAGGGTCCCCGGGGGGACAGGCAGCATGCACGGGGGGACAGGCAGAGGTCCCCTGGAGATACGGGATCCCGGGGAGGAACGGCTACGGGGCCACAGGGGGACAGGCAGCATGCATGGGGGGGGCAGCGGGGGGCCCCTGGAGAGATGGGGTCCTCGAAGGTCCTGTAGCATGCACAAGGGGGTGGCTGCGGTCCCCCGTGGGGTCCCAGGGGGGGGACAGCAGCATTCCCAGGGGGAAGGGGGGGTGGGGGATCCCCTGAAGTCCCGGGGAGGGCCGGCCCACGGGGCGCCGTGGGGGGAGGCGGGGGTCGGCGGGCAGCGCGGCCGTGCCAGGCCGGAGGAATGCGGCCGTCCCGGCTCTCCCGGCCCGCGGCCGCCCCGTGCGCTTCGCTTCCCGCCCGGGGCTCGGCGGTGGGTGTGGGAAAGCTGCAGGTGTGCGTTGGGCAAGCGCCGCCGCCGCCCGCCGCAGCCCCCCGCCACCCCCCGCGCCTCACAGCCAAGCAGGATTTATTCCCCCCCGCCGCCCCATTTAGTTTCCATTTGGGAAAAAAAAAAAACCAAACCAAAAACAGGGGGTTGCACCCCCCAAGCCCCCAGCCAAAGTGGGGCTCCAGGAGTGCGGAACCCCCCGCCAGCCCAGCATCCCCAGGTGGGGGACACTGGGCACCCCCTGACCCCCTGTGTGCCCCCCCCCCCCCCCCCAGGGTGCCAAAACCTCACGGGTGGCCAAAGAGCAGGACTGGCATGGGAGGGGGGCCTGAGACTGGGATACCGACAGTGATGGGGAGATCATGGGGAAGGGGCCAGGGGGCTGCAGCTGCCCCTCTTCCCCCCCGAACAGAGGTTCCCGGGTTTCTCCTCTCTCCCTTTCTCCTTCTCCTTCCTCCCCTTTGGGCCAGACGTGCCCGGGCAGCTCCTGCTCCTTCGGCTCCCATTGATGTTCCTCCCAAACAGCCCCGCCGCCTGCCAGCAGCCTCCCGAAAAAAAAATGATTTGGGAAACCGAGGGAGGACGGGGTGGGGGGGAGGCAGGGAAACCGGGGCGGGAGAGCGGGAGCGGGACAAGTGAAACCGCCGCGGGGCAGCTCAGCTCCCCAGCGGGGGGACAGAGCTGTGCCACCGGCGTTGTCCCCACCCCCTCACCACCACTTTGAGCACAAGGTGCCAGCCCTGCGCCCACCCCAACGCCCTTCAGGGACCAGCCCCAAAGGGTGCCGTCTGTCCCCCTCCCCATCCCAGGGTCCTCCCCACCTCCATCCGTGTGTGTCCCCCCCCGGGGAGGATGGGGGGGCTCAGCAGCTCAGTTTGTGGGGGCTGTGCTCCCCCCCTCGGGCTCCCTCTTGGCTCCCTTGCCGGCCGACGGGTCCCCGGCGCCCTTGCCCTCGGGTTCGGCCCCGTCTTTGCCCCCATCGTGGGTCTTCATGTGCTTGCCCAGGTGGTCGCTGCGCATGAAGACACGGCCGCAGACGGGACAGGCGAACTTCTTGGCTCCCGTGTGGGTCTGGAGGTGCCTCTGAAGCTCGTCGGAACGGGTGAAGCGTTTGCCACAGAAGAGCCAGTTGCAGACGAAGGGCCGGTCGCCGCTGTGCCAGCGCAGGTGGGCTTTCAGGTGGGAGGTCTTGGCGTAGGCTTTGCCGCAGCCGGGGATGTGGCAGTTGTGGAGGTGCTTGCGTTTCACCCCCTCCGGGCAGGGACCCCCCCTTTCTGCCTCTTGGCAATTAGGGCAACGACAGGCCGCTTGCCCCCCGCCCCGCGGCACAGCGCGACGGGCACCTTTCGGTCGCCCACCCCCCTCTGCCTCCGTACCGCGGGGCTCGGGGGGTCCCTCCAGCGCCTTCGAGCCCTCCGATCCCAGGAGGTGCTGGGCTGGGGGTGGCAGCAGGTGCGAGGGAGGGGTGCAGAGCTGGTGCTCACCCCCACCGTACCCCCCCAGGGCCGGCGGCAGCCCGGGGTGCCCAGGCACCTGCAGCCCCCCACCCTGCCCGGGGGGCAGCTCCATCCAGCTGGCTCCGGCGTGAAGATCCCACCAGTTGATGCCTCCCTCTTCGCCGGGGGGGCCGGGATGGGGGGGCCGAAACCAGGGCTCGTAGGGATGCGCCATGTCCGGGGCGGCCGGTAGCAGCTTGGCGTAGGCACCGGGGGTGGGGGGGCCGTCGGTGGGCAGCTCTAACCGCGGGGTGCCATGGGGCTCGTAGGTGCCAGGGGTGGCGAAGGCAGCGGCAGCGTCGGGACCCGCCAGCGGCAGCTCGGGAGGGGGAAGCGGAGAGAAGTCGGTGGCCCCCACGGCGGCTGCGGTGCCGTGGGGCTGAAAGGGCTGGAGCGGTTGGAGGTCCAGGGGGGCCGGGGAGGCGCGGGGAGCGTCGGAGGGCTGGGTCCCCAGGGAGCCGCAGACTGCTGTCAGCATTGCCGGGCGGCACGGGGCGGAGGCGCAGACAGACCTGCAGGGCCAAGGGGGGGACGAGCAGGGGAGAAGGGCTGTGAGAAGAGGTGTGGGGGGGCACACTTCCGAACCCACCTGCCCCTCTGCACCCCGCCACGGGGAGGGGCTTGGCTCCGGTGATAGCACCAGTTCCCATCAAGCCATGCCACAGGTGACAGAGTCCCCAGCACCTGTCACCCACAGTTTGGGGGACACCCCTGCCTGGTGTGACACCTCTGCTCTGCAGCCTGGTGTGACACCAGGACGGTGGCACCAGGCGGGGGGGTTCACCCCTCAGCACCCCTCCCCATGCCCCTGTGGACCCTGTGCCAGCCTCAAAGGGGTCGGTCCCTCATTCCAAAATCAAAGGAAAGCACCAGCATCTGCCTCGTCACCTCCCCAACTGTGTCCCTCCAACACAGCTGGGGTCCCCGAGGGGATAGTAGTGGTGTCCCCAAGCCCATGCCCCAACCATGGGGGGACACAGCACCCAAAAGACCACCCCTGTTCCCCCACATCCCGGCTGGGCTGGGAAACCAGCTCTGCTCCCGCCCCAAGCCCCCGACCCGGCTGGGAGCCCCCAGGCTGCTGGGGGCCAAAATACAGCTGAGGGGGGGGAGGGCTGCACCCCCAGCCTGGCTGGCAGCAGGATGGGGGAGCGGAGCCGGCTGCGGGGAGGCAGAGGAGCCCCGGGCCGAGCCACCGGCAACGCTTTGAAGCGGGGCTCCGGGCTGCCTTCGCCCGCGGCCCTGGACCCCCGAGGCACCGGCTGCACCCCCCGGACCCCCAGGCACCTGCTGCCTCCCTGGGATGGCAGCCGTGACTCACCGGGAGCTCTGCAAACCCCACTGGGGACGGGCCCCACCCCGGTGTCGAAATCCACCTGCCGCCACCGGCTCCCGCCCCCCAACTTCCCACTGGCGCCGCGGTGGGGGGCGGCAGAGACCCTCCCTCCCCACAGACCCCCCCACCATCCCCCCCCACCACTGTCACCTGCTCCCAGCTACCCCCCACGCCGTCCCTCCCGGCACCCCGCCACCCTCAGACCGTGAGGGACAGGGACAGACCCCCAGGGACACACACGGGGGTGCTGAAGCTTTTGGGGTGGGGGTTCCTCTCAGCAAGGGAGCAGGAGCCCCAGAGCCCCTTGATCCCCAGCACTATGAGCCTGGGGCAGGGAGGGGATCCTAAATGCTAAAGACTCCCCAGCTAAGTGGGGACAACGGTTTCCCCTGCCAGGTGACACTGGGGAGAGCAGAGGGACCCCCAAGGAGAGGGGCAGGAGGTGGGGGGTGCCAAAATGCCCCCCCAACAGAACCCACCTGTGCTACCAACACTTGCAGGGGCTCATCTGGGGTGGTCACAGGTGGGATTAGCACCCCGGGGCCAGCAGCCCGCGCAGGTTTCGGGGTGCTGCTCCTCTGGGGGTGCTCAGCTATGCCCGTCCCAACCCTCGAGGGGGGGGTTGACATAAATTTTGGAGATGGCTCTTAGGGACTGTCCCTGCCTCCTGGGGATGCCAGGGGGGTAGGTGACAGCTGACATCGAGGGGGAGTCATGGCTCCCTCCCAGCGCTGATCCCCAGTGGGGTCCTGAGCCCCTTCAGCCCCCGTGGGTGCCAGATTGGAGCCAAAACCATCAAATCCCACCGGTATGGCCCTTAGGACCTAGGCAGTGGCAGCCTGCACCGCACAGGGTCCCCCTCCCAGATCTGGCGACGGAGGGGACCTGGCAGGGACATTCTCCAGCCCGACGGGAGGAGAAGGGAGTCTCCAGGGGGATCCCACCCGATGCACACCCGGCTCGGCCGCGGCGAGCTCCAGGCAGTGACGGCCGCGGCTCCCCGCGCTCCCAAACGTCCCCCTCGGCTCGGAGGGGTCCCACCGGGACCCAGCCCCCGACCCATGGCTCCACGACACACCGAGACCCCCGGCCGAGTCACACCACCTCCACCCGTCCAGCTACAAAGCCAGGGAATGGGGACCAGCGCTGGGATGGGGGCAGCTGGGAGGAGACCCCAACCCTTGGCCCTGCCCTGTCTGCCTGCCCCAGCCACGCGTAGAGCCTCCCGGGGCGTTTTTCCATGAGGGAATGATGACCAAAAAAATCCCCAAGGGCCCCCAGCGTCCCGTCCCCCCCCCCCTCCCTCCTTGGCGGGGCTCGGCCGACGCGTTGGCCATTTCACCGCAGGGAAACTGAGGCACGGGCGAGTGCTGCGTCCCCGTGAGTCACGGTCCCGGCTGGGCAGAGCCGGCTCCAGCCCCAACCGGTGCCTCGCCTCCCCTCCCGCGGCGGGACCGCAGCCCCCGGCCCCGACTCCAGCCAGGAGTAAACCCCGACGGGTTGGTTCGGGGACAGAGGGAACGGTGATTTTTTTTTTTTTAGGGCTTGATGCTGCTGCGGTTTTTGGGGTGATGCTGCGGGGTTTAGGGGGTGATGCCGGGGGTTTGGGGATGGTGCTGCGGGTTCCAGGGCGATGCCGCCGCGCTCGCCCCATCGCCCAACCCACAGCTCTCCGCCACCGGAGCGAAACTCCCCGGGGCTTTGTTGGGGCTGAGGGGGGGGACACACAGGACGGCCCCGGTGGCGGTGAGGCGGGGGGGGGTGGTTGGGCAGCCTCGCACCCACGCGGGGTCTCTGTGGAGCAGCGGAGGGGTCTCGATCTCATGGGAGGGGGCTCCGAGCTGTAAATAGGGGGTGAGGGCAGGGCGTCGCGGGAGCCTCGGGGCTCGGTGGCCAGTGGACGCGGCGGGGTGGCAAGTAAAGACTTGCCGGGGCTGGGCTGGGCCGGGGCGGCGGAGCCGTCGGCAGCTCCTTCCCTGTCGGCGGACGGGGCGGCCGCTGCTCCCGGAGCCGGCCGGGGGGTCCCGTCGAGGGTCCCCGTGCCCCTTCACTCTCCCGCCCCCCCGCCAACCACCCCCCCTCCCGGGGTACGTACGGGTCTAGGGGCAGCGAGCTGCCGGCGACTCCCTCCTCATCGGCGTGGGCGCTGGCTCCCGAGGGGACCCCGAGGGACCCGCGCGGCTCCCCAGGGACGGGGCACCCACTGGGCCGGGCGAGCAGGAATGGCTGGGTGCTAGCCCGGCTCCCGGCTCTTCCCTCCTCCCCAGCTCCACCCCTCCCCGGCCCAGGTGATTTTAACCCTTGGAGGCAGAGCCCCGGCCCCGCCGCTTGACAGGAGCCTTGTCCCGGTCCCAGGATCCGGCTCATGAAAGCGGAGGGAGGGGACGGGAAGTTCGGAGCAGACACCGCAGCCAGGGGGGTAATTAAAGAAGAAAGAAGCACCCGCCTCCCGCCCGTGGCCGCCCTCCCCTTGCCAAACCCCCCCCCCCGGGGACCCCCGCACACCCCGCTGACTGTGTGTTGTCATCGTTCCCTCCCCTCCCTTCGGGGTGGCACACAGATGTGGCCGCCAGGTCCTGCCCCCCCATCCCAGTGGGGGTCAGGTGCCCCCCGTTGTTGTGCCACGGGGTCAATGGGACAGGGGACACGTTCTGTGGTCCGAGTGAGAGGGATGCTGATGGCAGGACCCACCATGACTCAGGTGGATTCAGGGCACCCCAAAAGGGTCCAGGAGGTCCCGACTGATGTCCCTGCTCAGCTGGGGGACATCCGACCCTCCCACTCCCATCCCCCGCCACCGAGGAGCCAGCACAAGGGGCTGCCGGGAGCCACGAGCCAGAGGAGCCACTTAATCACCGGGGTGTCGTGTCCCCATTTCCATGGCCAAATCCCCAGGCCAGCACAGGGCTGACTACAAGTGGCCACCACCCTGCCGGGACCCTTGTATCCCTGTGTCCCTGCTCCAAAGCCCATGGGGAAAGGTGCTGGTGGCCTCTCCAGAGCTGGGAGGGTGGCCGGGATGGCCGCAGCCGGCGCGGGGGAGCCTGCATCTCCCTGGGCAGGGCAGAGGGCGCAGGGAACTCCTTTGCCCTGGGGAAAACTCTCCTGGTTTTCATCATCCCAGGGATGGCTCCACCACCGAAACACGGCTGGCTGTGGGGTGAGTGAGGCCCCATGGCTTGGCCAGGCACAGGAATGGGGACAGCAGGATGGGGACTCTGGGATGGGTAAGGAGTGGGATGAGCTTCTCATGGTCTGGTGCTCAAGTGCTCTGGGGGCACATGGAGGACGTGGGGGGATATGGGGGAACCCCAGCCCCATGGTGCCCCCTGTGCCCGGGAGGTGCCGGGAGCCATTCCTGTGTCTGCAGGGGAGGGGGATGCTCCAGTTCGGGGACACTCGAGTGCTGTGTGGGCCAGGGTGATGGCCCTGGGTTCCCCAGCTGCCTGTCACCACGGCCACCAGCGGCAGGGAACAGTTTGCAGACCACCCCCTGACCTGATCCCCATACCACCGGGAGCTAGGACCCCTTGGAGTGCCTTTCCCCATGCATCGTGCTCGTAGTGGGGACCTGGCTCGTCCTGTGTCCCTTTGCTCCGGGGTATCCTCCCAATCTCCAGCAGGACTGGTGGTCCAGGAGGGAGATGGGGTCCCTGCCAGGGGGTCCCAGCATTGCCATGGCTCCTCTCCCACCCATTCCCGTGACCCACCTCCCTGCCAGGCATGGAGGGGCTGCGTGGCAGGAGAATGTGGGACACCATGTGACTCCTCTGGGGACAGGGACAAGGACCTGCTCACACCACCAGGGCCAGGCCCCAAGGACCCCCCAGGATCCTCTGGACCCATCCCAAAACACTGCTCTTGGGATGGGGGGAAGGAGCCATGGGGCAGCAGGGGGCTGGAAGTCTGCGGCTGGATGGGGCAGTGATGTGGGGCTGTGGGGACCGTGGGCACCTTGGGGTCCAGGGGGACGAGGGGTACTTGGGGGGGACCAGGGATCTGGGGGGTCTGGAGGTTCCTGGAGCTCCATCTGGGACCACACATGGGGAGGAAATCCCGCCGATGCCAGAGGATTCCGGGGAGGTGGGGGTGTGATCTCCTTGCCACCGAGCGTCTGAAACCCCGAGCCGTACCTTGAAATTACAGCTAATTACAGAGCTCATTTGCATAAATTACAAGGCAAATGTCTCCAATCCCTCCCGAGCACTCAGGCAGCAGGAGCCGCTCCAGCCGCTTGGTGTGTGGGGGGGAACGGACACTGAGACCCCAGTGCGTGGGGGTGGGCAAAAGGCAGCAGAACCTCTGCACCGAATCCCCCCCACCCTCACCCCACCGCTGCCCCCGGAGGTGGGCACAGCCCGGCCCTGCCCGGGGGGGGACACGATGGGTGAAGGAGGGGGGCGTTAAAGGCACGGGTAGTGGGGAGCTGGGGGGGCACAGCTCGATGGCATGCAGGGGTTGGGGACACGCCTGTCCCCAAGGGGGGGGAATGGAGGGACAGAGGGATGGAGGGATGGATGGACAGAGGGATGGAGGGACGGATGGACAGAGGGATGGAGGGACGGATGGACGGAGGGAGAGAGGGATGGATGGACAGAGGGACGGAGGAGGAGGGGCACCTCCTGGTGCTGCCAGGACCAGGGGGATGCAGAGAGGGAGGAGCCGAGCTGTCCCCCCAGGCCCAGGGAGAATGTGGGGGGACAGAGAGACGGGACGGCCGGGGCCCCTCCCGGCCCCGGGGCGGGGAACTTCAAACAGCTCCTGGCTCGGGGGCGCAGGCAGCAATTTCCTGCGCTGCCATAAAACAAATTGGTGTCGAAGGAGCCGGGGGGGGGATTGGGACCGGGATGTGGGGGACCGGGGCCTGCTCGGCGCTGGGAGCTTGTGTGTGTGCAGGGGGTGTCGTGTCCACGCGTGTGTTCAGGTGTGCAGGGACATGAGGGCGTCCCCCCCCCGCGCGCCGGGTCCCTGCGTGTGTGCACGTCCGTGTGCTGCCTGCGTGCCCCCACCCACGCGTGTGGGTGCTGAGCTCGGCTCAGGCTGGGTGCCCGGGGGGGGACACGACACCCGGGGGTGTGCCCGGGGGGGGTCTGCAGTTAGTGCCACGGGGCTGCGCCGTCTGGGTCGCCCCAGCCCGGGGGGGAGCCCCGGGAGTGGCCGCGGGGGTTCAGACGGGGAGAAGAGAAGCGCCCGGATCCTCCCCCGAGGTTTTTGGGGTGCTGCCCCCGGCCCCGCGCCCAGACAGCCCCGGGGGGGTGACGCTGGGCTGACACTGAACCCCCTGTGGGGTGCAACTGGGGGGGAGCCCAAGCGGGGGGACGGTGGGGATGATGCCAGACCGAGGTGGCCCTGGGTGGTCACAGCTCCATGGAGGGGGTCACTGTGCCCATGGGGGGCGTCCCGGCCCCCAAGGGGGGGCGGGGAGGGGCACAGTCCCCACAGGGGTGGTTCCAGTCCCCATTGGGTGGTCACAGCACCCATGAGGGGGGGCACAGTCCCCATGGGGTCGTCATGGTCCCCATATTGGGGGTCATAGTGCCCATGGGGTCGTCCCAGTCCCCATGGGGGGGGGTTACAGTGCCCATGAGGGGGGTCACAGTGCCCGTGAGGGGGCTCACAGCCCTATGAACCCTTGGCTGAGCAAACCTGTGGACCTGTCCCTTGTTCTGTCCCTGTCCCCTGTCCCCAAGCCATGCTATCACAGGGACAAAGGTGCAGCCGTCCCCGGGGGGCACGACGGCTGGCACGGGGCTGTCCTCCTGGTCCCTGGAGACAAGTTGAAGGCAGGGCACCTGCCTGGCAGAGATATCTACCGGGATTATCGCGACGGGCTTCCTCTGCCCTCGGTGCGTGCCCCAAGGGAGCGTTTCTCACCGGGAGCAGAAATTACTGTCGGGGCTCGACCTCCTGCGACGTGACGACGGAGCCGACGGCTTCGATGTAGTTTGGAATAGGGTTTTTAATTAGCTGGGTGTAATCACCCTGCTCATCTGCGCCCAACCGGCCCGGCTGTCAGTCACGGCGTGGGGAAACCTGCCTGGCACGGGGTGGGGGGAAGCGCCCGGCATCCCACACCGGGGGTGGGACGCGTGGATGCACCGGGAATGGGACACATGGAGGCAGCTGGGATGGGGAGACGCTGCTGCACCAGGGATACGACATGTGGAGGCAGCTGGGATGGGAACATGCACCTGCACCACGGATGGAATATGTGGATGTGCCAGGAATGGGACATGTGGGTGCACCAGGAATGGGACACACGGATGCAACAGAAACGGGACATGTGAATGCAACAGGGATGGGGTCGCACGGATGCACCGGGAATGAAACACTGGGCTGCAGCGGGGATGGGACACATGGATGCACCAGGGACAGGGACATGTCCTGCACCAGGGAGGGGACACACAGTGACAGGGACGGGGACGCGCTGGCGGCTGAGGAGGTGCTGGAATTGCTGGAATCAAGCGTGGGCTAGGGCACGGTTCCCACACCGGGTGGCATCCAGCTGGCACGGGGCACGGGGTGGGTGGCAGGGGCTCAGGGATGGGGACCGAGGGGATGGGGACTGTGAGGGACTCTGTGTCCTTGCTCCGTGTCACGGCTCCAGGTCCTTTGGGTCCTCCAGGTCCTCCCGGTGCAGCCTGGCTCTGCAGGGCTCCCTGCTTTGCCATGTGGACCTGTGTCCTCCTGTCCCCGTGTCCCATTGTCCCCATCCCATCCTCTCTGTGCCAACCTGTGTCCCCCTGTCCCTGCCTCACTCTGTGCACCTCTGCCCCCGTCCCCACCTCACGGCATCGACCTGTGTCCCTGTGTCATGTTCCCGTGTCCCCACCCCAGCCTCGCTGTGCCAACCTGTGTGTCCCCATCCCCTGCCTTGCCGCACAAGCCCATGTCCCCGCCTCCACCTCGCTGCAGAAGTGGCCTGGCTGTCACCATGGGGATGGCCCTTTCCCAGGGACAAGGACAGCGATCGTGCCCGCGCTCGCGTCCTCGCCGGGCTGAGCGCCGGCGTCACTGCCCGCCTGGGGAAACTGAGGCAGGGAGCGGCAGGCTGGGACTTGTCCCGGCAGCCGGGGCGGCAGCGCCGGGAGCGGAGCCGAGGTGCTGGCCCTTGGCCACTGGTCCTCTGCCAACCACCGGTGGCCCGGGGTCCCTCCGCCGGGCTGGCCCCTCTTCCCTCCCTGGCCCTGGGGTGCCACCATACCATAGGTGGCACCCCAGGGCCAGGGAGGGGAGAGGGGCCAGCCCGGCGGCTACATGCGGACCCCGGAATGTCCCCCAGTGGTGCTGGGGCTGTGGGGGTCCTACTCATAGGGTTTAAGGGGAGCAATGGGGTCCGGGGCAGGCAGCACCACGTCCCACGCTATGTCCCCATGTCCCTCAGGAGTGTTGGTGGCCGCAGTGCCTCCTTGGCCGGAGCTGGGGGCAGCCCTGGGTAGCCCCCCACCCGGGGGACCCCACCAGCCACCCAGTCTCAACCCTCCCCATCCACCTGCCATCACCTCACGCTGTGACAAGGACCAGGACAATCCGGTGGCACTGCCCCTCCCTCCCCCCCGAGATGTGCCACCAGGACCCCCTAGATGAAACCGGAGGGGGCAGCAAGGGGCGTGGGGGGAGCCGAGGCGGGGGTCGGAGGCGCCGGTGCCAGGCGGTGAGTAAGCAGGAGCATGAGGAGGGGAGGTAATTAAAAGGGAGGCACTCGCCACAGCAAGTTCCCACAAATGGAGGCCCCGGGGCCATAGACACTGCACAACAAAGCACCGAGCAATTATTTGGCTCCAGTGGGAGGTTGTTGGTCCCGTGGGGGCTGGAGCCAGCTGGGCACCCCGGGGCCGGGCAGGCCTGGCATGGGGTCGGGAGGGCGGAAGGTGACGGGGACCCCCCAGCTGGTCATGGGGTGGCCGGTCCGCCCCCCAGGACTCCTGGGTGGTCCAGGAGAGCAGGGTGAGGATGTGTGGGTCACGGCTGCTGGGGACGGGACTGGGGACCTGTGAGGGGACTGGGGACCCCAACACCTCCCAAGAACTCTGACCTCGACTGGGGATCGCGACCCCCTCTGGGTTCCCCAAACCCTTTCAAGCCACCCCCCTGGTAGCCTCACGGCAGGGAAGATGGGGTGCTTCAGGAGCAGCAGGGGTGGGTGCCACCAGGCTTGGGGTTCCCTCCCCACTTTTCTCCCCCACTGACTGCCCCCGGGGAGCAGGACCTGGCAGGTGGGGATGCCCCCCACGCCGGGACCCCCAAGGGGACGGTAATGGGCACAGTGCCAGCCCACGGGGGGGGTTTGGGGGGAGCCTCGTGGGTGTCTCAGCTTCCCCCCCCCGCGGCAGAGGAGGGGGGAAAGGGGACCTGGGCTCAAACCCGGGTTTAGGGGGGGCAGCACCGGGTGAACACCCCCGACCACGGGCCCCCCCGATGGCTTTGCGAGGAAGGAGGGTTCCGGCCGGGGGAAGCCCGGCTCGGGGGGTCCCTACGGGAGCCGAGGTCTGGAGGAGGTCGGAGCCTTCGGGGGGCTGAGACCGACCCCGGGGATTCCCAGGACCCCGCTACCGTCATCGGGCTTCAACATTTCGGATCCTCCCGCCTACCCCGAGGCTTGCGGCCAATCACAAGCGGAGCTCGGCTGCCTCGCGTCTTCCATTGTCTTCTCTGCATGTCAATCAAGATTATCGCAACCAATCGAGAGGCGGATTTTGGGTGGCTCCCGCCCACGGGGAAGTCCGCCCCCCCACCGCGAGGCCTTGTCAATCAATCAACGGATAGCGACAGGCTTTCCCATTCGCCAGCTGGGCTGTCAATCAAATATATGACCTCCCATTGGGTCTCCGCTTCCGTCCGTCACTCCGAAGGCCCGCGCCCATTGGCGGAGCTGTCACTCCATCACGGGTCCTATTGCTCGGCGGAGCTGCCCATCAAGCGGCAATCCGCGGCGGATTGGCTAATGATAAAACATCTCGCCGTTGGTTGGCCAGAGAGCCGGCAAGCCGGGTGGGGATTGGTCAAGAGGCCTCCGAGGGGGCGGGTCACCCAGGGCGGTGCCCGGGCAGCCCCGGAGGAGGAAGATGGCGCCGTGAGGGGGTCGGAGCCGCCGCCGCCGCCTCTCCGGCCGGTCAGTACGGGCCCGCGGCGGGGATGGGCGCGCCGGGATGGGGGGCGGCGACGCGGGAGGTGGCAGCGGCAGCGGTGCCGGGCCCGGAAGGGGCGTGCGGCCTCGCCGGCCCGCCCTTTCCGAGCGCCGGGCGGGCGGGCGGCCGCTTCCGGGGCCGGGGCCCGGTCGGGGGCGGGCCCGTCACCTCGGCCCGCCTCCCCGGGGACCGCCGCCGCCGCCGGGAGGGGCCGGGCCGGGTGGCCCGGCGGCCGGGGGATGGCCGGGGCCGTGTGCGGGGGGTGCCCCGGTACGTGGTGGTGGTGTTCGGGGGTGCCTGGTTGGTGGTCTGGGTCCCCCAGGGTCGCCCCGAGGGTTGTCCGGCTCGGGGGGCGGAGGTGTGGCCGTGCCGCGGCTGCACGGGCCGCTGCGGGGGTCCTGGGGGCCGGGGGTTCCCGTGCCGGCGGTGGCCCGAACTCGGGGCGCGGGCACAGGGGGGTTCCCGGGCCTGGGAGCCCCCCGGCCGCGGGGCTGGGAGGGGTGCGTGGCCCGGGGGGGTGTGGGGGCTGTGGCCGGGGTGTGTGTCTGAAGCTGCCTCAGGTTTTGAGGGGGATGCGTGGGGCTGGGGGGAGCGCTGCTGTTCGGGGGGGATGTGCGGGGCATCTCAACCCCTCCTGGCCCCTGGGATGTGAGGGGGTCTCGGGCTTGTTCCCTTCAGGCGCTGGTGACCCGGGAGGGGCGGGGGGTCTGCAGAGCAGCGCTGGGGGAGCCCTCCCAGTGCTGGGGGTGCTGTGGGGGGAGCTCAGGGACCGTGCCGGTTATCTCTGGTCCCTGGTTTATCGGCGCAACGGGGTCTCGGCCCCTCCGGGAGCCACGGATTGATGGCGCTGGAAGTTTCCACCGGGGCTTCTCGTGGCTCGGAGGGAGCCACCGTACTCCCCCCGCCCCTCCAAACCTCCCCTCCTGTGCGCAGCCCCCCCCGGGCTGGTCCTTCCACAGAGATTCCATCCTGCAGTGTCGCCGTCCTGGCTGGCTTTATTGTCCCTGCTTCTCCTCTTCCTCCTCTTTCAAAGCAGCCCAAACGCCAGGGAATTCCACCCCCCACCTTCCCCCGCAAGCATCAGGGGAAGGAGAAAACAAACTCTTGATGTCGACAAGTGGCTGTGAGGCTGTCACAGGTGGGTGGGAGCCAGACCAGGAGTTAAAACAACAACAACAATCCCAGCCAGTTTATTCTCAGACGCTGCTTGATTTCCTGCTGTTAATATGTAAATATGCAGGTGTTTGAGCTCCTTTGTGCCCCACTTTGAATACTTGCCCTGACAAACAAATGTGGCTGCCACCATCGAGGTGCTTTTTTCCCCTCCCTCCCCCCAGGACTCAGCTTCATCCTGAGCATTTTTCCTTCCAGTTGCTGAGGTTTTCCCGTGGATTGGGGGGGACTTTGATTCTCCTTCACACTCAAGGTGCAAATTCCAACCGAGGGAACCGGGATCAGGTGTGGCCTTCAGCTTCAGTGCTGGGAGTTAGGATCAGGTTCACCCCCAAAAGAGGATCTGTCAGGGAAGGGAATTTTGGGGACCTGGACTGGTGCCTTGTGGCCTGTCTGTAAATTGGTGGGAATTCCTCTTGCACAGGGAGACCGTGAGAAGGGAACAGGGATGTTGTGGTGATAGGGCTTCAAATCATGGTCTAAAACAGAGAAAAACTTTCCAGACCCCCCAAAAAAAGAATCATAGAATGGTTTGGGTTGGAAGGGACCTCTAAAGGTCATCTAGTCCAACCCCACTACAATAAGCAGGGACATCTCCAACTAGACCAGGTTGCTCAGAGCCCCATCAAGCCTGACCTTGAATGTCTCCAGGGATGGGGCTTTCACCACCTCTCTGGGCAACCTTTTCCAGTGATCCACCACCCTCATACTAAAGAACTTTTTCCTAATGTCCAACCTAAATCTGCCCTTTTTTGTGGACGGAAAAGGGAGTTTTGTAGCTCTCTGGAAGTGCCTGTGCTGCTTGAGCCGTGGGATGGGGATGGTTGGGGCTGTCAGAACTGGCAGCACATTCTTGGCTACGTTTTCAACATTTCAACCAGGCCAAGGGCAAGGTCCTGCACCTGGGTCGGGGTAATTCCAAGCACAAATACAGGTTGGGCAGAGGATGGATTGAGGACAGCCCTGAGGAGAAGAACCTGGGGGTGTTGGTCGATGAAAGCTCAAGAGGAGCCAGCACCATGTGCTGGAGCCCAGAAACCACCCGTGTCTGGGCTGTGTCACCAGCAGTGGGACCAGCATGGCCATGGAGGGGATTGTCCCCTCTGCTCTGGTGAGCACTCACCTGGAGAAGTGTGTCCAGTTTTGGAGCCCTCAACAAAGGAAGGACATGGAGGGGTTGGAAAGAGTCCAGAGGAGGCCATGGAGATGATCCAAGGGCTGGAGCAGCTCTGCTCTGGAGACAGGCTGGGAGAGGTGGGGGTGTTCAGCCTGGAGAAGAGAAGGCTCCAGGGAGACCTTAGAGCACCTTCCAGTGCCTGAAGGGGCTCCAGGAAAGCTGGGGAGGGACTTTGGACAAGGGCAGGGAGGGATAGGATGACAGAGATGGATTAAAACTGGAGAAGGGAGATTTAGGTGAGACATGAGGAAATTCTTCATTAGGAGGGTGGTGAGACACTGGCCCAGGTTGCCCAGGGAAGCTGTGGCTGCCCCATCCCTGGAAGTGTCCAAGGGCAGGTTGGATGGGGCTTGGAGCAACCTGGTCTGGTGGGAGGTGTCCCTGCCCATGCAGGGGGCTTGGGACTAGATGATCTTTAAGGTCCCTTCCCACCCAAACCATTCCATGATTTTCCTCCATCCCAGGCTCCTCTGGAAGCCGTAGATCCCACAGCAGCTCCTGGAGGGGAAGGACTTGTCCTGCTTCGGAATTTTTTAAGAACCAAAACACACCCCCCACACCCACCTCTCCCCTTTATATCTCTTGTAGAATATTGAAGAGAATGGCCCGGTTTGCAAAGTAAATAAATTGTTGTGAGCAACGAAGGAGCCTCCTGGGAGCAAACCTACCAATCGTGCTGGGCAGCGTCCAGCGGGCTGGGACGGGCGGTTCCTCGGGCTGGACATGGGCTCCCGGGGCCCGGCGCGGTTGGTAAGTTTTCTCTTCCTCCTGCTCCATTGCTCCAGTCCTCTGGACTTCTTTTTTTCTTTTTTTTTTTTTTTTTTTCCATGTGCTGAGAGCTCTGAGAGCTCCTGGGGGGGGTATCTGGATGTGGCCTTTGATGCCCGTGCCCTGGGGCAGGAGCCAGTCCTGGGTGTCCTCACTGGAGGGGTTTAGTAAAGGAAGCAGGTCAAGGTTTGGGGTTGTTTTGCCCTTTCATAGGGGTGAGTTTATAGAGTTGGGGGTGTTCAGCCTGGAGAAGACTTTGGGGAGACCTTAGAGCCACCTCCCAATACCTGAAGAGGCTCCAGGAAAGATGGGAAGAGACTTTTCACCAGTGATGGGACAAGGTCGATGGTTTTAAACTCAAAGAGGGGAGATTTAGGTTAAGAAATTCTTCACCATGAGGGTGGTGAGACACTGGAACAGGTTGCCCAGGGAAGCTGCCCCATCCCTGGAAGTGCTCAAGGGCAGGTTGGATGGGGCTTGGAGGAACCTGGTCTGGTGGGAGGTGTCCCTGCCCATGCAGGGGGGTTGGAACTAGATGATCTTTAAGGTCCCTTCCAACTTGAACCATTCCATGGTTCTATGAATGCAGGCAAGGGCTGAGGAGGCTGTTGTTTCCAGTCTGCAGGGAGATGGTTTCCATGCAAAACTGCACTTGTGACCAGTGGAGGAGGAGGTGGCCAGAGGAGGATGAGTTTGATGAATCAGTGCTCATTAATTGCCTTCAGGGAGAGTCCTCAGGGCTTGGCTGGGGGTTTTCAGAGGGCAGAGCTGGGCCTGAGCTGCTCAGCACATTCTTGGTGGGGTGTGAATGAAGCGTGTAACACTGAGCTGGGGGAGGGTCTGGTGGTGTGAGGGGGCTCCAGGGGAGCTCCTGCCTCTCCAGAGGCTCCGTATTCCCGAGGGCAGTTCCAGAAACATTCCCAGCTGGCAGTGACTGTCCTGCACCCCATCCTGGTCAAACCTGGAGAGTGAAGCTGTGAGAAGGTTTAGAACATGTTCCACCCTCGGGGTGGGAAACGGCTGGACTCAGACATCAACCCTCCAAGTGAGGAGCTCCCAGAGGGATCCTGGCCCAGAGCCCACTCTGGCTTCTCCCCCCATTGTCACCCTTATTTAATTGTTGGGCCTGATGCCACCCCTCCTGGTATGTCTGTCTCTCTGGCCAGCTCATCCTTGCTCTTCTTTGGAGTCAGGGCTGTTAATCCCCAGCAGTTCCCGAATGGTGCTGAAAGGGAGGAGGGAGCAGCCCTGGAGCTTGGGTGGCTTCACAAGCTCCCAACTTTCTGGCAAGGAAATGACCTTTTCTCACCAGGCAGCTCAGGAAGGTGAGGTCTGGTGCTCCCATCTCCAGGAGGTGGCCACAGCCAGTGGCTTTCAGGGAATGGATGTGTAATTTCCACAGGGTGCCATCCTGGAACTCCCACCTGACTCTCCCCAGGGATTGATGTGGAGGCTCCCTGGTGGAGCCTGTGCTGGTGAGGGACACCTGCCCACTGGTGGGCACCGGGCTCCGTGGTGACTTGACCTTGGTGGCTTTTCTGTTTGGTGACAGGCTTTGGGAGTGGACAGCGGCCCAGCTCACCTGGGGGTGCTCACCTCCAGCCTTGGTTCCATCTCCAAGGAGGAAGTCCCTTCTCCAGGACTTTTCTCCCTGTATTAAGATGTGACAACCAGCCCTTGCACAGGGCAGCGTGTCCGTCCTGCGCCGTCCCTGCCAGCTGACAGTGTCCAAGGGAAATCCCTCCTTTTCCCAATGCAGATGTGCCTCTTAGCCAGGGTTTCTGCAGCCACAGTGGATGATTCTTCCAGCAAGGTCCAGGTTGCCCTTCCTGAGGTTGACTGCTGGTCCTGTTGTCCTCAGCCAGCCCGGGCTGCTGCCTCTCACCTCCCTGACAAGCCACGCTGCAGAGCGTGGAGTTTGTTCCCTTTGAAGCCAAACCCACTCCTCATTTTCTCATTCCTCATCCAACCCTGGATCTCCTGCAGCTCCGGGGCAGGAGCAGGAGGTCATTAAATGGCAGCTCTGCCTGTGCCAAATCTTCCCTTCACCTGCCCAGAGGAGGGACCAGCTCTGCTGCAGCCCTGGGGCCTGTGACCAGCCAAGAGCCCCTCGCTGTCCTTAGGTGACAGTGAATTTTTGGCTGGCATGATGTGTTTTAAGCTATTCAGGGTTTTGTGTCTTGATTGTGCTGCTCCTCATTCTCCTCCAGGGCTTCCCCTCAGCTCACCTGTGTCAGGGCTGCGTTCCAAGTTTTTAAAACTTGGAGAGGGGAGATTGAGGTTGGACATGAGGAGGAAATTCTTCCCTATGAGGGTGGTGAGACCCTGGAACAGGTTGCCCAGGGAAGCTGTGGCTGCCCCATCCCTGGAAGTGTTGAAGGGCAGGTTGGATGGGGCTTGGAGCAACCTGGTCTAGTGGGAGGTGTCCCTGCCCATGCAGGGGGTTGGGACTGGATGATCTTTAAGGTCCCTTCCCACCCAAACCAGTCTGGGGTTCTGGGATTTCCCTTTGGTGGCAAGCAAAGGAAAGCACCGGGAGAAAGTGCTGAGGTTTCTCCAGCCCCTTTGTAACCCCCCCCACCGAAGGCATGTGGG
Organism: Hemiprocne comata; assembly: GCA_020745705.1. Classification (NCBI taxonomy): domain Eukaryota; kingdom Metazoa; phylum Chordata; class Aves; order Apodiformes; family Apodidae; genus Hemiprocne; species Hemiprocne comata. The sequence continues at coordinate 5,076,990 of CM036609.1, read as the reverse complement.
TGAGGTGTGACGTTTTGGGGAGACACCAGGAGAATCCCTTGGGCTCTGAGGCCTTGGACCTGGTGGGTCTGTGGTCTCAGCTCATGCTGCTGCTCTGACCCTGCTGTCTCTCTGCTCCCTCCCCACAGATCACCAGCCAGCATGGCCGCCACCGCTGCCGTCAGCCCCAGCGAGTACCTGCAGCCCGCGGCCTCCACTGCCCAAGTGAGCACGGGGGGTTGTCACTGGGGGGCTCCCAAATCCCTGCTGGGGCTCGGGGACACGTCCTAGGGTGTGGGACAGCACATGCTGTGTCATTTGTCCCCTCCTGCCTCCACCACAGCCAGCGTGGCCGTGTCAGGAGGAGGTCACAGAGCTGCCCTCTGGACTCATTCCCAGCCCCAATTCCAACTTTTCCAAGCCTTGTTCCTCCTCCCCACGCTGTGTTTTCCTTAAGGATCTCCTGGGTTGCGTTAGAAGCTGAAACCACAAAGTGGGCTTGGAATTAGAACTGCCTGAAAACACTCCAGGGTGGGAAGGCCACACACTCCTGGGGCATTTGCAGCTTGGTAGAGGTTGTAAGAACATCGGCACGTGATTAAAAGGCCATCCTGATGGCTGGAAGTGGGAGCGAAGGGCCCATGTGGTGTGGGTAATTAAGCAGTTCCCTTAATGAGGGCGTCTCATTGGATTGCTTTGGAGGTTCTGTGCCCTTTCCTTCGCTGGCTGGATCTCCAGGTGTCTGGCACAAGCCCCTGTGTAACTTGCCCCTCTCTCCCCAGGACTCCCAGCCGTCCCCTCTCGCCCTCCTCGCAGCCACATGTAGCAAGATCGGTCCCCCCGCCGTGGAAGCTGCCGTGGCTCCTCCTGCTCCTCCTCAGCCAACACCTCGGAAACTCGTTCCCATCAAACCTGCTCCTCTCCCTCTGGGCTCCAGCAAGAACAGCTTTGGGATCCTGTCGTCGAAAGGAAACCTCTTCCAGATCCAGGGCTCTCAGGTTGGCACCTCCTACCCGGGGGGGCAGCTGGTGTTTGCCATTCAGAACCCAACTGTCATCAACAAGGGGACACGCTCCTCCACCAACATCCAGTACCAGGCGATGCCCCAGCTCCAGGCCGCGGGGGGACAAACCATCCAGGTCCAACCCAACCTCACCAACCACATCCAGATTATTCCAGGCACGAATCAAGCCATCCTCACCCCTTCCTCTTCCTCTCACAAGCCCGTGCCCATCAAACCAGCTCCGGCGCAGAAGGCTGGAGCTTCTCCAGCACAAGGCACCAGCAACGTGGTCAAGTTAACTGGTGGCAGCAACGTGACCCTGACCCTGCCTGTGAACAACCTGGTGAATCCCACCGAGCCGGGCCCACAGGCTCAGATCCTCACGGAAAGCCCCTCAAAACCCAACAAAAAGCCTCGGAAGAAAGCCATGTCTCCTGCCCAGCCCTCTGCCATGGCTGTGGCCGAGCAGGTGGAGACCGTGTTGATAGAGACCACGGCAGAGAACATCATCCAGGCAGGCAACAACCTGCTGATCGTGCAGAGCCCGGGCTCGGGCCAGCCGGCCGTGGTGCAGCAGGTCCAGGTGGTGCAGCCCAAGCAGGAACCTCAGATGGTGCAGATCCCACAGCAGGCCCTGCGCGTGGTCCAGGCCGCCTCCGCCACCCTCCCCACCGTCCCCCAAAAACCCTCCCAGAACTTCCAGATCCAGACGACGGAACCCACCCCCACCCAGGTACTGCCTCCTGCCTCTGTCCTGTTGCTCCTCCCAGCTCTTAACTCAGGCTTTAAAAAGGGTTTTGGGAGCCACCAAACATCCTCAGCTTGGTGTCCAGTTTAGGCATCGCTTGTGTGGATTCTCTGATGCCTAAGAAGGGTTGTGAGCACAGCTCTTCCCTCTGCAGGGCCTTATTACATCTCCCTTGCTGGCCACCTGCTTTTAGGAGCACAGTGTCCTGTGCCACCAGCTGGGGTTGGGACAAGCCACCCTGCTCAGATGGAGGCAGGTGGGGGAGCAGGGCTCACAGCGATTGTGTCTGGTGCCTTTGGAAACCAGGGTGTAAGGCTAGAGCAGCCCTTTGCTGCCGTGCAAGGCCAGGACTTCCTTCAGGAGGTCCACAAAGGGTCTTCAGATGCTTGGGCAACACATTCTTGAGTTGTGTGGGGAGGGGAGAGCATTATGGTCTGCCCTGGTGAGCGTGGCTGGTCTCATTCCTCTTCTCTCCTCCCACCAGATCTACTTCAAAACGCCCTCGGGTGAGCTGCAGACCGTGCTGCTCCAGGAAGCCCCGGCCGTGCCTGTGGCTCCGTCTGGCACCTCCTGCAGCAGCCCCGTGTCCCGCAGCTCCGGCGCGGGGGGAGGCAGCAGGAAGGCGGCCCTGCGCAAGGAGCGGCCCCTGCCCAAGATCGCCCCCGCCGGCGGCATCCTCAGCCTGAGCGCGGCGCAGCTGGCGGCGGCGGCGCAGGCCATGCAGACCATCAACATCAACGGCGTGCAGGTCCAGGGCGTGCCCGTCACCATCACCAACACCGGAGGTGGGCTTGGCACCTGCTGGGGGCACGGCAGGGCAGGGGAAGGACAGACACCCCCCTCGGCAGGGCCCAGGGGGGACAGAAACCCCCTCAGCAGGACCTAGAGAGGACAAGACAGCCCCCTCAGCAGGGACTAGGGAGGAGAAGACAGCCCCCTCAGCAGGACCTAGAGAGGACAAGACAGCCCCCTCAGCAGGGCCTAGGGAGGACAAGGCAGCCCCCTCAGCAGGGCCTAGGGAGGACAAGGCAGCCCCCTCAGCAGGACCTAGAGAGGACAAGACAGCCCCCTCAGCAGGGCCTAGGGAGGACAAGGCAGCCCCCTCAGCAGGGCCTAGGGAGGACAGAACCCCCCTCCCCAGCTTTCCTGGAGCCCCTTCAGGCACTGGAAGCTGCTCTAAGGTCTCCCTGGAGCCTTCTCTTCTCCAGGCTGAACACCCCCAACTCTCCCAGCCTGTCTCCAGAGCAGAGCTGCTCCAAGCCCTCCCATCATCTCTGTGGCCTCCTCTGGACTCTCTCCAACAGCTCCATGTCCTTCCTGTGTTGGGGAATCCAGAGCTGGACACAATACTCCAGATGACCAACCCTGGCCAGTGGCTGGAGCAGCCTGCAAGGCACAGGCAGCCCCGCTGCACGTCCGTCCCCCACCACCTCCCCACTGCCAGGAGAAACACGTCCCAGCAGCCACCCCATCCTCCCCTCCTGCCCAAAAACCCCTCCCCAGCCCCGTCCTGGTGGCTGCAGCAGGGAGCTGAGGGGAGGAACGCTGTGTCTGAGGGAAGTTTATCTGCTCTCTGATCCAGACAGACCTGCTGCCGGGACGTGGTTTCTCTCTCCAGGCAGGAGTCCTGGCTGGGTTTTGCACTCGGAAGCTTTTCTTTTCTTGCTCGACTGAACAAAGTCAGCACAAAACAGGGCCCAGTGTGGTTTCCTGCCCCACAGTCTCCCTGGGGTTGCTTTTAAGGGGGTTTTTAATTGCTGCTTGGCCTGCAAACGTGGGGCCAGCCCTGGGCGTCGGGGAGATGCCACAGGCAGATGTTCATCCTGCAGCAGGGGCCTTGTAGGACCTCCTGGCTGCTGCCTGTGAATGAAACGAAGGGGGTCAGGTCTCAGCCTGTGTTCACCTCCAAAAGGGCTGCCCTGACGGCCTCAAGTTGTACCCGGGGAGGTTTAGCCTGGATATTAGGATTAATTTCTTCAGAGAAAGGGTTGTGAAGCACTGGTACAGGCTGCCCAGGGAAGTGGTGGAGTCACCATCCCTGGACGTGTTTAAAAGTTGTGTAGACGTGGTGCTGAGGGCCATGGTTTAGCAGTGGGCTTGGTAGACTTGGGTTAATGGTTGGACTCGATGATCTTGAAGGTCATTTCCAACCTACACAATTCTATGATTCCTTGGGCTTCACGCTCTCCCTCCCCATGGATGTGGTGGCACCTTTGCCCCCATCCCAACCTCCCTCTCTGCCACCTCCCCTTCTTTGCTTTGCCATCACATCCCACTCTTCCTCCTCCTCCTCCCTGGCTCCCTGATGTTGATCCCATCTTCTTCTTTCCAGCCCCTGCCACGGCTGCCGGGTGCTGCCTCCTCCCCTCACTCCTGAGCCTGGAGAGGCCCTTAGGGTCTGGGGTAAGTCCCTTTTAATTTTTTTTTTCTTTTTTTTTGGTCAATATATTGCACGTTTTTTCAAAGTTTCTTTTTTTGCTCCCACTTTGGTCATTAGCCCCACCCCAAAGGGTCAAAACAAACAAAAAAACTTTGAAAAACCGCACAGTATATTCAGAAAAAAAAAAAAAAAAGAAAAAAAAAGAAAGGGACTTAACCAGCCCCCCCCAATCCCCCCCCCACTCCCCGGGGGGGCCGTGGTCATGCTGCATGTGGGGTGGGGGGGCAACCAGACCCAGGGTGTCCCATCCTACACTTGACAGGGGGGGTCTGTCCTCCTGCCACTGCCTCTGGAGGGTTTGGGCTCTGGGAGTGGAGGGGCAGTACCTGACCCCCCCGCCCCCTTTTTTATCCCCCCCCTCCCCCTCCTCGCCCCCCAGGCCAGCAGCAACTGACCGTGCAGAACGTCTCTGGCAACAACCTGACCATCAGTGGCCTGAGCCCGACCCAGATCCAGCTCCAGATGGAGCAGGCACTGTCTGGAGAGATCCAACCGGGAGAGAAGAGGCGACGGATGGCGTGTACCTGCCCCAACTGCAAGGACGGGGAGAAGAGGTGAGGGGGGCAGTGGGTGAGGGGCGCCACAACCACCCCTGCCACCCCTTCCCCTTGCCTGGGCACCCTGCCAGGCTGATCGTGCCTTTCCCCAGCAGGCCGGGGGAGCCGGGGAAGAAGAAGCACATCTGCCACATCCCGGAGTGTGGCCGGACCTTCCGCAAGACCTCCCTGCTGCGCGCCCACGTGAGGCTGCACACGGGGGAGAGGCCCTTCGTCTGCAACTGGGTCTTCTGCGGGAAGCGCTTCACCCGCTCCGACGAGCTGCAGAGACACGCCAGGACACACACGGGTCTGCAGGGCAGGGGGGCAGGGGTTGGCACTGTGCAGGACAGGGGGGGGCAGGGGTTGGCACTGCAGGGCAGTGGGGGGGCACAGGTTGGCACTGCAGGGTGTGGGGGGGCAGGGGTTGGCACTGTAGGACATGGGGGGGCAGGGGTTGGCACTGCAGGGTGTGGGGGGGCAGGAGTTGGCACTGCAGGGCATGGGGGGGGCACAGGCTGGCACTGCAGGGTGTGGGGGGACAGGGGTTGGCACTGTAGGGCATGGGGGGGCAGGGGTTGGCACTGCAGGGCGTGGGGGGGGCAGGAGTTGGCACTGCAGGGCATGGGGGGGCACGGGTTGGCACTGCAGGGTGTGGGGGAGCAGGGGTTGGCACTGCAGGGCAGTGGGAGGGCACAGGTTGGCACTGTAGGACATGGGGGGGCAGGGGTTGGCACTGCAGGGCAGTGGGGGGGCACAGGTTGGCACTGTAGGACATGGGGGGGCAGGGGTTGGCACTGCAGGGTGTGGGGGGGCAGGAGTTGGCACTGCAGGGCATGGGGGGGCAGGGGTTGGCACTGCAGGGCATGGGGGGGGCAGGGGTTGGCACTGCAGGGTATGTGGGGGGGCATAGGTTGGCACTGCAGGGTGTGGGGGGGCAGGGGTTGGCACTGCAGGGCATGGGGGGGGCACAGGTTGGCACTGTAGGGCATGGGGGGGGCACAGGTTGGCACCACAGGGCGTGGGGAGGGCAGGGGTTGGCACCATGGGGACATAAGTTTGGCACTCGGGGGGTCACGTTTTGGCACCATGGGGCATGGGTCGACACTGTAGGGTGACATTTTGTCCCCACGGGGTGACATTTTGTCCCCCTGGGCACACGGTTTGGCACCACAGTGTGGCCCCCTCCCTCCCAGGGCAGCCCCCCAAATCCTGTCCCGGGGTCCTGAGCCTCACCAGATCCAACAGGATGTGCTGAGCTGAGGGGTGATGGGATGATCTTCCAGCCCCCCCCCCCCCCCCCATCCTTGGGATTTAACTGAGTTACTGGGAGGGACTGAAGAATTTTGGGGGGGGGGGTCACCACGGCCGTTGGGTTCCCCAGGTGACAGCTGGGGACACGGGAAGGGGCTGCAAAGGGGACCTGCGGGGGGGGTGTCACTGCCACCTCAGGAGGTCCTTGGGGTGACCTTGGTGGGTTGAGGGGAACTCGGGGACAAAAGCGCGTTTGGTGATGATGCTGCCACCCCCCCCCCCCGATGCCACATCCCCCCGATGCCACATCCCCCCGATGCCACCCCTCCCTGATGCCACCCCCCCTGTTTTTCCCCCCCCCCAGGTGACAAGCGCTTCGAGTGCGCCCAGTGCCAGAAACGCTTCATGCGCAGCGACCACCTGACCAAGCACTATAAAACCCACCTGGTCACCAAGAACTTGTAGGGTCGGGACCCCCTTGGCTCCCCCCCCTCTCGACGGACCCACAGACCCAGCCGGGGTCCCCCCCAACACTCTGGCATCCCCAGCCACACAGAGGAGCCCTCGGGGACATCCTCCCGCCCTCGGGGACATCCTCACTCTGCCCCCCCGACCAGGCAAAGCCTTTTCCAAAGGGGATGAGGGGACATGGATCCCCCCGGGGGTGTTTTGGAGCCCGTTGGATCCCCCCAGGATGTTCCAGAGCCCATAGGAGCCCCCCCAGAGCCCAGGACTGAGCGCTCCGGAGCGGAGGGGCCAGGAGAGGCTCCACAGCACATTCCTACTTTATATTTAAAGTCTATAAATAGCTATAAATACTCTATAAGCCCCTTTGGAAGATCCCTTTTTTTCTATGGAGATCGTTGCCTTACTCTCCCCATTCCCAACCCTGGATATTCCAAATCCTTTTTTAATCTTTATTTAATTTCTAAGATGCTGCCCCTCTTTCCCTCCTCTTTTTTTTTTTTTCTTTCCCCCTTAGTGTTTTCTCTCCCGATCCTAAAAATGCTTCGTTGGGTTTTGTTGTTTTGTTGTTTGTTTTTTTTTTCTCTCCAGTGATTTTTTTCTTCCTTTTTCTCCTTCCCCACTTCTCTGTTGGGATTTTTCCCCCCTCCTCTTCCCCCCCCCCAACTGTGTATAGTGTACATTGTACCATAGATTATATTGCTTTTGTGTTTACTACATGTTCAAAAAAAACCAAACCAACGACAAAAACAAACAAACAAACAAACAAAAAAGGCTTGTTATTTTGGAGCTTTTAAATTAAACAAATCCGCTTTATTTTTTAGTTTGTAACTAAAACCCGAGGTTGTTTTTCGGGGTTCCCTGATGGATCTGTTGGACTTGATTTAACTTGTAACTGCTTGGGCTGGTGTGGACTCAACCAAGAGATTTAATTACTAAATAAATTTAGTCACCAGAGGTAAATTCAGCCCGTGAGGCTCCTTCCTCCCCAGGGCTGTGCCCGGCAGTGGGACGGCTGGAGAGAGCCAAGGAAGGGGGGGGGAAAACAGTGGGATTTATTTCCAGGAATCCCCAATATGGCTGGAAATGAAGTTATTTCCAGGACAATCCAGGCTGTGGTTGGAGGCTGCTGCGTGTGGGAGCTGCTCTGCACCAGGGGACCACGGTGGCACCAACGGGTAAGGCCCATGGCACTGGCATCTCCCCCACCTCAACTGCGAGCAGGACACGTGGCCATGGGTGTCCCACCACAGGGACGTGGGTCTGAGCGCCCCCATGGAGTCAATCCTCTAGCTTTAGGCACCATGATGCCATCCCACCATCCCCAGCATGTCCCTCCCTGTCCCCTCTCCCCATCTGTGGCACCGGAAGGGGCTCTGGGCTTGTCCCCCAGAGGGTGGTGGCCATCCTATGGGTCACAGCTCACTTCATCTTCTCCCCCAGAGGGTGGTGGCCATCTGGTGGACTCCCTGGGACACCTGTGCCCTTGGGGATCCCCATTGTCCCCTCTGCTCCCAACTACAGCGCTGTGCCCAGTGGCGTCCCAGGAGCCTTGGTGGGACCTCAGGAACCTTGGTGGGACACTGGGAGCCTTGGTGGACCTTGAGATCTCTGGTGGGACTCCAGGAGCCCTGCTGCCAGGGGGCAGGGGAGGGTTGGAGCCCCCCAGCCAGCAGGGACAGAGGGGGGTTTGCTGGGAGTGGGAGTCTCTGCTGGTCCCCAGTGTCCCCAAATCCCTGTCCCCCATCTCCCAGCCCCTGTCCCTTGTCACCATCCCCTCAGCGTCCCCCAGCTCCAAATATCCCGTCCCACCTTCGCTGTCCCCAGTGTCCCCAAGCCCCCGCCCTCTCCGTGTCCCCCCCAGCCCTTGTCCCCTCACCCCCCGCCCTCGGGGGACACTGTACCTTTAAGGGCCCCTCCATGTGCCTGTTTACAGCCCCGACACCACTTCCGGGTCCGCGCGTCCCGCCCCCGCCGCCCGCTCCAATTGGCTGGCACCGGCTCTCAGCCCCGCCCTGCTCTGGGCGCGCTTCCCCGCTTCCTATTGGCTGCCAGCGCGAGAAGGAAGCGGGGCCGAATCTGGTCCCGCCCCCTGGGCGGGGCATGTGAGGAGCGGGGGCGGAGCCTCGCGGGGGTTATGGCGGCTTGTCCCCGTTCGGCTCCTGTCGTCGGTCGCGATGGACCTGGGGCAGCCGTTGAGGAGCTACCTTGGGGAGACGGAGGTGGGGCGGGGGCAGCGAGGCGGGGGGACCCCCTGGGTGTCCCTAAGGCCCGAGGGACACCCCCCGGGTGTCCCCAAAGCGACCCCCGCCCGAGCTATCCCCAAGGCCCAAGGGACCTCCCCGCATGATGTCCCCAAGGGACACCGCCCCCCCCCATCCCCATGCTAGTAGGGGCCCTGGAACCACTTCATACCGGTTGTGTCCCTGGAATTGGGGTGACAACCCCCCCCAAGCTGACCCCAAGGCCTGGCATGCCCCCCCCTTGCCCTCGCTGCACCCCAAGGGCTGAGGTCCCCCCATGCCCTGTCCAGGCAGTACCCCTGTGGCCTGGTGTGACCCCCCCAGTACTGGCTGTGTCCCCAAAGGCCAGGGTTCCCCTCGCCCCGACAGTGTCCCCCCCTCCTTGTCCCCAGACCTTCGAGGAGCAGCACTTGGCCTCCCATGACCCCATCAAGCAGTTCGAGGTCTGGTTCAAGGAGGCCATGGGGTGCCCGGCCATTGGGGAGGCCAACGCCATGTGCTTGGCCACCTGCACCAGGTGAGGCCTGGTGGGGATGGGGGGGGCGTCACGGAGGGGACCTATCCCCCCCCTCCTGCCCCTCAGAGGAGACCTGCCACCTCCTGCCCTCTCCTGGCCCAGGGAGGGGAAGCCGTCGGCCCGGATGGTGCTGCTGAAGGGCTTTGGGCCCGAGGGGTTCCGCTTCTTCACCAACCACGAGAGCCGTAAGGGCAAGGAGCTGGTGAGGGGCTGCGGCCACGCCGGGGGTCCCTGCTGGGGTGGTCCCTGGAGGCACTGGGAGGGATCCTTGGGGGTGCTGGGGGAGTCCCTGGGGGTGCTAGTGGGGATCCGGGGGTGCTGGGGAGGATTCTGGGGTGCTTGGGGAGTCCTCGGGGGTGCTGAGGGGGGGTCTCTGGGGTGCTGGGGGGGTCCCTGGGGGTGCTAGTGGGGATCCGGGGGTGCTTGGGGGTCCCCGAGGTGCTGGGGGGGATCTCTGGGGTGCTGGGGTAATCCTTGGAGGTGCTGGGATGGTCCTCGGGGGTGCTGAGGGGGTCCTTGAAGGTGCCAGGAGGGGTTCTTGGGGTGCCAGATGGGTCTTTGGGGGTGCTGGAGGGATCCTTGGGGTCCTGGAGGGGTCTCTGGGGGGGTCCTGAGGGTACAGCAGCTTTCCAGCCCCTTGCAGCAGGGCCGAGGCTCTTGGAGCAGCGCAGGGTTTCCCTGGGGGTTGAAGCTGGAGTGACTCTGGTGACAGCTCTGTGCCCCCCCTCTGCCCCCCAGGAGGAAAACCCCTTTGCCTCACTGGTCTTCTACTGGGAGCCCCTCTGCCGGCAGGTGAGTCCCTGGGATGGGGGGGTACTGGGAGCCCCTCAACCGGGATGTGGGGGATCCTGGGAGCCCCTTAACTGGCAGGTGAATCGCTGGGGATAAGCGGGGGGGGGGGGCGGGTACTGGGAGCCTCTCAACCAGTAAGTGGGGGATCCTGGGAGCCCTTCGACCTGCAGGTGAGTTCCCGTGGAATTGGGGGGGTCTGGGGGGAGCAGAGGGAGCACGATCAAGCCCTTGGCACGGGGTCAGGCAGTGGGTGCTCCCCCTCCCCCAGGGGGGTAGTGGGTGCTCACACTTTTTTGGAGGGGGGAGGGATCCACACTCGGATGGATCCCAAGCTCCGGGGATAAGACAGGATGGGGGGGTGCCTGTGTTTTGGGGGGGGAGGGAGAATCGGGGGGACAGGGCAATTCCTGGCTGGAGAGTGTGTCCAGAGACGGTGCCCGGCGCAGGTCCGGATCGAGGGCTCCGTGAAGCGGCTCCCGGAGGAGGAGTCAGAGCGATACTTCCAGTCCCGCCCCAAGAGCCGCCAGATCGCTGTCCTGGTCAGTCAGCAGAGCTCCATCATCCCGGACAGGGAGGTGAGCAGGGATCCCACAGGGATCGGGACAAGCAGGGCTGCTCCTCACCTGCACCTGCCTTCCCCTGCTGAGGGAAAAAACGGGTCTTTGGAAATTCTTGTCTACTTGTATTTATTATAGAGTCAGGGGACTGACGAGCTCATAGCATCATGGAATGGTTTGGATTGGAAGGGACCTTAAAGATCATCTAGATCCAACCCCCCTGCATGGGCAGGGACACCTCCCACCAGACCAGGTTGCTCCAAGCCCCATCCAACCTGCCCTTCAACACTTCCAGGGATGGGGCAGCCACAGCTTCCCTGGGCAACCTGTCCCAGTGTCTCACCACCCTCAGAGTGAAGAATTTCTTCCTGATGTCTATAGAATCATAGATACAGATGAAACAGTTCAGCACATTTCACTGGAATGTGTTCTTTCAAAATGTAGTGTTTTTTTGCTCTACTTCAAAAATAAATTCCTGAGAGGATCTCAAGGAGAAACAGTCTCTGAGCAAAGGAAAAAGTCACACGTATCTCTGTGATTTCGTATATACTATTAAAGGTAAGTCTGGATTAGACATTAGGAAGAAATTATTCTCTTTGAGGGTGGTGAGACCCTGGAACAGGTTGCCCAGGGAAGCTGTGGCTGCCCCATCCCTGGAAGTGTTGAAGGGCAGGTTGGATGGGGCTTGGAGCAACCTGGTCTGGTGGGAGGTGTCCCTGCCCATGCAGGGGGTTGGATCTAGATGATCTTTGAGGTCCCTCCAACCCAAACCATTCCATGATTCTATGATTAATTGATGTGCAGTTGGGTTGTGGTTGGACTGACTGATCTTACAGGTCTGTTCCAACCACAATGATTCCATGGTCCTGTGGTTCCCTGCAGTATTTAAAGAAGAAGAACGCGGAGCTGGAGGAGCAGTACAAGGAGATGCCGGTGCCCAGGCCAGCCTACTGGTGAGTGATGGGGAGGGGCTGCAGGCAGGGAGGCTTCCTACCAGCAGGACCCCCCCACACCCCCAGACACACCCTTAAAACCCCATTTTTCTCTCTGCCAAGGGGGGGTTACATCCTGCAACCAGATGTGGTGGAGTTTTGGCAGGGGCCAGACCAACCGTCTGCACGACCGCATCGTGTTCCGGCGCCTGCGCCAGGGCTCGGCCCCCCCGGGGGACATGACCCACCGTGGGGAGGGGGACTGGGTCTTTGAACGCTTCTCCCCGTGAGACCACCAGTGTCCCCAGCCACCTTCACCCCATTGGGGGTGTCACCTGTGCCAAAAACTGCCTCCCCCCCCCACCCCTCCCCGCCCCGAGCTCAGCACGTGCTGAGCTTGGGTGGGGGGCAGGCAGGGGGCTCCCCTTATTTCCCCTCAATCCCCCCAGAGACTCTCTGCTTCTTCCCATGAGGAGCGACCACTCCCAGTGCTGCTGGTGGTTCATTAATCATGCTAATGACTGTGGGCGGGGGGGGGGTGTCCAAGAAAGACCCCAGTGAAGCCCCTGCCTGTGCCCTGCCTGGTGTTTTGTTGTGCTCCGTCTGTGAATCGTGGCTTGAACGTCTTTAAAAGGCTTTAATTTTAATTTTAAATTTATTTTAATGGCTTTAATTACTGAATCGTGGCTTTAATGTCCCCACCGTGTCACCCTGCTGTTCCTGCCTGGCTCTGTGTGTTGCCACCAAGCTCACCCCACGACTGTGGCACCCCAGCCCTCAGTCTTTCCCTGTCCCTTCCTCCCCCTCCTCCCCAGCTGCTTATCCAAGCTTGGAAAAAAAATGAATAAATCCAGATCAGCACGGAGCTGTGCCAGGGATTTGGGTTAATATTTACCAGAGTAAAGGGCTGGGCTGTGCCCTCTGGAGCCTGGTGCAGCTGGGCATCCAGCTGGGGAGCTGGGTTAGGTGGCACAGCCAGGTCTCCCACCCATCCTGGCATAGGATGTTGGGAGCCCTTTGCTCCCCTGGACCATTTCCCAGGGAAAACTGCTCCAAAAAACCTTCGCCCTTCCCAGCTCTGTCATCGCTCTCCCTGTCGCTGTCACTTGGGGGTCCCCTGAGTCATTCCCAGCCGTGCTTTGCTCGGCAAAGCAGGAGCTGGTGGTGGTCCTGGGATGGGGGGGAGCTGGCTCAGCCGGGTTTCCCACCTATCCCGGCATCAGGAGCCCAGATACCACCGTGATGGGCGTAACGGAGCCGCTGGGCAGAGGGCGGTGCCAGCCGCTCCCTCCCTCCCTTCCGTCTTGGCAGGATCCCTCCGGTGCTGCCCGCCCGGGACAAAGAGCAGCCGGTGAGCAAACAGAGCGGAGGGTGGGGGCCGGGGTTTGGACCCGGGCGCTTGGCACCCTCCGGTTGTTGTCAGTGCTGGGAAGTGGCTCCCGTGGACTCGGGGCCGCACCCTGCTCAGCCCCCGGGGCTGGCAGTGCCGGTGGCGGCCACCCCGGTGTGTCCCCGGGTGCCCATCAGGGTGGCTGAAGGGACCCACAGCTCCCCCCCCCCCCCCCCCCCCCCGCCCACACCCCTGCGCTGCCTTGGCTTCCAGACCTGGTTTATTAACCGCAGTTAATTACCGGCAGTCGCCGGAGCTGACGAGCGGCTTCGCTTCCGCAACCCCAACAAAAGGCAGGGTCAGCTCCAGCACCCTGCTCCATGGTCAGCTCTTCCCGGAGCAATTCCTGGATGCCAGTGGGAATGCGGCTCCTGCTGGGAAGCCCACAGCCCCCCATGGTCTCTGTGGAGGCAGCTCTGGGGGGCTTTGCCCATGGGGGACATTCCCTCGGGGGCAGGGAATCGTCACGCTCCCTGGTTTGGGGGTGACAGCTGGCAAGAATGTGGCATTGGTGGCTGTGCCCGTGGCCACCACAGCCCCTCAGGCCTGGGGGACAAGGGGGGGGTCCCTAGGGGATGAGGAATGGGATGGGGGCTCTGGTGCTTGGGGCAGAACTGGGTGACCACTGGGCTCCAGTGGTCCACGGCAAGTGACCAAGCCAGGGTGAGCATCCTCATCCTAGTATGAACCAGTCAGCCTCAGGGGACACTGGGGGGGCCGGCCAGCGCCTGGCACCCCTCCCCACATCTCCTCCCAGCCCTGGGGGGGCTGCGATCAAACAGGGTCCTCACTTCCCCCTTAAATAAACTCCCATCCGAGTCCTTTCTCCTCCCGAAGCCGCACAATCCGGTGTCCCCGGGGGGGGATGGAGCCCAGCTGGCTGTGATGGTGGCCGCAAGGTGACAATGGGCTGGGCAGGTCATTTCTCCTCCCGCTCGGTGGCGGCGCAGAGGTTGGGGTTCTCGGCCAGCGTCGCCCGCACTTTCTTCTTCTCCTTGAAGCGCCCCGAGTTGGAGACCTTGACGTGTTTGCCCTTGCTGCTCTTGTCCACGATCTTCTCCAGGCGGGCTGCAAAGCCAGGCGGCCCCTCCTGGCCCGACCCCTCCTGGCTCTCGGTGCCGGTGCCGGTGGGGGCTGCGTGGCCGTCGGGGCTCTCGTACAGCACCGTGGGCACCGACCGGCGCTTCCGCAGGAAGGTCAACTTCCACCAGCCGTGGCTGTCGGCCATCGCCGCCGGGCCCTGGAAGGGACGGGGGGGTCGTACGCCCTCCCGGGGATCCCTCACCCCCCCGGCACTTGCCATCCCGGGGGGGCAGGGAGGACACGGGATGCCGATGCCACCGCGGCTTGTGCTCTGCCACCGTCTCTGCTGGGATGTTTGTGGGGTCTGGGCTGGGGGGGGCGGGCCAGGAAGACCCCTCAGGTGCCCGCGGGGGATGGTGGGGGGACTCCAGCCCGGTGGAAAGGCCGCCGGGAGCTGCCGGAGCAGCCGCGCGTAGCGGGGCAGGGAGGGAGCCCAGTAAACAAACAGGAACAGGAACTGGGAAGCAGGTGGGAGCCGGGAAGGTGCCAGGGTCCCGGCAGGGGGGGGTCACCGCAGCCCAGCCATGGGGTGTTCCTCCTGCCTGCCCCTGAGCGTTGGTGGGGCCCCGGGAAAGCGGTGTCAATTCGGGAATGCTCCAGCAATCTGGAAAGGCTCCGGTAGCCGAACATGGCTTCAGGGCAGGGACGGGGAAGGTGGTTCCCGAGCGGAGGACCGGACGCTTCCCCAGGGATTCCCAGCGCCTCATCCCGGGACGGTCCTCGACCCCTGCCCAGCGTCCCCCGTGCGGTGCCTGTGGCATCGCTTTCAGGTGCTGGCGCAGGGGGACAAGGACACCGAGACTGGGCTCACCACCCTGGAGGAGAGTTGGTCACCCCCTGGGCTGCTTTTCCATGTCCCCCCCCCCCAACCCCGCCACCGTGCCCCGTGCCAAAGCCGGGTCACCGAACCGCCCCGTGGTCCCGGCTGGTTCCCACATCCCGCTCCCCACCGTCTACCTGCACCTCCCACGCTGCAGCCGCCCGACCCGGGAGGGGTCCTGGGTGATCCCGGGGATGCCGGGGCGGCTCCGGCTCCGTCTACCTGTAACCACCCGTGAGCACCGTCAAGGTGAACCCGCACCAAACCCCTCCTGCCTGAGCAAACAGCGGGGCCGGGCCAGGCCAGCCTGAATATTCATGACGGGGGAAACCGGGGACGGTGGCTACCAGCCCGCGGCGGCTACTGGCCCACGGCGGCTGCTGGCAATGCCCACGGGGCCGGTGGCTCCGTGCCAGGCTTGTCACCCCACCGGTGTCGAGGGCAGGTGACCGGCAGGGCCCGGGGTGGCACATGGCAGGTGTGTCGGGCTGCCAGGAGTTAAGGGGCAGCGCCGAGCCTGGCTCCGGCTGTCGGCGGGATTAACCGAAACCGGTGGGATTAACCGAAACCGGCCGCTGCCAGACCGGTTCCTGCTTCCCGCTTCTTCCCGCTGCCCCGTGGGCACCCGCTGGGCTGTCCCCAGATGTCCCTGGCTGTCCCTGGGCTGCCACTGTGGCCTCGGCCACCACCAGGGAGCCCGTGTGGGGACGTGTCCCAGGGGGTCAGGCGGGCTCAGGGCCGGGTGTCCCCCCAGAGCGGTGACATCCTGGAGTGCTGGAGGTGGCGGCTCCTCCAAGTCCCCTGGGCACTGTGGCTGTGCCCAGCAGGAATGGCCCCAAGGGATCCCAGCTCTGTGCTGGGGCACCCACGGTCCCCAAAGGATCTGGGATCTGCTCTGGGTCCTCCAGGGATCCTTGAGGGACTGGGGATCCCCAAGAGATCTGGGATCTGCTGGGGGAACCCTTCCAGGGATTCCTGAGGGACCCATGACCCCCACAAGAGGCAACTGGAGATCCCAGAGGGATTTGGGATCTGCTTTGGGGATCTTTCCAGGGATCTATGAGGGATCGGTAATCCTCTCTGGGGCAGCAAAGTGATCCCCAGGAGATCCTGGCTCTGTGCTGGGGAACCCAGCAGTCCCCAAGGGATCTGGGATCTGCTCTACACTCCCCCCTGGGGATCCCTGAGGGAACTGGGATCCCCTCTAGGGGCAGCTAGGGATCCCCATGGGATCTAGGGTCTGCTTGTGGTTTCCCAAGGATCCTCGAGGGACCCAGAATTCCCTTAGAGGACAACTGGATCTCTAATGGATGCAGCCGGGGATCCCTGAGGGATCTGGGATCTGCTCGGGGGATCCTCCCAGGGATTCCCGAAGGACCTGGGATTCCCGCAGGGGTGGCTGGGGATGCCCGGGAGATCCCGACCCTGTGTGGGGACGCTCATGGTCCCTGAGGGATCCGGGATCTTCCCTTGGATCTTCCCCTGAAATGCCCCAAGAATCCCCCCCGAGGGCATCCGCAGCATTGCGCATGCGTCCACACCCCAATTATCCCCGCCCTCCGCCCGTTCCGATTGGTCTGTGCCGCCTGCTTTCAGCCAATCGCGCCACTGGCACGTGGCTCTGTCCTCAACTTCTGCCTTCTGATTGGTAGGAGGGCGGGGTCTGTCGGACGGAGCGCATTTTGATTGGCTGAGGCCAGAGAAGGCGGAAGCGAGGCGGCGGCGGGCGGCATGGAGGTGTGGACAGTAACGGGGCCGGGGTCCGGGGGCCAGCTCCGGTCCCCGGCCCTGCCGGAGAGAGCGGGAAAGGGGCTCAGACCCGCGGGGGAGCGGGAGCAGGCCGTGCCAAGGCCTAGGGGTATGGGGGTCCCGGTCCCACCGGGCCCCGCCGCCCCTCACCTCCCCTCAGGTCTCTCCTCAGGACTATCAGAACGTTCCCATCGACATCCAGACCGGCAAACTCCTGGGTACGGCCCGTGTGGGAAACCCCCAGGGTGGGCAGGGGCTTTGGGTGGGAGGTGACACCGGTCACTCGTGCCCTTCTCCCCCGGGGGGGGGTTGTCACCCTGTCGTGTTGCCCCCCCCCGTGCTGTTTTGTCCCTGCCCAGTGGGGTGACACCCCACCACCCCCCCCCCCCCCGAACTCCCCTTTTCCCTTCCAGCCTTGGGGAAGGAGCTGGGAATTTGTCCCAGTGTTTAACCCCTCTGCTCAGTGGGGATGTGGTGCACAGGGAGGGCAGCCCAGGGGGGTGACCCCCCACCCTGAGCCCCTCCCCGTTTTCCCTCTGGCAGACTGGCTGGTGGACAGGAGACACTGCAACCTGAAATGGCAGAGCCAGGTGCTGGTCATCCGGAGAAGATCAACGTGGCCATCCAGGATATGCCAGAGAACCAGGAGATCAAGCAGCTGCTGGAGGGGGCCTGTGAGTGGAGCTGGGATTTGGGGTGTCCCAGGACACGGCAGCCAGGGTGGGGGTCCCTATTCCCAAAGGTTTGGCTGTTGCATCCTCCCCCTGGCTGAGGAGGGGACGAGGGGTCACCGGCATGGCCCCTGCTGAGACCCAACCTCCCAGGGCTGTGCTGGGAGCAGGTGGCACCAGGTCAAGGTCCCGGTGACCGTGTCCCTCCCTCTGGCACAGACCTGCACTACTTCCACTGCCTGAGGATCGTGGAGATCCTGAAGGGCACTGAGGCCTCCACCAAGAACCTCTTTGGCCGCTACTCGTCCCAGCGCATGAAGGTGACTCTGGGTCTGGGGGTGGGTGGCCAGGGGTGGCTGGGATGTCCACAGCCCCCCCCCCCCTCACCCTCCTCTTCCTCCTCCTCCCCAGGACTGGCAGGAGATCGTGTCACTCTACGAGAAGGAGAACACCTACCTGGGTGAGGCAGATTCCCCCACGGGGAACCCTTGGGGGTGGCTTTTTTGTCTGAAGATGGTGGGGAAAGAGACAGGACATGATGGGCCTCCAGCTCCCAGCTGAGCCGTGGCCCCGAGGGGCCTTGTGGGGGGGGTTGGCACGGCCGGTCAGCCCCCTCCTCACCCCACCTCCCCCTGCAGCCGAGCTCGCCAGCCTCCTTGTGCGCAGCATCAGCTACGAGATCCCCTCGCTGAGGAGGCAGCTGGGGCGGTGCCAGCAGGCGCAGCAGGAGCTGGCCCGGCGGGAGGAGGAATGCCAGCTGGGGGCAGCCGAGCTCCGGGAGCGCTTCCTGGCCTCCTGCAAGCAGTACGGCATCACCGTGAGTCCCCCGGGGGTCCCGCCCTGCCACCTGCTTCCGCAAAGCAGCCCCCTCCTCACACCTGCGTTTGGCCTTTCAGGGCTCCAGCCGGCGCTGCGTGTCCCATATTTATCCAGTATCCGAGGTTTAATTAGAGGAGGAAGATGTTGGCTCCTGATTTATAGTTCTATGCAGACAGGCTGGGAGAGGGGGGGTGTTCAGCCTGGAGAAGAGAAGGCTCCAGGGAGACCTTAGAGCACCTTCCAGTGCCTGAAGGGGCTCCTGGAAAGCTGGGGAGGGACTTTGGACAAGGGCAGGGAGTGAGAGGACAAGGGGGAATGGATTAAAACTGGAAGAGGGAGATTGAGGTGAGACATGAAGAGGAAATTCTTGGCTGTGAGGGTGGTGAGACACTGGAACAGGTTGCCCAGGGAAGCTGTGGCTGCCCCATCCCTGGAAGGGTTCAAGGGCAGGTTGGATGGGGCTTGGAGCAACCTGGTCTGGTGGGAGGTGTCCCTGCCCATGCAGGGGGGTTGGATCTAGATGATCTTTAAGGCCCTTTCCAACCTAGACCATTTATATAATGTCCCCACAGTGTCACCTTACCTATGCGAGGAGCTGGGGGGATGTAGGGTGACCCCACAGCCCCTCTGTCCCCTTCCTGGTCACCTCTAGCTCTGCAGGCAGAGGGTGAAGCAGCTTTGGCTGCCATCCCACCTGCCCTGAGGTGTCCCTGCTCTGTCCCCCAGGGTGACAACGTGCGCCAGGAGCTGCTGGCCTTGGTGAAGGACCTTCCATCCCAGCTGGCCGAGATCGGGCAGGAGCCAGTGCCCTCTCTGAAGCCATCGAGCTCTACCAGGCCTGTGTGGAGTTCGTGTGTGAGAGGTGGGTCTGGGGGTGCAGGGAAAGACAACCCCCCCCCCCACCCTGTATCCCCTCTCCCCATGGCTGGGGACAGCGGGTTGAGGCGGGGCTCTCCTGAGGGGACCATGATGGGGATTGGGGGTGCTGAGAGGAGGGGTCCCTGCCCTACCCTGGCACTGGTGTCTCCCCCAGCTCGGCACAGCCAGTGGTGCCCCTGCTGAGACACGTGGGCAGGAGAGGCAACACCACCGTGTACGAGTGGAGGAGGGGGCTGCAGCCCCTGCGGGTGGAGCGGCCCCACCTGGAGGAGCCTCCAGAGCCCCCCAAGGAGGACACGGTACGTCCCAGCCTGGGAGAGCCCTGCCGTGTCCCTCAGGGTCAAGGTTAGGTCAAGGTCAGGCCGTTTGTCCCCGGGGTTTCAGGGGGTCCCGTGTTCCTTCTCCCCACAGATCGACTGGGGGGACTTCACCCTGGAGCCGGCCGGGGGGGGGTGATGGAGCCACCACTGGGGGAGCCCAGGCTGAGGAGATCGACTGGGGGATCACACTGGAGCCTGACCCACAGGTGTGGGACCCCTGGCTGCACCATCCTGGGGTCTGGGGTCTGCTCCAGACCCCGGGTTGGGGACCTGGGGGTGTCCCTGAGAACCCCCCCAAACCCCACAGGACACTTGTTTCTTTTGCAGCAGGATGAGGGCATCGACTGGGGGGACGGTGACAGCGAGGGGGTGCAGATCACTGTGCTGGAGGCTGGCACTGAGGGTGAGTGTGGCTGTGAGGGGACACGGGGGGCTCCCAAGGGGTGGCAGGCAGCACCTCCCCTGCCTGCACTCCCCCTCCCCTGCCTGCACTCCCCCTCCCCTGCCTGCACTCCCCCTCCCCTGCCTGCCAACAACCCTGAGCCCCCCAGGTGGCACCTCAGGGACCCACTAACAGTGCTGTGGAGTGACACTGAGCACCCTGGGTGGGACAGGCTGGGGGGGGGGTACAACCAGCCTATGGAGGTCCCTCCCCTGCCTTGCTGAGCCCCCCATCTTGTCCCTCAGTGCCCGAGGGGGTGGCCTGTGGCTCTGATGCCCTGACGCTGCTGGAAAACACAGAGACAAGGAACCAGTTCATCGACGAGCTGATGGAGGTGAGCGGGACAGGGGGGGTCAGAGCTGGGTAAGGGGCTCTGCCACCATCCCACCAGCAGTACCCGAGTGTCCCCTGGCCCTGTCCCCACAGCTGGAGCTGTTCCTGTCCCAGCGGCTGGTGGAGATGGAGGAGGAGGCTGACGTGGTGGCTGTCAGCCAGTTCCAGCTGGCCCCCCCAGTGCTGCAGGGCCAGACCAGTGCCCGTGTGGGCTCCCTCCTGGGCAGCACCCGGGCTCTGCTGGGCCAGCTCTGCACCCGCAGCATGCAGCACCTCTTCATCATCCTCGCCTCCCCCAGGTCCGCACTTTTTGGGGGGGACAGAACTGGTGGGAGGGTGGGGACACCGTGGGGCAGATCTTTAAGTGGCCTTCCAGTGCCTGAAGGGGCTCCAGGAAAGCTGGGGAGGGACTTTGGACAAGGGCAGGGAGGGATGGGAGGAGGGGGAATGGATGAAAACTGGAAGAGGGAGATTGAGGTGAGACATGAGGAGGAAATTCTTCCCAGTGAGGCTGGTGAGACACTGCCCAGGTTGCCCAGAGAAGCTGTGGCTGCCCCATCCCTGGAAGTGTTGAAGGGCAGGTTGGATGGGGCTTGGAGCAACCTGGTCTGGTGGGAGGTGTCCTGCCCATGCAGGGGGGTTGGACTAGATGATCTTTAAGGTCCCTCCAACCCAAACCATTCAGAGAGTCTATATGATCTGGAGGAGGAGGTGTCCTATGGTGGGGATGGGTGAGGGGGTGACAGGGGGGGTGTCCTGGCTGTCCCCAAACAGGTACGTGGAGCGGGTGACTGAGCTGCTGGGGCAGAAGCTGAAGCAGGCAGAGCTGCTGCTGGCCAAGAGGGACACCATGAGCCAGAAGCGCCGGGAGGCCTTGGCTGAGCAGGGAGCCCTAGAGCCCAAGCTGGACCGGCTGCTGGAGAAGACCAAGGAGCTTCAGAAACTGGTGAGGAAGGGAGATGGACCCCCCGGCAACACACCCCAAACCCCCCCAGCACCCCTTGACCACCCCCCTTTCCCCCTTCACTTTCACAGATTGAAGCAGACATCTCCAAGCGTTACAATGGGCGACCAGTGAACCTGATGGGTGTCCCCCAGTGAGCCCCCTCTCCCACTACCATGCCAGGCCCCCCCAAACCTGGAGAGGAGCAACGTGGGGTCCTAACTCCCCAGACACCCCCCCCCCAGTTCACACCCCTGGGGCACCAGTGTGGCTGGACCCTCACGGAGAGGGGAAATTTTGCTGAATAAAGCCAAACCCCTCCACCCACCCATCGATCTGGCTCTTCCCATGATGGGGGCTTGACTTGAGGGGGGGGGCGAGGAGCCCCTAACCCCCCCCCCTCGGGGTTGACCCCTGGGGTGTGGGCTGCAGGGTGACCCTGGTGACGCTAGACCCTGTCCTTGGGGTGGCTTTTGTTGGAGAGATCCCATTGTGACCCCGCCCCCCTAGGAAGGGCTGTCGGCGATGGGGGGGGGGGGGGGTCGCGATTCGATTTTAATTTCATAGCAGAGCAGTTGATTCATGGCGGGTTGTCGCCGCTGGTGACGCCTGTAATGACTTTCCATCAGGATGAAAAGTGGGAGTGACACGCTCATTATTCCTGCCGCTCGTTATCACCGCCCCGGGGGGGCCCCCCCGCCCCTGCCGGACAGTGAGCGATGGGGCCCATTAATCACCCTCCCCCCACCCACCACTCAGCCCCATCCATTCCTGTCAGCACGGTTATACTGGGTTGTACTGGGGTATACTGGAGCGACCCCCCTCCCCCCCCGCCCCGAACTTCTCTTGGGAGGGGGGTACCACACCCGCTGTACGTCATGTATTGGCCACATCCCCCCCGTTACGTGGCGCTTGCTCATTGGTTTGGTTCTGCTGGGGGCCCGCCCCCCCCCAGTGGGGCTGGGGGTCCAGCCATGGGGGGCTGTCGCCACCGGGGGTGGCCATGGGGGCACCTGGTCCTTGTCCCCGTTGGGTTGGGGATCGCGGCTCCATAGGATCGAGTGGGGGGGAGGGGGGGGGGGGCGGGGGCTTCTGCTCCAGTGGGTCGGGGGGATTCTGGCCCCATGGGGTGCAGCTGTGGAGCTGGAGGGGCTCCTGCCCCATGGAGGCGGGAGGATCCCTTCTCTTGGGGGGGATCCTGGAGCAGTCGGCACCCGAGGAAGACGTGGGGCTGTGTGGGATCCCTGTCCCCCTCCCTGCTGTCCCTGTCCCCCTCCCTGCTGTCCCTGTCCCCCTCCCTGTCCCCCTCCCTGTCCCCCCTCCCTGTCCCCCTCCCCTGTCCCCCCTCCCTGTCCCATTCCCTGCTGTCCTGTCTCCATCCCTGTCTCTCCGTCTCCATCCCTGTCTCCATCCCTGTCTCCATCCCTGCTGTCCCTGTCCCTATCACTGTCCCTGTTCCCCTCCCTGCTGTCCCTCTCCCTGTCCCCACCAGCTTTGGGGCCCTGGGGGGCAGATCTCCGGGTTCATCGGGACCCCCCGCCCCTGCTCAGCGTCCCCCCCCCCGGTGTCACCGCTGTGTCTCCACCACCGTGGTGACACGGGTGAAGGTCACTGAGAGACAGCCCAGCTTCGGGGAGCCCCTCATTACCCCCCTAACAGTGATTAACGGCCCAATTAACCGTTATTTTTAACTCCTGACTGCTCCGGGATGGAGCTGGGAACCGTGGAAGGCTCCCCCCCCCCGAGGCCAGGGGGGAGCTGGGGGGCCGGGGGCCCCCATCCTGCCGGGGGGGGAGGGAGCTCAGCACGGGGTCTGGGGGTCAGCATCACCATCGTCTCCATAGCGAGCAGTGGGGAAGGCATCCGGCCCGGGGGAGGGGGGCACAGCCATAAAGCCCCCTTTATTCTTAACATCCCCCCTCACCGTGGGGCTGACCCCTGACCCCCCCAGAGGTCAAAGGGCAGTGCCCCCGCTGGGGGTCACGGCTGGGGGGGGGGGGGGCTTTAATGGGGAATTAAATGAGTCGGCAGTGGAGATGGGGGGCGGGAGGGGACGCCAGTAGTGCCCCCATGGCACCGCCCCCCCCACCCTCCTGGGGGGCCTTCGTTAGGGTGGTTGTTATTAATGTCACTGTCGGGGGGGGGGGGGGCTGCCCCCATCCCATCGCCAGGGAAATATCGGCTGTTCCCATGATCCAGGGCATTACCGGGAGATAATGATGGAAAAATAAAATACCCCCAGCCTGGCGGGGAGGGGGATCGGGGATGGGGGGGTCGGGAGGTTTCCAGCCACTCCCCCCATCCCTGCCTGCACCCTTCCCTGCCCCCCCCCCCAGATCTGTGTCCCTTGGGCTGCGTTTAGGGCCAGGGGGTGGGGGGCACGTGGATGGAGGGGACACGGACCAGGAGGACATGTGGCTGGCAGGGACACACAGCCCCGGGTAAGGAGCCCCCGGGACTCTGGGATCCCCTACAGGTCCCTGTTCACCACCCGGCTGTCGCCCCCCCCTCGCTGGGTGACTGTCACCAGCCGGGACGGGGGGTCCATGTCCCCCCCCCCCCGGGGGCTGAGGGTTTGGTTTGCTCAGACAAAGGGATGAGGCAGGGCTGGGGACACCCCGAGCCGGTGTCACCCCATCTCTGGCTCTGCCTCGTCCCCGGCGAGGGGGGGGGGGTGGAGGCCCGGCTGCTGCTGCCGCCCCCCCGCGCCAGGAGGAGTTTGCTTCCCGATTAGGGGCCAGCCCCGCTCCCCCTAATTATAGCCTCGGCCGCCATTTCACTCCATCAGCTGCTGAACGAGGCGGAGCTGGCGGGAGGGCGGCCCCTTCCCCCCCACACCATCTGGGGGGTCCTGACCCTGCCCCCTTCGTGCTGTCCCCAACCGTCCCCACGGCCCCGCTGCCCTTGGCTCTCCCTCCCTCCCTCCACTGTCTCTCTATCCCCGCATCCTTTCCTGCATCCCTCCCTCCATCCCTCTGTCCCTGCATCCTTCTTTTATCCCTGCATCCTTTTCTCCATCCCTCCATCCATCCTTCTATCCTCTGTACCCTTCAATCCATCCCTTCATCTTTCCCATGCATCCCTCCCTGCCCATCCATCCATCCATCCATCATCCATCCATCCATCCCTGCATCCCTCTGTCCCTGAATCTTTCTTGTTATCCCTGCATCCTTTCCTCCGTCCAGCCTTCTATCCCCTCATCCTTCCTTCTATCCCCTCATCGTTCCCATCATCCCATCCCATCCCATCCTCCTTCCCTCTATCCTTCCATCCTTCCTTCTAGCCCTCCCTCCATCCCTCTCCCCCTCCCACCCCTTCCATCCCCTCGCAGCCAATTTTTAGGGCGCAGAAGCCGGACCAAGGTCTCCAGGGGGGGCTGGGGCAGAGGCAGAGGTTCTCCCCCCTCCCCCGAGCCGACCCCCTCCGTCCCCCCCCAGCTCTGCCGGCGCTTCAGACGCTGCAGCTGCTGAACGGGCTCGAAATCTCGTTAAAACCGTCGGGAACGGGGCGACAGCTGCCCCCGCACTCCGGGGACGGATGTGTCACCCGGGGGGGGGGACACAGCTTCGCGTGGGGGAGGCGGAAACAGAGACAAGGGAAGAGTCGAGGCAGCGGGGAGGGGAAAACCCTCGGGGTTTGTTTTTGGGGAGCGATCGGGCCGGAGAGGGGCTGGGTGTGCAGCCCCCACCCTCCAGCAGCAGTCATGGGTGTGATGAGCTGGGGGGGGGGCACTCAGCCAGGGGATTTTGGGGGAAGGGGGCTGAAGGAGGGGGGGCTGCCCCCCATGCCGCTCTCTAAGGGCTGCTCAGGTGCCCCCCAACCCCAGCGGATGGGGTCCATGGCCCCCTGCCCCCTCCTCCCGGGCGAGGTGGTCGCCCTGGCTGGGCCATCCATCACCATGACAGGGCGAGGAGGGCCCCCCTCCCCCGGCACACCGACCCCCACTGCCCCCCGCCCCCCCCCCGCCCCGGGGTCTCCTGTTCCGTGCTCATTCTCTTTCTCTACTCTTCGGGAGACAAAACTCGCTGACAAGATGGAGGCCGGGCCATCCATCAGGGCGGCCGCTGGAACCACCCCCCATAATGAGTCCCCTTCCCGGCACTGTCACCCCTCGGTACCGCCACCCTCCCCCGGGACAGCCACCCTCCGGGACAGCCACTCGCCGGCACTGTCACCCCCCCAACCATCCCCATCATGTCCCCCAGGGACTCGGGGTCCCCACTGGGGTGGGGATGGAGTGACCGTAGTACAGCGTGACTGGGGGGGTGACATGAGTTTGGGGTCCCAAACGGACAGGGATTCGGGGTGCAGGGGTCTCACGGCTATGGGCTCAGGGTGGGTTTGGGTTTGGGGATGGCCAGAGGGGTGACACGGGGCTGGTGGAGCTGTGGGCTGGTGGCCCCCAGCCGTGTCTCGCCCGGGGAAGCCCCCAGGTCTGCGTAGTCGCCGTGTCCCACTGAGGGACACCCGGGGCCCCCCCAGCCCCGTGGTCCCCTTTGTCCCAGGGCCTTTGTGCCCGTGTCACTTGGGGGCACCAGCTGTCATGGCCGGGGACCGCGGGGCCTTCGCGCTCCTCCTCCTCCTCTTTGTCTCCGCTCCCGCTCTGGGACTGCCCGGGATGGAGGGGGGGATCCCCCCCAGGGGGCAGCTGCGGACACGCAGCCCCCGCCCTCGGTGGGGCAGCCCCCCCTTATATCCCAGAGACGTGGGGTGCATTTCGTAGCCGGGATCCCCAAGCGTGGGGCACCGGGGCACCCCCGCGTTGGGGAGGGTCTCTGGGCCTCCCTAAGGTGGGAAACCCCCACCTGCCCGGCCCCCGTGCCCCCCCACCGCCCCCAGGTTTGTGGCAGGGCAGGTCCCGCCGAGGGCTGGCCATGGGGGCGGGGGAATAGACCCAGGGGGGCATCTGGGGAGGGGGCGGACCCCTGGGAGGGAAGAGGGGAGGCTTGAGGGTCGGGCTGGGAGCGTCCCCTCCTCGGGGACACAGGGACGTGGGGAACACGAGGGGGGTCTCCCAGCCCAGAGGAATAGAGGCGCTTTGGGGACGCTGCGAGAGGGGGGTCCCGGCTGCGGGGACATCTGCCTGGGCCCCCCCGGAGGGGCGTGGGCGGTTCCACCAGCTGCTCTCCCTGCCCGGCCCTCGGGGGGGGTCCCAGGGAGAACGGGGGACGATCCATCAACGTCTGGGGCGCCGCCCCCCACCCACAGTCTCCTCGCAGCCCCCCGAGCTGGGTTGGAAGGGGTCGCGGCGGGGAGGGGAGGTGTGTGGGGAGGACTTTGGGGTGTCGCTTGCGATTTGGGGGGGACGGCACACCTTTGGGGGCCCACGAGGCTGCGGGGTCACCCGGGAGGGGCTGGGTAGGTGGGGAGGGATTTTGGGTCAGGGGGAGGTAGCCACGAGGGGTGTGGGGAAAGGGGTGATTTGGGGCGTGGGGGTTTCCAGGCTGGTGGGGAAACCAGGGTGAGGGTCACTGCGGTGGGGGGGGGTGTGTGTAGTTGGGGGATTCCCACAGCAGAGGCTTCCCCAGGATGTGGGACCCCAAGGAAGAGGGGTCTCTGTGATAGGGGGGAAGGAGGGTCGCTAGGATTGGGGGGACCCCCAAGGCAAGGATTTGGGGGAACCAAATGGGGGGGGGGGGCGCTATGATGGGGAAGAACTAGAGGAAGGGTCCAGCGGGGGTCCCGGGCTGGGGGTGGGGACTCGGGGAGGGGCGGTCCCGGGGCGGGGCTGAGGGAGGGTCCCGGGAGAGGGGCAGTCCCGGTCGGGGGGGTAAGCTGGGGGGGGGGGGTCGTGGGGAGGGGGGGTCTCGGCGAGGGGCGGTCCCGGTGTGGGGGTCCCGGTCGCTCCCCCAGGGCTGCCGACAGGTGGCGCTGTAGGATCGCGAATGCGCGGCCCGGGAGGGCGGGGCATCCCTGGAGGGGCGGGGCTAAGGCGGATGGGGCGTGACCACGAACCTATAAAGGGAGGGGCTGCGCCAGGGAGCGTCGCGCAAGAGGCGCGCTGCCACCGCGGCGTGAGGGGGCGTCGCACAAAAGGTGGTGGAGGCGGTTCCTTGGTGGGTGGGATGGGGGGGAGTCCCTGGGCTGGTGTCCCGGGGTGGGGTATTCCCACATGGCAACTGCGGGGTCCCGCAACCCCCCGCCAGCCCCAGCCCACCGTGTGCCAGACACCACTAATCCGCGGTGGCTTGAAATCGTGAACCCATAGTTGTTGCTTTTTTACAGAAAAGCCCATAAATGGCTCCTTTGTCTCCAAAAGGAACGCGTGGAAGAGTGAAAGAGCCCCGGAGCCCGGCCTAGGTGGGTGACATACCCATGGGGACCCACTACCTGACATGGCTGGTGGAAGGAGGACACCAAACCAGGGAGAAAAACTTTATTTGTGGCTGGCTCTGGCCAGGAGTGAGCATGAACAGGGAATCAATTCTTCTTCATTAGTGGTTAATTTTTTTCCTTGGTAATATTAATGCTTGGGGAGGATCTAAGACCTGGCAAGGGGCTTCTGGAGGTGACACAGTCGGGGAGGAACTGGTCCAGGGGTCTGAGCTGGGTTGGAGCGGGAGGATGCCAGGAAAGGTCCGTGTGTCCTGCCCACCCAGTGTCCCCCAGCCCTGGGGTCCCACTTTTCCATCCAGCCCCTCCAAGGGGAGACCCTGGGGCTGTCAGGTCAGTGGGAATGGCTTGATGTGCTCCTTGGTGGGCTGCAGGACCTGGCCCGAGACCCCAGGGATGCAACCTTGGGGTGCTGCTCTTCCTGGCCAGACACCTGGGTTCCCTTGGCTGGGGGGGTGCACACCTCGTGCTGAGCAATTAGGGGGGTGTAGGACCCTGTGCCAGGGTGACAGGGACCCAGGGTATATGTCCCATCTCCATCCTGCTGGGTGAAGCTGGGTGCTTACCTGGGACACAGCCAGAGGGTTGGCATCAACCTGGGGGAGGGAAGGGGACCTGCCTGGGTGCCCCGATGTGGGGACCATCCCCTTGGCACCCATCCTGTCACCCACGAGGACCCCAACCCTAATCCCAGCTGGATTCTCTGGCACAGGGAAGGGTTGGGACCTCCTCGGAGCTGCCTATTTGTGGCCACCAGTGTCCCCCCGCTCGGAGCCACCTGCCAGGTAGTCGAAGAGGATGAATCCATATGGAGCCGGCTCCGGGGCCTGGGGGGGAGAGAGACTGAGGAGGGGGAGAGGCAGAGGAGGGTGGAGGAAGGCCAGAGGCCATGCTGAGGGGCGGCCACACTCACCCGCAGGCTCAGCCGCTGGATCACCTGCTGGGGGTCGCTCTCCAGGATCACCCTGTGGAGCAGCACCGAGCTGTGATCCCCCTGGCACCACGCCGGGGTCCCCAGCACCCCCTCAGCACCCTGAGATGGGGCCAGCCCCCTTCCCAGCACCCAGGGGGACGATGCCACCCCCTGTCCCTGCAACCAACCCCCGTGCTGTGCCTGCTTCTCCCCTCTGCACCTCCCAGCAGGAGCTCACCCCTTATCCACAATCTCATCCACCACCAGGAATGTCCCCTCCATGTTGTCCAGCAGGCAGCGCTTCTCGACCTCCTTCCTGGGGACAAGAGGGTGGGAGATGTCACTGCACCCAGTCATGGTCACAGCCTGGGGTGCTACGACCCGGACCCCCCCCCACTGTCCTGCCTCAGTTTCCCTGCTTGAGGCAGGTGGGTTTGGGGGCAGGGACTCACCGCAGGAGGTGGCTGAGGGCGTCGAGGAGGCAGGTGAGCACGGCCAACAGCATCAGCTGTGGGACAACAGGGACAATGGGGACATCAGAGGGGCAGGGGGGGGGTCCCCAGGGATGGGACATCCCCCCCCGGACCTACCTCGTTCTCCTGGCAGCCCCCCACCACGTAGAAGAAGAGGTCAACACTGCTCCTGTAGACGATGGTGAGTCCTTCCATACAGGTGATCTCACCTGCACAAGTGGTGTGGGGACAGGGGGGGTTGGTGTCCTCCAGGATGGCATCAGAGGAGACACTGCTCCCAACCTGGTGCCCCCCATGATCCAAAAGCTCCCAAGTGAGACACTCCCCCCCCACCAACTCACCACCCGCCTGGTGGGTCTTCCTGAAGATGTTCCTCTCGAAGGCCACCTGCTCCTTGGCCGTGGGAAAGGTGCCATCATAGTACTGTGGGGATGGGCAGGGGCTCAGCACCAGCACGAATCCTGCGTGGGACACCCAAAGCCCCACTGGGACCCCCGAGGTCACTGCCAGAACCCCTCAAGACCCCACAGCCTCATGGGGGGGATGGCTGAGGCCAGGTGAGCTGGGGTGGGGGGAGCTGCAGGACCTGGGCAGCATCCCCTGGGGAAACTGAGGCAGGGGGGCTGAGCTCACCTTGGCCAGGAGACGCTGGCCGAGGCTGTCCAGGATGAGCAGGGCCTTCACTGTGTACAGGGAGGGCTCCTGAGGGGGCAAGGGCCGGGGGGGCTCAGCCCTGTGGAGGGGCTGCCCCCCTCACCTCAGACCACCCTGAGCTCCCCCGGATCCTCTCCCTTGGGGTCCCCCTGAGGTCTGGATTCTGTGGACCCCCTTCACTCCCCCGTCCCGCCTCCACTACCCCCTGTTCCTCCTCATTCTCCCCCAATTATTTTTCCCCACTCTCCCCATTCCCCCACCCCCCTTCTCCCCCTTCATCTCCTCCTCCCACCAGCAGCCCCTTCCCCTCCCTCGCCCACCCTTTCCCCATGCCCCCCCTGCTGCCCCTCCCGCTGTTCCCCCGCACTTTCCCCTGTCTTTTTCCCATGTTTTTTTCCCCGTTTCATCCCCTCCGCCCCCGTGGTTTTTTCCTCATGTTTTTCCTCCCGTTTTTTCCCCATTCCCCGTCCCCCGTTTTTTGCCCGTTTTCCCCCATTTCTCCCCATTCCCCCCCCGTCCCACAAGAAGTTCCCGGCGGGGCTCTGGAGCCCCGGTCCCGTCCCGGCCATACCGGCCCCGCGGCCTCCATGGCTCCGCCGCCCCGGGCCCCCCCGCGCTGCCGTTCCCGCCCCCCCGGCCCGCTCCGCTCCGCCCCGCTCCCTGCCCTGCATCCCCTCCCCAGCCCCAGCCTTGCCCCCCCACCCCAGGCTCAGCCCTTCCCGCAATAGGGGAGGAAAAGGGGGTGAGGGTCCCATGGGCGGGGGTCCCGCACCCCAGTGTGCTGCGGTGCTGGACGCGCTGGGGGGGGACACGTGTGGCCGTGGGGGCGGATGTGCCCCCCAGTGCCCCCCTCCCACGCCCAGGCACCTCCTTTGGTAAAAGACCCCCCTGGAGGGGGTGGGGTGGGGTAGGATGGAGGCTGGGGGACCCCCCTTGTGTGTGAATTGGGGGTTCAGGAGGGCGCAGCCGTGTGGCGGGGGGGGGGGTGTGGGGGTGTCACCCTTCACCCAACCTCTGCTGCCTTTAATTTGGGGTCACCACCCCCCACAGGTGACCAGGAGGAGATGGGTGGGGGGAATCCTTGCAGCGCAGGGTCCAGCGGGTGGGTGCCAAGGCTGTGGGCTCTGCTTGGGGGGGGCTGGTATCCCCCCGGGTGCCAACAGGAGGGATTGTTGCCGTGGGGCACAGACCCCCCCCGTACCCCTTGCTCCCATCCCTGACCTCTCCCGCTGGTGGGACACTGTCCAGACCTGTCCAAACCATCCCCACCCCGAAAAGAAACTGGGGGGCAGTTTTCCTATGACACCCCCCCTCCCCGAGCTGGAGGAAGGCTGGGAGCCAGGCAGGGCACGGGGACGGGATGCCTGCCAGTCCTCCAAATAGCCCGGAGGCGGAGGGGGGGGGAAACATTAAAAATAACCCGGCTCGGGTTGCTGCCCACAGCCCTCGGGGGGGGCAGCCGGAGGGTTGGAGGAGTCTCCTGTAGCCCCGTTTTCCCTGTGGGATGCGGGGTGGGGACACACAGGGAGATGGTGCCCAAATAACACCCATGAGCTGAGGCAGCCCCATCCCAACCCCCTGGGTGTTGATGGGGGTTGGCAGCCCCCCCCCCCAAAAAATGTTCTCCGCTTCACCCCCAAATTCCCCACCCCAGCCCCAAATGTTCCACCCGGTGTGGGGTGGGCTCTGGGTCTGGAGAGGAACGCTCTGCCACGGGAGCCGTGCCTGGAATTCCCGGTTGTGGCACCACATGGGCTGGGGACACACCCGGGCTTTGGTGCGTGTTCCGGGGCTTGTTTTCCAGGAGGAGATGAGCCAAACGGAGCAGCCCGTGACCCAAAAATCACTTTAGATCTGGGTGCTTCCAAGACTCCTCACCACCTCTCCCTGGCCACTCCGGTCTCTTTTCCTTGCTCTGCCTCCCTCCTCTTAGCATCGGGGCTCTCTGTTTTTGGGGGGATGAGCAGTTTGTCCCCCCCATCTCTCAGCCATGCCTGTGAGCTTGGTCCTTGCCATAAAAAAAACACAAACGGGGTTCTGCTCATCCCACCACCCTGGGAATACACCCCCGGTTAGGAAACCTCACCCTGCTGTGAGGTGTTGGAGCCCGTGCTCGTTTTTCCACCTTTTTTTTTTTTTTTTTCCGATGAACTATTGTCTCTGGCATCCTGTTTGTCCAGGGAGTTTCTGGTGTCTGGGTTTGGCAGCTGCGGCCGCTCCGGGCAGCTGGAATGTTGCAGGAATAGCAGGCAGGAGTGGAGCTGCCTGCCTGCCTGCCCTCACCTGCCTCTGCTGCCAGGTCTGGCAGGGGTTGCCCCTCACCCCGGGATTGTTTTGGGCAGGGAACCTGCAACCCATTGATGGGGGAATAATAATAATAATAAATTAATAACCTGCTCAGAATTGATGAGTTTTAATGCTGCCCGTGCCTATTTATTTAGTTGGTGGGGTTCCTGCTGGTGATCTGGTGGTTGATCATCCCGGAGAGGTGAGGACAGGATGAGGACCTGGTGCTGGTTGTTCACAGCACCTCTGATCCCACAGCTCTACTGGGAGATCCTGGAGCATTTAATCCAGTGACATGGCACAGGGTGCTGGGTGAGGTGTTGGGATGAGCTGCAGCCCTTCCCTCCCCTCCGCGGGGTAGTTCCTGTCTCAAAAGGCATCAGATGTTGAGACCTTAGTTGCTTGGTCAAACCTAAGCCATTCCATGGGTTCCCACATGACAAGCAGCGGCACTCCAGGGACAACCCACAGACAGGGTGACTGTTTTGGGGTGAAGAGTGACAGCCAGACACACGGACAGCCCCTGGCACAGGAGCAGCTCACAGGCAGGGAGACCCATCCTGCTCCGAGCACCAGAACCTTGGGGACATAGTGTTCTCCCCTGGGCTCTCCCCTTCCCTGCGGCACTTGGCCAGCCCAGTTTGGGGCCAGGATTTATGGATTTATGGATTTATGGATTTATGGATTTATGGATTTATGGATTTATGGATTTATGGATACATCCATTGGCACCTCCGGTGGAGGGGCAGCCAAGTAGGAGGGCTTGCTTTTCTCAAGGCAAAAACAGGCCTGGGTGTTAACCAGCCGGGGTAGGCCGGCTGGGCAGCTGGCAGAGCGTGAAATTAAAGATGGTTAATTAGCTGAAGCAATGAAGAAAGCAAAGCGTGGGGCTGGCGGGCAATGATGGGTCTGGGCTGCGCTCCCAGCCCCACCACTGACTCACTGCAGGGCCCGGGGCGAAGCTTGGGGCTCAGTTTGGAATCAGTCCTCCTGTCTGCGGCTGCCTCGCGCCTGCGCGGGGCCGGGGACGTGCGAGGACCGGGGCAGGGTCATCTTTAGACCATGTTATCAGCACGGGGGAAGCCCCCGGGCTGCTTTTGGGGGAGCTGGCAAGGCCAAGGGGCTGTTGCTCCACCTGTGGTGCGATCCCAGAGGAGGCCCCGAGCCGCCTTTCCCCCAGGTATCGGTGCTGGGCGACCATCGGGGAGGTGTCGAGGCCTGTGGGGGGGATGGAGGCTCCGCCATGGCGGCCTCAGGCCTCGCCCAGCGCTGGGGGCCCGGGGCACTCGCTGCCATGGCAACAGCTCCGGAGGGGGGGGCAAGGGGGGCGGTGCCTCCGCGCCGCAGGGATTGGTGGGCGCCGCTGGCAGTCAAGCGGCCGGACGGGCGGCTGAGTCCTGTGCGTCGTCTCATTGGCAGCCGCCGCTGTCACTCGGCGGAGCTGCTGCGTTCCATTGGGCGCAAGCCTTGTCACTCAATGGGTGAGGGTGTGCGGGCCGTGTTGTCCGGCTTCTCCTCTTTGATTGGCCTAGCACGGGGTGCCAGCGGCCCATCCTCGCATTGATTGGCCGCTCTCCCTGCCTATCTAGGTTGAGGTGGGATCAACGCCCCAACGCTTCCTTACCATTGGGCCGCTGCTTCGTCCCGCCTCTCCTTCTCGGGCGCTGATTGGCGGCGGCGCCGGGCGAGGCGGGAGGGGGAGGTGGTTGGCCAGGGCGGGGAGCGGGGCCGGCGGCGGCGGGGCCGGCAGCGAGCGGCAGCGAGCGGGTATCGGCGGGCGGAGGGACCGGGGCGGCGGTGGCGGAGCAGGGGGTGCGGGCCGGGGGAGCTCGGGGCGGGGCGGGCGGCGCTGAGGGGATGGCGGGGCCGCGCGGGGGGGGAGGCGGGTCACGAGGTGCGGGGGTGTCTTAAAGGGCCCGCGGCGGGGGAACGGCGGGGGGGGCACATGGCAGCGCTGGAACCCCCCGGGAGGGGAGAGCGGCGAGCGGCGGGGCCTGGTGGTTCCTCCCGGGCAGCGCGGTGAGCCGCCCCGGCGGGAAGGCCGGGCCGGGGCGGGAGGAGCGAGCCCGGGAGGCCCCGGTGTGGCGCTGGGCAGGGCTGTTTGTCCGCCCCTGGAAAACCCCTGAGGGGTTTTTATTTGTGGAGCCGCTGGCAACGGGACCGAGAGGAGTGAAAGGAGCTGGATTCCTCCAGAGAGGGGGGAAGTTGACGCACCGGCCTAAGAATAGCTCAGGGAGGGGAAGTGTGGACAATGTTGTCCCCAAAGGTAACCTCGGTGCTTTCGGAGAACCGGCCTTTGGAGCGACGTTCTCGGGGCGCGTGGGGGACCCGCCGTTTCCCGGTGCGGTAGCTCCATGTGGGATGTTGAGGGTGGTGCCTGCTCGGCTCCTTATCGCCTGTGCTCTCCGGGTCTGTTTCAGCAGCTGATGAAATCGCGGCCAAGAAGCGGAGGAGTCTTTGGACCTGCCCGTGATCGGGACCTTTGACTGGTAAAAGGCTCCTTGAAGAAGCTTCTTAAGGCAGAAGAAGGGAAGAAAGAGCAGCTGGAGGGAGCAGACCCCGTCCTGGAGCTTTGGGAATTGGGGGGGGAGAGAGGAAGTTGCTGCATGTGGAGTTTTGGGACAGTAAGTCACATGGATTTTTACGTAGCTGCATGGTCTGTGTTCTCAAACAGTTGGGAAGAAGAGGAAAGGGCAAGAGAGGGTGGAGGCTTCTGGGGAGGGTTTGTTGCTTCTCGAGAGTTAAATCTTTAATTACACTCTGCTGACCAACTTGTGAGCTCCAGAATTTGAGATGAAAAACAAAGTCAGCTTGAACCCCAAGTCTTGAAGGTCCCTTAAACTTTTATCCTGTTCTTTTAGCCATAACCTGAAGGCTGGAGTCGTTGCTATATTTTGTTAGTTGGAAAGTGGGGCAGAGGAAGAGCCAAACCCAACCAACCTGTTGTGTGGAGAATTCATCTGACGCTGGGTTTGGTGTTGGTGTTTTGTTTTTAATTCTCAAACCCTTCCACCCCGTTTCCTCCACCACCAGAAATGCTTTCTCTGAAGAAATACTTCACCGAAGGCCTCATCCAGTTCACCATCCTGCTCAGCTTGATCGGCGTTCGTGTGGACGTGGACACTTACCTGAACTCACAGCTCCCCCCTCTCCGGGAGATCATCCTTGGCCAGAGCTCTGCTTACACCCAGACCCAGTTTCACAACCTGAGGAACACCTTGGATGGGTATGGCATCCACCCAAAAAGTGTAGACCTGGACTATTACTTCACCGCTCGGAGGCTGCTCAACCAGGTGAGGGCCCTGGACAGGTTCCAGGTGCCCACCACCGAGGTCAACGCCTGGTTGGTGCACAGAGATCCCGAGGGCTCCGTGTCCGGGAGCCAAACCGGCGCCGGGATCGCTCTCGAGAACGGGAGCGGGCTGCAGGATGGGAGCAGTCCTGACAGCGGGGTGAGGGAGAGCGGAGCCGAGCAAGGATTTGGGGAAGAACTGGAAGATTTGGGAGCGGTGGCTGCGCCGGTGAATGGAGA
Source organism: Hemiprocne comata (assembly GCA_020745705.1). Lineage (NCBI taxonomy): Eukaryota > Metazoa > Chordata > Aves > Apodiformes > Apodidae > Hemiprocne > Hemiprocne comata. The sequence goes on along the minus strand of CM036609.1, from coordinate 5,041,884 downwards.
CCTGACCAAAGAGGTAGGCAAGGACCTTCTTTCGACTGGGGAAGGGGGGAAGGGACCCTTGGGGTTGGAAAAGGGACCCTTGGGGTTGGAAAAGGGACCCTTGGGGTTGGAAAGGGACCCCTGGGTGGGCAGAAGGGGACCCTTTGGGGGGGGGGGGTCTTGCCCACCCAAGGGAGCTGTAATCTGTTAGTTGTGTGTGGTCTAGCACTTGGGAAAAGCTGGTTTTCCCTTGGGAATGGCGTGACACTAAATTAATGTTCACTGAGATGGTCCAGGGGTCCACGTGGGGTGTGTCTTTTGTTGTTTGTTTGTTTGTTTTTCCTTTTGGGTTTGTTTTTATTCTTGGTCTGAAAGTAATAATGAAAAGGTGGGGTGGGTGAGGAGGGGAAGGGTCGGGGTCAGCGTTTCAACCTGCACATGGAGCTTTTGTGTTGTGAAATCGAGGAGAGGAGGAGGCTGGGAAATCAACAGGGGCGTTGGGTAACAGCCTGATCCCAGGTGCCGGGAGGGGTGGTTGGGTTACTTGGCTCTGGAGTTGATCCAGCGCTGATCTTCACGGCTTTGGTTTTCACCACGGAGGGGTAGGGAGAGGTGAACTGGAAAGCAGTTTGTGTTTAGGTTGGGTGTTGTTTGTTTCGGTTTGTTTTGGTGTCTGAGCACAACCTTTCCCAGGCTGTGATGCAATCATCCTGCTCCCCACGAGCTCTTTTTCCTTCTTGGCACCGCCGGGGTCACGGCATGTTCAGCGTCTCCCTGTGCCGGGGTTGGTGTCAGTGCTGATTTACAGCCGCGGGTCCTTCCAGTGTCCCTCCTGCCTCATGTCGGTTGTGTCTGGGATGAGTTGCTGAGGTGTTTGGGCACCGGGAGAACCGGGTTGGGCCACGGCCACCCCCCGTCCCCTGCAGGCAGGGGTGGGCAGCAGCTCTGTAGGCAGCTGTTGGAGATGCCAGAGGCTTTTGTCATGTGGCTCTGGTGGGCAGGGAAGGGGGTGAGGGATGTGGTGGGAAGGCGTGGATGCCGGGGAGACAAAGGTGAGGATTGTTTTGGGTCTGGGATTGAGGGAGAAGCAGCGGGATGCTGCCGTAGGAAGGGCTGGATGGTGCTGGTGGGCAGCGTTCCCCTCCCTGCCGGGATCTCTGGAGGTGTTTGGGGTGAAAACCCCACTCTGGGATCAACCAGCAACCTTGGACGTGTCACGGGGAGGAGCTGTGGTCAGAAGGCTGCAGGGGACAGACATTCAGCTGCTTCCCTGAGGGTGGAGAGGGATAATTCCCTGTCTTGGGAACAGGGAAGAATGGGATGAAATGCCTTGGACAAGGTCAGGCCTGATGGCCACGTCCTTCCCCTCGGCTCGGCTCAGGGTGTTGGGTCTAAAGTGCCGTGTAGAGAAACCAGGATGGGATGTTAGGGAGAAATCCCACAGATTTAAGCAGCAGGAGGCCGAGAACGCCACTGTTTTCCAGAGGCCTGTTTATTCCCGTCTTAAACCCCGCTCCAGCATCCAGGCCGTTGCTGCCACCTCCAGAGGCTGCAGCCCCAAACCCGCCGGCTCCAGCTGGACTTGCCAGGAGTGAAATTCCCAGCCAGTCTGGGCGCTGCCGGGCGGGAATCAGGGCTGCTCCATCCTCTGCAGCTTCCCTCGGGCCCTTCCTTCAGGGAAAGGTGAGGAGCCTGGCTCCACCTTCCCTCATCCCGGTTGTTCAGGTGTCTCTGCTCTCCCTCGGCTCTCCATTTTATCCCTTCCCCCCCCCAAAAAAAAAAAAAACAACAAAAAACAACACAACAACACCCAACAACCCCGGCTCAGCCACCAGGGGAGGGTGTTTTTTGGCCCAGCGCCAGGAAATCCCAGTCTGCCGGTTCCCGAATCCCACCCACGTCACACTGTGCGTGTCACCCACCGTGTCACCCCCTCACACCGCCCTCTCCCACCCCCCGCACCCCCCTCCATCCCATCCCTAGGGAGTGTGTGTGTGTGTGTGGGGGGGTTCCCACGCCGGCTCCTGCCCCATCGCCTCAACGCGACGACTCATTTCAAACCATTTTTATTATTATTGTTTAATTTGATTTTTTTTGTGTGTCTTTATCTCGACTCCCCTGCAGCAACTGCCCAGTTTTTCCCAGCTGGGAATATCGTGTGAGGGCTGCAGCTCCCGGCAGGCTCTGGGAGGCACCTGCAGGTTCCATCCATCCCCCCCCTCTCTAGGTGGCCCGTGGTGACGATCTGCAGATGGCTTTCGGAGCCGGGATCGAAATTTTTCCATGACTTTTCCTGGCACTTAAAATATTGCGACTCCCTGTGGGCCCCAGCGCGACCTTGCTGAGGGAATAGGGCTGGGATGGATGATTTTTAGGAGCTGGATGATGCGGTGTTGGGGAAACATCCAAAAATAGGGAATTTGGGATTGGTTTCTTTTTTATCGTCCCATGGGGGGGGTGCCTGCTCCTTCTTATCCTTCTGCCAAAGCTGGGTTGAATCCCGAGGAGGTTCCTCTGCAGCATTGGGGGTGGGGAAGGCGGGAGGCTCCGCTGTCCCGGTGCCGTTTCTCACAAGCGGAGGATAAAAAATACGTGGCGGTCGGGACATGTGATGAGCTGTCGGTGCTCAGCCCGGGGGACAGACCCCCCCCCTTCCCCAGCCCCGGGTTGGGTGTGGGGGTTATCTCCTTACACTTGGGGCCGTGCCCGCTGTGAGGGGCTCGGAGCCAGCGGGAGCTTTGGCCCCCCCAGTTTGTATGAGGGAGTGTTGCCCCCTCCCGGGCCGGCCGTCGACCTCTCGCCGGGCCGCGGGTTCCCGGGGAAGGGGACCGGGGTCTCCCGTAGAAGAGGGTCAAGGTCACCCCGGTATTCCCGCCCTCTCTCCGTCCTCGGGGGGTTCTAGGATGAGCTCCCCCCCCCCCCTCTCCGCCGCCCCCAGCGCAGGGCGAGGCCGGGCCCGGGGAGGGGAGGGGGCGGCCCGGTGGGCGCCGCGCGTCCGCTCCGCCGCTGCCCATTGGCTGAGGCGGCGGCCCACGTGGTCGGTGATTGGTCAGGTCAGCGGCCCACGGCGGCGCGGATTGGTGGAAGCCGCCGGTGCGGGGCGGGGTTTGGTGGATGAGGGGGCGTGGCCTGGCTCCGCCGCATCCCGGCGGGGCGGGGGGCGGGGCCTGGCGGGCGCCGCAGCCACGGTAACGGCGGGGGGAGGAGGGGGGGGGGACACGGGCGGGGCCGCCGCAGCCCGGCCCGGGCGGGGCGGGGGAGCCCGGCCCTGCCCGGCCCGGCCCGGCCCTGCCGCCGCACCGGGGAGGTGGCTCCTGCCGCCGCAGCCAGAGCGGGGCCGCGGGCACCTGTGGCCGGTGGGGCGGAGCGGAGCGCGGCTCCCTCAGCCGCCCCCCGGTCGGCGATGCGTGCGCGGCGCCGCGCCCCGGCCAGCCCGCCCTGCCGCCGCCTTTCCCCCCCGCTCCCCCGGGGACCATGATCGGTGTGTGCCGCGGCCCGGGCGGCAGCTGGGGACATGAGAAAGGTACCGGGAAGGGGGCGGGGGGAGAGGGGGCACTCCCCGGTGCGGTTGTGGGGGGGAGGGAGGGCTGCGGGATGGTGTGTGTGGGGGGGCTCCGGTAACGGCGGCAGCTGAAGTTGCATCAGGTGGGTGGAAATGCGGGGATTTTCCTGCCGCGCACCCACCCCACCCCTTATGCAAATGGCCGGGATGGCACCACGGGCTGATGCAAGGCGGCCACCGAGGCCCGGCCGGCCCCAGCCGCCTCTCCCGGCGGCCGACGGGCGGCCATGGGCGGCGGGGAGCCGGGGGCCGGCCTCAGCCGCCATGCAGAGCCCGCAGAGCCGCCCTCCCGGGGAGGCAAAACCCCCCCGGGATGCTCGGCGGGTGGGCTGCGGGTCAGGGTCGGGGTTGGTGAAGGAGGGTCCCTTGGGTGTGGAGTCTGCCCGTGGCTGAAGGAAATCTGGTCTGTGTCTTTCAGGACATCGATTTGATTGACATCCTGTGGAGACAGGATATTGATCTCGGCGCTGGGCGAGAGATTTTTGACTACAGCCACCGGCAGAAACCCGAGAGCGAAGTGGACAAAGAGCGGAGTGATGGGAGGGAGCGCGGGGACGGCTGGAGGAGCGGAGGGAGCCAGGGCTTGGATAGGAACCTACTAGTTGATGGAGAGACCGGGGAGAGTTTCCCTGCGCAGGTAACACCCCCAGGGCTGGCCGGGCTGGGGGCTGTGCTTGGGGGGTCCGTGATCCTGGGGGGTCCGTGATCCTGGGGGGTCCGTGATCCTGGGGAGACCAGGGGCTGTCGGGGTGTTGCAAGGGGACTTTAAGCTGCAGGATAAGGGCTTGTCCGGGTGGGTGAGGGGATTGTCCAGGTGGATGAGGGGATTCCGTGCTGGGAAAGCTGCCCGGCGGGCCGGGAGCCGCAGCGGGGCGGGCAGGGGAACGGCCGTGTCACCCTCGGCAGGGCGTGAGGACGAGGGCGGCTGGTTCCTGCTGTGCCCCCGGGCCGTCTGGCAGAGGCGGCGGCGCGGGCAGGCGCAGAGTCCCCTCCAGCCTGGAGCAGAGTCCTTGTGCTGGCTCGGGAGCAGAGGCAGCACGTTCCCTTCCCCTGCTGCGCTCGGGGGCTGCTCTGACAGAGCGGGAGGATGGAGCCTGCGAAGCACTGGGTGGGGCCTCTGGCTCTTTTTGGATGCGCTGTAATAAAGCCCTGCTGTAAGGAGCTGGTTTCTCATCACCACCTCCCTAATCCCGGGGCTACGACTGCTTGTGTTTCACATCAGGTGCCCGGTGTGGAGGATCAGACAGCCCTGTCCCTGGAGGAGTGCCTTAGGCTGCTGGAGGCCACCTTCCCTTTCGGGGAGAATTCAGAGGTGAGTGGATGGGGCAACGGCTTCTGCCCCTCAGTGGATCCGGATCCAGAAGGGGGGAGGCTTTCCGTTGCTCCCTCCCCTCTCCTGCCCCTAACCCAGACTGCAGAACCAGCAATAAATTGGGTTAATCTGTTCAAGGAGGCTCCAGGCATCGCACCGGTGAAACCAGCAGGGGAGGTGGTGGGGGGGGGGGGGGGGTTGGGTTGGTCACAATTAATTAAAAAGACTTCTGGCTTTGCTTCTAATTGAGTTCACGGTGAACTGTGGAGGAATAACTGCAACCAGTTTGCTTTGAACAAAGGAGAAGCGATCGCCCGCCCGGCCTGGAAGGGCGTTGGGGATTGCTGGTCCCTGCTCAGCTGGGGACTGACTCTGCCTCACGTGGTCAGTTTCCAGCTGCGGATGTCTCCACCCTGAGCCAAGCCGTGCCCGGCGAGAGCAGGGCCACCCCCGGCCAGCCCAGCCTGCTCTCTCCTCTCCTCCCCGAGACCGAATCGCCCTTCGATCTGGAGCAGCAGTGGCAGGACCTCATGTCCATCATGGAAATGCAGGTGAGCTCCAGGTGGGGTGTGGGGAGGTGTTTGTCCGTTGCTGTTCCGTTGGATTTAGATGCCGTGCCTGTCCCGGCGTTCCGTTCTTGGACACTTGGGGTTTTGGGTTTTGGCCTGGTTGGTGCTGCTGTCGTAACCCTTCTGCAGGCAGGGCACTGGAGTGAGCTCCTTCTGTGGGATCTGGAAACCTTGTCCTCCCTGTTTTTGGCCAGGAGCAAGGGCAGGGCTCGAGCATGGCTCATTTACCGAGCTGTTCCCCATCTCTTCTAGGCCATGGAAGTGAACAACACGACGGCAGAAACCCTGTACAACAGCACGAGTGGGGACCTGCTGACCTCCAGCTACAGCCTGGCTCCCACCACCCCCATCAATCAGAATGTCAGCCTGCATCAGGCCTCGCTGGGGAGCTGCTCCCAGGACTTCTCCCTCTTCAGCTCGGACATCGAAAGCCCCTCCATGGCTGGCAGCTCAGCCCTGCTCCAGCTGGCGCCGGACAACTCCACCGGCCTCAACACCACCTTCGGCTCCACCAACCTGAGTGGCATCTTCTTCCCTCCGCAGCTGAACAGCACAGTCAACGAGACAGCTGGCCCCGAGCTGCCAGACCCGCTGGGCGGTCTTCTGGACGAAGCCATGCTTGATGAGATCAGCTTGATGGACTTGGCCATCGAAGAAGGTTTCAACCCGGTGCAGGCCTCGCAGCTGGAAGAGGAGTTTGATTCCGACTCAGGTCTTTCTCTGGATTCTGGCCACAGTCCTGCTTCTCTGAGCAGCTCAGAAGCCTCCTCCTCTTCCTCCTCGTCCTCCTCGTCCTCTTCCTCCTCCTCGTTTTCTGAGGAAGGCGCTGTCGGCTACAGCTCAGACTCTGAAAACGTGGACTTTGAAGAAGCAGAAGGGGCAGTTGGCTACCAGCCAGAGTACAGCAAGTTCTGCCGCATGAGCTACCAGGACCCCTCACAGCTCCACTACTTGCCTTACCTGGAGCACGTTGGCCACAACCACACCTACAACATGGCGCCGGGAGCCCTGGATCCCGAGGAGCCCAAACTTCCCAGCGCGGGGAAAAAAAGCAGCAAGGAGAAGCCATCAGAGTTCCTGGATAAGCAGATGAGCAGGGACGAGCATCGAGCCAGAGCCATGAAGATCCCTTTCACCAACGACAAGATCATCAACCTGCCCGTGGAGGAGTTCAACGAGCTCCTCTCCAAGTACCAGCTCAGCGAGGCTCAGCTCAGCCTGATCCGCGACATCCGGAGACGAGGCAAGAACAAGATGGCTGCCCAGAACTGCCGCAAGAGGAAACTGGACACCATCCTCAACCTGGAACGGGACGTGGAGGACTTGCAACGCGACAAGTCCAAACTGCTCAGGGAGAAAGTGGAATTCCTCAAATCCATCCGCCAGATGAAACAAAAGGTGCAGAACCTCTACCAAGAAGTGTTCGGCCGCCTGCGGGACGAGAACGGGCAGCCCTACCCCCCCAGCCAGTACGCTCTGCAATATGGCAGCGACGGCAGCGTCCTCTTGATACCTCGGGCCGTGGCCGATCAGCAGGCCCGGAGGCAGGAGAGGAAACAGAAGGACCGGAGGAAGTGAAGGGATGGAGAGGTGGGAGGAGCCGGGGACGCTCCCTCAAGTGAGAACTGGAGAAGGGCTGAGCCTGGAAGTACTTTTAGGAGGAACTTTCATGCCTTCTTATCCGATATATCTTCTCAAAAAAACAAAACAACACCACCACCACCACCACCACCACCAAACTAAAACTGCTGCCGGTCAGTGTGTGGGAGAGATGGGGGGGCTCCCCGCGGGGAGGGGATGGGAGGAGCCCACCCTGCACTGCCCAGCCCGGCACCTCCCACCACCTGGAATCCTTGGAGCGCAGGAAAGGAGCTGGTGTCACTGGGGGTGAGATGGGCAGAGGTGGAAAAAAACAAAACAAAAACTACTGTTAGGAACTGGCTTTAAATAAGAAAAAGAGATTTAAGCAAATGAACTTAAACAAGTTATAGGAGAGACATTTTTCTGAACTTCCAAAGTTCTGTGATTTCAGGTAGTTGGCTTATTTTATTTTTTTTTCCCTTTTATTCTATTTTTTTTGTTGTTTCTTTCTTTTTTTTTTTTTTCCTGACCCAAATTTTGACATCGGTGTGTGTGATTCAATCTGACTTAAATTCCAGATTAACCAACATCCCTTCCTAGATCAGACCAGTGCACACATGGAAACACAAGTGGTGCGACTTCCATTAACCCTTTCCAGGCTGAGGAAGCTCAGAGGCAGAACCAGGAGAAACTGTACGTCCGGAAGAGCTGTGACACCTTGGGGCTGGGTTTGGGGGGGCCTGGGGGGAGAGGGGGGGCACGTAGAGCTTTAGGATTTTTTTTTGGGGAGGGGGTGTGTGTGGAACTGGAGAGGGTTAAGAGGGTTCCTGCCATGTGTTACCCCCCACCTCTCCTCTCCCACCACCACACTCAGAGCATGTCACTGCCGTGCTGGGACGCTGGCACACGCAGCAGCCTGCATGCAAACCCTGTCTTCTCCCCCAAAACTGCTGGGGGGCCGGGGTGGGGGGGGGGGGGAAGGTGGTTGGACCCCCCCCACACACACACCACCCCTCCCAGGTCTGCATACAGCACAAGGGGAGATGGGGGGGGGTGCTTCTCCCCCCCCAGGCCCTGAGCTGGTCACCTATAGACCTTAGACAACTGGTAGGATTCCTGTTCCTTAACAGTGCTTGGATTTTTGTTTGTTTAGGGCTTCAGCCCTGGGTTGTTAGTTTTTCCCCCCCCCCCCAATAGGGTCTAGAGTGCTTGTGTTGAGTAAAAGGGAGAAGCCCAAACGTTCAAAGCTGCTAAATGTTCTCTTTGCCATAAAGATTCCGTGTAACCGTGTGATCACATTATAGGATTCTCTTCTGTCCCGAGGTGTTGGTCTGACTTCCTTTGTTTTCAGGAGGGGGGTGGGGGTAGTGCCTTGATCACTGTCGGTCTCTGCCACCACGGAGACCATCCTAGAAGCTGTATTTACAATATAGCACAGCTGGGAGTGTAACTGACTTTACCAGCAACTGAAAAAAAAAAAAAAAAAAAGCTTAAAAAAAAAAAGAAAAAAAAAAAAAGGCTTTTCCAAGCCAGTCCTGTGCATGTGATCCAGGGAGAGGGCAGAGGGAAGACTGGGGGTGGTAACTCAAGGGAAGGAAACCCAGGAAGGCAGGAGGGACACCTGGAGAGGAATGTCCAGCCTTGGGCATGGTTTTTTTTTTTCCAGGCTTTGGGAAAAGCAGTTGGATCTTGGGGCATTCAGGGCCTTTGCCCTGGGCCTGAGTGCCACGAGATGGAGTGGCCAAGACCCTGGTGGGTGCTCCCAGCCCCTGGGGGTCAAGGCTGCACTTACACATGAGATGAAGCACAAGTGGTGGAGCTGTGGGTGTGGGGAGGTTGGAAGGGAGCCCTGCGTGTATGTTTTAAATTATTTTTTTTTCCTCTTAGAAACTTTTACTTTAATGATCTGTGACCTGTCAGGGAAAGAAGAGAGATTGTGTGAGCACAGGACAAAAATAAAACGGCTTATTCACTGTACCAGCCTTTGGTGCCTGGATTATTTCTTTTTTTATTTTTTTTTTTGTAAAAGATTAAGCATGTCAGGGAAATGAAACGGCCTCTTCTTGGGGGGCTTCATTGCCCACGGTGGCTCCTGGCTCTCTCTGGCTGTGCCAAGATGGGAGGAGGTCGGGTTTCCCTCCAGGAATGGAGTTGCTGTCATCCCAGCCTGCAGGGAATGGCCTCCGAAGGGAGGGGAAGTGAAAATGCTCCTGGTTTGTGCAGCTCCAACCCTCCCTTCCCACCGGCCCCACCTTCCCCACAGGTTTCGGCTGGAGCGTTGGTGAGGGAGCCAAAGTTTCTTCACTCCCAGTGTATTTATCTCAGGCTCTGCAGGCTGGCTCCTGCCCCAGCTCCCTCCCTGCAGAGCCTGAGCCTTTCCATGCCTGGAGGAGTGAATGTTTGGAGCACCTGGAGCTGACAGAGGGGCACTGTGGCCCCTCGGGCTCAGCATTTTGCCTCTTGGCAAGGGGTGGCTGGCAGCTGGCTCCAGCCCTGGCTTTCCAGCATGTGAAGGAGCTACAGGAAAGCTGGGCAGGGACTTTTTACAAGAAGGTGTAGTGCTGGGATGAGGGTTATTGGTGTTAAACTGGAAGAGGGGAGACTGAGGTTGGATGTTAGGAGGAAATTCTTGGCTGTGAGGGTGGTGAGACACTGGCCCAGGTTGCCCAGAGAAGCTGTGGCTGCCCCATCCCTGGAAGTGTTGAAGGGCAGGTTGGATGGGGCTTGGAGCAACCTGGTCTGGTGGGAGGTGTCCCTGCCCACGCAGGGGGGTTGGAACTGGGTGATCTTTAAGGTCCCTTCCAACCCAAACCAGTCTGTGATTCCCTGGGCAAGGGCTCAGCAGAGCTGGAGCCACATCCAGCCGGGCTCCAGGGCAGGCCCTGACTTTGCTGCTCTTTTGTGTGAGGGATTGAGCTGCTGGGGCACAGGCAGACACGGGGAGCAGGGCAGGCTGCTCTCAAGCCAGGCTGCTGCCAAACATCTCTGAACTGGGCCAGGCAGCAAGCTGGGCCCTGCAGCAGACACCAGGAGCAGCTCAGATGAACAAGCTGGGGATGGAAAAACCACTCCTGGGAACTGCAGCTGCACCAGCCAGGGGCTGGGCTGGTGCTGAAGCCCTGCCCTTAAAAGCAGCATTTTGGGATGTCTTCCTCCTGGCTCATCACTGCTTCTTTTTTTTTTTTGTGATAGCTGTTTTTTTTAGTTTTTTTGAACACTTCAATACCCACCAGCCCAGGACACCTCCCTTGGCCAGACACACCCAGAAGAGGCAGCAGGAAGAATCCTGCCAGCCCTGCCCTGCTCCCAGACCATCTTCCACCAGGATTGCTCTGGGGCAAATGTCATTTTTCCTGGGGAATGAAACCTCTCCTTGATGGGACTGGAAGAATTCACCTGAGCCCAGGCCAGCTCCACACATGGCAACAGCTCAGCCAAGGGGAACACAGAGCACAAAAATACACACTCTGAGGTGCTTCCCTCTCTCCTCCTGGGCTCCAGGGTATTTATTTCAGAGGTTCCTTCAGGGGCTGTTTTAGAAGGTAATACCAGCTCACAAAAAAAACAAAAACAAAAACAAAACCTGCAAGGATTTCCCCTGCCCTGGTGAGGCTGTGAGGAGGTGACAGCCCTTCTGGGGGGGGGTCACTGCCTGGAGAAGGGAAGTGGAGCCCACAGAGTGCTCGGATGCAGGAGGATCCACCACAAGCTCCAGTCTCCCTTCCCTGCCTCTTCCCTGCAGGATGGGACCTTCTACATCGTGTCTCCACTCCTGTGACCAGACACATCCTTGTCCATGCACAAAGAAACCAGCAAACCCCCCACAAGGCCTCCAGCTCCCTGTGGGGGGAGGCAGCAAAGCCCTGTTCCCCAGCCTCCTGCACGGCCTCAGAGCTGAAAAACGAGCCTGACAAAATCCATTCCCTCTGGCTCCCTGCCCGTGCCCATCCCATCCCACCCAGAGCAGCCAGGCACTGTTTTTGTGAGTTATGGAGCAGGGGGATGCAGACAGGAGCTCCACCAGCTCCTCACCCCCCCACCCTGGCTGCCTGCCTGCCAGCCCCTTCCTTGGGTGAAGCCCAGACCTTCCCTTTTCCCAAGCAGGAAGCACTCAGCCACCAGCAGGGCCTCCTGCTTCTGGTTTCAGCCACAGCAGCTGCTCAGCAGCCCTTTGAACCCGTGTCCAGCCCCTGCCCGAGCCCTCAGCACTCACTGCTGGGGACAGACCCTGTTTTTACGCCGGGGGGGGAGGACACAGGAGCTGCCTCTGCCCTTCCCTCCCCTGCTTCTGGCAGCCCAGGGCAGCAGAGAGCCCAGGGAAGCCCACCTCACCATCACCCACACACCTCTGAGCACGTTATGAGGGTCGTGGGACTATTTTTTTCCCATTCCTTGAAGTGCCACAAGCCAAAAAGCCAGGAGGGACCCCGGGAGCTGGTGCTCACACAGGAACCCCACACGTCCTCAGCACAGCTCCAAACCCACCCCAGGATGGAGCAACGTGCCTCTTCCAGCTCCCTGCTGCCACCCATTCCCTGGAGAACATCCCTGGGAACCACAGCCCCTCCTAAGTGGACATTACCCCTTCCATCTCTAGTCATTAATACAGCTTTAATTGCTGTCTCTGCTGGGGCAGGGCAGACGTTTCACCCCCTGCTGGGTACAGGCTGTTCTGTGGCCAATAACCTGGATTTCCACTGGCTTTGCAGCCCCAAAGCCCCTGCTCAGCCCTCAACACCTCCCAAAACCTCTGTGCTCCATTCTGCACTCTGCAAACACCAGAAACCTCTGAGCCAGGACCACAGTCCACCTCCCAGGACCACAGTCCACCTCCCAGGACCACCTCAGCCCGCTCCAACATCCGTAAAAGTCCATGGATCATCACCTTGGGCTGAGCAGGAGGACAGGTTTGCTCTTCTCCATGCAGGTTGGGACTGATGATCTTACATGTCCTTCCCAACCTGAACAATTCTATGATTCTATGCCCAGGAGCTTGAGGCCTTCAGCAAGTCCCTACCCAAGAATAAAGCCAGGCCATGTCTATCTAGATGACCTAGATGATCTTTAAGGTCCCTTCCAACCTTAGCCATTCTATGATTCTATGCTCTTCAGCCAAACAGTCACCAAGAACCACTGCCAGAGCTTTCAAAACCCACCAAGTGACAAAGTCTACTCAAGGTCCAGATGGGAACTGAAGGTCACTTACCCCAGCTCCAGTGCTGGATCCTGGCCAGGAACACCCGTGGCGGGCTCAGCCGAGGTCCTGGATCACAGCTACTCCTCTTGTTGAGACTCCACTCTAGACACTAACCTCTAGGAGACTTTTCTTCTCCAGATGGAAGCCAACAGACATCAGAACCTGCTGTCAGCTGCTCCAAAGCTCCTGCTGCTGTCGACACCCAGCCTGGAGCCACCAGCCACCTTGGGGGACCATGGCACAGCCAACCTGGCTCAGAGGGACCCACAACTGCAGGAGAACTTCCCTCTGTGACCTGCTCTACACCTCATCTCATGCACAAGGGAGCTGGAGAGGAAGGAGCAGGGCAGAGAAGGGGGGGGGGGAAAGAAAATAAAAATCAGGATTATAAATCTAAAATTTTATTGAGACAAAAAACTGACAGGGCTTGGTATGAAGTTAAAATCCAAACACGTACTTTACATTTAAACAACGTTTTTCACAGAAACCTAAACACATGCTTTTTTTTTCCTTAAAAAAAAAAAAGGTTTGTACAATGCAAGTCTAGATACATACCACCCTAACGAGGAGGTGCCAGGAGTCTGGTGGGGCTCAGGACTCCAGACATTAAATAGTTCAGTATTTGTAATAAATCTGATTTAAAAAATGAAAAACAAAAAACAAACAGAAAAAACAACCACAAGGAAACAACTCAGGAAGATTTGGGGTAATTCATCTGGCTCCAGCACCAAGGTCTGGCCTTCTATAAACAATAGTTTGTTATGGGAGAATATGGAATTGATTCCTTTTTTTTTTTTTTCCCCCCCCTTGTGCTGCTGTTGATTTCTTCTCCCTCCCACAACGAAAGGGCTCCTGATGCTGCCTGGCTGGACAGTCAAATGAAGGTGAGAAAAAGGAACAAGTAGTCAGAAGTCTCTCTTCCCACCCTCAACCCCCACCCCCCCCCGCACCCCAAATATTGAGAAATAGCACCTTGTAAAATGGAAAGAAGGGTAGAAAGGCTTGAAAAGGGTTAAAATCCACGCCCGCCCCGCCCCCCCCCACACAATGCCTGTGTCAGTGACTGGCAGTTCTGCTCCAGGACAATACGAATCACGAGTTTGCATTTTCACAAGTCTCCCCTCACCCCCCCTCCCCACTCCCACCCCCCCCACCCCCTAAAAATCACTGGCAGGGTTTGGAGGATCTCGGCTCCAGAGATCTGGACATTCACAGTTTCAGTCTCATGTCAGTGTCTCTGTTTCCTTAGTTCTGTCATCAATTCTGGGCACTTTCCCCCCCCCCCATTTTTTATTATTATTTTTTTTTCCCCCCCCCTTTTCTAAATTCAGGTTCTAAAAAAGATCTGGAAACGACCTGGAACATGTGTCACCAGACCTCTCATCTCCCTCCCTTCCCGATGAAACAAGAGACCAACTCCCAACCCCCCCCCCCCCTTCACATCCCTCCCCACCCCCCCCCAACCCAATACACCAGTAAATAGCAAAAGAAAACAAAACCAAAAAAACCTACACACATGCTACGCCGTAAAAATGCAAAGTTAACACTATTGGGAAGAAGGCTGTGGGTTGCTGAGATGGTCTTTGAAGAACAAGCAGTATCCATCTGCACTCCCTCTCCCCAGCCCACCCCTCCCCACTGATAGTCCTTCATGGAAGGGGCTTTGTCTCCTTCTCCACCCCCCCCCCCAACTGCAAAATTGACAGCTTTGAAACACCCTAATTCCTCCCCCCAGCCCCTTTCGTATCCCCCTGCCTTCCCCCCCCCCCCAACCTCCAAACAAATTGAGCTGGGCTGGTTTGAATCTGGACACAGCATGAAGCTGCAGAAAGCAGTTGAGCAGCTGCAGGGCACAGAAACCATACTGGTCTCTTCAAAGGGCATCTTCTCCAGCCATCTCTACACTCCCAACCCAGCAGAGCTGTGTTCTCTCCCTCTTGCTCAAACCCACAGTTCAGATCTTTTATACAAAGGCTGGCCAGAGCGGGTGCCAGGGGGGGGGTTTAGTTCTTGTCCTCTTTCTTGTCATCGTCCTCTGAGGGGTAGGAATGCCATGTCAACCTCTCCTCATAGAACGAGATGACCACCTGTGGGCACTTGATGTTGGCTTCCTTGGCAGGGACCAGGTCGGCCTCGTCCGAGTTCTTCCTACAGGCCAGAGCAGAGGAGCAAGTTAGGGAGGTGCAGAGGGGAAGGGGAAGAAGTGGAGACCGGAGAAAAATCGAGAAGCAGCAGGTAAATGGAGTCCCTGAGCTGCCTGAGGGATCCAAGAGACCCTTCCCGATGGCTCTGGAGCAGGGAGAAGGAGCACCATGAGCCCAGGAAAAATCCAGGCGTTGAGTTCAGCTCTGGCTCACTGGGGAGGGGGAGAGAAGCCAAAGGTGCAGCCCTGCCCCCAGCTTCCCCCCCCCGTGTACTTGTGGGATGGTGCCAAAAGCCAACAGGTCCCACAGCTCCACCTGGCTGGTTTGGCTCCCACCTGTGCCAGCAACAAGCCCCGTGTCACTGCAGCCGAAGGGGACAGGGCTCTCCTCTGGAAGCTGCAGCTCGTGCCATGACACCACTGCCCCTCTCTCTTCCCAGGCTCACAGAGTGGTGAGGGTTGGAAGGGACCTCTGGAGATCATCTAGTCCAACCCCCTGCTAGAGCAGGACCTCCTAGAGCAGATCCCACAGGGACATGTCCAGGCAGGTTTGGAATGTCTCCAGGGATGGAGACTCCACAATGTCCTTGAGCAACCTGTCCCAGTGCTCTGTCACCCTGGTAGTATTTTCTTCTATTCAGGTTAAACCTCCTGTGCTCCAGTTTGTGCCCATTGCCCCTTGTCCTGTCCATGGGCACCACTGAGCAGAGTCTGGCCCCATCCTCCTGCCACCCCCTGTAGATATTTCTAAGCACTGTTGAGATCCCCCCTCAGCTCCTTTCCTCTAAGCTTGAACAGCCCCAGCTCTCTCAGCCTTTCTTCATAGGGCAGATGCTCCAGTCCCCTCATCATCTTGGTGGCCCTCGTGCCTGCTTGCAGGGGGGGACATCTTAAGAGCCACACCATCCCAAGGGCCCTACCTGCTGGTTTCACATCCACGTTAGCCTCGGCGCAGAGGGTCCCCTCAGGCAGCAGCGCCATCGCCAAGAGATTTCATGCCAGGTAGCAGGGACTCCCCGGGAGCAGGTCCTTCCCTCTCTGGCACAGAATAAGTGAAGAAGTGACAGAGACCAAGACACACTCACCACTTCATCAGGAACATCAGCTCCCCGCTGGAGTCCGTGGCACCGATGATTCGCTCTGGCTCGAAGCCCCGGGCGAAGCCGCGTGGTTTCTCCGACTGAAAAAGGGGAAAACAAAACAAAACACCCAAGTTTCCACTTGTAGCACGGCAGGGTGACAGTGACAGCCCCGTGTCTGGTCACCAGGACATGGCAGGGGCTGTGGATCAGATGCTCAGACTATAACCAGAGGCCAGCACGGGGTGGGGGGTGTGATGGTCACTCAGGTGTGAACCCACCACGCCACGGGGACCCAGGGCAGCACAGCAGAGCAGCCTGCAAGCAGAGCAGCTGATTCCCAAGGCCCTGCTGGTCCAACTCTTGTGCTGGCCAAGATTCAGCAGCTCGTGGGGTGGAAACCAGGCTGCAGAGCCTTTTACTGTCCCTTTTCCCAAGCAGCTATGAGCACCCTGAGCATGAGGTTCTCTGCTCCACCTCATTCGAAGTGGGGGAACCCAACCCTTGCCTCCTGTTTCACCCCTTGTGTGGCTCTTCAGGAGAAGCTGGGGCTCTCTACCCTTTATGGTTGAAGAACTGGCCTTTCAATTTAGTGCCAGAGCTGGCTCTGGACTGTTGCAGAAGCCTGGCTTAGCCAACAGCTCATGCCTCCTTCCAAAAGCCACAGCTTTTCAAAATCCCGTCAACCATGTGCAATAGTTTCCCCTCCATGAAGGAGAACATGAAGTTGTGGAGCTTGGCTGCTCTGGCTCCTAGACACCGTGCCAAGAGTAGGGAGGTGAGCCCAGGAACCCCACCCTGCCTCACCTCCTCCTTCTTCTTCTTTGGTTTGCTCTCCTCCCCTTTGTCCTCCGTGTCAGACTCCGCTTTGCGTTTGCTGCCCTCAGACTTCTCGCTCTCGTGGGCGGTTTTCTGGGACTGCAGGAACTCTGCAATGAGGTCTGGGCAGTCGAGGTTCTCCTCTGGCTCCCAGGTGTTATCTTCACTGCAAAGAGACAACACTGGAGTTTCATACACGGGCAGCTCAAGGCAGCTTTCCCTGCCCAGAAAAGTCCTGGACACCAGGTCCTGCGGAGGCACCGGGGGAAGCAGCAGGCTGGATGTCCTTGCTCCATCAAACTGGACCCTGCCCTGATCCAGGCAGGGATCACAGAGTGGTGGGGGTTGGAAGGGACCTCTGCAGATCATCTAGTCCAACCCCCCCCCTGCTAGAACAGGATCCCCTAGAACAGATCCCACAGGGACACATCCAGGTGGGTTTGGAATGTCTCCAGGGATGGAGGCTCCACAGCCTCTCTGGGCAGCCTGTCCCAGGACTTTGTCACCCTGGGAGTATTTTCTCATATTCAGGTTAAATCTCCTGTGCTCCAGTTTGTGACCATTGCCCCTTGTCCTGTCACTGGACACTGCTGAGGAGAGTCTGGCCCATCCTCCTGACAGGGCAGGGCAGTTATTTTCCCTTCTCAGCAGAGAGATGCCATTTATTTTATCCAGCTTCTTGTTTCACAGCAGGTTTAAGGGGGAGGCAATCCCCACCAGGGCTCTGTTTGTGAGACAGAAGTGGGGTTTTTTCACCCAGGCCGTGCTCTGGCCACCCTGGGCAGAGCTGGGGGCACTTGGCACAGCTGTTTTTGCCAGGATGGCTGCCCTTGGCCTGGTGGCTCCATCTTACAGACAAGAAGAGGCATAAGGAGACTGAGCCTGGATGCTTTGGGAACCAAAGGCAGAGGAGGCACTTACTCAGAGAAGCCTTTCCACTTCAGCAGGTATTCCACTTTGCCCTTCACCACTCGTCGATCCAGCACCTTCTCCACCACATACTCCTCCTCCTCTTCCTCTAAGACCTCTTCCACTTTCTTCTTGTTCTGTTTTTTTCCCATTGTGCTGGCCAGTTTTTCAGCTTACGGGCGACGCTGCTGAAGGTGGAGAGAGACCCACAGGTTTGTGTCAAGGTCAGGGTTTGCCTTTGCCAGGCAGCAGAGGCAAAGCAGAGCCCAGGAATCCTGCCTGGGAGAAAACAGGCATCTACAAAGTAGGTAACACACAACGAGATGGGCCAGGGTGGTCCTGCCAGCTGAAAAGGCAAAGAGGAATCTCCAGCAGCAGCTGCTGCATCTACATGATGCCTTTTTAACACAAAGCTTTGGCTTTTTTGTCTCCCCAGCACCTTGTTTCACCAATTCCACCTGATTCCACCCCCTACTTTGTCCCTGTTCTCAGCACACCACGTCTCAACCTTGCTGCTCCCTCATGTCAAGCACCAACCTCCTGAAATGAAGCAGCAGCAGCTGCTCCTCACCTTGTCCTTCCTCTGCCATGTCCCCCTTGAACTGTTCTCTCCCCTTTCCTCCCCTCCCTGACCTGCCCCTTAGCTCAGCTGGACCCTGCAGAGCTGAACAGCAGCAGCAGGGACACAGCACCACTGATATTTAACTACAAATTAATAAAGAGTTAATCCAGTTAATTCAAGTCACAGCCCCTGCTACCAAGCTCCTCGCGTTCATTTCTTTGCCGGGTCACAGCTGTGCACTCTGGGATCTTTCTCTAACTCACCAACCCAGGATATGCTCCTTCCCCCCTTATCTTCTAGAGATGTTTAGTCAGTGAAAAATTCCTGCCTGGGTATGCAGGGCTTGCTGGGAAGTGGCAGAAGTGCCACCAAGCCCGGACACGGCCCAAGGCTACCCGCATTAAGTGCTAGGGACAGGGTGGCCCTGGGCACAGCTCCCTGCTTCCCACTGGCACAGGAGGGAACAGCCCTGAGGAGGAGGAACAGCCCTGCCAGCTTCCCCCGGGCTGGAAAGAAACACCTCCCAGAGCCAAAAACCACAGGGAGGCCCCACTCCCCTGCTGGGCCCAGCGGGAGCACCGTGGCCTGGGCAGATCCCGGTGCAGAGTCTCTTCCTGCTTCTGCTGGGGGTGGGGGGAGGGTGGCCGTGCACCTCATCCCTGCTGGGAGGGCTCGTGCTTCTCCTAAAAACACCCTCAGCTCCTTGGAAATGCTCTGTGGCCACTTCCCAGCTGGCACCAGTCAGGCCAGGAGGTCCCAGCCTCGCAGAGAAGATGCTGAGCCAGGTGAGGGGGGTGGGAACAGGGCACCTGCTCCTGTGGGAAGGGATTTTTTCCTTAGTTTCAAGAAAAACACAGAGTCCTCCAGCTCCCTGCCCTCACTGCCAGCCTCTGCTCCAAGGAGGTCCCTGCTGAACCAGTCACCCTGATTTAGATGGACCAAAGGGTTGGGAGGTTCCAGGTCTCCCCATCTGTTATGGCTGATAAGCAGCTTCACCATCACTGAGAGCTGCTGGCAGCAGGACCAGCACTGCCTGAAACCAACCTGCAGCTCAGCCTCCCCACACCCCTCCCTGCTCAACAGCTGCCCGAGGAGCTTTCATGGCTTCTTATTCCAGTCAAACACTTATTTTCTGCCAAGCAAAACGGCTGGTGAGCAGGTCAAACGTTACCTGCCCAGGAACTATTTGTTTCGCCACTCAAGTTATCTTGAATCTTCTAGAATAAATTTCAGCTGGTGAAAACCTCTGCCAGTTGGGGCTGGTGTGGATGGCACAAAAACTATCCCTGTGGATCTGCACTGGCTGAAGGAGATGTCTCAGCTCTTGGGGTACAACTGGGTGAGCTCCATCACACACACAAGATGCTGCTGAGTTGAGCAGCTGCCCTTAGAGCATCTTTCAAAGGAGTGGGCTTAAAACCAGCCCCAAACCAGCCCCCACAAAGACCCAGCTCAGCCCAGCAGAGAGGAAGGGAGGGAGCACAGATGAGCCAGCACGATCCAGACCCTCCCTGTGCCACAGACAGGGCAGGGGGGACATCTTCCCTTCACACCCTGGGGGCTGCTCAGGAAGCAGGCAGAGGACTGGCAACCAGGCCAAAGTGGCTGCTGTCACCTCAGGGTGTGTGGTGGTTGCTGGACAAGTCAGGGGGTCCCAGAGCTCAGGACAAGGTTTTCCCTCCTTCTCCTTGATGTTCAGCACTAGGAATCTCCCCTGCCTTTCTCTTAATGGTGGCCTTAGAAGAGGAGGTGGCACCCAAATGGGCTGCAGAGCAGAGAGGGATGAGGGAAGAACTTGTTCTCCTGCTGTGTTTGCAGAGCTCCAGAGGTGAAAAATCAACCTGCTCTGAGAGGTGAAAGAAGGGAGGAGTTCCCTGCCCTGTAGACCAGCAGCTGGGGTGGTGGCAGGGACAGTCCCACAGATACACCATGCTTCCCCCACGGATCCTTTACTCAATGCCAGAGGACACTCAGCCCCCCAAGGATGAAGTTTTATTGCCCTAGTCAATGGGGGGCAGGGGGGAAAAAAAACCCCCAACCACCCAGAAAGAGCCCATGGACACAGAGCCCTACAGGAGCACACACCAGAGAGGCTTTTCCCTCCTCAACTCCTGGGCTGGAACACCCTGACAGCATCTTTAATCAGAGGCCAGAGGAGGTGAAACCCGCGGGATGGGGGGGAGGAGGGTGGCTGGGCTGCCTGGCACCACCTCGGCTGGGGGAAGACACAACAATGCAGCCTCTGCCCTCAGGCTCAGCCCCCAGCAGGAGCCAGCGCGGCAGCAGGAAGCCCAGAGATCGTGTTTCACTCTGGAATTCTTCAGGCAGTTCCTTCCTCCCCTCCATCCTCCTCCTCTAGCACCCTGTGGCCACTGGAAGGGGGGGCGGCCAGAGCCGAGCAGGCCTCGAAAGAGATTCCCAAGAAGGTCCTGTCGCAGCTCCCAGTACAAGCAGCCTAAAAGGGTGAGGTCTTGGGCTTCCCCTCTCCCAGCAGGACCTTCTGTTCAGCCACAAGGATCCGAGTTGCAAACGCTGTGGTTACTGCTCAGAGCTGGACTTGTTCTGAAGGCACCTCGGGATGCCCAGCTGGATCCACCGGGTCACTTGAGCTGCTTCCTCACAGGCAACGGGGTCAAAGAGTCTGGGGATGGAGCCAGGCCCAGAGGAGCTGCTGAAACTGGAGTGTGGGACAGGTGGGTGTGGAAAGGGCCACGGAGAGAGGAGATGGAGCAGTGCAAGGCTGAGGAGCCATCACTTTCTTGTGGTGAGCACCGGGCAGAGGAGACTCAAATCCAAGGCCAGGAGCACTTGGAGAAAGATCTTGCCAAGGGGAGGGACAAACAGACCAACGCCAAGAGCTGTGGTGGCCATGCTGGAAGTGCACAGCCCACAGCAGCCTCCCCAAAGTCCCCAGATCCTGTGGCCCTGTTTCTGCTGGAAGCACTGACACCAGAGTCACCCCCTCACACGGACCAGCTCTGCCCCTGGGGCCTCTCAAGATGTCTGTCCTGGCATCCCTGGCCCTTCACCCCTGCCACAGGGATGGTGCCTGGTTTTTCCCTCCAGAGCCTTCCAGCCAGGAAGGTGCTCCTGGTGGATCAAGCCAAGCCAGAGTTTGCAGCATCTGCTGCAAGACACGGTGCAGATCTCAGTGCTGGAGCCAGCAGCAGAGGGAGAAGCTGCTGCACAGGCCTCTCTGCACTGCAGTCACAAACACAGCAGAGTGGGAGAAAAGGACTTTATTCCCCCCCGGAGGGCAGGAACTCAGTGCCTGGATTTATCTGCAGAGCATCTGAGCTGCTCCCCACACCCTCTTCCTCTACTGCACCTCGAAGATTTCAAGCCTTCTGCGACCAGGAACATTCAAACCCTCCAACTGGAGTGATGGAAACCAAACCACAGCCACCCAAAGCACTGGCTGGTCCCTGCTCTCCAGAGGAAGAGGTTGAACCATCCCCATCTCCTCAGAAAGGGGAGGAGACCTGCCCCGTGCTCTGCTCCAGAGCTTCCCAATCAACACATTCCACTCCCAGCGAGCTCCTCTGTGCAGGATGAAGACATTTCATTTTGCCTGGGCATTTTTCTGGGGAGAACAAACAACTCATGTTGACATGAGCAGCCTCATGTCTGTAGAATCTGGGGCCAGAGGACTCCTGCCTGAGACAGATCTCCTCAGTGGTAGGTTTCCTAAAAGTCAGCTTCAATTTTCCATGCCTAATGTGTGAAAAAAGGCTGGCTTATACAAAAAAAAATATTTCAGGCCCACCCTGAATTTGTCCTATGCCAAATCTTGCAATTTTCATTTGCTGCTGTGTAACTAAAACTCCAGGGAAAGCTGAAATCCTTGGTGAAGAGGAAGCAGAAGAGGGAGAGACTTAAAGAGCAACTTGGTCTGCAGCTAAGAGGGAAAGGATCCAGGACACACCTCAGGCACTTGGAGAATTATTCAAACTTCAGCAAAAGGCCAAGAAGAAAAGCCCAGCTTGAAGGTGTGGACAAAACCCTGTGTTCTTGAGGCAGGAGGAGCAAAAGCTGGAGTTGGCAGCAAGTGAAGGACGTGCCAGGATCACGAGACCTCCTGGAGATCTGCATCCAGGCAGTGAAACCACCACCACACAAACAAAGACACTTAACCCCTGGCTGGGACACTTTCTTCAGCAGATTCTAACACCCTCCTGCTGATCAGGATCAGTTTAAAGAAGCAAAACGTGGAGGACCCAGAGGTCTGATTTGAGAACAGACCAGTTCCATGAGCTGCAGCCTAAAAGACTAACAGGTCAGCTCCACTTTAATGAGTTTTAAACTGAAAACGTTTCCTCCTCCTGCCTCTCTCAAACTTGGCTGGGATCATTCATCCCTTTAAAGACTCCTGAGCACGCCAAGTTTATTCCACACGTGCCAGGGAAAAGCAGCAGGCATCTTTCCTTTGAAGTGGGAAGAAACATGTTAAGTCTTTCACTTCTCCAGAACCTGAAAACAGCAGAAAACATTTCTGGAAAGTTGGAGTGAAAACTCAAACCTTTGAACAGAAACCAAACTAAAGAAAAGCCACAACCTTCAAGCTCAGCCACATCATTTCCAGTTAAATTCTCAATCCATGAGGGAAGGCACCTCTGGATTTAAGGGAGGGACACACAGGCAATAGTAGGAATGTCACAGGAAAAAAAAACACAACAAAGAACCTGAAGTAATAAATCCCATCATGTGGACAGGGATGTTGTAATGTGAAGGTGGCCACAACTCCTGAACTCTTTAGATGAGATAAACACCCGTGGAGCCAGAGCAGGGATTTATGTTCTTCTTCCTTTTGTATAAAGATGAGACAACATTTCCCCAAGTGCTGCAGGATTCCTGACATCCCAGTGCCCAAAAAGTGGCACCATCTCCCTCCCCAGGTCCTGGCAGCCCCTTCCCTGCCACCCACCACCCTGAGGGGCTGCATCAGGGTGGGTTTGCCCCAGCACCCCCTGGAGCTTCACCTGGTTATTTTTTGGATTTCCCCAGCCCTGGGCAGGGGGTTTGAGCAGAGGATTTGAGTAGCCACATCTGTTTCTCATCATTTTCACTAAGCACTAATAGGAAACCATGCCTGGCTTGCAAACCATCAACTCCAGACACCTCCACTGCAAACCTTTCCCAAACGTGCAAGGGATTTTATTATTTTTTTTTTTTAAAGTTAATAAAACCTTTCAAAGGTAGAGCCTGTAATTATTCAGCCAGAAAGCCCTTTATCCTTTGATCTCTCTGTTTTATAGGGTGGACACACGTGCTTGCCACTTCCTGATCCCCCCCTTAAAGCCACGAGCACTGTCCCAGCTCTGGGATCCTCACACTCAACTCCCAACACTCCACACCCAAATTCCAGCCCCTCTGTCCCCTCCACATCACACCACGGGAGCGGGTCAGCTTCACAGCACAGCCCTCAGCCAAGCCCCACTGCCCCCCTGCCCCACCAGCCCCCCCCATCCACCAACTCCTTGGCAAAGCTTCACCTTTTCCTCCTCCAGAGACACAAATCCCACTTCGGCTCCATCCCCTTCCCTTGCCACAAGTCCCTCTCTTCCCCCCCAAACGCTTTAAGACCCCCTTCCAACTGTGGATCAGCTTCCTCAGCTCCCAAACCTCCTCCTCCTCCCCCAGCAAAGGAGCCGGAGGACGCCAACCCTGCCAGGGAGCTGCCCCGACCCCCGCTGAGCGGAACTCGACCCCAACACAGCTCCTGCTCCATCTCCCTCCCTTTCCTCCCCCGGCACATCCCCTTCCCAGCCCTCCCGCAGCCTCTGGAGCCGCTTCCCGCTCAATTCTCCCCGCCAAAAGTTGACACTCGTCCCCTCCCCGCTCTCCAAGCCGCCGGAGGCAGAATCCGCCTCCTCCCCCCCTTTCCCTGAAGCTTCCCCTCCGGGAACATCCCCCCCATCCCCTTCTCCTCACGCCAGTAGTTTGTAAATCGCTGCCCCATTCAAATGCCACTTTCCTCCCCCCGCCCCGAACAGGGTCCCTGCTCCAGCCTCTCCCCCTCCCAAAAGACACTTCCAGCCCAGATCCCCCCATTTCCCCAGACCCCCTGCACCAGCCCCTTCCCACCCCAACACTCATCTCCCTCCGCTGCCCAAAGGCACCCCCGTACCTCCCTCTACCCCCCAGCCCCTCCCTCAGCTCTTCCTCTCCCCCAGGACCACCCGGGCCCCGCTTTGTCCCCAGCCCGGCCCCTCCTTGGTCCCGGCTTTCCCCCCTTTGGGGGGGGCACGGCCCTGCCAGCACCCCCAAGCCGCCCCTAACGCTTCTCCCAGCGCCCCAAACACCTTTTCCTTTAACACCCCCGACATCCTCCCTCCATGCACACCCCTCTCCTGGCATCCCCCACCCCCCCCATATTAACAATCCCTCTCCCAATACCCCCAACCGCCCCACATTTACACCCCTTTCTCAGCCCCCCCTCCACTAACACCCCCTTCGCCGCACCCACGCCCCCTTCCCCTCACACACCTCACCCCCCTAAACCCCTCTTCACTAACCCCCTCACGACCCCCCCCAACATCCCCCCTCCCCACAACCACCACCTCACACCCTAAACGCCCTCCCCAACCGCCGCCCCCCACCCAGTAACGCCCAATTCCCCCCCCCCTCAGCATCGCCCACCCCCCCACTCCCCGGCCCCGCTCACCTTACACAGCCCCGCCAACGGTCGCCGAGGGGAAGGGGCCTGCGGGGGCGGGTGTGGGGCCGCGGGCCTGGCCGCTCTCCGACCGCCTCCCTCGAACAAAAGAGCCCGGCCAGCCCCGGTGCCCGCCGCGCCCACTGCGCCTGCGCCGCGACCCGCGCCCGCCCGCTCCCCCGCGGGGCACCCTGGGAAGCGTAGTCCGCCTCCGCGGGGCACACTGGGAGTTACAGTCCACTCGCCGCACGGGACACTGGGAGTTGTAGTTCTCTCCCCTTCCGCCTCCCACCCGGCCCGGTGCGGTCTGTCCGGTTAGGGCTCTGAGTGACGTTCCGATGGGGATCGCAGCGCGGCGTGGCGTGGCTGGGTCCCACGGGAGAAGCCGCTGGCAGCGGAAAGGCCCAGGCCTCGCCCCGCCGCCCGAGGCGCGCCTACAACTCCCAGCATGCCCCGCGCCGGAAAGGGAAGCGCCGCCCTCCGTATAAGGCCGCTGCGCTGCCGTGCCGCTTAAAGGGGCCGCGGCCTGCGTGAGGAGGTGAGGGGGCCCAGAGAAGGGGATGAGGGGGGGTTGGGTTGCTTGGTCCGAGGCCCTGGGGGTCTCCCAGGCCCCGCGAGGGCAGCGCCCAGCCCCTAACGGGGCTCCTCGGCCCGCTTCGGGCGGTGGCGGGGCAGGGCCCGGGGCGGCGGGGCTGGGCCTTGCCCCCTGTCACGGACCCTCACGGCTGGGGTAGGGCCGCGGTAACCGGTCAGGCCACGGGTGTTGCTCGAGGGGCCGGGAGAGCGCGGTGCAGCCCCGGGCCCAGCCCCGGCTTGTGCTCCCGGTGCTGCTGAGCCGGGGGTGGGTGGATTGAGCCGCCGCCGCTGGGGCGGGTTGACATTAGTGTGGTCAAGCGTCCGCTTGGGCCGGCCGGGGACATCCCCTCCGCGACCAGCGGGGACCGCGGGGGTCCCGCTTTGGGGTATCCATCGAGATAGGGGGCCCGTTTCTTTCCCGAGGGGAAAAAACCTTCAGAAAACCCACTCCGGTGTCAGTTGTGGGCAGCTCTGCCCAAGCGTGACTAGCAAAAGCAGAAGCAAACGGGGTTTGTTCCCTTTTTTCTTTTTCCGTGGTGCTCTTCTGAGGCTTTCCTCAAAAGTCAGGGACTGGAAGGTGCCCGGAGCAGAGCTGGATCCATAGGGATGGCCGCGGAGCCTCAGCCAGCCTGGAGCTGGGTAGGGAATGGAGCTGAGGCAGGGAGCTTCGAGCTGGGCTAAACTGGTGTGTGCTGGTAGGAAGGAGTGGTTGATGCAGGTCCTGCTGTCACAGAGGGGCAGAGACCTCTGCTGGGGTGTGTCTGAGTCAAGAGGAAGGTAAAAGATAGCAAGGAGGGTAAAAGATAGTGAGGAGGAGATAAAAACTTAACACTTTCACTGGCAGCAGGGTGAGTACAGGGCTGGGGTTTCAGACCTGGAATTCAGATCTGGCTGTGGCTCCTTCAACTTCCCAATTCCTGGGCAGGTGAAAGTCGTGAGGCTCTGGGAACAGGGATCTGGGGCGTTCCTGTCCAGCCTCCACCTCTCACCTCCTCCCAGCTGGGAGACTTTGGAAGCTCGAGCCCTGGAAACACTTAAATGCAAATGGGAAGAAGATTAAACCAAACCCCAAACCACGTATCCCAGGGCCCCTTAAACTGAGGCTTTAAGAAAAGCCCTGAAAGAGGATTTGGTGTAACTGTTTAAAGCTGACTCAGAGCTGCCTTCTCCCTTGGGTTTAAGTTGATTTATCACGTTAAGATCAATTAAGTCCAAATAAAGAGTAAATAAGATTATGTGTTTCTTGATACAACTTGGGATGAAGCTTTGGGGAGGGATGGGAGTGCTCAGGCTCTTGGTTTTCTCCACAGCTTGTCCTTCTCCTCCAGGAGTGTGAGGAGCCATTTCCACCCCCTCCCAGGTCTCTCTGCTCTTCAGAGCACCCTTCCAGTGGCTGGGAAATGAAATTCCTCTTCCTGGCAACCCTCTGCTCTTCCATTAGGCAATTTCTAAGTCTCTCCCTTCTCCCTCCTGCATTTTTAATCCAGGCAGGGCTGTTAGGCAGAGCGAGGAGCTTTAAAAGCAGCAGGAGGGCTGCACCATTCCCTGGGGAGGCCGGGGAACATCATGGTCAAGTTCTACTGCTGAACTGGTTCTGGCCGGGAGCCCCCAGTACGGGGGAGGATCCCAGTTCCCCCATGAACTGAGCGAAGTGACTCATGTCACATTTGGCTCCTTTGCTCCCCTCTGTCCCCAGGGGGAAGGATCATGTGCTCTGAGGCACGGGGGTGGCGTTTTATATTCATTTTTTTGGTAGGTTCCCCTCGTCCCTCCCCTTTAAAGCTGAAATTAGAAACAGCAGCGGCCTGACCCAGCTCCAGTGAGGCTTCAGTTGCTCAGAAACATCTTGCAGCAGGGACCTGGCTGCCTCAAAACTCTCCTCTGTCCTTACTAACAATTCCTGTGCTCTCCGGGTGGACTGTGATGGCTGGAGTCTGGCAGAAAATCCCCACAAACCGGTGGAGCTGGATTGTTGTGTTTTTTGTTTTTTTTAAAAAGCCTGGTTTGTGGCTCAGCCCCTCCCCTCGTCCCGGCTAAAATTAGCTCCCTCTTCAGAGGGATCTTTGCTTCACATCTGAGCGGATAAATAAAGGCTGGGTTTCCAGCCACTGCCTGACACTTGGCAGCTCTGGTGGCCTAAAAGGCAAGAGTCCAGGAGCAGGGAACAGGTGAAGGGTGGCTCTGCCGCTGGGACCAGGCAGCCGTGTCCCTCGGGAGCCCGGGCTGGGCTGGGCCAAGTCCTGTGCTGCTGCCGGCTCATCCCAGGGGCTCCAAAAGCCTCTTCCAAACAGGAGGTGAATCCAGGACACGGGACACACTTGGTCTTCCAGCTCCCCCTGACGAGTGTTCCTGGTCTGTGTCCACACGGTGTGACTGTGTGTGTGGGGACACTGTCTCAGAGCAGTTTCACTGCCTGCACGCTGCATGGTTTGGGTGTTGGGGGGGGTTATCTTGTTGTCCCCTTCCCCCCCAAGCCCTGGCACTGCATTCCTGGTGTTGTTGCAGAACAGGAATGACTGCAGGAGCACGTCACGGTGCAGCAGGCGTGGGAGCAGGAGCTGGGAGCACTGGAGGGATGTGGCTGGTGGGATGGGAGAGGGCGAGCTGGAAAACTGGGGGGCACTGGGCACCCCCACCCCCCGAGGGCTTCACCAACGCCCTCAGCTCCCTCTGGGAGAAGGAGAAAGGGAGATGAGCAAGGATGGTCACAGTGCAGATAGAAACCCTGACTGGGGGAGGATGGTGGTGCTGAGTTTCAGCTCAGCTGGCTGCCCCATCCCACCTGAGCAGGGAGCCCTGCTCACCTCTGCCTGTGATCCAGGGGTGTCCAAGGGCTGTTCCAGGATCCCAACAGCTCCCTGTGAGCAGGGGTGACCTGAAGATGAGTCGTGGAGGAAGGAGGTGCTTCAGGCTCTGGTCAGGGTCTGCTCTCCTGCCACCTCAGTGAGAGCCCAACGGGTCACGTTGCCTCAGGAGCACCTGGGACATGAATGCTGGAGGCTCCCTCCCTGTGGGTTCCTGGATTTGGATCCATCCTCTTTCTTTTGTGGTCACTGAGAGGGGAGGATCAGAGAGGGCAGCCCAGTGCAGACATGGGGGCTAGAGAGGTGCCTGGGGGGGGGGTGCAGAGTACATGGGACACCCCAATCTTGCCTGACCAAATCCTTTCTTCTCTGCACAGATGTTTCCTGCTGGGCTCTTGCTCTAGGATGTTGGAGACCCAAGAGGAAGTAAGACCCTTTCCAAGGCTGTTTCTGTCCATTCCCAGCTGGGGTTTGGCAGCACTGGAGCGGGTGGTCTTGGCTGAGGGGGGGTGAGAGATGCTGGGCAGGGGCTGTGGGGCAGGGTTGGTGACAGGGACAGGAGAGGCTGGTGCTGCCCCTGTGGGGTGGGATGGCTGGACAAGCCAGCAGGGTTGTTGGCTCCTGTCCCCTCTGAGCCCTGCCAGGGGATGACAGCTGGGGCAGTGCCCCCCTGGCTCAGGCAGGGGTTTCCCACAGGAGCTGACCACCGTGCGCGTGCAGGACCCGCGGGTGCAGAACGAAGGCTCCTGGAATTCCTATGTGGATTATAAAATCTTCCTGCACGTGAGTTGTGGTTGGGGGGAGAGGGGCTCAGGGCTCGCTGGTGCTGTACCCGGGGCCACCTCTGGCTGGGGGTGGAAGGAGCCACGAAGGGGGAGCCCTCAGCAAGCCCCCCCATCCCTCTGCACTGCCTCTGTGGGGGTCTGAGACTCAACTTCTCCCCTGGAGCCTGCTGGGCTCTTCCAGGCACTCTGAGCCCCCCAAAGCCCCGTGCCTGGAGGGGATCCCTTAGCAGCTGAGCTCAGGGGACTGTGCAGGTGACATCCTGCCCTGCTGCCCCTCGAGGATGTGGATTATTTCCACGGTGGGTTTTTCTTTCCAGACCAACAGCAAGGCCTTCACTGCCAAGACCTCATGCGTGCGGCGCCGGTACCGTGAGTTCGTGTGGCTGAGGAGGCAGCTCCAGAAGAATGCTGGCTTGGTGTGAGTGTGCCTCCTGCTCCCTCCTGTCCCCTCCCACAGCCAGACACTGTCCCCCAGTGTTCTCGGAAAGATGTGGATAGAAACTCCAGACATAAACACGGGATACCTGGGATCCAGCTCTGCACAAAGCAGGGTCCTTGGCAGCTGCTGCCACGGCGTCCCCCGTGTCTCTGGGGTGACCTGTCCCCCTGACCTGCTGCCTCTTCTCTGCAGGCCTGTCCCAGAGCTGCCCGGGAAATCCACCTTCTTCGTGGGCAGCACGGATGAGTTCATCGAGAAGAGGAGACAGGGGCTGCAGCACTTCCTGGAGAAGTGAGTGGAGCGTCTGGGAGGGCTGGATGGAGGGAGAGGGACACGCTGCTCCGGTGTGGCCCAGCAGAGGTGGCAGCAGAGCTGCTGGTGCTCACCGTGGTGCTGCGGGGCCGGGCTCAGCGTGCCCTGTGCTCCCCACCCCCTCGCTCAGCCTCCCCTCTCTGTGTGCGCAGGGTGGTGCAGAACGTGGTGCTCCTCTCCGACAGCCGGCTGCACCTTTTCCTGCAGAGCCAGCTCTCCGTGCCCGAGATAGAGGCGTGTGTGCAGGGCCAGGGCCCGCAGACGGTGACCGGAGCCATCCTGCACTACGCCATGTCCAACGGCGGCTGGGTGCGGGAGGAGGAGCCGGGAGGGGACCCGCACGGCAGGTAACCGGGCAGGGAGGGAGGGACGGGCCTGGGAGGAGCAGCCTCAGCTCCTTGTTGCGCCTGGAGCTGCTCCCTGCCGGCCGGGGCTGGCCTGGATGTGCTGCGAGGCAGGAGGGGTGACTTGCTGCCTGCACTCCCACTTGTCGGTGCTTGCAGCTCTGGGGCTTGATTTGAAATGGTTGGTGCCTGTGCAAGAGACTTCCAGGAGTTGGAAACAGCCTGTGCTGTGACACTGGAGGAGTTGCCAGGCTTCCTAGAGACCCCAGGATGGTTTTGAGCTTTCTGTCCCGTCCTGGTTACAGTCGTTTGAGGGAATGAAGTTGTTCCCCAGCCCTGCACATTGAATGGGCAGGATTCCTGGGAGCACAGCTGGATGTCACAGGCTGTCACCAGCAGTACTGTCCTCTGGGAGGGTGACCTATTCTGGCCAAGGCTTAGCAGAAAAGAGCTTGAGTCTCTCAGAAGAGCTTAAGCTGAGGTTTACAAAGGTCTTTGGCTGCTTTTCTTAATCTCTGGGGAGGCAGGAGCCTCTGGAGGCTTCCAGAGCTCAGGCTTCCTGTGTGCCTTGGTCCTTGCAGTGTGAGCAGGGTCTGCAGTTCCTCCTGCCCATCCCAGTCTTTGCTGCACCCTGGGGGATTCACCAGGCATCTCCCGGGGGGGTGGCTGCCCCCCAGCAGCCCATTTCCTGGCAGCAGACCCGGTGTGAGAGGAGAACACCCTCCTCCTGCTACCACTGCAACTCCCTGCAAGGAGCTGAACAAGAACCTGCATGTTTTGAGCCCTGCAGCAGGTGTGGGGGGTCCCTGGCTTTGCTCCAGGCCCCCCCCCTGCCCCTCACAAGAGCTGTTACCTGCCAAGCAGGAGGCCATGCCTGGCCTTCCACACCCCACCCCCCTCCAGCCCCCGTGTTTCTTCATCTTGGTTTTCAAATAGCAGGAAGAAAGAGGTGTCTGGACTCCAGCGAGAGACCTGTTTTTAAATAGAGCCCTTCTGGTTTAAGGAGGGGGTTTGAGGGAGCGCAGCAGCCCAGGCTCATGGGTAGGTACCCAGGCAGTGCAGCTCCCCGTGTCCCCCAGCTGCCAGCACCCCCTGCCTCTGGCTGGTGGCAGGTCCCCCCCTCTCCGGCTCTGGGTTTGCATGCAAGGGTGAGTGGCTGAGCTGGCTGGGAGCCCAGGGCTGTTTGGGGGGGCTGTGCAGGGGGAGCAGCTTCCCAGGAGGCAGCGGTTGAGCTGGAGACACGTGGGCACCTTCCCCGGAGCCCTTCTCTCCTCTGACCTGTTCTCTCTTTCCAGCTGTGCCGGCCTGGGAAGCCCGCAGGGTCCGAGCTGCCTGGAGACCTGCCCATACTGGAGTGACTTCGGGATGGACGACACCCCCTCCGACAGCCTGGATGAGCCAGCAGAGCCCTCGGGCCGGCGGCGTGAGCTGCAGTGAACGGCTCTAGAGACCTTGCCCGCCCCCCAGAGGACCTGCAGCCCTTGCTGGAAGAGGGACAGTTCCCGAGCCAGGGGGGATGGGATGTCCAGGCTGCACTGGGAACACAGCCTTGTCCCGGGCTCTGCGGTGCCCAGGGCTCGTGTCTTCTCTCCTTGCTGACTCTTGACTGTCCCAGGCAGCGTGTTCATGTCGCTCTTCTCTTTGGAGAAGGGATCTAGTGGTTAGTGAAACCTGTGGGTATTGTTCCATGGCCTTTGCTCTCTGGCTGGAGCAGGGACAAGGCTCAGGTAGGTTGTGGTGCCAGGGAGGCTCCGTGTTCTTGGCACGTCCCCTGCCCAGGGGCTCACATCCAGCACCAGGAGGAAGGTTTTCCTTGGAGGGGCAGGGGCTGGCCACTGCCCTGCAGCTCTCTTGAGTCCCCAGTGTTCCCCTGCAGGAAGGGGAGGCTGCATGTCCCTGGTAATATCCATGCTGTGCAGCTCCTTGGGGGGGTGGGGGGTGGTCTCAGCTGCCTGGAGCCCCCACGTGGGGTACAGATCCCATCTCCACACCTGGGGCTGCCTGGCACAGGTTGCCTGCAGCTGGGGTGGATGGAGATGAGCTTCCCCCTGGGGGTGAGTCAGTGGGGAGGTAGAGAGGGGGCAGTTTTTCTCCCCTGTTTTGTTTTTTTTTGAGGGGGTGCCCCTTTGCAGACGGGCTCCTGCAAGGAGAACAAACCTCCTTCACACACCAATTGCCTTGCACATGGTTGGGGGAACAGGGGGGGAGGACCTCCCAGCTCAGAAAAAAAGGAGCACGAAGCTGCCTTGGAGTTGGTGTCCGGCAGCACTCGGGCTCTGGCTGCTCCTGCTGCCTCTCCCTGTGATCTCCTGCACTTTTTTCCTCCCACCCTCAGCACTGGTGAAGGCAGAGCCGACGTGCTCTGACTTGAAATAAAAAAGTGGAAGAGCCTGGCTGGCTGCTGGCAGTGTCTGTCCTCCCTGTGTGGGCAGAGGGAGCCGAGCCCGGCCCAGCTCCTCGCAGAGAGACGGTTTCGGGGAAAAAAAAGGGGTTATAGCACCTCTTCACCCACCCCTCCGGCGCTGGAGCTGTGAAACCATCGGGGCTGACCCTGCCTCAGGGGACACGGAGATCCCTGGGCCCTGCAGGGGGCAGGCAGGGCTGAGGGGTCCCCCCTTGGCCCCAGCGTGAGTTTGTGGTGCTGGGTCCCGCTGTATGTGTGTGTGTTGGGGGGTCTCGGCCCCACGAGGGGACCAGGACACACGGGGGAGGGAGGGTTGGAAACCCTCCGAGGCGCATCTGAAATGTCAAGAGAAGTTCACGGCGAAGGCTGGCAGCTGCCGGCGCGCCGGAGCGCCGCTGCCATTGGCTGCCCCCCCTCATGAATATTCATGTCTATTCATGAGCGTGCGGCTCCAAATGGCGCAGCTGTGAGACCAGCTGTGCCCACCGACCCGCTCCTGCGCCCACCCACCCCTTCCTGCGCCCACGCGTGGCCTTTGCCTGCTTGGCTTTGCATTCAGTGTGGCCGGGGCCGTATCCTGGTTGCCCCCCCCCCGGCACAGTTTCCACCACAAGCCCAGCCCTGGCACTGCCCTCTCCTTGCCAGGAGCCAGTCAGCTCCGGGGCTTCCCTCTGAAGGTGGATTTTTTTTTTTTTTTTTTTGGAAAGGGCAGCTGGTGGGGCTGCTGGAGCGAGGGCTGCATCCCCTCCTCCCGTGGTCCCTGTCCTCCCCCCTCGTGATGCTGGTGCCCCTCAGAGCCAAGCGCACAATATTTTTAGTGGCGTTGATCAGCTTTCCAACGCTGCCGGGAAAAGCAGTGACTCAGAGGCAGGTCGTGGTGAGATGCGGGGGGGGGGAACAGCCCTGCTCATGGGGAGCCCCAGGGCAGGGGGTCCCGCCTGGGTGGCACCCCGCAGGGCTGCTTTGCTGCAGAGCCTGGGGACAGTGGTCCCGGGGGGGGGTGTGTGTGTGTGACGGTCCTTTCTGCCACACCTGGGGCTGCAGGCAAGTGCTGTGCTGGGGTCACGGCAGCCGGTGACTGAGCTCTGGGCACGGAGCTGTCACCCGTGTGGGGATGGGGACACGGTGGGCACGCAGAGCCCCTCGAGGTAACCATCCCACCCCCGGAGCAGGCAAGGATGGCTCAGTCCCCCCCTTCCCCGTGCCCTCACAGCCTGACACGTCTCTCTCCTCCCCTCCGCCTGCCAGGAAAACAGCCTTGGAAGGGGGCCAGGCTCTCCAGACAGTGCATCCTGCACACCCCAACCCGGCCTGGATCTCAAAGGCTGCACAAAAAAACCCGTGGTGCTTCCCCTCCCCACACCGTGCCCTGTGCCGGGGGGGGTGCTGCTGCTCCCCTCTGGGGCTGGAGCAGCCCCTGCTTGGCCAAAGCAGCCTAACCCCATCTCCCCATCCTCTCCTCCAGCAGAGCTCAGGCATCCCAGGCGAGCTGGTGGATCTGGGGCAGGATCAGGCCTCCTGATGCTTGAGCACTGGGAGCAGTAGGGGTGTGTAAACCCCCCCCAGCCATTTCCTACATGTAGGGCTGGGGCAGCTGCAGCCAAGTCCTTTTTGCACCAGAGCATTATCCTGGGCCAGAACAGCAGTTCCTCCCTGCCAGGATCCCAAAGGGCTCCCAGAGATGATGCTGGTGAGATGGATACTGGGCCCTGCAGAAGTGAACTGGTCCTTGCAGGATGCTCACGGGTGGGGGAACTGGAGGCAACGGGGGGGGAGAGGGGCAGAGCAGAGGGAGGGTCCCCCTCTCGGGGTGAGCACATCCCTGCCAATGGGCACCCACCCTGTGGAGAGCTGGGGCTGGACGAGCAGCTCAGGGACACCCGAGGGATTTGAGCTGAGCTCACTTGCCTGGCAGGGAGGTGCTGGGACAGGTTCGGCTGCATCCCCACCGCCCCCCTGCACGCTTCCCGGGTCCCCTGGGGTCCCCCTAGCTGTGCCCAGCTTCCAAACATCTGCACAGCTGTGCTCGGGAGCATCCCTTCGGCCCGTGCCTGAGCTCACCCGGCAGGCGAGGCTCCTGCTCCAGCACCGAGTGCCCCGGCCAAGGGCTGGGGGGTGCTGGGAGGGCTGCTCCAGTACAGCCCAGGGGATTTGGGCACCCTACCCGGGAACGCTGCAGTCAGCGGGTCCTTACCACCATCTAGTGGCCCTTCAGCCAAGTGCGGGAGGAGGAGGAGGAGGTGCTGGGTTAATCCTTAGTCGTGGGCTGGGATAAGTCTGGATCCATCTGGGGATGCTCAGAGCTGGGACTGGGGATAAGGGGCCACCACCTGCACCCAGCTCCGGCTCCAGACCCACCATGAAGTCTGGAGCAACCAAATGTGGAGAGCAAAATGAGTTTATTGTGGGCTGCAGCCCCCCCCGTGTCCCTGCCATGCCCTGATGGCATTGCAGTGGGTACCATGGGGACACTGTGCATGGCTGGGGTGGTGGGATGTGGGTTTCCTCATGCAATGGGTGCCTGTAGCTGGGGGTGGCTGGAGGTGGGTACAATCTCCCAGGTATCTCAGCAGGGCCAGGGAGAGATGGACCTGGATTCAGGGAGGGGGGAGAGACACAGGTGATGGTGGGGAAGGGGACACTGGGCAGGGTGACATTGTCCCTCAGCTGCAATTAATTCCTGGTCTTGCCTGCTCCCGAGTAAAATGGAGACCAGGAGATGGAGCCAAAGATGGTCCCTGAGGCTCAGCACCCCGAAGATGCTGGGGCACTCCAGGAATGGACCCCCCACCCCAGCAACCACCTCCACACCCCATCCTCAGCAGGTGCACCCTGGGGTGCCACCTCTCACCTGGGGTGCTGCTGCCCTCACCACTCCTGCAGCTCGTAGGCAGCCTCCAGGTAATCCTTGGGGACGATCCCGATGCTGTTGTTGAGCTCTCCAACCCACCAGCCATACATGCTGTACTCCTGGGGGGACACAGCCAGAGGGACAGGAGCTCAGTGACAGGGCAGGGGACACAGCTCAGGTCCTTTGGGACCTGGATCAACAGCGAGCAGCCCCCAGACTCTCACCAGAAAAAACCAGACTCCCACCTCTCCCCCTCCTAACCCCCCTCACCCCTCTCCTTCCTCCTGCCCTGCTCTCCCCTTTGCTCTGGGGTCTGCTGGGCACAGTTTGGGCCTTGCTCAGAAACTCAGCTTTTAATTCACACCCCGATATTTTGGGGTATTTTAATCCACCCCATGCATCAGGCTCCAGCCTGGAGCTCTGGGAAGCCCCTCTGGGTGGATCATGCCTGGGTAATCTGTCTGCTCTCCAGATTTACGTGTGATTTTCCCTCTGATAGCAGATATTGGAGGCAAATAACAGAGAAAACCTCCACCCCACCATGCAAGCAGGAGGAGGGGTTAGTACAAACGGGCTTGAGAAGTTTGCCATCAAAAGAAGAGCTTATTTTTTTAAGATATTAGAAGGGATGCACACAGCAGCACGTCCTGTGTCCCACGCTCTGATCCCTCCCCCCCAGCCTGTCTGGAGTGTTTAAGGGGTCCCTGAACTCATCCCAGCTTCCCGACAGGGAAAGGGCTTTGTTCAGGAGAGGGACTGATAGTCCCCAGGGACAGATGTTGCTCCTGACACTCCCAAAGGGACTGAGAGTCCTCAGGGACAGACATTGCTCCTGACACTCCCAGCTCTGCAGATGGTGCTGCTGGAGATGGGAAAGGGCCCCTGGAGGCCCAAAACTCCCCAGGTTGTGATCCCGACACTCCCCACACCCCAGCAGACAGCTGGAAAGGGGGGAGCAAGGAGGAATGGGGGCTTCATCCCACCATTCTTGCCAGCCAGAGAGGAAAAAATCCTGCTGCAAATTCAGAAGGAAAAAAAAAAAGGGGTCTATTTGCCTGGAGACCCGTGGGCAGAGGGACAAGATGTCCCCCCAGGGGTGCCAGGGAGCCCCCAGCTCCTCCCCTCCCCAACTCTGCTGTAGCCTGAACACTATGAGGTATTTTAAAATAATTTCTGCTGTGATGAATTGCTGGGTAGTCCACGATTGCTCATAATCAAAGGGAGGGAAATGCAAATGAGAGCCAGCCGAGAACTCGCGGCACCGAGCCTTTATTTCACTGCGCAGTGCCAAAAAGAATTAAAACAACATTAAACTCCCAGCAATAATGTTTAAGTCCTCGTTTCCGAGTGCCAAATTGCACCACTCTGGATCATACAGATGTTCGTTAATTATGCTAATTTTTATTAAACTATTAAAACGAGGAGTGCACTGGCACAGCGAGGCAGAGCCCAGTGCAGGGTGAACTCTGCTCTCGTCTGGAGGTGCTAATTTGCATCGTGCTGATGCCTGGTACTGGGTTTTGGAAAGGGGGG
The DNA here is from genome assembly GCA_020745705.1 of Hemiprocne comata. Classification (NCBI taxonomy): domain Eukaryota; kingdom Metazoa; phylum Chordata; class Aves; order Apodiformes; family Apodidae; genus Hemiprocne; species Hemiprocne comata. The sequence goes on along the minus strand of CM036609.1, from coordinate 5,005,469 downwards.
GGTGGGAGGAAAAGGAGGGAATCTGAGGATGGTTTTGTTGGAATCCACCTAATTACACAGTAATGGGGCCTCTGTGCTCAGTACCTGCCTGGACTGGGGTTGGGGGGGGGAAGTAATTTAGCTGTGACTTTACAGAAGGGACTGAAAACCCACTAATTGGGAGGATAATTGTTCCAGCGAGGCTGGTGGGCCATGAGTGTGCTGGGATTGAGAGAGGGGAGTGGGATGCTCTGCTCCCTCTGCCTGCTTCACCTCCTGGGTGGCAGGAGCCAGGCAAGGTGCTGGAAGCAGTACCTGTGGGTGCTGATGGGTCCCTGGGGACCCTGGCACACAGCACCAGGCATCGGTCAGGAGGAAGAACAAAACCATCACTCTCCTCCAGCCCCAGAAGTGCAGCAGGGCTGAGCAAACTGGGAACCCAGCAGCCTTTCCAGGCTGGGAACTGCATTTTGGGGGTCATCCAAACGCCCTGGCAGCCATCCCCCCTGCCCAGCCATCCTCTATCCATCCCTGCACTGCTCCTGAAATGCTGGGATTTTCTCCCAGAAGGCAGAAAACCCCTCTGAGCACTTTTCCACGTTTCATTCCTGAGCTCCCTGGCACTGAGCAGATCAGAGGCTGGTTCAGATAATTCCCTGCAGTCTGGGCTTTTACGGCAGGCTGGAGCAGGGGGTTGTAAAAGGCTTTATGCTGTTCATCTCCACCCACCAGGGAGAAGGAAAAGGGGGAAAGAGAAACAACAAGACAACAACCACAGCCTGGTTTCTCTCCCCGCCTTGCACCACGGCTCCTCCAGCGTCTCGGGAGAGACGATGCTCTCCTGAGAAGGGGGAAAGGGGAGTCCCCAAATGACCCAGCTGGGGTGTCAGAGGGGACATCCCGCAGCCCAAGGTCACAGAGGTGGTGATGGGAACGTGGCCAACTGTCCCCGGCACAGCCTCAGATGAACAACCACCTCACCACGCAGCCTCATCTCTCCCGCAGCCCTCCCCCTGCTCCACCGAGCTCAGATCAGTCCGAGATCCCTCCCGCCCCTCACATACGGACCCTCCTCCTCCACCGAGTGACACAGGGATGAGATTTACTCCCCCCCCCTAGTGCTCCTGAGCCCTCCTTGCCACCGCACTCCTCTGCCAGCCCTCGTAAACAACCCCGTGGGGCTTGGGGAGGTCCATTAATCACCCCCCCCTTCCCGGCACAGAAGATCAATGACGCTTTGATGGATGCCGAAGGAAAAGCCAATCACTCAGGGACTTATCGGTTTATGATTGCTCGGCCCCATTATTAGTGCTTGTGTGTCATACATTATTGTTAAGAAAATGGAGGAATCTAATTCCTAGATGAGGTATGGCAGGCACAAGGGGTCGGCCAACACCGGGGAGGTTTATACCAGGTCAGCTCTACATCTGTTTACCTTGAAAACTGGCCTGGAGCCGTGGCAAGCTCTGAAATCCAGGGGCTACCTCAGGGGATCTGGAGGCAGTGGAGGGAGGGGGCCGGGAATGCTGTTTCCTTGGCACATCACCCAGGAGTTATTTCAGGTGATGCTCACCCTTTGCTGCAGGTCTTAGCCTGTCATTACCTGCCCTTTTATAGGGTAAATCCCAATAAAAATAAATGGTTCCCACTTGCTTCCAATTATTCCATTCCCAGGTGCTGTGAGGAGCTGAGGACACACACCTGGGGCTGGGACATTGCTGCTTCCCCATGTCCTGTCTGCAGCTCCTGCAGTGCCTGGGATAGCCACAGTGTGCCATCCTGCCAGCATCCATATGTCCCGTCCCACTGGGATCTGTGTGTCCCATCCACCAGGATCCATGTCCCATTCCACCGGGGTCTGTGTCCCATCCCAGCAGAGTCCATGTGTCCCATCCTATGGGGCTCTCCATGTCCCAGCCCTGGAAGCAGGAGTAACAACAGACACCCAGGGCTCAGGTCAAGCAGCACCAGGGGAGATGGAGGGTGAGGAGGGTGATGGTTCCCAGCTGAGGAAGGCCAGGCAGAACTGACCACCTGTGCCCAGGCAGGCACAGGGGCAATTTTGGCAAGAACAGTGGCACAGCTCCTCCTTGGGATGAGTTCTCAGGCATCCTGTGGGGCTGGTGTCAGGCGTTCCGTGGGGACACCAGCCTGATCAAAGGCATTCGGGATTCATCCCATTAGCCTTTCCCACTAAAAACCACTCAGGAGTGCGCCAGCAGGGTGACGAGCCAGCCCCGAGCACCCCGCGGCGGTGGCACATCCTGCCTTAGGGCTGCCCGCATCCCTTGGGATTGCCAGCATCCCCCCAGGGACATCACAGCCAGCGGGGACAGCAGGAGGGACACACAGCCGGGGACAGTCAGACGGCGACCGGGCGGGCAGAAGGTGCAGCTGGAGCCCGGCCAGCCGCGGGGGCCGAGCGGGGTAGGGGGGGGACACACACAATAGCAGTGACGGGATCCGATCCGTGGGATCAGGAGCCGGATTAATATTTCTCCCATCAAGCGGGCGGCTCGGCGCGGCTCCGGCGCGCTCTGACCGCAGCACCAACCCTCAGGCACCGCAAACACAATTGGAAAACAATGTGACGGAAATGTTTAATCTGCTCAGCCCATCTGTGCTGCGTATTTCTCCAGATCTCCCTGAGAGAGGCGCCTTCGAATCTCCACATTGCCTTTAATATTCTCCTAAATCACCTCCCCACTGCACTTCAAGGGCCATTGCTACAATATCACAGGTTCATCGAGAGTGCACGGGAGAAGGGGAGGAGGTGGGGGGGTGCAGGGAGGGGAGGGGGTGTCGGCTGGGATATTTTTTATTTAAAAATATTTCCCAGGGATGGTTCCTGTGCCCCTCGGACAAGCGAGAGAGCAGGACGAGGGAGGGTGGGGGGGAGAAAAAAAAAAGGGGGGGGAGGAAAATCAGAGCGAAGTTATTGTGCTGTTGCTGGGAGGCGATTAGTGAGGCTGTTTAGGAGCAAACAGGCTGGAATGGAGCAAAAATCATTTCCAAAGAATCGCTTTTATTAATCTCCCTCCTTGGCCACTCACTTCCGTATGTGGCTGCCGCTGTTCCTCTCTCCAGAGGGCCCCATCCTGCTCTGAGCTTCCTGTGCCCAGTGGATGCTTGGAAGAGAGGGGACACCCCAAAGCAGCAGCAGTCCACGGGGGAGGGTGGGGGGACCAGGCCCAGCACTCCTGGGTCCCCTCAACCCTGGCACAAGGGTGACCTAGAGCCAAGATGCTGCAGCTCAGATGCATCCCGTGCCCTGCCTTAGTTTCCCCATGGCACCAAGGCTGGTTCCCCTTAGGAGAAAGAAGGGGATGGAGTTTTTAGGAGGGCCCGTAGTGATGGGACAAGGGGGAATGGATTTAACCCTCAAGAAGGGAGGTTTAGGTTAGACATCAGGAAGCAATTCTTCACTAGGGGGGGGTGGTGAGACACTGGCCCAGGTTGCCAAGAGAGGTGGGAGATGCCCCATCCCTAAAAGTGTTCAAGGCCAGGTTGGATGGGGCTTGGAGCAACCTGGTCTGGTTGAGGATGTTCCTGTCCATGGCAGGGGGTTGGACTAGGTGACCTTTAAAGGTCCCTTCCTACCCAAACTCTTCTATTTTATCCCCTCTCCAGGAGGCCCTGCTCTCCCCTCACTCCAGGCTGCTGGATGCTGCCACCCCCAAACCACCCCACAGCCCTGTGTGGGGTCTGAGGGTGCACAGGGTCCAGGGGGTGCCCGGGGTCGAGGAGGGGGGTGTATGGGGTGCAGGGGAGAGTCCCTGGGGTCGAGGGGTTCACGGGTTGCAGGGGGGTTGGAGGGTGCAGGGGATGCCTGGTGTCCGCAGGAGGTGCAGGGGGGGTTGCCCGGGGTCCAAGCGGGGGAGGGGGGTGCAAGAAGGGTGCGGGGCGGGCGGGCGGGTGCCGCATCCCCGCCGTTGCCACGGCAACCGCTGCCGGCTTCGCTTCCCGCATCCCCGGGGGCGGCGCAGCCGGATCCACCTGCTCCTTCCCGACCCTCCGCGGGGTCATCGCCAGGTCGGCAGAATAAATGAACGTGAGCACTAATGATGTGTTTGCTGGCTGTTTATGCTCTCTGTGTGTCAGGGGCACTCACATTTAGAGAGCTCATTATGGCTGCAATTAGACTGCACCATTGCTAGATATTTAACTCCTTTTTCTTTTAAATTAGCATTTTAATAACGTGCTTTGAGCAGGGGAAACAAAATGACCATTTTTCACGGACAAACTTCCTAGCTGTAGGTGCAACTTTAATGGCAAAGTTGCAAGGGAGGTAAAATAAGATCAGGCCCGTTCCCTTCCCACCTCTCCCTGCCCTCTCCCTCCCTCCCCCCTTCCCTGCCACCAAAAAAAAAAAAAAAAAAAAAATCCGGGAGAGATTTTTATTTGCTTTATCGCACACTCCATTTCCTAAATTTGTTCTGCAGCCAATTATTTTCGCCTTTAAAGTCCTGCACGTTCACGCCTGATGAAAATTAGCAGCCATCGGAGTTAAACTCTGCCTGTGACCTGTGAAGAAGGGCTGGAAATAATTGGGGACATGTGTGTGTGCACGCGCGTGTGCGAGGAGCATCCATCCATCCATCCCCGGCTCCGGGAGCGCGGCCGGGGGCAGCCAGTGCTGGTTACCTGATGGGTATTATCAAAATATCTTTATCCAGTAACCCCCGGGGCTGCTTCCCTGCAAAGGGCACTGCAATTACTTCCCCTTCGTTCATAATTCTTGGGCTGGGATTGGGGGAGGCTGAGGGGGACGGCAAGGAAGGGATGGGGAACGGCGGAGGGGAAGGAGGGGAGGCAACGGCTCCGTGAGTGCACCGGGAGCTGGCAAAAATGCCTCCAAATTAATGGATGACTCTAAAGCATCCATCTTTCCCCCAAGGAGGGGGTGAGGGACCCCCAGGGTGGGTGCACCCACTGCTGGGAGAGGCACCTGAGCCGGGAGAGAGGGTCAATGGGAGCGGGTGTCCCCCCTACCCTGCGACTGGGAGTGGGTAACCCCCTCACCCTGGGATAGGAGGTCACTGGGAGTGGGTGCTCCTTCTCCTCAAGGACAGGGGGTCACCAGGAGTTGATATCCCCCCTGCCCCAGGGCAGGGGGTCATCGGGAATGCTCGTTCTGCTCAAGGACAGGGTATCACCGGGAGCGGGTGCCCACCTCTGCCCTCTCCCCATCCCGACCGGCTCCAGCCCCCTTTCTACAACGACTGCCAGCCCCCAGACACCCCCGCTCAGAACAAGGAGCCACAGCTGGGACCCCCAGGGCCCCCACGCAGCCAAAATTGTGCTGAGCGTCCAGAATGAGTGGAGAACCACAGCAGGGAAGGGCAGGAGAGGAGGGAAAGAGACGCAGCCTTTGCGGGAACGATGCTTTAAACGTTTTACTCTTGCATCAGCTCAGCCGCACCTTAGATGCTGCCGTTCCATAAATACAACCCGGGTAGTGCAGGCTATAATTTGGTGATAGCTACCCCAGGACATATCGAGATACACTTCTGTTATTTTAATTAAATACTGCATTATGGTTTGTGACAACTTCATCGCTATAGCGTAAATGAATTTGGAATTAAAGTCTTACTTAGGCATTCCACTACTTCCCCCCCCACCCCCGCTCCACCCCTCCGTGTTACAAAGCAAAAGGCTATAAAACCAAGATGTTTGTTCATTTACAGATGGAGCAGCTTGGAAAAGGAGAAAAAAAAAAAAAAAAGAAAAAGGAGAAATGGGCAAGACGGTGCAGAAGCGAAACAGCGGTGGTTTGCGAGGAGGGGGAGAGCACAAACAGGGTGCTGAATATTTATTGTTAACTGCGTTACAGTTCTCTTCCAAACTGGGCTCCTCTGAACCCCCAGCCACGGGATTCCAATGCTTTTATCCCCAATTTTCATTTTTAACTCCTGATTTGTGGCTGCTGCCGAGAGGACAAAGCACTGGAAGTTTGAGACCTTCAGGGATTCAGTCCATGGGAAGGACACGGAGGCGGCCGGAGAGTTATGGCAAAGGGAAACTTTTTATTTTCTGCCCAGGCCTGGGAGTTTCAATCCCATCCATCTATTAACTCATCTCTAATGAAACTAGACCGTACGTGACATTTTGCAGTATAACTGCTTTAAATGTTACCACATCAATTGGTTTAAATGTTACCCGCGCCTCATGAACCGGGAGATGGTTTTATAATTATCTCCGTCTCTCTCTAACGAACAAAGATTTGGACTGTCTGCTGATATTTCACATTAGCAAAGGAAACAAGGGTGCTCACCAGGCTCAGCCAAACCAAACTCAAGCAGTGTTGAGGGGGGGGCAGAGGTGGTGCCTGTCACCTCTTGGCAAAGCGATGCCGGATTTAAACCTTCCCCGACCTGTTCTGCAAAGGGGAAGGTTTTCACCCTCAGGTCTCCTCTCCAGTGCCCATGGACCACCCCTCGAATCAAAACGACTCACATCCATCTACCCACACATAGATATGGATATAATATGTAGATCCATAAAATGACAGCAGCCCAGGAAAGTTATGGCTGGGGAGGGATGGCTTTAACCACCAGGCTCCGCGTTCATATTTCCCGTCGCTGCAGCCCCAAGTGAAATTTCCAGTTACAAAACAAGCTGGGAAATCATCAGGCATTCCTTAACACTGGAAACAAAGGGCTTTTTAAAAAAAGTCTTTTTTTTTTTTTAATTATTTTATTTTTTTGCCACCCATTTAAAACAGGGCACGGCAGCAAATGTGTGTGTGTCCCCCCCCCACCATCCCAGCCACCTCCCCAGCAGATCAGTGAGGGGCTTGTTACTAAATCTCTGTCTAATAAGGCAAAGTTGACTCTGGAGGAGCTGCTGGTTCCAACGCTGGCTTTGGAAAATGGAAGGATTGTCACACTTAAAGACACAAATTTCCCCTGTAATATATTCGAATGGAAACCTCTGAATCCAATACTACATGGGCATATCTAATAAATTCACAATATTTCAGCCTCAACAGCCTACAACGGTTCGTTTTAAAGATTTATGTGGTAAAAAATTACTGGGTGATGAATATAGTTTATTCTGTGCAGTATTGGAGGGTATAAGGAATTAAACTACTGTCTTTAACAGTGAATTTATTATTACCTCTGTCAAAGCCAAAGTCTTTAGCAGCATTTATTATAAATTTCAGTGCAAAATAAATGGGCAGAGCATGCCTTCAACCTTAAACCCCCCCAGTGGAACCATGTGCCAGCCCAGGAGAAGTCTATGGGTTGGGGGGCAGTGTCTCAGCAGCCCCCCAAGATGCTGGGGCTGGCACTGGGGTACCACGACCATGAGGAAGGGGCCACCATGTGTCCCTGTCATGGCCACTGCTGCCCCATGGGGATCGGGGTCACCCACCATGAGGGCAGGATGCTGGCGTGGGGGTTGGCATGGGATGAGAGCAGAGGGGTTGGGGCAAAATTTGGGATGCAGCACCAGGAATGTGTGGGTGAGTCCCCATGGATGGGGTAAAATTTGGGATGAAGCATCAGGGATACGTGGGTGAGTCTCTGTGGATGGAGGAAAATCTGGGATGCAGGACTGGGGATGTGTGGGTGAGCTACTGTGGATGAGGGAAAATTTGGGATACAGCATTGGGAACGTGTGGGTGAGTCCCCGTGGATGAGGCAAAATTTGGGACTCAGCATCAGGGACAGGGGAATGGAGCCCCCATGGGTGGGGCAAGATCTGAGATGCAGGATCGGGCCCGGGCGGGTTCTGGGCATCACCAGCACTGCCTCCCCAGCGCTCGGCCACCCTTTTGTCCTCGCCGGCGATGGGTGTCCCCTCATTTATAAAAATTACCTGGGAGGAATGAGGCTGCCAGGGGCTTGTTCTGGACGATTGGCTCCCGCCGAGGGGGGGCGGGGGGGGGGCCGGGCCCCGGCTGGGGAAGGATGGTTGGTCCTCGCTTGAATTTGACCGGTGTGTGACCGTTGCCTTCCAGCTGACCCCGCCGTCCCATCCCTAGCCCTCCCAACTCGGGAGCTTCCCAGAGGGGTTATTCATGGGAGCTGAACACCGCCGAGCCCATCTCCGCAGCCCACCCCACCGCAGGGGGGCTGAACCCCCCGCCCCGGGGATGCAGCTGCGCGCTGAGCCCCGACGGGCTCGTTCCACGTGTGCTCCATCACCCACGAGGTTCAGCACATCGCGGGAGGGGGAGGCCACGGCCACCCCCATGGCCTCTCCCCACAAGCCAGATGGTCCCAAATCCAAGAAAAATGCCACTAGATGTCACCACACGCCTTTCGCTCGGGGTCCGGGGTGTGGGAATATGTGTCCCCCCCTCCCTTCCTCTCCCCTCCCCGCTTTCATTGAAAGCAATTGAGAGAATTAACTTATCCGGTTTTATGGCCTGCTTGTCACATCCAACTAAGCCCACTTAAAATAGGAAGTCGCGCTGCATTCAAATAATTATCATAACGTACAAATCACTCAGCCAGGGGACAAGGGACGGGTGCCGGGGAAAGGGACGCGGTGCCGGGGTTGGATTGCGGCGCCCCCCTCCCCAAATCCGTGTCCCCGCGTGTGAGCCGGGCTGGGCAGCACCCAGCAGGGTAGCCACGTTTCGAGGGGCCCTGCAAAATGGGGGGATGAGGTGGGGTAGGGGCTCGGCCTGGGATCCCCCCTCCTGCCCCGTTATCTCCGCAGCACCGGGGCTTCACCAAGCGCTGGTGGCACTGGGCGGGGGGGGTTGTGTGCGTGACAAAGAGCTTCCTGGTTTGGGGGGACGACAAAAGGAGCCTTTGGCAGTGGCACTCCCGGGGCGCCCGGTCAAAGCCTCTCGGCGCTGGCACCGGAGAGGCCGCGGGGACACAAGCACCGAAGGGACCCGTGCGGTGGGTGCCAGCGCTGCCCTTGCCCCGGGCAGGAAGGTGGATCCCCCCCAGCTCCTGATGTCCACTGACCCCCAAATCACTTTTCCCCGCTGCGGATGCTGGAAATGTCAAGAGAGGAGCCGGGCAGCAGCCGGCGCGTGTTCCAAACACACCAGATGGATTTTTATATTAGCTCCTATTTCATGTGCAGACAGAGCGACCGCCCGGCTCCGGCGGCAGCCTCGGCGCTGCCGAGTTTGCTTCTGTGAGATTAATTCTGCGAAATTAATTGGGACAAGATTGAAAAGGAAATTAAAATGCAGCTGAGTGAACAGGCTTTTCATACACCTTTCCCCCCCTCCCGGCTCCCCTTCCTCCTCCTCCCCCCCCCCCTCCCCGGCCCTTTGCCGTCTCCGTTCGGCGGCGGCCGCGAGCATCCGTCGCGCAAAGTAATTTACGGGGGAAAAGCTCTCAGGACCGATCGGTTCCGTGTGAGGAAGCCGGCACAAGAGTCGCAATCTGGAGCCACTGAAGAGAGCGAAAACCCCGCCGCGATGCCAAGCTGTGTCCCCGAGCTGGAGCGCTGGGGGGAGGAGGGACCCGACCAGCCCGGCCCCGGTAACCGGGATGGACCGAGGCACCGGCAGCGGCGTGGGCACCGGGGGCTGTGGGTATCGTCCCCGGGGGTGGCTGTGGGATGCTCCTGGTGTCACATCCCTGCATAAACGAGGTGACGAGCTGGGGCTGGGGCGTCAGTGCCCGGAGCACATCAGCCCCGTCCCCGGAGCGAGGGGGGGGTGAGTGAGTCGCTAAATGCCGCCATAAAGTGCTTCGGGATCCACGGATGGGGAATTCTGAGCTTTCCAGAACCGGATGGTGAAGCCCAGACTCGAAGCTGCTCCGTGCAGCTGCTACCGCGGGGACACGCAGGACCTGGCCCCAAATACATCAGCTACAAACGGCCCCGTGGGGACGTGCCCCGTGCAGGTCCAGCCTCAAGGGCTCTGCTGGGTGGACAAATCCTCCAGGGGTGGCTGACTCGGCCACCACGCTGGCATCTGAAACCCTGTGTCCACCCCGGAGCGGTCCTGTGGCTACCAAACTAAATCCAAAGCTTTTTCTCAGCTCTAACACATGGCAGACCTGAGAGCTGGAGGTGCTCTTCACCTCCAGACGTCTGTACCCACCACAGCTGAGCCACCACCACCCGAGCCACCCTTCCCCACATCGGGTCCACTTGATGGGTGCTCACCAAGGGCAGATGGGGCACAACCAACTGTGTCAGATGGAGGTGCCAGAAGCATTGCAAAACACCTTCCCAGCCCCCAGGTTCATCACTGCCCTTGGGGTGCAAGGCACATTGCAAACCAAAACGCAGCCCCCCAAGTTCATCACCTTTCCCATGCCAGACTGGGGTGCAAAGCACGTTGCTAAACACCACGGTCACCCTGCATCCCCCCAAGTTTGTCACTGCCCTTGGGGTGCAATGTGTGTTGCCAGCCAAAGCACAGCCCCCCAAGTTCATTGCCAGTCCTGTGCCAGGTTGGGGTGCAGAGCACGTTGCTAAACACCATCCACACCACGCAACTCTCCAGGTTCCTCACTGCCCTTGGGGTAGAACGTGCATTGCCAGCCAAAGCACAGCCCCCCCAGGATGTTGCAAAACACCAGCAATGAAATGAAGGCCCCCAAGGTCATCACCCTTCCGTGCCAGATGAGGGTGCAGAGGCAATTTCAAAGCATCACCCATAAAATGCCACCACCCCAGCTCCCTGCTGCCAACCACAGCTGCCATGGTCCGGCAGGGACTGGTGGGAGCTAGGGCAGAGCCCTGAGGGGACACGCAGGGCAGAAGAGGGTCACAGGCCCTGGTGGCTCTGCTTGACCTCTTCATGCAAACACTGAATGTATTCACCTGCCTGCACTTGCCGAAGGGAGCCCTGGTCACATCTGGCTGAGCAACTTGATTGCCCCTGGAATACCTGAGCAACAGCACGTTCAGACTCCATTAAAGGTGGTGGGGGGGAGGAAAGAAAAAGAAAGAAAAATAAAATAATCTTGCTTTGGGCCATTTGAAATGCTACCTGTGAAGGCAGGAGGGGCATTGATGGGGCAGTTATGGAGTGGGGAGAGGGATAGAATCATAGAATCATAGAATCGTCAAGGTTGGAAAAGACCTTCAAGATCATCAAGTCCAACCATCCCCCCTACAACCCCTAACCACTAAACCATCTTATGAAACAATGATGGGATGATGGGGTCCCTCTTCTAAATCCCTAATTTTACCAATTTCATCAGTTCTTGACCTTGCAATCAAGCCCCAAGCCCATGATGGTGAAGCTGGGGCTGCCAGGGAGGCTCTTACCTTGCTCAGGATGTAGATGAGGTCTCCACGGTGGAAGGCGAGCTCGTCGGGATGCTCACTGCTGCAGTCCCACAGGCCTTGGTAGTAATTAGCATAATCCCTCTGGGGATCTCCTAGGATAAATTAAAAGAGAGAGGTCAGGGTGACAGGGAATTATATGGGGGTATATTGGGGTGGTGGGGGAGAGAGGTGGGTATTTGTTGGGGTAAGGAAGGAAATGTTGGTGTTATTTGGTTTGTATTTGAATTAAAAGGCAGAGGCCAAAGAGGTACTGTAAGAAAAAAGGGGCTGGTCAATAAATAAATGCAATAACTATCAGTAAATCCATATAAACACCTTGATAACTGCTTCTAGTTCAGAAAACCCTGAATTAAAGCTGTTTACTAGAAACCACAATGGGAACCAAAGCTCCCTTCCCTCTCCCTCAAGTCCCCCATCTCCTTCTCAGCCTCGAACCAAGTTGTCCCCAAGGTGGACATCCAGGACTTGGTCAAGGAGGGGACACGTGGCACCAGAGCCAGCTCTGCTGGGCAGTGTCCCTGCCATGGTGACAGCGAGTTATGGGCCATGCCAGAGGCCACGGAAGAGGAAAACTGTTAATTAACATTGGTATTTGCATGGGGCCTCTGGGAGGATGCTGCTGGGGAAGGTGACAGCCAAGTTTATTTATTAATTAAAGAAGCCAAGCAGGGGATTGCAGTGGGTGGTGCAGGGCCTGCTCAGCAAGCAAACAGCTCGACCAGGAGCTCCTGGAGCAGGAACAGGGATGGTGGAAGAGCTGGGAGCAAACATCTGCCTTCCCCCCCCCCAGGAGGTCAGAGAAGGTCACAAAATCCTATGGGATGATACAACCTGATGGCTCAGGGCTCAATATTCCCATCGAGGTGGGAGTTTGGGAAGGCAGAGCCTTTGCTTGATGCCTGGGATCACAGGCTGCTGCAGAAAGAGAAGGGACGTGAGCCAGAAAACTCGTTTCCCCCCCTTTTTTTTTTCTTTTTTTTTGGGGGGGAGGAGGCAAATGATCCATTTGCTGAAAGCTGTGGGTTTGGGCTGAGGAGGCTGTTGGCAAATGGTGCCAAGGCTGGGACTGCCCTGGGCTCAATGTGTGCGTGGGTTTTCTGGAACACATCACAGCAGCATTTCCAGAACAAAACATTTCCACTTTCTCCGTCTCAGAATGGCATTTCCCACCCCAAAATCTGATCCGGAGACCAGAGCCACCACAAAAGGTCCCCACTGTGGGGGCAGAAAGCATCCTGCCCTGTGGTGGGACCAGACCAGCCTGGTGCCAAAGTGCCACAGAGCCCCAGGGTGGGAGGAGATGCTCCTCTGCGCAAGCTGCAGTCCGGGGAAGTGGCACATCCAACAGATCCTTCACAGCATCAAAAAAACACCCCCAAACCCCTCAAATTCCCAGTTTTCTAAGCACACAAGACAAGACTTAAAACGTGCTCCTGGCCCAAAGGCTTCAGGCAGGAGGCTGCTCGGATGGCACAGCACCAAGGCGGGGGTGACTCCAGATGTCACGACACGGACATCTCCGTGATGCGACCCCCATGGATAATTAAACCCTGTAAAATGACATTTTGCAGGGGGGGGAGGGATTGGAGCAGTGGGGCTGTACCAGTGATCTGGGCTGCTCTGCCACGCGGCTGCACCGAGCCCAGGAAGCATAAACAGAAAATATCCAGCACATGTTGGAGGAAATGTTTCTAATCTGGTATAAGGGACTGAGCGATAAGGGTGCATCTGGAGTGTGCTGTGCCCAGATTTGATCACCTAAATATGAAAAAGGACATTACAGAGAGGGATAATGGCACAGCAGGGAGCAAGTGGAATGACTCAGGGACTTGGGGAACTTAAATAGAAAGGCTGGGAAGCAAAAAAAAAAAAAAAAAAGTAGGTCTGCATCCTTTGGAAAGTATTAAAGGGGGAGCAGAGAGTGGCAAGGAAAAGATTGTGAAGGGAATAGGAGGAGAAGGAGCTACTGAGTTATTTAAGCTTGTGCTAAGAGCAGGAGCCAGAGGTTATGAACTGGAGGCAGAAGAAATATAGAATCATAGAATGGTGAAGGTTGGAAGGGACTTTAAAGATCATCAGGTTCCAACCTCCCTGCTCTGAGCAGGGACACCTCCCACCAGACCAGGCTGCACAAGCCTCATCCAACCTGGCCTTGGACACCTCCAGGGAGGGGGCAGCCACAACCTCCCTGGGCAACCTGTGCCAGCACCTTTCTACCCTCATGGGGAAGAATTTCTTCCTGATGTCTCACCTAAATTTCCCCTCTTCCTGTTTTAATCCATTCCCACTTGTCCTCTCACTCCCTGCCCTCGTCCAAAGTCCCTCCCCAGCTTTCCTGGAGCCCCTTCAGGCACTGGGAGCTGCTCTAAGGTCTCCCTGGATCCTTCTCTTCTCCAAGCTGTGTGGCAGGATGAGGCACGGAACAGCTTTGGTTGGAGCAAATTGTGTAATTAACACAAAAGGTCATTATGGGAGGGCATGAGGACAACACTGCGGAGCTCCTCCAGGACAGGGACCTGTGGGGAGGATGCTGTTGGGAAGCTGGGATCAGCCTTGTCTCAATTGCCCCTCCTTTACCAGGAATACTTGGGATGTGCCTCCCTATCCTGCATCTGCTCGCCAAAGGAAGGAGAGGACCTGGGAGGCTTCTGGCCACCCCACCAAGGAGCTGTTGTAGAAGCTGTTGGTAAAAGAGAGACTTGGCAGGAGCTGTGAGTGTGAGCTAAGACACAATGCTCCTCCAGTACAAAAGGAGACCATTTCCAGCCCACAGGAAGGTTCGTGTCTCCAAAAAGTTGGTGTATTTTTTCCAACCATGTCAGCTGGAAGGTCTCACTCCTCTCTCCAACCCTGCCTTCAGAAGGTCAGAGGTTAATTGCATCAGGGCAGGAAGGTGCCTCAGGATGAATGTGTCCAATTCCCAGCTGCAGCTTCAAAAGCCACAAGGATGTCCATGCCAGCTCTTGAGAATATCATGAAAATTAAGACCATGTGCAGAAAAGGGATCCTGGCTCCCAGTTTTGCACTTAAGGATCAGGCCAGGCAACAGAGAACATCCCTCTGCAGCTCCACAGGGAATGGTGGATGTCCATGATCCTCCTGCCCTGCCAACTCCAGATGGGGTGGGATGGATCCAGGTGAACAACCCCAGGCCTCCTGCAGCTCCCAGGCACCCCAGCTCACTCCCACATGTGCTTGTAGAGAAAGAGGTTTTGTTTCCAAAGCCCCATCTAGACCCTGAAATCTGATTTACACTGATGGAAGTGGGACGAGCTCCCGTGTTTACGGGCCTTGGGGTCATCCAGAAAACCAGCCAAATGTGACAACTGCATCATTTTCTTCTGCAGCCTGAGCAGCCCCAAGCAGGACCCCCTCACGGAGACCCACGATCCTCCCCAACCCCTTCGCTCCCGGCGTGTTGCTTCAGAATCCTGTTGATGCTGAAGCCTAATGACAACCGTCTGCAGCTCAGGGGTGTGCTGGGTCTGGGTGAAACCTCCTGCCAGGCCAGGCGTGGGGGACTGTGACATGTTTTTTATCTCCTAAATCGTGGAATTTGGCTGCGCTTGTACTCGCTGGGGACCCTGGCACTGCAGCAGCAACCCCGGAGCCCGGCCAGCGCGGAAGGCCGGGATTTAAGCAGCTTTGAGGGGAGCAAATGGGTGTCTTGGCAGGAGCAGCCTGAAGCTCTCAGCTGGATTTGCTGGGCTGCTCCAGAATCCTTGTGGCTCTCGGAAATTAGAAACAAGAGTTTTTCCATTAGCCAAATGCTCATCTGGCGCCTCGGCCGCGTGATATAATTAAGCACCGGGCCCTCCCCTCCCTCCCCACCCCCTGCTCAAGGACTCCCAGCATCTCTTCCTCGCCCTTGCTCCAGTTGGACAGAAGCACAAATTACCCAAGCAAAAGGCACGAGGGTTCCCGGCGCTGTGATAACCTTTCCCTCTTGAAATGCAGCCCAGCACTTCAGGAGCAAGAGCCTAATATATTATTTAGTGTAAAAACAGACACAGGACTTGAAGCAATCATGACAATGCTAATAACGGGACCAGTTCTAACCATTAACAACAATTACCACCGCCGGGCAGATGCTAATGAGGACGAGCAGGGTGTTTAAATGGCTGGCAGGGCTGTGACAGGCGAGAGCCAACATCCTCAGGGTGGCCTCAGAGTGCAGGGTCACAATGACATCGCTGGCATCATCCTGCCACGGAGCTGGGCGTGCTCTGCACCCCGCCGGCCCCCACGTCGAGCTGGAAAACCCGCAGGGAAGCGGCTCCGACGGCGACACGCTGGGGCAGTTGGGAAAGGCAAACGTGTGTGTGTGTCTGGGTGCACGTCCCATCTCCTCCTGCTTTCCTGCCAAGGAGTCTCCGTGGACAAGCGTTCAGCACCACGTTAAGAGCACAGGATGGTTGATAAGGATCAGGACCTCGTTTTTTTTCTGAGGTCTGGGTGCTGGCTGCAGCTGCCACAACCTCCAGTGGTCAAGTCACTTGTTGTGCCAGGGGGTGGAAAACAAGCTGCACAAATCCAGGAGGACTGAAGGAATGCTGGCTTGCTCCGGTCCCTGCAGGTTGGCTGGGACTCAGCCCTGTCTGTGCTACCTGGATTTCAGTAGAAACAGGCCTGAGTGTCCTCCTGGGCTGGGGACAAAGGCCCAGGAAACATCCGAGGGGGTCTGGTGTTGGCCAAAGGGAACTGCTGGATAAGGATTTCTGGAAACACTGGGAATCACAGAATGATTTGGGTTGGAAAAGACCTTTAAAATTATTGAGCCCAAGTGTTAACCCAGCACTGCCAAGGCCACCACTAAACCATGTCCCTCAGCCCCACATCCACAGGGCTTTGAAATCCCTCCAGGGACAATGACTCCACCACTGCCCTGGGCAGCCAGTGCCAGGGCCTCACAACCTGTTTGGTGCAGAAATTATTCCTAATATCCAATCTAAACTTCTCCTGGCACAACTTGAGGCCATTTTTCCTCTCTTCCTATCACTTGTTACTTGGGAAGGTTGGGCATGGGGGCTCTTGGACAGCTGGGAGGGAAAACCACCTGAGCCATGCTTGAGGTGCTTGTGTTTCCTCTGAGCTCTGAAGCAGGAGAATGGTGTGGGAAGCTCTCCTGAGCTGGGCTGTGCCAGGAGGAGGTGTGTTCCCATGGGGAGAGGGGCAACAGGAAGCCCCTGGCTGCTCCAGCCCTGGCTGCTCGGACACGAGCCCTGTTTTCCTGTGCTGGGACGGAAGCGGACATGGAAAACGAAGCAGGTGGGACCGGGGAGGAAACAGACCTTCCGCTCCCATCCTCTGGTGTAGATCCTTAAGGAAAAAGCAGGGGTGGGGGCCCTGGTGACCACGGCAGGCTCTGGGGGCTCCGGACAGGCGGTGCTGGTTCCTGGGGTGGTGGTGAGCATCCTCCCGGCTTCCCGCACCGAGATCCCGCCCTGCGGCAGCTTCCTCTGGGCCATGAGTCCCTTCCTGTCCTCTCCAGGCTGGTGCTGCCCCAGTGCCTCTCCCCAGCCCCTCGGGATGCACTGGGAGGGCTGGCTCCAGGGTGGGATGAGGGACAGGGGTGGGAGTGCCTCACTGGGAGATCCTTCAGTGCACAGATCTCACCAGGCAACAGGAGGGGCTTCTCAACCCACGATGGGGTGCTTGTCCAAAAAGAAGTGACATTCCCCCATGCTGGTAGAGTGGAGAAGATGGGGAGAGCTCTCTGAGTGTCAGCTGTCTGAACTTCATCAGTTGCAGAGTCTCCTCTGTCACTCCTCACTCTGCTCTTGGGGACATTCCCATCCTCCGCAGACCCCTCCATCCCCACCCGCACCTGAGCTCAGCCCCCCCACCATGACCTTGAGGTCCTTTGTGTTGGCCAAAAGGAGGGTGGGCTCTTACCACTTCTCTGTCTGCTCCCGGCATCCTCGCTGTCCTCTGGGCACGGGGGGTCCAGCTCCTCATCTGAGGGGGGGGGAAACAGAGCAGAGAATTCAGGACAAGGGCTGTGAGTGCTACTGCTGCACCAAACCCCGGCAGGCAGAGGGCGGCGAGTGCATCCGACTGTCAGAATAATAAATTCCCAGCTTAATTGTGAAGAGTGGAAGGGAGGAAGTCACAGATAATATTTTAAAACGTGTTGCATAAAAATATGAATTGTTGTTAACACTGGTAAAAACAAATCACTTATTATAGCCTCATAAATTTCGGCAGCACTTTGCCGGGTGCCCTATAGGGAGAGACTCTTCCTGCACAGGACTCAGAGCCCGGAGAAGAGGAGACACTGAGGAGAAATGCCAGGACAGGAACATGAGGAAGGATGGGAGACAGGGGCAGGAATTTAGGAGGGGAAAGAGGCAGGGAAGGGTGGGCAGGCTGGCATGGTGGTGGAGGGTTGCAAGGAAACAATACAAAATGATGCCATGGAAAAGGTTAAGTGGGCTAGAAATCCTGGGAAAGCCCTGTGAAAACGGCTAGAGGCTGCCAGGATCAAGGATCTGCAAGAAAATAAGTTTAAATAAGATTATTTAACACCCATCCAGCCTGATCTGCTCTGGGTGCTGGGGCAAGGTGGGTGTGCAGCATCCACATGAGCTGCCACCACAGCCCAGGCTTCCTGCTGCAACCAGAGAGACTAGAAGAAACCTAATGCAAGAATAAAAATGAAAACCAGTTTGCAAACATTCCAGAAAGCCAAATTGCTCATCAACACCTCGTGCACTGTGGCTGGCAAAGGGCCGTTGGGGACCACGGGGTGGCACAGTGGAGCCCGGGGCAGAAGGGATGTCCCTGCTGCATCTCAGGGGACGTGGCTTTGCTGTCACCTTTAGAGGTGACAAGTCTGGGTCTTCACACACCTCCCAGAGCTTCCTGCCTGGATTCCTTTACCCAAAGGCACTGAATTCCCTAATCCCACCTCGGTGTGGGGTGGGGGCAGCCAGCCCGATGCCGCGGGAAGCCCGGAGCCATCCTCCCGCATCCTGCCGGCACCGCGTCCAGCCGGAGCCGGGTTATCCTTAGGAAACCTCTTCCCAGAGCCCTTCCCGCACCTCCCGGCGCACACACACGCACCCTGGGAAGCGGCTGCCAGGCCGTGGAGGAAAAGCTACCGCGGGGTCCCCGAGACGAGCAAAGCTGCGGGAATCCCGCCCCCGGAGGGGCTGGCGCTGCCGGGAGCACCCCCACCCCCCCACCCCAGGTTGCAGAGCTGCTCTCCCTTCCTGGCACAAGGGGGGGTTAGATCTACAGCCCCCTCTCCCTTTCCCACCTCGGACGGTTTTGTTTCTTACTCGATGGAATGGGGCACGTTCTAACCAGAAACCAAAGCCACAAACCCCCCTTTTGGCATCGCCTGCCCGGGCCACCAGCTCGGCTGGGACACGGTGCTCTCCCCCATCTCCTCTGTGCCTCAGTTTCCCTTTCTTTCCAAAGCCTCTGCCCTGCTGACCACTCACTCTGTGCCTTTTGCCACTGGTGCTCAGGGAAAAACCCTTCTGGTCCCGCTCTGCCCGGCAGCCCTGCAGGGAGCTCTTCCAGCTGATGGGCTGCAATGGACCGAGAATTTCCAGAAGGAACAGAAGAAAACATCATGGGATCTTCATGGGACCAGCCACAGCCTCTGCCTGCCCACAGCACGGGTGCAGATGCCCTGGGATGGCCTCAGGCTCAGTCCCTGCAGATTTTGAGCTCTGCAATTCATGGATGGAGCCCGTGGGGGTGCAAGAAGCTTCCCTTCACCCTCCGCCCTGTCGCAACCAGGTGCTTTTCCAACTGAAGTCTGGAAGTGATGCTTTGCCTTCCCAGGGCCTGGCCGCTTGATCTCAGCCAACAGCTGGATTTTATAGTGAGGAATCAGAAGGAAATACTGAAAAAAGCATCTCCTGGGGGCTGTGCTTCTTCCCCCATCACAGCCTCAGCCACACCACCCCCAAGAAAATACCTTTACTGGGGCAGCACCTCCCTGGGGGGCAGCCCTGGGCACCCAAACCTGGGGTCCAGAGCCCCGTGGCAGCCCCCAGCCTTGGGCAGGGCTGGGGGGGCTGGCACACCCTGCACCCCACTGCAGTGCTGGAGCAGGCCGGGCATTGGGCAGATTCTCAGAGGAGCTGTGTTTTAATGTAGCAATTTGATTCAATTTTCCACTCTATAAAATTACCCATCACTGCTCGTTGCTTCCTAACAGACACCTTCACTCTTAATTTAACAATCCTATCGAATTCTGCCAGGGAAATTGGAAAAATTTATCACCTGTGAAATTTTATTTTTCCTTGGTTGTATCTGTTTTTGTAAAACTTCATTAACGACGATGACTTGCTGAGGAAATTATCTCTTCATCTCCCCCCCCCTTTCTTTCCCCCCCCCCTCTCCCTCTTTCTCTCTGTTTTTACTCGGGACATGAGGGGGGCAGCCAGGCCCAGAGGAGACCCTGGCTTGGATGGGGACCTTCTCTGTGCTTACTGGGGGGGTCACAGGGGTGGGAAAGGTGGGGGGGGACAAGGTGGGGGCTGAGCAGACCTCTCCTACCTGCCCCCAAGCTTTGCAACTGGTTTCCCCCCAGTCTCACACTCTACAGCAATGTGCCACCACCACCTGGCAGGGAACTGGGATCTGAAGGGGCTGAGAAACTTGCCCAGAGGGCAGAGCTGTGGCTCTGCTTCAGCTGGCAGTGTCCTGGATGTCCCACAGCTCCTGCCTGTGCCTTGTCTCAGCACAGCCATGACACCAGGTGCAGGAGGCTTGGCTGAACCCCCCGGGATGGCAGCAAAGCCCCTGGGTTGGCAGCAAAGCCCCCGGGATGGCAGCAAAGCCTCCAGGATGGCAGCAAAGCCTCCAGGATGGCAGCAAAGCCTCCAGGATGCCCACAATGCAGGACCAAAGGGCCCTGCCCAAGCCCTGATGAAGCCAGGGGCTCCAACCCTGCTGCTGACAGGGGCTGGGCTGGCAGCACCTGGAGGAACAGCCCTTCAGCTACCTTAGGAACATCCCAGAAAGCTTTTAAGAAACTGGGATGGGCAGGACAGAGAAAGCTCCATAATTAAAGGAAAGGTCTGGCTGGGATGTTCCCTCCTCCACCTCTGCAGCCCCAACACCAGGACACATGGGAGCAGAACAGAAGCATCCATGAGGACCAAGGGTGAAGCTGGTCAGCAGGATCAGCTCCATTTCAAAACACTGCATCCCAGAGCTGGGGAGGGGAGGGCTCTGTCCCCAAACCAACCCTGCACAAGCCCCCAGGGTCACTGTTAGCACCGTGTGGAACAGACCTCACATCCCATGTCTGCTCTGCAGTGGATGTTGGTGGCCAAGAAGCAGAGAGGAGCCAGGGACACCGAGACCCCTGGGCTGGCAAAGCAGCAGCACCTCCCACCCCCTGCCCTGGGACCCCCACGCCAAGGCTCCTGCCTGGAGGAGGAGAAAGCTGCTGCCCAAAGAGCCGAGGGTGTAACCAGAGGAAGGGAAGGTCAGGAAAGAAAGACACGAGATGGAGAGAGGCCAAGGGCTCTGCTCCCAGCAGCTCTCTGAATGCTGCTTGCAAAGTGCTAGGCAGAGCTTTCCTTTGGCAGCAATAACAAGACAAAGATCTCGGGCACCATAAAACTTTCTGGTGCATTTAATATTATTATTATTATTTTTTAATCACAACAAGTATAAAGTTCTGAAATAAATAAGAAGAAATGAGGGCCTATTTTGTACCTCTGACTGCAGCCCCCAAGGGACCCTGCTCACCAGGATGAAGAGCAGAGCTGGGTGACCCCTTGAATAAGGCTCAGGTGACCCTGGTGACCAAGCCCTGGGGTGTGTCACACCAGGATTTCTGCTCTAATGGTAAGAAATGTTGCAGACCATGTCACCCTCACAGGCTGCTGGGTTCTGTGCCAGGAAGATGGCTCCTGGCTCCTTTAACCTGCAGCTGCTGCCTCCAGACCCCGTGCATTGTCAGTGAACAAGGGCTGGTCTTTAATGCAGTTATTTTATCATCTCTTGGAAGGCCAGTAATTGTGTTACAGCCATGACTGCATGCCCAGAAGGGAGCATTTTCATCATCTAAAGTCTGATTTTCCAGGTAACACAGCCCAGACATTCCACTCTCACCAAACTCAATATTACTCCAGCTGAATGGAGTGCAACCTCTGAAAGCCCCACCTGAGTTTATAAACCCTCCACCTCACCAGAACAGAGAGAGTTTCCTCTTGTGGTCCACCAACCAGCCTGAACAAAGAAATCAGGTCAAACCTTTGAGTTATGGGACCTTTAAAGCCAGCAGAGCCTTTAGATGTTCATTCCCAATCAATGTGTGGTGTGGCCAAGGTGTCCTGTTGTGTTTGCAGGGCTAAAGCCAGGGGATGGCTCGAGGTTTATCCTGCTTATTTGGGGTTGCTCACCTGGCAAAACCTCATAGATGTCATCCTCTTCCATCTCGATGTTTGACTCATCCTGATTCAGAGTAGTATTGTGGGATGTGTTGTTCAAAGAGTCAGAACTGTCCACGTCATTGTAGAGCTCTTCTTCATCCTCCTCATCACATGGGATAGTGAGGGAGCTCAGGTCTGGCAAAAGAGACCAAAAGTATGGGGAGAAAGAGCAAACCAAAGTACCAGCTGGAACTTCCAGTGAGCTGAAATCAAGGAACAAAGCCCATGCCGTGGTGGTTTGTGCTCACTATGGACCTTGTGGGGAGTGAATTGATCCCTTGCTTGGCCCACAAGCACCTGGTGTGCAGGGAAGGGGATGGAAGCTGAGACCAGGCTGAAACAAAGGACAAGCCCAAGGAAGGATGGCAAATGCCAGAGAACAAAGCCAAATTCAACAAGTGCCTCAAGGAATGGACACTGACCCCACTCCTGGGCAGCTGCCTATGGTTTCCAGAGGGTTTCCACATGTAGGGTTGGAGTCTTGCCTCACTATTGCTGGTCTCAAACTGGGGCAACTCCAGTGGAGCCAAACCCCACCCTTCGTCAGCTGAGGACAGAACAGCAGATCTGTGACCCCACCAGTGAGGACCCATTCCCACCCTTTCCTTGTCCCACTTGGTGACATTTTCAGCCTTTGAGGGCTCACACAACTCTATCCTCTAAAAACAGGGGTTGGGCCAAGTTGCCAGACTCACCCTTCTGGAGGAACTGGATCTGATCCACCCAGTCTTCAGCCTCTGCTGGGCTTGGGGCTGTGAACTGGAGAGAGAGTCACCTGTTATTGTGCTGCTGCTTGTATGGGGGAAGAGGGAAAAGATTTGCTGCTGGAACAGGGGATGGAGATCCTGGATCTGCCATTCTCTACCCTGTGACTTTGGGAAAGCCACTTCAATTCTTTATCTCCCTATTCCAGAGAGGGAAACAGAAGCAGAACAAAGCCAGACTATCCCAGAGGAAGGCTGTCAAGCCTAATTCATTAAAATAATTCAGATGAAAACCACAAACCCCACAGCAGATACTACACTGACTCTGAACCAAGACTCTCCACCCAGAGTCTCCCTGAAGCTCAGGCTCTCTCTCATGTACACTTTTGGGACGGGGGCAGGTTTTTCATTACACCAGTTTCAGGCTTCCCTCTGGACACTCACACTGAAGGTTTAAATTTAACCTGGCTCTGAATTGCTTATTTAAAACTGAGCTTTCCAAACCCAATCCTCTACGGCTTCTACCCCATATTGTCACTTAACCCTCGTGCCCCGTGAGTGCAAAGAGAGTCCAGGATCCCTCTTGTGCCAGGGGAAGGTCCCTGCTGAGATGACCCACCAAGAAGGAGAAGCAGCAGCACTTTTTGCTTTACCAGGGAGCTTGGACAGCCACAGCCTCCCCGACCCCCCAGGTCCACCTTGCACCTCTGCCCCAGCCCTGGGCCCAGGTGCTTTAGTGTCTTGTGCTCAAGCCAGCACAGAAGGTCCATTTCTTCCCCCATTCCTACCTCGTAGGTGCGTTTGCCAGGGCAGACTAACTCAAAACAACACTTTTTCCGAGAGTCTTTGCGCAGGTGAAAGGCCAGCTGGGCACTGCAGTACTCGATGGAGAAGTTGCCTTTAGGTTGCTTGCCTGGAAGAAGAAAACCACACTAAATCTGGAGCTGGCATCTTCTTGTCGAGCTGGCTGTGCCGCTGGGTGGGGCAGATGGCTGCTGCCCGTGTAGGGAAACTGAGGCACACCACGTGTCAAGGGGGAATGAGCAGGAAAAACCTTCAGCCTAACCATGTCCACCGCCAGGAAAATCAAAGGGAATTTTATAAATAATCTTCATAAAGGCACAGTGAAGAGGAAGCCCTTTTAGACCTCAAGAGGTTGTGAGCGGCCAGTGAAAGGCTGCATGAGAAGAGCTGGTTGTAATGAAGCAGAGAACAACAGGTGCTCAGGAAAAACGATGCCAGTGATTATTCTGCTGGTGAGGAATTAACGGGCTGGTGTGCAGGAAGAAATGTAGTGAGGCCTTGGAGAATTGGCCTGTGGATCTGGTGTCAGCCAGGGTGGAGAGAGGGAACCTCTCTGCAATCATCTGAGGTGTCTTTGTTTACCCCAGCTCATTATTTCCTTATCAATCTTCTGCAGGAAGCGTGGGAGTCGGATTTGGGCAATTGCTCTTAACGATTTTTGATTTGCAGATCCTTAAAAAACTGCCAGGGGTGAGGTCAAGCCCTCTATAAGGATTTCAGCCCATCAAGAACAGGTTTGCTTTACTCTGTTGTCTTCTGGAGACCATGACCTGAAGGCTGGAGCAGCTCTGCTCTGGAGACAGGCTGAAAGTTGGGGTTGTTCAGCCTGGAGAAGAGAAGGCTCCAGGGAGACCTTAGAGCACCTTCCAGTGCCTGAAGGGGCTCCAGGAAAGCTGGGGAGGGACTTTGGACAAGGGCAGGGAGGGAGAGGACAAGGGAGAATGGATTAAAACTGGAAGAGGGGAGATTTAGGTTGGACATCAGGAAGAAATTCACTATGAGGGTGGTGAGACAGTGGCCCAGGTTGCCCAGGGAGGCTGTGGCTGCCCCATCCCTGGAAGTGTTGAAGGGCAGGTTGGATGGGGCTTGGAGCAACCTGGTCTGGTGGGAGGTGTCCCTGCCCATGCAGGGGGTTGGAACTGGATGGTCTTTAACACAAACCATTCTGTGGTGCTATGATTTGGAAGATAACAACTGCTCACCCCCCACAGAAACAACCAAGCATCAACCCTTGGCTCCAACACCCACCTCTGCCAGCAGCTCTCCTCCCTGCACATGCCCTGCCAGGGTAAGAGGAGTTGGGAACCTTCCCAAAAGTGCTCCAAATCCTCAGACAAAGGATGTGGGAGAAGGACAAAGACCCAGCTTCATCCCCACCACCCACTGGAGTTTAATCCTGTCCTCACCAAGCCAAGGATGAACGTGTGGATTTTGTGAGCCGTGTTTCTGGATGGGTGGGAGAGAGGAAGGCCATCTATCTAATCATGCCAAACTCTGTTGGAGATATTAGCTGTCTGTTTATATGGACCTGATGGAGCATGACTGCAAAATATTTATATACCCTGACACATGGATTATATACAGTCACTCAGGGGGTTGAAGCCCAGCTGATGGTTAATGGAAAACTTGGTACATCCTTTTATTTACACACTGCTCTGTTCCTGTGTCTCTCGTTCCCCACTTCTAAAGGTGTTTGGGGGGAAAAAAAGCAAGTTGAGATCTACCTTTCTGGGAGAACCTGTGTGTTATGCCTTGAATGACAACCTTCCCACCTTCCCCTTGTCAGATATGAGCCTGTCCTCCAGCAAGGGCTCTCCCTGCTCTTCTCCAGCCCCATCCCTGCCCTCAGGCACCACCCACAGCTTGGGGACTGGAGGCAGGTACCTCACCACTTACTTTTCTCACTGGCATAGTAGTAAAAGGTCCTTCTGTGGAGGACACACCACCTCTTCTGCCACTCTGACCCAAAAAAGCTGTGGTCTAGAAAGAAAAGGAGAGCAAAAGAGTAAAAAAAATAATTATTTTTTGTTCTTTCATTGTATGAATGTTTAGGGGAACGAAAATCTTTCCCCCCAAGAAAACCCTGCAGGTTTCTGGTGCAAAATTCAGGTGAGAAAATTTAGATCCAAAACCTCAACCAAGTAAAGGAGAACCAGCCTGTCCCACCAGGCTGGAGCTTCGTCCTTGGTCCTGCTCACTGGGAGGGAACGTGGTTTTGGGTGAAACCTCCCTAATTGAGGCATAAGCAAACTTCTATTCCTCTGTAATTAGAGCAAACTGAAACATGCACAGGGGCAGTTACAGAGCTCAGCTGACGGCCATGAGGACAAAAAAGGGGCTGTTCTTGCCTCATACCACCTGTCCTACAGCAAATAAATCAAGATAAAATCTGAGTGATGAGGAAATAATTTGTAGCTTTCACAAGAGTCAGTAAAATCAAGATAAACCTGAGGCTGACTCACAGTCCTTATCTCAACTTGCTAATGTGTGTGATGCCACGAACTACCTTGTCTTCACTGGGGTTTTATCCTCATTAGGTCTTGCTCGTTAGAAGGACACATCTTGCCTTAGAGCCCTGGGCTGCTGCTTAATTCAATTTCTGGGTTTTAATCTTTGTGCAGTTTGATGATCTGCAAAGGGGAATAAAGAAATAAAGGCTGTGGCCTCCCTGGGTGATTCTGAAAGATTTTGCATGTGCCTGCAGACAAATCTGCAGGAAAATGTCTTTTCCTCTTTGTTCTTCACTTGAAAATTCTCTGTCTTGGTCATTCTGAGCTGACATTCCCAAACCTGAGGATGGACTTGTCAGGCCTTACCTCGGGATCTCTTCTCCAGATATCCTTGCTTCAAAATGTTCTCTTGGACAGGCTTCGGGGTGATCTCCTCCAATCCTAGAGAGAGCAAAGCAAAGCCTCAGGGTTCCCTACGTGCACAACCCCCCAGCACAACGTTTTCAGCCCCCTTCTCTGCAGAAGCAGCCTGAGAAGCCAGACCAGCAGCTGGAGGTGAAAATCATGGTCTGTCACCATCTCACCAGCAGTAGGCTTGGAACTACATGATCTTCAAGGTCCCTTCCAACCCAAACCATGATTCTGTGATTCCTAATCCTGGTTGCAGGCTCCCAGAAGAAGTCCTCAGGGAAACCAGAATCATGACGTGGTTTAGTGGTGGACTTGACAGTGCTGAGTTAATGGTTGGACTTGATAATCCCAAAGGTCTTTTCCAACCAAAACAATTTGATTATACACATGGCTACAGGGACCTGCCCTCAGCAGGCTGAGGCTGGTGCTGTTCCTGGAAGTGATGCTCAGCCCTTCACCCCCAGCCAAAGCTCTCTGGGTGCCTCGGAGCCCTTGGCAGCAGGCAGGATCTGCTCAGGTTTACAGACTTGGACCACACGATTCCTTTGTCTGGTCTAACTGAGACCTCAGCACCTTGCCCTGGGCTTGTGGCCAGACCCTGCAGCCACGGAGGGGCCCTGGCACCCACTGCACGGGGTCATGGCCACATCTCATCCCCACCTCAGGGCCGGGATGTCCCCAACCCGTGGCTGAGAAGGCCTCCTCTTCCTCTCCTGCTCATCTCCTGCCACCATAACTTGTACTAAGCCACAATAAAAACCAAGGAACTAAATGCCCCCGATCACCTCCCTGTGCCCAGCCTTGGCAGCCTTTTCTTCCCAGGCTCCCAGGTCACAGGAGCTTCTCTGGTTTCCTTAGTGTGTCTCACCAACACCCAGCTCTCAGCCCCATCCATCCCCGCTGTCACCTCCCTCATTCTCGGGCTATTTTCATTTTTGTGTTTTATAGTTGGCAGCCTCTGGGCTCGCTATAAATCCTCCACAAATGGGTCTCGGGGTGAGCGGCAGACACAAAGACACACAAAGTTTGGGTTGGTGGGAAGGCTCCTCCACGTCTGTCTGCTCTGTTGGCTGGAAACCAGGTCCTTCAAAGAACAAATCCTCAGCTTGTGCAGAGCTGTCGGAGGCGGTTCAGGTTCGGGGAAGGCCGGGATGCTGTGGGATTCCCTGGAGGACACAGACAGCCCCTTCCTTTCTCTCCAGCACCTGCCCAGCTCAGACACCTTCAGGCTTTTCTCTAGCACCTTGGAACAAGGCACAATGTCTTCTCAAACCCAAGCCCCGACCCCTTTTCCTAATGCAAATCTAAATATCATTTTATGGGACATTTATAATTATGAAAATGGGCCGGTGCTGCCGGATGCACAAGGGAGAGCCTGCGAGTATGAATATTACATTAATGTGCCCAACACCAGCTCGCCCACCCCGCTGGCAGGAGCATAAAAAATGCTTGAGTGAAACTTTTATTTAGACGTTAAGAATCGAGGCCCCAGCGGGGGGACGGAGGCAGCCCCGGCGAGAGCCCATCAGCGCCAGCGCTCGAATTGAATTACCCAGGGGGGAAGGCAGGAGCTGCCAGTGCTGCTTCGCTTCTTTAATTTCATTGACTTTCAGTACATTATCAGCGTGGGGTTCCCTCTGCCCCCGCTCCCCCAGCCAAACACCGGCTGCAGAAATCTGCTGGGATGCTGCTGAGGCTCGAGCCAAAGCAAGGACGTGTCCAGCCATCCTGGTCCTCCTTGGGATGCACTTTCTGCTCTTCCCTCGGTTGCCAGGAGAGATTTGGGGGAGTGCAGGGATGTTTCAACAAGCACAAAGAGCAACCGAAGCAGGGAACAGCATGGACACGATGTGAGCCAGAAACAGCCTCTTCCAGCCCCACATCATCTCTCTTTTCCCATAATTTCTCAGCTGTCTTGCCCGTAAGAATCATGGAATCATGGAATCCCAGACTGGTTTGGGTTGGGAAGGACCTTAAAGATCACCTATTTCCAACCCCCCTGCATGG
The DNA here is from genome assembly GCA_020745705.1 of Hemiprocne comata. Lineage (NCBI taxonomy): Eukaryota > Metazoa > Chordata > Aves > Apodiformes > Apodidae > Hemiprocne > Hemiprocne comata. The sequence goes on along the minus strand of CM036609.1, from coordinate 4,977,482 downwards.
GCAGGGACACCTTCCATTAGACCAGGTTGCTCCAAGCCCCATCCAACCTGCCCTTCAACACTTCCAGGGATGGGGCAGCCACAGCTTCTCTGGGCAACCTGTTCCAGTGTCTCACCACCCTCACAGCAAAGAATTTCCTCCTTATGTCCAACCTAAATCTCCCCAGAGATACCCCTGGAGTAGCTCCTACCTTCTCAGTCATGCTTGGCCCTATTTGAGATCAATTTTCCACATAAACAGATCCCTCATTTCAGGTTATTTGTGGCTCTGGGTGCCAGGATCTACTGGGCTGGCAGCTCACCAGGACACCTCTGCACCATCGCCTCCAAAATGCCCTCAGGAGCCCAAATTTCTCCTGCTCTCCATGAGACACCGTGCCTCAGTTTCCCAGCAGGAAAACTAGAACACAAGGAGACTCCCTTCTTCTTATATACTCAGTGGCTGCTCAGACAAACTAATGCAATTAAGGAGGGGTTGTGAGGGTTGATTTGATTGCACGGGGCTCTGGAAATTTTAAGTTTTACAGAATGTGACATGGAGAAGGCAGCTGTAACCTGTGCTGCAGCAGCAGCCCCTCCAGTGCAGCCCTGCCCAGGCAGAGCCAGGAAGATTAAATCTGCACCAGGTGGGTGAGGATGGGGGGACGTGGTGCTCAGACCTCTGCCTGGCTGGGGCTAAGGGGGGTGTCCCCATCCCTCCCCATGTCCCAGCCTGCCCCTAACAACAATCCAGATGGCTTTTGCTAGCAGCAAAGAGCTACATTAACCTGCAAAGACAGATCCCTGGGGATTCTTGTTCCTTTAAACCATCCTAATGGACACACAGAACACCCAGTGAGGCTGAGTGAGAGCCCAGCCCCAGGATGCTCTCTGGTCCCTAAGGGCAGAGGTTTTATTTGCCCAGGTGACACAACTGGCCAGTAAACCCCAGCTCATCACACCTTCCAGGACAGTGGGAACAGCTCTGTGCCAAAATCCTGGAGACCAGTTTTCTGCAGGGGATGCAGAAATGCTACCAAGCTGGAGTATTTCAGGAGTGGGAGAAAAGTGGGACCAGAGACCCACACCCATGGGTACAAGGGCAGACCCTGGCTCTTCCCTTTCCCCTTTTTATTGCACCTCAACTTTTCCTGGGATCTGCATCCCCTGGGGGCTGCTGGAGGGTGCTCCAAGTCACCTCTCCTACATCAGGCTGAACCCAGGTCACCCAAGCCTCTGCCTTTGCTGACCAAACGGCAGCTTTTGGGGAAAGTTCCAAGGAGTTTTGCTGCTGAGCGCTGGGACGGTCCCACCCCCTGTCCCTGCCATGTCCTCAGGGACCTCTGGATCTCAGCTCTGGCCCCAGCAGTCTCTGAGTCATGGACACCAGCTGCACGGAATGTCACAGGAGCCGCAGCCAAACAAGCCCAGGGGCCGCGGCGCTGCCCACGCTGTCACATCAACCGGCTGCTCCAAGGGACAGAGCGGGGAGGCACGACGGTTCCAGCTAATTCCCCACCCTCCAGCTTATTCACCAGGCTCGGACGTGCCAAGAGCAGATTCTGCTCCTGGGGATTTCGCAGGGAACACCCAGATCCATTTGGACCCGGAGCACAATTGGCTGCTGCCCCCCCCCAGCCCTCTGTGCCCGTTTCACATTGAAGCTAATGAGGGAAAAACAATTGGGAAGAGACAAACATCCCCCCCCGCTGCCTTCATAGCCAGAGGAGCTCAGGGAAGGCTGGAAGCTTTTGGAAATCTCACCCACCACCAAGGTCTGCCACAGCAAAGGGGTCTGGGTCGTGGCTGCTGGGGCTAAGGGCACTGGTGGCCACTGCTGAGTGGCATTTGTGGGTCTCCTCAACCACAAGTTTCATACACTCAAAACCAAGGAGCTGGTGGTGAGTCAGGCTCCTTCTGGTCTCTGATGGGAGAACAACACTTCCCATATTTCAGCTGTTACCTTTTTCCAAGATCAAGAGGATACTGAATGCATCTCTGCTTCCTCACATCATGATCCACAGAGATTCTCCCCCAAACCTTCTTCCAAAGTATCCTTAACCAAAGGTACCAGCAAGATCTACCCCATGGTCTGGTCCTCCAGGAGCAAGTCCAGCCCCTTGGCTCCAGGCTTTGGCTGATGGAGTCTGGATGCATCAGGCATGGCTGAGCAGGACCTCTTCAGCTCCATGTAGATGCTGCAGCCTGGAGGAGCAGCCAGTGATGGGCATGGAGTGATGCCCCAACCAGATGGAGCAGGAGAAAAGCCACCATGGGAGGTGAGCCACCATCCATTGGTGTGATCCCCACATCACTGCCTCCTGGTCCCCCCACTCCTGGCACCAGCCTGCCTCCTTGGTGGCTCCCAGGCCTTTGGTGACCCTAGGACACGCTTCCCTCCATGCCTCAGGAATGTCACCAAACCTTCCAGCACCTTGGAAACAGCCGGGGATAATTTATAACAACGGGAACAAAATGAGCAACTATTTCAGTGAAAACGGGGAACTAAACAATTGTCAACATGCATCACATGAAATAGATCCTGTGCCAGACTAATTTTATTGCATTTTTTTGAGGAGGAAAATAAGTAAGAAGATGAAGAAAAGGCAAGGCACAGCAGAGAAGATTTATTTGGGCTTCAGCTTGACTTTTCAGAAGAGGCTAGTAAGCAAAATGCAGAGTGCAGCATCTACCCTGGGATAACTACCAGGATTGAAAGCTACTCAGCAAGCAGGAGGCTGGTAAAAATCAATGGCAACAAATCACCAAGAGGAAATTATCAACTGAAATATCCCTGTGTTCAGCTTCGGGATCAAGTTGTCCTCAGGCTCAGGAGCCCTGGGGTGCCACAGGGCATCCCAACCCAAATCCCATCCAAAAAATGTGGCTAAACCCAGAGCTTCCCCCGGACAGGAGGGGAGTGACTAAATGGTCTCTTGTAGCAGCCAGTACAGACCAGTATTGAAGGCAAGAACCAAGATTAACTGGTCCCAGGCAATGGTGGGAGGCTTTTGACAAGTGCTGACAGTCAGGAGGCAAACCCAAATCCATGGAAGTGGCTCAAGAAAACCACAATTCCTACCTGGGGTTGAACGGTGCCCAATTAGGTGCGTTGCCCTTAGTGTCCTCATTGGGCCAGAATTAATGACCAAACCCAAATCAACTGGGGAGGTACAGATGGACCTTTGTCAGACACCAAGTTAGTGTTGGATTCACTGTTGTTTTTCCAGAGGGGTCCATGACTGTGGGTTTTATGCTTGATAAGCAAACAAGAGACAGTCAAAGGCAACCAGGCTGGGATTTAGCCCAAGAGGGTGGGAAAAAACCTCCAAACTTTTTTTGGTGGGTTTTTTTTTCCCCTGCTCTCTGGAAAATATAACAGCAAGTTTGCAGTTAAACCAACTTTGCCAAAGGAAAAGGAGAAGAAAATTCAAAGAGGAGAAAAGGAATTCAAAGAGGAGAAAAGAAAATTTAAAGAGGAGAAAAGAAGATTCAAAGAGGAGAAAAGAAAATTCAAAGAGGAGGCCGAGCCTTTGGCCCACAAGTTTTCTTCCAAATCACTAAGTCTATATTTGCAAAATAAAAACCACTAAATCTCAATATCTATTTGCACAGCTCATTAGCCAAGGGCTCAACTCAGCAAAGATGGAGGAGGGGGGACAAAAAAAACCCTTCAGCACCAAGTGGATTTGGGGAGTTGCCATGGAAACCAGCCTTTTGCAGCCACATCTCACAGATCCCAGCTCAGATGGGTCTGTCTGTCCACCCATCCAGGCTTCCCCTGGACCCAATTTTTTAAAGTCCTCTAATAAAAAAAAAAAAGAAAAAAGAAAAAAAGCCTGGTGTCTGAAATATAGAAATACCTAATCTGTGTAACTCATTCCCCTGATATTTCTCTCCCCCAAACATAACATTATGTCAGACATTCGACCTGCTGTGCTACCGGGACAACATGATTTACAACGTGAGAAGGGAAAACCTAAATCATCACGTAATGAAAACATTAAAGTTAATGCATCACAAGTGAGGAATTTATTACCATTAACTCCAATAAACAGTTATAAACCACCCGTCCTTTCCTGTCCACGCGCAGGGACACGGGCGCGGGGACTTCATTAAGCTCAACTTTCTTTTCTTCTCCACTAGACTGCTCATGTGTGCTCCAAGTGGCCACCATTTATTGTTAACTGGACTGGCTCATTTTCCGGGGCCTGGAGAAGGTTTGAAGGCCTCATCCATTTCCTTCCACGGGTGGCTTGGTGCAGACAGATGGAATAGGAAAGTTCTTGAGACGTGCAGCTCGATGAGTTTATTTAAAGGCCGCTGAAATATCTGCTTTGACAAAAGCCAACCCTTGCCCCAGCCCTGGACGTAGTTACTCAAAGAGGCTGGTGGATAAGTAAGAACATCTGGGCATGCTGGGTGGGTCCACCAGAACAGCTCAGCTAAGGGGGCACTTGGCCAAATATTTGCTTCTTGCTGATGTTCCACCACCACCTTGGAACCCAAAGCTTGATGCCTGAAGCCTTCTTGAAATCCTGCCCAGCATGGGGGGGGGACACTGGGCCTGGCTGGTCCCTGCCTGGGACCATCTGTCACCATCACTCTTTGTAACTGGTTTCAGGAGGGGTCCCCAGGGGGTTTTGGGGTGCAGTAACAGGCATCACCCTTCAGTTATTAACCGCTGCCTCACTCCTGAGATCTTTGCATAGAAACACCACCGGCTGCAGCGGATCTGATCCATCAGCTGCACTGGTGGGTTTGTCATTGCAGGGCTGCTAATGAGGACTTAGTGAGAAGGTGCTTTCCTACAGAGCACAAATGAGACCCACTCCCCTCCATGTCCTGGAATTTGCAGTGGGGCAGCCCCAGAAATCCCTATTGGCCCAAATGGGCACCTGGGTGGGCTCAGACATCCTGCAAAGATGTCACAAAGTTGTGGCACCCCTAGAAGACACCAAGTACAGCCCTTCTTGGTTCTCTCATGTCCTTCAAGGCCAGGATCCTCCTGCATCCTTCTTCCATGAACAGGAATAAATGATGAGGATGAAGGGAACCAGAGAAACCACCAGAGGAATGTCAGGCAGAAGGGACCCAAGCAGCAAACACAAACCCTGGTGTCCACAGCACCATCTCAGGTGGCTCTGAGGGGGGTATCAGCTTTGAGGCAACAAATAGCACCATGGTTCCATGTCCCACCCAACCTCTCACCATTCTCTGCATTGTGACACCGGCCCCCAGAGCTGCTCAACCCGAGCCCCTCGTGGCAACCACAAATCAGGGCAGGAAAATTCCCAAAGGACAGATGGGATTTTAATTGACAGGGACCCAGCGAGGCGGCGAGAAGACCAGACACCTGTTGGCTAAAGACCATCGGGCCCTTTGCTCCTATAAAAATCCTGTGCCACATCATCCTCGGCCTTGACACAAACGATTCCTATAGATCACGGCGGAAAATCGAGAGGATTTAAGGAGAGAGGAGGGTTAGGAAAAAAGTAAAACAAACGACATGCAATTTTTCAAGCGGAAACAACGGCAATATGAAGATATATCGGTGTCAGCCGTTCCGGAGGAGGCAGGAGGCTGTGCTCTTTTACCTCTTACAGTGTCACTCTCCTGACCTCCACCATTTGAAATGCTTTGATTCCACCTTGCCCAAGGGATCTCGGAGCACCAGGGAAGAGATGAGGAATGCCCGTGCCTGACCTCACCTCCACATTGTCTAACGACTGACGGCATAAATCAGCTTTTCCCCTCCGCAGACCTGAGTGTCAAGAATCCATGTGGGAAGGCTGGAAATATTAAATGATTTCCCTGAGGGTTTTCATCGTTACTTGGTTTCTCTCCTGTAACTGCAGGGCTGTGTTTCACGTGAAGAACAACTTTCCCTTGAGACCTCAATTTGTGTATAAAATGAAGGGGGGGGGGGATGCTGGCGGGCGGCATCCACCTGGGAGGAGGGCAGGAAGGGCTCGATGAAACCAAAGGCCAAACTTGCTGTGCTTGTCCTTCCTGGTGCTCCACCCCGAGTTTCCCCTATGGGTATTTTTCTGTTTCTCTAACCCTGACACTACCGTGCTGCCACATTCTCCCTAGTCATGGAATTCCAGGGCAGGCAGAGCTATTCTGCTGCCTCCTCCTGGATACCGGAGCATTCAGCGCCCGGTGTGACCATCCCAAGAAAAGTGGTGGGAGTTATTCCCCAATTACCAATGGAATTCTTTCTCCCAGGCACTCACCAGGCTGGTGCCACCCCTGTAAGAAGGCTCTTGCCCAGCCAAAAGCTCCCAAACACTGGACACGGCAGAGAGAAGTCTTGGGGAAATGGATCAGCTTATTTTAGGGATATTTAAGGAAGCTCTTGGCAGCACTTCTCTAGGAAGGAGGCAGCCACCTTCACCTGGCTGCTGCTGCCAAGACCATTGTTAGCTGCTATTCCCATAGTGCTTCCCAAGCCTAAAACTCACCAAAGCACCGAGTGGGATTGTTATTCCACCATTCAGACCCAGCATCACTCTTTAAAAACGAATTTTGAAGGTAATTAGTCCCAGCTGCTATTTAGAATCATAGTTTAGGTTGGAAAACACCTTTAAGATCAGCAAGTCCAACCACTAACCCAAGTCTACCAAGCCCACTGCTAAACCATGTCCTTCAGCACCACATCTACATGACTTTTAAACACATCCAGGGATGGTGACTCCACCAGTTCCAGGGGCAGCCAGTGCCAGGGCCTGACAACCCTTTCTGGGAAGAAATTTTTCTGAATATCCAGCCTAGATCTTCCTTGGTACAACAATTTGCAATTGAGCTGCTGGTTTGTCTGGTCTCCAAAGCTGGTTGAGGCCCTTTGGTGGCCGGTTCCTCCACAAAACTTCCCAGCACTGCTGACCTTCAACCTCCACACCATGCTGCCAGGCCACACAGGTGACACCCCTCGGGGATGGGAAGCACCACGGTGGCCCCACGGGCACCTCCACCTCCCCCCCCCAACACCATGGGCTGATGGGTGTGATGCCCGTGGGTCAGGGCTGCATCCAAGGAAACCAAAGGCAAAGCAAATTCCCCAGCACCCCCCGCGTGGCTTCAAGGGCCAAGTTTGAGGTTGGAAATCACCATCTCACTTCCATGACTCCTGCAATGCCAGGGAAGGGCCTCGCAGGGCTGGAGGCAGCGAGTGGGAGGAAACGGCCCTTCCCGTGCTTATTAAACTCTTCCATTTCAAATGAGGGGCCTGGTTCTCCCACTTCCCTTTCATCTAGGCTCGGGTCTATTTTTTTCCTGCTTCCTACTTCTGAGTAATTGTTAGAAAAGTAAAATCAACAGGTCGTAAAATGATAAAAGCCCGTTCTCTGGTAAATCCTCCCCTTGGGCTCACTTCTCCTCTCATTTTACACTGATAAAATGCCCCTGCCTTCCCTGGAGCCCTCTTGATTTACATCACATACCTTGGATTACGAAAGAAACGTTGATTTTCTGATATCAACACAACATGAATCTAGACACACCCAGCCTAGCTCTGCTAGTCAAATAAATCAGGAGCAGAGCCAGGAATAGCTTATATACGAGTAATAGAGCTTCAACTACACCATACTGATATGGTGAGAGCAATCCAGCCTCCTTAATGTAGATAGTTATATCCAAATAAAGGTGCTTTATGTCAGTATAAATTATTCTCTTCCCATTTAGGGATGCCTTTCTACAAAATGAATGTGCTGGAGTGACTGCCAATCTGGATACAGATAGATTGTTTGGAGGAAAAACAAAACCACCCTCAGTGCAAAGCAAGCCAGCGTTTGGTGGCTTCTTCTCCTGAACCTTTGGGTTCTCCCAGGTTGGTTGGTTTTTTTTCCCCTCAAACCTGCTGCCTTTTTTGATGTGTCCCCCCCTCCCCGAGTCTGAGCAGGTCATGACCCCCCCTGCAAGGAGGCACTGAGTGCTTGGCAAGATGGGAGAGCAGCCAAGAGGAGATGGGGAAGGGGACACCTCTGGGAGCCACCACCACCACCAGACAGGAGAGATGATCTCCAGAGCTGCCAAATGAATTTCAGACCGTACTTAACCTCAGGATTATTTCTGCACCAGCCTGAGCCAGCCAAGGCAACCCCTACTGACAGGAGGCTTTGGCCCACATGCTTTTGCTCTGTCCTAAGTGCCTTACGCTGGTTTTTAGTGTCTTGTCTGTCCACAGCCACAATTAAACACACGTGTGGATGAGGAGCAGGACCAGGAGCAGGGGCCTAATGCAGGACACAAAGTAAAGCAGGAGTCTGATGTCACCACGTTCCCTCTGCACCACTGCCAGACTGGGACAGCCAGGACTGAGGAACCCCTCCCAGAGAAAGAGCTTTGGCCCGGGTGCTTTGGCTTTTTGTCTGAGGGTTTGTTTTTGGTTTGGTTTGGTTTTAATAATAAGATGCAAACTCTGCAGAACTGAAAGAACTTGAGAACTTCCCGAGTGCCTCCTTGTCTCAGGCAGCAAGGGGGGCTTAGGGAGCAGGGCTGGGTTCCCAGCCCTGAGCCAGGCACTGAGGTTAGCAGCCCAGCCTGGGATCCACCTCCAGCCCAGGATCCACCTCCAGCCCTGCAGGGAATGAACCCATCCAACTCATTCCCTCAGCTCTTTTGGGAGACAAAAAGGTTCTTCCTCCCCATGGAGCATCCAGAGAGCCCAGGGTGTGTCGCAGGTGATGGGAATAACTCCCACCCCCCCAACCCCCCCTTGCCATTCCCAAGGATCCCAGTGCAAGGACGGGAAAAGATGAAGCAAAGGGAGTGTCTGGAGCTCATTAGAAGGTCCTGCTTTGGGCTGGTCTGGGACAAAGATGTTTCTTCTTAAAGCCCCGGGCAGGAGCCCAAGTGATGAAAGCAGCTTTCTGGGTGGCTGCAGTCCCAGCAGAGACGCAGGAACCGGAGCCCTGGGTGGGTTGATTTAACTCCAAGTGATTTAAATAATCAATTTTCATGATGATTTAAATCATCGAGCAAGACATCTTGATTGAAATCATCCATTTTAATGGTGTTTTGCATTTGTAGTTTTTATTCTCTTTCTTAAGGGAAGCTGGTAACCAGTAAAACGTGTTGATAAAGTTCACTTTTATGGTAAATTTAACATTTCTTTTAGCTAGCCAGCAGAACACACTGGATCTATGCAAAAATATTCCAGTCATTATGTAGCTTAACAAACATTTATTTGGGTACTTAAATTTTGTATTCTGTCACACAACAGTGAAAGATGTGGGGTTTAGGAAGTGATTATTAACTTTTATTCACAGCTAATGTTCAACACTCTATGGTCTGAGACTGAAATTAAAATAAAAATAATCAACAGCAATGTTTGGAATTTTATTGGTAAAATAAATTTACTTTTAACTTGATAGATATATGAGGGGGAAAAAATTAAACCTTATTAGATTTAAAGCTGATTTATTTAAGGAAGTGTTATCAGTAGTGATGGTGTTTGAGGTTCCTGGTTATCCCATCCTTCCTGCTGGCAGATCTCACCTACCCAACCCTTGTCTCCCTCCTGCAAATTCTGAATAAAACCAGAGGTTGCTTTTCTCAACCTTCCAGTTTTTGGCTCTGCTTGAGAATGTCAACTAAGCCCCTGGTGCCTTGCTCAAGGCTTTGGCAAACAACATGTTTTGGGGTTTTGTATTTTTGGAGTCTTAACAATTCATTTAAAGCTTCATTTTTAAAGCAAGTATCTTTGAGGTTTTAAAATACAGCCATGGCCTCACTCCTTGATGGCCTTGCAACAAACCCCACAGTGCCCAGGGAGGCTGAGGGAGGCTCAGCACCCAGGGTTGACTTCCCAGAGGAGCATCCTGCAGCCACAGCCCCCTGGCACTGTTGGAGCTGGATCCAGCCCCTGGCACAGCTGCTGGCTGAGCCAGAGGCCCCCAAACCCCACAATGGGTGTGAGGATGGAGCATCCCCTTCCTTCAACCTCCCTGAGCTGCAAGCATAGGATCAGCTAAGAGCTGGGATTTCACTCCTCATTTTTCCCAACCCAGCACTGTTATTCTGGCAACTTCCACCTCCCAACCACTCTGGTTTAACCCCCCCCCTTTGCACTTTCCGCTCCCCAACTCTTTCCAGGGTCTGGCACCCCGAGGCGAGGCTGACACAAGGAAATCTGCTGTCTGTGAGTCCTCCCAGGCTCCCACCTCCCATAGGCCCAGCTTGGCTGGGCATGGAGCCATGCAAGAATTGGGAAATGAGGAAGCATCCCCTCAAGCCACAGTTTGCTCCGGAGGAGGAAGAGCTCCGCCTGCGCTGCCGTGGGAGGAGGATGCTCAAGGCTCCGGTGTTGGGTGATACGGGGCAATTAGATTAAAGTCTCCTCCATTAGTGGAGAGTGAGAGTCTGCTAAGTGTGGTATCTGTTAGCCCAGAGTCATAACAAACCCCCAGATAAATGAAGTGCCAGTTACCTCCTTCAAAAAAACACACCAACAAACCAGGAAAAAAGAGCAAGCTGCTTCCTCTCGGAAAGGCTCCGGGCTCCTGAGTTCCCTGAATAAAATGCAAGTATCAGCACTGTCCATCCCTGCAAACCCATTTCTAAAAAACTGGAGTATCTGATAAAAAATTGAGGATGTGTGTTAAAGGGAAACAGCTGGGAAATGCTAAAGGAGGGACAAGTTTTTAGGGAATTGCAGCCCTAAAGCCTGTGGGAAGGGCAGGGGTGTTGGCTGCTACAGGAACTGGGCATCGCCATGCTGGGGGGGGGCAGCAGCCCTGCACAGCCTCCACCACACAAGTTTAGACAACTTGCTGCAGGACACGAGGTAAATCACTGGAAAGAAATAGTTGTCCCATGCAAAATTCATTAAGCCACGCTGCCCCTCAGCTGTCAGCTGGTTTGACTGAAATTTCTACGCCACTTTGCTCAGCAACGGCGTGAGTTGCTCTGCACCCGTGGTGAGCTCTGTTCTGTCCCCTCCTCTGAGCCCTGTTCTGTCCCCTCCTCTGAGCCCTGTCCCCCTCCAGACCCAGTCCCACTGGTCCCACACAGCCAGGGGACCTGGGAAGCCCCCAGAACAGCACCCAGGCAGGGGCACAAGGGTTGGGAGCAGGCAGGAAAGCACCGAATCACAGAATCATTAAGGTTGGAAAAGACCTCAAAGATCATCAAGTCCAACTCCACCAAGCCCACTAAACCTTGTCCCCACGTGCCATGTCTACATGTTTTTTAACACCTCCAGGGATGATGACTCCACCACTTCCCTGGGCAGCCTGTTCCAGTGTTTGCCCACTCTTTCAGTACATACATTTTTCCTAATATCCAATCCAGGGAGCAGCAGGAAGGTCAGTGCTGCACAGTCTTCCCTTTACAAGACCATGCCAAGAGCAGGAGCTGAGGCCAGCCTTGGGCTCCACTGATTTTCCTCATTTTAGTCACTTAGGATTGCAAAACAATCCCCCGAGGCACAACCCCACAGCAGGGAGGTGGCAAACCCTGCTCAGCAGCAGGGCTGCCGGCCACAGGGAGGCAACAAACCTGGGGCACTTCTGGGGCAAAACAGGGAGGAAAATCAGCATTTCTTTCACTTCCCATCAGTGATGGCACCTGGAGCCAGGAAACAGACTGAGGGCTCTGATGGTGACACACTCTCCTTCCACCTCCAGCCATCCCAGCACGTCGGGCAGAGCCGAGCGCGGTGGCATCACCCCGTTGCCCCCAGCATCCGGGCGGGAAGCGGAGCTGAAACTTGGCCACTGCTTTTCCTTGTTCCAGATAAGAAAATCATTTGTCACCCTGGGGCGGGGTGGGTGTCGGGGCGGGCTTTTATCGGGAAAGTGTCAGTCTGTCCACACGACCTGGAGAACAAATGTGTGTTTTATCATCCACCCAACAGAACCCGCCCCACACCTGCAGCAGGCGTGTGTCCTGGCCGCTCTCGCGCCGCCGCGGAGGGAGAAAGTCACAGTGATGGATTTGCCCATCTTAATTAATGTAAACAAACAAAAGAGGAACATCAAATAATGCCCTTGACAGCCTGAAAATGGAGCTGGGAGAGCAGAGAGCGCTTTATAAAAGAAGGTCTTTTGATGTGCAGGCCGCAGGATCAAGGTTTGTAAATAGCAGCAGCTCCGTATCGCACCTTATCCAAATATTTTCATTTCCCATCCCGAGCTGAGAGCCAGGGGTTGATGGTTTTGGACTCTTCAACTTTCAGCTTTCACCCTGCAGCTCCAGAGTGAGCAAGTGGAGAGGGTTGGCAGGGGGTCACCAGCTCCCCATCCCTCTGGCTCTGCTCCCTGATCTCCCCGTGGAAAAGGGCCTGTCGGTGACATGGGGCACCTGGGACACCTGGCTCCAAGTCACCTGGGACACCCACCCCCAGGCCACCAGTGCTGTCCCCCTCCACAGTCCAGGGGATGCTGTGTGGCACCCCCAGACCTGCTCCCATCCTGTTCCCCCTCCAGCCACAAGCAGAGGAGCAGATCTGAGGGTTAGGGGGGATTCATGAACCAAACATGGAGCAATGCTGTCACACCGGGGGGGATGAAGCATCACCTGCTGATGTATAAACAGGATTAGGATCACTGAGACATGGGAAGAAATTTGGCCCCTTTGCTTGGCAGGACCCTGGACCCCAGAGCCCCGGGGGGCTCCTCCAGCCTGGCCACCCTTTCACCTTGTCCCCACTGGGCACCACAACGGGGTCTCTGCAGGGGAAGGAGACACTTGCTAACCCCCGGGGCTGCTGCAGGAATAGGGCAGCCCAGGGCAAGACCCCCGTTTTGGGGAGCAGAGAGGGGGGATTATCACTGGGGGTGTCAGACAGAGGGGGAAGCCCACGTTTAATCCTGAGCAGCAACAACACTAAAATTAGGGAGAAAAGGAAGGGAGAAAAAAAGCTTTATGCCATAAATATCCTGTGAATTCCCGTCTTGACATCAGGGTTACATTTCGGGTCTTTAAAAACACATACGACTAAAATCAAGTGCTTCCATCAGCTCCTCTGGCATATTTACGGTCTCCGGGAAAGGCTCCCAGACAGAAATCCCACTTTGACTTATAAAGGACCCGCCAAAGGTCAGCGCAGGGATGGCCGGGGCCGAAGGACTTCCCTGCTGCGACTGCAGGGCGGGGGGGACCCCAACCTGGAGGCGGGGCGTGCAGCCCCCCCTAACCCGGACCTGCTACCTAGGGGATGCTGGAGGTGAGGGGGGGGGTCTCCCCGGGGCCGGGGCCGCCGTGGCCGGGCAGGGCTGGGGGAAGCAGGGGCGGAGGGAGGTGGGGAAGGATCGTGTCGTTGCGGAGCTTCGCCACGAGGCAGCAGCAGAAGCCCAGGATTGGAGGCAGGAGCTGCGCGCATCCCGGTCCAGCCCCGGCCCGGGGACAGCAGCAGGGCCCGGCCCCGCTGGGGACCAGGGACACAAACACACACACACACGCCCAGTTTGCTCTCCCCAAAGAGGGGCTTGTGCTGATCGCCCCCTAAATGGGCACCCCAGCACCCTGCCCCTGGGGACCCACTGTCCTGGGGTGCCCCCTTGGCTACGGGCGATGCCCGGGGCACAGAGCAGGCTGCAAGATGCAGGGACTCTCCTACCACCCCAAAACAGAATTTTCAAAGACTGGTCCCAACTCTGGAGCTTTTTATCCTAAAAAAAAAAAAGCTAGCAAGGAGATATATTTAGGCAGAGTCAAAGAGGTACTAAAAAAAGACCTGGGGTAAAACTGGGCTCTCCCAGCTCCCAGTCTGGTGTCCTGCAGGTTGGACTGGCCACCCTGGTTCAATCTCTCTCAACTTTCCCTGGTCCCACGTCCCTTCAACCTACCCTCAGCCCAGCCTGGGGGGATCTAAGAGGGCTGGCAGGGCTCTGGCAGAGGTGGCAGCCTGTCCCCAGCCCTATCCCACCCAGGACCCCCAGCAGGTCTGTGGTGGCACCAGTTGCTGGACCTTCATGCCCCCATTTCTGGTTGTGGTGGGGATGCCAAGACGAGGCCCAGCACAGTCCTGCCCTTCCCTTCTCCTGACTTCATCACTTTTCCTCTGCAGACTTTTCTAAAAAGTGCTGAACGTGGCACTGCTTGGCTGTAATTATTTATCCAAAGGTAGGGGATGAGAGAAAAACGCTATGATTAAAAAAATTATTGGTAAAAGGAGATAAAATAAAGTATTGATCCTGTTGGCTGTATCCTGCCTCTGGAAATATACGGAGGTGACAGGTCTGTATAAAGAATGCCAGGTCCAAAAAAGAAGCTCCTTCTTATTACATCTCAGATACCCACCAAGTGATAAATCCAGGATGTTACAGATCACGAGTTTATTATAAAAAGCACCAAATGTGTTTAATCAGATGTATTCTTGGCTACAAATCCAGGCTGGCTCTGAGGCTCAGGACCCAGGGGTGACATATGGACCTTTCCCCAACTTCCAGCACCCAGTGGGTAAAGGCTCAGAGTAGGGATTTGGCATTAGCCCCATGGAACCTGCTCTATCAAAACGGGGAGAAAAAGGCAAATTTTCCATGCCAGTTCTGCAGCCCTTTAATAGTAAGCTTTAAAATTCCTGCCTGGCAGAGGGGGAGCTGAGGAGCAACAGGACTGGGCTCTGCAATCCCAACTCCCGGCATAGAGACAGGGCTGAAATGTTTAGGCAAAGGTGAGAGAGACACTGAGACCCTTGAAACGTCTCTCATCAAATCAAAACACTGAGCTTAATGGCCCTGGCTACCTCGGAGACCAATAAAAGGCCCAAAACCAGTTATGAGACTGTGATCTGAGGTTAGAGGAAACCCGGCAGCATGCTGACTGATTGGAGAGTTATTGGAAATAAATAAAAAGGTTGCATTAAACCTAACAGAAGGTCACAGCACGAGCGTATCTCATGGAAGGTGACTGCCCTCATTACCCATACCAGGGTACCTCCCTGCACCTTGGGGATGATGCTGGTGGTTTCAAAATCTCTTTGTGGAAAAGAGATTTATATATAACTGATTATTGTTATTTTTGCAGTGGAGGGACAGCGCATTCATCAGGCTGCTCCGCCTTCCCCTGCTTTCTGGTACTTCACTTCAGGCACCTGCAACCAGTCCCCTTTTCCAGCCCTGAATTCGTTCAGGGATTTAAAAATTATAATTTAAAAAAGGCAAATAACAGCCTTTGCCAGTCCTGCCTCACCTGGACCTGCCTCCAACTGCCCCATAACCCTCCTGGCCCGGGCAGCATCGCTCCCTCTTCCCTCCCTCTCCGGGCCATGCGGAGCCTTTAGCACCAACATTTCTCCTGACCCCAAGATGCACAAAGACAAAGGCTGTATCCTCCCAAAACCTGCCCGAGGAAAGATGCAAAGGCCTTATCTCCACAGGAGATACCTTATCTCTTTACGATGTGAGCACTCGCTTTTTTAGCCTCCTTAGAAATTCCCAGCTTTCTAAACCAGGGAGGAAACCCAGACAGAGCAGACGACTGACAGAGGCACCAAAACAAACTGAACCCCCCAAAATACAAGCACGGAGCAAAAAGGCCTGACATAACTTCACATGCCACCGTGTTATTCATCTAGCTTCATACTCCACCACCCTGAACATCTCCCTTGACACTCCTGTAAAGGTTCAGCTTCTCTTTAGACTTTTGCCTAAAAGGTACCAAGGTCCTGGTAGGAAAAAAACATGAAAAATACAATTCTGCCCAGCAGAGTCCAACTGGAAGCTCTTGACAGCTCAACTCTGAACATCCAGGGGCCGTGGCAAGCTCGCTAATTTGCCCCAGATTCTATAAATCTGGGAACTACAAGATATATTAACTCTGTAACCTCAGTCCTTCTAACCCCAGGAGAGCTCTCCCAGGGGAATGAAGCATCTTTTCATCTTTACGGCACGTAACGGAGCTGGGATGGGCTCCCCACAAACTTTCTCCTCCAGGAAGGGAGATGGTTTTTGTGTTCCTCCATCCCCAGGGACCCTCTCAGCGTTGAGGGGAGGGAGAGGAACATCATGAAGAATTTGTAACCGTGCATGTAGAGATGACATTTATAGGGCTCTCAAATTGGAAACTGTACATTTTATTGCACTCTCTGTCAAAAAATGCAGTTCCATCAGAGGCGAGAACGACAAGGGAAACAACCAATCAATATCTGGGCCTCTAATATCTGGACTGAAAAAAATCATTATCCTGTTACTTTTATTATGGCGTTATGCTTGAAATATGATAGTTTAAGGTTGTTTCCATTACCTCGACAATTTTTAAAGGGTGTTTCCCTCCTCTCTGCCTCTGGCTCAACTCCCTTTGGGCTGAAAATCAGAGCAAGTCACTCAAGAGGGGAATAGGAAGGTCCAAGCTCCCCCAGCAGCCCCAGGGGGGTATGTTGGGAGCTCCACAGATCTCAACCACCTCCAAGACACCAGGAGGGCAGAGGGAGCCCAGGGCCAAGCACACATGCTCAAGCCAGGTGAGGCAGATCTGTGCCCCACTCCTGAAATGCTGAACCAAATACCTTGGCTCTGGCTTCCCCAGTGCCCTGGTGCCAAGCCCTTTCCCAGCTGCCCTCTCTCTGCTGGCTCTTGGTAGCCTGTTGTCACCACCAGAACACTCCAAACAGCAGCAGAAGGTGGGTGTAAGGAAAGACCATCTCATCCATCCCCTGCAGCACGTGGTCCTTGCCTCAAAGAGTTAATCTGTCCATGCACACACGATGCTGCTGAGGATGCAGTCGGGCAAACTCCCCCTCCCCAAGCACAGCAGCTCACAAGGAGACGCTCTGTCCTAACCTTGTAGGTCTCTCTACATTTTGGGGGGGGGAGTGTGGGGAGTGACAGGGTTGTATTTAACTTCTGGGTTTGCAGCTGGAAGATTATTGATGAAGTTTTGCATTACCCAGGCTAAAAGCCCTCTGCTGCTTCTCTCCTCCAGACTGTCTCGTTTCAGTCCCACAGAGCACTAAGTGGGCCCTTAATGAACGAGAAAAAGGTTATCAGGACCCGCACGGGGCTCAACTGTCTGCTCCAGTGAAAACCAGGAGACACCAGAGATAAGAGTTCAAAGCACTGCAAGGAGCCAGCTCAGGCTGGCGGCTGCTCCGGCCCCGGTGCTCCCGGGAGCTGCTTCCCAGCCCCGAGCAAGTGGAGCAGGTACCAGCCATCCTGCAGGACCCCTGGGGCCATGGGCAGGGAGATCAAATGACAGAATCACAGAATCATGGAATGGTTTGGGTTGGAGGGACCTTAAAGATCATCAAGTCCCAACCCCCCTGCATGGGCAGGGAAACCTCCTGCTAGACAAGGTTGCTCCAAGCCCCATCCAACCTGCCCTTGGACACCTCCAGGGATGGGGCAGCCACAGCTTCCCTGGGCAACCTGGGCCAGTGTCTCACCACCCTCACAGGGAAGAATTTCTTCTTAATATCTCAATCTCCCCTCTTCCAGTTTAAAACCATTCCCCCTCATCTTATCACTCCTTGCCCTTGTAAAAAGTGTCCCCCCAGCTTTTCTGGAGCCCCTTCAGGCACTGGAAGGTGCTCTAAGGTCTCCCTGGAGCCTTCTCTTCTCCAGGCTGAACACCCCAACTCTCTCAGCCTGTCTCCATAGGAAGTATCTCCCACAGGCTCTGCTCCACAACTCCTCTGAGCCCCACCACACATCCTGCAGATGATGCTGGTACTCAGCAACTCCTGAATAGAGCCTGCAGCCCTCCCATGGGGGGTGGCATGGGGAGATGCAGGACAGGAACTACACACAGAGCTTCCCTGCACATCAGCTTCAGGCGACCATGGCAGCATCCTGACGAGCCAGGAACAGACGTTCAGTGATTACTGAAAGCTGCGACGGGTAATTACTGCAAAGCAGAGGAGGGGAAAGGTTCCCAGAAAGCATCTTGTGCTTTAGCCTCCCCAGGCTGCAATAAGCACCAGGGTTAGTTGAGACACGCTGGATTCTTGCTCCTCCTTGAAGCAGTCACACAATGTGGATCACCAAGGCAGCAATGCAGGGACAGAGCTGTCCCCTTGGCTGTCACCTCTCAGGGCTACCTGCCCTGCCAGCCCACCTCAGTCTCTCTTTCTCTCCAAGAAATTCTGTCACAGCTTATGGATCCCTCAGTGCCACGTTTCACACGCCGGAGTCATTTGAGCAGGCCGGGCTGGAAGGTGCTAACCTTTAAAGGATTTGTGGCTGAAGAGCAGAGGGAGTTGGGAGAGACAGGGCAAGGAGCGAACGTGGAGAAAAGACAGATCAATCCCAACGATTCATCATGCCAAGAGCTGTCCAAATAATCAAAGGCATCAGCCAGGTTGATGTATAGCTGATGTCACCGTGAGAGACCCTTAACAAGGCAGCCAAGACAACAGCTGCTGGTCAGGGAGTGTCTCAGCACACGCCGGGCTGTGGCACGGGGACACGGCCCATCCATCACTGACCCACCTTAATGGCCAACCTTATTAGTCAGCATTCATTGGGGCTGACAGCCCTTGGCAGCCACCCTCACCCTCCCCAAAACGTGCTGTCCCACCTAGCTGGGAGGATGGGATGGGCACCAGCAGGGCTGGTTGGGCTCAGCCCCATGCCAGGGTGGGCACTGGTGGGGAACTGTGGGTGGTCAGTGACCATCAGGGCTGGCTCCAGCATAGCTGAGAGCTTTGGGTGCATCCATAAAGCCCCATCAATGGGGTGGGACAGTGCTAGAGCAGCTCTGGAGGAAAGGGCCATGGATCTCCCAGGCATCCTGCCCCTCTCTGCACATCGAGTATCTATCTCTCCCAGTCCCAGTCCCCCTCTCCCACCCCAACATCCCATGGGCACAAGCCCATGGGGAGCCTGTTTTTAACATCAGGGTTATTCTGGCCGAGCTGCTTTGGCAGGTCCCAGACATTCCCAAACCCAAAGGCCCTCCTTGCCTTTGCCTCCCTGTCTCTGACTCCACTGCACCGTTACCTGAGCAGAGCTCACAGCTCTCACCTCATTTTTCATGCTGTAGGTGGGAGACAACAGCCACAGCCCAGCCACCACCTCAAGAAACAGGCTTTCCCCCCAGCTCTGCCCTCCCATGGGTCCACTTGGGGACCGAGCCCATGTATGAGGCTGAACAATGACATTCACCTGCCCAGGTCCCCAAATTCCTGCTACAAACCCTTTGCTGTGCTCTCAGCAGAGCTGGGGAGATGACCCTGAACGTGGGGAGCCAACAGCCCCAGGGACTGAGGGGCATCACCCAGCCAAGCCCTGATCCCCTCCCTGGCAGCAAGCAAGAGTGGAAGGGACAGGAAAAGCTTTGGCTTCATTTCTTCCTCTGTTTCTCTTTTCCTAAGAGCTTCTGTCCCACAGGTGCTACCCACAGGGGCAGCAAACCCTCCGGAGCTCCAGCCGGGATGCTGGGGGATGCACTGAGGGTGGGAGCCCATGGAAAAAACCCAAACAGCTCCACTTGCTGAGTTGGAAATCCCTGTGTGAAAACCCAGTGGATTTGCCAGCAAACAGCCCTGCACCCCCCTGCCCTGCAGCTCCTCAACGTGCAGGAGGGGGAACAGCACCTTCCTGTGTATAAATCTCATGCCAGAAACAACCCCTGGCATGTGCACACACACACACACACACGTGTTTTCATGTGTGCACGTAGTGGGATCCTTTGCATGTAAAAATCATGCAAACATCCCTTATTTTTCCTTATCTGGGGCAAGAAGATGTGCTAATGCACATAATTAATTAAGGGCATTAATGTGGGGGACACACATGGTGCTACACCTTAAAACCTCCTCCAGGACGTGGTTCCTGCCCATATATCCAGCGGTGCCTACAGGAAGGTGCGGATTTTCCTGAAATACCCTTTTTTCTGACAAGCCCCAAGTCAGGATCCCATTGGATTAACTGGAGTCCAGTTGATTGCTGCACTTTCAATAGCTTGTTCCTCCATCGATTGCCGTCATGTCACTGGGAGAAAAGGATTAATAATGGGGTGCTCAGGGTGGCTCAATACTGCTGATAGTGCCTGACAAAACACCGCTCGGAGCACTCCCACTGGAGCACTATCTATGGAGGGAAGCTGCAAGAAACATCATTCAGGGTTTCGTGGAATAATGATTAACTCCAGATCTTCAGCCTAGAAAATCCAACAAATAGTTTCTATTATTTCCAGATAAATTCTCTCTCTTCTTCAGTCCATTGCTGTTGCACACACAAACCTTTTCATGGAAACCCACCAGGGGAGATGCATCTTTTCCTGTCTTTCTCCCCTTCTTCTGCCCCACAACCCCTCTATAATTCATCCCAGAGGAAATACATTTCTTCATAACCCTCACGTTGCTTCTGACCCTCAGCTAAGAAAAACACACCACAAGTCCCCGACGTTGCAGATGAGGAGCTGAGTCCCACCAGGATCCTGCTTCAGGAGTGCCACTGATGGCCTGCCTGGCCTTGGCCATGTCACTTCTGCCTGCCACCACCTCCGTGCCACTGCTTGTGCCTGTCTGGAGGCAGGGGACAGCCTGGCACATGTCTCCCGGGCTCCCTGGGACTGGCAGGATACTGCAATTCCCTCTGAACTCCATCTTGTTTCCAACCTCATTATTAACAACCAGGACGGAGACTGAGCACGCAGCAGCAGAGGTGGCTCCTCAGCCATGGAGGTGCAGGATCCACGGTCTCACCTTCCAGCCTCAGTGAGCCAGTGCTGGGTACAGATCCAGTGACCTCCCTCCAAATAAAAGGAGGACGGGATTGGGGCAGTAAATCCCATCCCAGTGCACATCAGCCCGGCAGTAAATCGGAATCCTCTCCGTGCCCTCTTTATTATCACATTCACAGCATGAAGTTATGAGCTTCTTCACAGCTCCTGCTATAAAAATGTGATGGATGGCAGGGGAACCTCAGGGAGTTAATCTATTCTCCCATTAAATTTTACTTTAATTGGTCTTTGAGTCAATCAGAAACTCACTAGACAGTGAATTAAGAAAAGAAAAGGGAAAAAAAGATAGAATGAAACAGGGTGGGGGGAGTAAAAGGAGGTGCCTTTTTGCTCTTATGATATTATAATGCTGGATTAGCCTTCTAGAGGAAGGCAAGAGGCTGGCAGACCACGCAGAGAGATTTCTGCATGGCTTGAGGTGTCACTACAGAGAGGGAGAGAGAGTCAAGTAATGCAAAATAAAATAAATCCTCAGAAAACACAGAAATCTGGTCCTCAGCAACAACAACACAGCAGTGAGCTGGCCCCGGGGCCAGGGATGGGAGAAGAGGATGGAAACAGCACCACTAACATTGATCCTATTAAGATGGAGGTTGGGAATGGGGGAGAGTTCCTGGTTCCTGGCAGCAGTGGGACACGACAGGACCTGATGGCAGGTCCCAAGGTCCCGGCATCATCCTCACCCCTGATCCACGTGGGCACAGCCAGGAGCAAAGAACACGGGTCAGGAAGGCAGGTTTGGTGCCTGTGTGGTATTAAAACCTTTACCAGGCTCCAGATAAAGGGACTGAGGGTCCATTAACAGTCCCTAAAAAATTTCCTGTCTTATTAGAAGAACAAGAAGTGTTATCAGCCTGCAGATCAAATATCCCAACAAAAATTAAACCTGCAGCAGCAGGAATAAACGCAGGGGAAAATGGAAGCCACAGCAAGGCTGGCTTTGCTCGGGAGCTGACGTCTGAAGTTTATGCCCTGGAATATATGATAATAAGGTTTTATGGGAGTGAGCCCTAGGGACAGGCATTGTCTCTGTAAACAACGGACTTGAGGGAAAAGCTGAGGTTTGAGTAATGTGCTCAACCTTCACTTATGCTAATATGCATCTGCATATATGCATATGTGTGTATATATGCACATACACACCTCGGTGCAGCCAGAGGGCAGGGGATGAGGGACCCCCCTGTGGGACCC
This sequence comes from Hemiprocne comata, assembly GCA_020745705.1. Lineage (NCBI taxonomy): Eukaryota > Metazoa > Chordata > Aves > Apodiformes > Apodidae > Hemiprocne > Hemiprocne comata. Next base: position 4,955,682 of record CM036609.1, on the reverse strand, counting down.
CCCGACCAGCCCTAAGCAGGGAACTGGGGTGAGAAACGCTTTGTCCTGGGCTGGTACAAGGTACCAAAACCAGTAACTTGGACAGGGGGAACCAGTCCCAGGCTTGGCACAGCCCTGAGCAGGTGTCACACGGATCTGGGGGCACTCTGGGGCAGGGCAGCACCCGTGGAGCTGCTCAGTATTTGCACTGGAGTGCAAATTTGCACTGGAGTGCTTCAGGCTGGTGGAGCCTGGTGGAGCTGCAGGGGGTGCAGCACCCCCAGACCCCAACCTCGGAGGGGAAAATCTCTTCCTGGGGAGAGGGTCAACTTCAAAAGCTATCCCTTGATCAGCCTCAGGGCTGGAGGGGGTGTTCTCAGCTTCCCACTGCCTGAATGATCACTTGCCAGTTGTATGATTTCACCATGAGCATTGCAAACGTTCCCCTTAAAGCCCTGTGCTGCTGGAGTCCTGTGAATGCACAACACGCAGCTCCATTCCCCCTCTGGAGGGAAGAAAAGCTTTAAAACACGAGGCAAAAGGCAGCGAACAAAGGCAGACCCCACACTGACCACGTCTCAGAGTTAGGGGCAGCACCATCCAGACCTGGAGGGCACCAGGGGTGTGCAGTGCCCGGGTGCACACAGGACTGAATCCACCTCCCAGGCAGCACGTGCTCTGGATATCAGGGTTTTTCATTTTGGGGGAGGAAGAGGAGGAGGAAGAGGAAGAGCAGAGAAGGCTGGCTTGGGCTTTTGCAATGCTCAGAGCTGACAGTTTTGGATCAGGCACCCAGCACAGAGATGAAACAGCCCAGTCCAGGCTGCATTTGTGCCTTCCCATGTTTTTTCCCTCCAAAAGGAGGACCAAATGATGCTGCTGGTCCTGGTTCCCCCAAACCACACCTGCACCAACCCAAGAGGCTGAAGAGCACCCCAGGCTGCCTGTGCAGGATGTGTGCCTGACCCCGGGATGAACTTGACAGCCTCCTGGAGCAGAGGCAGGGATGGGTCCCCTGGGAACCTGCCTGGAGCGGAGCTCTCGTGTGCGGATGGGTGGCGAGGGGGGGTGGCAGGAGTGGTCCTGGCTAATTATGAAAATTAGATCTTTTAAGCAGCAGACTTGAGGCTCAATTTGGACAGACAGCTCATGGAGAGATCATCTGACGCCCCTAATGGGCGAACATGGGTTCAGAGCTGTGTGCAATTAAATCATGCACACTGGGGTTGAGGCTGACACGGGGAGGGGGGTGAGCCCAGGTGTGTGATAGGGGGGTCAAGGGACCACTCTGCACCCAACCACCAGCTCTGCTCCTCAGGAACAGAGGGCAAAGGCCCTGCATGTGCTCCATCACTTGCTCCACGCCTGCAAGGGCTCAGAGCCCAGTTCTCCATTGGCTCCAGCTTTGCTCCTGCCGGGGTGAACCCCGAGCTCCTGTGCCAGTTGCCCGGAGAATTTGGCCCCACGCAGGCAATTAGTTCTTCTAACAACCCACCACCTATTCATCACCTTCCCTTTGTACTGTATATAGTTTACAATAAATCAGTGGGTAAAGCCAAGAGCAGAACTCGGAAGCAGCCGGGTTCCCCTTCCAGGTTTTCTGGGAAGTCTCAGCAAAGGCACAATTTACCATCGTGACGATTCCCAGGGCAAAATGTCCATTGCCAGAGACCCGGTGAGGAAAAAGACACAAGGGTCACAGGGAGGGGATTCACGTGCAGCAGTGGGTTTACCTGCCCCGCTGGTCATGACCCTCCGTGTGGACATCCCAGGGGACTGTGCGTGGCACATCCCTGAGCAGTGAACCCCTCTGCCCCTTTGCCAAGCCTGTCAATGAGCCCAGAGATCTTTGTGCAGCTCCTGCGTGGAGCTGAGGAGGTTAATGCACCCTGGATGCCATCCTGAGCCAAAGCAGGATCTGCCCTGCCTGGAGCAATGATCCTCTTCTCCCCTTTCCTCATCTCTTATGGAAGTCAGAGGCTGAGGAGGAGCAGAATGAAACCTCTCCCTGCCCAGCATCTGCCTTCCCCATCCCCAGCACCCTGCAGGCTCCAGCAGGCAATGAGCACCGTCCATCAGCGCCGGAGCAGGAGCGTTCGGAGGGGTGTAATTCTGCCGGAGGAGAATGGACTTCCTGAGCACATGGACCTAAACTGCAGAGAAACAGAGCCCTAAATCTCTGGCTGTAGATTTACGGCCTCCATTCTCTTTCTTTACTGCAAATACAATCCGGCAGTAATGGTCTAACACAGGAACACCATCACCAACTGGCTGATGGCTCACATAAAAGCAATGTCAACCAAAAACTATGAGTTTATAAAAGGGAACAAACCCTCAACAGTGACAAGAACATGAAACCCATTAACAATTTAAACACTCTCCATTTTTTATTCCCCACCTTGAAGCTATTACGGCTGATAGAAGGCTTCACAGCTGAGTTAACCACTTCAAGGGAGGGCTGAGCACACGCACACTTGCACGGATAAAGAGTTTGCTGAGGCCACGAGGTGGGAGGTTACGTGGTTTAAAACCATCCAGGGCTCTGCTCAACCACCCTCCCCTCCCAGGGCCTGCTCAGCACCTGGCAGGATTCATCTACTTGCAATTTCTGAGGCTTTTCAAAAGCTGCCTAGTAACCCCAAGATACCAAAAGATTATTGCTATGGTTACTGGAGGGGAAAAAAAAAAATCGCAGGTGTGTTATAATTGTTTTTTTTCCTGGAGATTTTCTTGCTGCTCTGGGTCTCTTTTGGCACTTTGTCATATTGTGGAGCAAATATTTGTGGAAGCTGTTGTGGAGGCCTGGAGCCAAGCACGGAGCCAGCACGGAGGAGAGGGGAGAGACCACCTGCTCAAGGGAACTCGTGCGACTTCTCCTTGGGGAGCTTTTGCAGAAAAGACAAGCAAACCTCAAATATTTTGGGTGGGTCACTTAAAATCAGACCCAATTCCGCACCCAGATGGTAAATGCCCCTGCATAAGGGTTTGGTGCTGGGTGCTGGCTCCCAGAGAAGTGCAGCAAATCCCCCAGGACATTGCTCCTGGCTCTCCACTGACCCTGAAAACACCATTTTACCTCTCTAACTATCCATTTTCTCCAGCTGCAAAACAGGGATAACACCAGTTAACCTCTACAGTGAAGTGCTTGATAATCTTCCATGTAAGGTGCTCTGTCCTAACAGGAAAATGACAGTAATTTCCCCCCTATTATTAGAGAAATCAAGCTGGGGCTGACCCTCAGCCAGCCTGATTTAGCCTCTCTGGTGTGAGCTGCCCCAGGAGCAGGAGCAGCTTCGACTCCTCCAGGTCTGAAAAAGCAGCAGCTCCCTGCAAGGTGCAATGTTGCCATTGATCAACGAGGGGGTCATTGATAACTGATCATTGATAAAACCAGGTGATTGGGAAAGACTGAGAGCAGCAGAGACGCTTGTGGGGCAGGTGGTCACACTGCTCCCTGGCTCCCAGATACTCCCAGAGCCTACTTTTCCAGGCTGGCTCCATAATCCCAACTACCACACATTCTGAATGTGAGGCCATGGGTGCAACCTGTGCCCACGGACCCCACCGGGTCCCTGCAGAATTACTGTCCCCTCCCTTCCTTCCTTCCTGCCCTGGCCCCAGGGCAAACAGCAGGACCACTGGGAACAGCTGGAAATCAGATCCTTGTCCCCAAATGGAAGGAAGTGGCACTGGAGGCTCCTGCCATAAAGCTGGTCTCATCCTATTGAAACGCCAGCAGATGGGGCCATAAACGCTTCCTCCTCCCCTCGCAAACAGCCACTGAGGCTTCAGATTCATCTTTATCTTTATCTCACTGTCAGGTTGTAAATGCCTCTCGCTCTGTCTCTCGCAGCTGGGACGTGCCAGGCCAGTTCCCTTCCTCTGGAGTTACCAACAACAGAGGGGGAAGGAGAGGGTAAGGGTGAAATGAAAGTGGGATCTGCATGAAAAAAGGAAAGAAACCCACCCGTGTCTCATCCATGGGCTTATGGAGTCCCCCAGGAGATGTCCATGGGATGGAAACAGAACCAGAGGGACCCACCAGCAGCTCTGATGGGCCCAAAACCAAAACTACCTGCAGCTCCAAAACCAAATCCACCCCCGGATCCAAACCCAAAACTGCCCACAGATCCAAAACCAAAACCACGTACGGCTCCAAAATCAAAACCACCCCCAGATGCAGGCACCCCCCATTATTGTACTTCAATCACGGGTGATGTGGCAAGGATTAATGTACCCTCTTGTTTACCTGCACCAACACGGGCTGGGTATTTGCTGGATATTTACACGACTAGCATGAACATCTGCAGCTTCATTAGGCAAGATAAAAGTTAAGGACTATAAACCTTTATGCTTCACGTCGTAAAGCAGTGAGGGTCAGAAGGGAATTTCTAAATACAGGCAAGTTATTCCATCACTGTCCATTATGAGGTTTTTTTTGGGACTCTCCAGAGCAGCTGGTGCTGGTCCCTGGTAGGCATTGGCTACTGGACAAGGTGGGCCACGAGTCCGATGTGAGCTGGCACTTAAGGACCTCATTTAAGATCTGGGTTTGCTGTGTTATGGGGCACAGAAACAGCAAGAGCCACCTCTGTTTTGAAGACCTGATACTCCACAGCTTTCCACTGGGAAAACCACCTTTGGGCTCCAAAATTAACGTTCTCTTGAGCAGAATGAGAAAAACTGTCACCTTTTTGACCTACTTTTTTCTATTGGTCAAAAGATGTGGGCAGGCAACTTGTATCACACCAGGTGCTTTCTGGCTCACAATGTGCAGCCTGGGAGCAGAAAGGACAGGGGTGTTTCTGCAGGAGGAACAGCTTGGTCAGAAGCTGCTGGAGCTCACCCATCCTGGGCTGCACACACAGTCACTCCTGAGCCTGATGTTTTTCCAGTCTTAATAAAAGCTTGGGCCACAAAAACTTGAGTTTGAATCCCACAGTTGAATTCCCTAAGAATTTGATTTCCATCCCAGCCTGCTGCCATATCCATCTCTTTACAACAGCCATCCCAGAAACCCCAAACCCCACCGAGCCATCCCTGCCCACAGTCCTGGAGCTGGGAGCAGGATGAGACTCATATGGGGTCATACATCAAACCACCACTGAGTCAGGACCAGGGGCCACCAACCCCTATCCCAACCACCCCATTTCCTCAGCCAGCAACAAACTGAACAGGAGGAAAAGGAAGAGCAGCACCTGGATACCTTCAACCTCCACCAACCCACAAGCAGGAGAAGCCTGATGAGACAAGGGTGCAGTGAACCCCTGAGATGTTTGTGGCAAGGAGGGGATCCCCCACCACAAAGCTGCAATGGGATGGGAGACACTGGGCTTCAAAGCACAAATTCTGGGTGAAGCAGTTAAAAGCCCCTAGCTAATAATAATAGTGACAGGCTGACATTAATTAGGACAAGTGAACTCTTGTTCAAACAGTTCACTAAAAGTTGTTCTGTCCTGCCTGGGGAATGGATGCTCTGGGCTGTTTTATTACACTGGACCCAACCTTTGATTTCACTAACAGAGTTTTTTGGACCCATCCTGGCAAAAAGAGGGGAAGTTTTGTGGGAGGAAGTGAGCTGACAACACTCCTCACTGCAGCCCCAACACGGGTTGCTCCAGCTCAGCCCCATATCTCAGCTCCTGCTCCAACATCTACAGGGGAAATGGAGCCTCCATGAGTCCTGGCGAGAGCACAGCTGCTGCCTCAGGCACATCAGCCTTTTTTGCAAGGATAAAACAAGTTTTAAGGACCCAAGGCCTGGCTGCATCTCACAAGAGGAGACAGCATTCTGAGGACCCTTATATCTGACCTCAGATGTTCCTCAGCTCCCTGTGGGCTTGGGGAGCTGCAGGAGCATCTCCAGGAGCTCCCCCACACAGCTCCTGCCAGCGAGCCCCCACTTCTCCCTCTGCCTATTGACACATCCAGGGGTTTTATGCTGAAGTTTCCCACGCTGACTCCCTTTGGTATTGAGCTGGCTGCAAAAGTGACAGATTTTTTACATCCAGCCATTTTTTCCCTATATTTTACTCAGAGCAATAAAGCCCAGGGACGCTTCTGCCTCCACGGTGCCTGGAAAGGTTCCCCATCACAGGGGGTCAGCCTGCACCAGGACAGCTCAGACAGAATGGGGATCATTAAATACACACTTTATTTTTCAGGGGATTGAGGAGCTCTGACCAGTTTTTCCCACCTTGAGCTGGAAACATGACAAGCACAAAACGCCCTCTTGCCTTGGAAGATTTCAGGGCTTGTCCCCTTGAATGTTTCACAAGGATGTTTTTGAAAGAAAGAGTGTAACATGGAGGGATTTATTTTTATCTTTTTAATTGGGGGAGCTTGCTCTGTGTTTGTGTTTTCCAGAATTAACAGCTAGGGCTGGAGCTCTCTGCTTTCTAAGTCTTCTAATTCCACTAAACATCCACTACCCTGAAAGGACTCCACAGAATCCCATAAAACATTATTTATCTGTGTGCGTTAGCTGCACGATACTGTAATTTCCAGAATAAATGCTGGGTGTAAATTGTTGTTTATGTTGGAGTCTGACTGTCTTTACGAGAAACAAAGTGAAAACTGAATCTTCCCAGCTTTATTTCTTCCGCTGAAACCTCTTCTGCAGAAGGAGAAATGCCTGGTGGAGTGTCTTAATGGATGGCTGTAAAGATTGTTGGGTTAAAACAAAGTACAGGGAATCACCTTCATCCCCCCTTTTACTGCCAGATCCTCAGCTGGTGTAAATTGGTGGAGCTCCAGTGACTTTGGTTCATCTGGCCCACGAGTGTCATTTAAATCAAGCTAAATTAAAGTGAAAGCAGTGCCATTCACATGGTTCTAATTAAAGGCCCATCAAGGTTTCTAGTGCAAACCCTGGTTAAAGATGCTGATTCCTGCAGCCCTGTCCAGCCCCAGAAGCTCCAGGGTGTCCACAGCCCGTCCCTGCCAGGGCTCTGAGTAGGCTTTAAGGTACCTCACTCCAAAACAGGGACCACAAGGATTCTCTTTGTGGATAAATTCTCTTTGTAGATGGAGCTTGTGGAGAGAGTCCAGAGGAGGCCACAAAGATGAACCAAGGGCTGGAGCAGCTCTGCTCTGGAGACAGACTGAGAGTTGGGGGTGTTCAGCCTGGAGAAGAGAAGGCTCCAGGGAGACCTTAGAGCACCTTCCAGTGCCTGGAGGGCTCCAGGAAAGCTGGGGAGGGACTTTGGACAAGGGCAGGGAGTGAGATGACAAGAGGGAATGGATTAAAACTGGAGGAGAAGAGATTTAAGTTGGACATGAGGAGGAAATTCTTCCCTGTGAGGGTGGTGAGACACTGGGACAGGTTGCCCAGAGAAGCTGTGGCTGCCCCATCCCTGGAAGTGTTGAAGGGCAGGTTGGATGGGGCTTGGAGCAACCTGGTCTGGTGGGAGGTGCAAACCAGCTGTTAATGGTGTGCAGGGATGGGGAAAGGGGGCAGAGGCTCTGCCCCAAGCTCCTTCTGGCTGGGCAACACCCCAAGAGCTCCTGGGCTGCCCCATGGGACAAGCTAAAGCCCAACATCTTACATATCACAGGACTAACCCAGACCCTGGTAGGTCCCTTCCATGGAGATGTAAGTTCATCCCTTCTCTGCTTTTTTGAAGGAACCCCAGGAGGGCCACGAGCCCCCACTGTCCCTGTCCCCAGGGTGGTGCTAAAAGAGCCATCACTGCTCCACCATGAGCAGAAGATCAAAGTTCAGAGAAACTTTTGATGAAGAGCTCTGGCAGACCCATCATCGGGAAGCAAGAAAGGTCAGAGAGTGGAAAAAATAATAAGAAAATATAACTGCTTTCTTATGAGGAAAATATTATGAGTTCTTCCCCTTTTTCAGCTTTTATGGAAGGAGATTCTGCCAGTTCCCTCAGAAAAAAAGAAGAAAAAGTAGTTTTAAAATGAGATTATGCACCTTCAGGGTGCCATTAGGAAGTTTTACTGTACTGAGATGACATGAAAGCTCTGGAATTAATATCCCTGAGATGCTTCAAACCTGCAATAGCAATTATTGTACTACGTGTCCCTGGATAAATAATAGGGCCATTCAGCTAATTAGCTTCAATGATTTCAGCTCCCTGTAAATTCTCTCTCACTCGGCTATAAAAATAACACTAGGCAAACTTTTGTTAACAGAAACTTCTTTCAGGGAGGAAAAAAAAAAAAAATAAGGGGGTTCCCCCAGCTCCTAATTCATAACTGCTGTCGTGGTAGTGGTGAGATTCCAAGGACTGGAAATATTAATAGGCTATAATAGAAAATAGAAAAGGAGAACCATTATTAATTGCCATTTACTGGTAATAAACCTATCGCACCAATTTCTGCCCGTGCACATGTGCAACCCCATTAATTTCAATGGGGCTGCACGTGTTAATTGAGAGCAGAATCTAGTCCATTGGTTGTAATTAATTAATCAAGTTTTCAGTATGGTTTGCATACTTTAATTTTTTTTTTTTTAATTATTATTATTATTCTTTTATGTCTTCACATTTCTCGAGGTTTGACTTGTGCAACGGGGGCTCCGTTCTCCACCAGCCCGTGATTTATTCTGGGAACGAGGGGGTTTCATCCTGCAACCCCTCATTTTGCACTGGGGAAATTCACTGCCCTGGATCAGCCCCCCCAGACCGTGGCACAAACACCAGCCCCCAACGCTCCTCACAATTACAGGGGCCAAATCCTGAAATCCCAATCCCAGCACCCCTCGATCCCTGGCACCCAGGACTATCCACCAGTTTCCAGGTGTTTGGGGCAGTAAAATAACACTTTGTACAAGAGGCAGCCCCACCTGCACCTACTTTTAAGCCCTGAGGAGTAGAAAATAGTGACCAATTCCCATCTAAATTCCTGCTCAGAGTTAAGCACATCATTAAATGTTTCCTTTAGAGCCCCAATGGTTTCTGCCTGTAAAAAAGAACGTGGTGACAGCGAGAAGTTGTGGGGTTTTTAAGACTAAAATATGAAAGAAGCTTTCAAGGGACAAATATTAACAGGGATTTTCATCCCCTCCTCCCAGTTCACAGGTGTCCATGTGGGAATGTGGCCACTGCCTTTTCCCAAAGGCCTTGATATCTTCAACGGGATGAAAATTCTTTGTGTTTCTGATGTATTAGGATTTTTTTAAGGCCCTTTCCAACCCAAACCATTCCATGATTTTTTGATGCTTCTATGATTTCCAACACAACTCACACAGCAAAGAGCCAGAGAATTTTAGGAAGACAGGGGGGGAAAAAAAAAAAAGAAAATAAGAAAGGATTCCAAGCAGCTTCCCAGATCAGATGTATTTTGTGTGATTCAAAAAGAGCAAAGCTCTTCTTTTTTTTTTTTTCCAAAAAAGGAATGTGTGCTCAACCCCCTCATAGTGGGAAGTTCCCCCCTCTGTAATTCCTGCCCACCAAAGGAGCCGAGTAATTCCCAGGATTAGAGAAGACCCAGCACAGGCAGGTGATGAGCAGTTTCCAGCAGAATCCAGCCCAAAAGGTTGGGCTGCCCCGTGCTGGAGCCTGGAAAGCCCCAAAGGCTCCTGCAGAAGAGGTGGAGGAGCCCAGAGCCTGGTGGCAGCTCCCAGGGACACGGCAGCCCCCTGGACGGAAAAACAAAACGATTCCTCTAAATAGAAATTTACCCCAGGCATCCCCCGGTGGCAGCACTTCCCATCTCAGCACTCGACATGATGGTCCTTGGTGGGAATATTAATAATAATCCCTGGATCAGCCACCACACGACCCTTCCAGAGCTGCCCCCGTGTTGTTTTAAGGCTCTCACGTCCCTTTCTCCTCTCTCCTCCGCAGCCGCCGCCTGCAAACACATTCCACTTTTCCCGGGATCTCCCCACTCTGCTGATGAGAAATCCAGGCCCCTCGCTCGCCGAGGATGGCAAGTCATAACATTTGTTTTGGAAATTTATTCGAGCCAATATTTCTCAATAAAATAAATTGTATAAATGAAATCAGACTGACACTGCAATATTTCCTAACTAGCTGCCGTCTCCCTGCAGCACTCAGGGACTGTCAGAAATTTTTCCCTGAGGTTTTCCCCGTTTATTTTATTTATTTTTGTAAAGCAGGGGAACGTGTGAAGGTTTTGGCACTGTCTATTTTTCAAATCAACACAAACCTCATTACATAATGAGCAGGTTTTGCATGTTCCAGTGTGACACTTGCCTCCTGTTGGAGGCACGATCGCTGGACATTCTGGTACCGTTTTGACTAATCTGAAAGGTTCAAAAAAATTCAACTCCAATCCTGAAAATAATTAATTCGTTGCCCTCAACACCTTTAGAGGTCTGTGGAATTTGTAGTTGTGAGATTCAAGCCCAGGTTTGGATGGGTAAAATTGCCTTTGATTTTTAAGGCTGATACTGAGTTCTGGTCACTGCAAGGAAGCTCAGGGTGGATTTTTGCGTGGGTGACACTTTCTGTTATGAGTTTGCAAAAAATTAGGTGAAGAAAGAAGAAAACTGAGTATTGGAAAATGCAGGAAAAAAAAATAAATCTGTATGGATCAACATGACCAACAGAGATTCACACCAGCCAAGCCCTGGGACCAGACACCAGCAGAGCACTTGAGTTGGAGAATCACCAAAGCCCAGATTTCACCTGGGAGCTGAGCCCTTGGTTCATGTGTTCATCCCACAGGGAAGTCGAGATGACTCCAGGGAATATTTGCTGAGCTGGGACCCACTGCAGCCCAGGGCTGCTCCAGGAACAAGCTGGTGGTTCAATCTCACGGCAGAAGGAGGAATGTTTTATTCTCCTTTATTTTGCAGAGAAGCAAACAAAAGCCCAGCGAGGTTGAGGTCGCATAAAAAGGGTCTACATTGGTGGCACTTTACCCTGGGCTGCTCCACCACTTCTTGGTGACCCCACGGGAGGAGGAGAAGCATCCCCGGGCTGGAGGGAGGGCAACAGAGCTGCTCTGCTTTCCTCCTCCACATCTAGGGACCATCCAGAAAAAAACCAGCATCCAGACAGTGTTAAGGCTCGCTATGAGGTCTCTTCTCCTGACAGGAGGGCTGGGTCATGCCCTGTTTATGACTCCAGCTACAACCAGGTGAAACTCAAGGCAGGAACCTGGAGGCAAATGGTGGCGCAGCAGCTGCGCGCCCGGCAGCCGGCTGAGCGTGAGAACCCAGCAGGCTGGGCAGTGAAAAGCCAGCGCTGGAAAAACGTGACAAATTCAGCCCTAATTCCTCCAGGGTTTCCATTTGTCACTATCGGGGGGTTAAATTGCTTTCAAGGGGTTGCATTCTGTGGATAACAGCTTTGTAAAAGCAGGACAGGCTGAAATGCCTCGTGTTGACCCATTCGTGTACCCATGGCCTTAATCTAAACTTTCCTGGAGCTCGTTCTATGAATAATTATACACACAGGAGGGCAGCTCATCAGCTGGTGTAAACTGGCTTAACTCCACTGGAGTAATTGGAGAAGAGGCCAGGACACTGTTTCCAGCCATGGTACGATGCCACTGGGGTTGAGCAGGCAGAGCCAGGGCTGCAGGCAGGAATCCAGGGTTTTATCACTGCTCTGGGACCAGCTCAGCTCCAATGGATTACGAGCCAGGACGCCTGCACTCCCCTACCAGCTCTGTGTGTCTGTTTTGAGCTTCTCTTTACCTTTAGGCTCCCTTTTTTTAACAAAATAACACTGGTGTCATCTTGAAAAAGCCACTGGAATTGTGTGGTGGAAAAAGCCAGCCCATTCTCTGAGCATGGCTGTGTGCTGCTACTTATTCCTTACCCTAAAACATCCATGTGTGGCCAGTCCTGCTCGCAGGCACTCTTCCCTTTTGCCTCCCAAAATCCACTTTCAGCCTCATTTTCTTGCCCACATGCTCCCACTATTCTGACCCACCAAAACCAGGGGTATGCACCAGATGGCCCCACACCCGGCTGCAATTCCCAAAAGGCATCTTCCCAGGTTCCCAGATCAAGCTCCTGGTGCCCTTCACAAGGGCTTCACCCAGGTGTAACCTCGGTGTTAGCTCCTGCACGAGGCTGCCACGCACAGCAGGGATGTGACCAACTTAGCCATGTGTGTGTGGGGATCCCCATGGAGAGAGGGGAGGGAGCAGGGCTGGGATGTCTCCATCCCTCCTCTGCTCCACCTGGGTGGAGAGATTTAGTCCCGCAGCCAGAATCAGAGAGTAGCACAGGCTGCTCGTCTCACCAATCAATTTTTACGGCTGGAGAGGATAATAATGGTAATATCAGTATAAAAAAACCCCCGCAATGACCCATAACAGTAACATATTACAGCTCCTTTTAAATAACTGTGCTGGCTGCAGTTTCTTTGTTTCTCTGGCAGCAGACGAGCTGAGGCGCTGGGACCGTCTCCAGGATGCGCAAATGCTCCCAAAGCCAGGAGGATACCTTGGGTTGGGAGACCTGGCAGCTGTGGGAGAAGGGCTTGGAGGGAGGGTGGGATAACAGAGGGGAGGGTGGGATAACAGAGGGAAGGGTGGGATAACAGAGGGGAGGGTGGGATAACAGGGGGGAGCTCTACCCCCCTCCCCAAAGGCAACACCATCTCCAGCTGGAAAATTAAAGCTGAGGTTGAATCGTGCCCCGCTCCCGTGGCCCAGCAGAGCGGGTCCTTTTGGGACTGAGGACACAACGTGTCCAACCACAGCTGGAAGGCAACGGAGCAGAATGTGCAGCTTCATTTCCAGCCCCCCCCCCCCAGCCATATGCTGCATCAGGAAAACCTGAAGAGAGCATTTAACTCCGCACCAGCGGAGAGTGCTCTGCCTCCAGTTCCCAGTCGCTGGGGGTTGTTGTTACTGCAGGAAGGAAAGTTCTCACTTGCCATATGCAAAGACCAAAAGTTAAATCACAAAACTCCCCTCACCTTCACTGGCAAAAGACTGAAGAGCTTTTCATTCCAGGCGTTTGATAACAGCAGGGAGAACTACACAGGATTTAGGTTCATTGGGATGGAGGGGGAAGACAACTAAAGCCACTGCTACCTTCTTTGCATGACATTACTTCAAAGCAAGCCCTTACCCCTCCGTATCTCTACATGAAGCCCCTTAAAATACTGGACTTGATTTCCAAGTCCAATAAAGCACCATGATGCTTTCATGTAAAAGGACCTCAGAGCTGCCCTCAACCTCCGGTGCCCGATCCACGCCCCACCCAAAGGGCTGTTTTCTTCCAGTCGCTATTCCCGACAAATGCTCCAAAATGTTCAATTTTTTTTTAAAAAACTGTTGTTCAGGGGGTTGAAGCCCCCCTTCCTTTTTTCCTTTAAAACAAGGACCTGATCCAGAGTATTGCTATTTACTTCACCAGCTCTTCTTCAGATTTACACTTGTGTAACAGCACCAGCAGAGCCCAACCATACAGAAGATATTTAAAAACAAGCAGGGGAGGTGAGGATGTGACAAGACTGTGAGGATGTGACACACACATACTGACACATGATGTGCCTGGAGCTCCTTCCCTCCCTGGTCCGAGCTCCAAACTCCCCCATGCACCCTCCTAATACACTCATTTGCCACGGGTATAATTTTAAATGCTGCTTCCGAGTCACCCTCCAGTTTGCACACACAATAAAACCCAATCTGCATCTGCAGGCTGGGAAATGGGGAAGGGACATTCAGTCCATACAATCCCCCATAAAAACGTGCACCATCTTTCAGGGAGCAAACCCGGAGCCCCTTTTCCTGTCTTCCCACCAGCATCCTCAAACCCAGGGCCCAAACCAGGCTGAAAGAGCTGCTTCCCACCAGGCTGAACAGCAGAGAAGCAAATGTAAGAGAAGGGATCTTAAAACAACCCTAAAATGTGCTGCTTTAGGTGGACTTCTCTTCTGCAAGGGCTATTTTTAACCTGGTGTTTCTGCACACCGAGCCCTAGGTCGCTAATTCTTGCTCTCTCATAATATTTGCTTCATTTCAGAACGTTTCCCCAGCCCTATTTTGGCAGAGTCCAGCTCCCACGTAACCACAAAGAAATCCTGCAAATGGGGGATTGAGACTTTTCTCAAATACCCACAGACGGTCCCAAACCCGTGCACAGCCCTGGCTCAGGATCTGACCCCCTTTTCCCAACCAGGACAAGGGAATGGGATGCAGCCCCCACCCCTCTCCCCAGACTCCCCTTGCTCCAGCTGGATCCTGGTATTTTTTCCTAACAAAATTTCTTCTATCATTAATTCCTAAGAAATAAGGCAGCTGGAGCAGGACGACTTTGTTAGCTGGGAGGACCGTGTGCTGCTTCATTCTGTCACCTCCACTGACTTCACCAACTCCCCATAAACCAGTAACTGCTGCTGGGGACACATTATGGAGGGATATAAATAATTAAAAAAAAATCAAACGGGGGTGTCCAGGCTGCACAGGCAGGTACTGAATGTATAAACAGACCATTTAAATCCATCTACTGCTAATACTCCCAAGAACAGTGACTCGGAGCACAGGTACCTTCCACTTTTGTGAGAAATGACTCAATTTTGCACAGGAAGATCTTACTCAAAAATTCCCTTATGCAAAAAAAAAAAAAATTAAGTGGGGGGGGAAAAGAGTTCCTTTTATTTATGTATTTATTTTCAAATGATCTATGTGAGAGAGAGGGAAAAAAAAAAAAAGAAAGTCTTTATTTTAATCAAACCCAGAATATTTAAGCAGCTGAAATGGGTTGATTTTTCATGTTAAAAAGGGGACGTTTTGAAAACACTCCATGAAACAAACAAAAAAAAATCAACCCAAAAATGCCTTGATCACAAAATAAATTATTTAGCTCTTATATAAACCCCGGCATGAAACGACAAACATTTTTGTCACTTTTGCACAGCCCTGATTACTGTGCATTATGCTTCTAACAGCTTTTCCTAGCCTCATCACTAATGGATTTTATAACATGCTTTATACCAGGTTATTAAGGAATATGGCTGTAGCTGGTAAATCGCTGGATAATATGAATAAAGCATTTAAGAAACGGCCCCTTCATTTAAACTGTTAACTGGGGAAACTGGCGCATTATAAATAACCGAAGTGAGAGGCATTTCTGGGGAGGGTTTCCATCTCCAGCCTGGCAAAAAAAAAATGTGTATTTTCACTTCACTTCCTTCCCTTTGTATTTTATTTTATTTTTTTTTTAAGACTAAACCCCGCTCATTCATCACGATTCTTTAAAACCTCCTTTTGCTGCGATGCCCACAAGAAGCGAATCCCTCGGGACTATTTTCTTTTCTATGATGAGTCATTTATTTTCTACAATGGTACCATAAATTTTCAGAAAGTTCAAGCTGGCTGTGCATGGGCCATTGCCAAGGAACCGTGTCATCTCCCGGCTGTGTTTACGGTCTCTCCTTCCCCACACCTCACTGTTTTGTCATCCCATCACTGAATCATTCCGGGCTTGATCCTGCTCCCATTTAAGTCAATGGCAAAATTCCCATTGACGTCAACGTGAACAAGGAAGGAGCTATAGGGGACCCAAGATGATCTATGGATGGAGCTGGATATATCAAACCAGGGCCCGATGTTGAGTATTTAACTAATAATAAAAAATTATGGTCTGCTGTGGTAGGAGGGGGAATAGTAGGTGGGCTTGGGGAAGCGAGGAATGAAGTTAATGTTGTAATTGGGCAGGTTTTTATAAATCTGCATCTGGAGGAGTTTTAAATGCCTGTTAAAAATAAAATATATTGAGTCACCCCCCCCCCAGCTAAGAGACTGGGGTGGGGGGTTCTGTGGAGTGTCCAGCCCCGTGGGTGCTCCAGCATCCCGCATCCCTCATCCCGCATCCCACACGCGTGTCACTCCCGGCTCCACAAGCAGGTGGCAGTGGCGACATTTCCCGACGAAGCTTCTCAGCTGGAAATGTCCAAAGCGGAGGAGAGGAGGGGGGAGAAGAACCCTCGCCCAGGAACAAACACACAAAAATAAATAACATCTCGAACCGTTAACTCCTTTCCCTCTATCAGATCATTGTTAACAGCTAATAAAATATCAGTCTGCAGGGACACGAGATATAACCAATACCCTAATAAAGAGAGTCAAAGAAGGGAAATTAGATCTGCTGGGTTTTTAGACCATTCGAATAAAGTGATGGATCTGAAGATTTGGACAATCGTTGCCTAAAAAATTCCAAGTGGAGCCTGACGTGGCAGCAGGTTGCAGCGCCGGGGGGCGCCGGCTCTGCCGCAGAGCAGATCTCCAACCCTTGGAACTTCTTGGCTCATGTTTTTAAAAAGGGCCCATTAGCAAATGCCACATGCAAAATGATTCATCGGTGGAAACCCGTATGAAAAAGTATCCCAGTCTCTGCTCCTATATTGCGACGTAATTAATATCAATTGGATTAATCACAGTGAGTTAAGTGAGATGTTACGGAACAACGCAGAGGCGCAAACATGGTGGCATCCCCCTTCAGACCAAATGTAACGTTTTCAATATTTGCCTGCAGCTGACAACAATAAATCCTCTTAAATTTGCCTTCCAAGGTCAGCGAGTGCAGGAGATGCATGTATATGATTTTCTAGTTTACCTGCTAAGGAGAGAGAGGGGTCAGTAAATTATCCTCCCAATCCAGCCTAATTGAATAGACGAGTGGACGTCAGGCTGGAAGCTGGAGGGAGCACGAGGACATCCTTGACAGCATAGATCTGTCACTGGTGACGAGGAGAGACAGGTAGATGGACTGACAGGGGGGAAAGACACACCACATGTATAATAACCACCATGTGATGGGAAGAACAAGCGTTAAAGGAAGAATAACAGAGCCACCTCCGTTATCTGGCTCGTTTTTTTAATTAGTGGAACCTGGGGCTGACAAGGGAGGGCAAGATTGAAGACTGGCTGGGAGCTCATTACACATTCCCATCCTGAAATGGGTGGCAAGAGGCAATGGTTTTAAGCAAAGCCAGTTGTGTTGCTCTGGAGCAACTTCCAGGCTTTGCCAAATGGGCAAAGAATGACAGGTTGACTTTTTGAAGAGAAATGGATCCCTGCTGCAAAGCTGGTGGAGCTGCCATAGCAGCAACCCAGGGATTACACAGGGTGTGCTCTTCTGGGGGGGGTTAGGCACAGGTTTGGAGGGTCTTTATGTGAGGAGGCTTAATGGCATTAATCCCGTTCCACAGACAGAGTAAGCGAGGCAGAGTCATCTGCTCAAAATGACACAGTTGAGACCAAGAACCAATTGCTCTGATGGCTGCTCCTGAGCCTGACTGAGGGATGAGCAGAGAGGAGCAGCAAGAAGAGGAACTACAACAAGAATCACAGAATCACCTTGATTGGAAAAGACCTTCAAGATCATCAAGTCCAACCATTAACACTGACCTTAACTAGGCCATATCCCTAAGTACCACATCTATACAACTCCTGTGGTATTCATGGGAGAACTCCACATTGAGTCTCTCCACAAGTCTGATCCAATTATCCCAAAATCACTGTACTAGACCCTGGAAAAGGTAATAGCACAGTGGTGGTGTAGGGACTGAGGAGAAGAAGGAAAACTAGGAGCCACAGAACTAAGCATCCTATTATATTAACACAGCAGAACGGAAATATAACAAATATGTTTGCCTTTTCAGAAAAGGGGCCAGGGAAGTGGGTTGTGTCTTCAGAGACAGGCTGGTTTTCCACAGCAGAGGCTCTTTAGTCAGGAATTTTTCCTTACATTTAGCAGCTCCTGCCAGAGCACATCAAAACAGAGTAGAAATGTTAACAAGTCACTCCTGGGAAAAGGGAGAATAGGAAGAGGAACGTTGCACGTTGTCATCCAGTTTAATCAATGAGCAAACCAAGGCAGCACATGTTCCACTCTTGTCTCAAATTCACCAGCAGAGTTCAAATAGAAACCAGAAATCTCAACTATTAATCTCATTTTAAGCCCCAAGAAAATGTATCTGCTTGCAATACTACAGTGCTCACTGTGATGGAGCCCAGAAGCTTCGCATCTTTCACTGTATTATTAACAGTAGAGTCCAAACAAATGTTTACAACAATGTTTTGGTGAAGAGCTGATTGAGCATCTTTTAGTTGCCCAACATTCCTGTGCCCTTCCCAAGATAGCATGGTCTCAATAAAATGTTGGAGACTCTTGAAGACAACGGGCAACCTTGAATGGTCAGCAATGGTTAAGCCCACTTGATAGTCAACATGATTTTAAATGCCAAGACCAGATGAAGAAAGCTCCACCCTCACCACCAGAGCTCCACCTCTAATGCTGGTGAAGAGTCTTATCCACCAAACGTGGCGATTCTTCCACTTGGCTGAAGCAAGACCTGGGACTGGCCTGTTCCTCCCTGTCCTTCAAACAGGGAGAGCTTCAGAGCATCTCTGTGGATCAGCGTATCACACCATCCCCACAAAGCTCCCCAGGCACCTGGATGACAAGAGCAGCATTCCCAGCTCAGCACACTCAGCTGGCATCCCAGCTCCTGAAGTTCAAGGACTCCCTGAGGATCCTGGCCATCATTTAAGCAATGGCCTGGCAGCCAGGCTTGAAAAGAAAGTGGGGAACCAACATTTCTCAATTCTATAGAGGACAAAAATCCTAAGTGTTAGGACAGTCTGTCCTTTTGAGTCCTTGGCTACTTCCAGTGGCCTGGCTTGTGGCACCATGAGATGAGAGAGGGATGATATTAAAAATGTCAGGGTGGGCACAACCCCTGCAGTTCTCTTACAAAGTGGAATAGGAAGCAGGGAATGTCTTATGGCTACAATTTCACAACCAGGAGAAGAGACAGTAACCATGGCTGCCCTGATGGATGCAAGTCTGAGGCTCAAGCCCTTCAAAACCTGGGGTAGATCTGGGGACCTTTTCTGGCTTTGGACTCTGTGCGTGACGTGGAAAACGGGGACACAGGAATTACCAAATTCACAGAATTGTAAGGCCAATTCCTATTTCCATAGTGCTTTGGAAGGACATTTTAAGAGCCCAGAAGGTACCATGGGAATACACACAAGGCACAAGACAAGACCAAGCATTGCCATTACCACTCTGGAGCTTTGTAGTCAGTCACTCAATTTTAATCATAACTAATGCAATGCCTTTTACAAGGAGAGGTCATGCTATATTCTAATCCATTTTGTAATTAAGCATAAATTTTAAGGAATCAACTGAATACAGTGATGAACTCCCAGTTTACCCAACACCTCTGCTGCTAAAAGGTGTCCCTGGGCAATACACAGGCTTAAAGAGACCTGGCTAAAGGGTGGAAAATGCTCCCGACCTCTGGCAAGTGGTCTTATCAGGGAAACAATGTAAAGAATAAAGCAGTGATGCCATCAAGGTAAGGTGGAGAGACAGGAGGAGTTTTTTTAAGGAAATATTTAAGAATAGGGGAGAATAATCTGATTTAGAACTGAGCAGGAAAGCGAGGTTTTGACCCCTAAGAGGAAAATCTTGTGAAGTGCTTGGAGGAGGCATTGTCAGAACTTGACCAGTATCTTTAGCTTTCATTTTGGGCATCTTCCAGTTCCTCTGGTTAATGCCTTTTCCACTGGCCAGAGCCAGGATGGACCCAATCCTGCCCAGACTGGTGGGAATGGTCCTTTCCATCATCTAGACCGAAGTGCTGGGACTGTCCAGGCAGGCCCGTGGTGGGAGGTATCGGCAGGGTCTGGCCAGCCAAGTGCTTTGTCTGATTTTGATGAAGTAGTGAAAGAAGCATAATGGGCCCCTCAGGTCCGACTCTCTTCCCTGTCCAGGGGAAAATAATTTAGCTTAAGAACTTGAAATTGGAGTCGGGAGAAGATGAGATGTCTCTCTCTGCAGTTCTGTTAATTTAAACTGGACTTTATTAGGGATGATTTGAAAATATAAACATTTTTAACCAGAGCCAGGATTTTAAATGCACAAAACAGTCTGGCTGAAGGAGTTTGGACGGCTGCAGAAATTGCTGCCATTTGCAACATTTGGATGCAGACACTGGGATGGTTTCAGGCATCTCCACCCCCCAGGATGAGCCCCTCATCCTGGCTCTGGACTCAGCTCCAGCACCTGCATCCGTCTCCAGCCCCTCGGCTGCTGTCGGCAGAGGGCAAGGGAGGCCAGGCAGAACACCCCACGTCAGCACCACCCAGAAAAACTGCAGCATTATTTTTTTTCCCATCCCAATTACAAACCCAGCAGCCCCCCAAATCCATCTCCTTTCCCAAATCTGGGATTGGATTTCATCCCCAGCTGACAACAGAGCGATTTCACTCGTGTTTACACCGAGCACAGCAAAGCCTCTCTTCCTGCTGCAATAATTCCTCTGCAGCAAACGCTCCCTTCCTGCACACGAGTGCAAACCTTCCCAAACTCCCTGCTGGCCCTGGGGTCGGGATCCATCCCACTGTCTATTCATCAGTGCAGGGTGGGGGAAGATTTTATTTTCTTGCTTTCTAAAGCCACGTTGAGCACTGCATGTTCTTCCCCGTCCTCAGTATCGGAGCTCTCTGCAAACCCAGTTGCTAAGGAGCAAACGTTGCCCTCCCCACGTCCTCCCAAAAATCCCAATTAAACCCAAGCCCCTCGCTCTCCCAGGGCACCGAAGGGATGGGAGGCAGTGAACTCCACACAGCCAGTCCAGCAGCATTGGGAACAGGCTGGAATGATTTGGTTTTGACCGCCAGATGACCTCGAGGGCTGCCCGGCCTGATGGACAGTGGGACCATTAGTCCTTTTACCACACATTCTTCTCCCGAAACGCAGACATCCCCGCGCTGCTTCGCAGAGAGCCAGCCCAGCCAGCACCATCTCAACCAGCCATGACCCTGCCCGCGGGGTGATGGGCCCTCAGGCCAGGGGGGATTCACTGGGGGGAGGCCGGTGACAGCTCGCCTTTCACAAAGAGCCCCCAGACCCCCAGCATCCCCCCCCCCAAGCCTGAGAAAGCCACGACACATCGTGGCAGCCTCAGGGAAGGAGGGGACGGAGCTCGGCATTCCCGGCCCTGCAACAAAAGGGAAGAGGCAAATCTCTCCTCTCTGGGGGAGGAGATGTTGGGGTTGGGTTTGTTGGGGTTTTTTTTTTCCCGACCCAGATGAACACTAAACATCCCTCACGGTGCTGTTTGGGAACAGCCGTGCTGCTCCGGGCTCTTTTATCAGAGGATGTTAAATCCCAATTCCTTTTATTTGTTCCCCTCTCTTCTGCCGAGACGTAATTTTTGGTCTTATTATTCCAAGCAAAATGAGGCACGAGTGAACAAGCCCTGCTGCTAATAGACCAGAACAACCTATTAATCCAGAGCAAAATTAAGCAGCTCAAAGGTTAGGGAAATGAGAGTCTTGCTGGTTTTTAACCTCATAACCGAGGCCCAAGCCTAAAGCCTACAGATGATGGGAGGTTTTTCTACTGCCTTTAATGAGATTTGGGCCAGAAGATTTAGGTGCAAACAAGGGTCTGTAGATGTCTGGAGGGGGGTTGCCTAAATAGGACCAGAATTTCACCAATATCTCAATTTTTCTGTCACCTTGTTGAAAGACTGAGAGCAAACCTCTAGTGCTCACAGCTGCCTCAGTTTCCCTGAGTGAAAAATGAGGATAATAATTGATCCCCCTCCATCAGTTTTGTCACAAAAACCACCTATCAAGTTCTCCAAGACTACCAGATGGGAGAGAATAAAACCCACAAATTGCTGCAAACACACTGTTATTATACACATCTACTCTGCCTGAACCAGGAGCTTTAAAAGAGGCTGAATTCTGCTGGCTAAATTAATACAAAACAACAAACTGTGCTTCGAGGTGGAAAGGGTAGTTCCGAGAAGGATTTTCTGCCCCCTGCCCCAAAGACATTATTCATTCCTTCTAAAACTAAAATGAATAAATAAATACAGATGCCAAGCCCACAACACAAGGGCAGAAAAAAAAAGAATTAAAAAATAAATAAAGCTTTTCAGCTGCCTTTTCAGTGGCTGCAGCAGACAGAGCCTTGCCTGTCCCGAGCCTGTTTTAATTTCCCTCTGGGAATGACAGACAAGCCATGCTGAGCTAAATGAGGAAACATCTGTTTGACTTCCCCAAAGCTGGCACTGGGGGCAGAGCCTGAACCCCAAATGCCACTTTCCCAAACCCCAGACTGGAAACAGCCCAATCGGGGCAGCAGCACCAAGCTCAAAACCTCCCAACTTTCTCCTTCCTGATGATCCCAGCTCAGCAAGGAGGTTGCGTGTGAACCACCAGCGCTCAGCCCGGTTTCCCCATTCCAGGAGAAAAATGGAATTGCAAAGGGCAAACTGAGCCCCCTTGCCCCCCACACCCTTCCCTGCCACTGCTCACTTCCTGCTAGATGACCAAGAACTCGGGGAGCCTTGTAACTCCTCTGAACAGGAGGCAGGGAGCAACCTCAGCTGCCTCCAGCCTGCTCTGTGTCCAGGAAAACCTTCCAGGGGCCTTTAATTATTTTTTTAAAGTCGCTTCCCACAGTCCCTGACATTTTGCAGGCTGCTGGCTGTTTGTTTTCTCTAGCACGGTGGCTGTACAGTAGAGTGTGCCTGACCCCCACACTCCAGCCAGGAGTGTGTCTAATGCTCCTACAAGGTAACCTTCTCACTGGAGTTTTCTTGGGTGACCCCAGAGTCCCATCTGTCCGAAGACTAACTCCTGCGGCATGTGGAAAATGCAGCTGGCCTGTCTCCAGAATGCCTCCTGCAAGACCGACCCATCTGTATCTTTTCTGCTTTATCCAAGTTTGCAGTATGGCACATTTCCCCCCTTCTCCCTCTGTACAAGCTCAAAAATTAACTCCTGCTGCCCCGGCGGCGGATTTGGTTCGAGTGAAATGAACTGTTAGAAGCAAGTTTAGACTGACTGGGACCTGCACAAATCCACAGCGATTTCAACTGGATTTGTGCTCTGAATTTATTTTGTAGTGGTTGAGAAAATCATCCAGCCCTTTAGTCCCACCCTTCCCCCAGGAGGGTTTCTCTATCTCATCCCCAGTCCCTGTGCAGCAGTTGGCAGAGCCCACGCTGCTGTGGGGACAATAAGATGCTGCTGGTATCACTTGGGGACAAGCTGGGAATGGGGAGCTGTGATGGCAGCGATTCTGGGAAACTACAGCCAGGAGGGATTTTAGGCAAACAATCAGCTGGGTGGGGGCTCTCCCATGGAAAAGTGCATTTCCACTTTGATGAAAACAACTTGATTCTTTGGGGAATCTTCTTAATAGTGGATTAGTGGCTTGGAGATCTCCAGAGCACAACCAGAGAGATGCTCAAACCCAGGAGCGTGCACATTTCCAGCACCAACCTCTGTGTGGGTTTCTACATGTTCTAGCCATTAGCCAGATATTCACAGTGGCCCTGAACTGCAGAGAAATCCCCAACCCTGAGATGAGAGCCCGTGGGCACAAAACGGTGGCATCCACTGACTGGACCAGGAATTTTAAACTGGCTTAAAATAAAGGAGGAAAACGGCAAACTGAAGCTGTATTTGCTTCAAAGGCTCTTGGCCACCCCGCCCTATGGTTTGGGGATTTCCCTCCTGCCTCCCCAGGAAACCCTGGATAGCCCAAGGAACAAGGATTCACATTCAGATACGTTTGGCCACACTCGTGACATTCCTGGTTTTCTGCCCCATTTAGATGGGTAGCATTTAAAAACAAACACCAGCACCAATTGCCAGCACCCACAAAGCTGTCCTTGCACCGCTCCCCCGCAGCCTGAGCGTACCTGAGAAGGGCAGAAAAGCTCCCATTTATTTATTTTAACAGGACTAGAATTGCATTTTACCATGAAGGTGCAGAATCCAACTGCAAATTACCTGGGAGTGAGGATCCAACACCCCCAGGCACCTCAGAGAAATCCCAACTTCAATTAACAAATTACAGCTGAGCTTTGGTTCCCGCAGGCTAAACCACATAATAACCCCAGAATTAACTCCAGTGTATTCACAGGATTAACGCTGTATCAAGGGCTGATAATTAAAAGAATCCTGATAAAGACTCTGCCAAAAATTAATTAATAAAAAGAGAAATACCAGCGTAACACTAGATCTGTGGGTTTGATACCCTGCCTTGCACAGTTAAACAAATCTCTTCCGCTTGCTGGAAACCTGGCACTGAAGTGATGCAAAAAGTTGAGGAAGGGCAGTGAGTGTGGCTGAGTGACAAAAGCAGAGCTTTTCTGTCCCCTTCAGGCTCTGACACTTGAAATCCAAGGCAGCTGCTCTGCTGGCCCGACCTTGCTCCTTCCCCCCCTCCCAACAGCCCCTCACTCCCTCCTCCCTCTTTTACTTTGAAACTTCAAGTTTGGGCAATCAGGGAAAAAAATGGCAGCCATTAGAAACACTAGTTAGGGACTTAGTCCAAAATCAATTTTAATTAAAAACACACCACTTTACTGTGGAACATGGCCATTTTTAGCATTGCTGTTGGCTAGATGGGCTCCAGCCACCACTGCGGTGCAAGGAAGGACTTTCCACCAGGAACACCCCTGGTTATTCCCAGGGGGTCTGGATGTAAAGCCCCAAGGATTGTGGGAACATTCTTATGGCTCTCAGCTGTCTGTGAACACCATGAGGGTCCCAGTGCTTAAGGAGTGGATGCATTTCATTTTGGGGAGGGGGGGTAGGTGGGTGTGAAGGGGTAGGCAAGGTGGGGGGGGGAGGTAAATAAACTGTAAAGAAACACAACGTGGTTTTATGAGAGCTGCTGTGACCCAGTCACTTGGTCACATGCAGCCAGTGCCCATTACCAAATCAATAAGCATTAAATCAACCTCATTTTCTACTATTTAAATTAACTATAACTGTTTTAATTGCAGATTCATAGCCTGCAAACTGCTTATTACGCTTTACATTATAGCTGAGATTTGCTTGCACGTTACAGACCATTGAGAGCACTTGACAAACCCAACCCTGCTGAAACCTTCCCCCCCCACCCCAGCCTTTGGTGTGAAGGAGGAGACCCATTAAAACCAGGGGAAGGAGGGAAGGGGAGGGAGGGCTGGGAACACACAGCGTGGGAGCTGGGCACAGGGTAATGGTCACTGAGAAATTAAAGGCTTGTTCTTGCTCCCACAGAATCATAGACAGAATCATTAAGGTTGGAAAAGACCTCTAAGATCATCAAGTCCAACTGTCAACCCAACACCACCACGGCCACTAAACCATGTCCCCAAGTGCCATGTCTATGTGTTTTTTGAACACCTCCAGGGATGGGGACTCCACCACTGCCCTGGGCAGCCAGTTCCAGTGCTTGACCAAGGATTGGAAGATGCTGCTGAGCCTGGCAGCAGCCTGGGTCCCAGCCCGAGGTTGGCTGTTATGGGGGAGCCACATTGTGTGGGGTGCACCTCCCCGGGCTGTGAAGTGAGGTCCCTTAGCACTTGGACAAGGTTCTGGGGTTATAAATCCTAAAAGAGAACCTGCTGCGAAATGGCAGTGACCTCCAGCAGCGCTGGGCAAGGTGGACAGAGGGGATGAGACAGCCCAAAGGGCACAACTGGGCCAGGGACATGAGTGAGCCTGGGCTGTCCCTCAGGTGGGGCTTCCCCCCTGAGGTTAAATTCTTGGAGGCAGGAACTAAGTCCCAGGGAAAACAGCATCAGGGCCAGATCCTGCCAATCCATGTGGCACTGGCAGGATGGAGCCCACCCACAGCACCACATGGCTTGGGGCTTCACCACCCCATGGTGCCCTTGCTCAGGTCTACTGCATTTCTCCCTAATTTCCAGCTTGCTTTCCAAAAAGCACAGCCATGTTCAATTACATTAATAAAATGATTAAGAACCTCTCCCATCATTAAGGCAGGAGCTCTTGAAACAATCTTTGAAACATTTCAGCTTCCCTAGGGAGCGCACGCCCTGGCTTTGGCCCTGGACATCCTTCTGGCATTTTGACTCTGTTGCTCTTGTCTTCTTCCCATCCCTGAGACAAGGAAGAGTCTGTAGGTAAACGGGAGTTTGTTAATTTTTTATGGATGTCAGTCTCCTGACACTAGTGCTAGATAGACTAGTCCCTGGGTCAGTGGCAATGACCCCAGCAGCACTAAAACATGCTCAGAGTAAACACTCGAGGGTGGGCAGCCAGGGGGCTGTTCTCCAGCCACTTTGCTCAGCGTTGCCTGCAGCCCCCCCCTTGCTCAAAGGGTCTGGGGGCACATGGGGGCAGCCCTAGAGATCCCCCTGGCACCTCAGTCAGGGCACAGCCAGCGAGGGGAGTCCCTGAGGGACTTTTTGGAGCTTTAAGAGCAATGAGCTCCCCTCAAAGGACTTGGCCTCATAGAATTATAGAATCATAGAATGGTTTGGGTGGGAAGGGACCTTAAAGATCATCTTGTCCCAACCCCCATACAGAGACACTTTGCACCAGACCAGGTTGCTCCAAACCCCATCCAACCTGCTCTTCAACACTTCCAGGGATGGGGCAGCCACAGCTTCTCTGGGCAACCTGTTCCAGTGTCTCACCACCCTCACAGCCAAGAATTTCCTCCTCATGTCTCACCTCAATCTCCCCTCTTACAGTTTTAACCCATTCCCCCTTGTCCTCTCACTCTTGCCCTTGTCCAAAGTCCCTCCCCAGCTTTCCTGGAGCCCCTTCAGGCACTGGAAGGTGCTCTAAGGTCTCCCTGGAGCCTTCTCTTCTCCAGGCTGAACACCCCCAAATCTCTCAGCCTGTCTTCATAGGAGAGGTGAGAAGCCACCTCCCCACCATCTCCTGAAGCACCGTCTTGGTGTCTCTATCCTCCTCCTGCACCAGCACCAGCACCAGCACAGTCCCAGACCATGAAGCTCCTGGCTCAGCCACTGGACTGAACCCCCAGCTCCCTAACAAGATTTTCTCAGCATCACCAGATCTGTCTTTTGTTTTGTTTGGGGATTTTTTTTTTTTGCCAGGCCAGATCACCCAGGGAAAGATCAAACACTTAATGCTGGCATGGACATGCAGGCTGCCCTTCATGGAGAAGGCTGTTTACAGGATCTTGGTCCAATCTCTTGGGTCTGAATGAGAAATTTAATTCTGGGCTCCCAGATTTTCTATCTGCACAGCTGGCTCTGTAACAGGAATTCTGCATGCATGCTGGGGATGAGCCGGGACTACTTTAACATCTAATTTCAGCACAGCAAGAATTAGCTCATCCATAAATGACAGCAGGCCTGCAGCTCCTCTGTCCTCTCCAATGCCCAAAGCACAGATTAGTGATAAAAATATCTGATTTTCTAGATGCTATACTTGATAATAAGCTGGTGAATTCCCCTGGATGGATTTCTTAAACAGTCCCTTTTACTCAACAACCTGCCCTCTGCGAGAACTGTAGTTTCCAAGACTACACCAGAGGACAGCCCCCCCGACTGTCCCCCCTAGACCCCAAGGAACAGCTCCACAGGGACAGTTAATAGCAAGGATTAGTGAGCTAACCAGTATCATGACTCTCTCCCGTGTATTTCCCTGCTCTCCATTACTGCCCGGAGCGCTGCCGGAGCCGACTGAGCACTTTGCAGCCATTAACGTCCCCAGCACACGGGGGGCTGTTATCCCACCCCACACACAGCCACACTGTGCCTTCAATTCCTGAGAACCTGCCCAAAAATTCAAGGGAAGAGACCTGCCCGCTGGGCAGGGCAGCCCATGGCCTTGGGACCTCCCCAGGCTCCTCTTCCTCGGAAGTGGAAGAAAAGGAATGTGTAAATAAGTAAATAATTATAACCAGACTCAAAAGCCAAAGAGACACCAAAATGTGCCATTATTGTTCCATGGAAGATGTTCTCGGCCTATTCTTAGGTCTCTCAAGTTGAAGAGGGCCTGAAGGAAGCCTTTGTATCTGAAGGGGCTCCAGGAAAGCTGGGGAGGGGGTTTGAACAAGGGCAGGGACTGATGGGAAAGGGGGGATGGCTTTAAACTGGAAGAGGGGAGATTTTGGTGAGACATGAGGAAGAAATTCTTTGTTGTGAGGGTGGTGAGACACTGGAACAGGTTGCCCAGGGAAGCTGTGGCTGCCCCATCCCTGGAAGTGTTGAAGGGCAGGCTGGATGGGGCTTGGAGCAACCTGGTCTGGTGGGAGGTGTCCCTGCCCATGCAGGGGGGGTGGAACTAGATGATCTTTAAGGTCCCTTCCAACCCAAACCATTCTATGGTTCTATGAAGAGCATGGAGATGACCCTGTAAGCAGCCTCTTCCAGAAGTTCCTCTTCTCCCATCACCCAAGTTTGCCTGGTCCATGGGGAAGGCACCCACCCCGCTGGGCTGCACCCCAGGCTCCTGGGAAATCCACTGCCATCCAGGGTCATGGGGCTGGGCTGGGCACGGTGGGGAGCTCAGCTCTTGAGCAAGGAGGGAAACACTGAACCCAGCACAATCCCAGCAATGGTGAGAAATGCCCAGGACCCTGGAGGAAACGGAGAAAAATGAGGGGATGCCCAAGGGCTCTAATGGGGAGGCAAAGGTCCCCGCCCAGGTAGGAGAAAATGTGCAATAAAACTGGCCGGTTTGGCTTAACAGGTAATTACAGAGTTAATAAAACCAGGCTCCTTGACACGATAGGTCCTAACGATACAGCCTGTGTCATGGGCACTAAGTGACTTTTTCCTTTGCTGCTCATTGATCCAGCAGACAGCACCAGCCCCGGGCTGGATCGATGCAGCTGTCGGGGGCTGGCAGCGGGGCCGCGCTCGCAGACTGCAGGACATTTCACATGAAGAAGTTTACTGCTCTTGCACTGTGACCTGTTTGGAAATGAAACATCTGGCCATTTACCTCTCCTGCTTTTAATACAAAGATTAATCCGTGCTGGGAACTATTTGCCAGAAAGATCCATTTTCTTTTTAAAAAGAAAAAAAAAAAAAAAAAAAAAAAGGAAAAGGAGCAGCCAGTTGGATTGCAAAGGGAAGCGGCAGCTTTTCCTGTTTGTAAAGTTTTATTTTAATTAAAAAGCTAGTGAGCTTAACAAAATCCCAAAATACCCAAGACTCCTACAACAAGCAAGTGTGGGTCAAGGACTGCAACATGAAATCATCTCTCTCCATCCTATCAATTCCCCAACCAAAACTTTTTTGTTTTCCATCTGAAAACAAAACCTGAACATTTTTGCTAGAGAAACTGTTTTTATGGCAAGAACTGTTTCCCAGCATAGAACTGTAGAGTTATAGAATCCCAGACTGGTTTGGGTTGGAGGGACCTTAAGATCATCTAGTTCCAACCCCCTGCATGGGCAGGGACACCTCCCACTAGAGCAGGTTGCTCCAAGCCCCATTCAACCTGGCCTTGAAGTAGCTCAAGGAGCCACAACACACGAGTCCCAAGTGCTTGGAAGGCAAATCAAGTTGGTTGAGCAGCCCTGGAGGGTGGATGGGTGCCCATGGATAGGACCACAGTCCAGAGTTGTCCCCAGTGCTGGGACACAAGGGGTCTGGCTGCCCTGGGGTCCAATAAGACCCAAGCCTGATGGTCACCAACCCTGCTCCAAGCCAAGGCACTTGCTCATCCCCTCTCCTCTGTCAGACACAACATTTCACAGAAATTGTGAGATTAAATCCTTTCAAACAACTTTGGTTAAATTGGGCTGCAACTGGTCAATGGGATAAAAAAAGTCAGAGTGAAGCAGGACCCTCCAGGCAGGTGATAAACTTCATCCCCCACAGGAAACCCAGATAAAAGCAAAAACTAAAGCAACAAGTTTCTGGCAGGAAGCAGAGGCCGGGGTGAACATTTCTCCTGGTTTGATCCCCCAGGTATAAACACCTGCAGGGCAACAAGCACAAGCCAACCAAGGGCCCAGGCCTTGGAGTGACCCCTGGATGGGGACAGGAATGTCACCACAGCCCAGTGCCTCACCTGCCCCAGCACAGCACACCTGTGGCTCACAGTGGGTATGAGCCACCAAAACAAAGAAATACACTGGATTAATATTTAACAGTGCCACCCGGGCACCTTTAACCATGACACAGAAGATATTTACAGCTTGCTTTAGAGTTAACTCCAGCTCGAGGAAGTTTCCACCAAACCAGTCACCCGTGCTCTGCCTAAGTGTGTGTTTTGTGTTGCTGGGAAGAAAAGTGATCCATCAGGAGCTGGAATTCAGCCTGGCCTCGCATGAGCAGAGCTGGGACCTGGGGGGTAGGAAGCACAGTCTGCTGGGGCCAGCACCAGACTGGAACTGGGCTGACTGGGCTCAAACTTCTGCTCTGTCACCCAGTCCCCAACAGCCTTGGGCACATCACTGAACCTCCAAGGTGTCTCTGCTCCCCATCACATGGGGTATGGTTGGTATGAAGTGAAAGACATTAAAATATAAAGAGGGGCTGGGGAGGTCCCTGTGACTGTGATGTACTGGGAAAAAGAGAAAGCTGGAAGAGCTGCCACCATGGCCTTGCATGATGGGGTTGATGGGGAAGAGGTCCCCAACTCTGGCTGAGTTGTCTATGACTCTGCTCACTTCTCAATTAAATCTATTTAATAGTGTGGAGCTGGCACAGCCTCACAGAGCATCTTGGAGGGAGGACCAGCCCCAGTGGAAGGGAAGAGCTGCCCTTGCTCTTACCAGGGCATCACCACCAGCCTCATGCAGGGCAAGGTCCAGTCACCCCTTCAATGCTGTTCTTCTAAGACCTCCAGGGACACGTTTCCTCTACTGGGATTGCATCATCTTGAGGAACCGTGATTTTTTTGTGTTGATTTTGGGAATGTGGGTTATCACCAAGTTACCTCTTGGGCCCCAGAACCAGCAGTGTTGCACCGAGGCCAGAACCCAAGATACTTCAGTGCAAAGCTGCAGGCTGTAACTTGTTTCTAACTGGAAGAGGGGAAAAAAAAAATTCAGCATCTTTTGCCGAATAAGCACATGAAGCTAAACATGTGCTCAATAAACACATGTCCCTGGACCAGAGACATCTGTCTGGCTCCTGAATTAACAATTTCTGAGCCTGGTTGGGATAGGTGACCGATTCTTAGCTGTTCCATCAGCTGTTTCCCTACAAGAAGACAAGCCTGTCACATTTTTACAGCTTCATGTGCAGAGACCAGATCCACGCACACACACTGCGGGATGAGAGACACGAAAAACATCCAGTTGCTTCTTTACAAGCATTCCCACTTTAACTAAATATTTGCAATGTGTTTATACAGAGTGAGCTGCATGACCTTTTATAGAGCGAGCTGAGCAAGCCTGAGCTCCACAGCCCTCGACAGGAGACAGTCACCTAGGGAGCCCTGGGAACCATGGTAAAAACACAGGAATTATCCCCCACACACACACATTTTGTCGATGAAGGAAAGGCAATCACTGCTCTTTCAAAAACATTGCTGGAGATTCATCTACGTTGCCTTTTTTTTTTTTTTTTTTTTGCCTGACTACAAGATTTCTGAGAGGCACAACAAAGTGCAACACAAATACCAAAGAGCTTTCCAATACAAATTATTAACTGTGAGCCCCACGTGAGGCCCCGCAGACTCCACGGGCACCACATCAGATGTAGTTAACAGGGATGATTAATCTTGCATGGAAACTCTGCCATCTGATACCAAACCAGTTTAAAACCAACCAAGTCTCCCCACACACGCACTTAGTTTTTAGCTTTCTGTACCTTCTGCATACAAAAGCACATCATCTAAGAGCACCCATGCACATCAGTGTCTCACACTGGTTTAAAAGCACACATACAAGGTGGAGTGCACCCACTGAGAAGGGTTTTAAGGACCTGGA
This sequence comes from Hemiprocne comata, assembly GCA_020745705.1. Taxonomy (NCBI): domain Eukaryota; kingdom Metazoa; phylum Chordata; class Aves; order Apodiformes; family Apodidae; genus Hemiprocne; species Hemiprocne comata. The sequence continues at coordinate 4,924,106 of CM036609.1, read as the reverse complement.
ATCAAACCCCCTGGCTCTGCAGCTGCGTGCTCACTCACTCAGCAAGTGCTGGTTCAGGGTTGTGCAAAGCAGCCTTTCACTCCCACCCTTTTAGCTAAAATGGTCCTGGAGAATTGATTCCATTTCCCCTTCTAGGACTGTCCCCCTTGGAGCCAAAGTGTAGACCTTGGTGGGTTTGCCTTGCTGCTGACACAGCTGAGAACTAAGGGACTGTCAACGCACTGTGTGACAGAAAATGCAATATTGGGTATTGCACAAAAGGCTGGTTCATCTCTAGAGTCCTTCAAATGTCTTATAAAAACTCCCATGTATAAATAATATCCGTATGGAAGGAGAGGTCCCTGCAGAGATCAGGGCCCTATCACACAGGGTGGTTTATGTACACGTGGAAAAAGGCTGTCTATATTCAGAGGAGATTATATTTTAAACAGAAGATAATGAACCTCATTTTGCAGGTGGGGACAGAGACATAAAGATAATTTGCACACACAGAATCCGTTGCTGAGCCAGACGCTGCGCTCGCATCCTCTTATAGGTCCTGTCCACTGCCACAGCCACCAAAGCATCCTCCTCCCTGGCTCAATACTGTCCTGTAACATTGCCAAGTTCCTCTGGAAAATAACCCGTGCTGTTAAGTAGTGAAACTGCTACTCTGGGGCAAATTCTCTGCTCGGTGGTACTGGTGCAACCCTGCTCACTTCAGGCTGGCTGCAGTGGAAAACCGGGACTCAATTCGGCCCTCGGGCACCTCCAAAAATAATTGGAGGTGAGAAAAACACAATAGCAACATGCAGCTTTTAAAAGTATACATAAAATATTTAAAATAAAAATAAAAATAGATAAATTATATATGTGTATACAATGCCCAGAGATGCCTCGATTTATATGATGTGGTTTCCTGAGAGCAGCACAGCTCCAGGCAACAGAAATGAGAAGTCAAGCTGAACAGCAATACTGTCTCCCAGAGATTGTGACATCTTATAACAGGGAACAGAGGTGCCCCTGGGGCAGCCCGTAAAAATTATTACTGAGCAGCAAAACAACAATGTCAGTTAATTTCATTGAAATTAACAGTAGTTTCCTCCCCTTGAGCACATGGAGAGGGATAAACGGAGCAAAAAGGGGGGAGGTGTGTGGAAAGAGTCAAGCAGTTGGAGTGGGTGAATCGTACAAATGCTTCGGAGAGACTTGAAGCCAAATCAAACTGTTTCAGGGTTTTGGACTGATGGGTTTAGAAAAAAAAAAAAAAAAAGAAGAGAGAGGGGGAGCTGTTTAAATGATTGCTCTAGGTGGCCTTTGGAAGCTTTAAAAAAGAAACCTTGCTTCTTTAACTACATTTTCCTCTGTCGAGCCCAAACGTGACCGCGGGGCTGCTCGCTGCTGCTGGAGCTGCTCAGCTTTCCCTTCAGGAGGGAGCAGCAGCATCTTTGCAGGATTTCTAACAGCCACAGGATTTCACACACATCTAATCTATCAGTGAGCCTCGTCCAGGAAAAAAAACCCCTTTGGTCCAGAAAGGGATTTTTGCATGCTGTAACCCCTGCTGTGATTTATCTGAACTGGATTACAACAATTGTATTAGGACATACTTCTAAAGTGAGTGTAGTTAGACCAGAACGGATCTGGTTTATGTTGGTACAACTTGTTTACTTCCTCTGGAAGTGTCCTGGTACCAGTGCCTCCTGGTGAACCCCTCCTATGTCTGAATGCAGGGTTACAACAGCACAGGAGAGCACAGACGTGCCTGTAATAGATGGAGACTCTGACTCCTTAAGAAGACAATCCCCATTCAAAAAGTACTTACACACATGGTTAAGCCCCGCTGACTTAATTTGTTAAGTAAAGGCTGCTTTAAGCATATGCTTAAATATTTTTGCTGCAATCGAGGCCACAGAACGTGGAGCTGCTCTGCTGAGGACCAGCCACGTTAGCAAAGACCACAGGAGGAGGACAGGGCTGTGTGCTGGAGCAGCAACACCTTAGTAAACACTTAAAAAAAGCAACCCAGACAATAAAATAAAACAACCCAGACAATCCTTTTAAGAAAGGGAAAGTTACTGAGGATGAAATATAGAACTTTAAGCGCAACTAAATCAGGGAGCAGTTTGCTTTGGCTCTAGGTCCTTGGACTGGCTGCTCTGTGGTCCAGTTTACTCCCACCCCAAGGCGCTGGGAATGACAACCCTGCTGTCTTCCTCTAACCATGACCCTAAAATTCACTTTATTACAACCTGCTCATCTTTAAACACAAGGGTAAGAGGCAAAACATCCTCTAGATATAGTGAAACAAAAGGCAAAACACTCGGAAATTCAAAATGAAGACCGAAAGCCTTTGGTCATGTCCTCCTGCTGAAGTTCAGTAATATATGAGGCAAAGGGGGTGACATATCACAGGCATCCAGGACATTTGTAATGCCAGGGTCAAAATGCCATGCATGGAATTGTGCCTTCTCCCTCCGGGCAAAACTCTCCCAGGCAGATTTTCAGCTGGTGTAAATTGCCCAAACCCCCCTAATGAAGTTATGACAATTTACAACAGCTGAGGATCTGTTCATCTAATGAAGAGAAATACTGGGAGGAGGGAATTAATTAGTTTTAAGTCCAGAGCTCATTGCAGAGCAGGCAAAAACATCTTTAAGAGAACCCTAAGAAAGGAGAAAGGACAACCACATCCCTTCCTGAGCAACGGGATTTTTCCTCTCCCCTTCAGCTGAAGGATGGGATTCAATAAAAAGCTGCTCAGACATGCAGGGAAAAAATGATCTTCAAGTAAGCAAAGATGTAAATAGTATTAAAAAGGAAAAAAAAAAAAAGGGGGGGGGGGAAGGGGAGGGGGGCTTCACTTTTCTTCTGGGCTGTGGGTTGTTTTTTTTCCTGTTTCCCTCAAACAGGAAAGCCAGCCACGCTGCCCATATTTCACTGCTGACAGTCCCTTCCATCACGGGAACAATAGCCCTGCACGGCTGACCAGGGTCACACCGCCGCTGTGTCGACACCCAGCATCAGTCTCCAGCCCTGATCCCCTTCCTGCCATTCTCTCCGCAGAGCCCTCTCCCCAAGCCCTGGCTGGTTCACAGAATATCTACAAAATCCAGGCAAAAAGGGAGCTGAACAAAGAGCTCAGATGAAACCCTTCCAGGCGGGGACGGTCTGGGCAGCGCCAGATCGCTGTTGCAGTCGCGCTCCGAAATTGATCCGTAGATAAACTATCAGGGAGGTGGCTCCTTCCTTACAACCCCCCTCTATAAAAATAAAATAGATTTTTATACACCGGGGATGAAGCACATATGTCCTTTCCACGTGGGAAACCCCCTTCCCTGCCACAGGTGTCCCGAGGACTCCTGCAATAAATACAAGTATTTCAGCTGCCCAAGGAAGAGCAGTTACGTGTTCAGATCAACTCCGAGCAGAACTACTCAGCAACTGAATTTAAATTAATCACACCCCTCATAGCTTATGTGCAAGGTATGAAATACTCAGAGAGTAATGGATGGGCAATATTTCAGCCACCCAGGGTGGGAAAGACTGTGATATTTGAGCTGGCATTTTCAGACAGCGAAAGAAAATCTTCTAGGGCACAGAAAAAAGCCAGAAAGAAGGTGACAGGAGGATAAAGAGAAAAAAAAACCCAGCAAACTCCTTCACATTCCCTGTCTGCAAAGCACTGTGTGTTTTAAAAGCCCAGGAAAAAACAAAACAAAACACAAAAACAATATTAAAATATATTAAAATAAAAGCCATGCAATGCTAAATCTAACCCAGCAAGATTAAATTCAGCGTTACTGAATGTACCAACCATTTGAAGTCTTGATTTAAGTGTTCATTTTTTTTAAGCTAATCTAAGTTTTTCAATGTTCACCCTCTTGTCTTTTTGTCAAGGAAGGAAGGAAGGAAAAAAAGTCCAAAGCTCTTCAGCTGAAAAGGACTTTTAAAACATCTGTCACCGTAAATGTGTAAAACAAAACCAGGCAGCACTGATTTCTCTGCCTTTATTCACTGTGCTACCCAGAAGAGGCAAAATTCATGCTCTCTAAGTTTCTCTAGGAAATATTTGCAGCAGAGATTATTTTCTTTTCATTAAAAAAAATTGTTTCAATTAAAAAAAAAAAAAAGAGAGAGAGAGAAGGGGACTAAGTTATCTGAAAAATGCTTCTGCTCAGCAGACTCGGAGCCTTTTTTGCAAGCAGAAACGCAGAGGTGAGGGAAGGGGACGCAGAGAGAACACCTGAAAGCTCCACTGACAGCTCCGAGGTGCTCGATGGCTGTTTACACCAAGTGCCATCTGGCTGGATAGATATAATAACAATTATTCCATCGAGGTATGCAGCTCTCTAAATCATATTAATACACAATGATTCCACTCGTCTTCTAGGACTTGCTGTTTCTGTGTGCTCCCATTTAACCCGGGTAATGCGCTCAAACAAGCCTGCCTCATCATTAAGAATTGATTTTTTATTTATGTGGACGTCGCTTGCAATCCCATGATATCCCTTTGTAATTCAGGAGGACGGGGGCTGCAGCCCTCCCTTCAGCTCCTTTTCTGGCATATCTTTAAAAATTTGCAGCATCTTGCTGCATTTGGATATTTATGTTGAGATTTGTGTCCTCTGCTCTTTTGCTTCCGAGATCTATTTCACACGGCGCTGGTGCGAAGTATCTCACATACTTCATTAGCTGTATTACATCAGATAAGATGTTTATTTCTTTAAATTATTTAACCTTGGTGGAGCCCACCGGGACCACATAAATTACAGCCCCGCTAATGAAAATCATTCGTTAGGCCGTTCAAAAAGACAACATGAAAAGAATTAAATATCTCTTAAAATCAACTCTTTTTTAGATTCGAAATCCAAGTTATTTGCTAATTCAGCACAATCATCTGTTTTCCCACACTGGTGCTGGTTAGAGTTGGATACTGAAACATCTGAGACACCTATAGAACATTTTTGCAGAATACACTTCTTTTTTTTCCCTCTCCAATTTCTGGAGTCCTTTGAAAAGCTCCTCTGCTGCCTTCTGAAGGAGAGCAGACATTAAACACCCTTTCATCATCATCTGTAGAGGCAGAATTTAGTTCCCTAATTACAGAAACAAATGTCAAACAATTTGGTGTGTCTTTCCTTAAAGCTGGAACACATCATCCAGCCATGGATGTCTGAGATGGTGGAGCTCAGTCTCCAAGGCTGGACCATATCTGCTCCTCCTGGAGAAGACCCTGGTGCTGGAAACCCAACCAGGGTCTGCACAGGGCAGAGAGGGAAAAGGGAGGAGGGAGCAAAATTAAGTGGACTTGCCTCAAGTTGTTATCTGAGCATTAAGTAATAAACCCAGCACATTTCATTTAGACTCTCCCCCACCAAGGATCTCACGGGGGACATCTTTACTAGCACCCTCCACCATCCATATCACTGTTATAATAAATGTTGCCACATTTATTCAAGTTATTCATTTTTTTGCCTGTCTTTTGTAACCCAGGTTTGTGCAACTTGGTGTTTGGTCGAGGTCCACACACACTGATCATCACCAGGTTTTGGGAGGGTATGAGGAAAAACAAGAGGCTTTGGGGTGGATTCTCTAGAATAAAGGCCACAGAAGTATCACATCCCCTCTTTTTGTCTTTGTTTATTTTTTAAAGGAATTGAGAAGAGTTAAAAGGAACCCCACAGCTCACCAAACTGACCCTAATGGGCGTTGGCATCATGAGGATTTGGGCACAGAGTAGGTCCTGACCTATACAGTGGTACCTTCCAAGGGCTCTTGTGCACATCTAACCCCATCCTTAGAAGAAATCACCAGATAAAAGAGAACATGAACCACAACCCTCCTCCTCTTCAGTCCCAGCAATCAAACCAAGCCAGCTTCAGAGAGCCACAGCAAGAATAAAAGTAATAAACAGGGATGTCTCGGAGATGAGAAATATCCTTTGCTTGTTGGGCCCTGGAAGTGGAGCCACCTCCCAAAGAGAGAAGCTGTGAAGCTACAGAAGTTTCTCATGGCCCAGGGAGGCCTCAGACCAGCTCTGTAGGACCACGCAGCACCTGGTCCTCATGGGCCACTAGTGACCACTTCCAGCACTCGTGAACATCAGACTGGGCAGCCCTGAGGCAAACCAAGGACCACACAGCACTTCAAGAGCTTTAGCAGTCAGATAAAGATGGTTTAGGAGTGCTCAGGGTTCGCTCTGCTCTACTGGGCTGTGCTGAAACCCGGAGCAACTTCACCAAAATAAAACCATAGCCAGAGGAGACTTTGTCCATCAGCTCCAGGGATGAAATCCATGGTGGCTGGACCCTCATCTCTAACCAGATCCTAGTTGTGCTGCATGTAGGATCACATGCCACTGTGACCCCTATAAAACCCCAGCTTTAAAATGGTGATTTAAGAATGGCAGTTCAATTTCCCAGCTCCTACAGATTTAAACTCAGAACCGAGTAGGAGCCAAATGTATTTTCCCCGCTTTAATTACTGCACCTTAGTTTGTTTCCAAGGGCTTTCATTTCCTTTTTTTTTTTTTTTTTTTGTTGTTGTTGTGGTTAAACCTGTAAAATACACCCGGCACGGAGTTAATTTTAACGTTCAGCTGATAAACCATGAAAAAGATGGGGTTTGCAATGAAAGTGCTGACAGCAACAGGAAAGACAGAGCACTGCCATTGGGTGCCGCCGCTATTTGCCTTCCAGGGCTGTCTTTGAAACAAAAAAACCTCCACATGCAGCATGCAAAGAAGTTACAAGTGTGTTGGGGGCTTGGGGAGGGGGGGGAAAAGCACATGTAAGACGAGAAGGGCGGGTGGGGAGTGGGGAAAACTGCCGATCAATCATTTATAATTAACAAAAATCCGATTGGGGCTTTAAATAGAGATCAATGTGTTGCGGGCTGAGTGGATTGCGAGGATGTATTCACCTTCTCGTAACTCTCCTCGCAAGCTGTCACACCTCCCGAATCCCCATTTGTTTTGTTAACAAAGCTTCGGGGGGCGCCAGGCTCTCATTGAAATTTCATTAATCTAATGGAGTAAAGTCCTATAGAAAAAAATCAAATTCTCGTTGGGCGAGATGGTACCTGGGAAAGATAACCTCTGGTTGAACTCCCCGACTCTGATCGTTCTGCTATTAGTCTGAGGAAATAGACAGCAACTAGGATGATTACAGCCACCGGCCTCAACATTTTTTTTTCCACCCCCCCCCCCGTTCTCCCACCACCCCCTTTTTTTTTTTTCCTCCACCAGCAATTTCCAGCACGGCGGGCTCGGCGCTCAAACGGCGCGGAAGCGAAGGGAGGTTGGTTCCTGGTGGGAGGGGAGGGGGTGGTGAGTGGGTGAGGGTGGGTGGGGGGCTCTGGCATCCCCCTCTGGGGTGGATAGGACAGGGGATGTGAAAAGAGGATCTCTTTCTAAAAGTTATTTGGGGTGAAAGCAGCAGAGTGGGGTAAGGTCTGTGGCTAGCAATGCTGTGTATGTTCTGGATATTCTGGAGGTGTCCTCATGGTTGGTGCACACCATTAGGAGGAAATTCTTTGCTGTGAGGGTGGTGAGACCCTGGCCCAGGTTGCCCAGAGAAGCTGTGGCTGCCCCATCCCTGGAAGTGTTCAAGGGCAGGTTGGATGTAACCTGGTCTAGTGGGAGGTGGCCCTGCCCATGCAGGGGGTTGGGACTAGATGATCTTCAAGGTCCCTTCGGACTAGATGATCTTCAAGGTCCCTTCCAACCCAAACCATTCTATGGTCCTATGATTCTATGATATGCAAGCCATGTGGTGTCATCTTCTCTACCTCAAATTTAAAATATAAACCTAGACTTACTTCTCTTCCCCACGCCAGTCCACTCCTCAACTCCTCATTCTTCAAACCCTTCAAGATTTTGCTAGATGTTTCCAAGGGAAAACCACTTGTTCCCTCCACTGCTGGATCCGTGACCTCTACAGACAGGACCAGCAGCTCTCACTAATTTTTTGAAGATGTTGTATTTGGAATATTCCAGGAATCCCAACAACTGGAGTAATACAATCGCAGGAGATTCTCAACTTTCAGTTCACACTCCTCCCAAATTCCTTGTCCTCTTGTTTGTGGGAAAGAGCAGGAAACTTGAATCCAAGGGAGGAAAGACCATTAAAAAAAAGAAAGAGAGAAAGAAATCTCACGGGTTTCTGAATGCTTGGGATTGCAGTTGGTGTGTGATTTTCAGGGGAACTCAGCTCCAGTTTGAATGGGATGTCAAGTGAAAGGTTATAAAGATGCTACTGAGCTCAGATGTGTACAGCTAAATTCTGCTACCCGAGTGGCAATTATTTTACAGATTCTTTTAAATTTATTGGAAAAGTGAAGCAGTCCTTTCCTCCATTTTCCATCCAGGTGGCTTATAAAATCCAGCTGCAGTTTTTATCTTGGAGAACTTGTCTAATCCAACACTACACTTGCCATCTGTGGTGTGTGGTTCACAGTCCTTGGCCAACTGTCAGCATGAAAATACTAAAATAAAAATCATGCCATTATTTCAAATTAAAGGACTCCTGCAATAAATAGGATTTTAAACAGATTGGACGTGGAATCCAAACCTGAAAAAATCTCATCTGACCAAGCATAAATTTAGCTGCGTTGCAGAAAGTGTTTGTGGCTCTTCACCCACAGCACTGGATGGAGCTATTAAAAAAAACAAAACAAAAGTCAAAAAGCAGATTTGCTTTCTGTTTACAATCTAAATATATGGTGCATCTCAGTGCCTTCATCTGAACCTGTCCAAGTTCTTTAGGGTGAGCTGCTCAACTTTTGCTCTTCTAGGAAAGGAATTTTTGACAAGGGCAGGGAGTGATAGGGCAAGGGGTGATGGCTTTAAACTGGAAGAGGGGAGATTTAGGTTGGACATTAGGAAAAAATTGTTGAGTGTGAGGTTGGTGAGACCCTGGAACAGGTTGTCCAGGGAAGCTGTGGCTGCCCCATCCCTGGAAGTGTTGAAGGGCAGGTTGGATGGGGCTTGGAGCAACCTGGTCTGGTGGGAGGTGTCCCTGCCCATGCAGGGGGGTTGGAACTAGATGATCTTTAAGGTCCCTTCCAACCCAAACCAGTCTGGGATTCTATGAAGATGAAAAGGATGGTGGGAAAAAATGGCAGACTGAGGGAGGGGAGAAGCGAGAGGGCAGCAGGTTGGCCATGGTGGCTGGTGCAGGGTGACCTTGCAGGATGGGTGACAGCAGCAGCAAGGGACACAGCCAGCCCAGGAGGGGAAGGCAGGGAGAGCTAAGGCAGCAGAACCTCAGATTGAAACTGGAGAGGGTGTCTAGGGAGGACGGGCCATGCCAGGGCTGAAAGCTGAACATAAGGAACCTGCTGGAGCCAGGGAGGCAGCAGGGATTCAAGGACAGGGCAGTGCTGAGAGAAGCCAGGAGGGGACTGCGGGTCCGGTCGTTCACACACTCCTCTCCATGCTGTCCTCACGGGGCACCCCCTCTGCTCACCCATGGATGTTTTTCCCACTTGTGCCTTGCACACCCAAACCCCCTTCCCATCTCAGGACCTTCTTTGTCTGCTCCTTGCTCTCACACACACGCAGGCACTTCCTACGTGGACCCACCTGTGGAATCAACTTCCCGTCCTCCAGCCCTTCCCCCTGGTTATCCGCTTACGCCGCTGCCAGCGACGCTCTGGAAGCGTTTTCACCTTCCCGAGCCAAAAAGGATAAAGGACAAGCAGGGGTGGGTGGGAGAGGAGGAAGGGCGCTACCAAATTAGGATTCTTCCAAGTGGGAAAAAGAAAAAAAGTAACCTTTGTTGGAAGTACAGCACCTTTCTGGGCATCTGTCTGGTAGCAGAGAGTGAGCAAGTCTGGGAGGGAGAGAGAGATGTGCACACACACACCCAATTGCAAACACACACACAGAGATGAGCCTTCAGGGAATTGTATGAACTTTTGAACCAGAGATGCAGAGACAGAGCCTAGCCTGTTCCCACTTTAATAAACAATTTTTTTTTTCTTCAATTAATTAAGGTTTGGAAAGAAAAAAAATTGCAGAAGAGAAGTAATTTAGCATGCAGCGCGTACTTTACAGATGGATCCTACCTTTGGATGCTTATTAAATCTATGCATGATTGCGCTGGAGAAAATTAATCGCATTGTTTTTCACTATTCAGAGGGGTTTGCAAACAGCACAGAAAATGATGCAGAGCTCCTGTTCCCTACCCCCACCCAGCTCCCCCCTTTCCCACACTAACAATAAGGACAGAATCCTAATTCACGGCCTGCCCGCACCCACGCGGTGCCAGAGAGAGCGGGTTTGACCCGTCCCACAACCCACTGCCACAAACGTGTTTATTTTCAAGACTCAAAAGCTGCTCTGCCCTAATTTCTCAGTCTGTGGCCCCTGAACTATCTACTTAGAGTGAGGGGTTTTACTCTGACCATGCTGGGAAGAATGAGCTGACAGAGTAAAACTGCTGTATTTCAGCTTGCTGAGGAAACCCCAATGCTCCTCAGCTCACATGGACCATGTTCTTCTAAAGGAGTCAAGAAGAATCACTGAGCTTTCCTCAAGTCACCTTGAGGTTCCTTCTAAACAAGACCATCCCAACCCAGCTCCACTTGGCTGGGTTTTTAATGGGACAAGCTCCCCATCAGAGCCAAACCAAACATATTCCATTAGAAACCCCAGAAGTTGTTTGAATCTGGCTCTCAATAGGCCAAAAAGATCACGTTCCTTTCTTTCTCTCTCTCCTCATCTCTCTTTTCCTCCTTACTCTCCATCCCACCTAAGAATATACAAGAGATCATGGCTTTGAATCTCATGGATCAGGTATTGGCAAGTTCTAAAAATAATTCAGAGTTGTAATGATGTCTGAAAGGGGGAGAGGAAGGAGTTGGCCCAAAGAAAAGTAAGAATGTCAGGAATTTGATAGAGGAAACGATGCTCAGGTGGGTATTCTGAGCCAATTCTCTTTCTTCCTACAGATAAATCCCAGGAGAAAGTGGGACCTGGGAGAACGTTCAGCTGTAACCCACAAAATCCATTTGGTTGCATCTTTTTACTCCTGTGTGAAAATGTATGTGTGCTCTGCTAAATGCCACCTAAAGAAGCTGGTATCAGCACCTCAACTGGGCTGCAACTCAGGAAAATTATGGAAACTAATCCAGTTGTAATTTGACAGAAGGAGCAAGGATGAGACTTCCCTCTTGCCTGGATTTTGATGTTCCTAGTGACCATCTGCAACGTCATGCTCTGTTTTACAGAAGTAGAAGCCATCAGCCATGAGCTGCTTGCCTCTCACTTGCTCAAAGGGTGGCTACAGAGCAAAGAGATGGAAGCAAAGATTCACAGCACAACAGCCCGTGTTTTCAGCAGATGTTGGAAAGCAAACGTCAGAAAACCAAGTAGGCAAGAAATCATGTGTAGGACTGTGCTCTAATTAGGTCTACCTGGTGCACACAGGAAAAATATGCACATGAAATCAAGGGCAGGTGACAGAGCCCACTGGCCTGGGCAGGGAGAGTGTTTAAAGATTTCCTTTAACGCTGGTTTAAGTTTTTCTGATTCCATTCCTAGTCCTCCACCTCCACACACCCTGCAGGATGGAGATAACTCCTACCTAGTCCACCAGCAACACCTCAAGAGGGAAAGCAGCAATGTTTGGCACACATAGTGTTGGCTCCCACATGGTCATAGCCAAAAAAAGCCCTACCCACCTTGGGCACAGAATTCCAAAAATTAGTGTACATGAGCAAAAACCTGCAATTCCCCCCTTGCAGCAAGTGAGAGGTCAGCACTGTGAACACCAAAAGCTTGCTCTGTTTGGGTGCAGAACCTGCCCCAACCTCATTTCATCACAGTAAACCTTGACAAAAATCAGAAAGTTGGAGATTTTGTGCCATGTGTTTGCCTGTACCCAGAGCACAGGAAAAACTCATGCTCCAGCATTGTCCAAACAGTTAAACCTTCCACTCAGAACAAGGTTAAAATGGAGAAAATCAGTCACTAAAGAACAAAAAACGAAGGGTGGAAAAATCACATCAGGTTTTGATAGGGCTTTAATGAAATGAGGAATAGTTGGGAGAAGAGAGGAAATTGCAGAGAATGAACCCCAGGAGCTGAGCAGGGAGATGGAGACCGGACTCCAGGTGTTCCTCTAATTGTTGCTGTTAAATCTCTTTCATTTTTGGCAACTTATTTTCCCCTCTCAGTTTCTCTTCTAATAACTCAGAGGCAGAGATGCTGCACTACTGCACAGGAGAAGGAAGCTAAAGTGGTCTGATACCTGTCAGAAGAGCAGCAGGTAAGAGCCTGCCCATTCCCAGCAGCTCCACTCCTTGCTGAGAGCATTTCAGACATGGATCCAGCTGAGACGAAAGATAAAAAAGGCTTTTCTTGGTCTGAAGTGTCTACAAAGGGAGTTTTCACAAAACATAGTCCTGGCACTTTACAACCCCCATCCCAGGCAGCTTTACAAGAGCTCCCTGGCAGAGTTACACCCTTATCACAGCATTTCTGTGCATTAAAAATACATTGGATAAAGCCAATAACTTTAAAACCCAAACCTTCTCAATGTGGAGCTATAATGTGAATTGCTGGGCTGGGTCTGTCTCTGCTCTTCTCCTCTCAGCTCTCACTAGAGCATCTCCAGCTGTAATGGTGGGGGACAAAACAAACCTCCCGGGGTTCTGGCTTCCTCCTGGTGAGCAGCTCATGCAGCTGAGAGCACCGAGCACACAGAAAATGATGCCACTAGTTTTCTTGCATCCCCCTTTTCTCACAGAAACCTTGAAGTCCTTCAAACACAAACACCCTGTGCCTCACAGAGCGTGTTTGTGCTCCCCTGCATGCCCATGGGAAGGATTTAGTTTCCAACAGATATAAGAGGAAGGAATATTGAGGAGCTGTTGGGGCTTTTGGCTCATTTTATTCAATGTTTCTTACAAATTCCACTTTTGCAGAGATAAAAAGCACTGACTCCACCAGCCCCACGTGGACCTGCAGTCCCTTGCTGTGCTCCTTGCATTAAAAAGGTCTCAGTCACACAGATTGCAGCTGATTTGCAAAAGTTGTTTTACATTATGGCTACAGCCCCATATCTATTAACTTATAATAATAGGGTTATAACAACGATTTTTAAAAATAAGACAATGAAGTCATACTGATAAAATAGGCCATAAACAGGGATCTATAGCCTGATTATTGCTTTGTAATGATGAAATACGACTTACTCTCAGTGAGCTATAAGCAAGGATTCTTTTTTTTTTTTTTTAAACCTGCATCTATTAAATAAATTATCGGTGAGTTCTGTTGTCTGCAAGACACCACACAGCACTGGAACTCCACAACATGGCCCAGGTGGGGGACAGAAGTAAATAAAGCTCCCCACCACTGTAGGACTTTCTACCCAAGGTTCCCAGAGTATTTCAGACGCTGTGAAGCTTTAAAACTTTGTGGCATTGTGTCCACAGATGAACAAATGTGACACAGAGGAAAGGTGCCAAGGTTCTCTTGCAGGTTAAGTAGAATAATGTAAAAGGTAATAATAGAGACTCTGCTCCTTAATTCCCTTTCTGGTACCCCCAGGACCTCCTGGTCCTGTCTTCTCCACCCTAAGAGACATGCAGGGACACAAGCCCCATTCCCTGGGATCTCGCTGGGGTTGCAGCAGCGTGGAGGACAAGTCCATGTCTTCAAAGGCATCACTGCAACCACAACAGCCCAGTTCTCATGAGCCCAGCTCTGAGGCAACTGCTGCTGGGATGAGGATCAACCTCACCCCAAGGCCTTTGGCCCAGTAGATCACACCATTAGCATTTGTACCTGCATTGTTCAGAGCAAGTGAGTATTTTCACAGCTGTTCCAAGGGCTTTGGAAGTTGCAGTCAGGCCCTTTAGACACCTAAACTCAGGAAAGCAATTAAGCACACGTGTGGTACTGATGAGAAATCATTTGCTGTTCTGGAGCTCAGAGAGGGAGAGACCACATAATCGTTTGCAAAATATCTTCAACAGCAAATGTTGGCATTTCTCAAGTTCAACCAAGCTGGATCAAGATCTCTTCTGGGACACAGGGAGACTTAGTGTTCACCAGAAAGGCAAAGGGAAACACTTGGACATGGAGAAACTCTTGGACATGGAGAAACTCTCCATTCATTTTGTCAGCAACACAAAACCAGTGATATTCCCTGGATTTTCATACCAAAACCAGCACCAGCTCCAGCTGAGACAGACATGGAGCAGGGAAAGCCCATTCTTGCTGCTTAACTCCAGAAAACTGACCTTCCCAAACCACCCCCACCCTCACAAGACCTCTGTACAGCTTGAAGACTTACTGATGTCACTGGGAGAGATGTTCTTCACCCAAACTCGACCTCCTAGTGCTGAGCATCACTCAGAACTACAGAGAGTTTTCTCCTTTCCTGCAGAGTGCAAGGGAAAGACGCAGCACAGAAGTGAACTGACCAAGTGGTCACCCAGGGAGGATGAGCCACAAACCAAAGGAAAATCATCCCTTCCTCAGCACAAAAAACTGCCATCAAATGGTGGCCTCCAAAAGCCACCAGGACCCTGAGCTACCAGCCCCCCAGAAATCAGGTCACAGCCGTATCCCCATCTAACTTTTAAGGAATTTGTACTTCCACATGGGCCAAGTAGAGCAGCAATAACTACCACCACTTCACATCCAGATGTGTAACAAATAACTACCCAACATCCACCACCTGGGAAGCTCAGGGCTTTCAAAAAATTATAAATATTCCCCAAAAGATTACTGCTTGGAGACTCATGAGGAAACTGAGGCACGATGGAGAGGAGGGAAGGGACTCTGCAGCAGTCCCCACCAAAGCCTGTGGCAGAGGCAGGACCAGGACCCTGCCCACCCACATCCTGACACCCAGCACCCATCTACTTTCTCATGGTCCTCACACAAGCCACTGACACGGAAAAGCTTTTTGGCAGCAAGTTGAGAGGAAGAGGAACAAACCCAACTTCTTGCATCTTGACGTGAAGGTGCCTGAGCTGAACTGCCCGAAATCCAACCAATTTGTTGGTGGTTTTGAAGGGCTGGGGGAAGGGGAGGATGGAGGAGGCCTGGACTATCTTTGGGGGTTGCCATGGCTGCAAGGTCATCCTTCCAGACTTGGCTCTACCAGCAGAGTTCAGACGGGTCAGCGTGTGACCGGCTCAAACCCCGAGGTTAAAAGTTCAAGCAGCGAAGGAAAAACCAATATGTCCACGCAGAGTATGCTGTACAATTTATTTCAATTTACATCAAGCCATGCATATAAAATTTAGATAAATTCTATTCAGATCTGATGTTGCCTGACACACAATGTATGCAAACAGATGTCTTTGGGGCTTTCACTCAGCTTCGGGGAGGAGACAGGGTGCTAAGTTAATATATATTAATAATATATATAAATGGCATGGGGGGGGATGATTTGGCCCTTTATTGTTTTACAGAAAAAGATTTTAGGTTTAAAAACACTAGATTCCTTTCTCCTGCTTTTAATTTCCCCCCCCCTTTGTAATTTCCCGAGCTCTCCCAATCCACACGGTGTCATATTAAGAAAGATAATGAGTATTTACAACTGCAGCCCTGCTTGTCACCGCAGTTATAGCCTCTATTTATATCCTGTGCCACTTTCTCCGGATTCCCAGTGACTGATGGGTTTGATTTATCTTTGAACGTGGTGTTTCCCCCCCTCCTTTCTCCCCTCTCCTTGAGGTCCCACCTTCGGAGCTAAGCGGGGCGGCTGCGGCTCGGCACCATGGCCACGAGATGGCTCCTGGACCCCTTCTCCAGCTCCTGGACCCCTTCTCCAGCTCCTGGACCCCTTTCTCCAGCTCCTGGACCCCTTCCCTGCCCACCAGCGGGGTCTGCACAGGGTCCAGAGATATGCCAAGACCCCAAGCAACCATAAGCTGGGGTGCAGCAGCAGACAGGAGGGAGAGCCCCCATGTCTATCTAAATCCACACACAAAAGTCCCCCAGAATTGCCTTTTGCTGCTTTTAGGATATTATAGGAGGGGAAAAAAAAAAAAAAAAAAGGAATAATTTTAAATTAAAGACTAGCAGGGCACCCAAAATACTGGAGAGAAAAGGTTTGCTGTGGCTCCACAGCAGAAAAAGTAAAATCATTTGGTTTTCCCTGATTATTGGCTCATGTGGGTGGGTTTCTGGGGAGAGGCTGGCAGGCAGGAAAAAAAAGGGAGATGCGGGAAAAAAGGGAAAGCCAGAGGATGCCAAGGGGTGCCCCTTCTCCCATGGGGGGCTGGATTAGACCCCCTGGATGAGCAGATATTAAAAGTTGGGTCCCAGCGAGCCTCTCCAGCGAGGAGCCGGAGCTTCACCCAAGCTGGGACCAGCAGGATGAGGCTGAAATAATAAAATTAAGAGCGTTCTGGAAACACACTGCAGCCTTTTAGGGAAAATTAGCCAGATTGTTTCTGTAACTCGTTTAATGAGAAACAGTCACACTTTAAGGGGTGCTCGAGTCGTCGGCAGTAATGAGAAGCTGCTGCACTTTGGACGAGCACTGCAGTTATTTTCCAAAGGGCACTCGGCTGGAATAAGCACATGTGCCTGCATCCAGCAGCACCTTCCACCTTCCCAAGGTTTCCCTTGGTTTTATTTTTAAATAAAATAGCCTGACTTATAAACAGCTCCTTTAAATAACCAGCAAACCATTAAGCCCATTTTGGTAAGGCAGCAATTAATAAAATCAACTTGCTTGAAATAAAGTTGTTGTTTTCATTTTCTTTTAAACTGGTCCCTTTTCAGCTGCTTTTAGTGGTAAAAATTATGCTTTCAGGTGAGCAATAATTTTTTAATAGTCAGCCGTAACTTTTCTCTCTTTGGAGAATAATTTTTAGAAATTCTTGAGTTAGCCCCATAAATTTGAACAAACCTACAGCAGGTTTTCTGTAGAAGGAAGACAACCAGAATTTCATACATCAGAATATAAATCCAATTCTCTTTACCTGCCAGAATTTCCTCAGAGAGCAATTTCAAGGTCACAAAGAACGGGCCAAATCCTCAAGTCTTTATTCAGTTTTATCTAGTAATTATTCTGACTTTGCTGGGAGTTTTGCCTGTGACCTACAGTCCATACAAGTAATGTCTAAGTAATGGTTTAATAAAGACCTTGGTCTGTTAAGGTAAGAATATTGGGTCAAATGGCAATCGTCCGGCCGAGAGCACGAGGGGGTGTTTGTGTTACAAATGTATGGACGAAACCTTCCACATGTTCAAAGCAGTTCCTTATTCCAAGACAGGAAATTAATGATCTACCCACTTTTCAATGACTCAAAACGAGGGAATAAAACCATTTCAGAAGCCCTCAATTTCTCGATATGTACAAAGTGCCTTATTTTCATCACCCCTGTCAGTTATGACAAGTGCCGACTGGACAAATACCAGCTCGAATTCTGGCCATTCATTTCTATTCATGATGATTTGAGCAGAGGCTCAACTGCCTAAAAATATATATGAGTTCCGTGGGGTTGTTTGGGTTGGGTTTTTTTCTTTTTGTTCACGGAAGGAACAGTAAACTGTAAGAACAAGACAGGAAGATTTCAAGAGGCTCTGCAGTGGTTACAGCTCCTGCGTTTCAGGCTCCGGGTCTGCAAAATGGACCTTTCCACCATGAAAAAATATAATAAATAAAAAAAAAAACATTCATTCTCTCAGCCCCCCTCCTCTCCCAAGATGTGCTGGAAGCCAAGTTGCAAGAAATAAGATTTACTGCAGCAAGAAGCTTTTACTATATTTGTAGTGAGTGTTTCTTTTCTATCAGTTCCAGACTCCGGCTCACGGCATCCCTTGAAGAACAGATGTCCTGGGGATGGGGAACCATTCATCCTACCCTCAGTTTGGGGGGTCAGTCCCGCAGGAGCCGACAGCCAAGAGAGCTCTACAATTGGCATGAGAAATCTACTTTTCTGATGAGCCAGAGAATAATATAAAAACGGGGGATTGCTGTGAGCAAAAGACGCTAATTTGCTACACTACTGGATGTGGCTGGGGAGAGGCAACGGGGGGGGGAGAGGGAGGGGGTGGAAGGGGGGGAAGAGGGGATGGAGGAATAAAATTCCACCCAGTTACAGAATCAGTGCTCGAACCTGCTCCCAGTTCTTCATCAGCATGAAAAATTACAACTGTAACCAGATTTTTCTCTGTCGCCAGCGTAAATGTGCAATTACAGCTGTTCATATTTTCACTCTAATGAAGGGTTGCACATTTAAATGGTAAGATTTATGATATATTGTATTCTGCCTGTGTACATGCAAAACTGTTAACCGACGCCTAAAATGCTTCTTGTTTATTCTGGCATCAATTATCATTTTTCTCAATTTTTAAATAATAAAAAAGCCCATTTCGGCACAGACGGGTTTCTCTTTCTTCAGAAGAAATAAGCACAACCTAAAATACAAAGGCAGAGGGGGAAGGAAAATGGAACGATGCGGACTGAGGGGTCAAAGAAAAGAGAAAGAAACCCCACCAGAGAGCAGGACCCTTCCTCACCCCGGCAGGAACAAGGAGCTGATCACCCCGTGCTCTGCCTTTTCTTTTTTTTTTTTTTTTTTTTTTTTAACCACAGCCCAACCGGCCCGAGGTTGGGTTCATAAACAGGTGAAATGATGGAGTTTATTGCAACCAGCATCAAGACTGAAACTAAATAACTGTGTTGCCATCTCGGTCCCCGCGGCAAGACGGATGGTAAACTTGACCTGCCGCTGGTACTATCCCAGTGCCATTTTTTATGGCCCCGGGGCCGCCCCCCCGGCGCAGCGGGCTGGGTAAATGCCTGAGCGTGGTCAGGTCAGGAGCGGGCGGGGGTGAAACTCCGTTCACATTTGCATACAGGCGGGCTCTGACAATGAGGACCCATCTGTTCCCGTCACCGAGTACAAATCGAGTGTCACCCGACGCGCTGCAAACGACAGCCCGCGCGGCCATTAGCTGGAGGAACACTTAGCTCAGGTTACGGATATGGAACTGCTGATTTGGGTTTAAATACCTGATAACTGAAGACTTTTTATTACATGTGAACAAAGAGTGAACCTTGAACGGATGACGAGAGCACCCAGCTCCCCCACGGACCCTCGCCCTCCCCCACGGACCCTCACACTTCCACCCCTCACCCTCTATTATCCGCACAAAACCGCTGTATATTTTTCCAGGGAGAAAAAAAAAAGGCAACAAACAACACAACAAACCCTAAACCAGATTGAAATGTCACAAACCAGATCTTAACAGCCACCCAGGCCAGCAAATTTATATGGAAAATGGGGCGGGTGGAACGGGAAAAGGGAGAAAAGGATCCGTGGTGTAAACAGGAGGCGAACTCTGAACTTTGCGTGCCCTTGGAGGTCATTAATATTGTTGCAATGTTGTTCCTTGAACTTCTACTAAATTTCACCAGGGTGGAAATATTTGCAGCTCGGGTTCAGCAGAGGTGAGACTCTGCCCCCTCGTCCTCCCAGCCACCCCTCCCAAATCCCAGCTGGATTCACTGGCCCATCAGTGCTGCTGGCAGCAATGAGTCAGGACCCGTGCCACCGTGTCCTCCTCCATGGATTGTCCCCAAAGCCAGCACCAAGGCCAGCAGGATCACAGACCAAGTTCACAACGAGCTTTACTGACCAAGCAAGATGTTTGGGGGCTGCCCCCCATTCTCTATCCAATTTAAAGGTTTCTTGGGGAGCTGCTTCAGTTCTTTTTCCCTTCAAGTGAGGGAAGCACTAAACTTCTGTGGCTCATTTTCAAGATGAGGTCAAACGACATTATTTTGTGCTCAGAACAAACCTCCTGTCCCACAATTAAGCCATTAGGGGAAAAAAAAAGCTGCAAGGCTCAACACACATATAAAAAAACCAGCATGATCATCACCACCTTGAACCTGTCCTTGCTTCCACAGAGAAAAGGGGACAATAAGCACAGCCAAATCCTCCTGCAGAGCCACATCTGAGCATCAGTTGCAAACTTTGTGGGTCCAAACGTTGGGGCTGCACGTTCACAGCCCAGGTGTGGCCATGGCACTGTGGGAGCCTGGCACTGCCAGAGCAAGGAGTGGGGCTCCAGCCCCCCAGAACTGCTGCACCCCTGCTATTACTGACCAGATATCATGCCCCAAAGCTGTTTCCAAGATCACATAAATGACGCTGCAAGGAAAGGGCCAAAGGTCCTGACTTGCAGCATAATTCTTGACCCACGTTTCTACACCTGCATGTGCAATTTTAAAACAAGCACTTGCAAGGGCAGTTGTGACTGCTTTTTCTTACACCCTTTTCTCCCAGGTCCAAGAGCACCCAAGCGCTTCCCAGGAGGCTCCAGGGAAGTCCACTCTGCCCCCCACCAAACCACAACACCCACTAGCATTGACAGAAGTCCCATATTTACCGGGAGAAAACCAGACTATTTCAGAAACAGGAACAGCAACACATTTTTGTTCCACCAAAAACATTCCTGGCGAGTTGAAACCCTATTAAATCCCCCAAGATGGGCATTTTTTTCCCCACAGCTCACGGCCCAGCTGCCTTCCCCTCTCTTGAAAAGTTCCTGTAAACAAAGTGGGCATTTGCATATCACAGGCAAGGCCCTTCTCAGGATGTCACCCATTTGCATGCAAGGTGGCTGCATGTGGCAGCGGGCTCCAAAGGGAAGAATAAACCATCTAGGAAAAAAATCCATTACACAAGGTTTACCCTTCTGTTGGCTCCTAAAGAAAGAAAGCCCCATTAAAGAGCTGTCACTGTTTTAATTCCAGCTTTCCTACAGGGATATGATCCCATTCCCTTCCCCAAAAGATAAAGCAACTCATCTGATAGAAATATTGGCTGCTCGGTGTGCGTGGGTGTTGTGTTGTGTGTTTTTTTTTGTTAGGAGTGAACAGGAACTGAACCTTGAACTTCATTTACCCTTTGAACTCGTTACCTTTAAACAAAATTCCCCATGCTTTCCCTCTTCAAACAAATTTCATCACAATTACAGTCCCTTCCACTTCACTTAAAGATATATAATCATTGACTTGACCTAATTACCTGGTGCAGGCCTTTCTCTACAAGGTGAAAGCCATATTGGTGTGAACAGAAGCTGACCCCTGTATTCTTGATACCCCAATTTTATTCTAATTATTGTATAGGAGGTTTTCCATCTTCCTCTGTCCTCCTCTTCCCTCCCCCCATGTGCTATTTTGTTGCTGGTGTGTTCGGTGATGCCCTTTGGGTTGTGAGCTGCCTGGAGACAGGCTGCAAAATACATCTCGTGTTGAAAAGCTCAGGGTGTTGTGGGGTTGGGTTTTTTTCATGCTTCCCCATTCAATCAGGAACCAGGAGATTCAGCTGCAAAAAAGCTGCCAAGAAGAGTCTCCCATGGAAGCGCACACAGTGTGTACCCTTCACCCCTGACAAGCTTGGGGGACCCCCCCACAGTGTCACCCCACATCACAGTGCCCCTCCACATGTGGATTAAAAGCTTTATGGTACTAGGAAATGGGAATTCTGACGTGGAGACTGAAGCCCAGGATTCCTGTCCCTTCAGGTGTGTGCATTGAGAACATAAGCACAAAGAATTGAGGTCCAGGTGGCCCTGCAGTCCCCTGCTCCTCCAAACCCAAGCACAGGCCACCTGGCCTGCAACCCAAGGTCACTTGGCTGCCAAGAATCAATTAGATTTTCAGCTACATGTCATTTTCAGCTTCAACTGGGTCAGCATGGCAAAGCCAGGACCCACGTGTACATCACACTGGTGCTTTTTCACCCCTTAATTCACCCTCCCAAATACCAGTGGTAAGTTGGAGGGTGCTGTGTTGATCCTGGTCTGACACCACCTCTAACAGCTGATGTGTTGGATCAAATCACTTGGTGCTCCTCCAGCATTAACCCCCCTGTCATCTCCATCCCCTTGTCTGCCTGCCTGTTCAAACTGCAAGTTGTTCAGAGCTGTAAATTAGTGCAAAACAGCTTTGGAACCAGGGTAGTACCACAAAATATCACTGCAGTAACAATTAAATCATCTTCCAGAAGACTAAGACAAGACTGTTGTACCATCCTGTGCAAGGTTGAGGTTTACTGTGAATCCCCACCTTCTCTGAGGACAGTTTTTTCCCTTAAAAATAAAATGAAGTTGCAATGAGAGGATGGAACTCCCCACCAGTGTTATTAACCTGCTAATTTCTGATGGCAGAGACAGAGAAAGGCTTAAATTCCCTCTGCATTTCAAGATATTTCCCTCTTGTTCTTTAAAACCAGCAAGAAAAATCTAAGAAAACCAGCTCCAACATTAATAAAGAGTCACAGCAATTGACAGGCAGGGTCACTGAGAAATGGCACCTCCCTAACCTTCCCATTTGTCTTGGGCAATTGAAAAATAATTAGCAATTGCGAAAGGGTTCAATACCTAAGAGTAAACAAAGGGAAAAGGGTTACTTGAAGTCATGGTCCCATGGCCTGGGGCAGAGAGGTTTCTCATCCCCAAGGTGAGCACCCCCCCTCCGTGAAAAATGAGCCAAGGACCCACCAGGAAGGGAAGGGGAGGGCAGGTGTGGATGGTCAACTGGAGCTGCTCTTTGCATTCAAATCCCTTCCCTCTTTGGTTTGATCAGCCCCACGACAAAAGAAGGAGCAGGGACAGAAAGAGCCAGCACCAAACTGTGCAGATAGGTGGTGCACAAGGCTCGGCGCTGTGGCAGAGGGAGAGCAGCCATTTGTTATGGTCTCTGGGCGAGAAAGGCCGCGCTCAGATGCCCTGGAGCTCCACTGTAATAAATAGACACTGAAGATTAAAGGAGCAAATCCTACCACCTGCCCCAAGCCTGAACCCACAGATTTAGCATACTGGGGTACCCAAGAGGGATGGAGGCTTTGTAGACAGCAGAGCTATAGCCATTTTATGGCAGTTGCTGCAACCTCAGGGCTTGTGCCGGTGCCCCTGGCTCAGCTCCCCTGCTGAGCCCTGAATTCAGGGCTTGAACTGGAAGACCAAGGGGGAGGGGAAGGAAAGCAGGGCTCGTCCCCAAGCCTACCCCAGCCATCATGGGATCAAACCCAGGAACCAAAACCCAAAGGCACCATGATCCACACTATTGTCCTCCTCCTCCCAAAGTTCTTTGATCAGCAGCAAGTTTGCATATCAAAGAAAAGAAGGAAAAGAGAATATTCAAATACTGATATTGTCTGGCCTTACTTCCCCTTGGTGGGGCTGGTTAGTTTTGCCATTGTGACAGTTTGTGTGGTTTTCAAACTTCTTGCTTTGCCTTTCTGTTGGTTGGGTTGTTTTTTTTCCTTAAACAAATTAAAACTGGCTTTGGAAGACCTGAAATACAAAACTGGAGCATTTCTGATCGACATCTCCCAGTTGAATTAGAAAAGATTATGTTTGTTTTTTTATTTCCAACTAGATTTTTCCTAGACTGGGGGGAGAGGAGGCATACAGAAGTTTTCCTTAATTCAAAATAAGATGTATTTTTTCTCCCAAGATAATTGAAACTGATTGCTCTGGCCCAGCAGAGCTAGCAGATCCAGGCAGACATGGAATTTCCACCTACAGAAGAAAATAAAGCAACTTCCAACCAACCTTGGCAGCAAACAAACTGGAAACACCATCTGAAGAGGAGTGTCACCACCCTGGCGTTCACTAGATGACAAATATAGCTAAAAGCTGGCAGTGAAGATTTCTCACCTACTTGGGAGATGCTGTTACAACTGGAGGGAGCCAAAGTCATGCTCTGCTCCTTGATGGCTACAGAGATTGCTCAGGCAGCCACGGGCTTCCCAGACTAGAGCAAGGGCAGGGATGTGAGCAGGGAAAGGGGTAGGCAACTATATCTAATTCTTTTTGTACTTCTAAGCTTGTGTTTTCCATGCCACCAATCTTCATTTCCTTGCAGTCCCACAGGAATTACAATAACCAAGTTCCCACCTTCCCAAACCACTGGCCTTTCCTTCTGATCACAGCAGAGGGCTAAAAATACAGAGAGGGCAATTATCAAAGGTAGCACCACAGCTGAAACACACAATGCCCAGGTGAAGCTGAATGATGCCCTGGCAAATCTTATGTCACACTCATAAAATAATAGAGCAGATGTAAAAAAAAAAAAAAAAAAAAAAAATCAAAAAGGGACTAAATTACTTTATGAGCACCTAGGCTGTACTTGCCTTCTTAGCAACAACCAGCCCTTGGGTCTACAAAGAGCAGGTGACCCCAGGCACACACGGGCAGCTTTGCTGATCAAGCTACAAAATTAGCAGACTCGGGGTAATGTGGAAGCTGCAATAGATCTGGAGGCTTTACTGAGCATTTGATCTGGTGCCACAGCAAATCTCACTGCAAAAAAAAAAGAATTAAATTACCTCATCTTGGGTAGAAGCAATTGTCACCGACTGAAAATTGGCCCAAGGGCCAGAGACAAAAGCTGGTGATAAATGGGTTTCTGTCACGTGGGGGAGAGGTGTCTGTGTTGGGGTACTGCAGGGTATTTGTCCCCTCTTTATCTAAGGCAAGTAAACAGTCCATTAATTCAATGAGCAGGAAGACACTAAATTAGGTGATAATGCAAATATCAAGTGAAAGCAAAGGAAATAATAGTAGGGGACACAGAGAGGTTAGGAATATGGATAGAACAATAAAATGAGCTTCATCTTACTAAAGAATAAACTAAGGTAACAAAAAAAAGGAATCCAGAGCACATCCAGCACCAAGGAGTTTTATGGAATAAAATGGGGGAAACGAGAACTTGCAATGGAATTGGGGGGCTCAAAAAATAAAGGGGTTGCATGGTGCAGGGGTGAGGGACCTGTGCTACTGAGTGAGGGGAGTGGGGTCAGGGTGATGGTGGGCTTCTCAGCATCAACATCAACACAGGCTGAACCCCAGCACTGGATCTGGCCTGAAATCTTGGCAACTCATGCTTAATATACTGACCATATGCACAGGAACAGGATGGAAACCATTTCCCTCCAAGGTCAGGGGATGACTGAACTCATCCTGGAGCCCACAGACCCCTGAAATAATCAGATCTGCTTTGAAGCACATGAATATGAATGAAGTTTAAGGAAGAAGAAATCAAAGTAGACTTGAAAGCTCCACTGAGCTCCATCCTGCAGATACACACGGCCTTTGGGGGACAGCAGAGATCTGTCTTTCTGGGCAACTAAAAGAGTGTAAAGCTGAAATACAAGTCATGGGGGCAGAGAGCAGCACCCTATATAGATGTTCAAAGACTGACACCAACCGCCTGCCTGCTCCAAACCTTCAGAGCTAGCTCATCCCTATCATGCACGTCCTCTCCACACACCTCATGCATCAGGTGTTTATCAGGACAGGCAGAGTGCATCCAGGATTTGGAAGGAGTTCAGAGAGTACAGGGAACTTCACTCCACTAAATTTTGTCCTCCCTTGGTTTTTGTGACTTCTTTGCCCATGGCCAGCACAGCCCCTCTTAGGCATCTCTTCTGGCAGGCTCTTGTTGCCCTCAGCATAAGACTGTCCTAGCACTGAATGCCTTTGCCCCAGATACCATCAGTTTAAAATTAAAATAAACTTCCAATTCCTTCCCCCAAATTCCATCATTTCTGCTAACGCTTTGATCCTCCGCAGAGCCGTGCCAGACCATTCCATCTGCAGCAGATGGCCAAGACTCATTACTAGATGCAACCTAGT
This sequence comes from Hemiprocne comata, assembly GCA_020745705.1. Lineage (NCBI taxonomy): Eukaryota > Metazoa > Chordata > Aves > Apodiformes > Apodidae > Hemiprocne > Hemiprocne comata. The sequence goes on along the minus strand of CM036609.1, from coordinate 4,898,491 downwards.
TCTTTGCCCAGACAATCTGAACAAAGTGTTTGGGGCTCCAAGGCTTTAAGATGTGATTGTCACCTACATCACAGGCCTTACGTTGGGTCAAGCCACTTGCACTCAGCTCCATGAGAATTATTTCCTCCATTCCAATGGATGAATCTTACTGTAAAACTACAAAAACAGTCTCCTACCACTCTTTGATTTGGCTGCTAAGGTCATTGGGATTTGCCCAGGCAAGGTTTCTTTCTCCAAAGGCTGCCCAAGGTGCCAGCAGCACCCTGGCACCGCTCGATGCTGGGAAGATGCCATCATGAGGGCAACTTGTTTAAAAACCAGAGCAGCAGAGACACAGCCCTGGGTGACAGGATGGTTCAAGGGATTGATCTATCTGCCAAAGCGTCTGCTCGAGCACAGGGTGAGGGTGGAGAGAGAACAGCAGCAATTCACCAATTTCAAATGGCAGCTCCCACTTTAACCTATGAGTGCAGGAAAAAAAATAGGGGTGAAGCTTTGTAACCAAATAAAGAGAGCTGTGAGCTCAATAACAGGCATTATCCTATGGCAAAGATTTTGTTATTGTTGAGTACTGATCCCTTTATCTCTTGGAGACGATCAGCCTTCAGCCAGAGGAGTCTAACCTTAAAACCCCATAACTCAATTTTACATAGTGTTAAAGTTTGGGGGGATATTTGTCAGTGCTGGAGCTGATACAATCAGTCTGGAGGACCCTGGAACAAAGAGCGGTGGGTGAAGAGCATGTCACCTTCACACACATTCGTTTCCTTGATGAACAAGGAGCTATTAGTTGGTGAGAAAGCATTATCAGGGTGAAGGATGATGCTGATTGTTTCAGCTGCTCTTCCCATGACACTGGATTAGAAGTCCCAGTGTTTGCTCCATGCCCCACACAGGTACATCTCCACACGCTGCCTTCATCACAGACCCAAAATCAATCTGGACGCCCAATCCCTTTCAACTGCCACATCTCTCTGAGGGTTAAACAATAAAAGTTTAACTTGTTTTAAGAAGTAGTTCATCACCCTAAGCCTGAAACAAAGCTACTCCTTACAATACACACGTGCACACACTCACACAAAGCCTTCCTGCAAAATGGCAATGACAGGACATCCAGCGTGGCCTCTCTGCTTGAGTAAACCCACTGGCAGGTACAACAGCTCTGGGGAGAAGCTTGTTGAATAAAGTTATACTTGACTCCTTACATTTAAAGGGGAAATAAAATAAATGAAAAGAGAATTTAAAAAAAAAAAAAAAAAAAAAAAAAGAGGCCTTTCCTTCCCTCCAGTTGTCCTTTTAACACGTTTCACTTCAGGATTTATTATAACCAGTCTTTAAATTAAATTCTTCAGGACAGTGGCTTTATTTTTGCACACAGTGATTTTCAGCACTACATAACTCGGGTAATAATTTAATGTATTCCCTGTGGCTCCCATTGAACCACACGTTTAAGCACATGCTTAAGTTGGAATGAAGTCAGTAGCAGTGTAGCATGTGTTAACATATACATAGCAGGGGCTTTTATTGCTGTCCAGGCCATTTCTCAGCTGGCAATTTTGTATTTTAGGACTTGTTACTGTTTTGAGGTGGATCCTGCAAGATATGGGCACAATCATCACTATTCCCAGGAGTGGTTCCACCCAGGTGAGCAGACACCACTCTCAATGTGCCTGTGGGATGAGGATGTCTTTATTGGGAACATATCCTGCTTCTCCCCCAAGGGAACAGGGCCCCCAGGCTCTGCCTGCAGATGTCCCAGGAACGTGGGGGAAACAGATGCTTTGTTGGCCTTTTTGTCCTTGAGCTGTCACGCCAAAGCATCCCACAGAGGAATGAAGAGAATTTCACCCTGGTTGCAGACAAGACATCTTGTCATTCCACCAGAGGAAGAGTCTCCTTCACTTCCCTCACTAACAACCTTGTTAAGCTCAAAATTCCCATAAAAAAGAGAAACCCTAATCTTTGCTATAACCTCAATATATTTCAAGTGCATCATCTAGAATACCTCTTACCCTGGTCCCTGTTGAAGTATGCCCACTGAACCCACCCAGTATTTTATTTTACCATTCATATATTTGGTGAAAGAAGGTTGAGTCCAGATTTTCTGTAACCTCCCCACTCCAAGTGCCAAGCACACCCAACCCGGGCACTTCTGTGAGGGCCAGACACTGATTCCCAAGCCTGAGAGAGGTCCCTGGTGCCAGCCAGGGCCTCTGGACACCCCATGGCTGCCCCTGCTCAGCCACAGGGGGGATCCAAAACACACCTCAGCATCCTGCCCTCCCAGCATCCCCCCTGCAGAGGAAACCCCTGCCCGTGCAGATCAGGGGCTTTATTACCTGTTAATTTAGGAAACTGGAATAACTTTCTTTTATAAAAGGCAGAAGAGATGCTGAAGTTCCACCCTGACACTTTGGTAACTTAGATTTCCTGCATATTGATCCCTCTGCTGGGGACAATATAGAGACACAAAGTGTTTATGCCTTGGATTTACATACCAATGAACAAAAAGGCCTTCAGGAGGCAGGTGTGTGTTACCCCAGCCCCCAGCACAGCAATAACCTGCACATGGATCATCCCCATGTGTCTGACCCGGGGAACATGGCACCAGAGGAAGCTCCATCCCAGCTCCTGACAGCAGCCACACCACCTGGGACCAGGCCCCGAGCCCCCCACTCCCTCTGAAATAATCCACAGGCTGAGGACACCCTCCACCACAATTAATTTTAAGCTGCAATCATCAACCAAGGCTGTTTTCACACGAGCTTGCTGCTGTTAAGCCGCTTACTAAAAAATTCAAGTAAGACCTTGTCATTAAAGACTGTCCTCTAGGTACAGAAAACAAATCTGTTCATCTGATCCTGTACTTATAAAGCAATACAAAGAAACTTTAATTATGTTTTTTCCCTGTTTGCCAACAGGGAAGGAGGCAGGATTTTTGCTTTAGAAAAGCCACATTAATAAGTTATTGGCATTTCACTGACTTGCAAGTGATTTGCATTAAAACTCCTATCTGGGGCCCCAGCAAAATGCTGAGGTTTTACACCACATGTTTCATAACATTTTTGTTTTTCTTAAGGGCTCTTGCACTCAAGGAATTACTTGAAAATCTTGGCTTAAAAAAAACCAAAACAACAAACCAATATAAACATCCCAGTGGTTGGGCAGAAACCCCCTTCCAAACCACAACCCGAGGCATGCAGCACCCAGAGACCAAATCACAAACATGGTATTTTGTGTAAAAGCAACTCGTGCTTTTAAAGCCAGTGCTGGAATCCTGAGGTTGATGGTCCTCAGCTGAAAATAACCACCATGAAATTGCATCCCATTTACATGTGGGACCTTAAGGGATAGGTTGGACCAAAACATTTTGGGGCCTGATCTGGTTTGTGTCAGGATTATGTCTCAAAAAAGGGTTAAGGAACCCCTAGAAAGGATGATCCTCAGAGATCCAGGCTGGTGTCCCCAAACAGGGCTGACCATCCTCCACCCCTCCCCTCAGTCAGTGCTGATGTGTTAGTTCAACACTTTATAAAGAAAAACTACTTTTATGGGGTGCAGGGAAAGGTAAGGGAGGAGATTAGACAGGACAGAGGCACTTGCAATTGCCCGCTCTTCCACGGGCACCCTCAGCATGAGAACAGCCTCTCAGATCAACTTCCAAACGTCTCTGCTGGAAGAAAAAGTGACTTGAAGCTCACAAGTGGCACCCACAAAACCACGGGCTCAGCCCTGAGGACCAGCATCCGCACTTGACACGTCCTGATGGAAGCCACGGCCACAAGTCAGGTACAATTTCTGCAGCAATTATTTGAGCTACAGTTTGCTGCGGCTGTAAAATCCCAAACAAGAACACGAAGCCAATTCGGGTTTTGTTTTAGTTTGTTTCCTTTAAATGACAGCTGAAAATCCTGACTCTCACTGCTGCTTGCTCTCTCCAAAGGTCTGAGCTCTCCTGTATAATTCATGCATCTACTTCTGGCAGCCTGCAAGCAACTCACTCTCCTCCTCTCCACCCCGAACAAATAATCCTTAATATAAGGGTGCACTGAGTTGCTCTGTATAAAATATAGCCAAACCTTTTGACCAGCCAGAGAACCATTCCAGGAACTTATTTGCACAATGCCAGAGACATTATCACACTGGGCTTGAAAGCACTAATATTATGGTGCATTTCCATTCAGAAAACAATAAATCAAGGAACACGAGCTCTGCACCTTCAAGGGACTCCGATTTCTTTACAAACTGTCACGCAGTAATAGTAGATATTTTTTACAAAACACGTTGTTTTCTTATACATGGATTTGGGCCTGTTCTCCCCTTGGCAAAACTCCCATTAAACTGGTCAAACCTGCTCTCACAGCCATGGGAAGGAATCAGGAAAGAAAGAACTGATCCGTGTTTTAACCTCCTGCTCCCTGGGCTTGTTTGGATGACGCCAGAGGTCAAAAAGGAAAGGAGCCAGGAGAAACCTCCAGCAGCCACAGCACTTGTCACAAACCCCTTCCCCAAACGTCTCCTGCACTGTTTCATAGAGCTTCAAAGTACATCAACAGCAAGTTTCTAACAACCCGGTGAAAAGCAACAAAAAGACATTTCTGGACATCAGGGAGTAGAGATAATTGCTTCTAATGGTATTTGAAAAGAAAAATGTAAAGCTTTCAACTCTGGCATAAGTGGCATTTCCACCCATCTGTGGGCATTCAGGGTTTGATCTGCACAGGCTATCGAACTTGCAGACACTCAGTGTTCCTGAAACAGGTTCTTAGTCTGTGTTTTATTTCACACACTTTCTTAGAGAAATTCAGCCGCATTTGGGCCAGGGGCTCCTTTGGGCCAGAGCACAGGCTGAGATCCCCAGGCCAAGGCACCCTTCCCTGCACTGGTCCCCCAGTGTCTCAGCACCGCTGTTATCCCAGCGCAGCGGCCGTCGGGCTGGAGCGGGGGAAGAGAACCGCAAATCCCCCTTTTCCTTTGGAAAAACAGGGATTTGATGTTACCGAATGGACAACGGGGCTGAACTCAGGCGCACACCGAACTGGGACAGCTCCCGCGGGGCAGAAGGAATTAACAGAAACGCCTGGGGTGGAGGCTGGGGAGGTTATTTTGCTTCTTGGTTGGTTGTTTTTTGTTTTGTTTTTAATAAAAGTCCCCGGAAAGCGTAAAACCGGGACCGAGCGGCGCGGGAGCAGTCCCGCCCTGCGCCACACGGGGGCGCTGCAGAACTCCGCTGCCGAGCCCCGTGCTCCAGCCCCCCCCCGCACGGCACCGCACACCCCCCGGCACCCCCCGAGCCCCCCCACGGCACCGCAAACCCCCTGGCCCACCCCGGCATCCCCCACCTCCTGAACCGCCCCTCTTCCGCAAGGCCCCAGGCGCCCCCTGAAACTTCCCCCCACCGCACAGCACTGCGCACCACTGGACGGCACTGGGCACCCCCTGCCCGGCACTGCACACCCCCTCACCCACACCAGTGGACCCCCCCGCACAGCACTGGACACCCCCTGCCACCCCACACAGCACTGTGCATCCCCCCACCCCTCTCGCACCAACTAACACCGCCTAATACTCTGCTAGCACCCCAAAGGTGCACCCACCCTGAACCCCCATGCACCCCACCTACCCCATTTCCCCCCCCATGCACCTCACCTACCCCATTTCCCCCCCCATGCACCCCACCTACCCCATTTCCCCCCCCCATGCACCCTGTGTGCCTGCTCTGTGCAGCTCACCTGCTTGCACACCCCACGCACAGCCACCCGCACCCCCAGGTGAGCTAAAAACATCCCTGCAGGCTGGACTTCCAAAGCAATTCATTCCGTATTTAGGAAGCGATTCCTTAGCGTTTAAAAAGGTGCAGGAAGCACAGGGGGAAAAAGGGCAGAAGCTGCAGGTGTGGGTGCCAGGATTCCCTACAAGCAGGGAAGCACGAGCGGGGCAGAACACTGCACACCTCAAGGAGAAAGGATTGGGTGCTCCAGGACACCACCAGGAGAGAAAACGGGACACTCTGGAAGAGAGGAGCATGTTGGACACTTGCAGAGGCTGGAGGCTGCCATGGACCTGGCAAGAAACTTCCACCAGGAGTTTACAGACTTCCCCGGGTTTGCAAGCTGGAGAGTTCTAAAGGGTTAGGTATAAAACTCACTTTGGTGTTTTATTGGTTTCTGACCCATTTCTATGTACTTGAAGGCCACACAGGAGCAAACGGGGCTTCTCCGGGATGCAACCAGGTTCAGAAGGTACCTGGAGGTGGACTAAAGATGTGCCACCTCTTTTCAGTTTCTAATCCCCTCAAAAGTTTTGGTATTTTAGTTTTTTTGCATTTGTATCTGCCCCCAAGCCTCTGGGGCACAGTGAAGTACCACCTCATCTACCACCCTCCATGCTTTTTAAGATAAACCCCATTTTTTAGCAGGTTTTTGTAAAGCAAAGGGAATTTTTGCTAAATAATTTAATTTTAAGACACTCGAAGCTTACATATTAAAAAACAAGGCAACCACCACACAGAACTGAATGAGCTGTAAGTATGTTTGGCCTAAATTCTCTGCTGACATGATGGAAAAATCTTGGAAGTCAGAGGCAAGATTTCTTACCCTAGAGAGCATGGCTAACAGAACCCATAAAGTACATTCCTGTCACTGTGAGTTATGCTCCCTTCCACGTGCTAACGGATACCTGTGTAATATAAAAGGAAATATATTGTCACTCCTGTTGCTGTGACAAAGCAGGACAGCAGCAGTGACCCTCACCCCCTCAGCTTCCTGGGATCCTGTCCTGACACTGAGTGAATCCCTGGGATCAGCATCACCTCACCCCCTCAGCATCCCTCCAGCAAGGGATCAGCTGCTCTGCCACGACCGCAGCAGCACCACGAGGGAGCCCCAGGGAAACCCTGACTGGAAAAGCCATATCTGGAAGTGCTGGATATTAAAGATGTGCAGGTCCTGCCCCTGCAGACGCCGCGGGATAGACATTCCGCTTCAGTAAAACTAAATGAAGGAACACCAGGGAATTAAGTGAGCTACCAGTTTAAGAGACTAAACAGTTTTGAAAAGTCTTCAAGTGGTCTGAGCAGAGTCCATTAGATGGGAAGTGTCTCCTAAGAAATACTTATCATTATAACAGTACTTAGCACTTCCACGGCGCTTCCCAGGCTCCCAGCACTGTGCAAACATTAGCTCCTTAATCACTCATTAGGGACGATCCTATAGAGCAGGGCCATGCCTCATTGAGTAAAGTCATCCCCAACTGGCTCAGTCCCTCTTGCTCCCTCCAGAGACAACTTTGAAGGTTCTCTCTCATTCCCACAAGAAGTTCGGAGCAGGCAAGGAAGAGTCTGTTCAAAATGAGCAGTGGTGGCATTTCCCCCACCTCCAAACTCCCCCGTTTTTCATAGCAAGGAGGGCAGAAGTGAGCACCATCCCAGCCAGGATCTACTTCCATTGAAACCTTGAATTGATACAGCTGGGAAATTTAGGAAAGTGGGAGGCAGCAGCTTTTAGCTTGCACCTAAGGACATAACATCTTGTTGCAAAACAGGGGTGGAAAAAAGCCACAGGAATTATAAGTATGTTCCTACAACCAGCTGATTTATTCCTCTGGCCACAGCCAGACCCATCACCCCCATGCACCAGCCACCTGTGCTGCCTGAAGGCAGCAGCTCTTGGTCACTTGGACAGCAGCAGCACCCCAAAGCTGTGGTGGCCCTGGGGGGAGCAGGGTGTCTGCTCCAGGGACAGGGACCTTGCTGGCTAAGTGGGCAAGAGAGTGCAGAAGCAAAAAGGGACACAGTAAAACTGAAGTGTGCCCACTCAGAGAAGTGAAAGCAAACTGAAAAGATGAAAACCAGTTCATGCAATCTTAACACTTCCTACTTTTCCCACAAGGATGTTGTAATTCAGAAGCTGAGGCTGTCTGGCACACCCTTTAGCTCAATCCACTTTTTGGAGGTATCAATTTAAACTCTCAGATGACTGACTTCATATTAATTTTTTAAAAATCATTGTGCCTTCTATTGGAAGAAAAAAAATCATCGTGCCTTCACCTTCTCTAGTGAACAAAGTAAGCAAAGGAAAAAGGCAAGCGAAGAAAAGATCAACCCCAAGTAAATACATATTAAAAAAATACATATAAAAAAAAAAGATAGTAAGCAATCACAAAAATTCAAAACCTCAGAGGAAGTCCCAGCCCTGATCCATATCCACTGGCAAATACCTAAAAATATTCATCCTGATCATGCCCCTACAAACTGTGGCAGGGCAAAGAAAAGGTTCCAAAATCCTGTCTTCAACCTTTTTGACCTTGAATATGCCAGGTTCAGCCCAAACTGCTCAATCCAGAAGAACTGACCCAAAGGCAAGCCCCTGGTTTGCTGTTACTCTAACCAGTTTCCAACAACTACCACCTCATTTTAATCTAGCTGCTCTCCATGCCAGCTTTTCCCCCTCCTGTTTGTGGAGGGTAATTTTCCTGTGTTATCCATCTCCTGGCCATGCACCCACTTGGGCGTCCTTCCACCAAGGCGGCCATTTCATCTGTGTCTGAAAACTTCCAGTGGTGCCAAGTGTTTGCATACCTTGCAAGTGTTATGTCAAACTCTGCCCCTCAGAGCTGCCAAAAACCACCACTCAGAGTTAGCAAAGCAAATACCTCCTCAGACAAGCTTAATAAACACGCCAGGAGAAACCCTAGACTTCATCAAGACACCGCTCGCCTGACGAGGCCAAGCTTGAGGTCTTCAGCACCCTTTCATGTCCCATTTAGGCCAACATCCATTATCCTTGTCACACCTTCTCCAGCTAAGTGCATCATATCTGAGCACACAGATTATTTAAAACAACCAGCCCCCAACTCCACACCTCTTCTCATGCTGCAATTACCAGCTAACTACCAGACCAACCTTGTCTCTAATCAGTCTAAATTAAACCGTTTACTTTACAGGACGGATCAACACACTGAGCAGATAACTCCTGGTGTTTTGCCCTGGGTGAAGGAGCTAACTTTGGTGCCCATCAGCTCCCATGGCCTCGTCCCAAATAAATCCTCATTTCTTTGTATTCTTGACTGATGACTATGGATTCACTGACAAGAGTGGGAGTAGACATGAAAGAGCAGGGAGAGGTGGGGAAGAGGAGGGAAGGAAGAGGAGAAAATGAAAGAGGAAGGACAAGGCGGGGGGGTAAAACAGCATGGGGGGAAAGTGCAAGGGAAGTGAAAGAGGAGGAGGAAACAAGATCTGTGGGAAGCAGGAGATTGAGAATCTGTGAGCAAAGCAGTCAAGCCTTCTCTAGGGCCCAGAGATAACCCCAGAGAAGATCAGAACCATCCCAGCTCTGTAGGCTTCAATTTCAACAGCGTATCACAAATCCATCACTCCTAAACGGCTCCTCACAAGCAGACACAAGCATCCCAGCAACTCTTTGCCCTGAAATCTCCCATCTGGCATAGAACACCTTGGAAGGTGCCGTTGGCCTTGGATGCCAGCTCCCATCCATGGCTGGGAGCACTCCTACGCTCACAGGAAGGAACAGCCCCAAATTCCCAAGCACTAGAAGGTCCCACAAATGCTCTCCAAAGCCAGGCCATTTCAAGAGGTCTGATTTTCAAAGGGTGGGAGGAGACAAGTTCTGAGAAGCCATTGCTCCTTCCAAGTGTGAGGCCAAGCATCCAAGAAGAAACACACCCAGAAGCTGCCCGTTAACTCTGGGAAACGCCACTCAGCAAGTCAAATTCTGCTTTTTCTCTCACTGTTGTAAGTCCAAAACAGAGCAACTGACTCCAGTTTGCACCAAAATGACCAAAAAGAATATGTTTTACTTCAGCAACACCAAATTAAATCCAAGATTGCCATAACATTTTATGGTCATGGACAAAACAGGTACTAGTCATCAAAAATAACCAAAAAACACCTCCTATGTTACGAGATGGATGAAAGACAACAAGGAAATCACACAAAATTGCACTTAACCTTTTTATCTCCTTCGCTCAAGGACTTCAAAAAGTATCTGTGACTTACCATCGTCCTGGAAGTCTGATGGAAGGGAAGCATCAGATGTCATGGAAGGGGCCAAACTCCAGCTCTGATTTTCATCAGAACTGTCCTGTGCAAAGCCAGCATCTTGCTGATCCTCTCCTGGAAAGAGAAGGAGCACCTGAGTTTAGTGAAGAGGACACAGTTCTAAACCCAAATCTTATTCCCTACACCATGAGACATGTTTCCTCCTGGTTCCCTTTTTCACTTTCTCCAAAACCCAAAACAGCTTTGGTGGGTTTAAGGCCAGATTCATCATTTGGGACCAAGGTGGCCCATCCCTGCAGCAAAACCACTCACTCTGGCTACATACAAACCTCACACCTGGAGGGCACACAAGGAGGAGGCTGGGAACACCAGCCTTGGGGTCAAACGACCAGAGCTATGTCCCATTCCTTGTTCTTGCCCTCAGCACATGACCTCTGTGTAAATAATCCCCCTGTAAAATGGAGGACTGTGCTATCTGCTTCGCTGGAATGAAGGATCTTCCTGCATTGTAGGAAAAAGCTTTGAGATCCTTTAATTAAAAAGGGGTAGGGGAAAAAAGATTGCCTCCCTATAAGTCACATCCAAATTAACAAAGCAACGTGTCTGTGCGTGGAGGCAGGAGCTATTACCTCCCTGGACTTGATGTTGTGTTGGATTTTTCTGTGAGCAGACATTTTGCCAGGGAATTTGCTCCCGATATTGGATTTTATGCAGAAGGCACTTAGATGTTACAGTGACAGATGTTAAGATCGAATTTTAATATAAATGGAGTGCAGCTAGCCTACCTGGAGAAGAAAACACTTCTCCCCCTAAACAAAGCCCAAAAGCTTTTTGCATTACATTTCCTGAGCACACAGAGCCCAGGCTGCTGAGAGCAGAGCTGAAGGCAGCTGCTTACTCATTCAACACACAACAAACAGCAAGAATGGGGAGTTTTCAGCTGATGGTAATTGTGCTCAAACACTAAAACCAAGTTTTATCCGGGCAAACACAGGAGCTGTGCCCTGCCTTTTCAATCAAGCACTGATGAAAGGGGACCAAGGCCTGGAATGGAGGTTTGCAACACTTCCTCCCACCAAGAAACACAGTGGAGATGCCATTAAGTCTCCAGCTGCAGAAAGACATGACAATATTTTGGATGTGTTTTATTTTCAGGATCCCAGGTTGCTGCCTTCCCTCGCTTGCTCTGAGCATGAAGCTCTCAGAGACCCCAGGCTCCTGCAGTCAAGGGCATATTTTCAAGACAACTTTAATTTTTCACCAAAAGGAACAATCTGGCTGTGAAGAACATAACACATGTGAGATTGTCCTCCCACAGATCAGTTCCTTAAAAAACAAATCACCCTGGGTGCCAGACACCATTACAGTCTTGCTGATAGCAGAAGCTCAAAGGTCTTGAAAAATTGATTGAAGATTTGACTTAGAGATTTACTAAAGGCCTTTGGGGGTCAATGACAGAACAGGGGGGTCCCTGGCAGTCCATGCTTTAAGCCATTACAACTTCCCTAGCAAGGGAAGAGCCCAAGAAGGCAATCAAATCAAATCTTTTCCCAGCTTTCTGCTCACTTGCTTCCAGCAGCCATCCCAGCACGCAGTGCAGAGCATCAGGTTCCAGAGAAAAAGGGAAATTCAGAAAATAACTTTTCTCCTTTTGGGAGCTGCATCATTCAGCATCTGGATTGCTCATCTCCCATGCCAAGAAGAACGCTGCAGGTCCCTGGCCCAAAAGGGCAGGCTTGGATCCCTGCTGTGGGATCAGCCATCAGCAGGTGGTACTGCAGCCATCTTCCAACCTCAGGCTGCTCTTCTCAGCCACTAAAAATCAGCAAAGCACATTCATCTGTGCTGCAACAAACTGAAATTCATGCATGCACCTTCATGAGGAAAACACAACAAAACAATTAGGGGTTAAAAAGCAGAGACTGAAACTCCCTGCTCCACTGGCCTGACTCTGGGAAGCAGAACATGTCCATGAGCACACCGCTGACTGCCTGACCTTGGAGGAGTCATTTCAGTGCTTTGCTCAGCTGTGTGTGACAAGAGGATTGGTTCTTCCCTGGTTTACTGTAGCACTTTGAGATCCTCAGATAAAAAAGGTTCTAAAAAGCCTGTCTGAAAAGCTGCTCCTAAATAACACCAGCTCAGTGTGGCAGGAAAACACGAGGAGCCTTTCTCTGCGCCGTGCTGCAGCGGCTGGAAGATGCCCGTGGTACAGGAGACTTTCCATAAGCCCCTTCAGCCCCTCAAATAGAACATTTTCCTCTGAGCCAACGGCACAGGATTAAACACCCACGGAGGTAACAGGTGGTCCCTGTAACGAGATCCAGGTGCAGGATTATTGCCATAATGAGCAAACTGGTTGTGGTTTCCGCGGGGCGGGAGGCAGCAGCGCGGCTCCGAGCAGCCACCGGCTGCACCAAAGCAGTCGGAACAAGGGCCCAGTTGGGAAGGTTACTCACAGGAATAAGCCACCAGCTTCCTAACAGTTGGAGAAGGGGTTATACACATGGACCACAGGGAAGGATCAAGCCACAGGTCTCTGTTTTGGCAGAATTCCCAAGGATGAAATGTCATACGAGGGGATTGCCAGCACGAACCTGCTCGTTCTCGCGGGCTCCACGCAGGAGTGGAAACGGGCCTTGCACGTGTTCACACAAGCGACCAGAACCCACCCAAATACACCCAGGCTGCAGGAAGCACATACAGGTACCATGCCAAGCACAGCAGGACTCCAAATTGCTACACCACAAATCAATGCAGCAGCATCTTGCTTGGTTTAGTGCTCTCAAACATCACCTACAGTTTCAGTAGCAAAACCAACAAAACAACAACAAAAACTCTGCAGACATCACTGCTTAAAACAAATCCTATTCCCTTTTCCATTTGGGTTTGCATTACGAGAACTTCTTGTGCTTTAATCCACTTCTCCATAAAGTTTATGGAGCAGCAACAGCTAGTTGAGTCCAAGCAGAAAAATTAACCAACAACTTGTCAGGGGCCAAGCTATTGTTCTGAATGAAGAAAAAACTCATTAGCTTTTAATGAAAACACAGGGAATAAAAACCAAATAGCACAGAATCCCAGCAAATAATGACTCTGCACCTGACGCAAAGCTGCTCTATCTTCCTACTCAAACCCTCAGCAAAATTCCCCAACTTATCGCTCTTTGGAGCATGAACAAAAGCAAGATTGACTCTAAGGGAAAGAGCAAGAGGTTTCTTGGGCTTACACTTCACCCAGGGGCTCCCCTGGCATTGTTTGGCTACCCCCAAGTGCAATAAATACCCAGCTCTCTTGCTTTGTGAGAGTTGTGGCACAGGGAAAAAAAATAATGAAATGATGGCATCTTTTAGCTGTCTGGTATTTTCTGCAGAACCAGCTTCTCGCACGGCAGCAGGAAGAGGGGCTTGAAGGCATTCTGTGTAATTAACACAGAGCTCATGCTTTGTACATATCGACTGAAAGCAAATTGCAGAGGGGACAGATTGAGTCTCTGGTGACAGGGGTGTCCCCAGAAGAGGGGGTGGCAATTCAGAGCACAGTGACTTCGGGCAGTAGCGTCAGGGTGGTGGCATCTGTCACACCAGGGCCTGGCAGGACCCGTGGGCGTCACACAGACCTGGCACCGGGCACAGAACAGGCCCCCTGCATTGAAGGAGAAAAAAAATAACCCAGAGGAGAATGAAAAGAACCCAGTGAGGCATCCCCAGGGCTCAGCTTGAGCAGAGCCCACCGGAGGTCACCACCATGAGGGAACACACTGTTGCTTCCCTCTGCACAACATCGAGAGCACAAGTGCTGCTCTCTGCAAGGAAGGGAATGACCTGAACCCACCCTTCCTATTTGCTTTGGGGCTTGCAACGCTGGAGGGTAAAAATAAAAGCCCTGCAACTATGCCAGAGCAGAAGTAGGATCCAGCAGATGACAAATCTTAGGACAAATGCTTAAAAATCATCAGCTCAGGCTCTGATTTTGTTACAGTTCTGTTGTGAAGTGTCAAAAAAAGCCTCCCTGCCCATCTCTGCTTCTACAAAAGGAGAGGGACAGTTACTCTCTTAAAATTAACACCTCTTCCTGAAGCCTCAAAAAGCAAGACTGACATTTTTTCCATGCAAAAGCTGGCAAAAAGAAGTTTTCCTTTAGGCTGCAGTTTGCTCCTCATAGGAAAAAAAGAAAAAGGTGAATTAATGCATCCTGACACACACAGGAAGAGAAACAATCTGAATAGGTGAAAGGGCTTTGTAGTGAGGAAAAAAAATTCATCTCCAGCAGCTTGTTAAGGGAACTGCAATTAAGCTTACTTTGCATTCAGTGAAGGTCTTTATCTAGGTACCTAGAGTTTCATTAAGCATCTTTTTAGAGCATAAGAAAAATCAATACCAAGCGAGTTCCATTTGTGCTTTTATGATAAGCTTGTTCATGCCAAAGCGGAAGTGAAATCCCCAACTCCAGTTAATATTCAAGGAAAAGAAGTTCCTGCTTTAAAGTAATGACTCCTTTAGTATCATACTACAAATAAAGGTCTCTGATCCAAATCCCATCTGCCTTCATGCTCGACAGTGTTAATATCTCTAGATTTGCAGGGACTAATTTAGCAGTAATGCATTTCCCAAAGCAGAGCTGTAAAAGTATTATCAATACTATGGTTTAATATCCCTCCCTACAATCACTCGCTGAAATTATGGAGAATCACATGGAAACACATCAACAGAGATGCACCCACACAGTAAGTACTGCTCACGTGTAAATATATTATGGTTTTGCTTTTGTAATGTAGTTAAAGCTCTGTCAATGTTGCTGTTATAAATTATATACCTTTTTAAACACACTGACATGCTAGGAAATGTATGGTGTTTCTTTTTTGAATGCCTTAAAGGCTTTGTTGGCTCCTAAGCACCCATTTGGATCTGTGTGGTTAGTCCCTGTGATTAATACATGAATAGCTGAGGTTTTGGTGGATGCAGATTTTCTGCACCTTCTTTGTACAGACTATTGATTCCCTTCTAGTGCCAGTGCCTGAGTAACATCCCATTTGCCTGAAAATCCTGCTTTTCTACTGCGTATCACAGTGGTACACATACAGAGCTGGGGGTGTTCAGCCTGGAGAAGAGAAGGCTCCAGGGAGACCTTAGAGCACCTTCCAGTGCCTGAAGGGGCTCCAGGAAAGCTGGGGAGGGACTTTGGACAAGGGCAGGGAGGGAGAGGACAAGGGGGAATGGATTAAAACTGGAAGAGGGGAGATAGAGGTGAGACATGAGGAGGAAATTGTTGAGTGTGAGGGTGGTGAGACACTGGAACAGGTTGCCCAGGGAAGCTGTGGCTGCCCCATCCCTGGAAGTGTTGAAGGGCAGGTTGGATGGGGCTTGGAGCAACCTGGTCTGGTGGGAGGTGTCCCTGCCCATGCAGGGGGTTGGATCTAGATGATCTTTAAGGTCCTTTCCAACCCAAACCGTTCTATGATATGAGTCTATATCTACCCTCCCCTCCCTGGGCTGTACCAACAACTGAGGTATTATTAACAAACTACAAAAGAAATCTCTTTATCTCCAGATCTCAAAGTGTTTATCGTGTTTCATAAATATTTTCTTGGAGGGAGACGTCACGCACAGAAGGAAAATAACTTTGTCCCTGGCTCAGGAGGCAGACAAGGCCACGGGGGGAGCAGGACCCCTCTCTGCTTACGCTGTGTTCTATCAGCAGGACAGGTCCACCTCACGGCAACAGGGTCAAAAGCAAAGTGAGGTTCCTCCTCGCAGGCGGCAGGAGCCGATTTATCATTGTTGTAGAAACGTCGACCCAAACAGGTCTTGGCTGGCTGACAAGTGAAGCCAGTCCAAGGCTAATTTTGTTCACTCAGTATCCAGTTTGGGCTAATTACATGTAGTAAAGCAAATTAATGGTCCACTAAAAACGCCGCTTATGTTAAAAACCAACTCGGAAGCGGGCAGCTCTTTCGCAGCAGGCTGGTTCGGGGGCTGCAATGAGCCCCTGTGCCCAGCAGGTCGGGCTGCAGCGCGCAGCATCGCCGGGGGAAGGAAAACCTGCAGGGCTGGTAGCCAGCTCAGCCTTAACCCACTGCTGGGCAGGAAAAGGCAACAGCTTCCCGGGATCCATCAAATCCATCCACTGGGCAATGCAGCAGGAGACTGCCGAAAGACTTCTGGGGTGCAAAACCTACTCCTGTTGTCGGTGAGGGGGGGGGGGCGGAACAAACGGTTATAACGGGTCCAAATATTTCATTAGACCAAAAGGAATTCAAGATTTGCAAGTCTCAGCTTCAGGAGAATAAACCTGAAGGATGCCAAGAAGCTCCGAGCAGGCCAGGGTTAAATGATTTTCTCTCCCTGTCACGTGGCAAAGAAACTTCGTGATTACACAAAACGGAAAAGAACCTGGAAGTTATTAATTCCTAGACCTTTAATCAGATATGTAGGGATTCAAACCAAAGTCAACCAACTGATGAAGGGATTTCTTTCTAAAAGCAAAATCACAAGCAACGACAATAGAGAGCCCAGCTCCTCCTCAGACCCCGGAAAAGCCACCCCACGAGTGACATTCAAGAAGTGACAAGCCTTGCTCAAAAGAAGACTTTGGCAGAGCTGCTCTGCAAGACAAAGCTCCTTCAGGGAATCCAAACTGGTGAAGCTGGGGGGCCTCAGTATCCCCCACACCCAGGAGGAGCTGCTGAGCTCACACTGCATCTCTCCCATCACTGTTTTCTAACTCCCCGCCAGCCCCCCGTGGCATTCCGCAGCTGAGCTCTCCTCTCCAGCTTTCCCTTCCTTTTCTCCTTGTGTGTTGGCTCCCTCCCTCCCCCTCCAACTTCCTCCCTCCCGCACTCCTTGGCACCCTTTCAGGAAAGGCACTGCACATTCTGCCTCTCAAGTGGGCAGCAGCTACACAGACCAGCTGCCTGACAGGGGAAGCACAGCACGTCGCAGCCTTGCTAGGAACAAGCCTGAAACCCTGCACAGCAGAAGATTCCCACGGGATGTAAACAAGTAAACAAGATTTATTCTTTCTTTTTATGACCCAGTAACACATCAGTGAAATACAAAGCCTGTCCAACGTGAGCAAAACCATCCTAAAGCTACCAACAGTTTGTATTTCTGTTCACCAATAAATTATTCCTCTTGAGCCTCTTTGAAGGGAGAAGGTCTTCACTGAAAGGATGGGGATACTGAGGCAGAGGAAGGTCACAGATCTGCACTGTGGTTCATCTTGAGGCACCAGCTCTGCTAGGAACACAGCAAAGCTGCCTGTGAAGCCAGACCACACACTCACACAGTGTAATAATTAACAAACAGTTCTGCAAATACAGTCTGGGAATCTAAAAAAAAAAAATTAAATCAACATCATTGCTACCAAAGAGGACACGACAGGCCAAATAGTTTTGAGTAACATCCACTGCAGTAGGTTCAGCATATTTTCTTAGCCAAAACCCTTCCAAGTGCACAAAGAATCAACAGAACTAACCCACAAGGGAGCTGGAGTTTAGTGAGCATATTCCAATGACAAGACACAAGGAGGCTGTCTTGCCCGTATCTGCAGCAATTTTCACTGTTCAGAAAAAATAAGCACAGGCAGTGAATGCAAGGACAAGGGTGTGCAGCAGAGCCAGAGGCTCTCGAGGGGCTGGAGGTGCCCAGTAGGTGTCTATGATCATGCAAAGGAGGATTTTACAGCTGTATTTCAGGGTGGAGTCTGGCTCAAGGGCAGAATTGGTACTTTGTAGATGGTTTGGATGGGGTTACTGCTCTGCAAACCAAAGGAATGCAGAAGTCATTGTGGTGGGGGGGGGGGAAAAGAGACTCAAGACTCCAGATTTGAACCAGCTGAAGGCTTGGAAGACCCAGGAGTGGGGACCCCCCAGGAGTAGGGACCCAGTGCTGCAGCCCCAGCCCAGGGCACCCATTTCCCCACTCCCCAGGGAGACCCAGGGGTATACCTCCCTTTTCCTAAGGGCTACAAAACATGTAAATATCCCCCCAAAAAGAGAATTTACATCCTTTTTTTCCCCTATTTTTGTGGAGCAGGAAGGTCTTATTACCCACTGTGAGAATGCTCAGGTGATGGTATATGTGAACACTCCTGCTCCATCCCCAGGGGGGCAATTTCTTGAACATTCTCCTGTTCTGCATGAGCACAGAGCAAGGCTTGGGCTGAACGTTCATCTAAGCACATTACAATAACCCCTGAGATTTCTTTATAAAAAGAAAGCTGCAGCACATTCCTATTACACAAACAAGTTCAGAAAACACAGAGGGTTCATTGCAGAAGGCTCTACCTCCAAAGATACACAACAGGCAATTTAGACAATTTAATAATTAGAGTATTTTATTAACTGACCAAAGTGAGAGCAATAGAATTTGTTAATATTTAAATTACTGGGGCTCCCCAACCTGCTGTATATTTAGCATCTTTACTGATGTTTTTATACCTTCTTCTTTATGGTGAGTTGCTTTAATTTTTAGGAGTCTGGTGTGCTCTGAAATCCCCCCAGGAGGGGAGCCCAGGACACTGCTAAATGTGACCAAAAAGGGCAAGTTCTGCCCCAAGGTGTTACAACCCAGATTGGTTTCAAAGGCCTATGGGTGACCCAGTAACTCCAACCCTTTGATTAATGAAGTAGAGATCTCCAAGAAGCACCTAGTAATCCAAACCAGGAAATTTTCCTCAAGTTTGCAAGAAGTTTTAAATCAATGAGCTGGTTTAAAGAGAGTTCAAAAAGCCCTCCTCATTAACCTAATTCTTCTCTATAAAGGTCAGGAAAGTTTTGACATTAACTGCAGAACAACCCAGCCAAACCACTCGTTGCTGTTACCTGGTCTTTCAATCCTATTATAAATTCTAAAAGTTCTTTATTTGCTGGCTCTAAGTAAAGATTGATAACACTAAGTCCCATTTTTTAAAAATCGAATGACATGTTTATCCTGGGAGGCTTTTCCCTTCTCCTCCCCTTGTTTCATGCAATGAACACACCCAAAAAAGTGCCTGGAGTTTCCAAACTGTGGAAAAGGCCTTTTCTGTTTCCTTGTGCTACAGCAATATGAATTTCAATCAAGGGAAAACATCTCCCCCTTAATTCCTGTACCCTCACAACCAGATAAACTCTTTCAGACCACCACAGAAGGTGTCCACTGGAGCAGTTTGGGTCAAGTGTCTTTGTTACAGCCTCATCCTGGGACAAGCTACATGTCAGCACCCTCGAGTGCTCTGCCAACTTTGTCCACCTGATGGACACTGTTGTAGCCTTTGGTCTGGACTTCCAGGTTTTTAAAAACATTTCAAATCTCCACAATAAGGGGGAGTTTAGTTTCTCTTTTGAACATTCAGAATGCAATAGCTACAGTCTCAGAGCTAAATATACCTCTTGATTTCTGTATGTAAATAAAAATGCAAACACACCTCCCTGCAGCCCTTCCCAGAGCACAAACACTTGCCTCCTACCTCTGACATTTTTCCAACCAGAACATTGTTTTCTCCTACAATCGTTACTTGCCTCCAAAATTTGTGCACAATACCAGAGGTAGCAGAATAATTTATAAGTCCATGTAAAAGCAAAGCTGTGCAGCTGCTCAGAGTTTGCAAAATGATGAAACAGGAGGGATTTCAAAGCAGAAAAATACTGTCTCTACACAGGTTTGTTTGCCCAGAATGTAAATACATACACAGAGGCAAAGAACTGCACGCTCAGAGCTGCAGGAAGCAAAGCTCCTGATAAAGGGACCTGTCAGGAGTGTTGATATTAAGGCTTTTCTTTTTTAAGTTAAAGAACATATGCCTTTGTGTACATTTCATTTTTCATTAATTAACTCTGCTCCCCCACACCACCCAAACACATCTTGGGCTCTTGAAGGCATTCTAACAAAAGTGTTTTTGTTTTCCTTTTGTCTTTGCATGTTATGACATTTCAAGGGTTGTTGCTGGCACTGGTGTTTATAAAGCAGGGGAATTCCAGGCATGGCGATAGAATAGATACTTTAACAATATGTTACAAATATTGTCAATTGGATATTTTTTCCCTTGCGTTTTCAAACACATCATAAATCTAGACTGGGTTTCTGTGCATGAACCCTGCTTACCACTGAGCTGGAGACTCTTGGCATTGAGGCAAAGAGGTTTCTTTATAAATAAAACTTAGTAAAATCACTATGCACTCCATTAATTCAGGAACACTCTGCCTCAGCTTCAAAGGGGATCTTTACAGTAAAGATGGTGTTTTTGCTGCTTTAATGATTTGCTACTTGTACTTGTCATAACTACATGAACCAAATATGCAATACCAGGGAGCAGTGGTTTGGGGAAACGCAGTTCCGGCTCCCATCCAGCTCCACTTCAGTTCTGTTCAAGAGATTTGAGGCTTTATATAGAAAAGCTACTTCATAAATCTAACCCTTGAGGCCTTTGTGTGATGCCAGTTAACGAAAGAAAACTCCAGGCATGCCTTGGGTACGTACACATCACAGCTACAACATCCAGCCCCAAGAATGAGCAGTGCCCTGTGGAGTGCTCCACATCCCAAAGTGAGTTGAGCTGAGAGAGGTAAAACCATCTGTTCTTCAGCTACATAACAGAGACTGTGAGATAAGTGGCCTATGAAGACTTTCCACACTGTTACTTACTTAATCCTTTTATGGAACATGAAGGCTCCCAATTTTGAAGCCATGGTTTATCCCAGCTTGTCCCTTACCCCACCTCCCTGCCCCATGTTTATGTTTGTTGCTTCCAGCTTCAGGGAGGTGACGTTTTCTGTGGTTAAGGCACAGAGCTGGGAGAAGCAAGAGATCTGGACCCAATTCCTCAACACACCTGTAGGTGCTCTGGCACCTTAACCATATTTCTTGAGCTTCAGTTTTCCTAAATTTCATAAACGGGGAAAACTACCCTCACTTGCCTACACAGGGGGGTTGGAACTAGATGATTTTTGAGGTCCCTTCCAACCCAAACCATTCCATGATTCCATGATTTGACTACTTATGAATATTTTAAGGAACACAACTATTCAGTAATTACACACATGGTGCTTCAGAGAAATCCATTTGGGACAAATTTTTGATGGAAAAACAAAAGTGTTATCATAAGCTGAATGAAAATAAATCTGGTTTTATCCATCTATTTGGTGCTGGTCTCTTAAAAAATGAGGTAAAACATCGTTGCCTACAACTGTATCCACCAAGAGCTTTTTAGTGTGAAGAGTTCTCCATGCAATGCTGTGCTAAGGGCAACCTCCCAGGAGAAGGCCCAGGTGCCCCACAGAAGGACTTGGGGGTGCAATTCTTCATTAGCCCCAGGCTGGGGCCCTCGACCACGAGGGCAGAGCCACCTTTTCCTCCATTTCCAAAGGTCTGTGTCTTCAAGCAGAGTGTTAGTGCTCCTGAGTATCCCAAAATACTTTACAGTCACCAATTATTTGATCTAATTCACTTCTCCCCATGGCTAGACTGTCTTTTCACACTTGCCCATCTTTGCAGGAGGTTGGGCACAGAGAAGCTGAAACACCCGTGACAATAATTTAGTGCCAAGTCCCATTCCAGCAAAGCCAAACCTCCAGCCCTGACCCACAGCTCTTAGTTAACCACACGTGCCCCTTCCTTCTCTAATCCTTCCTTTTGCATTGCTCCCTGTCCCCCCCTTCTCTTCCCAAAGACTCATTCATCTCTGTCCTCCTGTTAAGCTCCTTCCCTTGCAGTACCCAGGAACGGCCTCTCGCTGCTCCCTCAGACCATCCCTTTCTAAACCAAAGCTGCTGCAGAACATTTCCCCTGCACTGAATTGTGAGAAGAGATGGAAACAGCAGAGAAGAACCTGGGGGAGGGCTACAGCTGACCCAGCTTCTCTCCAGGTTCTCTGCCAACTTTCCTCATCTCTCCTTCTACCAAGGGGAGGTTTCTGCAAGACAGCAAGAACACAGATGCACAAACTATATTGAGTGTATAAAGTGCCTCATGTAGGCAGTCAGCCCTCCTCCAAAAGGAAGCAGGAGTCACCCTGGGGCTTTGTTCAAAGAGCACCTGAGAAACAGGCAAAAATCATTTGCAACCACACACATGGCAGTCAACAACAACCCTTGGTGAGTATGAACTGGGCACAACTCACCCTGCACATCCTGTCCTCTCTTCAGTCTCTCTGAAACCTCTGTCTACCCAACTCACCCTCATCCTACACTCCTATTTCTTATCAATTTCTGCTTGCTGAGAGTTAAAGACCAATTCTATTAATTTCAGCCAATACTGGAAACCAGCAGGTTGGGAGAGCTGGAACGAGAGGTGTTGGCCTTGGAGGGATTTCAGCATGGCCAAGTTCAAGGAGCTCAGCTGCCTTCACCAGATGTGGTCACAAGTTGTGCTTGTCTCCTTTGGAAAGGCTCTCACTAAAGAGCACAAGGAAAATCCTAAACCTTTGTAGAAGGAGCATTTTCCTTTGTCACATCAGCCTCTTATTTAAATGCTCTGGCAGTGCAGGTAGGCAGCTAATTTATACCTGTTTTTTGCAGTCCTCTTACCAAAACATGAGACTTGTTACTCTTTCAAGCCAAGGCCCATGCTGTTTCTCTGCCTCTCTGCCTTTTTTTCCTTCCAACATGCACCAAGTTCTCCTCATCACCTCTCCTTCCCCCAGCAAGGTATCACCAGCTGGAGTTGTGGCTCCCCAGGTGATGTCTGAGCCCATGTTTCACTCCCAAGTTGTCCTGTTTTCTTAGTACATTTTCTCCCAACAGCCTCAGTTCCCAAGATGCCACAGGGACACATTTAGATCCCTGCCTACCTGAAGACCCAAACACTTCCAAATTCCTAGCAGGCATTTAAGCAACCTAGGCATTAATTTACCAATTCATACAGTCCTACAAACCAATCTTCCTAATATTCCTCAAGGCTTCCAACTCTATAAGAGAATAAAGAATATTTCAGAAGAACAAAAGCATCCCTCCTCCCCCCTTTGTATTGTATGAACTTTCCAAATTTAAAAAAAAAAAATCTAATTTTGAGCCCTTTTATGTGTTCTAATCCTCTTTTTTTTTTTAATTCTGAACACAGCTGTCTGTTGTACTTTCTCAAATGATGCCAGATGCTGGGTTCATCAACCAGAGGCAGGAAAACAATGGTTTGAAAGCAATTAGAAGCACCGAGGCTGCACCGAGGCTCATATTAAAATGTGATAACACTGTTCTAGTGGGAATTGCAACGCTGCTGCATTTCTGACATTTCTGTGCTGCCAGACAGACAGGATGTGCTGGAAGTGGGCCCTGATCGAGGAGGTAACACACTGGAATTTATTCCAGGAGTAAATGAAGGATTAGCTGAATTGGAACACTCACAAGGATTTTTATTACAGCCCCAGCTCCAATCTTTCTGAACAGCAGCAGATCCTGCTGGCTGTGCTCACAGATCACAACCATTATTTAAGGAAAAATCATAGAATGATGGAGTGGTTTGAGTTGGAAGGGACCTTAGAGATCATCTAGTTCAACCCCCCTGCATGGGCAGGGACACCTCCCACCAGACCAGGTTGCTCCAAGCCCCATCCAACCTGCCCTTCAACACTTCCAGGGATGGGGCAGCCACAGCTTCCCTGGGCAACCTGTTCCAGTGTCTCACCACCCTCACAGCCAAGAATTTCCTCCTCATGTCTCACCTCAACCTCCCCTCTTCCATTTTTAATCCATCTCTCCCCCTTGTCCTCTCACTCCCTGCCTTTGTCCAAAGTCTCTCCCCAGCTTTTCTGGAGCCCCTTCAGGCACTGGAAGGCCAAGACTTGTGTCTTGGCTGTACCCAATACTCCAAATCAGCAATCAGAGCTCAGCCCCACCCAAACGAGCTCCAGGTCAGCTCTGAGCAAATACAAACCCATCAATTGCCCCAAATATGCCCGAGTCCCCACTGACATGCCTTGTGACCTGCAGACACCCTGCAAAGTCTAAATCACCACCCACATGATTGAGGAAATGAAGATTCAAGTCACAATCAGAAGCTCCCAGCTTGTTAACAGACAGACCAGGAGATGGTCACGGGCCTGAGAAAAATTTACAGCCTGATCTTTTATCTACACCTGGAGGTTGACTCAATTTCAAGTTCAGGTTAACATGAAGCAATGAGGCTGGAGGAAAGTTGCTGAAGGTTACCCAGTAGTCCTTGCTCCCAAGTCAATGGCCCATGTTAATATACTGCCCTTCCTGAACTTTAAGCCTTTTATGGAGACAGAAGTTTAGCAGAAAAAACATTTCCTGGGCTTATCCAAGACATTTATGTCAGCACCACAGTTGTGTATTATTTGCTCTCAAGGGCAAGGAGAAATGGCTCTGCTGCCCAGAAAGGATATTAACCCCAGCTCCTGCTATAGCCTCACTACAGCTTTGCCCCTTTCCACCCCTAAGAACTGCCACACACTTAAATATTCAGTTGAAGCTCTTCTTGTTGACTTTGCTTATAAAATAGCACACCCTTCCAGCCCTTCCTTGCTCCCCAGGCCAGAGCAGTAAGAAATCACCCCCCCCTTCCCCTGGCTTGTACTCACCTCGTGGCAGAAATTCCAAGTGGTACCTAAAAGACCAAAAAGAGACAGACATAAGCACACATTTCTTAACAATTCCTTCCAGCCTGATGAATAAGTGACAGATGGAAGAATTATGCCAGAAGAGCTGCCAGGAAACCATAGGATGGTCACCACACTTTTTGTGTAAGGAGCTTCAAGAAGAATTGCAAGTCCTACAGATGCTACCTGGCCCCTGCAACATCCTCTGCTACCTAAGGGACCTCCTTCCCATCTCCTCCTTTTGAGAGGTCTCAAAGGCTCCCAACTTCCTCCTGCTACCACAGGTTTATGTGACCTTTTACTTTGCAGCCTTAAAGGCCTTTAAAGGTCCTTTCCAACCCAAACTATGACTCTAGTCTACCAACCTTTTCCTAACCTCAGCTCACACCTTCCCTTGCAGCCACAGCATTGCAGAGGGCAGGAGCAAAGAAAAAAAAATCCTCCATGATTTCTTCACCTCTCCCTCTTGGATCACAACTTGGGCTGACAGCTGAGTCATTTTAATAAGGGAACAGCACTGGGGAGTTTTGGAAACAGATCAAGGATTGGGGATAAGCCACAAAGTGACCCATTCACAGGCAAGATGTGTAACAAAGGGTTGGTCTATAGGCATTAGTGGCAAGAATCCAGTATGTAAAAAACCAATCAATTTGTTTCCTCATTAAAAGCTTTCATGAAGAAAATGATTTAACACAAACATCCAAGCTACTGACACAGATTAATTGGAAAACAACAACAGAATTCTGATTAAGGGCATAATATTTATTTGACTTGTTTGCTTTGGACAAAGAAAAACAAAAAATGTGCACAGACAGAAGAAACTTTCCTGGTAGAATGATCTCAGTGACAAACAACAGCTGTGGTGGAGTGGAAAGAGCCACAGGACTGTGACTTGGAGCAAGAAAGGGCTGCAAATTTCTCGGGGCCTTTGGATGCTCTTGGCAGGGATCCCCCATTTTTACACCAAGCTCTGTCCTAGGGCAGCTACATCTTATCTGTCAAGCCCAGAGAAATGACACCACCTGCCCAAGGTCAGGGCTCCTCCATCCTTTTGTTTCCAATCAGCATTAACTATTACTCCACATTGCTTCAGAAATTCTAGTATCATTAAATATTTGAGCTGAGAAACCCCCCCTCCCTGGGCACAACCTCTGCTCTGAGAGAAGGAGAAGTACCTGCATCCCCCAACCCCCCATCCAGCATCCCTCAGAGCTGAAATACTTTTGTCTCCTGAACAGACAACAACGGGGAGACAAGGACAGCAAAATCACTTCTTGTTTTGTGAACTTTTGTCTCTTGTGCTTGAGAGACTGTCCTAATCTCCCCTGAACATGTTTTAGTGATAACATTTACTGCACTAGGACCAAAATGATTTTCTGTCACTTCTCATTCCAGTTCAATAAAAGTATAAGAGCTTTGTTTCTAACCTCTGTCATTTTTAATACAGTAAAATGGTTTAAAAAAAATGTAAAATTGAGTTCCATTTCCTACTGGACCAGCAAGCCCATGTTAGCTTCACTCTGATCCAATTTAAGGAGGGAGGGAAATAACAAAAAGATGCTTTGCTTTTCTTTTTTTTTTTTAAACCATAAGGAAACCGTCAAAAATTCTAATCTCACCAGATCAGGATGTGTCTTTAATCTCATGCTTTGATCATTTTCACTCTGGAAAAGCTTAAGCACAGAATGGAAGTTAGTTTTAAAATTTAATCAGGAGTGGAGGGGGGGGGAAGATGGTCTTGTTCTTATGGAAGATGAAAGAGTAATGATCTAATTCCTTCATCTGCCACTGACTGCATGCAAATCTTGAATAAATTACTTATCCTGAGATCTTAAAAGGCACCCACATATGATGCCACAGGATTTGCACTATGTTCACTTATAGAATCATAGAATGGTTTGAGTTAGAAGGGACCTTAAAGATCATCTAGTCCCAACCCCCCTGCATGGGCAGGGACACCTCCCACCACACCAGGTTGCTCCAAGCCCCATCCAACCTGCCCTTCAACACTTCCAGGGATGGGGCAGCCACAGCTTCTCTGGGCAGATTTCTTTCTTCCCCCCCACCCCACCCCCAGTGTGTAAGAGAGGGTGAGGGAAGGATGACTTTCAACATTTGTTTCCCCACCTCTTCCTGGAGGTCACTTCAGCCTTAGCCACTCAGCAGCTTACATTTTCCCCAATTTTTAGAGGTGGCCAGAATATTCTCTCATTCCTACATTATCCAAGAAATGCAACTATTTGGGCAAAAAGCCCATTTGGCTTCAACGGCCCAGGTAGCAAACACAGCAATGGATATATTTGAACTAGCTGTAATTCACATCCAATGGTTATAGCCTGAGAATAAAGCATCTTTCTGTGCAGCAGAGGAGCAGCAACTCCACTAGCAGGGGGAGGTTCCTTCTCCAAAGTACAGAGCTTGAGGCCAATTCTGATTTTCATTCCCAATTAAGACAGTTCTGACAAGCATGTTACACCTTGACCATGTCCTGACTCTGGGTGACAGGCAGTTACACAACATTTGGTTCTTTGGCTTTGCAGGAGGTTTACCTTAAAAGTTATAATCCCATCATTTCTCACATTTCATTTTAAAATATTGTAATTGCTCCATACACACACCCCCTTGAGCCAGACAGTATGAATTAGAAACCAGAAGCCTCATCCTTCCTCCACAGCATCTTGCTGTTGGGGGTTACGTGCCTTGGGATCAGGTTTGATGTTCTCATCTTTAATCAGCAATTTTTAGATATCACAACCACCAAGAGAAAAAGCTCCTCATTGATTTATTTTTTTTCCCAACCAGAAAGTCAGTAACTGGGAATATTTGGTCATGTCTTAACTGTGCCTATAAACACTTGATTAAAAAAAGGCTCCTATCCACCAGCTGTGGGTGCAATCCCCCAAGAGGAGAAGCAGTTAAAGCAAAGTAAATAGTTTTTAGCCAACTAAGAAGGTTCAGTTTACATCAGACCTTAAGAAAGTGGAGGGAAACAGAGGGGGAAATTCTTGTCAAGTGATTAAGTAACTTCAGCAAAATGAGCTCACAAAGGAATCTATGGAGAATTTTGATGCAATATGTAAAGCAAGGAACTAACCCCAAAATATCTGATTTCCATTACAAAGCCCAAGAAGGAGTGTTGTGCTGCCAACACCTTCACAAAAGACATCCTCGAAGCATTTCCCCTTCCTGGTTCACAGTGAACCACCCACCTCTCTCACCTCATTGGTGCATATTTTGGGGCCAGACAGGAAGAATTTACTCTGTTGAACACACAGTGTTTCTCATGATGTAGCCTTGGAGGTTACACACTCAACAAGCAAACATCAGAGGGGCTCCCTTTGCTGGAAATGTTTATGTTCTTTGCTCCTGAAAAACACAGAGCCCAGTTCTGATGCAGCAGCCTCCTAGTAGCAGTGTCTCCAACTGGACCCAATCAAAGTCACATCTCAACTGTGTAAACAGACCCCAGAGGGTGAGTTGTCATGAGGAGGAGGAGATGAAAATGCTGTTCTCATGCTGGAAAGGGAAACTGAGGCACGGAGCAGGCATGTTTGCCTGAAACCTCCTTCCCAACAGGAATCCTTAAGAGTCTTCAACCAGAACTAACCTTTCTCCATGTCTGGTCTGCTAGGACCAGAGCCTTCTGCTGCCTCCCACAGAGCCAGGACTTGGTCTTCAGAAGTGAAAGATGCTTCCAGGGCACACCAGGACCTTGATCACAGATCTTATCCCAGCACTGGTTTATAGCAGAAGCCAGATTGGAAGCAACCCCAAGAACATGAGTTTGAAAATAAGTTCTCCAAATCCTACCCTTCTCAGCCATCCTGTAGGATGGATCCACCTTCAACAAAGTAGGGTTTGCTTTTCATGGCTCTTTTACTCAACACCTGAAGACAGTGATGCTGCCAGGTCTGACCCAGCAGGACTCTGCTCCTTGCAGATGCAGAACTTCCAGCAAAGAAGCTACTTCAACACCCCTATCACCTCAGCATCAGCGTTTAAACCAGGGAAACCCAAAAATATCCCTTCTTGTTCCAACAGGAAGGGCAGATTAAGCCCTAGAAGACACAAGGATTCATTTCCCCCATGGGTCAATACTTTTCCTGCCACTCTGGATTTGCCCCTTTGGTATGAGCTCAGGACTCGTGTTTTCTTGGAGCACCAAGATGGTGTGTTTTTATTCCCACACTTCCAGCCTTCACCCAAGACTCAAGCAGCAGGCCTCTCGAGCACAGAGGGGTGCCACAAACCCCAGCACTGCACAGAAATCCAGTCAGACACAGGACAAACACACCCACTCCTCCCATCCACAACCTGAGCTCGCTGACCAGCCTCCACTGGAATCCTCCCAGCCCCATCTGGGGCTAGAAACTAAAATGTCTGTCTGAAATCTTACAGTCTGTATCATGCAGGGGGTCAAACTTGATGGTTATAATGGTCCCTTTGCAGCTCTGAAGTCTATAAAAGTCTAAACCCCACTTTCCTCTCAGACTCCATTTCAGCAGGAACCATAAAATAAAGTCAGGTTGCAATCAAATTTCCTGTATTTTCCTGTCCAATTAAGAACACTAATATCACCACAGATGTAATTAAATTAGATATTTCAAGACAGTCTAATTTGTTTGGTGCACAGGATTTGTTGGTTTTTAATGTTTGCAAAAAAAAAATTAAAAAAATCAATGCTGTACAAGATTTCAAGCAGGAGGAAAAAAAAAAAAGATGGAAATGGGATTGGGGAACTCACCATTAGCAAAGTCAGTTACAAACCACTTCAAATGCATTTCTCAGTTAAATGCTACAGAAGCAGCAGCTATGCAAAGACTCTGGTTACACAATTTCAATCATTTACAGTCCTCAGGTTTCAGATTAACAATGCATTCCCAAGGAAATGGATGGGGAAACAGGGGTAATTTTATCAGCTGGAATGGAAAATGATGCAAATTACTGAAAGGAGTCCAACCCAGAAGGCACCAAACTGCATTACTGGCAGAGGGAATGGCCACCTTCACCCCAGGTATAAAAGCAGGTAGGAGATGATCACAGCTGAATTGAATTTGTGCCCCTGCCACATCATATATTAGCACAGGAGAATTCCTCCCTCAGCACTCCCCAAAAGGAAGGGGGAGAAAAAAAAATCCCCTACTGAGATTACAGAATAAATTGGGAACATCCTAAAGGAAACTTTACCAGACTTTAAAAAGAAATAATCACTATGGTCAGTATTAAACCTGACTGTTGAGATGTGAAGGAATGCCTGTGCTCACCCACACCCGGGTGCAGCTGTACTGGGGCAGGGTGGTGGGGGCCTTTAGATCTCCATTAACACCAGCTGGTGCTGTGCACCCCAACCTGTCCCCAAGGCAGTGCTCCCCCCTCCTCAGCAGGGCCATCTCCCCCACCCCCCCAAAGCAAAAACAACTTCAGGAGCTCAAGGATTAAAAAAATGCAAATCCAATCCCTGCTAAGTCCTTCTGAAGTCCCTGTCACTTGCTTCTCTTTTTTTTTTTGCAGAACAAATCTGTATTTAATAGCCAAAGCAAGTGTGAATGAAATCCTGCTCAGCAAGATCCTTGCCTTGCTGAGCAAATAAATTTCAGCTCTCTGAAGAACATGAAGGAGGAGAACAGCACTTTGGCTAATTAAGGACAATGTGGTGGGGCTACAGTCCAGCCCTGGCATTAATGTGCTGAGCTCAATTATCTGCCCATCAGGTCACATTCTTAAATTCCTTTTTATCTTGGTATCACACGTTATTCAGCATAATGAGTTTAATATTGGGAGGAATTACAGGCAGTGCATTTACACTAATGAAGCAAAATTACCCTGAAATGGCATTTTCTTTAATTCCAATCTTCAAACTTTAAAATAAGGTTGAAAATAGAAGTAATAAATGTAGTTAATATGGTTAGAAGTGTATTAAACCAGGTCAAACACACTGCTTTGGACAAAACTGTGGATGTATCTCCATTAGAAACTTTCACAATCCTGCAATACTTTGCCACAGAAAGGAGCAAGTTCGACCTGGTAATTAAGCAAAGTTCTCTTGGTGTTGAAGTATCTACAGTTCCACTACACCTGTAAACCAATAAAACCAGTAGCTTACTGGTTTGTGACAGTGTGTGTGAACCCCATGCTACATCAGCTCGCTGAGATTTGTAGCACAACCCCAAGGAAACCAGAGGCAGTTTCTGGGTTGCCTTTGCCCTTACACCTCCATTTGGGGTCAAACCACCCTGGTTTAGCTCCAGGATTTCTTACACTGTTGGGACCAGATGTGGCAAAGCACCCAGCAGGAGCTAGGTGAGGGCATTACCTTAGTTTGTTCCCAAAAAAACCAGGTATTCCTGCAGCTCTGACTGAAGCAGAGTGTGGAAAAACACACCCAGGCACTGGGAGCACCCTCAGACCTCCTCTGCCTTCTGCATCTCCACACCAGGGGTGAGCAGTTCCCAAGCTCAGAGGTTGCATTTCATTTTCTGAACACCCACGTTGTGCAGAAGGCTCAAGGAGGCAGAGCCCAGCTCCTGGCTGAAAGCACAGGGCTGGTTTTTCACTGCAGAGTTAGAGGTTTCAGCCTCATCCTAGATTGAAGTTAGAGACCTAGACCACTTAACAGTTCAACTTGATCTTTCAGCACAGGTTTGGGAAAGACCTTGGCTTTGGCAGGCTCTTTAGCAGGCCAGGTCATCCCCTGGAGCTGTCTGATATGTGGGAAGTTTCACTGCAGAGCTAAAACACCACGTGCAGGCTTCTCCTCACTGGTAGCACAGTAGCAGTGTTGGGAATATTGCCAGAAACTTGAAGGAGGATTAGACAATTAGGCAGTAAAACAAGGTTTTGGGGGTTGTTACCCAGAGGTGAAGAGCCTGGTCTGTGCTGGAGCTCCTGCTGCTGGTAGGAATGTCAGAAAATGGTTCTGGGTATTAGTTATGAGTAGCAGGATTGGGCTTCAGGTTCACATCAGTGTTTTAGTCACAGCAGATCAAGTTCAAGGTAGAGTTTCAGTGTCTATTTTGGATTTCCTAGTGGGTGTATATGAGAAACTCAACATTCATTAAGCCCCTTTCTCTTCATTTCTGCTTTGATATACAACAGGTCTGCCTTGCCCTCCTTTTAGCACTATTACATTTCACCTCAGGGGGGAAAAAAAGTACTAAGAATTTGTTTCCATCAATGCAAACTTGCCTTCCTACAGGGAGCTGAAATGACTGGCTGACTCCAAGGAGATGGAAGAACTATTTATCTCCATATTTTTAAATAAATCCCATTCTCCCCAGCTCACCCCCTGCCACTGTAACTGCTCTAGAAATGTCAAAATGCTGAGGTGAGGTCATTTAACAGCAAGACAACTTTTTTTGTTGTTACTGCTCTTGCCAAAGGACAAGAATGGGCTTGTGTTCCTGAGTGGAGTCATGTGTCCGATTCATCCCAGGTGTCAGACAGCTGCTGGGCAGCCAGCTCTGCTGGGACACAGGGAACAGCAGCCACGTTCCCAAGGAACAACCTGAAACAAACTCAGCACCAACAGACCTAAAACAGAAGCAACCAACCTTTGGGGTTTCTGGAAGACAAGCAAAAGTCTTCCCCAGCACCACATCCTCCACCTACCCTCCCCCAAACCAAAGCTGCTTTGCAAAGTCGTTTTTATCCATTCCAAAGACTTTGGGGAGATCTAGGTTGGATATTAGGAAGAAATTGGCCCAGGTTGCCCAGAGAAGCTGTGGCTGCCCCATCCCTGGAAGTGTTGAAGGGCAGGTTGGATGGGGCTTGGAGCAACCTGATCTGGTGGGAGGTGTCCCTGCCCATGCAGGGGGGTTGGATCTAGATGATCTTTCAGGTCCCTTCCAACCCACACCATTCCCTGATTCTGTGACTACCAGCAAAACCAAAGACATTATTAGGAAAAAATTGCCAGGCCAAGATTTATATACAGGATGTGAGAATGTGGAATAGGATCCAAGTTAGTAGGAGTGTTTCAACACAGCAGTGCACTTTAAATAACCAAATGAATTCTGAAAGTAAAAGGGTGCAGGCACTCGTAACTCAGCTGTCTGGTGACAGCCTCCCCTCAGCCACTGCCTGCAACGCCCCCAACGTGGCTTCTCCAGCCAAAATCCCCCAGCCTGCCTTGGAAAAAAATGATGACCAGCAAAGGCAGAGCAGGGCCCACCTCCCGCACTGCTGGCGGCGAGACGGGAACAATATATCCTGCAGGTAGCACATGGAGACAAAGCCCAACCACTTGTTCACATTAAAGTCATCAGTGAAGCTCCTGGTGGGGAATGTTATGAGGCCATGGGGAGAGCAGCGATATAAAGACCTGACGGGCAAGTTCCAGGAACAGTTCTTGAGGCTGGCTCAGGATAATCATACTAGATGAAGCTCTTTCCCCTTTGGAGACATGTGTGTCTCTCCCCAGCAGTTGAGCAGTTTACTTATGTCCATTATGAACCCAAATAATGAAACCCCTACACGCCGTGTTGTGTTTCACCCTGCGAAGGGGGGAAGTGGAGAGGGGGGCTGGGGGGAGGCAGGAGCTTCCTGAAGACAAGGGCTGATGATTTCCTGAACACCCGCCACAGAAGCCACAGGAAGCTCCCCAAAGAGACAAACCCAGGCCTCAGCCCCAAGAGCAGGACCTGCTTAGATCCTTTCAAATAAAAAGATACAGCCATGGTTACAGTAATCTCCCACCACAAATCATTGCCTTAATGGCTCAGGTCAGAACAAGGACATCTGTATACTCTGTTCTTCTCACCCTTTCCAAATGCCACTGAGCAATAAAACACAAGTAGGAAGTCAGCAGTGCCCTCTAGTCTTTGCTCAAGGGTCTCACTTTCCCCTCCAGAAGTACCTACAATTTATTTTAATAAGCAACATGACTGAGACCCACATCTGAACCTGAGCATCCAGAAGGAATTTCCATATCACCCCTCCTCCTGATGCAAAGGCTGCTTCACCAGATCTGCTGGTTTGAGATGAAGTTGTTATAAAAACTTTGTCCCAAATTCTACATTTAGGCTGAGAAAGAGCTAAGAGCCAAGGCTGGGTTCTGCATCACAGCATCACTGTCTGCCCCAGGACCCTAAAAGCTGCTGCTTCTTGAGCAAGTCACCAAACCCACACACAACCTCTGGGAAGCCAGAGGCCCATGGTCTGATGGTAGCAGCATCATCTTTCCTCACTGCTCAAGACCTGTTCAGAACTCCAACAGCACATGAAGGCAGTCCACTTACTTCAGGAAGCAAGAACAATCCAGTGTTTCCAAGATTGCCAGCTGCCTCACACATTTATCAAGCTCCATGTTATTTTTAACTCATTAAAAACAGAGCTACAGTTGCATTACATGAAGAGAAAGAGTTGCCACTTCTAAAGTTGTGTGCTCTCAGGACAGTTGAACAAAAAAAATAGAGCTTAACTTGGTGTCTGAATACTTCAGGCTCACAATTCTGCTTGCTTAACTCTTTCCATCCAAGATCAATACCTGCCCACAAGTGGAAATCTCTGAAAGACCACATCAGTCTGTTAGAAACATGCAACCAATCCCTTGCTTCTTATTCCAGGACACTGTTATACACACACACCCTTCTTCCATTAGGTAAGCTGCAGCCCCATTTTTTCCCATCCTCTGCATTCAGCTTGTTTCAATTATTCAGGGCAACCCAGGCTGATAATTACACAGTCCCGAGTTGCTGAGTAAAACTGATGCTTAATTAGCCAGCAGGAAAGATCGATTAAGATACAGCAGGGCATCTTGCAAAGTTCTTCAGTGGGACTGCAGGGAATAGAGTCTGGCTGTGCCCTTCCAAAGGATGAAATTCTCCATTTCTCAGGGACTCGACAGCAGTTTTAGTTAAACTGGATGCTTAGATCAGTCAGCCACCCTGAGCTTTATTGTCAGGTCTTACCATCAAGTGATACAACTCATATCTTATAATTAAAGCATTAACAGCAAGCCCTGGATCCCATTTCTAGCCAACAATGCAATGCAGCTGAGGCTGAAAATTTTGTTCAAGCCTCCAGCAACCTGTTTTCTGTTTATGTTCCTGGATTTTCCCCCAGCACAATAGAACAATCTTTGCTTACTTCACTCACTGATCAAAATTATGCAGCTTCACAACCTCATGCAAGACTTGAACAGTCCAGAGGAGAGGAGATTTTGGACCCTGAGTCAGAGCTGGGTTTCAGTTCAGGCACTCCTCTTCATTCCTTTGTACTGTTTCAAAGCCCAGGTAACATATATGAGTTGAGGATCCACTTGGGAAATACTTCCAGCAGCAAGTCAGCAGCACAAACCTCTGCTCACTGTAGTGATTTACCCACACACCTAAATGATGGATTTTTTCCCCCCCACAAAATCCTCTCTAGCACAAGGGAGAAGGAGACGTATGCAAAGAGCTGTACAGACACAGCTCAAGGCATTTTTTTTTTTTACTTTGACATACAAAACAAATCCCAAACACAAATCATGACAACTTTGTAGAGAGCCATAAAACTGGTTAAATTAGCATACAAACCAGTGTGCACTCTCATGTTACACCAAGCCCAGAGTGTTCATCAGCTTTCAAATCATAGGCCAATTGTCCAGCTAGGTCAATACACGTGGTACCCCAAGGTGGGACATGATTCTGAAGCACTTTCATTAGAAACTAAAGCAAACAACACAAACCTGGCTTTGACTTGCTGGAAGCCAAAGAGGATCGCATCCCTCTGCCCCCTTGCTTTAGCAGTCAAGTTTTCATTCTGCAGCCCATCTGCCAGGTACTCTTCAACATCTGGGAAAGGAAGAATTACAGGTTAAAACCCACAGCAGAGATGCCTGTTCTTGGCTAAGAAAACTAGACCTGGCCCTGCACTGAGAATCCCTCAAGGTACCAAGCAGTCTGATCTAGAAACACGAGTCAGCCTGAAGACTTCATTTGGAGAAGTGAAGATGTTGAAGTGATGTCAGATAGAACAGGATCTAAATATTCCATGTGATTGCAGAGCTGCTGTCCAAGGCATCTGCAAAGAAACCACCAAGCAGAAGAAAGGAAGAGAAAGGTGAAGCAAAACAGGGATTAATCTATGGGACCACATACAATTCCACCTGCCTCTTTGCTGCCCTAAACTCAAAATCTGCTGCTGGGAAAGGACTTTGGCATTAAGCAGGGACACAGAAGAATTGGTTGTTGCATTCAAAGGAGGATCCAAAGCGTTTTAAAATGGCAGTGCAAAATATCCATGGACACTTCAAGGAAACCCTAACGTGGTTTTCACAAGGATGGTCTGCGTAAAGGACAAGCACCAAAAACAGGTAGGTTATGCACTTCATCACAACATGGTTTCTCCTACAAGGTTATTGCTGAAATGCTACACCCCATGCTTGCTCAACAGAGACAGCTAGACAAAAGTAAATACTGTATTCTCTCACCTGGAAGCCCCATATATATGCAGAAATTTAACCTGAGCTGGAAGATAAAGGGATTGTGTGTCTTCTGTTTGCATAAATATTTATGTTCTTTACAGAAACCTCAAAAAAAGTCTCAGCAAACAAAACTGTTCCAATCACACCTGCTTTGCAGAGAATATAGTCCTTGTACTTCAGCAGCATTACTGCCAGTTTCCCCTAGCAGAGAAGAGATTGGCTCCAAAGCTGTGGTGTTGTACATCCACAGACCTCTCCAACCTTCCACTCGTGCCCCATACTGTGACACTAATGTCAGTTTAATATCCTGCTTGCAAGACTTTCAGCTCCTTATGCTTCAGCTGCCAGTACAACAGCCAGCACACTTAGCACACCCCAGGAACCTGCACAGCTCCTCAAAAATGGCTCCTCCACCTGCAAGCACATCTCAAGATCAAAATGCCACAAGAGAAATTAATACCTGTTTTTCTGTTAAAATCACAAGCCCTCGTTTCTTGTTCTTGCCTACTCATGGCACACTCAAGACAGGTTTGGGAGGGGAAGAAAAAAGCTCTTTAAAAGTGAAGAGCGTAAGGAAGGACATGGAGGGGGACAAAGCAAGCCCCTGGAGTAGGGCTCTCTTCCCACCTGCTCTTCAGAGCAGCAGATGGACAGGACCAGGGAGACCCAACCCTGCCCACAGTAACCTCAGAGAGGAGAGGTTAATCCAGATCGTAACACTTGTTTGCAAACAGTTCTCCTTTCTGGATTTATTCAGCTGCAAACCCCAGTTTCCATGGGAGCACTCACTAATAAGCACATTCCAGCCAAGTGCTTACACCTCCAAGCCCTCACTAGCTCCTTACCCCATCTCCCTGCTTTTCCTCCTACCAGGAGGGCTCCTGACCCACAAGGTCTGAGCCAGCTGTTCCTCACACCTGGGAACACCACCTCATAGCCCAGATACAGCCCTTTAAAGCCTGAATATAGCAGTGAGATCCCCCAGCACATCCCTGGGCCGTGGGGACACACAGTCACCAGACCTCAGCAGAGGGGCAGTGACATTAATTCACTCTCAAACCCACACCTACATCCAGCACCAGCTTCTGCTGGTTCACTGCTAGTAACTTAGCCCTAGGTGGCCTGCCCAGAATAACAGTAAGGCTTTGCCAGAGCTGTGAGTGAAGCTTTCTAAATCCAAGGCCAATCCTGTAATCCTGAGGCTAAATTCCATTTTCAGTCCACCTCTGTGCAGATTTAACTGCACATCTAAGGTACAGCACCAGCTTCTGACAAGCCCAACAATGCTGAGGCTTACACCACTTACAAATTACACAGAAAGTACCCAAGTACATATATCTAAGCACAAAGGATATATCATGCTCTGAGGAGCTTACTGCTTAAGAACAGATGAGGCTAAGGGGACAATTTATTATATCCAAACCAGCATAAAAACAGCACAGTAGAAACGGGTCAGCAAGAAAAACTACACCCAGGCTGTATTTCCACAGTGAAAGAGAACAAGCAAGAAAAAACAAACTGCTCCCAGAACTTGTGCAAATATCAGCTGCATCCCTCTGTCATTTTTAAAGGCAGATTAGCTCCATGAGTATGTGATTAGCTCTAATATGGTATTTACTTACTGGGATGTCAGCACAGATCAGCTGCTGGATAAGTTATAGTAGGACTCAGGTCACTTCTGCAAAGCAGGCAGAGCCCCTTTCAGAGCCAGCCACTATGTTTATAGCAGCAGGAAATGAAAAAGAAAGCCTAACCATAAACTCTCAAAGTGGATCAGGAAGAGCAATATGTAAGCAGCTCCAGAGTAAATCACCCTAATGTTAGTTTTACTGCTTGTCAGTAACATTATATTCTTGATGTTTATAGATTGCTCTCTGCGATCCACTCTGAAAGTTTACAGGACTCTCCTTTTCATTTCCTGCAGCTAAAAAGGTAAGAAGGGGGGAAAAAACTATAGTTGAGATTTCATCAAGTGTTTCAGGGGAGTTTCTAGAGGCTATTGCAGTTATCCACTTTAATCCTGCAGGAGATGCACAGCATCATAAGAGTTATGTCACAGCCACTGAAGTCTAGGTAGTAAATAACCTTTTAACTGCAGCACTAAATTCTAGGAGTTAATCAGCACTCAATGAACAGAGCTGAAAGGTATTAAGGTGCCATGTGTATTCTCTCCATGCACACACACATTCTCTTGATTTTTGCTCTTTTCTGCTCCTGTGCCATCAGAAGGCTGCCTACAGGAACCCCACACTCCAAGCACAGAGGCACTAGTCCCACAGAATCACAACGTTTTAGCCCTGCAAGATAATGCTGAGCCAACCAGTCTTCTCCAGCACTACTTTGATGCTTCACACAATCCCTCCTGCAGTTTATCACCTCAGATGGCTGGGAAGAATTAGTTTAAAAAAGTTTAGGACACCTATCAACACAGAGAGTGCAGATACCTTGAGCTTCCGTGAGACTGCATTAATATTTCCAGGATGCATCCCAAGACAGCCAGGGATTTGGAAGGCTAGTTCTATCATCCCCTGTCCCACTTGTCAAAATAAAAGCCGTGAGCCATCACACACTGTGTTTCTTGACTTTTCTGCAGGCTCAAAAGAAGGATGGATTAATTGTGAAACAACATTTTTCAGAGGACATTTCCTGCTCTTGTAGGGCTGAGGCAGAAAAACCTTGAGACCTGGAGCAATCTTCATCCATCCTCCTGCAATGGACCGAATGGGATGTTCTCCCCCATGCAATGGACAGTAGGGAACTGGGAGCAGATCCCAGGACTCAACCCTGAATGTCCTGGTGATTTCTGGAGCTACTCATGTTGTTACATCAATGCTGACTGTGGCTCCCTTGCCCTCCCAAAACAGGGCACTATTTTGTTTGTTTTTAAAGCAGCATTTTGAGGCTACTTGCCTCGCAATTAGTAGCCACCAGCTTGGTTCACTTGTGCAGGTGCAGGCACAGGCTCCCAGCTCAGCACCTGCTCTGTCCCTCCTGCTTCCCAAACCCCAGCAAGAAAATGCCTTTCCAGACCTAGCACCTGAAAGGAAGAGGATCAAGCAAGGCAGGCAAAGGGAAGATAATCAGACTGCCAAGCTGCCTTTGCTTCCACAAACAGAAGCAGCAGCCCTGGGTTTGTCAGAGATATATCACATTTTTTAAGACCACCATTCTCAGCCTTCAGAAGAAATTTGTGCTGAACATTTCACCATCTTAAGCAAAAGCCGTTTGAAAAGGGACCTGACTGAGCCAAAAGTGAAACCTCTGTGCATTTAACTGACAACGGTGTGTTAATGAGACCCTGGGTTGCT
This sequence comes from Hemiprocne comata, assembly GCA_020745705.1. Lineage (NCBI taxonomy): Eukaryota > Metazoa > Chordata > Aves > Apodiformes > Apodidae > Hemiprocne > Hemiprocne comata. The sequence goes on along the minus strand of CM036609.1, from coordinate 4,859,223 downwards.
TATTTGCAAGGTGGAACTTAAAGTAACATAATTGCTGCAACCACACAAGCATTTTTAAGTGGTGCAGGATTGCAAGGTGGAGAGAACAGAAGTACTGTGTTGGCTTTCAACCTCTGCAACCTCAGAGATGTCTCGTGTGATAACAACACAAACGTTAGCAGCTTTTGTGCTTCAAAAACGGTCCTGTGCTACAGACCAAACTTTAACAAAAGGAAGCAGATGTTCTTGCCCATACCTCAGTACAGCTTTCCTCCTCCATTATCAACTTTATTTTAAAGACAAGAATTCTTGCAGTAATGCAGCTTGCAAACACTGTAATAGCTTCAGCTCCTTCCAGCCTGTGGAGCTAGAAGCCTCCTCAGCCACTGGAAGGCCTCAAGACTGTATAGATTGTTAAGACACGGCAAGTTTGATACAGAGGTATGTGACATGCAATTAATCTCCATTCATAGCCTGCTATACTTGTCAGCAAACAAAGGCTGTGCTTTAGAAGGAGATCTGAAGCCTTCAATTAAAAACAGTCAGCTAACAAGAAAATAATCTAAGTTAAAGGAAGGTGGCAGGTGCAGAAATGAGTTGTTTACAAAAGTGTCAGCACTGAACAATAAAGTGCTGCACATCAAAAACCTGAAAGGGTGAACTCCACTGAAGCCCCCGTGATTAAAAAACAGAGGAGAAAATTTACACCTACATCTGGGGGAAGACACAAAGTATTTGGGAGGAAGCTTTGATGGGCTTGGAGGCTGCACACTCACTCTCTCAGACTGACAGATCCCAGGACTGGAAGTTATCCCATGTCTCAGAGGGGAAGGGACCGGTGCTCTGTGCTGCCAGGAGCCATCGGGACAGGAAACAAGAGGTCAGGGAGGCTGGAGGCAGCCGGGGCCAGCCCAGAGCACAAGGGCTCCCAGCAGTGAGCAGCAAGATGCTGACGACTCCTTCCCACCACCCACCCACGGCTGGGGCAGCAGGACGTCTCAGCACCACGTGCAGGGTTCTCAGCCACGGGCTAAGGCAACAGCTGCTGCTGGAGGGTTATTTATGGGGCAGTTGGAACGTGGTCACCTCTGCATGGCCCTTCTCTCCCTGAGCCTTTGCTCACCACACCACGGGGTCAGCAATGGTTGCGAAGGTCTGTGAAGAACCTGTGTTTGTGCAGCATATTTTGACAGAAGAGTTGAGCCTGGTTCCTGCTTGGCTGACCCACCACTTCAGTGACTGGAGATGTTGCAGTTTGAGTTTGTGAAGAAAGCCAGGAAAAACAACTTCAGAAGCATCCCACCCATCTTACACACACAGGAGGAAACACTGTCAGCAACCAGCACATCCACTCGGCAGCTGAGCCCTCGGGTCACACTCAAATTATCAAGCAGAGGGGGGGGCTTGAGGCCAGCACTGCTCTGAGCTGTGCCCCCATTCTCTATGGGGTTGACTCTCTCCTGAGGATGCCCCCACACCAAGCCAGCTTGCTCACCACATCCCCAGTGAGATGCACAACATCTACAGCCAGGAGACACCACAATCAGACACATCAAGAGCCTGCTGAGGGGGCTCCCTGCAGCACACAAGCTTCTTTTACCCTTTGTACCTGCACCTCCCCAATGCAATGCATAACATCTGCAGGCAGGAGACACCACAATCAGACACATCAAAAGCCAGCTGAGATGGCTCCCTGCAGCACACAGGCTTCTTCTACCCTTCGTACCTGCTCCCTTGGTGGAGCCTTACTGAAAGCTCACAGTGGGGACATGTTTTGAGTGTGCCAGAAGACACTCCTCAGTCTTGCATACACTCTCTTCTCCTTACACAGAGTCTAGGACCACCAGAGAGCTTCTCCACTCCTAACACAGGCATGGATGCACCTGCCATCTCCTCAGCACAGGAAGAGAACCCCAAAAACACCAGAAGAGACAGCCATGTCCCCTGCACTCTCATTTGGGGTAGAGGCAGGGAAGGCATACACAACCTGAGGACCCCAAAACCACCAGCCTTAGAGAAGAAGCAGCTCCTCCAGTCCTTCCACTCCCCCCTGCCTCAGCACAGCAAGATGCCTTTCAGCTTCTTCCCCTGCAACCACAACAGATTTCCCCCCTGAAGCAGAAGGGGAGCAAGGAGGAATTTGTGGTTACCTTCTAGAAGCTTCTGAATCTCTTCTGGGATCATGATACCTGCTACGTCCTTTCCAGAGATCAAACCTGCTACTACTGCTCCTGTCCCCCAGGGGCAGGGACAAAGGAAGCAGAGAGGGTGGGGACACCCCAAAAAAAAGGTATGAGGAACTGCCAGGCTCACACTCAGATGCTTCTTCCTCTTCCAGCCACAGCCAGGTCAACCTATCTCCTTATAAGCAGCTCCCCTGGACACTGAGCACCTTGATGATCCCGAGAACCTGAGCTCCAGCCAATAAGCTGCAAAAGTGGCTACCCCCCCACCCCCCCCAGCAACAGCACAGCTGCCCTGCCCTCCTGCCTGTTAACCTGGTGGCACTTAGGGGTGCATCATTACCACCCAACTCAGTGCAGCTGCTGGAGGGCAGAGCCACGAGCTCAGCGGCCATTGATTGGACCTCTTGTGTTCCTAACACAAGAGTTGGGGGTTGGATTTGTTCCAGGCAAAAAGCAAGCTCCCTCTTCTTACACCCAGGGGAGGAGGATGATACTTGGCTGGTCTGCAATAAAACTTCCCCTCGTCCTACATCCTGCAGAGGAAGGGGGCTAGATTGCAATACCCAGTCATATTTCTGTGTCTTGCCCAGAGAAATAACAGGGTTGTGCTCTTTAACTTGCTTTATGACAGGCAATAAATGCAAACTGCACTCCACAAAACAGCAATGGCATCGTATTCCATTAACCCCCAGCCCTGCCTCTGCTCCTCTCCTATCTAACTGAATTAGCACATGCTGACTAAGAAAATACCACAATTCTTCTTCATTCTTGCATTCCCAAATTTTAGGCTCAATAGTGACAAATCCAAAGACTGCCTTCTTCATCTGAAGCTCATCAATTATTCTAAAGACCAGTTTAAAATTTCCCACAGGTTAAGTGTACAGAATCCAGTCCTTCCTTTGCAATATCCTGGTATTAAACAAATGTTTAGTATTATAGCACATAGAAAAGGTTATTCCGAACATGCTTGCCACTTCTACTTTGCTGGTATTTTATGCCTGGCATGTGACCTTTAATTACATTTAATTACATAGCAAATGGTGGAGATAGCAAAAAAGGATGCAATCCAGCTGTGTTGGCCACAAATACAGAACCACATGGCTTCATGGAAGTTGGTGCTTCCTGCTTTCAGCAAGGGCACAGCACAGCTCCTGAGAGTGGAGAACCAGGGCTGTGCACCAAGGTGTACCCTGTGTAGGTAAGAGATGCTCCTCCATTTGCTCTCAGCTGCCAACATGCTTTGTCACCCACTTTCTGAGATGGGAGGGAAGCAAGAGAAAAGACTCTGTTATGCTTTTAGTTGCTGGGTACAAATCAGATAAAGAACAGGTAGAGGATGAAGCCCAGTGCTTGTGTTTTGGGGTTTGGGTGTGTGCTGCAATTCTGGTGTGTTATCTGCAATGTAGAGAGTGAAGGGGAAACTCCCCAAAGCAGCTGCAAGGTTCTTTGGGGACTTTTTAGTTGAAATATCATAGAAATTTAGTTGAAATATCATCTTGGTTGGAAAAGACTTTTTAAGATCAAGTCCAACTGTTAACAAAGCACATTGCAAAATGTACCACTAAACCATGTCACTCAGCACCACATCTACGTGTCTTTTAAACACCTGCAGGGATGGTGACTCCACCACCTCCCTGGACAGCCTGTGCCAGGGCCTGACAACTCTTTCAGTGAACAATTTTTTCCTACTATCTGATCTAAACCTCTCCTGGCATAAATATGCATGTTTATGCATGGGCACAACACCTCAGTAGCTCATATGTAAATACCACTTGTCAGGAAGGGATGGCTTTAGAGGAGAAGTGGAGATACCGTGACCATGAACATGTCTAATGTGAGCAGCTGATTTACCAGAGAGGGAATGTGGCAGTTTTCTGTTTAGAGTCTCTCCACCTGGCAATGCTGCAGTAGCAGCTGCCATTTGGGGTTTAGTTGCAGAGAAGAGAAGGCAGTGTGTTTTCTTTCCTGCTTAGAGAGGCTCAATTGCTCTCCAGATCTGGGAACAGAAGCCCACCACCACTTCTGATTTGTCACTTGCCTGTGCTCTGCACGCACGTGTAATTTCAGAACAACCTGGAGACAGACTTCGTGTCTGACGTTACCACTCCAGACCTTACAGGTTTCTTACTCAGTTCTCTCAGTTTCTGTCCTTCTCCCTTTACCTCCTCTCAATGGGCTCACCCAGATGGAGAGCACCACGGCAGCAGATCCTTGATTTTAGGACAACATGTACAAGAAATAGCTCTGCGGGGGATGCAGAAGTCTGAAAGCACAGGAAACGTGGCTGCAGTTCAGAGGGCCTTGCAGGGGAGATTGTCTGGCTAGAAAGCTACAAAGCAGTAGCCTTCCCCATCACATCTCCTAGTCAGGATTTTGAAAACTGAGTCTCCTGTGGGAACAAAACATGAATCTCTGCTAGCTGCCTATGGCTTCTGACACGTTTGAGTGGTTCTGATTGCATGCAAGGAACAGTGTGTAGGTGGGTGTGGACAGTGGATGGATCTGTGTACGTGTTCTCACCTAGAGCTGTTTAGGGATAAATATGTAAACAGTTCTGTGCAGAAATCCTGATCAGTTCATTGCAGACTACAAATAAAAAACAGCTGCTTGCTGAGACTGACTAAGTTTAAAAATGAGTTTATAAAGGAATGAACTAGGTCCCTTAGATGGAGGAAACTGCTTTCAGATATGCCAGAAAGATCAATAAAACCTGATCAATGCAAATCTCAGAGGAAGAAATGTTCATGCAACTGCAAAGAAAAGGGTCATCTCACCCATATTCTGCATTTCACATATTAGTCTGAAAGCAGAGTATTGTGAAGAGGGAACTAGAAGATACCTGGTGAGTGAGTCTTGCACAAGAATTAAACTGATTTATAATATTTAGTGTCTGAAAGAACTCTTTCCATATGTAGAGCTAGCAGTGACTTGCTTTGCACGTGTTTTGTGTGGTTTCCTTCCCTTTGCTGCCCTGGGTGTGATCACTGCTTAAGAGCATATGGGGATTCCACCCAACAAATGTGCTGCTGTTGCAGTGTTTCTGGCATCAGTAAAGCTCTAGACTGCTCAACTTCTGAGCTGTATTGCACTTGGGATTTTTGCTCTTTTGCTGCAGATCTGAAGGTTGTCATAGGGCATTAAAATCAGCATCATGTGTAGAGGCTGGCACTCTTGCACCCTGGCTGCTTTTGGAGCACACATCCATCCCATGGTCCTGACAAACAGAGACAGGACCCAGCACCTAGAATGCTCCCCTCAGGTCCTACAGGAAGATTTTGTTAAGACCAGGTGGACAGTGCAGCAGCTGCTGTTATTATTACATCCATTTTGCTGAGAAACACTGAGGCATGGAGCCTCAGCTGCCATGGAGACATTGGTGCTATTACCCCAAGCCTCAGCACCAGCCGAGCCTTCTCCTCAACCTTCTGCACCTGCAGCCAGAGCCCGGCAGACTGACTCCCAGGCAAATGACCTTTATTTTCTTGCCTTTTTTCCTTGCCACTTTCATTTTTGACTGTGTGAATAGGTTACTAATTTACTTGTGGTCAGCTGGGAAGGAGATGGGGGAGTCTGGCAGTGACTGGCAACTTCCACTGCACCCTTGCTCTGTAGCATCAAGCTTTATGGGCTCTAGATGTAAAGCTGCCTCCCTACATGATAAAAGCCCCACCTTAATCATTTTAGGTCCCAAGTTCAGCAGACAGGCTCTCTCCTAATGATATTCTGTTAAATGGACAAATTCCTTTGAAGGCTTGTCTTGCTTTGAAATCCAATTTCACAGGAAGCCAGATGCGATTGGCTGTAGCTATGGAAACAAAGCCGGGCAGCCCGAGAGGAGCTGAGCGGTGCAAGGTAAAGTGTGAGAGCGGAGCCCTTCCCTGCGCTGTCGGAAATATCAAAGGATCTGGAGAGGTTGGCAGGAGACGTGTCCCTGTTAGGGGCTGTTCTGTGTGGCTGGGTACCAGCGCTGTCAGTGGAGGTAAGCAGCCAGCTGGGCTGTCATGCAGCCTGAAGTGGAGCTGAAGGCACAAAACCGGGGGGTTTGTCTGCCCCCTCCCTGCTCCTCCAGCACATCAGGAGCTCAGCCTTCCCCTCCCTGCCATTCGGAAAGGTTAACAACAAAAGGGTAACAAGGTTAAACCACAAAGCCCTGGCTGATAACAGCCCTTTCAAGCAGCTGCACTGAAATTAATCTGAAACTTGGAGTAATTAGATAAGATAAGGATGTGTGCATGCTCGTGCGGGCACACGCTGACCCTGGGACACCCATTCCACAAAGGAGGTGGAGGATCACAGGCTTCATTAAACTGGATCAGGTTATTTGTTCACCTAGTCTGGTGCTGCAGCACTGAAAGTACATTTCCAGCCCCTTTATTCATCTTGCTCGATATCCCTGGATAGTGCACTGACTTGCCCTTTTGTCCTCTCTTCCCAGTACTGTAGCTCCTGCCAATTCAGAGCAGACTGTAATTCCTGCTTTTTCTGAGCAGATGCTAGTCCATCCATTTCTGTATCACAGCTCCTGCCATTCCTGGGCAAATTGTTGGGCCACTGGGTGTCATTTGCTGCTTCTGACAGTGACCAACAACTCAGTATAAAGGCAACTTTCCAATCTGGTAATGCACCTGACTGCTTGAATAATGTCTCCTGGTTTACTAATCAGCTATGCCATGCTAATGCTCTGCTGTAATCCCAGGGTTTACATGCTTCTGTCATTTGCATTGTCCAACAGCTCGTGTATCTTTTCCTGTGACTAAGTCACTCAGTTAGAGGTTGGTTGCAGTTCTCATACCTCTTTAATTTTTGTAAGCTGAGTGGTCCTCAGTTGTCTTCATAACTCGACCCTGCACCTCTGCTTCACAAGGGCTTGCAGGTCACCGTTCATCAGTTTCTGAAGCCAAAGAGAAACAAAAATATGTCAGCAGCTCTGAGTTATGGTAAACAGGTCTGGTCCCAAAGCAAAACTAAATGACTGGACCTTGCTCCTGGCTTGGACTGCCAGACTCTGGATTCATTTACCTTCCAGACGTGCTGCAGTTTCTCTGCTGTGAAGGCTTCTCAGAAGCAAGCAGGTATGTTGTGCTGTATTTATTAGAAGATCCGGGAACATATAGGAACTGGTTTTTATCACCCCAACACATTCGTTCCAGCAGGACCCCATTGGAATGTTTCACTAGCACACAAACCCCTGAGAGGGTTTCTAGTCTGACCAGACAAGTAGAGAAGAGAAACATAAGAACATCTCCAGAGATGACCCTGGGAAAAGAAACAGGAGTGTTGGTGCCTGGGCTAGTGCTCAGGGTACCCAGGCCCCTACTGCCACTCCAACAGTGGCACTTTGTGCACAGCACCCAGGGCTGGAAAGGCAAAGATGTCATTAGCAGAGAGGCAGGAAGGAAGCTCAGTGTCTTACTCCAGGAATGAAGAGGCCCTGGTTTCCTCCCCTGCTTCATTCTTCCTGTGCAACACTTGGCTGCATGTCAAGCTCAAGCTCAAGTCCAGGCCTCAGTTTGGAGTCCAGATCCATCACCACATGGCTCCTGTGGACATGAGTCAGGGGAGTCCGGGCACACATTTCTTTTCCGTATGACACAAACATCCTCTCACCTTCAGGGGCAATGGACTCCACTGGTCCATCCACTCCTACATCTCCCTAGTGGAGGTGGCAAGTGGCTAGGAGGTCTGTCTCTGGGAGGACCCACAGTGATCAGTGGGGTGGAGGCAGTCTGTGAGGTGGCAGCACGGAGGAGGCATCTCCCAGCAGCAGGTTCTCAGAAAGCCTGTGATCCTAAAGCTAGGTGTGGAGAATGGATAACACCACTGCAGTCCTAAGCAGGACACAGCTCTGAGACAGCATTTCTACAGCCTCTGGCAAAAGCTGGCCAGCATCAGGAAGGGAAGGACACTCCAAAGGGAAGGACACTCCAAAGGGAAGGATTAGAAAGACAGGAAGCCAGGAACGAGCAGTGAGCTGAGCTCCTGTGGAGGCTGCTGTTCCTTAGGCTGACGGATGGGCCTCAGTTGAATGCAAAGGTGATATTGATCCCTTGCTGTTTGGTTACAATGTGTGATGGAGCTGCCCTCTGCCCTGTAGATGTGTTGTAGCACCTCTTCTCTTTCTCCCAATCCTCATCAAACTACTTTAATGACTCTTTTATTGACAACACTGACTCTTAATGAGGAGGACTGCCACACACTTCATTAAGGCTGCAGAGGGGACACTTCCTATAAGCAGCTAGGACCAAGGGCTGCCATCAAGGCTGAGGGAGAAGGATGGAGTTGAGGGAGGATCCATAGTTCTCTAGAGGAGGGAGAGCTCCCTGTCTGCTCCTGAGAAAGAACAAAGATTTAGGACAAAAGTCCACTTGATCTGAGAAGCAGTGGATTGAGGAAGGAGACAGCAGTCCTGGAGAAGAGCCTTGGTGGATGCAAAGGACAAGACATGAGAGTTCCTTGAATATTTCCTTGAATATTTCAGTTCAGGACGAAGATGAGAGATGAAAAAAGACTGGGTGGCTAATGGCTAAATCTAACCTTGATAATACCACAGTATGTCTGCACTGCTGTGGAGGGTGGTGATGGCAGCATGTGTCAGACACCCGTGAGCAGGAACACAGGCAGCAATGGGGTTCTGGCACCAGCACAATCTGCCAAACCGGTGTCACACAGTTGGCTCCTGGGCACAGAGCTCCGGGCTGCCAGAGCTCGGTTTAAAGCCAGTCCAGAGACATCTGTGGAGACATCAATCACATCATTACACATGGTGGTCCTGAGATTCCATGGACAGCTCAGTGACACCTCAGATTAAAACCAGACCGGCCATTTTGCGACGTTCTCTTCATTCTGGAAAAGAACCTAAAACCAGCACAAAAGAGAGATTTGGACTCAAGGATGTGGATGCAGAAGAGACTCAGATATGATGCTCTAATGCAGCCCTGCTTCTGCATTAACATCCATAAATCTCCATCCATCACACAGTTCTATTTCAATTATTGAGCCAATTTCCAGACACTTTTATGATGTATTGTTTGATTTTATTAACTGGAGTGAAGGTTTAAACTCACTGAATTCCCATAGTAATCTTGCCCTGTAACCCTACCCACCTTATCAAATCTTGCTTAATGAAATGCAGGCATCTGTCTTAATGGCTTTCAAACTATGCTATGTAGACTGACCCAGATGTTAGTTCATAAATAGGAATATTTGGAGGTGTTAAACAGGGTAGCTGGAGACAGAGGTAGGTCCCTGAAGTGATCTTTTCTCTTATGAAGAAATCAGTGGTATGGGAGAAATTACTATAAATCTTCATGAAGAAAAATGAGAGCCAGAGGCCTGGGGGATGGAAGCTCAGCACTGCAAGCAGCACAGCAATAGATCTGGCCAGACATCATTTCCTGGAGAAACTGATTGTTTTGGTAGAAATTTAAAAACCAAAGAAGGTTGACTTAGAGAACAAAATATTTATCTAAAGCATTTTGCCTGAGCACTAGGGGTGTTCTGCTGCATGGAAGTTGGAATCTGGGTGTTTCAGGCTCTATGGTCAGGCTGCCTTCCCTGTGCTACTTGAGCTGTCTTGGCAAAGGGAGAATCTCCTCAGGGGCCACAGCACGACCTGGAGAAACAGCCAAGGGGTGGAAAGGGGAGACCAGGGCCTGTGCAAATGATTACATGGAGTGCTGGGATTAAGTCTTATGTGATATGCTATGTAATAATAATTGCAAGTTGAAACACATTTTATTCCAGGGAATTGAGAGGATTTTATTGCTGAAGAAAAAAACCAAATCTTTAGAAAAAAAATATTTTTCCTTTAAAAAAACCACCTCATTCCTTTCTGCATTTTAAAAATAGCAAAAAGAAATCCAGGCAGTCTTGGAAGCAGCCCTGCAATGTGATGGACACAACACCAGGGGCTGGCTGCAAGTGTTCACTGCCTGCCTGTTCCTTCAAAGCAGTGCTGCTGAATAAGCCATGATTTTTGTCCCTCCAGGGTTTTTTACTGCCACACTGCATCATCTCAGCTCTTCAGCTTCTCCTTCCCCACAGCTGCTCCTGTTCCATACTCAGGAGAAAGCAAGAAAGAAAAACTGACAAGGCTGCTTGACAATCTGGTATTTAGTGTGACAGTTAAACTTAATGATATGGGAGGCATATTAGGCTGTATTACAAGCCCATTATCTGCGAGCTTGGATACTGGATGCATTACATTATTAATTAAACACAGAAATTACTACCGTTAGTTGGCGATCTTATCTGCTAAAAGAACTGGAAGGCAGAAGTATTCCCTAAATTCAAGAGCTTATTGTTTCATTCCTGTCATTTTATAAAACAGTTACCCTTCCGTTTCATGCTTGTCAAGCAATCAATGAATGTTTGTAAACTGCTTTGAGATCTTCCAGTGAATGATGCTGCAGTTTAGAAATGCAAAGTGTTGCTGCAGTTCATTCATTATGAAGTTAAAGGATAAAACTTGCAGATCCAAAAGAATTCGCCTTGAAAAGTACCCCAAACATTCGTGCAGCTGTTATTATGTTGCCCCCTTCTGCCAGATGCTTTAAATACTCTACTGTTAGGGACGAACCCAAACATCCCAGAGCTGCTCTCCAGGTGAAACCCTTGAGACATGTTTGAACTGCAGGCACTAATGCCCAGCTCTTATACTCTTCATATGCAGATTTCAGAACATTCCCAGTGCAAAAAGGAAATCTCTATTTCATGAAAGAGGAAACTGGCTGAAGGAAAGGAAGTGTCTTGTCTAAACACCTCCAGCCAGTGAAAGAATGAGGAGCAGAGCCCTCATCCTCTGAGTCTCAACCCAGGGCCCTTCCCACTAGCTCAATTCATTGCAAAGCTTAAAACTGGAGTCCCTTCTAGCAACTCCTGCTGCACCTGCAGGGGTGCAATTCTGCAAAGTGCTGGGCACTCTGGCCTCCTTCCAGTGCAACACTTAAGTATGTGATTAACTTCAAGCTTATTAATTGTCTAATTGAAAGCAGCAGAAATGGTACTTCAACAAGAAGATAGCACAGTTACCCTAATCAGTGGTCTCCACCTCAGGAAAGGGCAGACAACAAAAGCATCTGCACTAGGAGCCGTGTCACACCAGGCTCTGTCCATCGGTGACAAGAAGCAGAGGGTGGCACTTCCATAGCTCCCTCCACCTGTAACCTGAACTGTAACCTCTGGAGCTGCTCGTTTCTTCCACTGGCTGTAGAGGCCATCCATGCTGGAAACAGGAAGCACAGCCTCTCTGGCTGCTCTGCAGGCACAGCACAGACACTCGTGGGGTGAGTATTGAGCTGGGCTTCTCAGACAATAGCCCAGAGCTAGAACTGGATCACCAGCAAACTGTGCTCAGAGCCTGCTGCCCTCTCAAATGTGGGTGGTCTCCTGGGTTGCTGGGTAAGGGGCACATTTCAGACATCCTTACCATTCCCTACCCTGATAACCACCCAAGCTGAACTGTGGTTCCAGCTGTGAAGAAGCAGCTGACAATGCTGCAGATCTGACCTGCTTGCTGCTGAATGTTCCTGCTGGAATTACACAGTACATCTCTGTGAAGTTAACCAAGTTCCCCGTGGCAGAGTACAGCAACCAGCCCAGAGAAGCATCAGCCTTTACTGCAGTAGGACAACCTAGATAAACATTACAACTCCTTGTCTGGATCCAGCCTACCCCAATGATTTGGTCAAAGTCTGTAGAAGAGCTTGGAATCAAACTTGGGTCTCCTAAGTCCAGCTTCACTGTATCACTCTTACGGCAGGACTTCCTCTTTCATCCTTTTATCACTTCCAAGCAGATTCAGGCAGGTAAGGGATGGTAGTAACTTGTGTGAAGACTGTGGCCTTTCCTTTGAGTCACTGATGAGTGTAAACAGTGGCGTGTGCCTTTCGGAGTGGTTCCTCACACTGCAGATCTTTAGCCAGCTGAGTGCCCGATTATACCACTATATCTGAAAATCTGTTTTCCTTACTTCTCTCTTATCTCCTCCTGCTACTTTGTGCTGCACTTTTCTAAACTTCTGCAGCCCATTACTTTTAACCTCCAATCTCGGTTTCTCTTTCTACTCCAGATGGCATGGAGATTATTCAAGGTGAAAGAGCGGGCAGTGGAGAAACACCCTTCTTGGGTAGGGCTGGCTGTGGTGCTGCTGGGCTGTCCCATTCTCTCTCACTCTGCATTTACATAGCTTTGGGGGATGCACACTTTAAAGGCTATGGAGATGTAATCCACCAGGATTACAAGGGTTTACAATTCCAAATCAAAGCATTACAAAGGTCAGCTATCCAACCCAGAGCAAGCTGATCTGGGATTCCAGCTGATGCCTTTTCTTTCTCACCTCCTCCTGAACCAACTGATCTCTTAGTCATGGCTCTGCATCCTCTGTCTACAGCACTCACAGTAATCACTCTTGTGGTGCCTAAACAATAGATCTGTTACACTGCACTGGGCTCCAGGGGCTCCTGAGCTGGTATGCAAACTCTTATTCTTTGTACCACGATAGCTTTGTTGAATCCTTTCATAGTCCAGATTTGTGCTGGGATAGGCAAGCAGGGCTAAGAGACGTCCCAGAGAGCTTACAGTCCATGCATGAGGCAGGAGACAAGAGAGGGCAACAAAGAGATAGGACCTTAAGGGTGCAGGGGTGAGGGTTTAGCAGAAAATTCAGCTAGATGCCCTGGTCCCCAGTCTGTCCAGCTCCCTGGAAGCATCCCTGACTCCTCACACCACAAAGTACCCTTTATCTATCACTCAGTTTCTTGCTTCTAGCTCTTGAGTCCATCCCACTTGTTTCAGCCCTCCTTGCCACAGTTCACATTTTGTCACATCCTTCTGGTTAGGTAAATCCGTGACACACCTTTCTGCTGGTTCAATCATCATCACAGTGGTTCTCTTTATACCATACGCCTTAAAAATGTACATCTGCAGCTCCCACTCCCTGCTGTCTGTGGAGGGAGCCTGGATAACTGCCTGCAAACAGAACTTGCAGAAACTAATGTTCAGAGAGAGGAAGCCCACTTCCCTTGACCCACTGGAGATCACACAGAGAATCATGGAAGAGTCTGGAACTGAAGCAAGCTCATCTCACATCCCTACGAGTGCCTCCAGCTACAAACTTCCCCTTCTGTGGGGCACTGCTCTGGTGCCCAGCCACCTGCCCTTATCACCTCAAGTGCTTTTCTGCTGTAGTTTATCTCCTTTCATCCTGCCTCCATCAGCTAGTCCCCAGCTCCCAGCTCTCCTCTGTCTTCCACCAAACGATCAGAGAATCACGTCTGCAAGAAGAGCAGGGAGAGAGCAGGGCCTGGGTCTTGTGTCAGTTTTATTTACCTTCACTGCACTGCCTTCCATTGCTTAACAGAATAGTTTTATACCCGAGAAAATTGGAAGCTAAGTAGTTGCCTGTCAGGTAGTGTCTGTCGCCTGTGTGAGAAGCTGACATGGTAGTCAGCTACACTGTCAGCCACCTCCATGCCGAGCACCAGTCCTGGCCCCAGAGTCCTCCTGCTCCTGCTCTGTCTCTGTGCTGGTGTTTGTAACGTGCCACTGGGGACTCCCCTTGCACAGCAGCAAGCTGCAGCCCCCACTTCCCTCCATGTGCACTGCACACGCAGCAAGTTCACTAAAGAGAAGATGAAACTGCTGAGACACCAGAGCCCAGAGCTGGAGGAGGAATGAGCTTCCCAGTCAGGGGCCAAGGACCCCACCCATCTCCAGAGCAACAGCCCTGATGATTTCAGGGAACGCCACAGAATGATGCCAAGGGTACATTTAGTTCTGAATATACAGGAGAGAGATGGAGAAGAAAATTAAAACATTATTTCACATCAAGGCAGACTAGGAGTAAGAGTGTGTTTGGCACAGGAGAGACATGGGCTGGATGCCAAGACTGTTTTGGAAGGGGGGAATGGAAGGAGAAGGCTACTTGTATGGGTCCAGAAGAATGCTGTGCTTCATAATGAGTTTAATACACAAATTCCCTTCCCTATGCAGAAGAATTGCTTGGTAAAGATGAGTGAATGCTCCCCCTCTCCTTTTTTCCTCTTTTCTTCTTCTCCTTTCCTCCTGTTCTTTCTCTACCATCTTCTCAGTATCTTCCAGAATTTCCAGTTGAGATTACAAGGTGTTAAAGGGAGTGAAATGAATTTTGCCACTTGGCTGCTCATAAAGTTGGTGCCCTGGCTCTCGATATTACAGCTCCATAGCCTCTACCTTTAAATATCAGCCACCCACAGAAACAACCTGACTGTACATCGGCAGCAGGAGAGGTTTCCATGGTGACAGGATGCAGGTCACAACCTCTGTAAATGTAATCAGAGCACTGGGACTGCTGTGTGGAGACAGGTTTAATTTCTCCGTTAGTGGGAGCTCTGTGGTCCAACATGTACATAAGCTCTTCACATTGACAGACAACCTGTTATCTCCAGGATGGTCCTGCCTAGTGCCAGTCCTCTTGGGCACCTGCTGTCTCACCTTCATTTTTAAGCACAGACAGAGCAATTCCACCTGGGACCCAGCATGGCCCAACCTCCTCTGTTGTGGGCTTTGCAGAAGCCTTTTCATACCTTTTCAGCTGCCTTCTCTCCTTCCTGCTCCCTATCCCTCCCTGGCTGCCTGTGCAGCTGGAAGGTTGGAGGCTTAGCTTAGTCCCCTCCACTCCACATCTATCAGGTCTCTCATTCCTCCTCTGTCTGGATACACAGGTATTGCAGTGTAATGTGCCTGTCTCTGTGGTGCCTACATGCCAAGTGCAATACAGCAGGACAGACTAGCTCGGTGCTGCCTGGGAGCCAGACAACCTTTCAGCAGGGCAGGAGCATTTCTTATGGAATGGGATGCACAGGAGCTTTGTGGGAATGGACCCGGGGGCTTTTACCAAGCACACTGAAGAGCTACAAGAAGGGCATGTGCTGAGGATTTAGAAAGTCTGGGGCTACACACAGAATTTCTGGCTATTTGTGACATACACAGAAGCTGGGTGACATATGTTGAGTATTTCCAATAGTTCTCAGCTTTGTGCTTTTCCTTATCCTCCTTTTTCTGGCTGGCTGTCTGACATTGCAAGCCTCCATTTACCTGCTTGTACGATGCATAAGAACTGAACAGTTCCCATCTTCAAAGACAAAAGCAGCTGCTTGTGCCAAACTGTTTTAGTGATGCACAGTGTTTAATAAGCTTTAATTACTGGCTTCTGCTCTCTTACAAAGTTAAACCAAGAATATTTTAAGCCCAGCTTGTAAGAGTATTGGAGATCTCTGTTTTCTGAGTCAACAGTTTGCATGGATGACTTTGAAAGTCAAACAGCAATTACTGCTTTCTCTCCTGTGTATTTTTGCATTTGCAGTGAAGAGAAGTTAAAAGCTTCTCTCTGGCAGGAGCCACAGGCATTCAGGGTCAGCCCCTGAATGTCATCAGATCCACAGAGCTGCACAACAGGGGCAAGTTTGACAAATAATGGAAAAGAAGAGTTAAAGGACTTGATCATTCAGAGTTCATGCAAAATTGCCATCCTGCTGGAGCTTTGCAGCCTTTAATTTCAGATGAACTTTCACATGTAGTCAAACCTGTATTTGACTGGGCAGCTAATGTGGCATGCATGGATTCCTTGGAACTTGGCCTTTGAATCTTTGGCTGAGGGAATCCTTGAAAGCATTCAAGATTTTCAGCACGTGAACAAGTGTCCTAACCACTGGTTTGTGCTTCCCTTACCCTGGCAACAGGTACCAGCCATTCTTCAGCCCTTTACTTTCACTTCTCCTGCTGTGCCAGTCTTTTCCAAGTGCCATCACTGTGCTCAGGAGGGAATTCACTGAGTACATTCACATAAGTGCTCTTCAAGAGGAACTAATCGATTGCTAAAGACAAACCTCAGGAGCTGAAATCCCTCTGCCTGTCATCTCTATTATTTTTTTTGCCTCATCTGCCTCCACACTGTGCACGGACAGAGAATGGAAACTCTGCCAGGATCCTGTGCATCTCAGAGAATCCTGTCACCTGAAATATTATCCTGTCTAGTTGTGTGCAGCAGATACAGCGTTTCGCAGCAGCAGGCCTGAGTTGTCAGTCTGTCATGTGGATTGTTGTGTGCACACCCAGGTGTTGGTACGTACATGCCTGGGACAAATGTTAACCCAAAAGAGTGAGGTGAAACATTAGGTTAGACAGGTTAGACATTAGGAAGAAATTCTTTTGTGTGAGGGCGGTGAGACACAGGTTGGAACAGGTTGCCTAGGGAAGCTGTGGCTGCCCCATCCCTGGAAGTCGTCAAGGGCAGGTTGGATGGGGCTTGGAGCAACCCGGTCTGGTGGGAGGTGTCCCTGCCCATGCAGGGGGGGTTGGATCTAGATGATCTTTCAGGTCCCTTCCAACCCAAACCAGTCCATGATTCTATGAAACCATTGGGAGGAACTGTAGGTATCTGGCTTGCAAAAGCCTTTAGAAAGTAAGGAGGGAGAAACCAAAGTGAATAGGTTTGGGCTAGGGGAGGTTTTTTCCACCTTTGATCCTCAGATTGTCCTGTTCAGCTGAGTGGAATACAAAGCAAGGGTGTCTCGGAGCTCACACTTCACCTCAGCAGTGCAATCGACGGGAGAAGCAGTGAGCGAGACCGACAGACTGTCACTGGCAAAATGAACTGTCACCTCCCATTTTTCAGAGGCGCGGTGGGATGAATTGCGGCTTTGAACCATGTGGCCCGTTGCTGATTGAGTTCCGCTGTCTTAGAACCCCACTGAACAAGGCAAGTTCATTTCAGGCTGACGTTCCACTGCTTATCCATTTTGGAGCCAGTAAAATTAACCGCTTCAGAGCTGATTTCCCCCTTTTCTTCCCCTCCTACTCCCACCTTCCTAGTTTTGTACCTGGAGAGGTCAGCGAATAAATCTCCCAAAGCATCAAGTAAGATCTGTGTGGCCCAGAGGAGGTTTTAACAGAGGTGCTGCTCTTAAATGGTGCTGGTTCCAATGCACAGGTGGTCAGGTCGCCAATCTCTGGCAGACATTTGTCCACATCATAAAAAGCAAAGCAGAACTTGCTGCAGTTCAGCACAATTCAGTGTGCTTGGCAGCCTCTGAGGAGTCAGGGGGAATCCGAGTCCTGCACTGACAGCTGTGCTGGAGATCAGGATTGAGATGAATTGGAGTGGCTGTGGGAGAGGGCTGGAAATGGAAAGGCAGAGGATGTTCAGGGTCAGAAACAGATCCCTCACGGAGCTGTGTGAGACCAACAGTGCTAAAATATGAAAGACACTGTGAGCCAAGACTGCCTTCCCACAGCCATGCAGAGAGAGGTATGTGTGTCCCACCTGTTTGATCCAAACTGTATCCTCAGCCCCTTGCCAGCCTGTGATGTTCATTGCAGTCCTGACAATACCAGTTAGCTGTCCCTGGCATTACATTTTCTGTCTCTTCATTCCCTCAAAAATCAGTCCTAGTTCTCTGGCCTTTCTTCGCACTCAGAATTTACATACACCTGCCCTTCCTTTGCTTTCACATCATCCCTATCCTATCCTTATTTTCTGATATCACTTCTTTCAAATCTTTCTCCTTTCTCCCTCTATAATTATGCATCTGCTTCCAAGCCAACATTTTTGCCTTACAGAGCCTGTGACCAATATTGCCTTTGTCTTCAGCCTCCCCCTTGAAGTCTGTTTTTCCTATTTGACCTCTAAAGTTGGTCCTCATCAATTGTGTCTATGTATTCTTGCTGCTATCCAGTTGTCTCATGTCTTATTATTGTCTCAGGGCAAAGTCCTGAGGTCCATAATAGTCAGTATACAGGTGAAATTTGGTCTAGGATGGAGGAAGCCCTGAGGAATCAGCCTTAAGGCAAGATTCTGGAGGACTAGAATGATTCTCCTGCTTTGTGTTTTCATGAATTTGTGGATACAAATAGCATTCAATAGGGCAGGTCTTTTGCTCATGTAAATCAGGATCACTCCACACTAAGCAGCCCAGCTGGTGGTCAGCTATAATACACTCTGATTAAATTAATGTCTGCTGTAATTCTATTGGTATCTGGAGAAAAACCTGTTTTGTCAAGCATCATCCACTGCCACGTTCCTACCTGCACAAACAGCTTTAACACAGCATTTCTTCAGAGACTTTCTAAGCTGTTCTCAACCTGATTCCAGCCCTAGAAACAATCACTATTTCTCCCCTGAATACTTTGTCTTCTGTGCCCTAGACATTTTGGTAAGTGTGCAGAGCTGCAATGAGAGATGGATGAGCCACTGACAAGAGGGGCAGGAGAATTAGTTCCAATGGAAATAATTTAAGAAAAGCTTTATTCAAGATGTCCACGAGTGGGAAGCTCTGGGCCTGTGTCTCACCTTCCTACAGACTGAACAATCAGATGAAATATTAGCACCTTCCACATGTTAACACTACAGGATATCATCCATCTTCCTCACCAGTGGGAAGTGCTAGCTAGCACAGGCCTTTATGAAGCTGATTTCTATATTCCCTTATGCCAATCACAGCTTAGAAACTGTCTGAGTTTGTACCTTAGGAAAAGGGACTGTGAATCTGGGGAGGCAGCCCTCAGGCTAATGGCTGCCTCCCAGCTTTCTTTAAAATGCAGCTGTGCATTACCTCAACTAGCTTGAGCAACAGCAGCACTATAGTCTCTAAATCTTTACTGAATGAGCTGCAGTGGCAAAGCAGCTGAGAAAACTTGCTGTGCTGAGTCTCAGCTTAGAGGGGAACTTAAAGCTCCAGCAGCTGAGCACGTGTAGCCAGCTGATGTTTGGGCTGGGGAGTTGAAGTTTGCTGCTGAGGAAGGTAGTCATGATGCTCCCTCTGGAGAATGTTGGCTGCAGAATCTGGTCCTCTGTAGTCTGTGTGAGTAGGCTGGGACAGAACTGACAATGGTGACCACCTGGCAGGGGTATCTAGTGTGCAAGACTTGTGTTATTAGAAAGGGAAAACTTCTGTCAGAAATCCTCCCTTGATGGTTTCAGAAGGGCAGAAGCAAATAAGGACCCTCCACAGGGAGGAATAGCCACATCCCCCTTGCTTGTATTGCAGCAGTAATAAAACTGCAGCCACTAAACCGAGTCAGAGCACAAACCCACCTTCTGAGCAGCAGCTCTGCCACATTGCAGCTGAATATTTAAAATATGCAGACTCCTTCCATCCATCTTTCTTCAAGTAACCAAGTCCTTGGGTTTCTGCTGAAGCTCCCGGCTCATGAGGGACAGTTTGACTAATACAGCAATGGATAAAAGGTTTTTCCATGGTTTAAGTATTTATTCCTAATGCTGCCAGAGAGTGCTTTTTTTTTTTAAAGGGCAGCCCTGGGAGGCAAGATGCTTTAATATGAATCTTCTCTCCTCTGTCCAAAAAGAGCCTGCAGGATCAATGCTCATAACACTCCACAGAAATTAATGCCACTGTGTAAGGGCTTGTCTACACATGAGTTATCCCAGTGAGACATTCTGCTTTACATTTGCACCTTACTTTATTGCAGAATAAGTTTCATGTTGGACAAAAGGTCCCTTCATAAGAACATCATGTCTTTAGGGGAACAATTACCTAAACTTTAAAAGCTCATGGGTATTTTCTGACCATGTTCTAGTGCCCACAGGAGCCTGCATAAGGATTACGCTGACTTTAATGGTCATTGGACCAAGCTATGGGGAAGTAAAATTAATAAGCAAGGATAGAAAAAGTGGAAAAGACATTTCTCATATTAAAATTAGAGCTTGATCTATGTTGTGAACTCCAGGCTGTAAATAGTACCAGGTATAAATGTTCCCATAGGTAGGGATGTGTGCATGTGTCTGTGTGTAACACAGCAAGGGAAAGGAGAGCTGAATGGAGAGTAAAACAAGGTGTTTTCTGGCATTTCAGCTTCCTTCAAATTTACCATTTCAGTAGGACAGATAAACACACAGCAAAGAGAACAGAGAGACTGTCATCCTTCACTGAAGCACGAAGAGAATCTGTGTCTGGGGCTTCCTCAAAGCTTAGTGTGTAACAATGAACTTGACTGTTGTTTTAATTAAGCTTCCACCAAGGCCTGATCCATACAGAGGTTATAGAACATGTGACTAAGAGGACTGCTATTTTACTGATGGAAATTACCCTGAAACAGTGACCGGTGTGAAGACAGTAGTGAAATCAAATCCTAACCTGGCTCTGAACTTCCCCAAAGTGTGAGTGCGAGTTCGTTTATAATTTATCATAGAATGATTTGGGTTGGAAGGGACCTTAAAGATCATCTAGTCCCAACCCCCTGCATGGGCAGGGACACCTCCCACCACACCAGGTTGCTCCAAGCCCCATCCAACCTGCCCTTCAACACTTCCAGGGATGGGGCAGCCACAGCTTCTCTGGGCAACCTGTTCCAGTGTCTCACCACCCTCACAGGGAAGAATTTCCTCCTCATGTCTCACCTAAATCTCCCCTCTTCCAGTTTTAATCCATTCCCCCTTGTCCCATCACTCCCTGCCCTTGTCCAAAGTCCCTCTCCAGCTTTCCTGCAGGCCCCCTATTTAGTATTTATATATTTAGTAAATATATTTTACTAAATACCTTATTTATATTTAATACATACATTTTTTTTGCTAAATACTAAATATTCAATATTTAGGAAATAAAATGGCCCCAATTCAGTATCAGAGCTTGGGAGGAGTATTATTAAACCTTGAATTCAGGTCAAATGTAGCCATGTGAGCTGTGGCACCAGTTACATGGTGAGCAGTGGGTGTGATGTCATGAATCTGTGTGGCAGATGTCACAGGCGGGCGCACCATCAGTCTCTGCAGGGCTGGGTGATGCATGGTGACACCATGGCTGAGAGAGGCGTGATTGATACTTGGTGCATGGAGCCATATGAAAAATCTAGTGTGCAAATAACAGTTTTATAAATGCCTTTCTCATTCTATATGCAGACAGGCCCCTGGAAGGAATCTGGGAGATTGAATTAAGCTTTTAACCCTCTAGGCTCTCCTGTCGTTTATTGTTAGGGAATTAATAGGAAGGCAGGAATGCAGATGGCCTACCTGTCAATTCCAAGAGGTGATTTTTCTGATCTTCACGGACGTTTCCAGCATTTTTCATTAAACACTCATGTACCAATTTGTCATTTTAACTGGGCAGGAAAGAAACTCCCGTTGAACTCCTTAGCTCAGGTGCTGTAAGTTAAATTCAGGAGCAGAAAGCCTTGCTCTGTTTCATCTGACAGACGAGCTTAGGACTGATGAACAGCCTTCGATATCTATTTAGGTGGGTAGAGGGATTCCAGTAGGATGTTCTAAACCTCTTCTCTCTGCAATCAGAATAAAACCACATCATTCAACAGGAATGAGAGAAGCCTTATATAGATCTATTGAGATCCCAGAGCAAGTAAAAACTTAGAAACAACATTTTCAAAGGGAAAAAGAGAAAAGAAAGAAAAAGAGAGACAGGGTCTAATTCAGATCTTGCTTACTTTAATCACACACAGAATCACCAAGGCTGGAAAAGACCTTTAAGATCATCAAGTCCAGCCTAATATTCACATAAGAGGGGATCTTCAATGGGTGTTCATCATTATGTGAGTAGAATTGGGTGCTCTGTGAGTTTGTGAGCTTAGAGTAGTTTGAAGGTACCTTGGTATCTCAGCCCTGCCTGTGCTATAAATGTGACATTGAGACATATCTGAAATGGGCACCTCAAGTTCTCACGACTGCAAAGGGCCCTAAGTTGGAAAGCAACACTTTCTGGGAGTACAGGAACAGTCAAATGTGGTCAGATTTCTGTTCTGCCTCTTGGTGGTGTCAGGAGAAGTTGTAGGAGCAAAGCTTGGCAGTAGGACCCACACAAAACAGGTGGGTACCCTGAACAGCAGTAGAATGAACCCATGTGCTTGCCAACTGCTTTGCCTATGATGGAGAAGACAACCACTGGCTATATGTGCTGCAAGAACAGATCTCTCTGGTTTGTGCCCACCAGGTTGCAACCACTTCTGCTGCTGGGGCTGCTGAGGGTGCTGGGGGACAGCAGCTATTGCAGACTGGTCTGCTGGCAGCTTTACCACTCCAAACTTCAGCACAGAGGCAGAAGATGAAGCTCAACTTCCCAGGACTTTCATCCAGAGGGAGTTATTTCTTTTCATTTTCAGGTTTCTTTTATTTTTGCTTGATAACAAGGTAAAAATAATCTACACAGGAATGATGTATAAAGTTGCAGTTTGACCTGTATGTCTTGTTTTGTTTTTTTCTTGAAGCAAATAATTTGACAGCTTCTCAATCTCCCAAGGCACTTTTAAATAGTTTTAAGCCCTATGAGAACAGATTTAGAGCCCACTGCTTTAATCCTTGGCCACCAAGATCAGAGTGAACTTTTCCATTGACTCTGAAAGGTACAGATCAGGCTGTCTGAATGGGTGATGTGTTGAACAATCGAATTAAAAATCCAAGCAAAACTTGAGTGAAAACTGCTCAAAAGAAAGATGAAGTCTCTCAGCATGGTGGAAACTCTCACCTCTGCTTCTGAGCTTTGCTGAGCCTCATGACAGCAGCCAAGCTGTGGTACTGCAGGAGATACTTTCCCGCCCTGAGACCTCTCAGGTTGCCAAAATGGAAGCCACTGGAGGACTGAGCAAAGTTACTCCTTCAAGCTGACTGAAAACACCATCACCTGCACGGAGGCTGTTCATTAAAATCTTCTGTAGGGTTATCTCCAAGCGTAATTACCAGGCAGAAAGCAAGTTGTCATGTCCCTGGTGCTGTGGTGCTCAGGCCCACCACAGGAGATGGAGCACAAGGAGGACTGTGGCGGTGGAAGGAAGCGGCGCTGGGTGGGAGCTGAGGGGAAGCGGGAAGACACAGTCTGGGAGGTGACTCGGACTGTGAGGTGACGAGGCTGTGAAGCAATGAGGCTGGGAGGTGATGCAGGCTCTGAGACAGCTTGGGCTCTGAGGCGATGCAGATGGAGGCGATGCAGGATGTGAGGTGATCCTGGCTGTGAGGTGATCCCGGCTGTGAGGTGATCCCAGCTGTGAGGTGATCCCAGCTGTGAGGTGATTCCGGCTGTGAGGTGATCCCAGCTGTGAGGTGATCCCGGCTGTGAGGTGATCCCAGCTGTGAGGTGATCCCAGCTGTGAGGTGATTCCGGCTGTGAGGTGATCCCAGCTGTGAGGTGATCCCGGCTGTGAGGTGATCCCGGCTGTGAGGCGATTCCGGCTGTGAGGTGATCCCAGCTGTGAGGCGATTCCGGCTGTGAGGTGATCCCAGCTGTGAGGTGATCCCGGCTGTGAGGTGATCCCGGCTGTGAGGTGATCCCGGCTGTGAGGCGATTCCGGCTGTGAGGTGATGGGCTCTGAGGTGACTTGGGCTGCGAGGCAATGCGGGGCTGGGACGCTGAGGCAATTTGGGCTCTGAGGCGACTCAGACTCTGAGGTGCCACAGGCTGTGAGGTGACACGGGCTGTGAGGTGACACGGGCTGTGAGACAATTCGGCCTCTGAGGCAACAAAGGCTCCCGGGCAATGCCAGCAGTGTGGTGACACCAACTGTGAGGTGGCTCCAGCTGCCTCAGTCGGTGAAGTGACTCGGGCTGTGGCATGAAGCTGGCTCTGGAGAGCAAAGCGTAGGCCACCATCTTGTGGCACCTGCCCTGCCCAGGTCTCCTAGGCTCTGCAAGGCTCCCTGCAGTGCACGGACAGCATGGCTACAGCCTGAGGGGAGAAGAGCCATGGACTGCTTGCCAAGAACCTTCTCATGCTGAGATTTCACTCCAGGCACGTGTGTGGAGGAGGCAATGATGGACTCTGCAGTTCAGACAGCACAAGATGGAGGAACACAGAGCAGCGCTGCTTGGTAAGTGCTATTACCAGCTCTGCCTGCACCTTCTCAGGTGTTTCATCAGCCTGAGAGTAATGCATATGGCCACCCCATGGCTCCCTTTCTTATGGGCCTAATCCAAAAGCAGCAAAAGTTGTCCTGGTGGTTTACATGGGCTTGGAAGGTGCCTGTGGAAAAGTGCAAGAGCCTTGTGTTCCCAAGATTTCCTGTTCATGGCTTTTTGCCCCCATCAACTCATCTGCAGCTCGACGCACTCCTGGCACTGAGAGCTGGTAGAGGAAAGAGAAGTCTGCCTGGTGGAAATGATCAGCCAACTGAAAAAAATGAAGCAGGTTGACTTCATTATGTGCTCATTAAGAAATCTGTAGCTGTAGTTTGTTCCTGTGTGTGTGAGCTCTGGCTGTCATAAACCCTGACAGATGGACAGACAGACTGAATTATAGTTGTAGAGTATAGACTGGGCAGGATCCCCCATTAACGCTTATTGGAAATTGTCATCACTTCAAGTTGAATGGGCTCCAGATGTTGAAACCCTTGTAGGAAAATCTTGAAGGTGAAGGTTAGAGGCTTGTGATTTTGTGTTGTATAAGCTGCAGCCATTCTCTTTGATTTATTATTGTTTAAGCCAACAAGATTTGGTAGTAGGGGAAAAACCAAAGAGAGCAACACATGGGTGAGGGTGCCTGGTTCTGAGCTGCTGAAGGAATTGCTCTGCTTTTATTACCTGGGTGTGAGAGAAACATTAAGCAAATGACTGTTGAAAGTTTCACTGGCAGATTCAATGCCTTGATATTGTCTGCTTTTACAACAGGTAGAGTTTATGCTGCTTGGTTCGTGATTATGTACATTTTCACTCGTGTTTCAAGGGCATTTGGAAGTCACAGTTGTAGAGAGACAGAGGATAGATCTGTATCAGCCAATCTCTCCTCCAAACAAGGGAAGTTACTTCAGTCAGACATTAAAGTTTTCTTATATTTAAAAATATCCAGTGATGGGGATCCCACAGCCCCCTCAGGCAGTACGTGCGGGTGCTGCACCATCCTTACTGTGAGAAAGTTTTCCCTAATGCCTCATGTAAACCTCCCTTGATGCAATTTAAACTCATTATCCCTTGTCAAATCCTCAGTGAACACGGAGCATGGGTTATTACCTTCCTTTTTGTGGCAGCTTTTAACATGCTTGAAGATTGATATATCTCCCCTAAGTCTCCTCCCTATACTCAGCCACTATTTTTGGTCTCTTTATGTAGGTCATGTTTTCTAGATCTGAAATTGTTTTTTTTCTCTCTCTTGAGACTATTTTCTTTTGGTGTCCAAAGCTGAGGCCCTAAAAAGGGCTGAGGAGACTGAGGAAGTTTCTTTGTGTGTCTTAAATCTGACATCTCTTTTATGCAGGCCAGCATAATTCTGTTCATGCCTCTTCAATTTTGGCTCAACAATTACTCCAGATCTTTTCCTGCAAAACTGCTTTCTTGGCACTTCTTTCCCAGCTCATATTTGAGTGGTTGATTATTCCTTCACAAGTTTGGAATTTAGCACTCATCTTTATTATCTAGCTCCTTTTGGATTATTGCTCTTCCTGAACTCAAGCCCTGCTCTCTGAAGGGCTTGAAGCTCTGTGCCTCTTCCCCATCTTGAAATTATCTGCACTTATGCTCTGTTCCATTGCCTGGCTTATTAATAAAAATACTGAATCGTGTTGAATTCTGGAGCAGGGGTTCAGATGAACACTGAGGACTAGTAGCACTTTGCAGGATCAGGCCTTCTGTTTTGATCACATAAATATTTACAGATTCCAGAAATGCTGCAGAAATCACTGAACATGTACTTTGCTTTTGGAGGTCATGTCTCTGGCTTGTTGTGCATGATGCACATTTGCCTTCCTCGAGTAGAACCACTGGGATTGGCTTCTCCCTGCACTACAAACAGGCTTTTTTTTTTTTTTTCTTTTTTGCTTATCAGGGTTCATGAACTGTTGCCTGGGCTGGACCCACAATGGGGCCTGAGCCAGAGGAAGGGGCTGGAGCAGAGGCCTCAAGAATGGCTTTAGTCATCAATAACTGCTCCCTGACAGGGCTGAAGGATACACAAAGTGGCTTCTCTGTTGTGCTGTCACTCCAGCCAGGGCACAGTCCACAGTGGGGCCCTTGCTCACTTGACTTTGCTGTCCAAAGCACCAGATAAATCTTTTCATTCACCTTTTGAATGTTTAAACTCCTCTATTTCTCTGGGGTTGTGTCTTGGAGAATAGGATGCTGCTAGTCACCTTTTGGGTTTTATTAGGAGGATTTGTACTGCTGGAACATGAGGGCATTGCCAGGCTCAGTTCTGGTGTGGACTCAGAGCAGGCACAACCTTCAGATGATGGGCTGAAGGTCTGTTTAAGTCAGCTCATGCAGCTGAAGATATGGCCACCAGAGATCCTGACCACCAGTTGCATCCAGAGTCCTGTTGGATGGGTAGATGGCAGATGGCAAATTTCTTCCTGTGGTTCACATCCAAAGACTCCCTTTCTTCTTCTAAGCAAATCTTCTTTCTTCTGCCTGGCTTCATGTGGTATAAATGAGGAATAATTTGACTGAAAACTCTGTAGTGGGGTCAGAGTTAGGGGAGAGAGGAACAGACACCTGATTTTGTTCTTTGTTATGAAGTTTGAAAACTGCTACTGGAAAAGTCAGTTAACCTGGGAAACATCATAAGATTCAATATCCAATTCAATACAAAAACTGGGACAGAAAGGAAGCTTAAGTGTCTGCTCTGTGGGAGAGTTTATTTGGCCACAACTTCAAAGCTCTGCTTCAAAGAGGTAGTTACTGTTTCTAAATCCCAGCTCTTTTATAACCTTAAAAATTGGAAATTAAAACTAACTCAAGTAACACCAGGATAAAGGTGAGAAAAACAGGTCTGATTCCTGAAAAGTAACTTTTATATCATCTTGCATGAATGTACATGGAGTTACATCCTAAAATTCTCACTCAGACCTAATTTAAAGCAAAACTCTCATGACAATAACCAGTGGATCTTGCAGTCAGGCAGCAGTGTACCTGCCACCTGAAGGTTTGTTTCTCCCCATTCACTAATGCAGCTCTACAGAGAATAAAGAGTTGTTCAATATTTTCCCAGGCATGAGAGGAATCTGGGTATAATGTTTGCAGGCTGCTTTTCATTAACTGCACATGTCCATGTTAAGAGAAAAAAGGAGTATAGCCACTTGAATGTTTCCCAGTGGTACCCAAGAACTCCCACTAGAATCTGGTCTCTGCTCCAACAAGAACTGGGGAATACAGGAGGAAAAACCTTCTCTGTCCATAGAGTTTATAGTGTGGACAAATTCTGTCCTTGTTAAATCTGAGAGCCTTACAAGAAGAGCTTAAGAAACTTTAATAAATGGAGGGAAAGAGTAAATTAAAAATGGGAACTGATATCTGTAATTACATGACATTAAATCATGCAAAAAATGTTGTCTCAAATATCACACTGGCAGGACATGGATTTTTTACCCTGAGCTTTGCTAATTTTCATTGATTTATTTTTCCTTGGAAGCATTTATTTTCTGCAGCAAGGATGACTGCTCTAGCTAAGGATTAGATGTTTATCCTTTAGTGTGGGCAGGGAGCCTAAGTGGATGGGAGAGATTTTGCAGCTGAAAAGTATATTCTGCTTTTTTTAGTGTTTCCTGTGTTTTGAGACTATATAATTCCAGCAGAAAAGCAGAGAATAAGCAAGTGGAGCACTATCCACTTAATCTGAAGACTTCTTAAGTTTAAAAGCCAAGTGATTCCAGTGTTTCTCTTCACAGCCTTGCTCATAACATTTTGTGGGTGGTAGTGAGAGGTGGAGTAATTGCTAAGGCTGTATTTCCCCCTCCAGCTCTTCTCCAAGGCAGACAGAGGATGAAAAAACACCTTTAGTGGCTCATCCCGCGGGGCTGGGTGGCTGTTGCTGGGATCCCTGGAGTCTGTGGGCTGTTGGTTGAGCACAGGGAGTGGCTTTTGGAGCCTGTAAGTCATGTCTGTTGGGACCTTATCCTTCTGCCATGATGACACATGGGCAAGGTCTTTGTCTGCTAGGATTAATACAGAGAGGTTAAAGGTCCTCAGAGCCAGTGATGTTTAAAACTTGCCTATAAAGAGTTCCTTTCTTGGGTGCTTCTTGCCAGGCTTGTGTTGTTTCTATGGAAAGTTTGAGTTTGTTTTTTTCATTTTTTACTATATCCTATGAAACAGTCACTGCAGCCTGATGTGGGGCTCAAGACAAGCCATGTTTTGGAGCAGGAACCAAGCCAACCTGTGTCTCCTCAAAGGGAGGGATCCAGAGGAGCTGTGTTTCTTGTAACCCCTTCACCTCTGAATTATTTGCTGACACATGCACAGCACATCACGTCTGTAACTGCTAAGGGCTGAGGGGTTAAGTATCTTGTCAATCCAGCATAGACACCTCACTTGCAAGTCCCAGACTTTTTACCAACCTTCCCCAGCAGGAGCAGGGGATACATGTTGTCAGGCCACAGTGAAAGCTGAGGGCTCTCTCTCAGCACCCCAGAGCAGTATGAATGCCAGGCACTGTAGCCTAGGAGGAAAAGGGAGTGGGAGAGCACTGAGCTGGGGGTCCAAAGAGTCAGGGTCTACTCCAGCTTCTGTCCCTGACCTGCTGGATGATAGTGGGCAAGTCAGTTATTTTCCTTCGCTGTGCCTCAGTTTCTCCATTTGTTAAAAAGGTGAGAACGATGCTGACATCCTTTATGAAGGGCTTTATGGCCAAAGTGACAAAAGAATCCTGTAAGAGCTGGGAATTGCAGTATTTATTGCAGCAAAATGAGTGGAAAAGCTGCAGGTTTGAGCTCCTATTGCAACTTCCCTCCACAGAGCTGTTCCTTCTGCCCCACGTTTCCTGCCCCGTGTTCAGGTCTCCTGGCCATGCACACGTGCTGCACACACACCTAGAGGTGATGAATGACAGGGAAGCTGCAGAGCTGCATGATGAATTGTTTGCATTGTGCACTTTTGACCACCTCACCTGTGCACTCTGCATGCTCATTTGACAACGTCTGGGCAGCAAGTGCTCTGATCCTGTGGCCTTACGCTGCTGACCAACATTGTCTCATCATTTCCTTAGGTTCTCCCAACTATCTGTCCCCATCCTTTGATTGGAAGCACTTTGAGGTCAGGACTCTGCGTGTTTGTTGGTGATAATGAATAAATATGAGCATTAGCAACTCATAATCTGCAGACTGGGATTTGAAATACATCAACAGTGAGAATAATGGCACAGAATTCATGTAACATTCATAGTCCCAAACTTTTGAGTACTTCCAAGTTGACCACATGGCAAGTACCAAAACCAGATTCCTTCGGGGTGGGGGGGACTTACTCCTAGAAACTGAAAAACTGTGGGTGGTTTGTAGAAAGCTTAGGATGAGCAGCCATGAGGGTGCCTTGGAGCACTTCATTTCTAGCTTTGCTTTGCTTCACAGCCACCACTGACATCAGGATCTCACTGCTGGGAACACCCTTCCCATCCTTTCCTGCACTTTCTGTTGTTGACCTCCCCTCTGGGACACGGGATCTGGACTGAACCCCTGACCCATCCAAATTAGTGGTAGATTTGCCAAGTTGAATGCAAGCAGAGTTCCAACCTCTCATCTTCTGTTCCTTTGTCTCTCTGCTTTCTCTTCACCCAAGACCTGTAGTTGTGCTTATTAATGATCTGAACCAAATTGCACCAAAATCAATGGGAAGATGCTCATTACTACTGATGGATTTGGATCAGCCCTTAAAATAAAGGCTTTCCATTGCCTTCATGCTGTGCTAACATTAACTACTTCATTTCCACAAAGCTTGCAGGCAGATGAGCTGGGAGGCAGGGGACACCCTCAGCCCTTGGCCAGGAGAATGTAGTGACGAAGAGAAGGGGAGCTTCTGTTTTCAGATCCATCACTCCTCCCTCCAGCCCCTTTTCCTCCTGCCCCAGACACAGCCTTGGCTGCCTTGCAGTTGTTCATAAACACCATCTACATCTGTCCTGAGCCACGAGATGTATTAATCAATTTGATGAGGATGTTAAAGCTTTCTCTTTGCACCTAATTATGGGCTGATTTATAGTACTGGCCTTGTGTTTGATGGAGCTCTCCCCTTGGCAGTGATTTACATGGCATTGGCACCAACCCCTCCATCTCTCCAATATTCTGTCATTTTCTCTGCCCCTCTTTCTCTTTCTTTCTCTCTCCCCTCACCATCTCCCCCCTCCTTCCCCCACCCCTCTGCTCTATGTTCCCTCATGAGAGCCTAATGACATGTTGACAGACTAGTGAAACATTGCTCCCTCTTCACTGCATCTGTCTCTGGCTCGGTGGCTCCCCAGTGCTCCCTGACACATCCAGATGGAAGGCCTGGCAGGCAAGGCAGAGGCTCTGGCCATTGCCCCAGTGCAAGCCCTGCAGCTCCACAGATTCCCTTCTGGAAGTAGTTGGTGCAGAGCTCTAGGTTCCCCTAGGGGACATCTCCATGCTGGCAGGGATCTGGGGACCCCCCATCCTGGTTCTCCACACTCCACTGAAATTCTCTAATGAAGTAATGAAGTCATTAGATAGCAATGATTGAGACTCCCACAGTGTGACACACCTGAGGATCTCCAACATTTCTGGGGCTGGGGAGGAAAGGGGGGTAAGTTTTATTCCCTTCTAGTACCAGAGAGGAAACTGAATCACAGAGGCATGAGGGGCTTGTGTTTCTGAAAGCTGCAACTGATCCAGTCATCCCACTCTAGTTATTACCTAAAGGTCCCTCTCCTGAAGTTAATGGGGAAGTGGGAGGAGAATGAAGCAATTACAGCAGTTCCACTCAACTTTGTGGGATTAAATCTACCCCAGAGCAGAACCTGTTCTACATGTTTCAGTCCTACCTTTTTTTTTTTCTTTTTCTTCTTTTTTCTTTTTCTTCTCCTTTTTCTTTTTCTTCTCCTTTTTCTTCGCCTTTTTCTTTTCTCTTACTTTATATTTTCAAAGCTGAGATTCTTAAAATAAAATCAAAGGACTCCCAGGATACTTGAAGACATACCAAAAGAAAGATGTGTTTCATGTAGGTCACATATACTGGATCGAGCATTCATGGCTACAGGTACTAGTGCAACTCCAGCCTCACCCCCCACCTTCTTTTGTGCCTGGAAATTGCAAAATTCACTTTTCTAGGGGAAATACTGCAACCTTCCATATGAGGAAAGATAACAGGCTGAAGGTGGAGGGAACTCAGACAAGTTTTCTGTTTGCTAAGTCTGAATTTCCTAACTTGGGCTGCTTTCAATTAGGAGGTCTAAAGTGTGGGGAAATGACAACAGTGATGTGTACTTGAGCTAAGGAAGTGTGCTTAAAATCTCCAGAAAATGGTGAGATATTACCTGACACATAGTGACCCTGAGCCCAGCCTGTGGTTTACATGCACTCACTCCTCTTGGAGTTGCACGTCCCCTTTCCCTTCATGCAGCTGCCACTTTGCACAGCAGGTGGTTGGTTCTCCAGCTACCAGATGTGCCCGTGAGACCAGATGTTTTGTGTGTTCAAAATCAGCTGCACATCCACAATATATAGATTAATCCATTGGGATGTGCTGAAATGAGCATGACAGTATAGAATGTGAAGACTTCTTCTGTTGTTGCATAGAACTTCTTGTCTGTCCTAGTGAGAAAAGTTTCTGCCAGGAAATTATAGATGAAGCAGTTTTTGCTTTGCCATGATTAGACCAAAGCCTGTTTCCACTTTCTGGAATTGAGTCATCAAAATTCAACTCACAACCACACTAGTGACTTTAAAAATTTAAACTCTGGACTTACACCAAAGAGAAACTTGTCCAAGTTTACTACCCAAAAAAAAGTCAAGTCCAAATGAGGATATTAGGATATATTCATTTGTCCCTGCAGTTCACAAATCCATGTCCATCTTCTGAAGACCAAGATCTTGGCTCAGCAAGATGCCCTTTGCATGCAGGTGTGCATATCTGCAAAACTAGGAGGCTGCTTCAGCCTGCAGATTGCACATGTGTTCCAGTGCACTCCATAAAATGCATATTAATGGTGCTGAAGCTGGAGTCCTGTCCAGAGAAGCAGATGCTTGTCGATGGTGAAGCTGGCTGAGCTGAACAGATGAAAAGACATCTCTGCTGCTGAGTGAATTCCATCAGACCAGGAGCAGCTGCTCTAAAGCTTCTGAAAGCAAAAATCCTCATGAATAAATATTAGGAGGGAAAAAATTGGGCTTCTGGAGAACAAAAGGAAGCAGAGGAAGTTACTGAGAGATGCTGAGACCTTTCATCTCAGTAAAATATGCAATTAACACAACACACGCATCTCCCCCAGAAAGGCCTTGCATTTGTTCAGGGTGACTATAGGATCAGAGATAAGGTTTCTTTTGGTGAACAAGGAAGACCATAAACTGCTGTTCCTCTGCCTGTCAACACAGGAGCACTCAGCATTAGCACTTTCACAAAGTTACTGAGTCAGCCTCCTGGAAATGCTCAGCAATCATTTGATCTAAGGGGAAGCTGCTGGGGTTTCAGGTTCAGAAATGCTTGGCATTCCCTTGAAAAAAAAGTGTCCATATTCGAGGATGGCCATCCCATGGAGCAGGGTTACATTCCTCTGGTATCATTGCTTCCAGGTTCCAAAGCAAAGCTGCAGGACTTGATTTCTAGCAGCCCAGTTTACACCTGGGTGATGCAGACACAAAATGCTGCCAGATCAGCATGCTGCACGAAGGACTGGGGCAGTGGGAGATGTCATGCAAAGGAGGACTTGCAGCCTCAGCATTCTCCATCTTTACAAGGTAACTGGTGATCAGGTGAGGCAGAAGTGGCTTGGTCTCTTCTGGGAAATGAGAGATGGGCTTGAGAGCAGATGTGAGTCGCCTGCGTTCTATCCCCACAGCCATCTGTTAGGCCAGCTTCACCAGCCCCAGCTCTGCAGTGTATCTAGAAAGAGCTGACCTTAGACTGTCTGCTGATGGATTGGGCTGTGGGACAGTTGGATTCATCTGGTCTGTTCCATCCCTCTGTGCTGTGTGAAAGAGAACCTGGGTACATGCTAAGCTGGGGCTTTCCCCTTCCTGTGAGCTTTAGAGCCCAGGTTCAGGCACCATCCCACAGGGCTCTGAGGACTCACCTACAGCCAGCAGGCACTGCCAGCCTTGGGAAGGGCCCAGAGCTGTGCTGGACTGGCCCAGTGGGACGTGGAATCTAGTCTGAGGTATCATCTCACTCAGTTACTTTCAAATCCATCACTCAGTTATGAATTCTTATGTTCACACTGGTGCAAATTCTTCATTTCCACCAGCTCTGCTTGTTAGTGTCAACAGCCCAGGAAGAGGCCCCCAGGGCTGCACGAGAACAGCAGAGTACTGAGGTGGCTGAACTCAGTCCTGTTTGTTTCAGGAGCCAGAGTGAGATGCCTAGAGGAGCGTGTAAAACCTTCCAGCAGGCAGATGTTTCTCCTGCACCCTCGTCTTCACACCCTACATGTACACACGTTCACTGGAGTCTGTTGGCTCCAGACTTGCAGAAACTGCTTTAAATGTGTCTCTTTTCCTGTCCCCCTCCCCCAAAGCTCATATTGCTACCAGAAGATGACATGTCACTGCTCCATGGCCGTGTGGCTTGTTACCATAGCTGTCAGGAGTAGCCAGCTTCCTCCTTTCTCATTTGACCCATTTGAACCACTTCTTGATGGCAACCTGGAAATCCACTTCTCTGCCTTGCAATGTGCTCACCCCTTGGAGCTATCAAGTTATTACAGATTAAAAAAAATAATTAGGGATAACTACAGATGGCTCCCAGCTGGAGGGAAAAACAGACACAAATTTCTGCTGGCTGCAGTTTCCAGTGAGCCCAGGATAATTCCCTCCTTCTGTTTCTTCTGGGTGAAGAGATGCAGTTCTTTCTCTTCCTGTAAGCAGTAAGAGGTAGGCTGGATTGGTGCAAAAGCAGTGACAGCCTGAAGCAATCAAAAAAGTCCAGAATGACTTTGCAGAAGAGAGTAATTCTTTTGCCTTTCTTTGTCTTCTCTTACTTTCTCTTTTCCTCTCCCTTTCCGTTTCCGTTTCCCTTTCCCTTTCCCTTTCCCTTTCCCTTTCCCTTTCCCTTTCCCTTTCCCTTTCCCTTTCCCTTTCCCTTTCCCTTTCCCTTTCCCTCTTTTTTTGTATTTTTGCACCCACAATGAGCAGGTGCAATTCAGTACTTTAAAAGCTCCATGTATTCTGAAGCAAGACATGCAATAAATCCCACTCAGAAAAGTGACAACTTCAATGTGTCCTTTCTCCATAAAATACTTCCCATTCCTCTTCTTGTGTCTGTCTGTTCTCCCCTTCCCTTTATTTTTCCATCAGATATGCAACTATGGCTTCTGGTTGAAAATAATCTGATGTAGGATTCTGTGTTTAAAAAACAACAATTAACAAGTCCCAAAATACTGGTATCTTGCACTAGACAAGGATCCAGATTTCATGCATGTGGAATCCCTGACATTATCTCCAATGCTTTCTTGGTGAGTCTGGTGCATCTGGACTCACTCACTTATCTGTTAGATAGGAGGAGTTATCTGATTTACAAATTCTGGAGAAGTTACAAAGAAGAGCTATAAATTGATCAAAGGTATGGAGGGTCTGAACGATGCTGATAGAGCAAAGTGTTTAATCTCATGCAGCTTGAAGAAACTGAGATTACAGGGTGGGATGCTGGGTGCAGAGAAAGTTATCGGGGAGAAAAAGCTGCTCTTGCTCTCCCTGCAAGCAGATCTGAGAGACATGGATAAGAATGTGTTCAAACTGAGCAGGAACAGAGAAATATGCAGCTGCTTGGAGAGGTTAAAGTGATGCTGTCAAATATTTTTACTCAGAATGTAAGTTTGCTAATGCATTGTTTTCTGCCCTGGAGGAAGATGGAAGGTAACTCGAGTTATCCCGTGTGTCAGAGACAATCCCAGGCTTCTCTCTATCATACAGACACAGCAGCACTATAACCACAACAGCCTGCTAAGTTTGGATTCTTTCAGCTGTTATCCAATGCTACGAAAGTGGCACTGCAGCTGATCCCTCCACCAGTGAGAACAGCCTTAAAAAAGATGTAATTTGATAGTGTATAAGAACTGCTGGTTGACAGTGACCCTAATGCAAGAGACGAGAAGAAACCTTTCCTCCAGCGCTTGCTCCTGGGAGCTGGACCTCCCCGTAATCATCCTTGTGGTTGAGGCTTTCCCCTGAAACAGTTTCTTATTATCCAGGAAGAAAATATAATACCTATGAGCTCTTCTATCCTTGGCCTTTCTGCTGTGAGTATCTCTGACATTGGCTCTTCCAGAGGGCTTTGAGGACCACTCCTGGCAGGGCAGGATTAGGGATACTGGCACAGAGGTGGTTCAGACTGTTGGGAATTAGATCCAGCCCGGCTTTAATTCGACTTAGAGTGCTCTCAATGAGAAGAGTTCCTGAGCAGCTTTATTACCAGCTCCACTGCTGCACTTCTGGGCACTTGTTCTGATGATCCAAATGTTTCTGCTCACCCATGGTTTCTGGCCTCACCCCTTTCATGCTGGATCTCTAGGCACAGTCAGCTGCATTCAACTGGTGTTCAAGTTCTCTGTCACCTGAGAAATCCAAATTGAAAGGGTTTGCTCAAGCTATTCAGGCAGCTGTACTTTCTTACAAAATTAGCTCATTTTGTATTTTCCAGTGCTTTTACTGTCTGCTGTGCTCGTGCTTTAGCAGCAAGCTGTGTTGGCAGTGCAGCACCTAGAGCTGTGGATCAACCAATCTGCATTTTGTTCCCGGGTTAGCTTGCTTGATAGTTCTAAGCAGCTCACTTTGCCTGGCCCTACATTCCCAACTATAACATCAGAAAACTGCTGCTATAATTTCTGAAATCTACCAGAGAAAACCAGGACTGGCCTTTCACTTCTCTTCTGATTGTGTTTTATCTTTGTATAATGTGGTATTTGCTGATGAAGGTAGTTCAGTAAACATTATTTATGACCAGTGCCATGTGAGAAAGGGCTTTCAAATGCTAGAAGTGTGGCAGGGAATATAAGCAAAATGATAGCAGAGAAGATAGAGGGATGAGGAGAATGGACACAGTTGAGTTTTTTTATCACACTATTTTTATAATGGCATATTTCTATCCTGGCATGTCTTCAGCTGGTCCAAGCTGGGCCAATTCTCTTCCTTTCAGTGGAATTCTGATTATTTGAAATAGCTGAAAAGGGAGCCCAGTTCCTACAGTGACCTCTTGCTACAACAAGAGCAAGAGCAAAATCAGGTCCCAAAAGGAATGTTGAAAGAGTGGTGTCTGCTCTGTGTGTCTCTGTAGATGGATGCTGAGGCCCATCCAGCTGGAGTTTTTCTGCCACTGAGTCATCAGCTGCCCTGAGGCTTTAATGTCCTATTTACTCCCAGACAGTAGGTAAAGCTCCTTCTGGGGTGTATTTTCACTCCATCTGTAGAGCCTTGAAATGTGTGATGGAAAACTAAACCCAAACCCAAACCCTACAGGATGCCCAGCAATTGCAGGAGACTGCTCATCCTTTCTTAGCTGAAACAGGAGGGTAAGATCCCTTCGTCTGGTAAATGCAGCAAAACCCAGGGAAAATGCAGCATCAGTCAACGTGAAAAACAAAGTAATGGGGAGCACTTCCGCAGTTGGAGTAGGATCTAATGCTGGTGACTGGACAAGCTTTCTTTGCCAGCCTGCTGTGGATCTGCAGTTCCTCAGCGGGACTGAGATGGCTCTGTTGCTTTTGATTTGGTTTCCCTGTTGCTTTTGATCTGATTTCACCTTCGGGAGGTGAGGGAGAGAAGGGGCAGGTTAGCTGGATCCAGGAAGGGCTGGAAGCCTTGATCCACTAGAGTGCATCTGTGGGCTGGATGTCTGAAGGGTGTGGGGTTCAGATGCCAGCTATTAGGCTTTGGGGTTGTTTCTACTGTAACTATAATTAGGAAGGGGGACTCTTTGTTTATTTAGGCTGAGAGCTTTAAGATAAATGACAGCTCCGAAGATGCTTTTCAGCACTTCATAAATCAACTGCCAGCTGGCCAGTTTCACCTCTGAAATGTCTCCTGCTTTTTTTCTTTGCTGGTTTGTTGTGTTGGGTTTTTTTTCTCCCAACTTTGAAAAGATGGTATACCCCAAAGGAAAAAATCTTCCGGAGAAATAACTGTCATGAGGAATATGTGCATTTAGGGAAGGGGGAGGGGAAATTACTTCATCCTTGATAGACTTGGGGTGTTCAGAATCCTAGCCCAGTGCCTCATTGCAATTTCAGAATCCAAAGGCATTGGAAGGCATCCTCACTGAGCATTTGCAAAGGGCAGAGACACCCTGACTGACTGACACCTCCACAGCTGCCAGGACAGACATTTTTCTGATTTCATTTAACGTCTCTTTTCGCTGCCTCACTCAACACATCCAGATATTTACTGGTGTTCTTTTTCGTTAGCTGAGTTGCTTGATTCCAGCCCAGCTCATGGGATTGTTTGTGCCAAGAAGCCAGCATCCCCTTTCTCCAGAGCGAGGCAAGATTCCTGCCCAGAAGTTGTTGACAGCCATGTGGTCTCAGCGGACAGAAGTGAACAGCATTTGAACTCCAACACCAAGCACACTTAGAAAGACTCTGGACTGTTCTCCAACCTCTTGCCAAGCCTGGAGTCACGTTTTGTTTGGGTACGAGGTTGGGGTATGGTGCAAAACGTGACTGAAGCCTTTGAATTCTCAGAAGAGTGCTAACAAAATCCATGGTGGGTGAATTTTAGGATCCCAGATTATAGATCTGTGCAATCCGGAGAGAGGGAGTTGTTCTTTCATTTTGGAATGACAGACTAAACACTATTCTTACAGCAGAGGATGGCAGGGTCAGTCTAACCCTGCTTTGCACTGGGCATCTGAGCACAATTAACTGCAACATGGATTCTACCCCAGAGGGTGATATAGAGACCCAAAGAGGGACACAACAGGAGGGACACAGGCCCTGGCTACTGGATCAAGTAACAGGGCAAGTTTCCCTCCAGTAGCCATGAAACCCCAGCCTGAACGGGGTCCTGCCTTTGGTACCTGCTTCCAAGAGTCCCTTCCCATGGGCACCATGGCCCCACACAGTGATGGCACAAGGGCAGGTGGAAGTAAACACCAACAATGATGCAGCAGTTTAGATCTGCCAGCTGTCCACTTAAACCAGGGTCTCCAGGATGGCCTGGGGAACTGGGGTGGGAGAGCACATACGGGTGTATGCTCCATGGCCAGGGAATGGCACCCTGGTGGCAGCAGCAGTGGCACCATAACCCTGACCCCTGCTCTCCAAACTCTCCCCAGGGCAGAATGTCAAAGAACTGAGGACAGGGACCTAGATTAGTCCAACAGACATTTGGATGGAGAAGAGAAAAGGGAATGAACAATCTGCCGGTGAAAGACCCTGCTAAAATAAGTCCTAGATTTCTTTCTAGATGGGTGGTAAACCTGCTGTGGCTGTGGGGCATGTTCCTCCTCTTTCAAGTGTGTTTTTTTTGGCCTCTAAACTTTGCCACAAATGGAGGAGCCAGAAACTCTGGCTACAAACCAACATAAATGCAGCAGACACAAAAAGAAGAAACAGGATGAGTAGGAAACCATGTAAAGGGGAGACAAAGGACTAACAAATGGACACACAGCTTTTAGGCAGATCTTCAAAGGCTATAAAACCGTGTGAATCTCAGGTGTATGTCACAACATTGCTGAGAAAACTGCACTTAAATTAATTAGATTCTGAGCTCGTGTAAATTGGCCCAGCTCTGCTGACCTCCTGTAAACCACAGAGAATAAAGAGGAAAAGTTTCTTTTCAAAGAAGAAGTGAGAAGACTGAGATGTTTAACAAAGGGGCCTAGAAAAGCTCCAAGCACTGGACAGTCTCCACCTGGTTGCATTAAACCAGTCTCTACATTTTTCAAAATCCACCCGTGCTTTAATCTCTGCTCCATTTCACATTTCCTTGTGATGTTGTCCAAAGAAATGCACTCATTGGCAATAAGCTTAACAGTCACCACAAAGCTTCACAGGACCTTGATGTGGCTTTTAAAAAACCCCAAACCCTTAACTGCTGAGGCTCACGAATTTTTTCTCCTCAGCAGATGTTATAGGGGGCCTGAAGCTTGGCAAACATTTGCAGACATGGATAGTGTTCATACTGATGGCCTGATTCTCATTTACATGAAACTGCCTTTACAAGTCTCTGGCTTGGAAAAAAAGTGCCTCTAAAGTGTGTGCGAAAGCAATTTATGTAAAGGGACCTTAGGAGGAATGAAAATCAGACTGCCAGTCTCCCCAGGCAGATGAGGTTCATAAACATACTTAGCTTAGCTTTCTTGATTGTAGTTCAAGAGCCCTGATATTAACATATCTGTAAAAGTCTGTTATAAATGTTAAATTCTTTCACCAATAGCCCTTGTGACAACCACAGACTCTCTCTCCAGACCTGGATTATCCTGATTGTTAATGTGTGCTGTGATAGCATCTAGAAGCTGGTTTCCTGAGTCAGAACCTTATGTTCAAGCACAGAAGAGCAAAAATGTCTAGTCCCGAATGTTTCCTATTTTGCAGCACAACCTTGTCCTACAGACCAGGTTTGGGGTTTTCTTTGATCTAGGGTGAAACAGAAGGTGTGACAGTAGCAGCTTGAGGCTCCCAGACTCATGAAGAAGGAGGTGGTGTAGGATGTCTGATATTTTCAACCCCATCTTGTCTCTTCCTGTGCAGAGGCAGCAGTTCAAGTACATTTTTACATCTACTACTCTCAGACCTTCTGTGGATTGATTTAGAAATGTTCAACTCACTTGAGGGAAAACTGTTCTCTTTGAAGGTTCTTGTAGGAGTAAACTCCCACCCCAGCACCCTTAGGTGTACACTCTGATGTTGAGGAGTCCCAAAGATTGACAAACCAGGAACTGTAAATGCCATGGCTGATCTCAGAGCCAGCCTACACTTCCAGGAGCTGCAGTAAATTAGAACCTTGTGCATCCTATTCATACATGGGTAGATTAGCTTCATCTCCACTTTCTTCAAAAGAACAACTTCCATGGGCTCTAACTTTGGGAAGAGGAGGGTAGGAGGGGAATGTGTTTTTATAAGCTTTGAGACATTTCCTCCTCTGGTGATACTGAAGCTGGGGACGACATAAGTGGTGACAGTTTATCTGGAGATGTTGCTGTGTTCATTAAGAGGGGCTGTTGCTGTTTATCTGTGTCTTGTCTGCAAAATCAGGTGTTCAGAAAACAAATTCTCAGTGTTGTCAGCATGCTGTAGTGTTAGTTTGGGTAGCTCACCCAAACTCTGAACCTGGCCACTGCTGGGAGATGCTTCTCCTCCTTACAAAACCTCTGGTGGTGTAAGGAAAACAAACCCAACTCTAAAAGAAAATCTCCTTTTTCAACCAAAACTCCATCCAGGAAAAATCAGAAAGTATTTAAAGCCTTATAGCAACTTTTCAAGCATTGCCTTGGCAGACTGGTACTTCCATACGGGGAGGAATCTGAGCAATGCTGCAGGTGAGTCAGCCTGGATGTGGTAGGTGTCTTGCCTCTGAGCTGGCACTTGAGCTTGCTTTAGAATTCATAATAACTCGAGGGCAGTGGGCACTTTGAAGGTGCAGCTCATCTCCTCCCGAGCCAGAGGGTAGCTCAGCTGTGCAGCCAGAATGCCTGCTGCTGCCCCCAGCTACACAAGGAGTCTGCATGGTGGGATTGAATGAACAAACATACACATTGTAAGCATCTAAAGTTAGCAGAAAATTAGTCCCTCTGGTGAAATCTGCCGGTCAATTTGCTGTTGCTGCTTGTTCTTATGTAAAAGGCCTTCAGATCTTACTCTGATAGGCAGCAATTTAAAACCCTGAACCAATACATGATCCCCCTGTTGCTTTCCCCTCTCTAGGAATGCCACAGGAATAAGCAGCCTCCAGAGAGAGAGCAGCAGGTGGACCAAACCACCCCATGGCTAAATGATTTTTTTTTAATCTTTTAAATTATGGTTTTTGACTTGTAGAAATTAACTGATACTAAAAATAGGAATGAGAAGATTTAACCTCCACAAGGTTCCACCTCTAGCTGTCAGAATACTTTGTCCTTTGTCTGTAGCCATGTGAGAGCCCCATGCAGCCCTTCAGGCATGACTGCTACTCTGGTGGCTCCCATGTTTTCTCTGCAGCTGCCAGGGTGGGTGAACCTGCAGCAATCCTGGCCACTCCAGCCATGTCACAGTCCCAGATCTGACAATAGCAATGACTTCTTTCTGAAGAACTCTCTGCTCTCCCCATCTGTGTCTACAGCCAACTCTGCCAGCTCTCAGGAGTCCTTCCTTACACCAGTAACTCTTCTCTGATCCCTTCTTTTTTCCAGCTCTCTTAACCCTGGTAAATCCCCCTCTGCCCCATACAGCTGAAGCCTGAAGGACTGTGCCCAACTGTTCAGTGCTTTTCAAGTGACCCAACTGCTGGTCAGTCCCATAACATTCATCTTTATGAGCAAGATGATCCTGCATTTTTAGGATAGAAAGATGACCATGTTTGTCATTCTACTGACACATCTTCTTTTTTTACAATCTAAGCAAACAGTCTGGGCTTGCTTTCTTGATTTGCCATATTTCTCTCTCTGAAATGCTGCAAACTGACACAATATATTAGTCACTCAGAGATTTAGAAGCCTCATCCAGCTTCTCAGCAGCCAAGAGCACTTGTTGAGAAAAGGGAAATCAATATGATGAGAGAAGCAGGCATGTGTGATTTAAAATAGACCATTTTTAAGTCATGGAGCCTAGTTCTTTGTTACCTTGTCCTTTCTATGTGACCTGCATGTTCTGTTTTCACACTGGTGAATGAGGTTGGACAGGTAAAAATGCTGCCAGAGAGGAAGAGACAGCAGAGAGCTGAGTCCTAAGGTGTCTGGGAATGGTTTTCTTGTTAAAAAGGTATCACACCCTCTCCACCCCATTCCAACCCATGTGCTGGCAGCAGATAATTGTCCCTTGTTCACAGTGCACAACAAACAGTGAACTCCCAGTAATTTAAATTAGATGTTTCTGAGGCCAGCACCCCATTGTGTGCCTGCAGATTCATGTGATACCCTGGACAATATCCCACAGCACAAATCTTTGGTTTAAACTGAGCTTTTCCACCACCATCCATGCGTTGGTTTCTTATGACAGAGCACAAAAAAGAGCAAACCTCTTGTCTGAAGTGATGTACAGGATTTAGTGTCATAAAACTGAAACTGGATCAGAACGTTGTTTCTTCTGGTCTGAGACTCTCTCCAGGAGACACAGCACAAGCTGCTGTACTGGAGGATACAAGAAACCTCTGCAAATGCAATTATCAAATCACCTCCCCAGAAGGAAACTTTCTCCCTGACACCCATTAGTCAGAGGTTAGTTTATACCTTCCAGCGTGAAGGTTTATAAACTTTACAAAACTCCGTGTCTGAACATTTCCTTTCCCTTTCCCTCCTTTTCTGTATTACCAGATATGGATGGTGTTTCTAACAGCAGTCAGTTAAATGGCCATATTAAAAAGCTGACCCATGTGAGTCCCCGTTTGCTTTTGAAACCCTAAGCCCTGAGAAAGCAAAGGACAGTGACTGGGGCTACCCCAGGGTTTAAATCAGCCTCAAGACATGAACAATTTCCCATCCTTCTCTCCAGCCTTTTTCCTACCAGGGGTGGAAGGCAAAAAAAAAAAGAAAAATAAAAAGAAATCCCCCCCTGTTTAGTATCTATTGGTCCCTTGAACACAAGAACCACTTGACCCTTTTGCATAAACTCCTGTTAGCCCCTGCCAGCTGGATCCCATGTCCTGCATCACTCTGGACACTGGGGGGTATCAAGCAAAGCACCGATCATCTGCTGACTGCCGGGCTCACCCACCGGGGAGCAGAGCGTGCTTATCAGGATGCTGCACCTCCAGACACCAACAGCACACTGACAGCAGGACCTGCCTGTGAAATGAGGCCAAGATAAATGATGTATCACCCTCAGCCCTAACAGTGTGGCCCAGACAGAAACCAGGTGGAGGGGAGGGAGCCAGCACCTTCTGTAAACAATCCTCTGTCTCAGCTGAAACAGCTTTAGGCTGAGATGCTGGATTAAGAAAGTGATTCTTGCCCTGGACAGAAAGTTAAAGGGCAATGGGTGATAATGCACTGATGGCCAAAGGTGGCTGGGGGAACTTAGCCATTACTCAGCAGTGGTTCATTTGACCTGGCAGGAGAACATCTGATATCTAAACAGTCCCACTCATCCTGAAGCACTCAGAAACCTCTACACTAAATATTTGATGCCCTTGTTTGATAATGTTTATTTTGCTTTCTCCCCACCTGTGTGAGGCTAATATACTGCGAGCGGGGAAAACATGGGGTAGCACATACCAGAGATAAAACACTAACGTGTGATCTTTTTTAAACAGAGATTTATGAGACATACTATGAAGCTGACTGGGCAAAAAAGTAGGGAATTTACTATAGGGACAAGCTCTGCATTGGTCTAAATGCCATCAGCAGGATGTAATCCCCCAGATCTTCCCTGTTCTGTCTTTGCAAGAAACTTGTGCAAATCATGACACATTCAGTTGACTCATGATTCAGTACCAGGATTTTGATCAGCCTCATCTGGGTATCAGTTTCTTCCCTTCTGTGTGGGTGGAAGGGAAGGAGGAAAAGGTGAATTTAAGTCAGTCTCATTTCCCTGTATCTGAGCTAGATTTATACCCTCTCACCACTGCAAGTTAGAACAGTTTTGATACCATCATGGTTTCTGGGTTGTCCACTGAAGACGCTTTCTCCTTGTGTGAGTTTGTAGTTGCTGGGGTGATGCCAGGTTACACCAAGAATCAGGACACCCCACTTGCCAAGGAGGGAACACTGCCTAGGCTCTAGCCATCTTCATCTAAGCTGCTTGTCCAGAAGCTCTTCACAGGCAGTAGAGCTCTAGTCAATACAATCAGTACAATCTAGAGGGTGATTCATCTGACCAGATGAGACCTGCTCTAGAGAGAGTTGGATGGTGCCCTGGGCTCTGCTCTCTCTACACACTAGGGTTCCAGTGATGAGAAAGAGAAGCCAGCCCAGACAGAGGTGATGTTGTTACAAACACCCACATTTAATACAGTGAGTCTTGGCCGTGCTGTCCAAGGCTGCTAGAGATAAGAGTGCAAAGGACAGGTTTGCCACTGGGTTTGTAACTTGATTAGTTCTTAGGCCCTTAAGGACCAGTTT
Source organism: Hemiprocne comata (assembly GCA_020745705.1). Classification (NCBI taxonomy): domain Eukaryota; kingdom Metazoa; phylum Chordata; class Aves; order Apodiformes; family Apodidae; genus Hemiprocne; species Hemiprocne comata. The sequence goes on along the minus strand of CM036609.1, from coordinate 4,815,018 downwards.
CTGGAGACTCTCTCACCCTGCCAGCTCTAAGACCACTTTGAACAACAAGGCCTCCAGTCTCCTAAATCCTACCATGCTCACCAGCATTTAAATCAGACCTGCAGCTTCCACAAACCAACCCCTTCCCCTCCAGTTTTTAATACCAGAGCATTTACCACCCATAAGGAGGAAATGCTGTGTGAGCTGGTTTCTTTCTCTACCTCATTTGAAAATATCCTTTGGCCTTTTTCATTTACCAGTTTGGACAGCAAATCTTGGCCTCTGGGCTGACGTGTTTCCTTTCCAGATAGAAAGAACTATGGTCATCTTAGAATTGACATTGTCCAGTGGTTGCTTCTGAAAGCCAGAAATCCTGGGTTTTCTTGCTGGTTTTGCCTCTGTGCAGGACAGACAAAGCCACCTTCACATTTTTGTCTCAATTTCCTTGTTTACCAGAGGTGCAGTAAAACCCCTGTTACATTGACCAGTAGTTTCACATTCTCAGATTAATGTTTATAAGCTATTAAAAGCAGAGCTGGCTGTTGCTTTCTAACAAAAAGTAAATATCAGAGGTGGTCACAGTGCTGGTTCTATTGCCCTTGATCTGAGATAAACCCTTTTTTATCTGCTGGGTTATTAGAAGCACACCTTTACTTGTGAAAGTTCAGGTGAAATTGGGATAAAAGCTGGAAAGGATGAGGGCTCTAAGTATGTTTAAAATGTTATCTGTTCTTTCTCAAACATGTCTTTCCAGCTCAGGTATTTACATGCTGATAACCTTTTGGTCCCCGTGGTGCTAGAGACTTCGTGCCTTGTATTTCAAAACTGATAAGAAATTGAAAGATGTGGAGCCTCCAAGAAACATTATGAAAAACAATCCTCCTCCTTTTCCCCAAGTTCCTCGGGTTATTGTGCTACTTGAAACACTGAATTTCTGGAAATTATTTACTGTAGGAAATATTTTGCCCCAAAGAACATAGGAAGGAGATACAACTTTGAGGACTGATGGAGAAGAGGAAACATAACTACTTTTGTTATTCAGAGGTTTGGCCTTTGTTCTCCCTTTGATCTGCCACTCTTATAGATTCCTTCCTATCAGCAGATCAAGGAGAATTTTTATCTTGCTGGGAGCCTTTGCATGTGTGCTGTTATTTTTTATTAAAATCCTTTTGCAGTAATATCAAGAGAAGTTTTACAACTATCTCTGTTTTGTCTTGTAGAAACTGAACAGGCAAAAAACCTCCAGGTTTTTGATGTTTTAAATAAGCTAGTGAGTAAATATCCTTGGAATGCTTATGGCAGCTCCCTCTTATGCAGTAATGTGGCCACACTGTAGAAGAAGATTTAGCCAAAAAGCAGAAATTCAGCAATGTTGGATGTATCTGAGAACAGGGAAGCAGGGGAAGCTCATGCTACTGCTTGACTTTCACTGAGCTGGTAGATATTGAGCATAAACTTTCTCTGGTGTTCTATAAAATTAGTTCAGCAGATCTAAGGCCAAACAGAGTGTGGCTTTGCTGTAAAAAAATAAACAAACAAACAAACAAAACCCACTGGAAATGATACTGCCTAGCCCAAACTGGAGATCAAGTGAGTTACTGACACTGGATTCCCATTCCTCGAGATCAGGAAGGGAAGGAACCTTGGCAGGGTAAAACTTCCTCAGCTATTCCCCACCTTCTGAATAAACACAAGGGCTCTTTCTCCCCTGCCCTCTCACTGGCACCTTTCACAAGCTCTTCATTTAGTGAGCAAAAACGAGGAAACTCCAGGGGGACCAAGCAGCTCTGGATTTACTGCCAGGAACACCAGCAGTTTTGGCTTGATGCTGTTGACCTCTGATCACTGTGTTAAGTTTTTATGTTCAAGTAGCTGGTACAAGCCCAATTTTATTACTTGAGTTTTAAACTTCTACAAAGGTCTTGAGAAGGAACAAAATTTTTACTGTTAAGGTGTTGAAGTGACACTGATACTGGCCTGAAGTATTCTGATCTGGCAGAGACAGGGCCCAAAAGGCATTCAGATGCTGAGCAGATACTTTGCATGCACCAAATGCATTAGTTTAGTGATATGTATCCTCTTCTTGTGCTTCCATGAATGTTTCCCCTCTCAGAGAGATGATGACCACCAAAGACAGTTGCTATAATGTGCTTCAGCTGGAATACAGTCCAGCACAGCAGGGTGCTGAGGCCTTGGCACAGAGACAGTTAAGCAAGCCAGATGAGGTTCCAGTCATACCTTTCAGAGCCAAGACTGTGCAATTGATTTATGCCCAGTGCTGATGATGACAGAAAAGTGCAGGCTAGTTAAAACAGGGCCCTCGGTGTATTTCATGTGTGACTGGACAAGGCTTAACACAGCAGGTCAAAGACATTGCAAGAATTCAAGTCCTTAATAAATCCCCTCTTCTGCATCTCCTTGGACGGCTACAGAGGGTACCAGCCTCCCCAGCCTGGCATGCCTGCAGGCTGCAGATCCCTGCCCCCGGGCTCTGTGCAGCTCAGCCAGCTGACCTCAGCCCACCTTCACCCCCTGCTCCAACGGCCCTCGCTCCAGCTGGCCCCGGGGAGCTCTCAGGACACCCTTCCTGCAGCAGCTCCAAGCTACACAGCCCTATTTCTGGGCTCACAGGCAGCTGGGAATCAGGCAACTCCACTGTCTTGTCCTCAGGAACAGGCTAACGGGCTTAGTCCAACATGCCTGAGGAACGTCACTTCCCTCCCAGGTGCTGGAGTGACAGTGAAGGGCAGAAGCCACCTGAGGTCACCCAGCCAGCCTTGGTCCCTCTGATGCCTTTGGCTGTAGAGTGCAGGAAGCACAACGTGTCTCCCCTTCACAGCACCCAGCAGAATGAGAGCCTCACCCTCCTGGGAAGCAGCATGCACAGCACACAACTTCATCTCAGTCTTTCCCTGCCTTTCTCCCCTTATTATCTTAAGAGAAAACCAAGATTTTCTTTTTTTGTACCTGGATTGCATTATTTGTGTTGTTTGGGGTTGGTTGTTTTGGTCGGTTTGGTTCTTTTTGCTTTGGTTTTGTGACAGAGTAGCAGAAACAACGCTAAATGCACAAAGAATACCTGCTGATTTTCATGGCACTGTCAATTTCTTCTCCAGCATGGAGGAGAGGCAGGGTAGGGGTCAAGGGAAAAAAGATTTACTTTTCCTTGATACACACAGCCTTGGCAACGCAGCTGTGAATGTACTGAATTTGTAATAAGCCATTCAAAAAAAGCTCCCCTAGAAGACTTCCTAACTTTGTAGGCAACCAGCTTCCATAATCAAGTCTTACAACATAGCTTGCTACTTCATAAATTTGAAATAAATCATAAAAGGGGCATATTAAAATAATTTGTATCAGTGGGGACTGATTTAAAGCCCAGCTCCTCATCCATCAATGAGATGCTTTCATTTGCTAGCATATTCCTCCAAACTGCAGGAAAAGCTTTGCCAAATCCATTAATAATAAGGAGAAGAGAGCCTTCCCAGAGCTGATAGACTACGGGAAAGCAGAGCAGGATCCTCAGAAACTTCTGTTTCTTTACAAGTTCCCCTCCAAAAATAATGGTGGCAGACTGACTGACTTTTGATCTGCTATTGAAGAATAATTTAGGACCATTTTTAATGCACAAAAATAACATTTTCTTGCCATTCAGCTCAGAGGGGATAATACATTAAAGGGGAGAATGGCTGGGGAAAAAAAATCTGAAAGGCAGTAAACCCAGCGGCTTCACAGGGGGAAGTCTGGGGTGGAAACTATTTACCCTTGGAAACTGCTAAAGAAATGGATACCGGGGATGCAAAGAGAGCAACTTCCACTTTTTTTTCCACTTTTCCCATCGTTTCGGTGGAGCCGCGGTAGATATTTGCGGCTGCCCGGAGAGTTGCCCGGTACCTGCGGGGCCGGTGCGGGGCCGGTGCGGGGCCGGTGCGGGGCTGGAGCGCCCTGGGCCTGCCGCAGCGCCGTGTCCCAGCGCCGAGGGCAACTCCGGCTTCCCCGGGCTCCTGCGCTGGGTTTCCTGCGAGCTGCAGCGAAGCCGACAGCAGCTCCAACCTGTCCTTCGGCCGGGCTCTGGGTTTAGAAACATTGCTCCAAAAAAACATTCTGTTTGCACACCCTGGAGGGTTTTACCCCGAAGCCTCGGCATTGCCTTTGAAATCTGAGAGCCTCACCAAATCCCCGGCTGCTAGAAGGAGCTATATTTTCTTCACTCTGTCAATCGGCATTTAAATGTGAACTACCTCGAATCCTTCCGTAGGAAACACAATTAAAGTGTCATTAAGAAAGCGTTTGTCTCGTATCCTTTTCTGTAATAAAGGAGCTGGGCTCTGTGTTTCCGCGCTGGGTGGTGAAACACACGGTAAATCCGTGGCCATTGACACATTAATTGTAGCAACAGGGCTTCAAATCGGTAACTGGATTTCAAGTCCTGCTTCTTTTCATGCCAGCAATTCCAATATTTTCCTGTGTGTCACCTTCAGACAGATAATATTTTGTACTAGTAACTAAACAAAATAAAATCCTTCCTTTCCCGGAGACATATTAATAATATATCCGAGGTTAAAAGCCACTTTTTTTGTTTGAGAGAAAATGTTCACACCTAAATTACGGGAATTCTTAGGGAAAGGCTTTTTGTTGGTGGTTTTGATCTTTTAGCTTGGCAAGTACAGAGACTCTTTGAACTCTGAGCAGAAGTTAGACTTTGTTTTTAGACGAGACACAATTTGTTTTACCATCTTTTTGCGATGCCAGCTTCTGTATTTGACAGAAGCAACACGTTCTTTTCTTTCTGGTAACGCTGTTTTCTTGCTCTCTTCCCACATGTAGCTCCATGTCTTACTGCCTCGAGTGAAGGATTGTGAAGACGTGGACAAAAACCATGGGGGACTCCAATGCAAAGAAAATTCGAATTGATGAAGGAGGGAAGAAATGAAATCAAGACAAACTGAGGTAAGATTTCCAAGAGAAAATATTTCCACTGAACTAATTGCCGGGTGGGAATCGCGTGAAATTCTCCACCCTCCCCTTTCTTTTTTTCCTGTGACCAAAACGTTGGGGTTTTGCTACCTCACCGGGTTGTTTAATAAACGGGGATTGTGATAAACTCCAGAATTTTAGAGGCGTTAACAAATCCGTTAGAACTCATGGGATTAGTTTTATGGCCACTAAAAGGGAGCTCACCTTCCTCGTGTCTGATGTTAAGAGGTACCTCATGCGAGGTTGTTGGCAATCCTGTGTGAAAGGGCTGTAGAATGGCAACATGGACCTCACACTCCCCTTGCTCTGAGATGCTCTGCCGATGTATTACAAGGGTGCAAACATCCCCCAAGGCTGTAAATCCTCAAACGGAAGCTCTTGCCACGGGCTCTGGGGACAAACCCAGCCTGGGACCCTTCAGCTCCCAGGTAGGAGCTCCTACCCCAGGGTCTGAAACTCGCACGGGCTTTTTGCGAAGCACCCAAACATGCTCCGGGTGCCCCCCAAAAAAGTCTCCCCGCCCGTACCAGAGACCCAGCGCCCCGGATAGGGGCAGATTCAGCTCCCACCGTATCCCCTGGGACATCTCAGGTCTCCGGGACCGTTAGCAGCCAAACTGTGTTCCCTCAGTGGCCTCACAGGGTCGGTCACAGAGCTGCCCTTTGTATCGACCCAGATGCTGTTTCCTTTGGAGCCACTCTGGATTTGCCTTATAGTTCTGTCTTCTTTCTTTTGAACGGGAACATGAACAGGTTTTGCATTAAGTGCCTTTGCAATATATCTGGTTTGCATCAAATTTTGATTTGCTTTTCTGACAAAAGGCTTTCAGAAAATCTTCTGTTATTGCTGCCGGGGCAGATTTTAGCTTGCTGTTACCTGAACAAATCGGCCTTAGTTTTGCTCATTTTAGGTTTTAATCTCTTGCCATCGGCTATACTTTTATGTATAAAAATATATATTTCTATAATGTATGTGTGCATTTTCTACATTATATAAATACATTTTTATATATATATATCCCTTTCCCCCCCTGATGCAGTTTTAATGGTTGTACTGAGTTTGCAGGATTGTACCTTGTCACACAAGCCCCCCGGGCAGAGTAAACGTCCATGAACTCTCCACCCTCCCGGAAGGGCTGACCTGTGCTCTTTGCACTGAAAAGCAGCTCCTGCCTTTCTTGCTGTGTCCTCCCTGGCCCAGTGCTTTTTCTTTTTTAACCCCAAATAATTTTTCAAAGCAGCCTCCTGGCCGGGAGTGCTGAGTGCTGGCCTTCGTGAGGGCTGGCTGGGATGCAGAGACCCAGGCTTGACCCCATCTCTGGTCCTCAGGCCAAGCTGGGCCCATCTTTGGGTGAATTCATTTCAAGCTGAACTTTGTGTGAACCTGGGCCCGAGGGGAAGGGAACCCGACAGAGCAAGGCTGACAGAGGCAAGTTCTGAGCAAACCCATCAGCCTGAGTAAATATTGAACAAGTCCATGTGAAGGCTGGGGTTGAAATGGAGCTGTCAGACCAGTGTAAACTGAAAGGATAGGTGAGGCCTCTGAAGAGCAAGGAAACATTTTGTACACTCACTTCTGCAATTGTTCCTTCCACCCGAGCCCTTTGCCCCAGACCTTATTTCACCTGCCTGAGAGGCTAAAGCAACCCTGAAGCTTATCGGTGCTGAAATATCTGTGTTGATGCAAGTGAATGGCTGAGGGGCAGAGGGGTGAGGAAGGGGACAGCACCGTGGGGTGGCCCTTTCAGTGCAATGAGCCCGGAGCATTGGAGCCAGGGTCAAGCATGAGACAGCAGATTGGAGGTTCCCAACTCAAACCCAGGTGACCTATGCAACATCTATCCTGAAAAATAAATACACTATATATTTGATACAAATACAAGTGAAATACATTGTCTATAAATATCTATAATCCAAATAAACACATAAATGCCCAGCTCCCCAGATCTAGCCTGACTGTGCTGCCAGGGCAGTCCTTGTGGATGGAGAAGGGCCCTTGATTATCCAAGATCTCCTGCCCGGTGGGGACCTGAGGGCAGCTGCACTCACCCTGCACTTTCCACTGCTGCTTTGCCCAGTTCTCCAGGGACTTTAGTGACACCCAAAAACGTGTTTGTGTCCAAATGTTGAGAAAACTTATCAGGCATGGAAGCCCCTCCTGGTTTACCTGAGTTAAGGTGTACCACCTCCCTTGGTGTGTAAGCAGGTGCATGGGCACCTTGCTGCCTTGGGGCCACTCACAAAAGATGGACCAAAATCTGTTTCAGTTCTGACTCACTTGCTATGTGATGAAAACATCTCATTCTGCTATGGTTTTGCTGGGAGCTGGGTAAGGGGTGGCTCCTGACTTATTTTTCTGTGTGAAACAAGTTTGGAGAAACCCAGAAGGCTTCCTCCCCTCTTCTCCTCCACTTCATGGCTTTTAGGGACCAGTAATAGCTCAACCCAACCACAGTACAGTCACAAAGGAGGAGGTTTTGTCCCCAACCAGAGACCCCCAGGAACACTTCACACCTTCAGTGCAAAGAGGCTCTGGGAGCAGAGTTAATAGCAGCCAACAAAGTGGAGCTGAAAGTAAGGAAGTCTTCAGGGTATTATTGTTATTATTTTTTTAATAGAATGTCCTCTTCCAAGATCAAAAGGGCCTTGCATTGTGAGAACAAATGCTTTAGGGAGAAGAGAAACATTTCACACCAAGGGGTGAGGAACAGATGGCCCTGGAGTCGCTGCCACACCAGGCCAGAGCCCCGGGTGTGCTCCTTGGGTATCTGCTCTGGGAGCAGAGCCAGAGAAGAGGGACTCTGGGCATCCCTTCCCCATCCCCTCCTCCCACAGAGGGATAACAGCTCCAACACGGCGACCACCATTAATAATTTACATGGTTACGTTTCTTTAACTGGGAATTTCCCCTTCCTTTGGGATATTAAAAGAATAAATCTCCATTAAGACATTGCTTTGTGTGAGAGTGTACAGGGGGACCTGGCTAATTTTCTTGCTCATGAAAAATGCAATGCCAGGGACCCACGGACAGACACACACGGAGGTGTGGGAATATACCAGATTATAAATAGTCCTGTCGTTGTGTGTCATTTTTAGAAAACAAAGGAGTGTGTGTAGACCTCACATTTGCAATAAAGCCCGACTATGGCGAGAGGGCTAAGTCTCGAGAGGGGCTTCTGTACCCAGGTCTGCAGAGACTCACGTGTGCTTCTGTCTGTCCATGTACCATGGGAAGGAGCCCGCGTTTGTGTCCCGTACGGACACAGGGTACCGCTCTTTATCTGCTTCTCTGGGTGCGGGGCGAACACGGGTGTCCCTCATAGCAGCATTTGTTACCGGCCAGGGACCCCCAGCCACGGGTGTCCTGGCGTGGCCTTCCCAGCGAGCTCCTGCTTCACAGCAGTGGGTTTGGGGCTCTTGAGACAAAAGGGAGCGTGAGAAACTTGGAGGGAGAGCGGAGTGGGGAAAGAGATTAGCTGTGTGCGGTGATCGTTGTTAGAGAAACACGGCTTGGCAGCGAGGGGGGCAGAGAGAATGGGTTAGGGGGCAGCCCGGAGGGGGTTACATATGTAAGGGCGCATCGGCACCGTCTCTGCCGACTCTTCCGGAGACTCCCTTTGAGTTTCAAATGGGAGCTGGGAGCCTTTGTTGTGCCCGACATACTGACACAGCAGTACCCTCCTTTTTATCCCGGCCTTTCCTCCCTCCCCGGTTCTGACGGGGCCTGCCCTGCGCTGCCGCCTCACCTGGGACCGAGCGGGGCTCCGGCCGCTGCCCGGGCGGCGGGGGAGCAGAGCAGGGGCCGAAAATCGCCTCAGTGGAAACCCACGAGCTTTCTGAAGCTCAACGCCCTGTTTCGATGACACAGCTTAGATCGCATTGATTCAACAAAACCTTCAATCGCACCGGTTATAACCCAACAGGTTATCAAGTCAGTCCCGCTGCCGGGGCTTTTTTTTTCCTCTCCTGATGTTTTTGCAAACTGCCAGTGTAACGAAGTCCTCTTGTCACTTTTTCCCCCCTCTTTTTTTTTATTTTTCCCTTCCTCCTTATCTCTGAGCTAATTGAACACTCAAAAATCTTTTCTTTCGAGCCAAAGAGGTGTATTAGATGGGGGCAGATACTATCGCCGGGGAAGAGCGATGCTCTGTCGCCTTTGGACCCCCGGCCAAGCCGGGCCGGGGCCGAGCAGCGCCGCGGGGCAGGGTGCCCGGGCTAGGCTGCAGCTACAGCAGGTACTTTGCTCATTTCTTGCCCCACTCACGCCCTCACCCAAAAGGTTTGCAAATTTGACGAAGCCAGAACAATGGTTTCTCCTAGCAGCCCCTCTGTTTACTTGTTTAGAAATCCCAGAGGCGTTTCGAGGTAAAAAGGTCAGCGCTATACCGGGGCTCGCCGCTCCTCCCTCTCCGCCCGGCAGCGTTCCGGTACCCGCGCCGGGCCGCTGGCTCCATCCCCCGCCAACTGGTCTAGTGTGTCATTTATATTGTGGAAAACACCCTTTCAGGGATCGCTTTGGGAAGCTGAAAGGTGGAAACTAAAGTCGCGCTTCGTTTTGATTTTGATTTGGATCACGCTCACGGAACTGTTCCTTATATACATGAGAAACTCGCTTTGTCCCCACCCCGGACCCCAAGTTCGTTCGAGTTCATGTTGCTGCCTCAGCGATGCAGATCTGCTTCCGTGCCGGGATGCTTACACGAGAGGACGATGATGATGATTTTCTGTTCCCATCAGGCCTCGTTGCACTGGGAAAGAGCTGCACGTGGGAAGCGCCGCGCTCCTGTCCGGGCCCGTCTGGGCTACTTGTTTTGAACGCCCCAGAAGCGAAGGCGAGCGCAGGGCCCGATCCTGCCGGTGCCGAGGGGGTGTCGTAGAGTACCCGCAGGAAGCAGGATCGGGGGTTTTGTTTGGTAGCTTTGGCAGCAGCTGGAGACCTTTTCCTTCCTCCTCCTCCTCCCTCCGAGCCCGAGCTCCCCCCGCCCCGTGTTCCACATTTCCCTGGACGGGACAGATTTCCATGTCGCTTAGAGTCGAGAGGACTTGCATATGGAAAAAGTAAACTTTATTAGACTGAGGTAGTTTCATTTCGAGATACAGAGCACGGGGAAGGGAGTGGAGGGGAAATGGGAAATTCCAATTAAGAAACCGCTAGTTTTCCTCGATGACGTTTTTCCCTTTAAAACAATCTTTAACAAAAGTTGCTGTGTTTTTTAGTCCGTCCTACCCTACAGTTGCTAGTGGGGAAGGGAAACATTTCAGCCATGGTTAAATAATGTTTTTATCGGACTCCGATAAGCCTAAGAGGGTGGGGGTGCAGGGACCCGTGCTACTCCGCTCCAAGACTTCAGGCTATCGAGACGTACAATAAATAGCAGCCAGTGCATCAGTGCCCTGGGTGGGGGCCAAGCCCCGCGGCCCCCCGCAGCCTTCTTCCCGTCCACCATCACACCTCCTACGACAGTGACCGTTGCCCAGAGCACCTCGAGGTCAGCCTTCACCTCATCTCGTTTGCTCTGAGAGCATAACCCTCCCTCCCCCCGGGTCCGTAACAGCCACCGTCGCAGAGCGTGTAGAAAACCCTGTAAAGCGGTAATAGTGCAAACTGGTAGCGGAGGAGTTGCTTCTTCTTTTTTTTTTTCCTTTTTTTTTTCTTTTTTTGCTTGGTGTTTTGGGTCTCTGCAGATGCCTCTCGCATCTTGGGCGCCTCAGATCTCATTCCAAGATATACATACAGTAAATAAAAGGGAAACAAAAAAAAAAAATTACCCCAGACTCTTTTGACAATCTCACGGGGAGGAAAAATACATCAAACGTAGGATTCTTGCGGGCAAAAAGTCGTTGTGCACATTTTTTAAAACTGGAGAAAACTAAATTCGTTTTAAAGTTTCTGTAGTTAAAAGTGCAGTTCCTATAAGGGGGGGGGAGAAGGGAGAGGGAGAAACGTCCCTGAGACAAACGCCTATCGCTAAGGATATACGAGGACACGGCTGCTCCTTTGGAGTCCTGTGTTTTACAGAGGGTCTATAAATTAATTAAGAGAGAGAAATACAAGCGGGAGAATTGATACCACACGTTGTGGAGACGGCGGGAGCCCGAAGGACCGCTCAGAGGGAAGCGTGGCCTTACTGCCACGCGTGGGTGCAGATGGGGCTGTGCGCAGGAGGTGCGTGTTCGTGCGTGTGTGTGTTGGGGTCTGCAGGGATCAGCTGCCCCTCAGGGCAGCCCCGGGCTGATCTCTGTGCCCCTGAGGGGACACGGTTCAGGAAGACACCGAGCTGGGGGAGGCCTCAGGTGAGGTGCAGTTGGACTGATCCGAGGCTTCACTCGCTTCCTTCGCAGACCTGGAGGCAGCAGCCGGGGCGAGACCCTCCTTTTCCCTCTTCTTCTGTTTCATCCGCCTGTTCTGGAACCAGATCTTGACCTGAGTTTCGTTGAGCTCCAGGGTTGCGGCGATCTCCACTCTCCGGGCCCGGGTGAGGTACTTGTTAAAGTGGAACTCCTTCTCCAGCTCCGTCAGCTGCTTGGTGGTGAAGTTGGTGCGGATGGTGTTGGGCTGGCCCAGCAGTCCGTACTCCGACACTTTAGCTGTTAAGGAGCAAACACCAACAGGGCAGGAGCAGCCAGAGCAATTCCCTCCCTGGGACGGGGGGGCTGTGGGTGCGGGCTTTCCCCCACTCCCCTCCTCTCCTGAGCATTTGGTCCCTCCACCGCCCGCAGCTTCCTGCTCCCTCACGGATCACCAGCTATCCCTGGCTTCCCGATCCAAGGATACAACCTGGAGGGACAGACCACCCCAGGCTTTGCTCCTTACTTCCCTTCCGTCCATTCTCCCCAGTGAAACAGGGTTGCAAACTGCCATGAAAGTTGAACGTGCGTGGGAAGGAGTGGAAGGGGAGGGCCATGATAAGGGGAGGAGGACGGAAGATGGTGATTTAAGGAAGATTGGGGAAAAGGAAGTTGAACAATAGGGGAGATGGAAGCCACGGCTGTGGAAGAAGCAGGAAGCCCGGAGTGTTTCCTCTTCCAGGCTGGGCTTAAATTGCATTGGGCCTGCGGGAAACTGAGCTCAGGGACTCTCCATCAGATGTATCTGGAAAATCTCTAGCTGGCTTTTCCGCTGAGCTGAGGTGTTTTTTTAAAAAAAGAAAACAACACACACCAAAACTCCCAAACAAACCAAATCCTTGTTCTCCTAGAAAATGAGCCCAGTTACCTTGGGTACAAGCCCTGGGGAAGGCAACCTTTCCTTGCGGGGCTGGGGAGCTGCCCCGCGCCTCCCTCTGCCCCCCCCCGCCCCGGATGGAGACCATCCTCACCCAGCTCTGCGCTCCCCAAACTCACCTGTCTTGGGCGGGTTCCTCTTCACTTTCATCCAGTCGAAGGTCTGCGTGGCGCCGGCGTTGGGGCACGGCTCGGAGGGGCACGCAGGGTCTTTGTCCTCGTTTAGAGAAGGCGAGAGGTTGCTGTAAACGCCGGGCAAGTAGCTGGGCTGCTCCTGCCCATAAAGGTGTTGCTGCTGGTACTGTCCAGCGGCCGCCACCGCCCCGCAGTAGCTCTCTGCTAAGGAGCTGAGGTTGGATCCCGCGTTGGCGGAGTATCCACCCGCTTGGAAGTACACACCGTCTGCGTCCTGCTGGCCGAGGTAGAGCTGGTGGTGCCCGTAGCTTGGGCTGCAGGTTTGGGCTGGGTACCCGGCGGCCGGGGCAGAGCCCCCGAATGGGATGGGGCGCCCGGAGGAGGGAGGGTGGTAGCCGGGGCTTTGCTGAGGGAGATGTGCGGCCGCGGCCGCGCTCCCTCCCACGCCAAAGCGCCCGTCTCCGTTGAAAGTGTCACTGGCGGGGCTACCTGAGCACGAGGGGAAGGAAGGGGAGCTTTGCTCTAAATGGTGGTAGGCGCCCGTCCCACGGTTACAAATTGCATACTCTAAGAAGGAGTTCATCCTAGTATTGTCCATCTGCCACTGATGGAGGAGGGTCAGCCTGTTTTGGGGGGGATTCCGCCTGCCCTACAACCTTTAGATAGTATGTCAAAGCTGTAAAACTTCCTTCCATGCATCGCTGGCCCTCGAACCCCGCAGCCTTCGGAGGGGCCGGGGTGGGGGCAGGGGGAGGCGGCCACGTGGTGCTCCCCCCGCCCAATGAGCGAGGGGCTCCTGAAGTTTGTCACATCTCTGAGCTCATCCATCAAGGCCCTGACATTTGCATGACAAAGGGGTTTCAATCAAACCCTGCCCATCAATCTGATAACAACACGAATACGTCAAAATCTTTCCTCAAAGACTTTAAAAGAGAAGAGGGAGGTGGGGTGCGGGGAGGTGGAGGGGAAGAGGAGCTGGGGGAAGAATTAGAATTATCCACGATTGTTTTAAGTGCTAAAAAGGCCTCCAAGTTATGCGATTAGCCAATTTCAGCAGAACTTCCCCTTGCCCCAACTTAAAAAGGTTTTCCCCAATCCTATCTCCATGTGAGAAAAAGAAGGACAGAGGGAAAAGAGGTAGAGAAGTCTGAGTGCTCTTCCCACAAGCACAAAAGGATGCTCTTTGCTTCATTTCGAAACTTTTCCCTACAAAATGGCTTGAACATGTTTCGTGTTTTCTGGGCTGAGGAGTCTAATAAAAGCTCCTATGAAAAATACGCTCCATGTGCTTTAATTTTGCCACACCGGCTTTGTGTCTAGGGCCAGTGTGGGTAAAAGCAATGTAATTAAATCAATATTCTAATGAGGCGATGAAATAAAGTTAGGAAGACAGAACGTCTTTTGTTGGAGAAACACCGTGGCCAGCTTAGCAGTTGGGGGAATGGAACTAAAAATGATCCATGTGTTTATCTGTGTTTCTTCCCATCCATCCACTCACCCATGCACTTACACATTTACTACTGAAACCAGGAGTTGTTTAACCAATCCTGGAACATGAAGCTCTCATTTTCCATGGCAAACCTGGCTTGATCTTTCCCCCGAATCTGTTGTCAGACCGGAGCTTTCCCCTGGCAGAGTCCAGCCGATGAGTAGGTGGAAAGACACCGGCTTCAGGCCGGCCACTCCAGTGCCCAGAGAATGGAAACATAGGTAGGCAACATTTATTTACTTGTTAGCTGAAGGGAGACAAGAGCACCCAACAACACGACGCCCACAGTCATTTGTTACTTGTCAGGATATTTACTGGTTATTCAGCCTCTAAGAAGAACTGGGAGGACTCTTTATTTTTTTCCTTTTTTTTTTTTTTTTTCCCCCGGGCCAAAAGTTCACTTGGAAAGGCACAAACACGTCCTGTAGTTGGTAGATTTGGCTGATGCAACACGTTGGGGTAACATTTGTTAAGAAACTGCAACACAGGCACTAACCTTCCTCCCTTCTGTAAATCCTGCCGGGAGAAGACGTGCGCTTTAGCCAATTAAAACTCTCCTCTTTCAATAAAAAGAAAGATATAACTATTTCCAGAGCCGAGTACCTATTTATTTATTTACTCTGCCGACTTTGCTGATGCTGAGATATCCGAAAAGAAAATATTCTAGGTTACAAATATTCTCTGAAACTCACCACCTCGTTTTTTGCATAAAACAACCGAAAGTTATTACAAAGATTCAAAGTAATTCCCATGTCATTCCCTTTGCAAGAGAAATCGGTTTCTAATTTGATTCCAGGAGTGCTTTTTATATTATGTTGCACTCGCGTTTAAATTGAATGTATTCTATTTAAACGATGCTTACAGCAGATGATTTATGGGTGTAAAATGAAAAAAGAAAAGGATAGATGTTTATTTCATCCTTGAATCAATTGTTTCGTATTGTCTGATAATTTTCCACCATGATCTCACTCCACTGTTAGATTAGGGGGGTTCTTTGTGTCATTAAAATGCAGCTGTCTTCTGGAGTTTCAGAATTAGCTCCGAGAGAACTCACTGCTGCGGCGTTACGGAGGGAAAAGTTGTGCTGAACATCTCGTCTCAGCGAAGGCTACACCAAAGTTGAGACCTGAGGCAGCTCTGGGGTGAAAGGACCGAGTTTGTTCGGTTCATGGGAAAATCGGATAGGAGGGGATCAAAATTGTAGCCATGAAATTCAGCAGACATCCCGAGCAGGGGATGAAATTGGGTGCTCGGGTTCCTGGGAGCCTCTTCAGTCCCGACTTTTGGGAAAAGAGGAGATACTGGTGAGATGAGTGTGTGGAAGTGAAGATGGAGCCCAGGAGGGTTATGTGCGAAGCTGAACTCACTTTGGCATTTTCAGTCCCTCTGTGGAGTTAACCGTCAGATGGCAAAGATGGGGTGTTGGAACCTCTCAGAACGGGGCCCTCCCTGCCCCCGGGCACTGCGGGGCCGCTCGCCATCTGCTCCATCCGCTGCCTTCTCAAGGCCTCTCACTTCTTACCTGCTGCGGGAGCCCAGGCAGCAGCAGAACGAGTGTCCCCCCCGCCCAGGACCGGCACCCCTGGGGCTCCCCTGGGCGCTCCTTCCCAGGGCTGCCAGGCTGACTGTCCTGGGCAGGGCGAGCGGGGTAGCTGCGCTTCAGCCCACGCTGCCCTTCGGCTCCGGCTTTCTTTCCCGAAGTGACCTGCTCTTCCCCAAAATGCAGGGCTTGTGGCGGTATTCTCGAAAGCTTCATCATCAATGTGCGTGCAAGCACAGTGGGAATCGCTTAGGAATCGCCTTCCCAAATTTCCTGCGTAGCCCTTTGTCCTTATTATTGTTGCTAATATACTTAATACTAATTATTGTTTGTTGATATTAATTATCATTACTTAATATTAATTGTTATTATGTTATTAATAAGTAGTTTTAATTAATATTCATTATTTTCATTCCCTTTGTGGAGAAGGTGTGAGACCCAGTTTCGGTACAGACCTTCATAACCTGCAGGAGGACGAAATATCAGATTATTTTAACAATCAATCCCGGGTGACCCTACTTGTATCACTTGCACTTTTATTTCTTTAAAACCTCTTTGATGGGGAGTTGAGAGAGGAAAGGCCGTGAAAGGTGTAGGTGGAGATCCTCGTATTACCGGAGCTGTTTCCTACACCCCCTCCAAACAGTTCCTTAGCCTTTCAATTTATTTATTACTTGATTTTCACTTATATTTTGAGGGGCACAAGAATTATTCCTGCCCCCCCTCCCCCCAAACCACAGACGGCACAACTTTGGGGTTGCTGCTGTCTTTCACTCAACAGGATTACAATAAAATATCTGGAGATGGATGAGGATAGAGCCTGAGCGGGGAAATTTTAGCTCTTTGACTCCTGGAAAAAGAAACTGCTGTTCAGGAGCGGGGTCGGCTGGTCCATGGCAAGCAGTGAAAGTCACTTTCTTGCTGGTCCAGATCTCTTTCAGGGAACCGAGTATGCAGCTCCACACTGAGCTGCTTCGAACTCCCCGAGAGCTGCTGCGGGCCTGAAGTTCTTCAGCAGCTCCCATCCCCAACCCCAGCCCGTGTGTGATGAGCAGCTACGAGAGGAGCAGGTAAGCAGCAGCAGAACATCGTTTTTCCACGGAGCTCTTGGTGGTGGGGGGACCTCTCATGCCCACCAAAGGCATTCCGTGCCCTTGGCCCCTCCATCCACCCCGAGGCAGAGGGACTTGGGGTGACAAAACCTGAGGCGGCTCATCGGTCCGCTGTTCCTGGGGGGAGCAGCCCCACACACCCCTCACTGAAAAAGACTTTTGGCCTCCTGCGGAAAACCACTCCCTTTGTCCCAACCCGACAGGAACATCTCGTTAAAATAAACCTTTCCTTGAGTGCAGTTTTTCGCTTTTAGCGGCATAAAGCGGCTCCACGAAATTCGGGACTGCATCAGCCTGGGGGAAGAACGAGGGGAGATTTCACCCTTCTCTGAGATTCTTTTTTTTTGCTTCTGAACAACTCTCCTGACGAGGATCGGGCCTTTCGAAGGCCCTTGTGCCAACACCTCTGAGAAGAAATCCTTCCCCGACTTTTCTGTGCAGGCGACACAGAAGGAATGAGGCATTTCCAAAGGCTCCAGAGTGCTTGGAGTCTTCAGATGCTTTATTTTGGCGTTAAATATAACTCTCCGCGGAGAAAGTTTGTGTCGTGCGTATGAAATGTCACTTCTGGCTCCTGGCGGGGTGATTTATAAGACGCGCTGCTGACGCCGGGGGTGCGTGTTTGGCTGCGGACTGAGCTATCACCAAGAAGGACTTGTCCCTAGAAATTGTCAGAGAAATTTATAGCCCCGGCATGTGTCTTGGTTAGATCATAGCCTGCGAAGCTATATTTGGGGCTAAAAAGTGAGGAGGGAAAATAAAATAATATATGGAAAAATACTTCAAAGTTTGGGAGTCCAAAGAAATGCAGAAGGAATCTTTTAATGAGTTACAAGCCCCGGGCTATCTCCGAGCTGCAGAATAAATACAAGGCAATTAAGATAAGATAAAATAATTCTTATCTGCTGCTCTCGGGAGCAGGGCGGGAGCAGCGGCGGGGACCGGTCCGGGGTGGGGACCGGCACCGTGAGCGGCACGATGCCCTGAGGGTCCCTGGACGGGACGGCCCACAGGCGGTCAGCATCCCCCCAAGGGGAGGGCAGCCTGCTTAGCCAGGGACAGGGACATGTTTTGTGTTGTCGGTCCCCTGAACAACACTTAGAGTGGAAGATTTGGGTGAGAAATGCATCTTTCGATACTTTTTCCTTTTCAGGGTGGCAGAAACCCCTCAAATCCGACCTCGTCCTGGGCCAAAAGATAAAATCCCTCCTCCGATGGCTCTGGGGAACTTGTCCTGTTTCCTTGAGAATCTCATCGGCTATTTCTAGGTGGTCCCCGGGACAGAGGTGTGGCTGTAAACCGAGTCGTCTCACTAATGAGGTTCGTTTAAGCCTTTCTACTCGGTGAGAGTGGAGAGGAGAGGTCTGTATCTGCTGCTCCTCTGTACAGCCCTGCTCTTTCTCGTGGCGGACAGACCCTATGAGCTCCTCAGCCCAGACAAGACCACTCCCGGGGGTCTTTGCCTTCCCCCAGGACACCTCGGCGACCCCGAGGGACCCTTGCCCGCGCCCGGCAGCTCCAGAGGGGTGCAGGGGCTGAACCACAAAGCCTTGGGGTTTCATTCAGATCCAGCACATGGCAGGCCCGACGTGGGCTAGCGCCAACTAAACCCCCCTTTTAATAAATTAATTAATTAACAAGAATGTATTGACAACTTCATCAATGTTGCTAATATTAGTAGGTCAGAATGATTAATATCAACCAGCGTTAGATTCAACAGTATCCCGCTGGGGCTGAGACCTGGATTCACCTGGTCGAACCACAGAGATTCTTAAGTTAGTTCCTCCGGACCCGGCACTTTGGGTTTTCCCCTTCCATGAATGGTGAAAAGTGAAAAGATAAGCGGCAAAGCTGGGAGGGATGCGGGAGGTGCCGAGACGGCGAGCAGAGGACGGTCACCTCTGCCAGCTCCTTCCTGTGGTGATGATGGAGCATTAGTAGCATCCCTGAAGCTCCCACCAGTGAGGAACGGGATGCTACAACTCAGCTGGGAAAACGGTCACTGGAGGGATATTCCTGGAAAGCTGGAATCTGGCACCGGCAGCTCAGGAGGAAGGTCGGGGTGATTCCCCAGGAGAAGTTAACTCTTCCCATCTCACACTTCAAAGGCTCGGCTCCTGCCTCACTGTCTCTCGCCCACGTTTCCTTCGCAGAAGGTTTTCAGCCTTGAGCCTTCCCGTGGCTCTGACGGGTTGGTTCAACATCTTCAGGGCTTCGAGTAGCTCTTTAGCAAACACATCCCCAGACTAGATCAGCAAAGATAAATATTACTTTAGCATCCCTGCAACACGTGCGAGTCTATCTCATTTGCATATTTCGAGGTTAATAATCGCGAGGCAATTGCAGTGTTTTGACAACGATCAAGAGCTGAATACGCTTAATATGCTTAATATATGCCCTCCAGTTGCACAGAACAGAAGGGCAGGGTTGCAAATATGCCTTCCCCATTTGTTTGACATTTTGAAGAAGGTAAAGAATGGCTGAACTAATGGCGAAATCTTACAGTCATTCAATAATTTAGATTTTATTGAATATTCCCCTTCTTTCCTCCGACATTTCAGTCTTGCTAATTAGGACAAATAAGAAGGGGCCTGCTGTTAGCAAGGATAATAACTGGCGAGGTTCCATTTATTAAGTCACTTTCCGTGGGTGTAGAATTGATCTGTGGCTGTGACTGGCATGCTTTCTAGACCTGCAGCAACTTTGAGAAGTCATTATGATCTGCAGAAGGGCCCTTGTTAGAGATTTGTATTGATAACGTGTCAGGGTTTACGTTGGGGGCTACGTGGAAACCCCTTCCCCGCCCCCGGCCCACCCCGGCCCTGTGTGCCGCGGGGAAGGCCACCCCCTCCCAGCCCCTTGGAAGGGGGGAACCCTGCAGAAGACGGTGTCCCTTCTTGTCCCCTCCCCTTCGACTCTCCCTTCCCCTTCTCCCTCCCCACGGAAAGGGCGTGTGTGTTTGTGGAAATCCGCTGCAAAATCGATTTGCGCAGAGATAGATCTGTGCGCAAGTATTTTTAAGTCGAATCAGAATCTCCCTTCTCTGGAAAGGCGAAGGGGGTGCACAGATCCTTGATCCGAACCAGAACGGCGCGGAGCGGCCCCGGGGACCGGCAGCGCTCGGGGCTCTTGGCGTGGGCCAGCCCCGACCATCTGATTCCCTGCTCCCGCCGTCCCCCAACAAGCCTGTATTCAGGATTGCGAGGGGGAGGAGGGGAGAGGGGAAATATGTAAAGCACTGGAACAAATGGCGCTTTGATAGACAACGTCTGGCAGCGCCAACGCTGCCGCTGAGTATGTTCCAGAAGCTGGAGATATTAAATAAACTTAAAGATAATGAATAGCCTTCTGTGGTACTTGGGCTGTGTCTGCGCTTTCTTTCCCCCCCTCATGGCTCTGGGACTTTGAGAGGAATCGGTGAGAGAGGGCAGCGCGATGGGGCGGGGGGGGTGAGGAATCCCAGGCTACGATGCGAAAGCAGCTCGTCTGCAGGCAGTGCACTGGGCGCTTCCTTTTGTTTATGGGAAGGTGTTAAATAATGTTCACTTGCATCTTTTCATTGCAATCTACTTCGATTTTCAATATAAACCTACTCCTTCCCGTAGTGAGATGCTAGCAGGTTTGAAATGTCTGCTCGTTTTCTAGGGAAAAGGCTGGCAATATTATTAGGAATAAAAAGGTAGCCGTAAAATCCACCCCCCCCCCCCTTTGTTACAGCTGGAAGAGATAATCCAGATCTTCGAATAGCAATTTCGAAAACATCTGTTGAGGGCTTTCTTTATTTCATTTTATTTCTTTTTACAGCCCGAAGTAGGAAGCAAGCCTGGCTCTGATGCTCTTAATCCAAAATCAAATACCGGGCCACCAGGCGCAAGTTCCCCGGACTCCAACGCTTTTCCCGAGGTCTCCGGGGGGGGTGGAATGACACCACCCAGGCAAGCTCCAGACACCGACCAACCCAGACAACACCCCCCAATGGCTCCCTGCGCCATTTTAAGGCCGTCTCTGCGGGTGTCCCGCCCCCCCTCTCCGGCTGCTCGCCCCCTGCCCCACGCCACCCCCCCCCAGCCCACCCCGGACTCGCCTTTCCGCGTTACTTTCGCACAAACCCCGCTTGAACGCCAACCAAATTTCTGCCGTGTCTGAGGAAACACCAATGACTTAGCAAAGACGTAATATGATTTATTTTGGGTGTCACCGCGATTGATTCCTGAGCTGACCCCTTTTCATTCATGAGCCTCCTTACCCCCTCTGCCTCACCCTCCCTCCTTGATATATGAGTTTTGTATTTAAAATTACATGTTGCGAGAAAGCTTTCGAGAAGCGATCCGCGAGCCGGGACAGAGCAGCAGGAATTGCCGTGGAAGGAGCTCACGGATTTATAAGGGCGGGGGGGGGGTTTGGTTTGTACTGTTGAAAAAGAAGAGAGGGAAAAAGAAAGGCCTCTTTCCGCCTAGTCTCTCACCCCTCTTTCCTCTCTAGCATTTATTTGTTGACTAAAACGCCGCCACGCACCCGCTTCCAGGGTGGATTTTTTGCATTCCGAATTCTCCCTTTCTTCCTTTTTATTTTGTAGCCCGGGAGGTTTGAAACACCGCGAATTGCGGCATGGCAAGGCTGTATTTTCTGCTGCAAGAGATGAGAGAAGGAGGAGTGGGCTGAAGGCAAGGAGCAGCCCTCGCCTTGCCAGGCTGGGCTGGACGCGGGGATCGCCGCGGGGACCCCCAGCACGGGCCGCGGAATGTGCGGGGGCTGCGCGGAGCGGCCGCGGCCCCCAGGGTGGCCCCAGAGCCTCTCCGAGCGCTGCCTTTGTGTTGCTTTCCATCCCTTTATTCGGCCATTTCCTTCCAGGAGGAATTTTCAGTGACAAAAAATATAACCGCTAATGTTAAAATTAGAAACGAACGGCCTGCTTTGATTTAGTAACAAATGAAAGAAATAAAAAACAAGCTCAAGGAAAATGCAAACAGAACTGAACACAGCAACTATTTCTGACTCCCGAAACCTCTTGAAATGTTAGTTGGGAGCAATTGCTTTTGTCTCCTCTCTCAATGCACACGAGGAGATTATTAGGACATAATTATTGTAAAGCAGAAAAAAGGAAGGCAAATTATTTAGGAAAAAAGAGCACATTTTTTGAATTAAATACGTAGCAACACACGTTTCTTGGTGTTATAAAGACATTTATTTACTCTATGAAAATAATGTACAATAAATAATTTGCCATTTACTAATAAAGGATTTGAATAAATAGTCTACATCTAAAACTTAAAAAGAGGAAGCAAAATTCCTCTGTTTTTTATTTTATTTTATTTTATTAAGAAATCTAAAAGTCTGGTTCTGATTCCTGAGAAAGTCGCTTGAAGGATTTACAAATGTTTTCTCTTGGGCGATGACATCTCTGATGTGCATGAGAACTATCGGGTGCTTTCTTTAAAATAAATAAGGAAAAAATAAATCTATAATTAAATACCGGCATTTAGCAAAACTGTGGCTCTTCTTTCATGTGAGCCTTCTAGAATAAATATTGGGAGGGTGATTAGGGTGAGGAGCTTTAAAATAAAGTGTTTGGGGGGCGAGATGAGGTGATTGAATGAGAAATGGCTCGGGTTTATTTTTGGGGTGTCCCCCCTCCCTCTTACAGGAGACTGGGGGGAGCTGGCAGTGGCTCGGGACGGGGCTGC
Source organism: Hemiprocne comata (assembly GCA_020745705.1). Lineage (NCBI taxonomy): Eukaryota > Metazoa > Chordata > Aves > Apodiformes > Apodidae > Hemiprocne > Hemiprocne comata. The sequence goes on along the minus strand of CM036609.1, from coordinate 4,792,879 downwards.
TGCTCCTGGAAGGGGCAGGAATGGCGAGGCGGGGGGGAGCGGGGGCCGCTATTGGAAATTCAGATGTTGTAAATCTATAGTACAAAGTGCGCTTGTAAAAAAGTCCAGATCTTCCTCGGAGAAGTGGACGGGGCTCTCCAGGGAGCTCTGGAGAATGGGGGAAAGCCCCTCCGAGAGCTGCAGGCAGGACTCTGCCGAGAAGATGCTCAGCTCTGGTAACAAAGGCGAGTCCTGGCCCTCGGGGTAGGCAGGGTCCGAGGGGCCGGCGGCGGTGCCGGGCTCCCCCACAGCCGCCCGCTCCGCCCTGGCCACCGCGAACCGGGGACTCTCGGGCTCCTCGTTCCCCGGTTTGTTGCTTTGGTAGGGCCCGCTGGGCTCCGGAGCCGGGCCAAAAGGCGGGCTCTCTTCAGCCTCCTCCGCGGGATCGCTGCCCTCGTCCAGGTTGGGGTAGGCGAGATCCCCGTCGGGAGGTTCTTTGTACTGGGTTTGCCTCTTGTGCTTCATCCGGCGGTTCTGGAACCAGACCTTGACTTGCCGCTCTGTGAGGTCGAGCAGAGCCGCGATTTCCACCCGCCGGGGCCTGCAGAGGTATTTGTTGAAGTGAAATTCCTTCTCCAGCTCCAGCAGCTGCGTGTTGGTGTACGCGGTCCGGAGCCTCCTGGAGCCGCTGGTGTCTGCCAGCCCCTGGATGTCTTAAACACATAAAAAACCGCACGTTGCAAAGAGAGGGAGTGGGGGCAAGTGGAGGGTCTGGATCCGTCCCCTCCCTGTTGCGGGCAGGGCAGAGCTGTGCCCCGCACCAACGAGCATGAGTCGGAGTAGGGGGGGGAGCCGCTACGGGAGAAAGTAAATGTTTAATTAAACTCTTCCCACTGTGGAAGAGGGTTGGAAGTCACTCTCTGGTCCCATTGCCCCAGTGAGAAGAAAGGATTTTGCTCCCTGGCCTCTCTCTTTAGAGACCTTCCTTCTCTGGCCACCTTCGAGAACAAGGGGAGTTTCGCCCCATTCCTTCCTTTCTTTTTTTCCAGTAGTTCGGGGACGGACTCTGCGGGGCTTTGATTTCATTATTCCCGTGTTATCTGACCAATGAGCTCCGGTGTCCGCCCTGCTCCTGCCCGACCGTTTACCTGAACGGTGCCATTAAAATACTCGAACAGTGGATTGTGCCTTAAACATTTTGTCCCTGGGGAAGGAGAGTCCCTGGCCAGAGCTGCTGAGCTGCCAGGCCACAGGGCGCCTCGGAGAGAGGCTATTGCTTTATTGGGGAGGTTGGAGGGGTGGTTGGGGGTGTATTTATTTTCTTTTGCAATGGGGAGCTGGCTCTCCCCACCGTAATGTCGCTCTTTCCATCCTGCGTTACCCACCCGTCTATCTCACCCCTCATGGCTCTTTGGGGGTTTTGTTTTGGTTTTATTGTTTTGTTGGGTTTTGTTTTGATTTTTTGGTGGGTGTTTTGTTTTTTTGTTTCGTTTTGTTTTGTTTTTTTCCAGTTTGATTTGGTTTGGGTTTGTTTTTTTTTCCCTGTAGGCTGTAAAAAAAAATTATAATTTAAAAATACAGGACTGGGGGGGAAAAAAAGTCAGGCAAATGGAGCTGTGGTTCAGCTGCCAGGTTCCCCCGCTGGAGCCAGCACAGCCCGGCTCCCCCGAACCCCTCTCCCTCTTGGCTTTCGGAGAAGTTACAGCAATTTGTTCTTCTATTTGCCGGGGAAGGAGGCAGGAGAAATGCCCCCCCTCCCTCCCTTACCCGGCTGTGTACATTGCTGCGGTGTATTTTGTTGCGTGACAGTTTTCGGGGGAGGTGCGGGGCAAAGTCAGTCGGGAGGGGGGGGCTGTGGTGGGGCTGCTCTGGGGCGGGGGGGGAGATGGAGATTGTTTATTGTTCGGATCCTCTCCGATTTCAGCAAACACCCCTTTCACCCCCTCATTATACGAACCTGCAGGAGATCCTGCGGCAGGGACCGGCACCGAAGAAGATGTTGGGGGAGAGGAGGAGGAAGAAGAGGATGGAGCCTGGGTAGATTTCTTGGACGATTTCTTCTCCTTCATCCAGGGGAATTCCGCTGCCAAGGGGCCGGGCTGTGCCGGAGGCTGGGGCTGGAGCTGGAGCAGGCCATGAGATGCTCTTTTTTGGCTCCTCGGTCTTGCCTGGCTGCTGGAACAAGGATTCAGGCTGAGGACGGTTTGCTCAAAAGGAGGAGGAATTAATGTCGAGTCCTTGATTGATGAAGTTTGAAATGTCTCCAGGACAGCGGGAAGAGACGTCAGGCACTCTGCGAGCGAAGGCTGGCTATTTATAAACCCGATCTCCCTCTCAAATTCAAAATTCATGGCTTTTCCAGGGCCCAGGGTTTAAAAAGCGGGAGGGGGGAGAGGGAGGAGGCGGGGGAGAAGGAAAGAAATCTGAGGGCCTCAGTTTTTATGGCAGTGATGATGATGGTTCTCGGGCTTTTTATAATTGTTATATTGCTGATAATACAGGCGTATGGGGACCTTGCTCTATTAAACTCGAGACTGGGGCGAAATTGCAGCCAATTCCTGGTCACGTGGCCAGCCCTGGCCAATGGCAGGCGGGGCCTGGTGGCAAACAGAAAGCATTATTTTCTTTAATTGATTAAAAAAAAAAAAAAAAAAGGCGAGAGAAGATCCCCAGAAAAGCCTCCCCCCACACACACGCATCTCCAGCCGCCATCCCTCCTCGACCGGCCGCGGGCAGCTGGGGCCGGCGGGCTGCGGGCAGGGAACCGCTGCCTGCGCTGCCTGCACCGCCTGGTGCTGCCTGCCCTGCCTGTGCCGAGTGGCTCCAGACAGCCAGAGAGTGTGCACCCCCGGGGGAGAGGGGGACCAGGCGTGGGAAAACGGGCTTTGCCCCCCCGAATTGTCCCCTGGCAGACAGGGAAATGCAGCCTAAACTGCAGCCGAGCTGGATCTTGGGACTGGCAACCGAGGGCGGGAGTGTCCGGGTGTATTTCCATCTATCTATCTTATCTATCTATCTATCTATCTATCTATCTATCTATCTATCTATCTATCTATCTATCTATCTGAGCTTGGGAAGTTCAAGCCAGCAGGAAGGTTTCGTCCGGAGGTTTGTGTCTGAATCTCGGTATGAACACTTAGGAAATCAAGTGAGCTTTTAAATCAAGTAGAGTTAAACCTGCCTGATTTACCCGGTTAAATTACTTTTAAAGAAACAGCTTAATCCTTCTGCTTCTAAAGTCAGACTTAATGGACCCTCTTCACTTCCCTTAAAGGCCAAACATATTTTAAGGTCACGGATATCTTTGAAATCACATTTCTTCCTTCCATCTTTTTTTTTTTTCTTTTTTGTTTTTTTTTTTTTTTCCCCCAATAAACAGCTCCACTTCCAGAGTTTACAAAATAAATAAATGAAATGAAAAGACATTTCCCAGGAAGATTTTTTTTTTCCCTTTTAAAGTGCCCTGGTCCACACAAACCAAAAAGAAGAGAGAAACGATCAATCTTTTTTCTCGAAAGACTTTTGACAGCTCAGCCTAACTCAGCAAAGAAATCTGGCTTTTGCAAAAGAGTTATCTAAACCAGAAAATACTCTAAAAGTTTAATCCAAGAACCTGAATTCGGGAAGCCTAGAAAGTAAAAATTTCGGGAGGAAAAAAAAAAAAAAAAAGAAAAGAAAATAAGATGCCTGCTACAGACTAGAGATGAGGCTGGTTTGTAGTTTGTTTGTTCAAGCTCCAGTTCTCCCATTTTGCAGCAGAGAGAGGGACTGCCAGGCTGCATTCACGGAGGGAGAAGCCTAGAAACTTTTGTCAGTTCAAGCATCTGTGTGGGTGGGAAGGGTTTCTGAGAAACACATAATAAATCTAAAGCTGAAGCAGAAGCGCAGTTTAGCAAAAGGGGTGAAGAAAATAAATTTAAAAAAAAATAAACCCAAACATTTGCAAAAGGCAGCTCGATTGAAGGGAGAATTTCCCTAAATATTTTGAGTATTTGAATGCTCTTATCGAAATCAGCATCCATCTACTCTATTTCGGCACATCAGGACTGATGTAAACATTAATAATTGAATTTCTGATTATTTCTCGCTCGTTCGGATTAAAATGGCATTTTGGGGATCTCGGGCTTTGTCGTGAGGCCGCCGGTTCCTTCCTGCACTTTGAGGGACACTGTGGTTCACTGGGAATCTGGGATACAGCGAAAGAGTTTGGGATGGGAAAGGAAACTCTTCCCAGCCGCTCCCAACTGTTCTGGCTGCTTTTGCTACCACTAAAATTGCAAGGAGAAAAAAAAAGAGAGAGAGAGAGGGAAAAAGAACCTCTTGGGGAAAGAGGGATTTTTCCCACGCACCACGCGGAGGCACAAGGAAAAAAGAAATCCCCCTGCTCAAGGGGAAAGGCATAATCTTGTAAAAATAAATTCACATGGCTAGTGAAGGACAGAGAAGTGCAAGAACTGGAAGGCAAACCCGGGCCTGCTTCCTTAGTGCATCAGAGCAATAATTTGTGGATGTGAGGAGCTGTAGGAGAGGACCCCACAGAGCTACCGAGGGGTGTCACGCTCTGAGCCTCGGAATTGCCTTCTTTATCCCACCCCCTCCCTCGAGTTTAACCAGTTCCTGGGAATCCCTGACACAAATCCCAGCAACATGGCGCCCGGGATGCCAGAGGGAAAAGTATATTTGGTGAGAGAAGGGGGAAAAAAAGCCAACGACAAGCCCAAGCCAAGCCCTTGTTCTCTAAGCCGACCCCAATCAGAGCCTGCACGGTTTTATGCTTTTAAATTACAGTATCCACGAATGGTAAATTGCTCTCTGCATGGACGGGCACAACCCAGCCCCGCTCCTGGGGAGAAAAACAAGCCCTGTCTTTCCCTTATACCGTTATTTATTATTGCGGGGAGGTTATAATTATTAACCTGGAACTTCATTTATTAAGAGAGATCAGAGATGGAAAGAAGCGCCAGATCATTCCTCATGTAAAGCTTTCTCCCCTCGACCTTTTTATGCGTGTGGGTTTATGGCACCTCTGGATGTCCCTGGCTGGGCACACCTGTCTGTATAAAATACACACTCCCTCTTTCTACAGCCGAGACCTTTTTTCGGTACCTTTTACAGCCTTTTCACCCCTTTTCTCCCGCCAGCAACGAAACCCCCCCCTCTCCTTTTCTCCTCTCCGTCAGCCACAGAAATGGAGCATTTCCAGCCTGACAAGCAGATCACCCCGTTTCGAGAACCATAAAACTTTTATTGGCCCTCACTGCTTTAATATAAGTTTTCTTAGGGCTTTAGAGCATAAAAAGCAAATTATTCACGGTATTATCCCATCTGCTTTGGCTGATGGCACCGGGTTATTCTCCCCTTTACTTGCACTGATGATATAACCTCTGGCGGCAGCTTTTACCCCCTTTTAATAACAATTTTAGATGGGGGGGGGGGTGTAGATGTGTGTGGATTTGTGTGCGTGTGTGTCCATATGTGCTCGTATTTTAATAATTGTTAATTTTAAGTGATTTAATTTCTCTTCACTTTTGAGGTCCCCTCCTTTTATTTATTTTATTTTTTTTTTTATTTTGTATTAATCCTTTTTCCTTTGTTTTCGTTCGCGGCCCAATGGCAGCCCGGCCCTGGTGCCACGTGACGCCCCTTTGTGGCCGCGGGCGCGGGCCGGGCCGCGCAGGGCCGCGGAGGGGGCGGTGAGGCCGGCCCGGGCGTTCCGTAGCCGAATCCCCGGGGTTTCACTCCAGAAGGGAACACAGACATCAGTCCCGGGGCCTGGACCCTGGAACATGTCGAGCCGTCCCTTCCCGGCATTCCCTTCGCTATTTTTACATTCAGATTCTCTATTTTTTTTAATTATTTTTTTTCCTTTAAATCCGACTGATAGGACGAGATAAAATTGATAACAGAAAGTTTATTCAAGAATTGTTCAACAGACAACCCTTCAGCAAGGAAATAAAAGAACTACTGTAAGAACAAAGAAAGATCTCCAAAGAGGAGGGGTGAGGTGGGAGGGAGGGATTCACTATAGTTCTTCTAAATCAGGACTATACAATTACAGTCTGGTTCTGCTCTCATGCCTCCAGTAGAACTAATTACATTATTCATAAGTACGAAGGTAACATAAAACTACTGGTCTTCCTAAATTACAATAACTAAAATAAGCTTGTTGTACAATGACAAGGAAACACTATGTCCTTTATAACAAGTAAATACTAAAAAAGTACAATTTGATTCTTTTTTTTTTTTCCCTCATATAAATACATAATATTGGGGATAAATAATACAAAAAAAAAAAGGAAAATATTTTAAACTGGCTATAACCAATAAATATATATGAATGTTCACCAGAACACACACCTATTGAAGGACGTCCCGACTGAGTTGGACGAAAGCCCTTCAAAGTTGTTTTTATACCCATTATATGTAAACTCTAAGTGCAACAAAGATGTCCAGACAAGAAAGCATTAGCAAATACTAGAGATCCATTCACTTCTGCTTCGATTGGAGGACATTCCTTTTGTTCAAATATACCCTGTTTTCACGTAAGGTCAAGAGAAGAGGAGGAAAGAAGTGTAGGACTTCTAAGTCTTAAGATTGCTTTTCTGTTAATGAACCCTAAGAAAAATACCCCCAAAAGAAAAAACCCTGGTGTCATCAAACAGAGATTTCATGTCATCAGAGGCGAAGGCGGGAAAATATTCAGACCTGTCAACTCTTTCTTCCTCTCTTTGGACTGTTGTTATTGTTGGAGGGGGGTTAGGCATTGCAAAAACTTTTTCCCGAACCTTTTTCAACTCTTAGATCTCTAATTTTTTTGTTGGTATTATTTTTGAGAGGACAGGCAGGGAGTGGAGGGGAAGAGCATGAATCCCACGCCTTGGCAGGTGTGTATATTTGCAGTTTAGGTGGGGACTGGTGGGAAGTTACTCAACGAAAAAGGACACCCTTCCTGTGGAGGCTGGAAAGGAAAGTGTGAGGTTCCCCTTGAGGTGGACTTGGAGAGGAGGATAATGTTCTTGCAAATCTCTTTTGATTGCATACGTGTACACATGTGTGTGTTTACGTAGACGCAGAGACACCAAGTGTAAAGGCTTGGCTGGCTGACTAATCTCCTTACCAATGTCCAAGAATTATCAGTGATGTTCTGTACTTGGTGTAGAAATGAAGGATGTTGCTGCTGAAAATCTGCTTGATTCCCACGAAACTACCCCAAACCCATTTCAGAAGCATTTGTGTTGAAAAACAGGAGGTATATCTCTTCAGAGAGAGCTGCTTTTGGCAGTAAATACTGAAATGCTTGGAAATTGTGCCTGATAAAACCCAGAAATAATAACAACAAGCACACCAATCTGGTCGAAATGGCCCTGTCAAAGGAAGAAAGAAAATAGCTCAACACAAATGTTCCTGAAGCCAATCCTGCCCTCTTCACCTCTCCCATGCCCCATGGCAAGGTCCCATCTCCTTCGCCTGAGCCTGTCCCTGCTCCCTATCACAGGTGGGTCAGCTTGGGCGCCTCTTGGATTCTGCCCTGAGAAGAAGCGTGGTGTGTGGAAAGGTCTGTGTAGGTGGGGTGGGTCTCACATGGTCCGTGATGCTGGCTTGGGGGCATCTGAGGAGGCCCGTTGTAGTCCATGTTGGCAGCCTGGTGATGGGGCAGGTGATTGAGACCGTAAAGGGATGGGCCAGAGGTGGGCATAGAATCCACATAGTTACCTCCAACATAGACGGGGCTTCCCTGCATACTGGGAGTCCCATAGGCCACCCCGTTCCCTTGTAAGACGTGGGGGTCGTACTCAGGGGCAGTGTTGGCATATTTCTGTTGGGAGGGGCAGCCTTTGATGGGGTTTTGGTAGTTAGTTGACATGGCATAGGCATTTTGGTGGGGTTTATTGAAGGAAGGTGGCGAGGGGGCATCATAGTTACTGCTCATGGTGTGCAAGGCGTTCATAAATCCAGCGGAGGATTGCATGGGCTGAGGGGGGCTGCCGGTGGGGGAAGGCCCTCCAGAGGAAGACCCCATGCCTTTTGACTTCTGATCTTTCTTATACTTCATCCTCCTGTTCTGGAACCAGATCTTGATCTGCCTCTCGCTGAGGTTCAGCAGGTTGGCCATCTCCACGCGGCGGGGCCTGCACAGGTAGCGGTTGAAGTGGAATTCCTTCTCCAGCTCCACCAGCTGAGCGCTGGTGTAGGCTGTGCGGGCTCTCTTGGAGGCCGAGGAGCCTGGGGGGCTTTTCTCGCCGCTGCAGGTTTCTGCTGGCCGTGAAATGAAATAAAAGATAATTACTTACATGCAGAAATTGAATGCACCGTTTCTTAATAAATCCTGGAACAGGCACAAGAGTTCAACCCCCCCTTCCTTCACCCCTTTGCATTAGCCTGCACTCCATAATCATGTCATTTATTAAGAGTTCTGTTCTCCAAAGCTGCCCCTGGTTTATGAAAATTTGATCATGTCATGTAGAAAAGGATTCCAAGGCCATTTATTTAGAAGTCGATTATTTCCAACAGATCATTTTAAGCAAATAGTATCTGGCAGGGGGGCAGTCACTGCAAAGCCAATTAATACTAACACGGCTCAGTGTTGGGAGGTGTTTTGTTTGCTGAGGTATGAACATATGTATTGTATTTATGTAACACAAATGTACATGGTTAAACACCAAATTGCATTTGTTCCTGCATTTTTGTGAGATAAACGTGTGTGTAACAGATAAATTAGAGTGAAGGGTGTGCCACAAAGTTTATATGAATGTATTTGTCAGAACAGTGGTGTTCCCATGCTGCCCTTTTTTTTCTGGATGGCATTAGAAATGTGTGTGTGTGCATGCAAGAATCTCCCACGTGATCATGCATAGCTCTATGGATGCAGATGTACAGCATGTTTACTGCTGGGTGTGAAGGCAGGGAGGTGGGAAGAGAACAAGCACTCCCCTGCAGCATGGCTGGGCTGAGCAGTGGGTGTATGTTTTCACGTAGCTGTACCTACAACTGCTCGGTTGTGTTTCCCTGTGGTGCTCTGGAGGCGTTTGGAATAAACCAAGTGTGCCCAGTCAGTGGTGCAGGATGGGCCAAGGCTCGCTCAGCCTGGCCAGGGCAGGTGGCTGGCAGTCTTGGATCATGCCCAGCACCAGGATCCTTTGTTGATCCCCACTGGATCCTCACTGCATTCTCTCCCCTCCCTCCAAACAAGACCACTCTGGATGGTGGCTTTGTTCTCTCACTGTTAAGGAAAGGGGAGGGTCACAAAAGTAGAACCAGGTACCTGTGCTGGGGGAGTTGTTTTTCTGTTTGGAGTTTTGCCTCGATTCTTTCATCCAGGGGAAAATCTGCTTGGTGAGACTGGCGTTTGCACTGAGGTTGGCTTTGCTGGGGGCAGTTTTACTGCTCCCTGACTGGTTATTGCTGTTGCTACTGGTGCTGTTGGTGGTGGGGTTTGGGGACGGCGAGATGGGGGGGAGGTGGATGGTGCTCCTGGGGCAAACTTGGCCGCATGCAGCTCCCATTCAGGTCTTTACTTTTTGCGTGTGGGGTTGTGTTGCCAAGAGACTGGAGGGAGCAGGCAGACCTCTGGTAGTCGTTCTCCATGTGAGAGCCTGGTTGGAAGGGCTGCTGGGGACCCTCGTAGCCGAACCCATTGGCACTCCCATAGGAGTAACCCCCAAAGAGCGTGGAGCTGTCGTAGTATGTTGTCTTCTGCATCTCTGGGACACCCCAAAATGAATTTTCCGGCTACCAGGGTCTTGACACCCCTATGGCAGAACATTGGCACCCCAAGGCCACGTGACAGGCCGCTTCCAGCTGTCTGTTGGAGGCTGACCTGAAAGGTTAGGAGAAAACACACAATAATAGTACCCGGCCTATGAATCCATCTTGGGGCCTGAAAGGCCCATGACATGAATAGGGTCCCGCAGAACAGGAGGAACAGATGCTTTGAGCAGATTTCATCCTGCGTGCAGCCTAAGGAGGCTCAACAAATGTAACAGTACAAAAGTGCTGAGCTGATTTTGGGGAGTAGTTTTCCTGGTTGGTCGGCTGTTTCCACCTTTTTTACCCCTAGAAGATAGCACCCGGGATGTGCAGCTACACACATGCTCTACAAGCACACGTGGTTTCACCTCTGTACATATATTTACTTCTCTATTTATCTGTATACATACACACACACGCCCATGCATACACATACACTCCCATAGAAATGTGGACATGCATGCAGGTGTGTGTGCCATGTGCATGTGTGCACATTAGTGCCTGGATAACACACACATGAACATAAATAAAAGAACACAGAATGGATAATTGCTAGATACGAGCATGAAAGGAATGGAAGTCTTGCTTTCTTAGCCCTGACCTATTCAAATCAGCCATTCACACTCCTAAAACCCAGCCAGACATTATTCCATCCAAAATTAAAAGTCTACTAAGTTTATTGTAGGGTCTCTGTCCAGTATATTTGTTTTTAACCTGAAAACAGCAAATACTCAATATGTTTTGACCAGGTACAATGTCCTGACACAGTTGGCTTGATCTGCTGTTTACACAGGGACTCACAATGTCTTTGGAATTCAGTGCAAATATTTTAAGCAGATTTAGGCAGGGGCATGAATTCAAGAATGTGCTTCCTTTGGCCTGTTGTTAGGCTTTCCCTCTCGCTCTGGTAGCACAGGTTGGATTTAGAAAACATCCCCCCTTGCTGCCTGCATTGCTTTGTACTCATCAGTCTTGAATCTGGAACTACCACTGGCACGATGGGATCCCAAAAGCAGTTTAATTGCTGTTGTTTTTTTTTCCTCGGAAAACAAATGAGTCACCGGGCCATTTGTTCTTAACTTTCTACCCCTTTGATTTTTCATCCTTCCTCCCTCCCTCAATCCAAGCTCAAAAAGTCTTAGAACCCAATCCAACACCTCAAATTACAAAATGAAATCTTCCTGGTTTTTGTTTTGGTGGGTTTTTTTGTTTGGTTGGTTTTGGTTTTGGTTTGTTTTGGTTTTTTTTTATCCGGCTTTTTTCTTGTCCTTCCTATCTCTCTTTCTTTTCTCAAAGCATAAACTTTCTCTCCCATCCAGACAGAGTAGAAATACCCTTAGAAATATAAAAACTGTCTTGTCCTGAAAATGCTGTAATGTGTGAGGATCAATCAAGCAGCAAACATATTTTAAAAGGGCAGTGACTTCTCTCTGCAGCTTAGAGTTTGCAAGGAGCCACTGTGCATTTGGTTTTGAGATGGATTTCCCCTGTATATTTAATTGTATCTATTGTATATTTAATTTTATCTAGGGTCTTTCATTCTCTAAAATAAAATAAAATAAACTCTGTGGAGATAAAGTCTAATGTGATATTTCTAAGTACCAGGGTTTAACAGAAGCTGTAGCTCCACAATAAATAACATCTTTTTTTCCTTTCCTTGACTGCTCTGTTCTTATGTCATGTCATATGAAACCTCCCTGTACTTCTAACCCAGCCTCAGACACCGTGCCCACGAAGGGACAGCTTTCCTTTTTTACCCTGACTAAATCCTTTATACATTCCCAAATCCGTATTGTATCTTTCACGGAGATGTATTATTGTCTACAGAGGGGATGATATCCATGCTGGGAGTTATTCTCATTTGGTTTCCTCGCCATGATAAATATGTCTTATTAAAAAGTAGACTCCACTACCCGAGCCGAGGAGCTGTGAATTAATTAACAAACAGCAGCGCCTTTATTACGAATAGGTTTGCTGAAAATATCTGCGAGGGCTGAGGTGGGAATTTCTCCAAGGCCTTCCTGTCTGGCATAGGTCTCTTAAAAAAAAAAAACAAAAAAAAAACCATAACAAAACAAACCCAAACGGACCAGAGAGGCTCAGCCAAAGCAGCTAAAAATAACAGCGAGTTGTGTTTTTTTTGTAGTTGTCTTAAATGTCCGTAAAATAAATTTACAATCCCCTTCGCCCAAAAGCTCCCTCGCTTGTGGCTTCCTCAGAAGATTTGCTTTGTACCTCATCTCTCAGCGCTTCACAAATGCCGCTCATTTATCTTCGCCCAGGACGGCCGCAATCCTAATTATTTACTCCAAGGAATTGTTGTGTTTAAAAAAAAAAAATCTCAGGCAGAATAATAAATATTCGATTATCTCCTGTTCCAATTAAACCCGGGCAGGATCCGCGCTGGCTGTTTCATCATGTTCCAAGTTTCACTTTGCCAGCAGGAACATTTAACCACAAACTCTTTGCCTGTAACTTTGGAGTGCGAGGATTTAAGGACATTTTAAAAATATATAAAAATCAGGGGAAGGTGCGAGAGGGAAAAGGCTGCGGGGAGGAGGGTGGTCGGGGAAAAAATCAGGCGTTCGGGGGAAAAAGAGAAAAGAACTCAAAGGCAGAGGTATTCTGCTCTAAATCCATTCCCTCCATGTTGGAAATCCTAAATTCACAACCTGCCTGTGTTTATGAAGAAGAGCAGCGCCTTTCCCCTCCCCCCGCCCCCTCCTAAGGTACATTTCCCAGAGCCAGAGAAACTAGGCAGAGCCCCGCTTTTAATTTAAATTATTATTAATAATAAATATTCTGAACATGCCCTTAACAATAGGTCGGCCGCTCAGAAAGAGCTCAATTCCCAGCGACTGCCTTGTGGTGGATATGCCTGGAAAATAGAGACACATTCCTAAAATTTCCCTCTTCCCTCTTCCCTCCTCCCCACCCCCCCCCCAACCGAGCTTCACCCCAACCAGAACTCCCCAGTTGTAAAGCAAGGGGGGGGGGGGAAAGGGCCCTGGATGAGGGCTGCAAAAGAGTCTCTGCGTGGAAGGAAGCTTAAAGCTTGTGAACTCTTCTTGAACCGAGATTGGAGTCATATGGTCATAAATCATTGGGACATATACTCCGCCATTCACAAAGTGATAGCCTATTTGAGTCCGGCTTACCTTAGTCTCTGACGAGCAAAGCACAGGCAGACATAATATATTTTCACATCCAGCATCCACGCAATCAATAAGCAAGGAATGACCCCCTCCCTTGAAAAACGTTAAAGGAATATACGAGCGAGAGGGAAAAAATCCGGCATATGCATGGATAGAGGTATTAAAAAAAAAAAAAAAAAAGCCAAAACAGAGGGGGAGGGGGCTCAGCCAGTGGAGCTTTCGGTTACGGCAGCTCAAATTGTCTCTGTCTCCGTTTGGGAGAAGGAAAGGAGGAAGAAAAAAAAAAAAAATCAAGATGCTTTCCAGCTTCCGAGATGTGCAGAAAAGCTGAGGGCTTTGAATGGCCAAACCCTGGGATTCTAGTTGCCCTCCAGACTGGTACGCGCTGCTCACTGATAACAATGGCCTCTGCTTTAGCACAGCAAAGGGGAAGAAGGGAAAGGAGAAGGGAAAAAAAAAAAAAAAAAGGAAAGAAAAGCTGAACACAACTCCCCCCCCCTCTTTTAACTATGCAATGCTTGGCTGAGATTAAAATAATAACGAAAAGAATCCAGGCTACGGGGGGGAGTGGGCGAGGGGGGGAATAAAGCAGAGGGGGTATTTAAAAATAAAGATTTGGTTTGGATTGCCGGGCAAAGCCAACGAGCCTCCCGAACAGCGTCACTAGTGAAAAATTATGCTAATTGCAGACGTGGTGGACAGAGGCCTAGGCAGAAAGATAGCAAAGCTTGCCTTTGATTCACGTGTTTAACAATTAGGTGTCAATTTATGCTAATAAACCGTTTCAACATAGTCATAGTCTCCCCCCTCCCCTTCCGCGGCGGCAATCGCAGCTCTTTCAATAGCTGATGCTTTGCCTCCCCCGACCCTTGGGCTGCGTTTGGCTCCTCGCAGATCCCCCCGCCCCCCCCCCCCCGCCCATATGAAACCCACTTTTCTGGGGACCGGGGGGGTCCGGAAGGGGGGGGACGGGGACCGGAGCGGCCGGCCCCGGGGTTTGCAAGTGGATCCCAGCGCAGGGGGGGCCGGGGAGGGGGGAAGAATTTCTTGTCTTGCTGCAACTCCGCAGTCCCGAGTAACTTCGGCGTAAAGTTTGTGCGTCCCAATGTCTGGGGGCTCCTCTCACCCCTCGGCCTCCGCCGGGGAGGATGTGAGAGGGTTAGGGGGGGGGAGGTTCAGGGTGCAAATCATCCCCGGGGGAGGCCAAGGCAGCGAGATGTCGAACAATAAAGATTATTATTATTGGTATTATTAATAACACCGTTATTGCCGTGCAAGGCGCTGCTGTTGTCGCCACGGGAGATTTACGTCTTTCCCCGCTCCCACACGGCTGCCGAAAGCAGAAACTCGCCAAGATGCGTTTTAGGGAAAGCCCGTGACGAGGAGGGGCTGGCGAGTGGGAGGAAGACAGGACAAGGAATTGAGGTGTCTGCACTTTTTACACCCCCCCCCCCCCTTTTTTTTTTTTTAAGTGCTACTTTTGTCTCATATCGCAATTATCTTCCCTGCTTTAATTCTGGCCCTCACTCCTTTGGGTTAAGTGCTGACGGGGGGAATTTACGTTTAGCAAAGCAAGAAAAAGAGCGGCCACAAAGGCTCTTTGGACTTCTCTGGGAAGGTACGACCCGTCGGGGGGGTTGCAGCGCCCTTTTATTTTGTGTGTGTGTGTGCACCTTTAGGCTGGTAACTCTGGAAAGAAAACATAAGAGCGTCCAAGTAAACATCTAAGTTTTTAGAGGACTTACTCCGGGTTGGACAGCCAAGGTTTTCGAGGTGATGGATAAAGTCTTATCCCAAGGACTACGGTGTTTCCAGCTATTGTTCTGCCTGCAGCGTTGAGATCCCAGACGTGGGGGTTTCGAGCAGGGATCACCATTATTGCCTTTCCCCCCCCTCCTCTCATCTGACTTTTAATGAACTGCTCCAACATAAATCTACTACAAGATAGTTCCTATTTTGGAGCCCCGGCGTGGAAATTCCAGGGAAGGAAAGAGGGAAAAAACCCCAAACAAACAGTCGTGGAATATTCTTTTAAAGACTTCTCTTGTAGGTGAAGTACTCTATAGTTTTGTAACTATGGATCTCCACTGACTTATTTGGATTACCTAGACAATCAGAAGTACGTCGGATTCTGCAAGTAACTCCTATGAAGTGCAAAATTTTGTTTAAAACTTAACAGGCAGCCGAAAAAAAAAACCCACCCTGTTAAGGAGATCGTTGCCGTTTTATGTTGAGCTCCTGTAAGTAGGATGGGTTTTTTCCAGACTCCCCGTGTATTGCCATCTTTGCTGGCGTTGCAGCCTCTTTTTCTTTAAAATGTAACTCCCTCGCACTCGTCACGAAATCAGCAGCAAATGTTGCAATCTGACTGGGTTTCCCTTCAAAGGGAGTACAGGAAATATCTTCCATTTAAAACACTCCCTCGAAGTTACGGCCATAAATCACGGCGTTTAAAGACAAGCCAGTAGCAGAATGAAAATACTCAGCTGAAATCCAGGGCAGCCGTGATTATTCTGGGGTGGGTGGAGGGGAAGGAGGAAAAAAAAAAGTCACGTTGGGTGAGTTTAGAGAAGGAATGGCTCCTGATGCGGAGGGAGATACGGAGACACACAGAGAGGGACCAGGTAGGATATTGAGAAAAACTCACCAGTTCTCGGATGGCTGGTCCAGCAAATACGAGGCAGCGGTGGACTTTGAGAAAGGAGAACTGAAGGGGGAAAAAAAAAAGAGGGGGGGGGAAAGTATGAAACTTCGATCAGAAAAGCGTGGGCAAGGGGATTAATCATAGGGAGAAACCTTTGAGTGGAAATGGGGAGAAGAAAGGCTCCAGTGAACAAAAGCCCCAGCATTTCCTCTGAGATTATCTCCCATCCAAGTAACCACAGCATTTCCAGGGATGGCACCGGTCTCCATCCCGTAATAACCCAATATTCTCATCAGGGGCCGTGGACACCAGCGTGATTTCTGTAAATCTGATGAGCTCTCCCGTCTCCCCGGCGTTTCCTTCCACTTTCCCCGGTGGAAACCCCCCGGAGAAGGAAACACTTTGCTCGTTCTGGGGGTCGCGTTAAAGATGGGAACGGTTTGGAGTGAACCGTGGGCTTTTTGCCCATGGCTGTTGGTGAACTCTGAATGTAATTTAAATATAAACACATATATACATCGATGGGAAAGAGTTTTTTGTTAAATTCTGGTAGTCATTTTGGCGTTAAAGGCATTTAAGAGATTAAATACCTGCAGTTAATTAGCTCTGGGTTTAACAACAGGAGAAAAGTAGGGAAAATTTGAGGCCGTTTTCCTGACAGGCAGAAAAGCCCCAAGGATTCGGAATGTGTATTTTCGTGTTTCTGCAGTGTGGTCGGAGGATCGCCACAAAGCGGGGGGTGGGCAGAGATGCTTTATAGTGCACGACGAGACCATCCACGGCAGTGATTTGGTATCAGAATTAACGGTATCGAGCCGTAAACATTTTGAAAGCCACGCCGAGATTTATCACCGCCAGTTTGGCACGAAGGGCTCAGAAAGGGAGAAAGAAGGAGAGAAAGAAAAAGCAATCTCATTTAAAAATATTTTCGTTTGGGGAAACATTCAGTCGCTTTAATAATCCTGTTTCCGTTCTGTATGTTGATGTTATTAATCTCAAATAAAAATGTTCCCCTCACACCCCTACTCTGCTCGTGACAACATCCCCGAGTCCATAAATCAACCGCGGATGCTTCGTGACCTTCTCTAGACGGCGGCCGATAGCTGTATTTTTTATTAGTATTATTATTACATGCGAGCACGCTTTAATACACAGCTTTGGCAATATTCCACTTACATCACAGCCTTCCCCGGTTAACTGGGGCTTTTCAGTTCCCTCTGTAGAGCACACACAGAGATTTGTAAAGAGGGGGGGAAAAAAAAAAAAAAAAGAAAAAGAAAAAAGAGAAGAAAAAACAACACCCTTTCTGCTCTGTGAGCTCAGCAAACCCAGGCTGAGCCTCGCAAGTTCCTCCCCCGCCAGAGCCGGGGAGGAAGGGGAGAAGTGGGCAGCCCGAGAGGAGGTGGAGAAAAGAAGGAAAATCGCGTTTATTTGGAGTGGATGCAGGAGGGAGGAGGGGAAAAGAGAAACAAACAAACAACCAAAAAGAAGCTGGCGTAAATAACGGTTCCAGAAAGGAGAGCGGGGTGTGTGTATGTGTTGGTGTTGGGGTTTTTTTTTTCATTTATTCCCTCGCATTACGGACAGAGGAGGGACGGGGCGAAGGGTTTTTTCTACCTCCCGGTGTTCTTTGTTTTGATTTGGGGATTATTTTTTTTTCTCTATTCGGGTTGCATTAATTTTTCTCTTCCAGGCGGTGCGGATCCAGCCCGGCCCCTGCTCCCCCCGCACCCATCGATGGGCTCATGGCCCCGAGGCAGGGCGAGGAGCCGCGCAGCACCCACCGCTTCCTCCCGGGGGGCTGCTCGCCCTCCCACGGTCCATATTTTTTTGTCTAAAGAGAAGAAGGTTGGGTTTCCCACTCCACAAACAGAGAGCCCGAGGGACGGGAGAGCTCCGAGGAGGAGGGGAGAGTTATGGAGGCTCCAGGACCTCCTGAAACCCCAAACAGAAGCCAGCCCGGATAAGAAATCAAAATGAAACGGAGGGAGAAGTGGGTTTGCCTTGACAGATTAGACCTTTTTCTCTCCCTGACCTTTGCTTAGAAGAGCAATAACTCACCAGGTTAATGATCAATCAGCGGAAGTGCTTTGGAATTGTCTCCAAAAAACCAAACCAAACCAAAACAAAAACAACAACGGGATGGACACACAATTCCCGGGCTCCTGCCCGGGCTGGGTCCCCCCTACGCCCACAGCACCCCTCTCCCGTGAGTCCGCCCATCTCCAAAAGCCTCCCTTCACCCCAGGGGGGGTTGAGATGCGGCTGGGGGGGGTGGGGATGGGGGGGGCATGAGTGGTGCTTGGGGGGGGGGGGAGCAGCTTGCGATATCAGCGTGCTACAAATAGCTACTTTGGGGCAGCTCACCAGAGACGGGCTAGGAATCACTAGCCCCACTTTTCCTCTCTCTCCCCCTTGCTGCCCTTCCAAATGCCAAAATAATAGCTTGAATTATGCGCTCACGTGACTGGGACACGTCAACCTTTTGCCCATTTTGTACAGAATTGGTAAATGACCGGCTCCCCCCTCCAGTCCGACTAAATCCCCCATCAGCAAATTCCCCAAACTTCCCGGGCAGCCGGACAGACGATGCCCCTCGCTCCCTCCTGCCGCAGCGGGGGCCACCCTGGCCTTTGGGGCCTTATGAGCTCCTTTTTTCCTTTTTTATTTTTTTCTTTTTCTTTTAGTTTTCCTTTTTATCTTTTTAACCTGAAGGCGAAGGAGGCGAATAAACACTAAGGAGGAAAGCGAAGGAGGCACCCACCGCTCCCAAAGCCTCAGCGTCCAGCCAAACGGCAAAGACGAAGAAAAAGGAGGGGAAAATAACGGGTTTGAGGGGACGGGAAAAAAGGAGAGGGGCTTCTCTGCTTTCCTGGTGGCGGGACAGCGCCCAGAGGCCCTGGGGGTGGGCTTCTGGCCCCCCGGCTGCCGCAGCTCTCCCCGGCATCGAGAACGCTCACGTCCAGGCTCTCCTTTTCTTTCAGTTTTAACCCCCACCCTCCTCCTCCTCAGAGGGGAAAAAAAACCCTAAACAACAGAGAGGGAGAAAATGCGGATTCCAAGCTTTTCTCCCACTGCCCTTCCTTCGCCTGCCGGGAGGACCAGGCACCCACGCTACCTCCTTGGCCGTTTCTGTCAGAAAAGGAAGGAATTCGGTTATTTTTTGCAGTGATACTCGCCTGAATCCGGGATCTGGCTGGCGCTGCAGAACGAGCTGGGCATGGGGGAGAAGGGACCTGGGACAAGAAATGAGTTCCATTTTACCTGTTTCCATCTGATAATTCATAAAGACTAACAATTTCTGAGGAGGAAGCCTCAGGAGGGGGAAAAAGAAGTGGTGTCAAGGAATTCTGTTTCTCTGTTTGGGGATATTTACACAATATTTATCTGCTGTTGGGAACCACGCGGATCCCGCTGACTCCTGCATCCTCCCTGCACAGTGCATCCCTGCAGACCCCCCAAACACACCCGAGCCACTGCCCTGTGCTAAGCCCCCCTATTACTGTGAGGGTATTGGCTCTGTCATCCTTATCACCATATCAAAGGGCTCTCATCCATCCCGGGCTCTTAGTTAATTTTTAATTAGGCGGGAAAGCTTTGGGAACGGCAATGTTGAACGCAACACGTAGATGGAAGCGGGGATTTTAAATCCGATTTATAGTTTTCACACGGATGAGAGCAAGGCGGTACTGGCGCTGGCCGAGCAGGGACTCACTTCGCTGAAACACGCGTGTTTGTGACAGAAATATCCCATCCCTACGCCCACCAACCCCTGGGCAGTGGGGATAACCCATCCAGGGGAATAACCCGAAGAAACACAACCGTTCCGTGCTCATTCCCCCCCCCAAAAAAAAAGCCTCATCTCGGTGCTCCTGGATTTATCCACTGCTGCGATGGCACAAAGAGGAGCCGAGCTCTCCGATCCCTCCCTCCACAGCCGGGATCAGGTTCCCCACGCTGGAAAAATAAGTCGTTTTTTTAGGGAGGCTGGGAGAAAAGAAAACCAGAAGGGTGGAAAAATACCTCCTCCCCAAAGTGTCCCGTCCCAAAAGAGTTGAAGTGGGAGCACCACCACCAAATAGATCTATAAGGTTAAATTTCAGAAAGTGTCCATTAATATCAATTTACTTCAATGAAAACTTTGGTTCTTCACGAAGTTGATGATTTATGATAAAATCAATTAAATTACGGCCACTTAGGGCCTGCGGTTTCTTCTCAGATTTCATTCGCCAACAGATCAAGCACTTGGTAAAAAAATTTCAAGTTTAGCTGGAGGCGAGTAAAGATAATTCTGGAGCTGAGGAAATTTAATGCAAAGCAATTTTCAGGGAAACAAAAAAAAAAAACCAACAAACCAACAAACCCACAGCAACAAACCAGCCGCTTTTGTATCCGAGCTCCTGCTCTCTGCCAATATACCAGTTCGCCTAGGGAAATATTAGACACGGAGTCAAAACTTTTCCAGTTTCACAATGTATAAGAGCACTTTTAGAACTGGCAGCTTGTCTCGGGGACTGAGTTATTATCTCCCTCTAAAAGGAAAAGAACCAAAGGAGAACAGAGAGCACAAATATAGAGATATATTTAGAAAAACTTTCCAGGTTTAATTCGATTTATCGGAGGGTTTCTTTTTTTTCCCCGGCCACACAAAGGATTTTTCCTGTCTCACTCTAAAAATACACACTGGGCGTTCACGAGGGAGGATGGAGAGGGGATTTTTGGTGTTTTGGGGTTTTTTTGAGTCAGAAATGAACCGCAGGGATCTATAGATAACAGCGCACCCGATATTCCCACGCGAAATCTCTCCCTACCGGCCGCTACCCTTTCAATCCCAGAAACTACATTTGAGAGAAATGACCCATTTTCGAGGACATCCCCCACCCCCCCCAACCCAAACAAACCTTGAACCTTTCTAAAAGCCTGATATTTCAAGGCTCGGACTCCCTCAACAGCCACCGCTTTTATGCCAAGTGTTGAAGAGTCTCATTCTTACCCATTTCGGTCAAATGCACCAGCCGGCTAAAAGGAAAAGCAACTCAACTAACCAGATGTTTGTTAGTCACATCTGGCCACTGAAACCAGACCTGGGGAGGGAAAACCGGCTATGGACATACACAGAGCTTGGGAAATATTTTTTTTTCTTTCTTTCCTTTTTTTTTTTTTTTTTAGAAGCCCTTGTAATTAGGGTCTGCTTCAAGTAAACAAAAAACTTCGTAGGGCCATAAATCACCATCACATACATTCTTCAGTTTAACACCCCGCTTTTCCAATAGGGCTTTTGTAGTTTCTTTTCCAAACAAGACAGAGGTGCTAAACCTTGAACAAATGTGTCCCAGACAAACTTCGCGGGGAAACACGCACTCGGAACGCAGCCGTTTGCTGCCGGTCTCGATTATGGACCCTGCGAGATAATTTTTTGCTCGTCTTCAGCTTTCCCCGATCCTGCTCCCGAAGCATCACTCTTAATTTGTTACCCGGAGAAACTTAGCTAGAGCTCACGGGGACCGGTGGAGAAGCCTGTCAAAGCTTTTCAGAGCGATTAATTATATCTCACCACTTCGGAGCTGAGAAGGTAGGAAAGGCAGAGCTGCAGCATTCTTTTTATTTATTTATCTTTTTAACTTCTTACCTGTGATACTGTCCGACCCGGGACTTCAAGAAGAAGGAGCAAAGCCGGATCGGGGTGGTGAGAATTCTCAACTGGAGCAGGCAAATTAAGGAGAAGAAACGACTTTATTGCACCCCGGTGGATCTTGCTGACAGCTTTCTCGGACGGTTTGGGGGTTTTTTGCCCCCCTCAAAGATGCTTTGATTGTTTTTTGGGGTTTTTTTGGACTCGCTCGATTCAAACGAAACTGACTAGACGTGGAGAAAAAATAGAAACTCTTCCAAAACAGCCTAAAGTGTTGCAAGGATGAGGCCCCCTTTGCAGAGAGAATGCGAGCAGAGGGGGATGAGATGGGGGGGGTGTGGGGGGGGGAGTTGAGCGTACGTTCCCCTTAAAAAAAAAAAAAGCCCCCAAAAAACCTCCCCCACTGCCGAGTCCTTGGTATCTATCTGGAAAGCTGTTTCTCTTTATAAAGACTTAAAATGTTGCGAGACGGTTATAATACTGAGTGACAAGGGGTGCTGGAGAGAAGGGAACCAAATGGATTCTGGTTTTTAGAGCCAGTAGGAATTGGCCAGCCTTCAATGTCAGGATTCAAAATTGATTCCATATGTCTCGACCCGGGGAAAGGGGAAAAAACGAAGAAAGAGAGAAGGAAAGAGAGAGAAAGGAAGGGGGGGGGGGCAAGTTCTGCAAAGCCCACCAGGTTTCTTTCTTTCTTTCACCCCCCACCCGTCCTAGTAGCCCCGGGTAAATACCCTGTCATTAAATCTTGTCCTTTTTCAGGGAATATTTTGGATTTTCGCGTTGGAAGCACAGAGAGGGAGAGGTACCAGTAGCAACAAACCAGATCCTGGAGGTTATTTTTAGCCTCGGCTTTGCTGGAGCTGATCTCAGCGCGGGGAGAGGAAATATGGATCTGGATGCTGGTGAAAGGGTGCGTGCCATGGCTTTGCGTCGGCTCCCAAAAAACGGGAGAGAAGGGGGGGGGGAGACAACCCCCTCCAACTTAAAAAAAAACAAAACAAAACACCCACCCCCCGAGGTGGGCAGAGGAGAGAGGCTGCAGCGCCGGACCCGGAGGCAGGTGATGGGCTCGCAGGCTCCGGGACTCACCCCTGGCACCGGGGCGGTGGGAGAGAGACTCAGAGAGGGGGGGCAGCCGGTCCCTTTCCCTGTGCCCCCCACTTCCCGCAGCCCCCATGCCTGCGGATTGCCATTCCCTATTGATTTCACCGGGACATGCTCGGAGAGAATTTGACCCCAAGTTTTTCAGGCTTCTCTCCTGACCTCTAGATACCGCTGCCAATAAAGAGCTGATATATTTCGCATTGAGTCGGACATCAAAAGGACACGAAATAGCAACGAACGAGCGGGGATTTCTCCTTAACCCCTCCCCTCATATCTACGCCAGGAAAAAAAAAAAAAAAAAAAAAAGTAAATTCTCCACCATCGCCTCTGATTTATAGCTTTCCTTTTCAGCTGGGATGGTTACTCGCAGGGAAGTGTTGAAATGTGGTTATTGAATTTTATTTCTTTCGTGTCCCCTCTCCTCTTTCTCCTCCCCACCCAAAAAAAAAAAAAAAATTCAAAAAAAGAAATACTTCAAAGAAAACCTTCACCGTTTCCAAACTTTTCCCTATTTAACTGAAAAAAGACCGAGCTCTTCCCTTTTGTCTCGTCTGCCTGTGAATCGTGTTCGTCTCCCTTTTTAAATACGAAAATGAAGCGGCATAATTAGCAGAGGCTCGCGGGTCCAGAGGCCTGCAGCCGGGCGGATTTTGGGGGGATGCCGGGGACTCTGCCCTGACCCGCCTGCCTTGAGCAGCAAGAGCTGCTCGGGAGTCATTCTAAGGGCCGGGCCGGGCAAAGACTGGCAAAATCCGCTTTCCAGTGAACGAAACAAAATAAAAAGGGGGGAAAAAGCTGCTGCCACGTCCTGCCCGCCGTGCCGCTCCGTGCCTTTCCGCGCCTAAGCCACAGGTTTCTGCGTTATCCTCCTTTATGGCTCTGCTCTGCTCCCTGCACTGCACGCCTTGCAGCTCTCGCCTTCCGCGAGGCTTTGATCTTAAATAACTCTCCTACTGCCTGCAATAAATTATGAATTAAGGTGCTGTTGACTCATATTTACAACGTTAATAGCTTCCTCTTTGGGAAAAGATAGGGTTTGTCTGGCCGAGAGGGGAAGGGAGGGAGATTTCTTTGGGCATAAGATGTGAGAAACACGGATTCACAGCGCTGATCGACCAGGAACTTCAGACGAGATGACAGGCAAGGAGAAGGGCTTATTGCACAGAAATTAATGCAATGGCACTTACTCGAGCTACTTGAAATAGCTTATTATCTCCTCCCGCCTCTTGAGCGTTATTTCTGCCATTTGTAACTTGGACGAGCAATGGCTGGTTTCTCAAAAAAAACCCATCATTTTCAACGAGTTAATAAAGAAATGCAGCTTAAACGTGGCGAGGAACTATTTGCTGGTTATTTTTAGGGGGTCTGGGAGAGCAGCGAAGCTGTTGGGCGGCTGAGCTGGGAGAGGCGATGGTGAGCGGCCGGGGATGCGCGGAGGATGCGCCCAGGATGTGCGGTGCAGGGGCTTCTGTTCCAGACTCCCCTTCCCAGCTCTGACCGAAACGAAGCCCTTTCCCCCGGAGTTACACTAACGGCAGAGGAGAGGAATTTGGGTCTTTGAGGGGAGGATGGAGCTGACAGGAGTGGGGGGAGCAGAACCCTGAGGGTCAAGGTGCTGCTCCGGGAATACCGGTCCCCTTCTAGCCCGGATCCTGCACGGAGGATCATCCCCCAAGCGCCTCTCCGCCCCTGCTCAGTCTCCCACAGCCCCCGGTCAGGGATGGAGCAGAGCGGGCAGCGCTCTGCCTTCCACCTCCCGGCCCCGCTTCCACTCCCAGCCTGGCGTTCCCTCCTGCATCTGGGTCCTGCCCTGGCTCTGGGATCCCCTCCAAGTCTGGAGGCTTTTTTCCTGAGTTTTAAGGTCCTCTCTTTGTGATGGGGTGCCCTCCTGAGTCTGGGTCTCCTAATGGAGGTGAGGAGCTGTTATCCAGGATCTGAGCTTCTGTTCTGCCTCCTAGACTTTAAATCGGGGTCTGGGGCTCTTATCCAGGGTCATATTTGGGGTCCGAAGCCCCACGCCAGGTCCGAGCTCCCCTCTGGGCCGGGCAGGCAGAGTCCCGGGGTCGGGGCAGTGTCCTCAGCACGAAGGCTCGGCCAGAGCGACCTGGCAGCCCTCGGCCACCCCATCTCCTCCTGACATCTGATTATTAAAGGACGACACTCGCACAAAGGCGTCTGGACCGGCGATAAATGAAGCCCTGGTATTGATTTAAACGGGGCTGCCGCCCAGGGAGGGGGCTGCGGGGTGGCTCCCCCACCACCCAGCCCGCAGCCTCCCCCCCGCCAAAGCCCAGTTTCTCATGTTCAACATCCCAAGCCGACAGACAAAAAAAAAAGATATGCAACAAAATAAAACAAATTACCACTGAATAAAATAAAGGGGGGGGGGGAAGGGGAAGGGAGGGAAAAGGCTGCATCCTTTTGAAACCGGAGACTTAAATTAATACGAGGCTTGACAGAGAATGATGCTGTATATCTGGCTCAGTCACCGTCCCTGGATCTTCCTTAATATTTAATGAAAGTCGCTGAGTTGCTCTAATTTTGCTACATAAAGGTTTACACTAGCAGACAGAGTTAAATATCCCCGCTCGGGCGGTGTGAGACTTGGCTGGCGAGCAGAGGGGAGGAAAGGGAAGGGGGGAAAAGCGGTGAATTCTCATCCGAGAATCCGGTGCGAACATTTAATCTTTGCTCCTGTTGTCAGTTTTATTGACTCCTCGCATGTTGGAGCTTGTAAAATATTTAAAAACGCCATCTACCACTTCCTCCTTCCCTTTCAACACTCCCGGTTAGGACCAATTTGGTCCAGTTTGGAGACGGGAGGGGAGGGCAGTGCCTGACTCCTGACCTCCCGTTCTCCGCGGAGGATGCGCTCCCCGCGCTGACATTAAAGCAGGTACCCGTGCCCCCAGTTTGGGACACACATCTCGTCCCCAAAGCTTCAGCTTCCCTGTCCTACCTCCGTGGCTTGAAGAGATTTCCCTCTTAAAACTCAGTTATTTTTTTTTACATAGGAATCACTAAAATCTTAACAGCTGCCGCCCAGGTTCTGCAACTAGTTCAGCCTATTTCCAGAGCTATTTCTCCTCCACGCTCTGCTTTTCCTGAGGTAAAAACCAGGCCCGAGCTCCTAAATAAAAGGACATTCCTTAGAGCACCTTCTCCAACTTCCATCATAAGAGCAGTATCATCCATCACCACCATCTCAGCCTCAGCGAGCTCAGAAAGCCACTCAAAGTTATTCTCCTGCTAGAAGAGCACAAGGAATAACCCGCCATGAGTTTATTCCCCTTTCTGTTGTTGTCAGTGGTTACAGGGACAACCCGCTCTGCTGGGGTCCCTCGGCAGCGCCCCAGTTCCCGCAGATCCCCATTGTTCTGGTTTTGATGGGCAAACTCCCCTTCTTGCCTGGGACCAGTTCCGTGCCTCTCTCAGAGGCAGCTACCTTGCTGCAATCTTTATTTTTTTTTTTTAATTACTATTATTATTTTGCATTTCAAGTCCTATTTCTGTGCCTGGTTGAAAACAGAACCTCTCCAGAAAAAAACTGCCTTGCTTTGCTACAGCAACCTGTGCCTGTTCTCCAGCGAGGAGTCCTGCCGGGGGATGGGGAGAGGGAAGTGGGGAGAAAATGAGTTATCGTTGATAAAGGGATGCTGGACTCCGAGCTGTAATTTTAATATTAAGGTCGCGCTCTTTTACTAGGTTTATATGCCAATGAGGCGTTTCCGGTTTACCAAATTTATACAAATCTCTCCTTAATTGGTAATCACAGATGCTGTAATTTAAGACCCCCAGCTACAGAGCTTTCATATTAGCTGCTGATCTATTACTGTAAATCGCCTGAAATAATCAACTCCAGGGAGTGGGGTAGAGAGAGATCCTCGCTCTAAAATATCATCGCTTGCACATCATTTTCACTCGAGAAATGATTTATCTTGGACACCACTATAAACAACACAACTCTCTCACAAACACACACACAATGGCAGCCGCGCTGCTGCTGACATGTTTATTGTAATAAATCAGGAAAGGGGGAAGAAGGGAAAAAAAAAAAAAAGAAGGTTGCGAGGAGAGAGAGAGAGGGAGAGGGAGAGAGAGGAATATTCCTAAAAATATCAATGAAATGCCTCGATGGGTATAAACACACATACCACCATGTGAAGAGAAATGGGAGGAAATGAAGACGGCGATTTGTCACATTTTACGACAATAACATTAATAACAAACAATAAATTTACATGGACATATAGACACGCTAGGAATTGGGAAGCCCCTGCTACTTACAATAATCCAGCCCTCGGCGTGGCTTCGTGGTTCCTGAGAATTGTTTTATTGCAGACTCCTCTCCCTCTCTCCTCCTCTCCCCCTCTTTCTCTCTCTCCCTCTCGCTCTTTCTCTCTCCTTTTTTTTTTTTTTTTTTTTTCCCTCAGCTATAGGCTTGTTTTTTAAAGGACAGTTGAATTTCACGTCAGACACAAGGAGACCATGTCTGCGATTTTCCTGACGAATACATATCTATTCTGCAACCTCTGCATTAATTATTTAATGAATCACGTGATGGGGAAGGGGGAAGGGGGTCTCTCAGTTTCATACTCAAAGGACCACTGTGACCTTCCACTGGAACAGTATTTTTTTAAAGAAGTTTCGAACTGAACGAAGCTTTTCTGGATGGTCGGAGACCCCCCTCCCAGGGCTGGCCACAGGGCCGTGCCAGCGCGGGATGGGGCTGTTCAGAGGGGACCCACCTCTAATCCACTTCTCCATCAAAAGGCACGATTTTAGGTGTATTTCCTCTCTCCTTCCTGGAGTTGAGAGCATTTAAACCCTTCTCTAAACCTTTCTTGGTAGTTGGCTTTGCTGGACCTTGCTTCAGCTAAGCCTCATCGTGCTTTTTCCTTTTTTTCTTTTTTTTTTTTTTGCTTCTCCACATCGAGATTTTTCTTACATTCTTGCACTGAATAGCACAGCTGTTTAGGAGTCTAAACCAGCTGAGAATATTTATATTCCTGCTTTTAAAGTGCTCAGCCCTCCCCTCGCCTCACTTCCAGGCCTTTTCTCCCCGCTGCTGTTATTGTTTGGCCAGCCTTGACTGCATTAAAAAAAAAAAAAATCAAAAAAAAAAATCAAATTTTGACTCTGAAGAGAGCTGCCAAGTACAAGGATCCTAAAAAAAAAAAAAAAAAAAAAAAGGCTCGGCAACAAAAGGAGAGGCTGGGAAAGGCCGCGGAGCTGCCGCCGAGCAGGCAGCCGGGCGCGCTCTGCCCTGGCATGGCGCTGCCTGCCCCCCCCCGGCTCCCCCCGTCCACGGGGGAGCAACTGTCACCCCAGAAAAGGCTGCAAGTGGAGTCCCAAAACCTTAAGAGTGTGTTCCTATCCCCCCGGAGCTCCCAGAGCTTTGGGGCGGGGGGGAGGTTGGCTGAGGCAGAGGCTCTCCCCAACTCCCCCCAGGCACTCCAGCCCCGCTACACCCCCACCACGAACAGAAGTGTTGCCCCCTACTCCGCGAGTAAAGCCTGGAGGGAGCTCGTATTAAATATAAACATAAATTTTAAAAGCCTAAAAGCGGGGGATTTTTTTTCCCGCTTTAAGCCGAGGCCAGGGGGCTGGAGGGGAATGGAGGGGGGACAGGGACACTGGGCTCCCCCCGGCCAGGAAGGAGGGAGCGGGAACGCGCTTCGTTTTCAAAAGCCCTCGATTATTTCTGAATCGATTTTATCGAGTGAAAGTGGTTGTCGGAAGAGAGACGTTTGGTCAAGGTGTGGGAGACAGGGCGGGCAACACCCGATTAAGAGGGGCTCCCATCGCTGGGGGGCGGGGGGGCCCAGGGGGAGAAAACTTGGGGGGGGGGGGATTTTATGGGAATCTCAGGTCAGTTCAGAAGCCGCAACTTTAGCTTCACACAACCACCTCTTTTTTTAAAAAGTCATAAAATGTCCCTGTGAATGGAGCAGCTTAAATAAATAATAAAAAGGGGGGGATGAAGAAAAAAAAAAAAAAAGAACAGAGCCATCCCAGGCACAAACGGAGCAGATACACACACCCCCCTCCACCTCGCTGACATTTTGGGGTTTGTTTCATGCAAAAGAAACACCCATTTCGGTTTTTGTTGCTGTTGTGTTGTGGGTTTTTTTTTTTTAAAGCCCCCAGTTCAAAGGGTCGGAAACGCGGCCATAAACAGCGGCTTCGCCCGCCGAGGTGCCGTGATCAAAGCCGTTCTCTTTCTAAGAGATAAAATGAACGTTTATATAGTGAGAAAGCGAGATTGATTTACGGATTTAAACACGCCGTTCTTATTGCGGATCATAAATCTGTCACCGGGGCTGAGAAACTCCCAACTCGCTCGCCGAGCTGAGCAGCCTTTTAAAGAGACCCAGAGCTATAGTGGGGCAGCCCGACCCCCCCCCCCCGGCCCCCTAAACCGGGCAGAAGCTCTCCCCTTGTTCATATCGATGCATATATCAATATTATATATTTATATACTTTGTTATTTATTTATACTTCCTCTGTACCCGTTCTCTCCAGTAATTGCGTCTCACTGAGGTCGAGTCACACGGTTTTTCTCACACAATAACCCTTTTTTTGGTCTTATTTTGGGACCAAGAGGAAACAAAGAGGTTCAGCAACCGGGGCAGGACCGGTGCCTCGGGGGGCTGAGTTGAGGATCTCGGGGAGGGGATCCCGGGGAGAGGCCACCCGTGGGTCCGGTGGATCGTCCGCGCAGCTCCGCGCCGGCAGCAGGCAGCTGGGCACAGAGAGGCTTTTGAGAGCGCTGTGGGCAGGGGCGAAGTGGGAGGAGGTGCGGGGGGAGGGCGGGGGGGGGGGGTGGGGGGGCAGGATAGAGAGGGACTCTCGGAAACAAAGGAATTTCTGAAAATGAAAGGCAAGATGAGACGCAGGACGAGGGGAGTTGCGGCCGGTCGGGGGTTTTGCCCCTTCGGGTAGAGGCTGGAGTGGTTTTCCCCAAATTATTTTTGGAAAGCAAGGAGCCAACAGCCTGGTCCTCAAAGCCAAACCCCCGCGGACCCCCCCGCGCCTCTCCCCCTCTTTGCTTCTCTCTTTCTTTCTTACAAAGCAGCAAACAAACAAGCAAACACCGAGGGCTTTTGAAGTGAAATCAGAGGGGAAAGCGTCTGTCGGGCCCGGGCTCGGAAACAGAACCATTAAACCGCGAGAAAGCAGAAATAAACCCACTCCTAAATCATTTTTCCACCCGGTTCTTCCGCCACTTTTTCCTCCCGGAGCTGGTTCCTCGCTTCCAAGGCCCAAGACCGCGGTGAGGGCCGGGTCCGGCGGGACCCGCACACGCAAAGTTTCCCTAGACTGCGGGTTGAGCTGTTGCCCAGCACAATGTCCAGCCTCGGAGAGGTCAAGGGGTTTGCGAGGTCAGTCCCGGCTGTAATACACAGTTAATCGCCTAGAAAACGTGTCCTCTGAGTGAACTCTATCCCCCGAGCGGGGCTTGCCAAGCGCAGGGTTTTGCCTCCCCAGTTTTCACTCCTTTCCTTAGCCAGGCCATTCCCGCACTGCTCCCGGGACTGGGCAGCAACCCCCCGGACCACCAGTACCCCCAGAACACCCGAGACTCGGGAGATACAGACACCCCTGGGACACACGAACCCTCCGGGACATCCTTATCCCAAGACACCGGTACCCCGGGACATCCTTATCCCAGGACACCCGCACCCCCGCCAAGCTCTGCCCAGACCGGCCCGTGACCCAAGCAGGGGGATCTTGCACGGAAAAAAAAAAAAAAAAAGTTTAAAAACGAAAAAAGAAGGGAAAAAAAAAAAAAAAAGGCACCAAGTAGGGTAACCCCCCAGCCCCCGCACTCGAGGGGCCCCGCCGCCGCCCCGCAGCCCTGCCCGGGGTCCCGCAGCAAAGCTCCGCAGGGCCGAGCCCCTAACACGCACAGCCCCAAACCGAGGGGGCAGAAAGACCCCCTTCGCCACAAGTAAACCTGCAAACTTTGTCTGCCCACTCCCCTTGCTCACATCGGTCAAAATAAAACGAGAAAACAGAAGGAAAACCACGCACAAGAATTCACGTGTTGTTTTTCTTTCTGCCTTTTTTTTTTTTTAAGCTCTTTTTTTTTTTTTAAAGCTCCATAATTTTTTCTTTTCTTTTTTTTTTTTTTTTTTTTTTTTTCCTTTTGCTTTCCCCCGGCTTTCTCGTGAAAGGAGGCAATAAACCGATCAGAAAAGCATGCCAAGAGAGCAGCTCTGTTACCTGGTTCGCTCCCACATCCTTTTTCCAGCGCCCCAGAGACGGCCCTCATGGTTTGGGTGGTTTCTTCCAAAGTGAGAGGTCTGGGGGAGGGGGTGGCTTTGGGGTGGTTTGGTTTTGGCTTTTTTTTTTAGTTTGGTTTCTCTCCCCCAAAAATAAAGCTTTCACCTTTACGATCCAGATTTTATTATTAATATTATTATTTCCCCTGAAGATTCTTGGAGGACTCCGGGTGCTTTTTTCCCAACAGACGGTCTGCGGAGATTTGCTGTTGAATAACAATGGGAAAAGGATAAGTATTTAAAGAAAAGAAGTGATTAATGATTTTCTGTATAATTCTCGCATTTTTCTTGGCTTCTGTCTGCTTATAATGGCTGTGAACTTTTAGGTCCTATAGAAATCTTCTTTTCTCCCCTTTCTATTCTATTCATACTTTCTAGCTTTGATTTGCTTCTATAGACCCTGCATTCCTAGAAGCATATGTTTAAAAAAAAAAAAAAAAAAAAAGGATTTTTTTGCCGTTCTTAGAAGGACTATCTTGAAAATAACACCCTCTTTACAACCCCAGCAGATCAAAGAGAGAAACAGTAAAATAAAATGCAACAACAACAACGAACCACCCCAACCTCAGGCATAACAATAAAATACAGCCCTTGCCACCCTCCCTGGGGGGAAAAAGAAAAGAAAAAAGAAAAGAAAAAAGAGTAGAAACTTTAAAGGTTTGCAGTTGCTGTCTCTAAAACCGCGTCAGTGAACCCAAAATTCACCCATAAATCCATTTCTTCTACATCAGAGCGTGTAACAGATCCGTACCATGTGACTACATTAATATTATTTTAAAGTATTAAAATGTCAATAGAAAGAAAAATCTAACGGGCCTTTGTTTGAGCTGGGGGCAGGGGGAGGTTTGGGGGACATGTTCTTTGCAAGGTGGCCGCGCCGTGCCTTGCTGCAACAGGAGTGACACCTAAACACAGTCTGGCTTTACATATTTCAAGCCCTGCCTTTGTTTCTGAATAACGCGGAGGAATATTTCGGGCCTGCTGGGGGGTCTCCAAGAATTCCGTGGACATTGAACAAATAAGCAAAAGCCACTTTTTTTTTTTTTTTAGAGGCAAGTATAAGAAAATGATTCTTTTCTTCAGCTGGTGCGGAGCTTCCTCCTCCTGCGGACCCCCCCCCTGAGCACAATACTCTCTTTTTTTTGGTATATATATATATTTGTAACTTAGAACTGGAATGTTATTTCGTCCTGAACGGTATTTTCGATACTTTCTATGAGAACGAAAATGAAAATTAATACAAGAGCTACGGCTCACAAAAGAAGCCATTTGTCTTCTTGATTATCTATTTGCTTGTCAGGCTATGAGCTATCGCAGGAGCCAGCTCCTTTGTAATATGAAAATACACAGAAAACCTGCAAACACCGAGAAACATCTGTGCAGAAATTAGACTCATTAATGCATTAACTACCTCGGAGAAGGAGATTTTTTTTTTTTTTGGGAGGTGTTGTTGTTTTTTTGTAAATCGAGAAGTCTCTCCAGAGAAATCCAACGCTCTATCCATTCCTCAGAGCAAGGCACAGCGCTAATGACTACCTCGGTTTTGTCTGAGCCCAGTTTGGGAAGAGCATATTAATATATGCTTAGAACAAATAAATCATAATATGTAAGGCTTAGCAGTACTTAAGGCTGATATACCCTATAGTCAAACATCTTTTGTTTTCATTAGGGAGCTGAGGCTGCGCCATTGACAACAGAAATCCCTGTAAAAAAGAAACGTGCTGTTTAATTAATTTATTTTAAATAGTTTTTTGTTGTTTTTTTTTTGTTTTTTCTCACAAGCACAAGAAGACAACCCCCCCTTCCCCCTCAAAAAAACAACAACAACAAAACCACACGGGGTTGGATTCACAATGAAAAAATTTATTTCCAATTGCGCTTTTGTTTTGTTTAGTTTTGTTCCTTTTAGCTGCTATTTACACATAATCCTGGACACCACGAAGGACAAAGAGGGGGACGGATGTGGCCGGGCCAAGCGGGGTGTCAGGGGGAGCGTCGCCAACCCCCCCGCCTCACCCCCTGCTCCCCCCCGGGAGGGCCGAGCCCTCACCCCTCCGCCCGTAATTCACATTTTCAGTACAAAACTGGGGTAGACAGCGGGAGAGGAGCTTTTTTTTCCGCCCCCTCTGCCCCTCACCCTGGGGTGATTCCAGGTGCCACTGTTTATCGCCCAGTTTCTAACCTAACCCCCCCGCTTTCCCCTCTCCCCTCCCACCCCCCCCCCCCCTTTCCCAGATTCACAATTAACCTGCTGGACTCAAAATAAAAACGGCGGCGGGGGGGGGTGGAAAGGGGGTGTCCTACATCGACCTCCATCCTCTTTCTTTCTTTGTCCACCACCCACTTGACCTAATTTTCCCTTTTTTTTTTCCCAAGGGGTCCCCCCACGCAGGACCAGCGCAGTGTCTGAGATCCCCCCACACACACACGCTCCCCACGCTCCCATTTTGGTTGGGTTTGTTGGGTTTTTTTGTTTTCTCCACCTCATTGCTGTGCTAGAACCGCCTCGTCTTTGGGATGGCAGGATTGAAACTTCCCGTTTGTGGCTGGTAGGCGAGAAAAGGAGGAAAAAAAATGGAGAAAAAAAAAAAAGGAGGAAAAAAAAAAGTGGGGGGGGGTGGGGGGAGAAAATCCAGTTCGTCTTGAAGAAACTGAGCCTCATTTATTAAAGTGAGCGCTGGTTGTCGAGGTAATAGCAGACATAAGGTCCATCCTTTGTACGGGAGAGTAAACATGACAAATGGGGCAGAGCTTGGCGTGATTAAAGATGAAACAAGGATCCATCTTAGCCAAATCTGAAAACTACCATCTCCAGCCTTCTTTTAATGGAAGAGAGGCACAACAGCACAGCTCTGCTTTGTTGCAGCTGAGTCTCCCTCTGTTCCCCCTATAAATAAAGAGCCCCCCTCCTTCCCTCGCTTCTCGGAGCATGAAAAAAAAAAAAAACAATAAAAAAATCATGTGTTCCCTACACACACACAAACTCACACCCACAAACACGCACACTCCATCCATCCGTCCGTCCATCCATCCATCCATCCACCCAAGGAATAGTTATAGGCTGGTGGCTGGTCCATGGGATCGGGTTTGAGATCCTCCTTGTGGGATCTGCAGGCTGGCAGAGGAGCTGGAAGGATTAGACCTGATCTTGGTATTTGGTAACTTGTGATCTTTTTTCCATTTCATCCTCCTGTTCTGGAACCAGATTTTGATCTGGCGCTCGGAGAGGCAGAGGGAGTGGGCGATCTCGACCCTGCGCCTCCGGGTGAGATAGCGGTTATAGTGAAATTCCTTCTCCAGCTCCAGGACTTGCTGCCTGGTGTAGGCTGTGCGGGAGCGTTTCGGTTCCCCTCCTGAGTAATTGGGGTTTACTGAACAAACACAAAGGAGGAAAAAGAAAAAGGAAGGGGGGGGGGGGTGGAAAGGGGAAAAAAAAAAAAAAAGAGCAGAAGAAGAATTACTGAGCTGTTCCTTTAATGGGTCTTTGCCCCCAAAAAGCATCACACATTCTTTCGGTGGGGGGATATATGCAAAAAAATACAGCGCAAACCTTCTAAAAATACACCCAGAACCTATCTCCGAATCTCCACCTCCATCCTCATTGCTTGACGTGTATTCCTGTCTAAACGTTTTTATAAGGTCCCCTGGACACATTTTCCATGCCCTCTACGTGTGGATATCCACATAAATATCCCCATTTCTACTGGAGCATCGCTCTGTTATCCCCAAATCTTTAAAGTTCCCCCTACACATATGGAAACAGGCAAACGCAGACGCTCCTTTTTATTAAATATCACACACGAAAAAAAAAAAAAAAAAAGGAGGGAAAAAAAAAAGGAGGAGGGAAATAGTAAAAGTTTACTCAATCCGCCACTTAAATACAAATTACGAAAACATAAAACTTAACTTATGAAGATTCAACAGCCATAAAAAAAGTAGCCTGCAAGAAATTGGAGGAGGATGGTAACAGAGACTTCAAAGGCACATGGCCAAGCAGAGCAATAAAATTTATGGAGGATGTAATTATACCGCTCTGCAAACAGGCGATCGTAAATCTCCACGAATGGTTATTTTACAACTGGTGCAATAAGATTTCTACAAGACTTTGAGGTGCTACTTAGTATAAAGCAAAGCCACTTTAGTTCACTTACCCGTGCTTACATGGACTTTTTTCATCCAGGGGTAAACTACCGGCTCTTTGCAAGAGGAATTGGAAGGGCTTTGGTTGAGAGAGTTTTGGCTGCAGGAGGGTGGAGGGCTGGGGGTGACCGGCTCGCAGGGATGGTTTGGCTCAGAGAGGTGGCTCTGCAGTCCGGCCGGAGGATGGACATGACCCCGGGGGGATAACACCGCTGCTTGGTGGCCGGAGCTCTGACAGGACGAGTAGAGCTGCTCCTTGCAGGCTGACCGCGGCTGGTACATCGCTTCATGTTGGAAAGTGCTCTCTCGCCTCTGGCTGCTGTAATATTCCGGCGAGTGATTGGGAAGGTAATCGCTGTGGGAATACTCTTCACAGGGTGGGAACTTGGGGTCCACATAGTTGGAGTTGATCAAAAACGAGCTCATGGCCATTAATTTCTTAGAATTGCACACACGGAAAAAAAAAAAAAAAAAAATCTCTCCTAAAATTTATTCCTGTCCCCCCCTTTACTCGTTTTCCTGTTTCGTGAAACCCTCCTACTTACTGTCAAGTGAACAAAGTTGGAGTCCATGTGACAGCGCGGGCCAATGGCGAGGTGCCCTGCGATCCCCGGATAAGGAAATCTGCCCAGCCCGGGCTCTCCCGGGGCCCCGAGCATCCCCGGGGAGGCGGCCGGGGGCGCCCGCTCCCCTCCGGCCTCCCCCGGTCCCGGCCCCGCCGGGCCCCGCCAGCCCCGGGCTGCTCCGCGCCCCGTCAGCGAGAACCGGCCCCCCCCGCACCCCCAAGCCACCTTCCCCGGCCCACACCCCTCGGGGGTGTGTCCTCCTCGGGGCGGGGAGGGGGGAACCGGGGAAGGGGGGTGGGAAAAAATAAAAATCTTCCAAAAAAAAAAATAATCATTAAAATAGAGATTGAAATGAATTTTTTGGGGGGAGAGGGGGGGTCGGGGCTGAAGCTCACGGCCGCTGCCCCAGCACATGATCCATGGCGGTCCCTCCGGGTGGTGGCTGCATCTCATTCCCTGCTAAGGTGATACGGGAAGGGACATTGCGCCCCGAGCCTGGCAGAGATGAATAGGGCTCGTTTGGGATCGATAAGAAATTCATCAGCTAATTCGGGGTACCCGCTCTCCTAAATCACATCTCGCTGGGTTAGGGGATGGGCTGTTTTCCCACGCACCGAGGGGGGGGGAAAAAAAAATAAAAAAAGAAAAGCAAGGAATTAAGGACTTGATGAACAATTACAAAAGCGAATTAGCCCAAGTCCTAAAGCATCTTCGCCTCGCTCTTGTTGTAATCAAGCCGCTGTAAAAAGCAGAGCGAACCAGCAGCCCTTCCAAAGCCACCCCTAATTCCTCAACCTTTAAACCAGGACCGCGCAGGAACTCCTCACAAGCGGCAGGAAAGAAAGCCATAGTCTATTTTTTTTTGTGGGTGGCAGTGCTGACATTACACAAACTAAAGCAATAGTGGGATCCAGGCTCTCAAAGGGCACCAATAACGCCTCTGACCCCCCCTCCTCCCGCCTTTGCAGCTCAGATTTTATCTCCAAGTGATGATAAAGTTTATCGCAGGAGAGCTGGAGTTGAGCTAAGGTCAAATCCGAAGTATTTATTTTCGGCTATAAAACGGTTTTTTGGTGAAGACCTTGTTTTCACCCTTTTATTGAGGGTTCTGGGGGTGTGGGTGCTTTGTGTGTGGGGGGGTTGGGTTGGTTTTTTGTTGGTTGGGTTGGTTTTTTTTTAATGCCTTCTGGGATTGTGACCTGTAGTGTTTGTGTCAACTACATATTCCCCTAGATACGAATTTGTGACCCAACTTCCTTTACACAAATTCGGATCTACAGGGTACATATAGAAGACAGATGCGTCCTCCTTGGTCAGAGATCTTCGCCTACCGCCATAATTATCTTCTGGGCAAGGGCGGGGAAAAGGGGGGGTAAAGTTTTGTGACGCGAGAGAGCAAGAATTAATCTATAGGTAAAGACGGTTGAAAGATTTCCTATTACTTAAAGCACCAACTCAGGATCCGAATAGCTGATACTAGATTAGAAAAACCAGAACTTTTCTACCTCCTTCTGCAGACTTTACGCATTAGTTCTAAAAAATAATAAATAAATAAAATTAAAAAAGGAAAAAATCAGTTCCTGGACTGATCTGTAAGGATAGACGCACAACGAGACTCGAATCCAAATAATCCTCGTTTAAAAAGCAAAAATGCCACAGCTCCGTCCTCCTCCAGCCTGAACCCCTCGTAATTATTTCCTGATACGCAGCGCCAATATTTCATCCATTTTTCGTTCTTGGAGGTCAACCAAGGTTTGGGTTGATCCGTGAGTGTGCGGATAAATTATTAAAAAAAAAAAAGAGAGAGAGAGAGAGAGAGAGAAAAAAAAAGAGAGAGAGAGAAAAAAGGAAAGAAACAGATGAAAAGGAATACAGAATGTAAAGGCAGATGGGACGACAGGTTTTTTTTTTTAATGACAGGCAATTCTTTTTACAACCCGAGAAAAAGATCAAAGGCGTTTCATTTCCGAAAAAGGGATATAAAGCAATAAAATATTCATACTGTCTAGGTAATGAACCTTCATTCGGAACTAATGAGGGTAGCATCATGTTGAGATTTCGTTTAAAATTACAGTTGCCCAAGAGATTAAAAGTATAGCATCCTCCCCCCTCCCCCCCCGATTTTTTTTTCTTTTATTTTTGTATTTCAAAAGGCAGAACATTTTTTGGTCAAGCATCTCCCGAATTAAGTGCATTTAAATGCCAGAGTGGAGAGACTATCTGAGAAAAACTGCGTTTCCCCTTCATTAACATTCCTGGGAAATATTTAAATATATTTTAAAACCTCCTGCATATTTCTTTTCCCTACCAAAAATACTAACGGCCCAGAATGACAGTCCCGGAGTTTCCCGGACTCAAAATGCCCGAGATTTTCCAGGTGAATAGTCGGTTTTCCTGATAAAACCTAGAATCACCAGGCAAACCGAAAAAAAACCGAAGACGTCTTTTAAGAAATAAACCCAAATGCACTTAGGACAAGTCCCAAACAATTTTAAACTCCTAAACAACACCCCGGGTTCCAGCAGTAGAAGCGGAGCAAAGTGAAAGTGCTTTGTTTTGTTTTGTTTTGTTGTGGTGGGTTTTTTTTTTTGCAGCGAGCAAAGAGTTTCCCACCTCCACCAACCAGCACCTACACCTTGCCGGGGACAGCTCTGAAATTTACCTTCCCCTTTAAAACCCGCCATAAAAACAAGAAGCCAAATCAAATCTTCTGGTACAAGGCGTAGACGGATGTCTTAAAATAATTCTACAGAACTGATCCCCTTAGAGCCCTTTTCCTTTTTGTCTTTTACATTTTATTCCTCCTTTTCCAAACCCTTCCCTGATTTATTTTGCTGTATTTCCTCTCAGACGGTACCGTAGCGATCTCCTAGCCGAGCAGAGGAGCCTGGATAGAAATAACCAGGCCTATTCCCTATTTTTAACCCCCTCCCACATCCTTTAACAAAAAATAAATCGGTTTTAATTTTCCTTCCCAGTGACACAGGGGGTTTGGTGCCAGCAAACCAGCACCCCTAGCGTTACCAGAAATCTTCCCCCCACCACACCTCCAAGAAAT
Source organism: Hemiprocne comata (assembly GCA_020745705.1). Taxonomy (NCBI): domain Eukaryota; kingdom Metazoa; phylum Chordata; class Aves; order Apodiformes; family Apodidae; genus Hemiprocne; species Hemiprocne comata. The sequence continues at coordinate 4,754,563 of CM036609.1, read as the reverse complement.
CTCCCCCTTGCCTCCTCTGATCCCAAATTAAAGGCAGACCCTCGCTGTCCCCCCCCCTATCCCCCGCACACCTTTCTCCCTTTCCTTGGGAAACCGCCCCACGTCGCGGAAGTTTCTCACAGCAAAATTCACCCGCGCTCGTTTCCATTTCAAAGCAACCTCAGTCTGGAGGTGGGGAGGGGGGGATCCCTCAGGGCCCCTCAGCCTGTTCCCCACCTCCAAGGGGGAGCGGGGGAGCCCCCAACCCTCTCTAAAAGCCCCCCAAGGCACCTGCCAGCGCAGGGGTGGGGGGTGTTAAACCGCTCCTGATGCTGAACGCCTCTTAGGTCTCCCCAAAAGAGGGGTCGCTAAGGGGGGGGGGTGTCCCCCTCCACCCCAGCCCGGCCGCCCCGCCCAGGTGTGACCCCCGCAGCGGTACCTACCTCTGCAAACCGCGGTTCCTCTTCCCCGAGCAATCCCCGAGGGGGTCAGGACTCTCCCTGCAAACTTGGCGGAATCCTACAGACCCCCCCTAACCCCCCCCCCTACCCAACCCAGCCCGGACTGCTCTTCTCTCTTTCCCCCGTGTTGCTTTTTCAAATGAGATTATTTCTCGATAAGATCACTAATTTCTCTCCCTCTTCTTCTTCTTCTCCTTTTTTTTTTTTTTGTTTTGGTGGGGTTTTCTGGTGCCCCCTCCCCCTCTCCCCCAGTATAAACCACTATTGTCCTTAAAGGCGAGCGGAACTGCTCCTGGCAGCGCCAGGAGGCCCTCTGAGCATTTTGGGGTGGGAAACCCGCAAGTTTTGGTATTAATCTCATAGTTTGTCAGTCTTTGTTAAACAGCGAGGCGTGTCCGCAGCGAGCCGCGCTGACCCGCGCTTCACCCCGCGCGGCGCTCCCTCCGCGCTTCAATTTTTAGGACTATTTTTATTTTCTTTTTTTTTCCCCCTCGGGTGTATTCCGCCCCCCCGGAAATATCCCTCTCGAGTCTGGTTGTAATAAAGGTGGGAATTTTAAATTTTTAATTCTTTTTTTCCCCTTTTGGAAGGGCAAACCTTTCGGGTTTGTGTGTTAAACTGGGATTTCCAACACCCCCCCTACTCCCCAGCAAACGGGGAGCGCTGGAGGTCTGAGGTTCTTCTTTAGGGCAGAACTTTTAATTCGATGCCTCGAATGTATCTGAGCTGTATAAATGTGGCGGCAGGGAGAGGCGGAAATGTGAGTAGGTGGAAATTAGAGGGAGGTGGAAATTAGGAGTAGGTAGAAACGAGCCCACACCTGTTTGCAGCAGGGAAAGGAAGATTTAAGCCTCGCGTGGTTTCCCAGCCAGGCTCGTGTAGCTTTTTCATTTGTAATGACAAAAAAATTAAATCATATTTTCAGCTAAAAGCCGCGGAGCAGAAGCGAGGAGCGAAGGCAGGGACGGGGTGAGCATCCCTGCTAGGGGGCTGCGGGGATTCTCCATTTATCTCCACGTTTACACCGCCAGCTCCGGCCCCGCGTTCCTCCCCGCGATAAAGAGGCCATTTGGAAAGTAAATCGCGATTAAAAAGCGCTTTCAATTGATTGTCCGGCAAGGAAAAAAAAATCCAAAAACCAAAAAACAAAAATAACCTAGAAGCCAACCCACCCTGAATTGTGTTTGCAGCGTCTGGCCGGTTCTCGGGGACCCCCAGGCCAAGCCGAGTCCTTCCCGAGCAAGGGAGATAAATTAGAAATACCCTTGAAAATGATACCTTTAATTTCCTCCCTCTCTTCTCCCCTCCCTCCCTCCTTACATCTCTCCAAATGACCCCACTTCACACGAACACGCGGCTCCGCGTCCCTAAATTGAAAGTTAAATGTTACGATGTAGGAGTGAATATTAGAAGGAAAGTTGGGAGATTTTTTTTCTTTTTTTCTTTCTTTTTTTTTTTTTAATTGCCTCGAAATTATACCTGCTTGTTTTAATATCCCGAAAACAAATGGCCTTTATTATCCATTACCTGTTCTATAAACCTGGAGTAGAAATGACTGTTCTAGAGAGATAAGTGTAGTAATTACAAGGGCGAAGAGATGGATCACCCAAGTTACAACTAAACGGTAGCCCTTATATAGTGATATTTTATAAATACCAAGCAAATTCACGGCAATTAATTAAACCCGAGCCTTATCACGCGAAACAAAACGCTTTACGTTCTCTTGAATTTCACCTACTCTATGAATATACCCGCATCGGGAAAGCAAATGGATTTTCCAGAATGCCTTTCCCAGGGCTCTAATATTCTCTTTCTCGTCCAAGAAAAATGACCCTTGTTGTAAGTATTTAGTCACCGAAAATATTTAAAAGCTTGGGGGGGAAAAGCAAATTTCCAGGGCTTTTTATTTTATTTTTTTTTTTCCAGAGGAGTTTGCCTTGCTATGAATGTTTGCTTAAGAAACCATTGAAAAGATCTTCCCCAGTCCCAGTGCAAATAATATTTAGAGTTTGGAGGGTTCAAAGTCTGGCAGTGTAGAAATAACTTGGAAATGCCAAGGGAAATATTTATTATATCAGTTCATTAAACTGTTGCAATGGCCGGAGTGGAGTCACATTTCAAGCAAGAAATATCAAACATTTCATTCCAATTCCGACGGAAAGCGTGCTGCAAAACAAAATCAGCTACTTTAACCGGACCGAGCCACGAGACGGGCACTGAAAAGCGCCTTTAAATGCATAAATTGAATTTTTTGAAGCCATCAGCCCATTGATTTTGCCGTATATATCATTATCCTCCATTTCCTACGATTGAGGTAGAAGCGCAAGCAGTAAATCAGGGGCGTTATTTCGTGTAATTCTTTTATTTTTTTGGACCAGTATTTGCACTCGCACCGAGTACGGATTAAAAGATGTTTGGCTCTGGGCTCCGGCGCCCGGGGGAGGGAGGAGACAGGCACCTCTCCAAGGGTTTGGAAGTGCTTCCAAGTAAAGATGTTGGAACACATTTGCACCAACCGTGTCAGACTTGGTTGTGTTTTTTGTTTTTTTTTTTCTGTATAATTTAAACCCTATCCAAACAACATTGACGCTGGAATGAAAATTATTTTTTAACTGCTCGCGTTAATATCCTAAAGGGACCTTTAGGTAATTGGATTTAATAAATACATTTCCCCCTATATTCTGTTAATTCGACTCCAAATGGCGTTTCAGGGGTTATCTTAGAAAAATACTAAAAAGTCGCTCAGCGTTTCCTCACGGGAGACCCAAATCAATCTACCTTCTTTTCCACGGACATCCCAACCCCAAATCCTGCATCTCCTTTTTTTTAACACCCCCCCCCAGCCTCTCCGGCTCTCGGTTGAAGGTCGCTCGCACCCCGCTATCATCTTCTCCCATCTCTGCCCATAAGCACAGACTCTTTCTCCCACCTCGCCCCCCTCCCCGCTTTCTTTCTCTCTCTCTCCTTTTTTTTTTCCACCCTGACATCAGTCTATCAGGGTTATACACAAGACTGAGTCACGCACAGCGTAAACTTTTGACCCTCAACTTTTTGACCCCTCGAGCTATAATGCTGTACTAACAAGCCCCCCAAGACCAGAGGTACCGTCTACGACTTTAGAAACCATAGCGGCGCTGATTTCCTTATTTTCTTTACCTTACTTTAAAAAGAAAAGGGGGGGAAAAAAACCCCACACCTAACTGGACATTTCATCCCTATATTTTTTTTCCAAAGGGAGAACAAACAAATCAGAGCTTTGCAAACATTAGGTGTTTATCTCCAGCTCACCGCTGATTTTTTTTTTCCTTCTCTTTTGCTCCCCCCCAACTTTTATATTTAAAAGAACAGGAAAAGAAAACAAAAATCCCTCAAACCGCAGCTACGTTGCATTATCCCTCTTTTATTTGGGATTTCACCTGGGTCAGTTGTTGACTGCGGTAATTAGCGGTGATTGTTATTTTAATTTATTTTTTTTTTCCCTTTGGGGGATAAATAGGGAGGTGTCCCTGGGACAATTTTTTGGAACTGGGCGAGGAGCAGCGCGGCTGCCATCGCTGGGGGGGGGAAGATCCGGATCCCCGGGGGGGTGCGGGACGGTCGGTGCCGCTCCAGCCCGGCCCGGCTCGGCCCGTCCCTGCTGGCAGTGAACTTGGTCTGAAGCGAGCTCTGCTGGCTGCTTGGGGACGTTACAGCCCAGGCTGCTGCTCCCGATCCCCCTGCCCGGGGTCGCCTCTCTACACCCCATCCCCCCCCCCCCCCCCCCATCCCCTCTTCATCCCAAATTCCACCCCCCAGCCCGGTTTTACAAAGTCTCCCTAGATAAACACAGCCCTGATTTGCCACCAAACAAACGTCTTTTACCAAAAATCCCAGCGCTGTAATTTGTTTTGACTTGAAGGGTGTATATACACATGTGTATATATACATACACGTACATACACATGTTAAAAAGAGATAAATCAAAGAGGGGGAAAAAAACCACCTCGTACTAGTCTTATTCTTTCAACGCTCGCTGTCAAAATAGTTTCTTTTTAAAGCTATTTAGGGAAACAGAACACGGAAAAACCACGCAGGGTGGACACCTCTCGAGTTAAGTTATCAACCTCCTTCCAAATATCATTTATTTAACATTAGCAGAAGAGAGAAGGGGAGAAATCAGCTCAGACACCGAAATACCCACGCTCTGCAAGAAAAAAATCGTTCTTAAATCCATTCTAGGACTGGAAAGAGACACCCAGAGGAGGAGCCAACCCCCATCAAAGTCCTTTTCGGGTTCCCTAATTGAGGAGAGACCTTTATCAAGAGGATTTTAAATAATCCCGTCAGCTCCTTCCCTACAGGTCGTGTAATAAAAAATTTAAAAATAAAAAAAAAAAAGGGAAGAGGTTGGGGCTGGGGGAAAGAAAGAGCAATTTCTCAGCCTGAAATTCAGCTGTGGGGGAGAGAAAGGGGCTTGGGGAGCGGAGCTGCAGGGAAGGGGCTGGTTTCCTTCGCAAGCTTTCCCTTCTTGGGGAGGTCACGGCGTGTGTGTGTAGGCTGGAGCAATTTACAGGACTCTTGCAAATAAATAGATGAATAACCGGATTCTTCCTTTAAATAGAGTGAAATCCAAGAGTTACAGCCCCAGCAGTGCGAATTTCTAGTCCCCGCCGCCAGCCCATCCCCGCCAAGGCGGATAAGGACCCGCAGCCTCCCAACCTCCATTTTTCTGGCCAAGAGAAAGAAAGAAATTAATTAATAAATAAAAATTAGGAGATCGCTTTGGCTTCTACAAAGCGTAATTGCCACACTGTTGGGGTGTGTGTCTGTACTGGAGCAGTATGAACCACGTTCAGTCCTTCTGCAGCCCTCCCCCGCTCTTTACTTGCCTCTCACCAACACACCCGGGCCGGGGGACTTGGCACATTAAATAAAAAAAAAAAAAAAAAAAGGGGGGGGGGGGAGAAGAAGAACTAAAAAAAAAAAAAGCCCCGGAGCTGATGTTTTCCTTAAAAAGGTGACCCGGCAGCCCCCGGGGTCCGTGTTGTGTTGTGATACGATGCTCACCCTCTCCTCCGAGAGAGGAGCCGGGGCTGTACAAGTCTGCTGACCTCGGAATGATCCCTCTTGCCTGTGAATTATTGATGAGATATGAGCTCTGATTTCTCTTTTCAGTATGCAAACCCCATTATACTGTTAAAATGGCGATTTAATCGTTTAGAATAGCTTCGCTTTTTTTCCAACTCATTTGTGCCCCTTCCTTTTCATTTAATTCTCTTAATTAAATCCTTTAACAGATTTTAATCACTTTTTGTTGAATAAAATAAGACATCGTACACATCTGCAGCTAGGTTACCTTGGCGAAGTTTGTTTTTGGTGGGGTTTCTTTGTTTTGATTTTGTTTTTAGGATGGGCCGCTTGCTTTCTTGGTTGAGTTTTTTTAAAAAGAGGGGTGGAAGGAAATTTGGGTTTGTTTTACCCCACAGCCAGTGAGTGGAAAAAAAAGGGGGGGGGGGAGGGGTAGCGGTCTGAAATAGACAAACGCTTTTTAAAAAATCTAAATTAAAGAAATAAAATCAAATAAAAGCGTGATAGTCAATATAGCCTGGCTGCATTGCAACACCGAGCTGTCTTTTCGTTGACGAGCTCCCCAAACCTCTCTGAGTTGCTCACAAATGCATTTCCCAGGCCCCTTCCAGCCCCCCATTTATTCCTGAGCCAACCTGGGAACCCAATGGGTGTTTTAGGGGTGAAATGTCATCTTGTTCGCCCTTCAGCAGCACCCTGGGCATGGGAGTCCCCCACCCGCCCTGGCACAGGGCCCTGGGGAGATGCCCCCAAAAAGCCTCTTGGAGGGGGCTGTAATTCATACAGATGCTCAGCTCGGCTCTTCCAGCCTCTCGAGCCTGGGCTGGCTCTTGGGTGAGAAATAACTGCCTTGGAATCTGGGTATTTTCCCCTTAGAAGGACTAGCGAGGTTTCTATTCTGTTTAATAAACACAACAGCAGACCTTCAGGGATGGGGGGAACCTAAAGAGACACGAGAGGGGGCATAAAAAACCCACAAAAGACAGAAAACTGGATGTGGATGCACCCTTACAAAAGCTGCTGAGAGCCAGGTGAGCTCACGGGAGGCTCCTCTAGATTGTGGTCAATGTCTCAATTTTGAGGCAAACAGCCCCAATCCACCCAGGCCATCACCGAACTGAATTTTGGGGAGTCCTTAAATCAGAGGTTTTACCCAAACTCACGGCATAAAGGTCTGCACAACCAGAGGTCTGGAAGGAGAGCATATCCTAGAGACCATAACCTAGAGAATCTCCATCTTCTTAGACCCGGGATTAAAGCATTTCCTATTTATTCTGTTTCCTACAGCTAGACAAGAACTGCCTGCCCGGTGCCTGATGTGTGCCATGGAAGGGAGAGGAACGATGAAAAATGCCAAGGAAAATCCCCGCCTACCCACACGGTCAGAGCTCCGCTTTCCTGTTTATTCTCCTTATACTTCCTTTGCTCTAGCAACAGGGAAATTTATTTTGTTTGTTTTCTTTAAAGGATGGAGCGGGGGGGAAGCTTGTGCTAAGCCTGCGACCCCTTCCAGGCTGTAAAATGGTAGACAACGATACCTCCTTGTGCCCCGCGGGAAGCTGGAGTTAAACACCGTGGAAGGGGAAAAAAATCATCCCCAAAATAAACCTCCCAAAATCCAGCTTGTAAAAAAAAACAACCACCCCAACAAAACCCCCCAACAACGACACAAACAAACAAACCCCACAATAATAATAATAATAATAATAATAATAATAATAATAATAATAATAATAATAATAATACCAAACAACAAAAATAATAAAAGAGAAGAAAGCTACATGCTGCAAGTAGAAGTCAGATCTCGTGACCAGGGAAGACAGGACTTCCTGTGAGTGATGGGCAGGAGAGGGAAGGAGGACATTATTATGCCAACAACAAAATGCAGCCCCTGCTCCTGGGCTGTGGCACAGGCCCGGTGCCATCCCTGTGCTCAGAATGCTCAAACCAAGGGGGTTGTTGTCACCCACACGGTCATCTCCTCGCTCCTAAGTTCTGTAGCTCAACTGCCTTGTAAATTCCCATCTCTCTGGCTGCCCTGGTCTGTTTTTTCCCCTTGAAATAGCGTTATCATATGAAATAACATGTTTTACACACCAAGCTATCAGAATAGGTGGTATTTAAGAAAAAAAAAACAAACCCAACCTTCGTGCCTATTGTGATGGGAGTGGATTTGGGAGGAAATTTGTCTGGGACTATACACAAAATAAACACCTTCGAATGGGGAGGTGGGGATGGGACAGTGATGCAGATGGGAGAGAGGGAAGAGGTGGATGAATGGATGGATCCATGGATACAGGGATGGATTAATATGCTTTGGAAACATGGTGTTGGTGGGTGCATTGGACCCATGGTTCCATTTTCAAACACACGTTTAGAGGGAGGGATATCACTTTTCTCGCCCAAACCGCCCGTTATTGTTTCATAGAATGATGGAATCATGGAATGGGTTGGGTTGGAAGAGACCTTACAGATAAAATAGTTCCAACTCCCTGCATGGGCAGGGACATTTGAACCAGTAGAAATCCTTTCCAGCCGCCAGCACAGCTCAGAAGGGTCAGGAATTAACAGGCCATCACTTGCTCTAACCCCAACACCACCGCACATCTCTTCCCACACCCTCTCTTCTCCAAGCGTTTCTAACCCCGTGTAGACAAACCCCCTGCAGCCCGTCGGCTAAATTCGCATTTAAGGACCATGCCATTGAAGCCTTTTAAAGCCGTAAAATATCTTTATTATCAACAGAAAAGCAGGGGTCCACCTTGCACAGAGCTTAAGGGAGAGGCTGTTCAGCATAAAACCAGTCTGCTGGAAAGGAAAGGCTCCCTGCACCCTGCTTCCCTTCCTCCAATTTCCAGTGTTTTGCATTAATTTGCAGGTTTTTCAGAGCAAGGGTTTGTCAGGATTGGACTGGCCACCCTCTGCCTGATCGGGGAGAAGCCAGAAGTTCAAATGATGATAGCAAAGATATTAGGAGACACATGGAGCAGGACAGGAAAAACAGCCCAAGGAAGGAAAAGCAATCTCCAAAGGGGGCTAAAGGGGGACATTCTGCTTTGTGTAACAGAGACGGACATGTGTCCACCAAATGTTGTCTTACCGTAAAAAAAAAGGGGGGGAGGAAACTTGTGACTGCTCCAAATTCTAGAAAACTCCCCCCCCCACCACCAGCACCTCCGCTTTGAACTTTTTTTTGTAAGGAGAGAGGTGGGGGGAGATAGATGTGAGTTGGTTCAAGTGTGGACGAAGTGTCCCCCCAGCTCTGCTGTAGATGTGGAGACTTGGCTTTCAAAAAGCCCCAGCCTCTCTAGGGTGTTTATTGCCCCCCTTTATTATGCTCTGTCTGCTTCATTTCGCCCTACTTTGCCCTATCTGGCTGTAGCTGCGCAGCCGCGGAGCCACCGGCCGGGGCCACCTGCCCGCCCCAGCTCGTAGAGGGGGGACGCGACCCCCACCGCAGCCCCTCTCCATGGCAGGCTCTGCTCTCCTGCCCTTCCCCGCTCACTTGTTTATTTTCCCAAAGGAAAAGGATGCTCCCTGCCTTTTCCAGAACGGTGTCACCCTGAGGGGGAGAGGAGGAAATCTCGGAGCTCTAGGTGGGTTCCAGAAGGTCTGGAGGGTCCCTGTGCAAACTGGAGCCTCTCTGATTATTTTTCTATGGCACTTCAAGACAGGCTGGAGACACAACAGCGGTCATTCAGTGTCTCCATATGGTAGAAACCAGCTACGGAAATACGAGGACCCTCATTTGTAGTGGGGGCGGGAACACAAAACATAATCCGAAACGAAAAAAAAAGAAAAAAAAAAAAAAGAAAATAAAATTAAAGACATTTAATACATAAGACATAAATACTTAAGACATAAAAGCCTTGGGGCAACAACAACAACAAAACAACCCGGTCTCTACACAGGCCGAAAGGGGCAAAAAAGGACACACATTTCTTTAGCAAGCAGGTGAAAAGAATTAGTCCCAAGGTGTTAACAACCTGAAGAGCACAGACAGAATCTCGCTAATTGAAATGCAAAGACATGGGCCAGGTTCGTGGCTATTTGCGACCAGGAGAAACCACCCCGAAACCACCTCCCATATCCGAGCAAGAGCTTTTTCACATGGCGAAGGACAAACCCAAACTTTGTCTGAAGTCCACATGTCCCCCGGTAGCGCCGGGACGGAGTTGGCTTTGCCGTGATCATGAATCTATACCGATTTTTTTTTTTTTCCTATTTTCCCCCCTTCCATAAAGTTTACTTGCGGGCCTGGAAGCTGTGATGGAAACGTAATGCAATTCCAGCTCTCGGGAGGATAAGAATTAGGACCTTGGAAAAGGGAGAAATAAAGCTCTGAAAGACAGACACACCCTCTTTCCGCCCCGCTCAGCCTTTTTAGCCACATCAACCCTTTAAAATAGTTTAAGCAGATAATATTTCAGAAGAACTTACTTTCAGGACTCCAGTCTATTGGCTCTCGGGACTGAAAACTGGACCCGCAAAACATGTTCCCTGCAATTGCAACGTTTATCTCATCTGGAAAAGTGCTCACCCATTGCTGCCCCTTACAAGCCAAACCAAGCAGTTAAAGTGTCACTTAACATTCTAGAGAATGTGAAATATATTGTACATTGTCAACTCCCCAAAACCATAAAACTAACTTTATGGACCTCACGTGACTTTTGAGAGCCAGTGAGGGGGTATCTGTCTGAGGTCTGGGCGATTTTTACGATCTAACTTCGAGATAAAACCCTATCCATTTGACATCTAAATGTCATACCCACTTTTGGTATAGTTTGCTATTGGTAAAAAAAAAAAAAAAAAAAAAAAAAAAAAGAAAACAAGGAAAAAAAAATCAAGGGAAGGCGAGCAAATGGTTTGGGATCTGACAGTCCACTTCACATCCCTCTCAAAATCACTTAAGAAGTACCTAAACAGTGGGAGATTAAGTTTGGTAAGTTTTAAGCTCCAACTTTACTTGCTACGAACAACAACAGCAACAAAACAACCGCCGAAGTTGGGTTGTCGAGATGTGGCGTTTTGCCAACCCGAGCGACTTGAAGCCGGAGTTCTCGCGGATTCCCTGGGTAGGGAAATGGGGACATTTGCCATCTTTGATGATGTTAAATTATCTGCAGCCAAAATGAGTCGGTGTAGTGAAGTGTCAGGAGTTAGGGAGCTGCGAGCTGGTATTTACGTGTGGAGGTTGGGAGGTAAAAGCGGTGAAGCACAAGGGAGGGCGAGAGGAACGGGGAGAGCACAGAAACGTGTGATATCGCGACATGTTACAGCGAGATAGATAGAAATAGATGTATCTGTACAAACCCACGGATGTGTGGTTCTGTAGAGCGCAGGTTTGTGTGGACATGTGTGTGGAGAGAAATACCTCTGGCTTTTAAAATGTGTCTGTCTTGAGCTGACAATTCCTGAAATGCACCTAAATCTGCCGGTTATTCCGCGGGTGGGCAACTTGAGGGGCTTGGAACCAGATTGTCTGATGCGGTGGGATGTGGGGGGGTCTGTGTTGGTTGTTTTCGAGGGGAAACGGCATTCGGGGCAGGGTGGAGGGTCGCGGTTTATTCCCGTGCCGTGTTCGGAGGATGTTTGGTGTGAAAAATATGGAATATTTGGTGTTTTCGGAGCTCCAGCTGCCCAGGAGAGGCTGCAGCTCTGCTGGGAGCTCCCAGCTCCATGCCAGGCATCTCCTGGGCTTGAGCATGTGCTGGCAAGTCCCCGAGGTTGTGGATAAAGTGCAACTGGGAGCCTTTGTGAGTAGGAGAAACGTTTATTTGACTTCAAGTAAAGCTACAAACAAATACAAAAAGCTTATTGGCAAAGTACTAACAGGCAGCTAGACATGACAGATGCCATTTTTACACATAACATTGCATTCACTCTGCCCACTACAAACCGTCTATTAGTCACATCAGAAATATTTCTAGTATGTACAACCCTTAGAGCACTCTATTGTTGGTCCGATTTTATACATTTACTATTATTATTATTATTGGTGTTGGTTTTAATAGTGAAGTTTACCCACGTCTAAGAAGAGTACGTCTCGGAATTAGCCTGGGACTAGAAATCCTGGCCTGAAGTTTGAACTAAAACACAGACTGGACAATTTTAAGACAGAAAGATACAAGAGCTTTTTTCTTTTTTTCTTTTTTTCTTTTTTTTTTCCTTTTTTTACGTTTTTGTTTGTTTTTTTTTTTTTTTTTAGATTATTATTTTTCCTCTGCGGCTGTAGTGCAGGAACCCCCGATTTTAGCTTAGGCAGAGAAGAACTCACCCAAAAGCAGTAAACTCAGGAAAGGAGGGGGGGGAAAAAAAACCCCAACAAATAAACAAACAGTCGTATCTGTTCTCAATTTATAAATAAGTTATAACATTTAAAGGGCTCACATAAAACATGCTAGCTTTCCAGAAAGCATCAAGAGAGCACGGACACATAACATTTAGAAGAACAACAAGAGCATGAGGAGCATCTGGAAATAAAATTTAATTTAAAAAAAAATTATTTTTTTTTTTAACCCCCCCCCCAAAAAAAAAAACAAACCACAAACAACAAACCAAAACCAGAACACTACATGAACTCAGTCCGGGGATAACGGTACCATACGCGTTGTTTTAGAATATCAACAACATGCCGAAAAGAAGGTGCCTCACTGTACAGTTCTCCGAAACTAAGCTCTGCGGCGCTTGATTTATTTATTTATGTATTTCTTCCCCTCGTCTCCTCTTCTTCCCTTGGTATTCCTCCTCTAGAATTTATGGCTGAAAGGCGCTGCCCGCCGAGGCTAAGCTCATGCTTTTCAGTTTATTATCCTTCTTCCATTTCATCCTCCTGTTCTGGAACCAGATTTTGATCTGGCGCTCGGAGAGGCAGAGAGCGTGAGCGATCTCTATTCTCCTCCTGCGGGTGAGATATCTATTGAAGTGGAATTCCTTTTCCAACTCCAGGGTCTGGTAGCGAGTGTACGCTGTCCTCGCCCTCTTCCCGTCTGGTCCAGTCATGTCTGAATAACACGGACAACAGCGGGGATTGGGTTTTTGCTTTCTGCTAGGATTTTTGTCATCCTTAAGGCTAGTTTTATTTTTAACACCGAGGTAAAATAACCATCTTTTTGGGCAGCTAGGAAAGCTGCTTAGTCCCCAAATAACAGCCCTCCCCCCCTTTCTTTCTCGCATATCCTCAGACACGTGTAAAGCCCCCCACCCTTGGCCCCTCCAGAACCGACATTCACAACTCAATATTCATAATTTCACGGGAAAAGCGAGACCTTGAAATCTCCCTTTTCTGGGTCCGTTTGCGGGGGGGGGGGTGTGTGTCAGGTTTAACGTTGCTTTTTTTTTTTTTTTCCAGGAGAAAACCGGGGAAGGGGGGGCAAGTGGGGGGGGTCCCTGTTCCCCGTACATGTCCTCGCAATTTTTGTTTTGTCAAGAGCAGATTGTCAAGAATCCACCCAGCAAAATAAGAGTAGGAAAGGACTGAGAGACCCATCTGTGCATATAATGCCATTTTAATGGTCAATTCTCTCCTTTCCTCTCTCCCCCCCCCCCTCCCCCCCCCCCCCCCGCAAGGAACACCCCCTTCCCTCAATTTTTAATTTACCTTCTCCCACCGTCCACATAGAGCTACGAGCTTGAAATAAGCGCAGATTTCGCGGCAAGAATAGCGAAACTAAAATAAAATCGCGCTCCCCCCCCCCCTCCAGGCGTCAGGGACAGCTTTAAAGCTGCGATCAGAGCAAGAAATACAAAAGCAATAAATAGCTGCGTTTCTGATCAAAGCGCCTCCACCGAATAAAAGGAAGGAGAGCGGGGGAAAAAAAGGGAATGGGGTGGGGGGTGGCGAGGGAAATTAAAAAAAAAAAAAAAAGAGAGAAAGCCACAAGAGAAGGAAAAAAAAGAGAGGGGGGTGTGAGAAAATAAACAACAACAACGACAACGACGGGGGAAAAAAAAAAAAAAAAAAAAGAAGTAGCTGTACCATGGCTAATGTGAAGTTTCCTCATCCAAGGGAATATCTGAGGTGCCTGCCCTTCTGTTGCTGCGGTGGAGGTTGCGATGGGCTCTGCCTGCGCTCGGGGGATGCTGCTGCTTATTGGAGTGCCCTCGTCGGCTCCCGAGGACGCGCTGGTCTCGTCTAGTTCTGTGAAATTTGTGTTGGTGGTGCTGGCAGAAGTAGCTTGGTCGGAGGGGGACGGGGCGGGTTTGCCTCCATGGCTCTCGCTGTTGGAGCAGGGAAGGGAGTCGGGAGAAGATAAGGAGCAGCTAGACGCCTGTCTAAACCTGCTCTCCTGAGCTGGAGAAGGGAAACCGCGGGAGCTCTCCCCCACAGCCCCAAAGTGACTAGAGGAGGCTGAGCGGTTGATGCTAAGGTCCATCCCATTGTAGTTGTAGCCATAAGAGCTGGAATGCATGGTGCTTGAATCTCTGTAAGAACCGTTCATGGAACTGCTGGTCCCATAATTTAGTAACTGATAGTCGGGGCCATTTGGGTAGCGCCCTGAGAACGAGTTTACAAAGTAAGAGCTCATTTGGGTTATTTTGGAGGGCTTGATTTGTGGCTCGTGGTCGTTATAACCCTGTGCTTGACGATTTATGATGTATTAATGAATTATAGCAATGCACTGTACTTCGTTTTTGCTATGTATGCGGCCAAATATGGGGGGAGGGTGGGGGTGCGTTTGGGAATCACGTGCTTTTGTTGACCAGTCGTAAATTCTCACTGATGACCTCAAGAGGTAATTCATGCTCTATGGTTACAAATAATGACGATCGCGGAGTCGTTTTAGGCCCAAGTCGGCGCGCGGCGCCCCGCGCCCCCGCGCGCGCTCGCCCCCCACCTTGGCGGAGCGCGCCACCTGCCGGCCGCGCGGGGGCAGCGCAGGGTGGGTGAGGGTGTCGGGGCGGGGGGGGGGGGGGGGGAGAGGGAGGAAGGGGGGGATCCGCGCCCCCCAAAAAACCGGCCTTTGCTCCTCACCCCACCCACCCCGCTTCTATTTTCCATTTCCTTCCTAAAAATCAAGGACGAAAAAAAAAAACAACTTGAAGGGTGGGGGGGGGGGAGTGGGTTGTGTGTGTTCCCAGCCGCGTGTCCGCGCTCCCCGCGTGGGTCTTCTCTCTCTCTTTTTTATTTTTCAATTTATTAAACTTAATTTCATGCTTTCTAACAGCGCCGGGAAGTTGGAGAGGCAGCGAGGGATGAGGTGTCGGGTCGCTGTGAGGCCGGGCAATCTTCTCTTTTAATATCTGAAGGAGCTGGGGAAAAAGGAAAGGGGGGGGGGAGCCAAGGCGAAGCTGCTCTAGGGCGTGGGGGCAGCGTGGCTGCTTGGGGTTATTTCGCGTGGTTATTGTCAGAAAAGTCGAGGTTTCTTGCACGCTGAGCGTGGGGCCAGCGATGAGGTCGCACCTTAATTCTGAAGGAGGAAGGGGGGCTGGAAAAAAAAAGGAGGGGAAATAGAGAGGGAGGGGGTGGAAATAAAGGAAAAGGAGGGAAAGTCCAGCCGGTGGAACTGGTTGACAACGTTGCTTTTAGGCTATTCTTGTTCCTGAGCGTTTCACGTCCTCTCTGAACACAGCATTTTGCTACGTGGGTTTTCCTTCCATTTGCTAACCTGCAAGGAATATTGGGGAGCAAAAAGCACTCTGAAATTGGTAAAAAACGTTGTGAAAGAGCTCTGCTTTGTGAAGCATTACTTTCCTTATTTTTTTCTTCTTTCTCCGTCTCTCTCTCTCTCTCTCTTTTTTCCGAGGCAGTTTAGGAATTTCATATGCTTGTCTGCAACTCATTGGAAATTATGCGCCATATTGAAAGTGACATATAATTATAATAATTACGGGCAATGAAAAGCGTGGCAATAATAGTAAATGTCCTACAGCTGTGAAGCTTCTGCATGAATTGATTTTAAAAGTGACTGACATTAAACCAGCTTGTGGCACGGGGGAATGCATTCATCCATAGGTATTTCTTGTGGGGATGGGGAAAGGGGATGGGAGGCAGGAGATACAGTTTCATCTCCATTTCCTCCCTTGAAGCTGCAGAAAACCAGTTCCGAAATCGGTCGGGCTGGTCTTTTGCTTTCAGTCCTAAATTCCCAACAGAAAAAAATAAATGCATTTCCTTTCGTTTAATTCCCAAAAAACCCAGGGAAAGTTTGCCTATTTGCATGCACGAGGTTCCTCTTGGATTGGGAGCAGGAACGTTCCCCATCCCATCCCGAGCAGAATCAGCTTCTCAAAATGAGCTTTTGAAATCGCTTTCAAGTGAAAATAAAAACTTACTCTTTTAAAAGAGCTCGTTAGACTTAGTTTAGAAATTTTGCACCTTTTTTTTTTTTTTTTGCCATGAAGTAGAGGATTTATTCCTGGAGCTGAGAAGCCCCTCGTTTTGCAGGGCAAATTCCCTTGAAATCTGGACCTTTTTTTTTTTTTTTTTTTTTTTTTTTTTTTTTTTTTTTTTTTGCAATACACTTCACTTTGATTTGGGGATATGAAGGAAGGGACCAGATGTTTGAAAGATGCTAGGCAAATGTTAGGTATCTTTGGTAGATAAATGAGCGCATATTTTTGCCTGTTTCCTTGATTTATTGTGTATATGGAGAGCGTTTCGTCATAACTCTTTGTACTGTAACAATAAAAAAAAAAAAAAAAAGGAGCGATACTAAAGCAGAATGTCAGCGAGGAAATACTGTTGGTGAAAGGTCTTCCATTTAAGATTAGACAAAAAGAAGGGAAAACCAGATTTATCTCTCCACAGTCACTTCCGTGGGCTTGGAGTTGCTTGTCCTCGCAGATTAGAGGACAGTGTCCTACAGAGGGAAGCAAGGCTCCCTTTACAACCCTCTGCTCCTTAAATTCCCCTGGAAAAGGGAAAGATAACAGCAATAATAATGACAGGGGGGGTGTGCGTGAGATCGAAGACTTTGTTTTTATTAGAGAATTCCATGTTCATACCTAAGACAAACTTCAAACACAACACGTACAAAAATTAATAAAATAGAACTTTTTTTCTCCTGTTGTTGCTTTTGCATCCTTTTAGGTAGTACTCGTTCTTTCAGTAGACTTTCCTTTCAAAAAAAAACAAAACAAAACAAACCCCAAAAAAACTCATTACAAAGACCCCAGGGCTTGATTAATTTACCAAAGGAAGAGGGGGGGGGAGGAAAAAAAAAAAAGAAAAACAAAACAAAACAAACCTCTATGTCAACCGTGCATGAAACTTTTTTACAAAATTAAGACAATAAACACCCCAAATGACATATATTGCAGCACTTCCATTAAATACAAGAGTTAGCAGATTACTAACAGTGACACCAAGGGTAGAAACACGGGTAGGAGTCCTTTTTTTTTTTTTTTTTTGTCTTTTCTCTTTCCCTTTCTTTCTTTTCCCTCTTCTCTCCCTATCTCTCGTCCTTTTTCTTATTATTTTATTTCGGGGGGTGGCGTGGGAGGGGAGGGAGGTCTAGGAAGGCAAAAAAAAATATTAAAAACGCAACTAGAAGCCTGATTTTTTTTTTTTTTTTCCTGGACACCGGGAACACGAGTCCATGGCATTGGTGGCCCAAACTTTCTGGCTGTTGCCACTGCTGCAGAGGGCTTGTCCCACCAATGTGCAGGTTTTCCCTGTCCTCCCAACCAGCCCACACCCTCCTCATCCTCTCCTCTCTCACACACTCACTCACTCCCTCTCTAATTTTTCTTTCTCTTTTTTTTTTTTTTTCCTGTGCGTTTTAAATAATACTTTCACTCCGCCGTTTTCTCCTCCTCCTCCTCCGCGCTCAGTTGCGAGGAGTTGAGCAATTTATTCTCTTTTTTCCACTTCATCCTGCGGTTCTGGAACCAGATTTTGATCTGCCGCTCCGTCAGGCAGAGGGAATGGGCGATCTCGATCCGCCGGCGCCGGGTCAGGTAGCGGTTGAAGTGAAATTCCTTCTCCAGCTCCAGCGTCTGGTAACGGGTGTAGGTCTGGCGGCCTCGGCGGCCGCTGGGCCCGAAGGAGGAACCTGTGACACCCGCAAAAAAAAAAAAAAAGGGGGGGAAAAAATAGGAAAAGCAATAGGAAAAAATGCAAGGGGGAAAAAAAGGAGGGGAGGGAGAGGGGGAAAGGGAAGGGAAAACAGCGGAAAGCCCTGAGGTTTAGACATGCTGGATAATCCGCGGGGATGTTAAGCCCCGCACCGCGGCTGTGCGCGGAGGAGTATGTACCCGCTCCCTTGCCCTCCAAAGACTTTGGCCAAGCCCAAAATAACGCCCCCCCCCGGGCTCTGAGACCCTCAGTGCGCGCAGGGAGGATCTCCCTGGCCTGGCAGCACCCGCGGAAGATCCGCAGCAGCGCTGCAGGCGGCAGGGCAGAAGGGTTAATGCTGAACTTGCCAAGCTGCAGGCAGGGCTGGGGAGACAGGGCGAGATCTATCTTATTCCGGGATGAAAAATCGCAAGGTGTTCTCCTCCCCCCCCCCGCCCGCCCCCGCTATTTTCCACCCTACCGGCAACTCTAATAGATCTGAGCATTTAAGCAATAATGAAGTGAATCGATCTGCCCAAACTCTACATTAAAGAGGACACAACACTTTATGTCCCTGCGCTAATGGACATCAATTTGGAACGTAAATGCAACAAATGCGTCTAAACATGGGTGGTGAGACTCTATTATTTTTCACACCATACCCCCCCCCTTCTTTTTTTTTTGTCTGATAGAGGAAACAGCACTTAAAGAAGTCATATATCACCAGGGGGAAAAAAATATTCTCCCCAGGCAGACTTTTCATTACGTGCGAGTTTCATTAAAAATGTAGCCCGCTCCTTTCAAATATTTAAACACTTTCATATTATTTAACTCCAGATCGGGCAGCCAGCGAGAGAGGGAGCTGCGGGGGGGGCCGGAGGGGGTGTGGGTCGGTGCGTGTGTAAAGTCATCCCGATCTGATTTAGAAAAGATATCTCCCTGTGCGTGTGGGGGAAGGACAGAGACAAATCGTTGTAGCTGAGTGACACGCAAACTGGAATGCGCGCAAAAAAAAAAAAAAAAAAAAAAATTAAAAAAAAAGGGGGGGGAGGGGGGAGAAATACTGTCCTGGGGGTTAAATACGGAGCAAACTTTTTAGCTGGGGAGGGGGTGGGGGAAGTTGCTGGGAGAAAATACTGCAGCGGAGTGAAGTTTTGGCGTGTGTCAGGAGCAAGTTGGAGCTTCTCGTGTCGCCTAACTTCCCCGCTGGAGGTTTGGGCTCTAAAGTGAACCTCATTCCTGCTTCCCTCGCTCGCTCGCGCTCTCTCTCTCTGGCGGTAACAAATAAGAAAGGGGGGGAGGAGATTGATGTATTTATTTCTGTAAAAGAGTAAACTCACTATTGCAAGAGTTCATCCGCTGCATCCAGGGGTAAACCGGGGCGGAACACTTTTGCTCCTCGCTCTCTCCGAACACAGTTTTGCTCTGCGCGCAGTCCGACTTGCGCGGCTCGGGGGCGAAGGGCACCTCGTCCAGGTTGGGGGGGGGGGCACGCAGGGTCCTTCTCCCTGAAAAACCCGCCGGCCCCATAGTCACAGGCGGAGCTGCGGCTGTAGGCTCCGTTGCTTTGCTGGTAGTAAGGAGAGGAGGTGTAGCCCTTCTCCTGGACGCCCGTGGCTCCATAGGTGGTGGGGTAGTGCCTCAAAGGATCCGCATAGCCCGAGGGATATAGCGGGATCTGTCCCAGGAAGGGCTCCTGCCCCGCCGCCAGACTCACCGGGAAGGTCGAGTTGACAAAATAAGAACTCATTGGAAGGAGCCTGCCGTCCTTTCCCGGCT
This sequence comes from Hemiprocne comata, assembly GCA_020745705.1. Lineage (NCBI taxonomy): Eukaryota > Metazoa > Chordata > Aves > Apodiformes > Apodidae > Hemiprocne > Hemiprocne comata. The sequence continues at coordinate 4,735,279 of CM036609.1, read as the reverse complement.
TTATGATTTGTTGTGTTTTATAGTCCAAGTGGTTTAGCTATTAGTAGTATATCGGAGATTGGGTTTTAGCTGAAGGGAGATGGCGTGGTGCCAGCGAGGGACACAAGGAAATACAACCATCTGATCATGGGCTGACCAATAGCAGGCGCCTGAGGTTGCAAAATAGCACCCATGAGGAGCTGAGATTGCACCAGGGACCCCAAGAACAAACCATCCACCCCTTTTTCCCTCCCTTTTAAACAACAGAAATGCACCCCCTTAACCAAATATATAATATCTGCCGAAAGAAACATTCCCGGCGCGCTCGGAGCTTCATAAATAAATAAGCGTCCGTTTCCCACCCCCACCCCCCTCCTCCTCCTCCCCCGGAGCTGAGCGCGGGGGTGTGCGAGAGCCCGTCTGCACTGATGGCGGTGTGCGCGCCTATATATATATTTACACACATAAAACATATACAAATGCCGGCTGTAAACGGTGGGAAAAAGAGTTAATTATTCGCATTCGGAAAACTTTAACCCCTAGTGTTTGCAAATCGTCCTGAAACGGCTTGGTACTTTGCTACAGTTCAAGGGAACGCAAAAAAAAAAAAAAAAAAAAAAAAAAAAAGGCAAAAAAGTTTTGTGTGTGAACTTTGCAAGGAGGAGACCCCACCGGGTTGAGCAACTTACATTTGCTATAGGAGAATAAACCGATTTTGACAACTTATTTCTCTTCATGTTTATCTAATTACCATACATTAGCATTCTCTGCTCAGGAAAGCCGCGCTCGCTTGAACCAAACCTTCCCTTTTCATCTATTGCATCTTTTTCCTTTCTTTTTTTTTCCTGCAAAAGCTGCATGTTAGGGAGATAAATGAAAAATCGAAGTATTTCCTTTATCCTTTGCTCAATCCCAATCTCCTCCGGAGTCCGGTACCGCATTGTGCCCTCTTGCGTTTTTTTGTCAATACCAAATCTATGCCCCACCTTTTATGGCGACAAGCAAGCCTTGAATTACGGTCAAAACCTGAGTTTATTGATTGTTACCGATCTAGGTGGTTTATTTTTTAACGAGAGGAAAGCTGGCGGTGTGACGGGGCTGCTGCCTTGGAGGTGCGGGGGTTTGCATCCCCTCCTTTTGAGCGGTTCTCGCTGCAAAATACCTCTTTTTTTGCAAAGTTAAAAGGCTGGAAAGGATAATTCCGAAAGTCTCAAGCAAATTCCCGGTCAGCCTAAAACCTGCATTTTATTCTGGGTTTTGCCTCTCTCGGTTTTGCCCGAGATGTGCCCTGCTCTACCTGGTGCATCACCCCCCTCAATCCCTGTTTCCTCAAGGTAGGTCGGAGCTCGAATCGCCGCCTTCCTTCTTCATATTTTTTTTTTTTTCCAAATGTGAAAATCAGAGTAATCTCACAGTGAAAAAACCCAAACAATCCAAACCAACCAAACAAAAAAACCAACCCTAAATTACACCCGGGACTGTGCATCCGATCGCTGGCGTTTTCTCAAGGATTTGTTTCCTGTCCGAATTTACAGCCATCTGTCTGTCGGCTCTTACATGCAATGAAATGACACGCCTTATAATACACACTCCCCTGTACTTGAAGCTGTGAATGTGTGTGCTACAAATCTAGAATTACACATATTACATGGTGGCTGTAGAGCTGCCAATGCCGCTCTCTCTGACGGAGCTTTAAGTATCTACGAAACTGGTATCTTATTACGAGCTAATTTATTTTAAACATCATGTTTACAGCAGCAAAGCCAAGATTGTCTCATGCCACGGCTGCAATGAACATTTCGACTGAAACGTAATCCTTATAATTCAAGGAAATAACATGCAAAGGAAGTAGTTTTCCATCCTCCACCCCCTCTCTGACTGATATCTCTTATATTTGTTCTTGCAGAGTTTCCCTTTGTGGATGGAACGGACCCAAACTTACGTAGATCTGCTTTATTGGTATGCAAGGAAAAAAAAAAAAAAAAGTGAGATTGAAAGGGAACGAGGACTAAAGAAGAAGGAAAAAAAAAAAATCGGATGAGAGCCTGAAGTTAAACTGCTTTGCAGGAGCCGAACAGCTCATACATTTGATTAGAGTTACGCAATATTTGTAGCTCTGCAAAAACCAGCGATTATCTGGCATGATCAGTTCCGCATGCAAATGTCGGGCTAAGAAATGGGATGTCCTGATAATCCGATGCGTGAGTACATCTGCTGAAAATGTTTGCTCGGCTATTTTCTTTCACTTCTCTTGATTGCTCTGCAAAGAAATCCCTCTAAATAGTTTGGGAAAAAAAATCGCTTCCCCCCCCAACCCCAGCCCCAGGTCTCACTGTGTTAAAATATTGCTTATCCTAACACCTTTGTGGCTAAAACAGGCTTTTTGACGTAGTTTGAAGGTCGATAGTTTAAAAGAAAATAAAAATGCACTAATTGAAGCTGGCCGCTTGCTAATTGCTTATTGCTGACATTTTAGATGCGCTGTGGATAAAAATTAATATGCCTTGCATCTTAGAAGAAGGATGACCCTAGAGGTGGCTATTTGGGGGAGGAAAAGAAAAGAAGAAAACTTGGTTTCTCATTTGAAAAGAAAAAAAAAAGCCCAATGCCTGTCATAGTTTTAATCTTTCGGGGGGTCAGGCCCGCGGTCTAATTGATTTGCCACCTATAATACATGTAAAATACGAGCAGAGGTCTTAAACCGCACTAAATCTCAGGGAATTGAGTGTTCAGCACAGAGGTGGTTTCTATTCCGATCTCAATAGCTTGACAAAAAGAAAAAATTTAAGAAAGAAAGAAAGAAAAAGGAGAAAAATAGATGTAAATGTAGGACTGTTAGTGTAGCTGTTTAACAGACGCTCTCTTGCCTTCCCCGCCAAAGTCCGAAGGTAAATCTGAGACCGATTTTGTGAATATATTTTCTTTGGACGCCTCCAGCGCCAGCCCAGCCGGGAGGGAGACAGACACAGAGCAACAACGGTTGCAGAAGTGATTTCAGACAGTAGCTCTTAAGTTAGATTCGTCTCTGAGGGCACCGATGGGCGCATCTTGATTCCGTTTTGGCCTCATCTCCTCAAAAACAGGGTTTGCTAAGAAGGAGCAACAAAGCGGGGGAGTTGAGAGCCCCCAGAAGGTGGTATCAGACATTTCATCCCGCTTTCCCCTCCTGACAGGCATCACTCAACTGGCAGAGCAAAAATAAAGATAAAGAGAAGTATTTACAGTATTGACAAGCCTAGCTCTCTGCCCAGGAAGGTCCCACTTATTGTCGCTTTGCTTTTCTGGCCAGCAAACTCCAACCCCACCAAGCAGAGCCAGGCAGATAGATGAGGGGATTAAAACAACACCTAAATATTTCGAAATGCAAACAGAACAGAGCATCGCTTGTGTGAAAGCTAAACCCGCTAAGAACTTGGTAGAAAGTTCAGCGCAGTTGGTTCCAATAAAAAATGAAACTCTTTTTTTTTCATGTGGAGCTGGAATTCCCGATCCTTCTGAAGTGAGGACACAGCGGGGGTTTCCCTACCGAGGGACTTATTGCAGCCATAAAGTCAAGCCATCACCACGAAAACACTTGAAAAAACTCCTTGTTCCTCGAGTCAGACATAGAAAGCCATTGGCAGCAGAGCAGCCTCCCCTGTAATGCTCATGCACACCCGAAGTCGGAAAAAAAAAAACATGACAGAGCCTTGTACAGCTCCAGGGCTGGAGTATTTAAAACAATAATCCCTGAAGGTGTAAAAAAATACCCGCTCTCCCGGCGCATAACCGCCTGAAACTTAATTTCCAGCAATTTAAGTTTAATTTACCTGACTTCCCCTGCAGTGCATAATAACCTTGTTAATGGGATCTTTGAAAAGAAGCAATAATAATCTACCATTGTTCCATTAAAGAGGGCAGCTAATTATTAACAAAAAAAAAAGGGGGGGGGAGGGCGGGGGTAGAGGGGTATATTGAGGGGGGTCAAAATGAATCCAGACTGAAGCATTTCCGCGAGGGCAAGCTTTGGGAAGGGGAAAGAGGGGCCGCTGGTCAAATAATATTGGGGAAGAAGGAGAGGAAAAGCGAGACAGAGCCTGTAATGGGGAAAGCGAATGCTGGGGGTGTCGGGAATTACAGCATGGAACAAGTTAATCATGTCTGGTGTCGGTCAAAAGAGGGAAACTTTCGCGGGCCCCCCCCCCCCCTTTTTTTTTTTTTTTTTTGTTTTAACATGGTCCCTGGGCATCTCACTTTATTCCAGAAAATGTCCTTAGTCTAGACGTAAACAGTTGCCAGGAAACTGTGTGGTTGAAGGAGAAAACGAGAGGGAGAAAGCGAGAGAGGGAGGGAGGGCGAGAGAGAAACCTTTTAAAATAACAGACACGCATTGTCCCTTCAAAGCCTACAGTAACTTTAAAGTGATTCGTCGTCTGCCTTTACTCCCCGCTCCTTCCCCAGCAACCACCTCCCTTCTGTGTACACCACTTGACATATCTTTTCCAGACCCCACCGAAATGACCACTCGGAGCAATAAATAAATACAAGCTCCTCTGCCTTTTTATGATGAGCTGCCATCCCCTTCGCGTCATGGTTGCATCGCATTTTACAACACCCCCCACCCCCCGCGCAGCGACCCACCAGCTCCCCTTCATCCCCCGGGTGCAAACAGACAGCGAGCTGCCAGCTTATCTATGTGTATATATATATTATATATATTTTTTTATATACATATATATGTCTCCACACGCTTGGCACGCAACAGACACGCGTAGCCCCTTAGGTTGGGCGGATGTATAGGATGTATAGGACCCACAGGATGTATAGATCATACTGGGTGTCCACAGATCTCATGTGAGCGCATGTATAGGTGCGATTGCATCCTCTGTATGAACCTTCAGACACTTTAAGGCTCAATATACCGCTAAAAACACAGCAACCCCTCGCGATTCACAGCGGGGCATCAGGCCTCAAGGTTGAAGCTTGGGGAAGGGGAGTTGCGTCCCGGGCACCTCCGCCCGGGTGGGGAGAAGGGAGGGCAGCCGGGGTAGGGTCCCCCCCGCCGGGGCAGCGGCTGCGGGGAGCCCCCCGGGAGTCGCCGGCCGCCGCCGCCGACAGTAGATGGCAGCAGACGGCGGGGAATGGGCGAGCCCCGCGGCGGCGGCACAGGGGGGACAGCGCGACTGGGGGCTGCCCTTCTTTATACCCTTTGATTTCGTTTTCTTAAATCAACAAGGAGGAGAAGGATGCCAGGAGGGGAGCCCTGCCGGGAGCAGCTCGCACTCCCACCTCCTCCCCACACAACCCAACCCCCCCCAACCCCGGAGATGTGGGGAGGTTTCTCGGTCATCCCACGCCGCGCCGGGCTGAAATGGCTAAAAAGACTTGCCCGCCGCGAGGTGCGTGGCTTCCACAAGTGGTTGCCCACGCGGGATGTGGAAGAATCGGCATAAAAGCGTTTTGGAGCGAGGTTGCTAAATTAAATTAATTTTTTACATTTTTTTTTTCTTACGGAAAGCCAAAAAAAAAAAACCAAAACAACTGAGCGCGGGGAGACTTAGAGAAAAGGGAGAGCGGGCGTTTGAACCGGCATTCATTTTTTGCCCCCAGCCCGTGATTTATGAAAAATGTAACAGGTTCGGGAAGAAATCGCTTTTAAAAATGACTTTCTGTTTATTATGTCCACGGCTCGCGATCATTTACTCTTGTCCACACAATATTCAGGCACAGTCAGTTTAGGTGAGATAAATCGTCGCGTCATAAGATGGTTTATGCTTAAGTAATGAATCTCCTCTTACTCAATCTCGCATCACACACACAGGCTCTTACATTATCTTATTTAAAAAACACCTCGTAACAGTAGCAATTAGTAACTATATTTCAAACCCTCCCCTTGAAATTTTGGGGAAAAAAACCCAAAACCAACACAAACCAACACTTTAAAAATTACGGTCATCTCCGGACAAATATTTTCCTAAACCCGAAGGGGAGCGATAAGGTATCAGAAAGGGAGAAGAGAGGGAGATTTGCACATAACCTGGTGTGGAATAACCCCGGCACACCGTGGGGTTGAAACCCAAGTCAGAATTCCAGCCGGGAAAGCCGTAAAGCCCCGTTAACTCTGCAGAACGCAATTAAATACACGGAGGTTTATTGCATCGCAACGTCAGCTCCATTTGGGAGTTTCACGAGGGGAAAAAAAAAAATAAAATACAATGAGACCGCAGCGCTCTGGGTTGGCTTCATTCTTATTATTATTATTTCCCCCCACCCCCCCCTTTTTTTTTTTTTTTGTTTCCCCTTGTTTTGTTTTGTGTTTGTTGGTTGTTTTTTTTTTTAAACTCATTTCCAGAGCCTTATTTCCGAGGAGTGCCGCGAACTGCCCTCTCCGAAGAAACCACCCACATAATAATGACCCTGGAGAGCAACGCAAAACCCAACTGGCTTCCACACAAACTTCGCCAAATTACAGGGCTCGCCTGAAGACAGGCAAACTGGCACGAGAAGCTGCGAGGGGGGGGGGGGGGAATACACAAAAATAAAACACGACAACTACCCACAAAGGATTTGGTATTTTTTTAAAGGCACTGTCCAAAAGCCTCTGTCATCGAGCTACTGCAAAATCCTTCATTCCAAGTCTACTATCTCCAGGTGACCTCACAAGCTTTCTTTTCCCTTCTTATTCCGTTATATTTCTTTCTCTTTCTTAGTTCCTTTCTTTTTTCTTTTTTTTCCCCACCTCTTTCTTTACCTTTCTTACATATTTTTCTTTTTCTTTCTCTGTCTCTTTCCTTCTCTCAATTTATTTACCTTTTTTCCATTCTCCTCTCTCCCTTTCTCTCCTTTTCTCACCTTTACGCTCTACTTTTTCGGGCGAATTGTCATTTAAACAGATTTCCACCATCCCAGATTTTTTCCAGTGCCTCCCTTCTTCATCACCCCACCCTTTTCTTCCTATTCCTCCCCCCCCCCACCCCCGGGTGGAGGCGAAATGGGGAATGGAATAGAAAAGGCAGCTTGACAAATGCATTTTCTCAAAGAAGAAAAAAATTAAAATCAAAGAAACAGATATTATTTCCTTACCTTTTGACGTCCATTTCTGTGGTCTAAGTAAAATATATAGGGAGAGACAGCGTTTGCTTATCTGTTAGCTGACAAATATTGTCCCAACCTGAGAGCCGTCGATTGCCTCTCTGACTTGTGAGAGCTTCTTGCATTTCTGTCATTTGCATAGAAAATGGGGTAACTTCCCTCTTTGAAAAATGAGAGCCTCCACTCCGTCCAGAATCTCCTCTGCCCCTCCATTACTACTGAGATTCCAAATCAGCAGGCAAATTAAAAAAAAAATAAAAATAAAAGAAAATTAATAATAGTTAAAAAAAAAAAAAAGCAAATGATTTTGCTATGTGTGTGTGTGAGGAGGTGGGTGCCTATGTGAGCGTGTGGATGTGTGGATAGGCGTCCCCCCCCCTCCCCTCTCCCCGGTTTTAGCCCTATCGAGCTTATACACAAAAGTAAAAAAATGTAAAGAGGCGAGAGCCCTATAGAGGACACTGATCCGACCCAAGGTGCAGCGGACAGAAGAATGGTGCAATATAACCACATGGGAAATAATAAAAAGTTCATGTTCACGGTTAGCAGTCCACATGACCGGCTCTGGCCAATCCCAGAACCCAGCCACTCATAAAGTTCTATCACAAAGTTGTAAATTTTCATAAAACAACAAGGAATTTATTGCATTTCTTCATGACCGGTTAACAGCAGCCTTTTTCTTAGCCGCCATCTTTTTTTTTAAACAAAAATAAAAGGATATGAAAGAGGGTTCAGGGATATTATTTTTTTTTCACCCCTTTCCTTGGTTGCATGTGAGGGGGTGGGGGGCGGGAGAGAAATAATCGAATATCGCCTGACACGTTCAGCTATGAACAATAATAACCCCCCCCTCAGAATAAAGAGCTTGGGTTTGGCTTTTAAATGGGGAAAGGCACAGTAAAACAGTGGGGTTCGGGAGGGATTTTTTAATGTCTTTTTTTCTCTCTCCTTTTTTTTTTTTTTTTTTTTCTTTCGCGACTGGGATCTGCGCTGCTGAAAGGGGCAATTAGCAGATTTCAGAGGCAGGAAAAAAAAAAAAAAAAAAAAAAAAAAGAAAGAAAGAAAGAAAAGAAGAGGTAAATAAAGGCAATAAACGCACGGCCGGGGTGTCCATTCCCTGGGCAGAGCTGGGTCGGAGGGGTTGGTGTCTGCCGGGTTCCCCACAGTCAATCCCCCCCACGAAAAACACCCGGTTCCCCGCCCGGGTCTCCCCGTGGCCCCCGCTATAGCGCGGTGGGGGGATGCTCCGGCAAGGTGGGTCACCCCGCCGGTTAAACCGCTGCCCTGGCTTGAACATACGAAAGCGTGGGTGTGATTTGGTTTGCCTCTTTTTTTTTCTTTTTTTTTCTCTTTCCATGGAATTCGCCTCAATTCCTCCTTGCCCCCCGACTGCAGAGGTCCGTGCTGGGGAGAGGGGGGTGGCAACCAGCCGGGCTACTGCCGTCCAGGAATGGGGGGGGGAATATTCTGGAATCTCTGCCTTGCTTTTCCCCCCATCCTCGCTATGCACAGAGCGGTCCCTAAAAAAAAAAAAAAAAAAAAAAAGAGAAAAAGAAAAAGAAAAAGACTGCACTAAGGGATTCCACCAAGGAAAAAGGACGATTTCCCTCTTTTTTCCCTTCCCAAAGTGGGAATTTCAGTGAGCAAAAGCCAGAAGCGCCGCTGCCTTCAATAAAGGCCTTCCCAGCATTACTAGATGCAGCATCTACTGAAAAATCCGTATTACAGACGTGGGCGCGAGGGTGCTTGACGTGGCACCTTATTTTGGCTAAAACCTGCTAAAGGATGGCATGAAGTCATCTGCGGTGGTGGGTGGTGAGCGGGGAGAGAGATGGGGAGGGAAGAAAGGGGAGAAGGTGGAAAGCTGCCATCGCCAAGTCCTTCCAAAGCCGCCTGCAATTTATTTAATTTTCCTTTTTTTTTTTTTTTTTTTTTTTTTCCCCTCCCCGTGCATCTTGCCCAACGCGGAGTAAATTACGTGGAGCCTCCGCGGGAGGAATCCGCGGGTTTGCTGCGCAACCTGGCAATGTAAATAAACAGGCAGGAGAGGGAAGGGGGTGAGGGGGGGGGGGAGCGGCGGAGGATGCTTCCCCGCGCAAGTGCTTAAATTTACTCGCCTTTTGTTTTGCATTGTTGATTTTTTTCTTCTTCTTCTTCCCTGCGTTTAATTGCTTTAATTTATTTTATGCGCCCTTAGATGCTAAACATTATCTGGTGCTAATGAAAGAGTTCCAGTCCGCAGTAAAGTAATTGAAGGGCGGAGGGAGAATCTAAACAAAAAATAAATAAATAAAATAAAATACTAGCGGCACGGCAGAATAGATCGGATTTCTGCAAATTAGTTACGAGAATAAGAGAATTAAAACAAAGGGTGGAAAGACTATTTGGGCTGATTATGGCTTATTTACATTCCTCCTTTATGGTCTTACCTTCTTCAGGAATAGCCCCGTCGCCATCACAGAGGGAGAGAGGGAAAGGAGACCAGCGAGAGCCCCGAATATCAATCATATCTTAGTATATTCGCCCAATTTATTGGAAAGGTACTAAAATGACCGGAGTGAGTGTCCTAAAATAAGGCAGAAGTTCGCAATGATAGTCCGGGGCAGGAATTAATCTAAAGGATCTTTTAGCGTATTGATTTTACATGGGAACAAGCAATTCCTAAAGCCCGGGTGGTGTTTTTCATAAGGAAATCGGAAGGAACCCAACGCGCTGGTAGATTATTGAAGATTCCCTTTTTATTTCGAAGAATAATAATCACAGACAAGGAGAAAAAACCAACCAACCAACCAAAAAAAAAAGCAACGGGTCGCCATTAAATAATTTGCTACTTTGATATACAACATTTTACGTAGCACAATATTAATTCCTCTTTTTTTTTTTTTTTTCTTTTTCTTTTTTTTTTTTCGTAGAACTTGAACAAGGAAGAAATCCAGGTAAAAATATACACAGACAAAAGAGCATAGCAAGGAGAAAACCCGCAGAGGTTACAGGGAGAAGGCGTAATAATCATCTTATCATCATCGTATTATGTACAGGACTATATACGCTAAGTATAATTTGCATTCAGACTTTCAGGTCACATTTTCTAAATTAAAGGTGCTAAACACGATCACGTTACTTCATACCCCCCCCTCAAAAAAAAAAAAAAAAAAAGAATACACGGCGAAGTACAAACGGAGATTTACAAATTACTTGTACTATAGGAAGACTCACATAGAAAAATGTGTCTATTCTGACTCTAAAGCCACATTTAATAGGTAGATATTCATTCTATTGTACAAAAAAAAAAAAAGACTTTAATATAGGTAGTATTTTTTTTCAGTGTCAGGAAACACAATGTATCATTCCTAGGGTTTTTAAGTATTTATGCACTTAGCATTTCTCTATTTTAATATATAGTCTTTTTCTGTGGTTTCCCCCCCCGCCGCCCCCCTTTTTCTTCCCGCGTGGGTTCCCTGCATCCACCTCTCGCCCCTTTCATTCCTCCTCGTCGTCCTCGGCGTCTGGTTTATCCTGGCTGTTGGAGCCTGAGCAGGCAGTTTTATTTTCTTTTTTCCACTTCATGCGCCTGTTCTGGAACCAGATTTTGATCTGTCGCTCCGTCAGGCACAGGGCGTGGGCGATCTCGATGCGTCTCCTCCTCGTCAGGTAGCGGTTGTAGTGGAATTCCTTCTCCAGCTCCAGGGTCTGGTACCTGGTGTAGGTCTGGCGGCCGCGTTTTCTGTCGGTGCCTGGGAAATAAATGCAGATTTCAGGATTTTGGGGAAGACCTTTTAAGGGCCGAAGGTCTGGTTTGCTCTCTTGCTTTTTGTCTTTGGGTGCGGCCTAGCAAGGACCCATCCGCTGCAGCCCCATGGGAGGGCAAAACACTCAGAAGGTCTCTACAACCTGGGACATCCTTGCTTTCTACTTGCAAGATCAGTTTCTTCTACTCCAGGCTTTCCTCAACCCATCTTCCCTGTTTCCAGCCCCCCAACCACCCCAGTTTTAATTCCCCTTCAACTCGGAAAAGCCTGCAGTGCTGGGTTTTTTTTGGTGTGTGTTTGTCTGTGCGTGTCTTCGAGTGATCAACAAACTTCACAAAGTTTCCTGCTCTCGCAGCAGCGCTCAGACCCTGAGCTCCTGCTTTAATTTTCATTTAGACACAAGAAATGTCGGGTGGTGGGGGAATAAATGCAGAAATACAGTCGAGCAGAGTGAAGGAGGCATCTGCTACCTACACAAATCCAACTATTTGTCCTCTCTTAAAGCTGTCATCAGAGCCCCCACTTGGAAGGCGTGTGATGGACTTAATTATTTCAGGGGATGTTTTGGGCACAGCGGTGACTTCTGGGGCTAATCGGGGGGGCTGCAACCCCAGGGCTGCTCTTTGGGGGGATGTGGATGGATGAGAAGCACCTCAACGCTTACCCCAGTCTCCCCACCACCATCCAGCTGCCTCTGAGCAGGGTTTGGAAAGGGCCCAGCTCCCAATTCTCCCTTCCACCCGACATTTCCTGGAGTTTGATTGGAAATAATTCCACAATGTGGTGTTTGTGATCCTGGCTTTACTTTTTATGTAAATGCTACTTATATCTATAGCCTAATGTATTCTTTCCCAGGGCGGTGGGGATGGTGAGCAGCAGCCCTCGGCCTCTCCTCCACACATTCCACCAGACTCCTCTTCTTTTTCCCTTTCCCCCCCACCCCCCAAACCTCTCTTTCTTTTTAAAAGAAGAAAAGATCCAGTCATTAAAAGCAGGGGGGAGAAAAAAAGCAAAATAGCCAGGCTAGCTGTAAAGTAAAAATGTGCAGGTCCTGGAATGTGGGTTGTAAAATCCGCTGAGGGGAGAGCCATAAACTGCTGCTGAATAGGGATGACAACTCTATCTCTGCTGATGAAATTCCTCAAGCACGATCGCACAGTGGGCATGAGGCACCCGGGAGGGGGGGGACGGGGGGGACGGACACCCCGCTTTTACAACCGAGGTCGAGTTTCTCTGGTTTTAGACTCATCAGGTCCCAGAGCATCCAGGGGATTTTTTTTTAAGCGCGGTTTTGTCCGGTCTCCAAACCCTCTCCAATGTTGATCCCTGCACTGTCAGGGGCTAAAAAAGCGGGGAAAGAGGGGGCGAGTGGGAGAGCTTCTTAAATCTAAAGTCGGACAAAAGCAGAGATGAAGTGTTTACGAGCAGAAATATTTGGTCTTTGATAAATTCAACGGTAAAAGGGGATGAATTATGAAGCAGGTAATGGAAAGAACTGACCACCAAGTAAGTGTGAAGGTAACTCCTGCCTTTAGAAGCCGCTGCACACTGGCTGCTCCGCTCGTTGTCTTTTCCCTCTGCTTCGCATGGGGGTTGGCCAGCACCCCCCTCGCCCCCCAGGGTTGCTAACAAGACCCTTCCCGAATATTTGGCGGCGGAGAGAGGCTCACTGGCAGGGATGCTCTCAAGTTGCAATCTGGCACGGCAAGAGGCGAAGCCGGGGCGGCTGGAAAATAAGCTCATGCCTTCCCCTCGGCTCCCAGGCGGGACAGCAGCGCCTTTCTCCCCCCTTGTCAGGATTACACGAGTGTAAACACCACCACGCGTGTACACGGCACCGACCGGGCAGTTCCGTATGGGGGGAGCTCGGCCCGGCCCTTTGCGCTCCATGGAGCTGGGCCCGGGGGGAGTCGGGAGGCACTGGGGCCGCTCCCGCACGGGGAAAATGGATATTTATTAAATGTTAATTGACATTAATACCCCGAGACGGAGCTCGTGGGTGACGGAAGGCAGGGCCGCCGCCCGGCGTTCAGCGGCTTTGGATTTGAGACACACGTGCGGGGGCTGCGTATCCCGGCTTGGGGTGTCCCCTGCTCCGCTTGCGCGGACCACTGCGTGGCCTTCCGCGGAGCTGCGCTGCTCCCAGCCCCCCAGCAGGCCCACGTTGGGCACCCCATAATCCCCAAAGAGCCTTCCCCGAGGTGCGGACCATACCGCTCCGCTCCGCGGGGATGTTTTGGGGGGAGTGACACAAATGACCCTGCTTCCTCCGCTATATCCATCCATCCATCCATCCATCCATCCATCCATCCATCCATCCATCCGCCCATCCATCCGGATTCAGCCCGGAGTGTCATCGTTTCGAATGCGGGGCTTTTAATTGCTCCGGGAATGATATGTTGCTGTTTCTGATGGCAACACGCTCCGCTTAATTGCAGTGTCTGGGCATGATGGTGAGGGGCTGGGAAAGGAAGGTTTTGCCATCTACCAGCAAACAAACCAAGCTTGCAAGCACCTCCCATCAATAGTTTCTTTCAGAATCTATATCTACATGAGGAAAGCACAATCTCCATCCTATAAATATAGGAGGGAGAAGGGGCTGGCCATTATTTCTGCAGTTCTGTCTGTCCCCTGTAAGACAAACTGCCATTTGCATGGCACATACACAGCCCCAGCAACACCAATAAATATTTAAAGCTAAAAGATGGCTTTATGGCGGGGGGGGGTGGTGGGGTGGTGGTGGTGTTCGCTCTCTCCCTCTCTTTTGAAGATGCGTTTTCGGTGAAACGTCATGAAAGGAGTTGGGGACAATTCCCCCCCTCCCCCTCCGCCACCCCCCGCCCACGCCAGCAAATAATTTACACTCCCCCCCCCCAACACCCCCCCCCCCCCGAAGCTCCCCCCACCCAGGGCTCCTTTCTTTAGGGAGGTTGGGACTTACCTGTGCTCCTCATCCAGGGGTAGATACGGAAGTTACTGTCGCTTTGCAAATCTGAGTCCCTCTGGTCCGTTTTGCTGCAATTCTGCTTGGAAGCATCTCCCGGGCACATCATGGAGAGGTTTTGCTCAAAAGGGGAACAGTGCATGTTGAAGGAGCCGGGCTCCAGGCCGTAACCAGAGGAATAGATGCTGGGGGGCTGGGGGTGCACGGCGCTGCCACTGGAGTAGAGCCCGGGCATGGAAGCGGCGAAGGGAGGCGTGGATCCGGCCCCATACCCCGCTCGTTGGGTGTTGGAGGCGAAAGCGCAAGAAGTTTGCTCGGGAAAGACTCCGGATGGGAAAACCGAACTTGCGGCTTGATATTTAGAAAATAAAGCATTCGCATAATACAATGAACTCATAATTTGGCCGGGTGATTTGTAGGTCGGGACGTTTTAGTGTCGGTTTTACGAGGTACCGTGATATATTACGGAATTAGAGTCCAGATTTACACCAAAAAGGAGCCCCCTTTTTCCTCCCGGCCCATGTGACGCGCGGGCACGTGGCTCCGGCGGCGCCAATCGCCGCCCGCTCCCTCCTCGGGGGCAAAAAATTGGAGTGCTGCTGGATTTATAAAATATGATAAATAATTGATGCGATATAAAACCCTCCAAGATCTATGCTGGAAGGGGTGAAATTGTGCTGGAGTCGATAAGCAACCTGGAATCAGTTTGCAGCTCAGACCGAGAGAGAAAGAGAAAAGGGGAAGGGGGTGGGGGGTGTTAAAGCACGTTGCTGATAAACCAGCGTCTCCCTCTCGGTCTCTCTCTGGTGGAGGAAAAGGAAGGGAGCTCTATTTATCCCTGTATTGATCCCCTCTAAAATTCCCTCCTTCGCACCATCTCCGAGGTACTTTTTCACCAGACTGTACATAATTCCCTCCCCCCTTGACCCTCGCCCCCTCCCCTCAAAGAAAGAAAAAAAGACAAATGTCTCATTGATACCTAATAGTTTCAGGGTTCTTTTTTTTTTTTTTCTTGCCCTCAAATGCCATTCAGCTCTATATCTAATTTATTCCAGTGCCACAGGCTTTGAGCTTCGTGTCGAGCTGGCATTTGCTCTTCTTGTTGCGAAAAATAAAGAGTGTTCAGAGCCCCCGTTTGGCGTGTCAGCGGTTCTGCGGGTCCCAATTACAGTTAGAAGTAAAACCTCACCAGCTGGCTGTTCTGCTTTCTGCTGGAGAAGCAGAGAGACCTTCCAAAATGTGGTGTGCCTCTATTGTTTTATTAAAAAAAATATTTTTTTTTTGTAAATAGGAGGGGGGGTTTAGAAAGCAAGAAAGTCCTACAGGCAGGATAAGCAGCCCAGACAATGGTGGATGTGCATCCAGGGGTTGTGCTGGTTCTCCTTTCCCAAGGTTATGTGGCGGGGGGGGTGGGTGTGCATCCCCGTTCTCCTCTATTGCCATGGCAGGGCAGCTCGTCGGGGGAAGGAGCAGAAAAGCAGCTCAGCTGCAATTCTGACAATTTCATATTATTTTGTTTTTGCAATGAGACGAGTGGGAGGAAAGGAAAGGGGGACCCAGAGCTGGGCTTCATCTCCCCCGGGGTGGGGACAGTGGGGTGGGCCAGGAGAGGGGAAAGGAGGAAAGAGGAAAAACAAAACAAAACAACACACGTTACCTTCAGGAAGGATTTCCACACAGCCTCCCAACCTGTCACCACCCAGGAACTGTTAGAAACAACAAGAAGAGCAGAAGCCATGGCAGTTGCCCCCCTCCCCTTCCCCACTGCCCCCAGGCAGCAGCTCCCCGGCCCCAGCCCCTGCCTCCGCCCGTCCCAGCCGCGCTCCAGCCCTCCAGCATCTCTCCAGGCACCGAAGGCTTTGATGGCCAGGGCTGCAGCTCCGACACAATTGACTTTTATTTCCTTTCTATCAAAGTGGTCCTGGAGGAAATGGAGCAGGGTAAAAGAATGATGTCACGGAATTCTCGCTTGTAAACTTTATTGTAACTTTCTTCCGCCGCTTCCAGGTTTAGACAATAGAACAAAGTGATGAAAGAACAACAAAATATATCATTAGTTCCCCCAATAAAGTAATTCACGTATACAGTATACATTCTTTTTCACAGTTAACCTAAAGATCACTTTACAACTTGCTTCACTGTGCGCATGCTAACTAAAGGAGAGAAAAATGCTTTTTTTCTTGTATTTTTTCTTTTTTTCCCCCTTTTTTTTTTTTTTTGGAAGAGACACTTAAAAATTGGGAAAAAAAAAAAAAAAGAAAATAAAAGAAAAGAAAAGCCCAAACCAAAGAAAAGAACAAAAGTAAGGAAAGTAAAGAGAGAGAAAGAGAGAGATAACTACAGCATAAATAGGCAGTTTCATGTTGTTGGGATGTTTGTTTCAATAGCTACCTCCAGTACGTACAGATAAACCACAACAACAACAACAACAAAAAAAAAAGGTGGAAAATAACAATAAAAAAAAACCCCAAAGTGCACAAATGTAATTTCACGTAACTCCTATAGCATGGAAAGCTATGTTAACAAACCCACCCCCCAGGAAAGAAGAGAGAGACAGAGAGAAAGAGAAAAAATTTCACAGTCATGTTTTACATAAGCTATTGCGTTACACTACCACTAGTTAATAACTGGCAAAAGGCAGGAGAGACCTCCCGAGCACTTTTGCATACTGTTCATTGTATCAAAGGATAATCAGGGAAGTGGTGCTTACAGCTATATTGTTTTACAGCAATAAAAGGTTTTGTTTTGTTTCTTTCTCTTTTCTATGCATTGTTGGTTTTTTTTTTCCCCCCACCCCTCCCTTACTCTAACTGCCATTAACGTGGGGCTCAGGGGCTTTTCCACCCCAGCAGCGCTTGCCTTTCAGTCCTTAAAAATCCTTTTATTTCTTGTCCGCCTTCTGTGCTTCCCCTTCCTCGTCCACCTCCTGGGCTCTTTCCATTTTCTGTTTTTCCAGTTCTTCCTGCTCGCATTTGCTGCTGGGAAACTTGTCTTTGTTGTTTTCCTTTTTCCATTTCATCCTCCTGTTCTGGAACCAGATTTTGACCTGCCTTTCTGTCAATCCCAGGGCATGCGAGACCTCGATCCTCCGTTTGCGGGTCAGGTAGGGATTAAATAGAAATTCCTTCTCCAGTTCCAGGGTCTGGTAGCGGCTGTAGGTTTGCCTCCCCCTCCTCCGTCCAGCGGCTGCTGGGGAATTGCAAAGGTTGGGTGGAAGAGGGGAAGAAGAGAAGGAGGTTGAAAGATACATAAACCAGGCTCGGGAATAAGCACACACAGGCTCACACACACTCACACACATCCCGGCACGGGGAGGGAGAGGGGGGTGGGGGGAGGAAGAAAGGACTCGCAGGAGCAAAGGCAGGAAGCAAACAAGGAGAGGGGAAAGGCTGCTGTGGAATATTATAAAAGGGAAGATGGTTCTAAAGGCAAGGGGTGATGGTGGCAGGGGAGGGAGGGGGGGGGGAAATCACCCACCAGCCCACTCCGAGCAGCCCAGCTAAAGCCTGCACTTGCACACTGATTATTACCAGAACCACCACCACCACCACAACAACAAGCTTTTGGGAGCCCGCACACAAAAAGGTTAAAAAATTAAAACAAAAAATCCAGAGCTGCGGCCCGGGGAGAGCGAACAGCAGCAGCGAAATCCCAAATCAAACGCAAAACAAAAATGAAGGGTCCTTTTTAAGGCTATAAAAGTGCCATAAACTTTAGGGACGCTTCCTTCCACAGAAAGCCCGGCTCGCTCAGCCCCCCAGAAGAAAAGGTCTCCTTCAGGGTAATTAAACTATAAAGCAATTTACAAGTGCAAAAGTTTACCCCCATAAAGCAGTAAAATACAGTCACTGGGGAAGAAAAAGGGAGCGAAAGAAAGCAACCAAGCAAGAGGGGCAGAAAGAAAGCTACTTTATGGGCTGAGGAAATGCCTCCTCGCTGTCCTTTCCATCTCGCCTCACCTTGCGGTCGCATCCAAGGGAAAAGCTGGGTCGGAGAAGGGCTCTGCTCCGAGCTCTCCGCCTCCTCTCCAAGGCCGCTGGCAGCAAGCTTGCAGTCCGTGTACTGCACCAAGTCCGACTCCTGGGCGCTGAAGAGGCTCTGCCTTTGCAAGGGGTCGTAGCCATAGAAGTTGCTGGGGTCCCCATGGCACGCCACGGCGCAGGGATTCTGTTGGTAAGGGGAGCTGGAGAGTGAGGATGCTCCGTGGTAAAACTCCTGGATTTGGGTCGGATGCTGGAAGGTGCCCCCCGTGCTGGGTCCGTACACCACCGTGGGTCTGCCCCCAAGATCCTGAGCGAACCCACAGTCATAGTAATTGGGACGCAAGGAGTCCCCGGTTTTGTATTTGGAGAAGAGTGAGTTGACAAAATAAGAGCTCATTTTAATTTCAATCAGAATATTTGTTTGGAGGAGGAAGAAAACAACAACAACAAACCACCACCAAAAAAAAAAAAAAAAAGGTTTAAAAAAAAAAAAAAAGCCAAGCAAAGGAGACCGCGGGAATCTATTAGCAAAAAAAGAAAGCGCTAAGATGCTAAGCAACGACAGTTTGTGATTTCCAGGAATATAAAAGGAGGATATAATCAAAACTCTAAGCCTGCATGATATTGAATTCTTTCCTCCCCCCCCACCCCTTAAAAAAAAAAAAAAAATCGCCACTTAAAGAGTTCTCGCTTTACATTTCCAAGAAGAGATGCCAGTTCATAAACAGTTTTCAGTGATTTACTTCAGCGCAAATGAGTTGTTTCATATTTTGCAGTGTCTTTTCATGATCATTTGCATCTATTACCAAAACCTCATCCTATTGGCTTCTCCTTACTCCACACGGACTCTGCACTGCATGATTGTGAAAGGAAGAGTGTGAGAGAATAAAGAAGGAAAAGCAAGCGAGGGGGAGCGAGAGGGAGAGGGAGCGAGAGAGAGAGAGAGAGAGAGAGAGAGAGGGGGAAGAGAGAAGGAGGTGGGGTGAATATACGGATTAAATATGTTTAACTACCTACATTAATGAGATATCGCTCGCCTCACAACAAATCACATACCTAGACCACCCCAAAGATTGATTTTTGGGGAGTGTTGGAAAATTAAAGAGAAGCGCTCGCAGTCGTTAATTTCAAAATTTTAACGAGGCAGTTTTAGCCTTTTTAAATGTCAGGGTCGCTTTGGAAAACTGTAAAAGAACACGATTTAATTGCTACCAGTTTTAAAAGGTCCTATAAATGTAATTGGTATTTTAATACAAGTTATCAAATCATACAGCTTCTTACCCTAAACATATTTTAAAACAAACGAGGTAGTCATATTTAACATTTTAATGATCAATTTCCTTATTATTGATAAAGGTTTAACTATCATATGAAGGGAATTGCATTTGTAATAGCCCCAAAAAAGGCTGTAAACTGTTTAACAAACTATAAAACGCCATAAAGCTGGGGATGTTGTTGTTGTTTATACCGCACTACATAAAAGCCGTTAGGATTTTACGAGTTCGTTCCTCCACTGCTATAAAGCAGAGGTTTCGATTGGACCCGTCCGCGTCGCAGCGAGATGTGGAGGTGTCAATATTGAATTAAAATGATGATAGTTTTTCATATAGAACATTGACTTTTTGTGTCTCTCCCGCAGCCCCCCCCCTCTCCGTCTCCTCTCCCCCGCCGAGGACTTGTTCAAGATGTGGTCGGGGATGATTGCGAACTCAAAGTATTGTGTCGCTTATCACCTCCAGAACAGAACCTTTATGGTCAGTAACTGATGGCTGTTCCCTACCTCATCCCCTCCTCAAGAACTTCATTCTTTCTTTATTTTTATATATACATTGTTTTGCATGATACTTCTGATGAAAACCGGGGGGGAAAAGGGGGTTGGGGGTAAAGGCGAGAAAAGAGAGGCTTTCTGTTTTATTGGCATTTGGTAACAACGGAGCAAACTTACCCCGAAGATGCCAACGCTGCAATTTTCCACCATCTAAACACACAGGGGGTAGATTTTGAAATTCATTTATCGCAGTCAGCAAATATTACCGAGACGTATCTCAGCTAATAACGACCCCAAACCTTCCCAACCCAAACGCTGCCTCGCACCCACGACGCCTCTCCAAGCCCCTCGCAATCCCAGCTATATTTTCCAATCCTTCAACCTTCAGTATGAGTTAAAGACACTCTTTTGAACCTCTATTTTATATTTTTATCCCCCCCTCCCCGCCCCTTTTGCCCTGGGTAGCTTTCTGCTGCCTCCCATTGCATCCATCTGATTCGGATAAGAGAAAGGTGAATTAAAGACAGTTTCACTCGTGACTGCCTTGAACTGAAGGACAATTTTCAAGCTCTGCAACATGGAAAAGAGGAAAAACTTGAGATGCTTCGGGTAGTCTGGTAGGGCTTTGGTAAAAGAAAAAAAAAAGAAGTTTAATTAAAATTGGCAGTGGGAACAGGCAGGGAATTAAGAAAGGCAGAAAGAAAGAGAGAAGAAAGAGAACAAAGATAGTAACGGAATAAAACTTTAAAACCTTCCTTAGAGAAATAATTTAAGTAAATACATTTCCTTTATTTTGTATTGGGATAATTTCAGTCGAGTCTAAGAGCCTTTTCAAGTAATTATTGTTGTTGGAGCACTTGCAGTGGTATAATTAAGGCTTTTCCCCCCCTAAAAGACAAGTTAACGTTTTATTTTTCTCAACACTTTTATTGTCGATTGAGCAGATTTTGGTTTCATCTTTGAACATAAAACCCCAGAAATGGTGCAGAGAAGTAAATAGAGCTTTGCAGCTTGGTGTGGGGGTGCTCGGTGCTGGAGTTTTCAAGAAAGAAAAAAGAAAAAAATCGAAACGGGTAAAGTATATGTAGAAAATAAGCTGTTTTCTTCTATGTGTGTTCACAGGCGTTCTCCCAGCTCTTGAAGTTTGTAAGGTAAAAAAAAATAAAATCAATAATTCCCGTCCAAACGTGGACCCAAGAAGGCGGGAGTGAAGTTGTTCTTGGAAGTTAACGTTTTTATCAAGTGCAGTAGAATTTTATGGTCATGATGTGATGGGAACTCACCAATGCACCAGAAATCAATGGCTGATCTTAAATCATCCCTCTACTGTACTCAGATTCCTGATGAAAGGAAAATGTTTCTATTATAAGAAAGAAAAACAAGTGGGGGGGTGTGTGTGTAAGAGGGAGAAGATAATTTATAAATACCCAGTGGAGAAAGATTTATTAGGAATTCACAAGGAAAAAAAAAAAAAAAAAAAAAAGAACCCCAAACCCTTTCCTAGGTAAATCTGAACTTTTCACTACTCTGCATTTTACTGACTGCACATGGGCAGGATTTTCCTTTCTTTTCCCCATCCTTTTCTGTTTCCGTTTGCATTTCTATTTTGCAGCATTTCAAGAGAGCCTCGAGATGCTTCAACTTCGCGTTTTCAAACAACAACTCGCATCCTGTTCTGTTGTGTGCACCGGTTTAATTTGTAACTTTCTTCCCCAGAATGTTGATTACCCGGGAACGGGCGGAATTTCTGGTGTAACTTTGGAGAAACAATTCTTCAGAAAAATACCTGCTTCTAACAGGAAAAAAAATATAGTGAAATTATTAGCACGATTCCTTTCTGTGTCATTTGTAGCGGAAGGACTGGAAGGTCCGAGTAGTTTTGCTCCTTTAATTTTGAAGAAACAAAGGCCAAAATAAAAGTGAACTAACGAAGTTTGAAATTTACATTTTGTTAGGTAGAGTATTTATATGTAAGTTAACAGCATTTTTTATTAAATTCCTGTTTTGTAGCAATTAAAAATATTTCAGAGCGTTTTAAGTGGGCAAAGAGCAGTGGCATTGCCAAAAGATGGAGCAACTTTACCAAAAATGACAGGTTCGACTTCAAAAAGCATTGACTGCCTTTCCTTTGGTGATGCCTATTGTATCTAAAACATATAAAATTAAAAGCCGAGACGGCGCAGATCATTCCCACGGCCAAGGTGAGGGAAATGTCCCGATTCTGTGTGTGCTTTCCTCCCTGAAATCTTGGAGCCACCCTCTTTTCCACCTAATCTTGGAGTGGGGATAATTAAGCTTCCTTCCCACCTCCACCCCAACTACCAGCAGGCAAACCCCAATGTGTTTGGGGTTTTGTGTTTGTTTTGGTTTGGGTTTTTTTTTTTCCCTTTTAAATTAATATTTAAAATAAATGCCTGTCCCACCTCTCACCGCATCCCGGAGCCTTCAGATTAACTATTCCGTCCCGCACCATCCTCACAAAATTTACCCTTGCAGGGAAAAAAAGCTGTAAACTATAAAATGGGGGGGAAATAGTGAAAATGAACCCTGTGTTTTATGCTGGGGGAGGGGAATATTCCTGCTCTCCAGCA
This sequence comes from Hemiprocne comata, assembly GCA_020745705.1. NCBI lineage: Eukaryota > Metazoa > Chordata > Aves > Apodiformes > Apodidae > Hemiprocne > Hemiprocne comata. The sequence goes on along the minus strand of CM036609.1, from coordinate 4,713,194 downwards.
AACAGCCCCGCTGGTTAAATGACATCAAGGTGTTACGCGGAGGCCCGCGGCCGAGCGCGGGAGACGCGCGTCAAGCGTGGAGCAAGAGCGCCACCTCGCGGCTTGCCGTGGTACTGCAGCCCTCGCGGGGGCGGAGAGAGATTTCCTCGGCGGGGGGAGGAAAGAGGTTTGGGGGGGGTCCTCACGGACCTGGGGAAATAAAACCAGCCCAAAGCGAAGTGAGGGAGGTGGAAAAAAAAAACACAAAACCGGGAGAAAAAGGAAAATTTAATTCCTCCTCCCAGCCCCGCAGCGCTGAAGTTTTACGCGCAAAAAGTCGCTCTACCCGCCAATAAAAGAGGGAAAAATGGGTTTGCTTTTGAAAACCGCTATTGTTTCAAATTCCGAGACTAAACAATTGGTCATTCTGCTCTGGAGGGGGGGGAGGCCAGAGCTGTAAACCGATAAAGAGCTTCCCAAGCCCAGACGTCTCGCCAGAACTTCGAGTGTGGGGGATGCCTCTGTGTGTGTGTGTGTGGTGTTGTGTGCAGGGCTCTGGAATTGGTTTTAAGGGGAGGGGGAGAAGAAAAAAAATAAAAAAGGAAAAAAAATTGGGGGGAGAGGAGGGAAGGAGAAAGGGAAAAAAAAAAAAAAAGAACAAAGAGAATCATCCAGAGAGCTGGATTTTCACGGCATCTGCAAGAGAAGAATAAATTAGCGATTGTCCCTCCCCACCTTTTCTCTCCCTCTCTCCCCCCTCCTTATTTTTTAACTACCCCCTCCCCCAGGAAAAAAACAAAAACAAAAAAAAAGGAAGAAAAAAAAAGAGGGGAACTTTGTATGTGACTGAAGCAGAACTAGGAGCATTTACACGTTGGGTTTCCCCCACATTCCCAAGTCGTTGGAGTAATTTAGGAGTTCCTGAAAGTTTTCTTGCACTGTTTGCTTTACAGCCGTTTAGTTCCTTAACCTTCAGAAATTTATACCCTATAAAGTTTTATAGCGGTCATATTCTTTTATTGCAGCACACTGCACTGAATTTTCCTTTTTTTTTATGACAAGTTACTTCCCTTTCTCTCTCTTCCCTCTCTAAGCTCCAAATATCTTTCTTCTTCTTTTGTTTTCTTTTCAGAGCTGCACCAAATAAAGGATTTAAAAAAAAAAAAAAAAAAAAAAAAGTGAAATATCGCCCTTTCGAGCGCCCATTATGTTAAAAATTAGTGGGAAGAGATTCTTGGTTCTGTTCCTGACTACCTGCTTCCTGCAGGGCTGAGCAGGTCTTGGGGTTGGTTTGTTTGTTTGTTTTTAATATAGAGGTGGAAATGCCTTCCAAGCGTTTGTACTTCTTCATGAGCAATAAAATGTCAAAGGAATTTAGAGACGGAATTATAGGAACCGCTCCTTGAGCCCTTGGAAGAAGGAACCGCGTGTCAAACCCGAGGTGATGCCAAGCAGGGAAAGCGGGGTGGGGTTTCTCACTGTTTGTTTTGGGTTTCTAATTTTTCTTGAGCAAAGTTTTCCTTCGGTGATAGAGGAACAACCCAAGGGAAGTCAAATAAAGCCAGTCCTTCCCTGTACTGCTGCTCCCCGAAGGCTGAGGAGGGATTGTGAAGATTAAAACCCTCAAAAACAAACAAATAAACAAGCAAACAAACAAGCAAACACCGGTAAATGTAACCAGAGATTAACGATCTCAAATTTAAAAATAAAAAATACATCTAGAAACGCAGCAAGTTTGCACAGAACCAACTTCAGAACTGCTACACCGGAGAGGAAATATTCCCACTTGTCTCTGGATATTATTTTTTTTTTTAACATAAGCAAAAATTGATTCTTCTGATACACTTAACGAGCCACTAAAGGACGCAGGAAAACGCAACGAAAATATTTCTGAAATTTTAGATGAAGCAGTATAACACAATGACATATAGGGGCTGTTGTTCTAAAATCGATTTTTATTCTGGAGCATTAAACATCTCTGGAAAATACATCCGGGCTGATGCTACAGAAGACACGGTTTTTTCCAACTTTTTTCTTTTTTCTTTTTTTTTTTTTTTAAAGTAAGCATATTTCCTAATAAAATGAACTAACATTTTAAATTCTATTTAAAAAGAACCTTATATCGTCGTCTTAAAAATAGCCGCTCTTTACCACAATTCTAATAAAAGTGAAAAACGTTTCTAAATCCCAGTGGCCGATGGGTTGAAAACATCAATTAAGTCATGGATGCGCTTCTGAAAAATATATAGTAATGAGGATTGAGGCGAGTCCACCCTCAGTTCGAGATAAGAGGAATATATCAATTCAGCACCAAGCAGATCTGAAATTCATCCATCCTTGAGCAGAATCAAACAGGACTGAAAAATTTGACCGCCGAGCATAAACACAGTTTAATCATCTTTTTCGACCCACTTTTTATTAATCTCTTCAAATAAATTCGGATTTAGAGAAATTATCTTGCTGCCACCAACCTTTTTTTTCCCCCCACAGCTCAAAATGTTTCAGAAACAGCTTTTTTCTTTTTCTTTCTTTTTTTTTTTTCCATTTAGTTTCCATTAAAAGATTATGGGCTTTGACACAGGGTGAAGTTTGGGTACAATTCACTCCCTCCGGCAACAAAACAGTTAAATTTTGAAGCCCCCAAGGAGCTACTTCATGATGGAAAGTTTCACATGAGAAAGTTTAGACATTAAAAAAAAAAACCCAACACCAAACCACCAAAAAACTTTCTTAGGAACGGTCTTAAACACTTCGGGTCTGGTTTCTGATCGAGTGGAAGATCATTTTATTTTATTTTTTTTAGTCTTTCAAGAGGAATTGAAGGGGTGGACATTTCAGTGCACCGAGGCACAGCTACTTGATTCTTATCTCTGGATCATGGCGGGGGGGAAATAGCAGGAACACTTCCCAAAACCGCCAAGATGCCCATCGCTTCTGCCCAGAGCAGCCTCTGCTCAGCAGACACGAGTGATCTCACAAAACCTGACGCGAAGGACACACAAATTCGTCTCTTCTGAAATCAGATTTACACCGGTTCGTTCATATATAATAAATGCCTTTTCTCTCCTTTTTTTTTCCCCTCCAATGCTATTAAAACAAGCCACCTTACACTCGCCTTGTTCCTAGAAAGCCTCTCTGGCAGCTAAATATACAGATTTGCACACGAAGAAAAGGGGAGAGGTTTATTTCGATATTTTCCAGCCACTATCAACTGCAGAACTCTTCGCATACTTAAAAAAAGCCACAGTAGAAACAGAAAACGAGCTTCAACATTCACAGAAACACAACCACAAACACGGTTTACAATACCCACCATATAATCAACTGGTACTAAACTCCCCCCGTACCCCCCCTCCCGCCCCCACCCCATCCCCCCCCGCCTCCCACCACCCCCCCTTCCCAAAACAAAGTTAAGTCTTACAGAGATAAAGGGAAACCAGTCCCGCCCGGGCGGGTTGGATCCAGCGGATCTGTCAGATGAGAAATCAGCTCCGGCCGGCATGGCATGAGACCAGCGAGGTCTGGATTTGTTACCCTAAAAGCTTCTTCGGGATGAGGATGAGGATGGGGGGGGTGAGGAGGATGGGGTGGGTCGGGGGGGGGGGTTGGAACGCGGAACCTCCGCGTCCCCCGGTGCCACCCGCGGGACGAGGCTCCTTCCCTGCGGGCTCCGACCCCAGCGTGGCACCGGGCCCCGGAGGAAGGCGGGTGGCAACGGGAAAACGTGCCGAGGAGCTGGTTTCAGGCGAAAAACAAACCAAAAAATTAGAAAGAAATAAAAGAAACCCACCCCAACAAAACCCCCACCGACATTCAAGTATTAAAAGCACCTCAGCAAACAGGAGAGGGAAGAAATACACACAGGCTGGGGTTGGCACTTTATCTCTGCAACAGCTTTAGGAAAAGTCAATTCACAATAAATTATAAATATGCTAGCACTAAGAACACAACCTTCCCCTCCCTTATAGCTCTACTAAGGTAGTTTTTTAACTAGAAAATCCCATTCTTCCTCTCCTCTAAAAGTTAGGAATAAGTTGGCAGGGGTTCTTCCGCCCCTTTTTCTCCTAAATAATTTACAATGCGGCTCTGAGAGTGCCCCCCACACACTCTCTCGCCTCCCTCCCCGTCTTTTCTCCTCTTCCAAGTGACCCAGTATAAAACTACCAGATGAGGAGGTTTGCCTGGAAAGAATCCTACTAAACTTTCCGGTCAAAGTCACATATTATCTGCCACGGCGCGATTCAAATAAAAATCGCGCATAACAAAAAGAACTAAAAAAAAAGAAAAAAGGAGGAAAAAAAAAAAAAAGAAAGCAAGAAAAAGGGAGAAAAATGGGGGGTAAAGGGAAAAAAAAAAAAAAAGAAAGCAAGCGCGGTAGGAGTTGGGCTGTCATTAACCGACTACCCCGGTATAAAGTTGGCGAATTGAAAATGATTTGTTGGGTGCAATTAAACGCAAGTCTTACGATTGTGTCTGTCTTGCAGTAGTTTAATTAAATCGTCTGGTTCCTTGGCCACCCCAACGTGTGAGTCTGAGTGTGTTTGAGAGTGTGAGTGTGTGTGTGTGTGTGTGTGTGTGCGCGCCGGGTTGTTGGGAATGTTATGGAGAATCATTGTCCTTGCGTGGATAAAGAAAGACAGCGAGGTTTTGGTGGGGGTTTGGGCCAGGGTTGTTTGTGGCCAGTTGGTTTTTGCCGTCTTGTTTTCCATGGAGAAAATGAAAGCAGGGAAAACTGCTGCTCAGACAGGAGCCTGTGTCAGTGTTACACTGTAGGGAGAAGAAAAGAGAAAGGGGGGGAAAAAACAGGGGAAGAAAACAAGAGAAGAGAAACAAAACCCAGCATGGGTCCCCAAAAAGGAGCTGCAGTTTTGGCTAAGTTGCCTCCTATGTGGCAAAACTAAAAAGATTTTTTAAAAAAGAATAATAAGCAACATCTCGCATGCAAAGGTGGAGACTGGGAAAAGGGAGGTTTTCCCCTCGTGTTTGGGGGGATTTGGCAGCACTACAGTGGAGGCAGGGAGCTGGGGGGGGGGATTCGAAGGAGGGAGGGTGATGCTGCTTTTCTGCTTTCTCATTCTTTGCCCTGTTCCTTGTTCATTTTCTTCATTTTCATCCTTCGGTTCTGAAACCAGATTTTGACTTGTCTCTCACTCAGGTTGAGGAGTCTGGCCACTTCGTGTCTACGGTCCCTCGTCAGGTACATATTGAATAAAAACTCCTTCTCTAGTTCCAGGGTCTGGTATTTGGTGTAAGGGCATCGTTTTTTCCTGGAGGAGCGGGCGTGAAGCCAGCTGGCAGCTGGGTTGGCTGAAAGAAAAGCAGGGAGATCAATACGGTGCAGCTTGAGTGTTTCTCAGAAGGTTTTAATCACGCCATCAAACATTAAGATTACACACACGCAAATGCAAGCCCGAGTGAAAAATGCTGCCGGCCAGAGGGGTGAGCAGCAGAGGCTGGGAGAAAGTCCTACGGGATGGTCAGGATGAGCAGATAATTGGGGGGAATGGTCCCCAAATACCGCCCCACACTCACCCTGTCCCTCCCTGGTGGGGAGGCTGGGACCCGAGTTGTCTGTACCCGTGTGCACACTCATGATTTTGTACACACTCGTGTCTGTGCACACTCGTTTCCTTGCACACTCGTGTCTGTGCACACTCGTTTCCGTGCACACTCGTGTCTGTGCACACAGGTTTTCGTGCACTCCCGTGTCTGTGCACACCCGTGTCCATGCACACACGTATGTTTGTGTGCACACACGCACGTTCGTGTGCACACACGCATGTTTGGGTGCACACGTGCCAGCGGCAGAGCTCCCCCCACTTTTCCCCGGCTCCATCTGTGCCAGGTAAACACCCACACGCACTTACACATTTGCATAACGCCCATCTGCACGTTCCGCACGTTATATACAAAGAAACCAGCGCAAAAATTACATATATTATGTATTTTTTTTCCCCCCAGACGTGTTTTCCCACGTGTCTACAGATTTACTCCTATAAACACATTTCGCAGGAAAAGAGCAGGGAGAGGAGGTCTGGAGATTCCTTGCATAAATCCTGCCCATTTTTTCCCCCCTTTTTTCTTTTTTTTTTTTTGTTGCTATGTGGCAAGAAAAGCTCTCGATACAATAAACATCCTCTGAGGGCTGGATAGACTCTGCTGCCGGAGATCTGGAGAGTGTTACCCAAACCCATGGACATTTGCAGGGCTACAAATGCAGCCAAAAATAAATAACAGGCTGCCCGTCACCCTCGCGTGTGGGAGAAGTTACGTGGGAATCTTTGGGAAAAAGGACATTGCAGGAATTAGCCTTTTCAAGGGGGGGGGGCGGAGGGGGAGAAAACAACATTTTTGAGAGCAGAAACCACCCCCACCTCCTCCAGACGGGATAGTGAGGGAGGTCGCACCCAAAGGTGAAGTGGGTTTGGGGTAAATAATAGAGCATTTACTAATCACATGCAAATACTGGCTGACCGTTGGGTAACTGAGAGGCTGGAAAGAGTAAAATGAAGGGGTCTGGACAGACCACGTATTTCTATTTTATTTCCTTTGCCTCCTCTGAAATGATGACTGAAGCCATAAACCTTTACACCAATTAAATGGACCATTATAAATATATACACACGCGCGCGCGCGCCATCAGAACGTTTCCTCCACATAAAATGAAATATATTGAATATTTTATTATTTTTTTTTAAATAATCCGGTTAATCTTCCCCTGTAAGTACTGCCTCTTACAAATTTGCACGGCTATTTCCTTAATGTAATTGACTTGATCTAATATGCAGAATTAAATATTAAAGAGGAAGAAGGCTGTCAATAATTGATACTGTTAATCCTGCTCCCCGCCCTTTCATGGCAATGGAAGGCTCGGCTTCATACCAGATTTTTATTCGGTTTGGGTTTATTTTTTGGTCATATCTCGGATCGTTAAAACGTTAAGATATTTTAAAGGCAAATTTCGCGTTACCTATTTGCTATACACAAACCCTTGAGCAGGAAAGTGAATGGGAAAGAAGTTCTGGCACAGCTTTTCTTTAAAATCCAGCAAATAAATGAACAGATCCCTGTGCCATCCATAGGGCGGGGATTCGTTATTGCGAAATACTTTCAAAAATGGAAAGAGTCAAGGAAATCGGTGGGAGTACTTTCTGCAAAAGAGCTCCGTCTTCCAGCCCTGGCAGGCTCTCAACATCAGCCCAAATTAAACTATTATTTAAAACAAAATATGCTTGGTAACCACATGCCATAGAAACCACACAGCGTCCTCTTAGCCTGGGTCCCTGCACTTACTTATAACTTAATAACGTTTTCTTGGACAAGATTTTTATATATTCAATTTCAGGGACATTGAGCACAGAACCTGGGTATTTAATTCTCTCAAATCATTCACCTCACGGTTGCAGTTTGTTCTGGATCTCTGCCCAGTACAATAGAATAGGAGTTTCTTTTTTGTGTGTGTGTGAGTGTGTGTCTGTGACTGTGTGGCTGCGGGCAAGTTAAATGATCGGAAAGGGGGGAAAAAAAAAAATATGTCACCATAACATCCTGCACACGGAGGGGAGGAAATCATGAGGGGCGAGAATATACCGTGTTTTTTAATCGTATGGTGGCAATGGAAATCTCGGCTGCTGCTCCACACTGAGAAGTGGTGGGAAAAATAGAAGTTAATTCAAGGGGAAAAAAAGAATGACTGTGTCAGTGGGTCCTGCACAGACTCCGAGGAGTTCTGCCCTCGGCGAGGGCTGCTCCTCTCCTCTGCCAGCTTGGAAAAGTTCAGCTTTCACTGCAAAATATTTACCGTGGGGGTGAAGCCAAGTTCCTGCCTTTGCCTGCTGCTCGGGCTCCGGTTTTACCTTTGAGATGGAAACCAGGTACCAACCGGATCGGCAGGAGGTGGAGATACTGTTTGTTTCTTACTCAAACGCCATTGCATTATAATAATTAATATAACAATTATAATAATAATTAATAAGAGTATTATAGATAGTATTATTAAATATTTTCAAGGCGAATTATAATTTTTTCTATATTTCAGGGGGAAAAAGCACCTACTAAGTTTAACTGTTTCCCCAATCTGCCTACACTACAAATAAAAGCTAATTAAGTTAGAAGCACATCCCCCCCCCTTTTTTTTTTCTTTACTAGGAAGGAGCGTGGCTTTGAAATATTCATACCCTGAACCGTTGCATTTAATAAACAATTAAAAAAAAAAAAAAGCCCCCCAAACAAATAAACAAGCGAACACGAGGAATAATGAAGACAGACCCCAGCAGCAGCCCGAGAGGAGCTGCGGAGGGGAGCGACCCCGTCCCCGCATCCACCGGGGTGCAGCGGGGCGGCGGGCACGGAAAAGCCCCCGCTGCTGTTTACTTCCCCCACGTGAACTTTTCCTCCGTAATTTCTCCCCTTTCCCCCCTTCTTCTCCTTCCCTCCTCCCCCCCCCCCCCCAACCGCCGCCCTCCGCTCCCCTTCCCCTACCTTTCTCGGCGACATTCCCTGGCTTCCCCCGTCCCTTCCCGTCCCCACCACCCGCACCCGCGCAGATTTACTCCCGCTTACTAAAGTGGTCTCTGCTGCTGGAGCCAGCGTTCTGTAGCAAAGAGGATGACTCGCTCCGGCTTTTGTCCGCTCTGGACTCTGTTTAAGCTCAGAGACGACGCTCATTTTTAGTTTTATTTTTATTTACCGGCAGAGACAATGCCACCCCTCTCCCCACCCCACCTCTCCCCTTAGGTTGGCATCAGCCAGCTGAGACTTTTCTTTAAGCCCTGATTTTAAACTTTACGCAGCATTGTCCCCTTTTATTGCACCTCCTCCAGCTTTTATACTGTTTACTTCCTCACTTTTATAACTTACTTTGATCTGTCCTGTCTTTGTCTTCGCTTCCTTCACAAACTTTATTGTCCTCGAAGCTGGGCCTTTGATTGGAAACGATCCCTTCCCTTGCAGCAGAAGTTTCTAAATTGTACTCCTGTGTTCCCTGTTTATGGACATCCCCGGGACGGCCCAGCAGCGGCTCTGCCTTAACAGATCCCTGCCCGGGGAGGTTCTCTGCTCTGGGTACTGGATCCAGCCAGCTCCGGAGATACCTGCTATCAGATGGGACGCTTTGATGTTGAATATATGGATGGTAGACGGCAGGAAGGGTACCAGAAGAATGTGGATTCAAAGGAGTCCAGGAGGCGCTGAAAACTGGAGGTTTTGGCTGAAAACTACAGGAGGGGAATTCTAGATGCTCATTGTGCCCAGCTTGCCTGGAACTTGTATATTGCCCAGATGAAAATTTAGCTGAAGGCGAGTCTTCACTTTCATGACTTATAATAGAGTCGACATAATAATTGCTAAGAGTCCCAGAAATGGACATTCTCAGACATCATACAAAGCACGGTTCAATGAAGGGAAAAAAATATATAGGACAGATCTAGATTTGTACTCTACCCCCTTCTCCAACTTCCCAGCCAACAAAGTACAGTTGGGCTGCCGTGTTGTGAGCTCCCAGCAAAATGATTGGTCAAACTTTTTTCGTGTGCCTGATAAAGCGTCAGTCTCGGCGTAAATCAATCGAAGCCGAGGGGGCTGCGCTGCGCTGTCATCCGCCCTTGCATTCCATATCAAGGATGGATTGTTTTATGTTTATGCAATGTTGCAAAACGTCAGGAGTTTCGAAAAGCCACCAAACGGGCAGAGCTGGGGCTAATATCCCTTCCTAGATTTGCTCCTGAAATATTATTTTGGAAGGGGGGTGGGAAAGGGGGGGGAGGGGGCGGATTTTTTTTTTTTTTATTTTTTTTTTTTTTTAGAAAGATGCTGATGTGCTCGCTTTGCCTTTAATAACCATCATGGGGGAACAGAGATAAAAGCTATTCTTTGCCCCTCGGGCTCCAGAGTACGATAGCAAAAAAGCCCAGAATAAGTACAAACCAAACCACTCCCCCCCATTATTTCATATACATACACACGTGTGGGTGCATTACAGGCATATAGACATAAATGTACATATATATATATATATGATTTTTTGTCAAGAAAAAGACGGATCTGGGGAGCTAGAGTGGTGGGGAGGGTGTTATAAATAATTCACCAGCTGGGATGGGGAAAAGGAATTGTTAACATGCTAAAATAATGCGGGTAAATATGAAATTGAAAATGTCACTGGCATGGACGTGGCATTGCAACTTTGACCAGCAAGCTGCCGAGCCGCAGCCCCTCTGTGCATCCAAAGCCTGCCTCAGACTTCCTGCTTTTACATATATATATATGTATATCTTAAAAATATCTCAGCATATGAACATATGCTCGCGGCACCATCTCAAGGTTGCTTTGCTTGGGCTAAAATAGTTTCCCACATTGCTGAAATCAGAAGCCTTCATTTAACTTTACAAGGCTAGTAAAATACAGCGCGCCACTGATCCGGCTTTGTTACAGAATGCCTGAAACTTGTGATGGTTAAATAGTTTAATAAAACTTACATTAGCTTTCTTTGATTTTTATAGCCTTGAATTTATTGCCTGTGGAAAAGAAAGGGGGGGAAAAAAGAGGAATCCCTCGCGTTTTCAGGCACCGTGCCCCCCCCCCCCAACCTCATGTATGTGCCCACGGTGTGTGTGCGTGTCAGACAACCCCCCTCTCCCAGCTTCATTTTCCAAAACCCGAAGATTTGGGGTGTGTTGTTTTTTTTTTCCTTCCCCCGAAGCAGATGATTGTCACGGGGTCGGGGCTCGGCGCGGCTCCCAGCCCAAATGATGCGGGGTAACGGGGTCACTTTTCCCAAGTTATGGTGATAAATCCATTTATTGCAAGATGCTCCGATGGCGTCGTAAATGTTGGTTAAGGAAAAGGTGCTCTCCATGATGACGGGAAAAAGTGTTTATTTGGACTTCAGCTGTAACAGTCTGGATCAATTTGCCTCCTTTAATCTATTACCCCTCCGCCCGTCTCCCTCTCACCCCAACACTGAAGGATACTTAAAGTGAAGGGCAAAGAGATTTCTAGGAATGATAAATCATCGCGAACCCTTCCTGAAGTGTATAGGGATGGAAGTCTATATTAACAGGCTAATAATAACATCGAGGGGTGCTAATAGCCGCCTGAAATGAAGGGAAAATGTATTTCGCATTTCTCTCTGTCCGTGCGAGAGTGCGAGTGCGTGTGTGTCCATATGTCCGTGCCTACACAAAAAAGGATGTGGGAAATTGCTACCAGAGGTGTTTTACTGATACTGGGAGATTATTAAGGCGCTGAAAAACCTACACTCAAAGCCTGAGATTTTCCCTTATTCCAATAAGCGGTGCTTTTCCAGGAGCATCTGCCCACAGCCTGATGGAGAGACACTTTTCCCCATGTCCAGGACCAGAGCTCTAAAAAAAACACAACACACCAAACCGCTATTAGAAAGCTGTCCATTTTCATTAAAAACAAGACAACAAAACAAAATCGAGAGGGTGGGGATGCTGGGTAAGGAGAGCCGGGGCTTAATGCCGGAGGTCAGATTCATTTTTATTTTTTGCACCCATCAGGGTAATAAGAGCCCCCCAACCAGCTCAAAATCCTCCTTGTGTTGGAAAAGCAACTTCAGTCCGCAGGCTCCAGCCAAGGTGAGGTTTGAGGAGGGGTTGGGGAGCCCTCTCCAGCCCCCGCTTCTAAGAGCTTGCCAAGCCAGCCGTGGGTAAATGGCACCAGGTGAGTACTCCCCACCACCCTGCAAACTCCCCTCTCCTTTCCAGGGGGGTTAATCCAAAGTAACTCCACTTCACCCCTTCCGCGTTTAAACCCATGAGAAATCCCTTTCCTGTGAGCAGCCTGGGGCAGGATCGCTGCTCTCTCCAGTGCATCTCACACGAACAGGGGGTTGTGTGAAAAGACGGGGGGGAAAATTCCTGCTTTTTCCAACTTTTCACGTTTCTTCCTTTTCCATCCTTCTTTTAACATCCTTAAGAGTTGGGGAGGTTTTGAAAGGAAAAGACCCTGTGTCACCAGACATAAAATACGAGCTGGTTGCTCACATTGTCATATTTCTCGGCTTTATTGCCTTTCAGAAATGATTTTTGAAAATCAGACTATTTCACCAGAGATTCGTAGGGACCCCACAAATGTTTTGAGAGCTTGGGAAAGGAAAGGGCTGATTTAAGCGTGTTTTGGAGATTAAACTCGCTTGGCGCATGGAAATGTGTTTATACAACTGATGGATAAACAGCCGTGTTGGTAGCAGGGTGTTGAATAAGTCTAGATGAAATTATTGAACGTTAATTGAAGCAAAACACCTGTTCTGTGTTTGCGAGATAGATTGGCCATGTCTTACCTGTAATAAATATATTCTTGGAAAAAAATCCTGGTGCGCCTCCTATAAATAATGATGAACAATGTCAGCATGTGAGTATATAATTTTCTGTAGTATATAAATTTAAACCAAGAAGACTCTTAGGGGTGTAGCGGTGAGGTAGAAACCAAGGGTTTTCAGCTCCCTAGTGAATGGAAACCTCACAAGAAGATCTGCAAAATCCATTTGCTTTTGCTCCTCTGGAGGTTTCCGTTTGTTCAGTAGTTTATTTTTTTATACATAACCCCATAGCTCATCTCTTTGTGGCATTTTGTGAGAGGGGCTTAAAGGAAACTACAGCTTCATCCCAGGTCTGCCCGCTTGGAGAGACCACATCGTGTGGTGCTGCCTGCTCCGGGTGACACTATATAGACGTTTATATTTTAAAGTCCCAAATAGAGCCGGTCAGGAATGACATGGAAAGCTCTTCTGTTCGGAAAAAATATCTTGGAGAATGAAAAGTCAAAGAGAAAGTGACCTCGCAGAGCGTCAAAGTCTAAAAGGATGAATCCTTGGGCGAAAGGAGGCAGGATGTGCGAGCTGTGCTGGGTTGGCAAACTGGATTAATTTTAGATGTGTGATTGTTGTGAGTTGGTAAAGGGAAGTGGGACTGGAAATAGTTATTAAAAAAAACCAAAAAAACAACAAGGACAACAAGACCGAAGTGGAAACTTTTTCCTGCTTTCAGAATTTGCGCCAAGTGTATTTGGCTGGGAGAGAAAATTCAGAGTCTTGTCAGCTTGCAATGGAAAGCCAGAGGTTTCCGAACTCAGACACTGTTTCTAAAAAATCTTTATTGCTCGTGGAGAGAAGGAATCATTTCCAAATACTGCTTTGAAACACACAGCTGCCAAACCCCATCCTTAACAAACGGCTCTTCGGGTTGGCATTTCTAAGCTGAAAACAACCAAATATTATTTATTTTGAATTATGCAGATCTTCAGCCTGTGCAATTGCACCATTTACTGATTTATAAGTTTTGGCATAGGAAAGAAAAAAGAGGGGATGAGCCATTTCGTTCCCGAAACATATTTAACCACTTTTAAAAGACAGTTGTTATCATTTATTAGAATTGGCTCCTTCTTTCAGCTGATTTTGCCCCTTTCCCACTGATATGGGGAAGATGGAGGAGACCTGGGGGTACAGAGCTTTCCCCCCCGTCCTGGTCCTCGGGCAGGGCAGGACGGGGGAAGTTTCACCAGGATTTTTATCCCAAGAGGCCGACATAGGGTCGAGGTGTAACCTGCGCTACTTTCGGCATATTTACTTCTCCAGTTTAGGTTTGGAAGCCGATAAGGATAAGCTGAGAGAAGATAAAGGCTGAGAGTGAACTTCATGGCTATGGAGAGTCTGGAGACCAGATTCTGAGATAACTCAGCCTTCAAAGGGCCGAGAGCTTATTTTGGGCATTAGAAAACGTAGCGAAATTACAACACTAATCACAACAGTGGTGATAATCACAACAACAACAAGCGAATAACTTAAAAAAAAAAAAAAAAAAAAAAAAAAAAGAGCCAGGAAGCAGAAATAAAACCTCAGCATAAAGCAAACTTAATTTATGAATGATGCATTTAGGAGGTTATGAAAGAAACTTCAGTCACGGACCCCTCCAAACGCACGGAAGGGCAACAACAGGCACAAAAATTCCCTCCTGAAGTGTAAAACCTTTTCTTTTTTTTTCTTTTTTTTTTTTTTTTTTTTTTTTTTTTTAATAAGTGAAGTAAGTTTCTGTAGCCTAAAAGCCGAAGGATCTACCTTTGCCATTTCCTGTGCTAGCTCTCAGTTTGAATGCTGCCGTCTGTTAAAAATCCGTAAGTGGTGAGGAGGGAAGGAGGGAGGAGGAGGGGGGGGGGGGGAATTCCTGGTCTGAAGAGAAGCAAAAACAAGTTACACATGTGGGCAATTTTCCAAGGACCGAAAGTATAGTCTGGCTAAAAACCCCGATTCCAAATGAGGTTTGTAATCTCAGCAGTTAATAAAGCATTTCGAGCCCCTTGTCAAGTATAAGCGTCTGTGCATTTGAAAAGGGAAGCTGGAAGGGGAGAAAGTTAAAGTTTGATTGTGGTTCGGGAACCCACATTCTGGCTACTAGAGTAATTCCCCCCCCCCCCTTCTCCTCGCCTCCTTCCTTGAAATAATATTCAGCTCCCATGAAATAGCTGCCTCGCTCCGGCTGCCGCTGATTTTACACGTGCAACTGCTGCGGGTTCCCCTGGCTCAGCTTTGGGGTCACCACGACAGATCTGGAGTGTCGTGTGCCTCCCCCCCCTTCTCAAAAAAAAATAAAAAATTCCTCCAAATCGTATTAGTCTGGGAGGAAGGGAAGTAACAGCCCGCGATGGTGAGAAATCTGTCGCGCTCACTGAAGGCAGGGGAAGAGGGTGGGAAAATAAGCACAGGTACAAGAACTAAGTTGCGATAATCAAACTCGTAGCATGAGCTCCAGTAAAATTAAAAAAAAAAAAAAAAAAAAGGGGGGGAGAGTTAATTTCGGACTTCTCACAACATTTTTCCAGTCGTTAAACCTCATCCCGAGACGGGGTAATATCATACAGGCTGGACTTTGGCAGGAGAGCAACTAGGGGGGAAATTTGGTGTATTAACCGCAGTTGTTCGTCGCCTGGAAGAGCATAAATCTGTAGCCTGTCGCAAACCAGGCAATGATTACAAGGAGGATAATTTTTATTTTACTTATTTTATTTTAGCCATCCCCAGAGAGCTGCTTCTCCAGGTAAGGTGGCTCTCATCTTTTTAATTTGGAAAAGCAGAGAAACAAACCTCTCCCGAGGCAGCCGTGCCCATGGGACGGGAGGGACCCCCTGCCCACCGCACCCTGACTTCCCAAAGCCCTTGGGAAATGAGTCCCGACTCCCGTTTTCAGGCAGCAATACCGACCCCCTCGGGCCTGATTCTGATCTTTCCCAGCTCTACGTCCCCTATTCTCCTCCCTGGCCCTTGTTTCCTGTATTTACGTGGGCAGGAGGGAGATCAAAATCAGAAGCCCAGACATTTACAAGGCAGGTTAGTGGTTGCCTATGGGGACATTATTACCGAATAGTTTATGATTAACTTTCCCAGATTGTCCTTTTCCGTTTAAGGGCTTTGAGTGAGGGCACCAGCAGCATGTTGTTTCTAAGGAAGGAGTCACAGGGCTTGTGAGTTAGGTAGAAAACTCTTGAGTTATTTTCCGCTGTTTGCCTTTCTCTCTCCTCCCCTTGAGCGGCTGTTTGTTTTATAGGCGAGATAGGCACAACGCCTACAGGAATCACCACTTTCGGGAATAAAGCACGCACCAGTTTCAAACCCATACAAGTTTTTGGTTTGTTTGCTTTTGTTTCCTTGTAACACTCCGAGTGGAAGAAGAAGAAAAAAAAAATAACAACAAAAAAACCACCGCAAACCAAAACCAAACATCCAAGCAATCCTCTCGGCCACTAAAAAAAAAGTTGGAGCAGATGGTGGTTTAGGCTCTGGATACGGTATCAAAGTTTAATTCTTAAAATCTGGAAGGGAGATCCAGTCTCAGACTTATTTAGCCGGGGTGCGGATCGTATGAAACTTGGTTTTATGCGTATTTGTAACACCAGTGCGGGGAAAATCGCTTCCATGAGCTGATCGCTCACACACACACACACAGAGAACTCCACGGGCTTCCAGTTTGCAGAAGGTGGAATGGGTGGACTTCACCCAGAGCTCACTCTGACCCACAGAGCTCTCCACATTCCCTTTCTCCACGGATTTTTGCATGTTTTGGTGTATGTATTTTTTTCAATCATCATATTCCCTCATGCAACATGTTGAGATACGGAGGAAGAATGTGGTGTAACTATTGTGGGCATTCCTGACACCACCTAAATGTCTTTCGTGAACTTTGCAGCCGTGCTCCTGGCCCAGGTTCTCCTGAAGATGTATCTGATGAACTTACAGCCCAGCAAGGAGCATCCTCCGCGCATCTCTGCGCGGTTACATGCGCACAGACCGGGGCTTGGCGTTTATCAGTCTCTAAAGACGCGGGCATGTTTCTTACGAGACGCAGGGACTCATCGGTGATTAAATTTTAAATATTTAGTGACTAAATCCGGCATTTTTAACCCCACAGAGACCCGGTCCCTTTACACGCTGGCAGCAAAACGTGAAGCGCTGCGGAAATGCGCAGCAGGGCCTTTAATAAACTTATTTTATCGATGGAGATGATTAAACTCATGAGCTGGACGCGGTTCTTTTGTGTTCCCTAAACCCCCGTTCTATCCTTTACACGGGGATGTGGATGGCAGCATCTAAAATAAGACACACTTAAATTTCTTTATGGCTGCGTGGGTATTTATAGGCGTAGATTTTTATGCCAGACGCAAACTTTATGGCGCGTATAGAGGGGTTTGCTCCCCCGGGGGCTGCCTGTGGCTGGGGAGGGGGATTTTAGCCTCTGAGAGGGGCCGCAGCCTAATTAGACCTTTAATAAGCGCTTGATGATTCGGGGCGTGACTGGGAAAAGAAGTCCCTGAAACGGGGATTTAAACAAAGAAATCATCACCCCTGGCCCGGCGGTGCCCGGTGCTGGAGCCCGGGTGAACGGGGCACGGGGCGGTGAGTGGGGAGGACACGGGCCCCGGTGCCGGTGCCGTCCAGGGGATGGAAGCTGGGGGGATAGAGGGGTGCCAGCCCACCCTTCCCTGGCCAGCTGCCCCCAGCAAACCTGAGCGAGGAGGATAACTGGAGTAAATCAGGTAGTTTGATGTTCTTGTGTTTAAAATTAAAAGCCCAACAACATGAAACTACCTAATTCACAGAGCAGTTCTAGTTCAGCCTTGGGTCAAAGGCTAAAATTCCCAAGAAAGGCGCCTGGGCGGCCATTTTGTTTGACATCATCTGCAATCTGAACTTTTATAATAGAAAACAGTTGCTAGGAAACAAAAGCAACAAAAGGATCTTTTCAGAGACGAAATAAAACCCCTCCGATTGCACGAAATGACTATTCAAATGATTTCCTATGTACAGTGTCTGGAGCGGATCCCTCCTGCAGGACTTTACAAATAGTTTACAAATAGACCAGAGGAAACAGTAAAATGCTATTGACTTTGAGAAACAAGCGATTATCGCAGCCATAAAAAAGAGAAAAAATTCCTAAAGTTCTTCCCCCACCTCCTCTGAAAAGCTAATTTAAGGGATCGTTTCCGATATGAAGCTGATTTATCAAGACTTCGTATTAAAAAACTATTAGAGAATCCTTTTTTTTTTTTTTTTTTTTTTTTTTTTTAATCTAAACCCGGATAACTTTCCACAGAGAATGAAATAAAATCAGTGAGTTCCGGGAAAAAAAAAATATTAATTCATATTCTCCTCCCCTGAAAGCAAGTATAACGTGATTCATTTAAAAGAAAACAAATACCCCACCACCAAGAACATATAAATCAATTAAAGCAAGAGAAATAAAGCGTCATTGTGACTATTTTATAGGTGTAAATAGCAACACAGAGAAACTTATTGTGTCCTTTCCTCCCTCCAACGCGCTCTCCGCGCTGGAAAAGCATGTTATAAAATAATGACCGGGTGGTGATAAAAGGGAGAATTAAAGCCGAGGAGAGGGGCCGGGAGGCGCGCAGGCCCCGGGGGCTTTGCTGCCCTCCGAGCAGCTTCCGCGGGGGAAGTTTGGCAGGAAAATAGAGCCAAAATTCTAATTTAGGAAAGAAAAAAAGGACCATACATCCCAAGCCCGTTGGGTCAAGTCACAAAACGCTTCTATATGTATATGTTTATATTTATATAATAAAGTCAATGTCTTACCTTGTAAGATGGGGGGTTGTCCTCAAGTGGATTAAATAACTGAAAGGGGTGAGCAAAAGAAATGATAAAGGCTGGAAAGACAACAGAGATAGCCCCGTCCCGAAAGGGCAAGTTTAGGGGAGTTTAAAAGTTCATTGAATAAACAACTCCTCCGAGTTCAGGAGACGTACGGAGGAGCCAGAAACTTGACTAAAACTTGGCTTCATTTCATTTGAAAAGCCTTTTAAAAGCCTGGATGGGACGGTATATAAATCTATTGTACCGGAAATACAATAAAACTGAGCCATGTTGTTGAACTTCAAACAGTTTACACCAGGTCTGGCGGGGAGACGGGGCGGAATCCGAAAACAAACAAACAAACCCGCAAAGAACAGCCGCCCCCCGAAGAAACCCCAGTACCCATTTGAAATAGAATAGAAAGGAGAGTCTTCTTGGGAGGGGGGGAATATTGGCAGCCGGGGGCCTTGTTGTTGATTTTATTTTGCCCCAGGTTGGAGCTCCCTAAAGGCAGCAAACTCTGCCTGACTCGGCATCGTTGAGATGGGCTATAATTAGGAATTATTACAGATTTTGCTGTCATTTCACAATGCAGCATTTCTCCATTTCCTTTTCGATACACAAATATAGGCAGGTTCAAGTTTAAATCAAATCTGCGAGCGGGAAAGAACTTAAAGTATACTCTACAACTTCAATTTCCGTTTACACGTGAGGGATCTGTGCTAATTCATTCCTCTAGTATCGCGATACCTGTTTGCAGACATACAATCTGCTCTACCTACACGTACCATACTTAGAATAATTTAAAAATGTGTCGAGTGTTTTCTATTTCCTACAAAGAGGATTAAAAAAACCCCTACCCCTCCAGACCCACTGCTTTACTTTTTATGCAGAATTTGTAACACAAAAGTCGTGGCCACACTTGAACTCGTCCTACTAAAAGCTCTTTCTTTCAGACGACACAGACAGGAGGAATATATTTGAAAAGAGCTCTTTCTCTGTTGCAACTTGGAAATTAAGCGTATCTCCCCCTCCCCAAAATTGCAGATTGAAAATATAAATAAAAAAGCACTCAAGATAAAAGTGACCCAAAAAAAATCCAATCAAACTTGCATGTATCATTTAACTTCGCGTTTAGCTTGAAAATAAATAACAGTAAGGGGGGGGAAGAAGTAAAAAACAACCCCAAATCTAAGTAGGTGATGTATTAGGTTTAATTATTGGGCTGGAATAGCATTTTAAGGTAATGGGATTTTTTCCCCCCCCCCTTCTGTCTGTTGTTAAAGTTTTAAGAGACATTTTAAAATTCAGAAGTCAGAGACAAGTTAGGGCTCTTAGACAGTAAATGGATGTCTTAGCTGTAAGATAACTTCTACTTGTCAGGGGAATAAGTGCTAAAGTAATTAATAGGCTGGGATGGGAGGGATTTCAAGTGTTTGTGGGAGCATATATCAGTAAATGTATATATGTGTGCTTATCCATTACACACATACACTTACATAATAGAGGAATCTATTACAGATCAGCCAAGGGAAATGGCTCTGAAGCTCCAGATCCCATTACAGGTTTCTTCGTGACTCCCTTAGATCTTCACAAAGCCGTGTTTTTATTAAAATACGGTTATAGCAGCTGGTTTTCACAGCTCCCATTCATCAGCATTAGCCTTTGGGAATATTTGGTGTCGACTCCTCAGGAGTCATGTGGATATTCCCAAGAAGGACAAGTTACAAACGGGAGGAGCTTGTCGCATTTGTAGGGGGAAAAAAAAAAAGAGAGGTTTAAAAAGTTGCCCTTCAACCCTCCTTCTTCCCTCCTCCTCCACACGGCTGTGCCTGGATAGGGGGGGAAAACAGCCGGCGTGGGCTTTTTCTCTCTTTCTTCCAGCTACCCATCAGGCCAAGGGACATAACACAGCAAACTGCGCCGTCATATTTCTTCGCCGCCCATTGAAAAATGAAATAATATCTATTTTATAAGCGGATGCTTGAATCATCACAGATTTGGCAATAATAATAATAATATTTTTTAAAGGAGGAATAAATAATAAATACCGACCCACAGCCTGGGCTGTGCGGAGCCGCTCGTCCCCGGGAGGAGCGGGCAGGGAGGGCCGGTGGTCCCGGCTCCCGGCGGCGGGGCCGGTGGCCTCGGGGCGGCGCTCGCCAACCAGGCTCGACCGGGACCGGCAGCGCTTGGCCCGGCCGCGCTCGGCAGAGGCAGCTGCCAGCTCGAGGTGCAGCTTTTGTTCCTCTGTCAAGGAGAAGACAAACATTTTCATTTTTTTTTCTTTGTTTGTTCTTATTTTCTTTTTTCCTTTTTTTTTTTTTTTCCCCCCCACCCCAGTGAAAGGGCGGAAAGCAAAGCGAGAAAAGAGCTTTGGAATATACATTAAATTAAGCTTTCTGCCTTACTGAAAAGCGCATATAAAATAATAGCAATAGCAATAACAATAGTACAATAATAATAATAACAATTATTATTATAATAATTATAATAATATTATTCTCTGAAGACCCCTAAGGCCCCTCTGACTCACGCAAAAACTTTTGGTAATTCTGCGTGGGTGGAGGGGTGCGAGACACACGGGGTCCCACCGCCCCGAACGGGGGTGACCGGGGGGGTCCCGACGGCGATGGGGAAGGGCAGCGATCCTCGCCCCGCCGCCCTGGCGCGGCGCCGGGGTGTCCAGGGGCAGGAAGAGCCCCGGGAGAGGGTCTCTTGCCCTGATGTGAGAGGCAAAACCGCCCCGTGGGCCCCCGAAACTACGGCCCAGCCCCTGCCAGGGGCAGCTTCGGCTGCGGTTCCCCTCGGCCGGGTCTGGGGGCTCGGCGGGGAACAGCAAAACCCTGAGGGCAGCATCGCCCCGGCTACTTGTTGCTGCCGATAACGAAGTTTTCCTCCGGGACAAGGGAGACACGAGTGGAGTGAAACGGGAGCTCGTTGGAGCCCCTCGGCCCGGCCTCCTGCCCTCCCCGTCGGGGCTGGGGTTGAGGATTTCGTTTTACATCTTCGGGGATTGACCCCCGGGCCCCGAAATCACGGTGCGGGGCTCCCCAAGCTCCTCCTGCGTTCAGGGAGAGCCGTAGCCCCCGATTTTGTGGACTGAACCCAGAATTAGACGGATTCCCAGGCAGGGAAACTCAAGGAATGGGCCACGCGTGTTCCCGCAGAGCCCCTAATCCTCTGCACCCACTTCCCGAGGAATCAAGGAAAGCAAAATCCAGGCAAAAAAAACCCAACAAAGCCAGTTCCCTTCGCTATTCCAATTAATTGGAAAACTCCAGTTAATAGCAAAACTCCAATTAATAGGAAGGAAAAAGCGGCGGGAGCTCTTTCGCACCCGCCTCGAAATAATTCCCAGTTTCTTTGCAGGGCGAACTGGAAATCTCGAAGGAGCAGAGAAGCCAAACTAACAGATATTTTGGCAGCGAGCAAGCACGGCAACATTTTCCCCCAGCACCAGAATTTAATTTGGGGTGTCCGGGGGTGCCGAAGGTGACTTTTTGGGGCTCCCGGTTGAGCTCAGTCCCAGCCTGGTGCGGCCTCTGGGTCTGGGACCCACCAAAACCGGGGGACAGGGGAGAGCTTCATGGAAAAAAAAAAATCAGTGTCCAGACATCGTCAGAGTTTCTAAGTTAGTTAGATGAGGCTTCCTTTAATTAGCAATCGAGGCTTTGGGCGGAAGGATTGGGGGCTAAGCCTTAAAAAATAAATTTTACAGGTACTAAATAGTCAGAAATTGGAAGCTGGCTGTCATTAAATAAAATAAATTAGCAAAATATTTTGGACAAATCGAATGGCCAGGCAAGAAATCGATCGGTCAAACGCATTTAACTTTCCTGAATGAAGCCTTTCGCTCGGCCAAGACCGTTATAGGTCCAACAACTCCTGCGAGAATTTGTTTTGCCAGCAAAATATTTGGAAAATCTTCGTTAAAATAATTTTCTTTCTTTCTTTCTTTCTTTTTTTTTTTTTTTTTTAGTAATCTTTCAGTTGCCCTATTTCGGAGTATTTTGTATTATACTTAAATCTTTGCAAGAGTTCTCCGTTGGAATAATAATGATAAAAAAAGAAACAATATTCATTAAAATTCTCTGGAGTAACAGAAATCTATTCAAACAAAATGCTCCATTTGTTCATATTCCATCCATTTGTTGGGAAATTCAATTAAGCCCGGCTACCTTCAATTAAAGCCCTCTGTCCCGGAGACTTTAAGAGGTTTCTTCTCTGGTTTTCAACATTCTTATTAGAAATCCATAAAGCAGGGGAGGGACAGGAAATTAAATTTAAAGGTACCTCATTATGGCACAACTGCTTTCCTAGCTCTGCATCGCCGCGGACGGACGCGAGTTTATGCAGACGGAGAGA
This sequence comes from Hemiprocne comata, assembly GCA_020745705.1. Lineage (NCBI taxonomy): Eukaryota > Metazoa > Chordata > Aves > Apodiformes > Apodidae > Hemiprocne > Hemiprocne comata. The sequence goes on along the minus strand of CM036609.1, from coordinate 4,690,750 downwards.
AACACATGGCGAGAGGAGAAAGCTGAGTCCCCTCAGCGAATGGACTTGGCAATCCGGTCGAAATGACCTTTTTAATTTCAAGTCTAGCTAGCAGCTTTTCTTCCCATCCCGCCGGTGAGCTCAGAGAGTCAGCAGAGAGGAGAGAAAAAAGGGGGAGAGAGGACAACCCTGCAAGTGGTAGAGCCACGTAAGGAGGATTGGATTTTATATATAAATATAATATAATTATTTTTTTAACTAGGTATGGGCTGGGAGAGGCTGAAATTGAGGGGGATTTATTCCAGAAGGTTTTCCCAGACTTGGAGCCAAACAGGATTTCTCGGCGAGGAGCTGGAGCTGCGACGCGACCGCTTCTAATCCCCGGGTCCATGGCGCAGGTTAGTGGGTTTAGTCAAACAGAGAAATAACGAAGTGATGCTCATGATGAGTTGGATCAATGATTTAAAAATTAATAGGCAAAAGTCGCAGCAGAGAAACAGGCAGGTGGAGATGAGGGATAAGAACAACGCAGCTTTGCCTCCCGTCTCTGTCTTAGAAGAGAGCTTGAGGGTTTTCAGAAGACGGAGCATGAAATTATCATGAAAAAAATAAAGAAGCGGGAAGATAGGCAGCCTGCTCGCCCGTCCGGAGACCTGGCTAGTGGTTTTCTACCCAGAAACGTCATATGTCTGCAACCGATGAGGAGGATAATTTATTCTTAGGAAGCTACATGTGGGAAATTACAAAAGCCCAACACGTTGCGAAAACCGCCTCCCTCTCCAGTCCCCGGAGAGGCCGAATCCGGCGCTCACTTACCTGGCCCTGCCTTTCCTCTGCCTTTTTTTTTTTTTTTTTTTTTTTTTTTTTTCTTTTTCCTCATTTTTTTAAGCAAACTCTTCCCTTCCCCCTTAAAAATACCAGGGAAATAAATGAATAACGGCAGCCCCTCTCCCTCGCATGGGCATCGTTCTACCACTTGTTACAGCCCAGCAAACCTTCCCTAGCTCCGGTTGATTTGATTTTTTAAGGGTTATTTTTTTAATCCTAGGGACTCCTTCTGGTTGAACGTCAGTCTGGCTTGAGGGCGAGGGTGCCCTAAATTAATTTTTAACCAAAGGGCCATTGTGTTAGCAGAGGGAAAACAAAAAAAACACACCTTCCCTCCCCCTGTCTAGACAAAATCACTGTTTTGACGGCAAACTGCAGGCTCTCCCCCCTCCTCCCTAATTCCTTCTTCTGCTACAAAGCAGGGGAGGGGAATTTAATTTTTATTGATTTGTTTTACCCACCTTCGACTTCTCGTGCCGTTTTAGCATCTTTAGACCTCTCTAAAGATGGAGCTTCCTGCCGAAAAAAAAAAAAAAAAAAAGAAAGAAAAATGACTTTATCTTCTCTTTTACTCCACCCCCCGTCCATAAGCAGGATCCAGACAATGAGCACCTCAATCCCCCCCCTCGGCAGAGTCTGCCCCAGCCGGTGCGGAGCCCCCTTGCCGAGGGGGGGGGACTCGAGAGACACCCGAGCACCTGCGGGGTCTGTGGGTAAAGCGGGGAGCCGCTCTCCGGCATGGCCCCCCCCGGAGCGGGGGGAGTGGCAGGGGGTTTCCAGCCTCCCTTCCCAAGGAGGGCTCCGTCTGTGGCCTTTTGGGGGGGACAGAGGGGAGGACAGAGCTCTTCTGGGCTGCCGGGGGGGAACACTCCAGATGGGGTGGAGGGGAGGCGGCAGGACCCGCATCCCCGGCTGCTGCCCCCTGATTTCTATCCCCAAAGGAGGTGCGGGAAGGGGGTGGGAGGCGGAGGACCGACCCTTCTTCCCCCCCACTTCGCAATAAGGTGGAGGGGGGTGGGTGGCTGGGGGGGGCATCTGGGGTAGCCGTTCTCTGCCCCGCCGCTGGCAGGGGAAAGGGCGGGTTGGGGCTTTGCAAAAAGAGATATTTTGGGGTAACGGAGAGGGGGCGGGAAGCTCTGACGATTGACTTATCTGTTAGAAAGCGCGTCTGCAGGAGAGCTCACCAATCCGGGATGGCCGGGGCTGCTGAGACCATCCCCCGGGATCGGTTTTAACGGGAAACTTCACTGCTTTGCAGAGGTGTGTGGTGGGGGGAGGAAGGGGAGGGTGTATTTTAAAATATAAAGACCTGCAGCGACCTCCGCCTCCCCCTCGCCCCTCCCCGCTCGCTCGGCTCCCAAGCAGTTCTCTCACACCACTCCTTCCAGCCTCCCTATTTTTGGGGTGGGGGTTATTTTTGAGAAAGCCCTTTACAAAGGTGACCCGGGAGGAGTCTGTGGCTGTGCCAAGGCATGAAAATCCCTCCAATAAAAAAAAAAAAACCACCACCAAACCACAAACCACCAAAACCCAAAAAACCCCAACCAAAACAGGAGAAAGGATAGGATTATTTCTCCTATCTTTTTTATTATTCCCAGTTTCCCCCACTGAGCTCGGTGCCTGCAAACTGGAATCGAAGCCTCCTTGCAGTGCAGGCTGCACAGAGCTACGTGCAGAGGGGGGGCAAACGGTAATTATTATATATAATAAATAAGATATAGTAATGCAAATATTAATCATTATATAATAAAGTATTAATAGCTCATACGTTATTTACCTATTATACACTACTTAACGGTTAATTATAGTATACCTTATTAAATATTTATATATTGTAATTATTATACAGTAAATTAAATGATATATATTAAATACTAAACGCAGAAAGGCATTTTTAGGAAAGGAAGATCTCCCGGGTAGGATTTCTTGCTGGACACCGGGACCCACGGAGGGATGAGCCGGGAGGTGACACGCAGCACCCCGAAGGCCGGGACATCGCGTCTCCTCCTCTCCCTTCTCCCTCCCCAAGCTGAGTTCGGGCCTCTCCCGCGGAAAACCCGCGGACTGCGGCGCTGTACACTCGTGGGTCCAGTCGGCGGGCAGAGCAGCCCCCTCCAAATGTACATCCCGTCTTCCAACTCAACCAACGTCTTTTTCCTACTCCCTCCCGCGGGAACTCCAGTTCTTGGCCGGTGGCTGGATGAGGACCCACCTCCCGGGCCGGCAAAGCCGGGACTGGGGCCTGCAGGGGGGGGGCCCGCAATTTGGGGGTTGCTTGGGGGCACGACCAGCACAGAATTAAACCGTGTTTCCCAGGAGGATGCTCCCAGCCCTCTCGCTCTCTCTTCAGAAGGGATTTAAACGCAGGATTAAATGCCTGGCAATTTAAACATCAGTGTGAATTAATTCTGACTCTGCCTTTAAGAAAAATGATGGTTCGTGACACAATCTTCTGCAGGGCTGGCATGGCGAAGAAAATAAACCAAACCCCAACAGCACCGGCGGGTTTCCCATGGCTGCAGGCGCCGTTTCCAAAACGGCTCTAAGAAGAAACGGGAAATAATTGGATCTTCAGTAGAATCTATTTATCAAATTAATTCACTTGTAATATACTTTCCCTTCTGGAAATGAGCCTGCGGGGACGGGGTGTTGTTGGAAACCTGTTAAAGCTTATGCCAGCAGGAGATACTTCGCAGTTGCATCTGGCTCTAGACTCTAAAAATACTCCGATTTAAATAGCTAATAATGGGAAATATTTGGGGGGTGAGGGGAAAAAGGAGTGGGATTTTACAGATTTAGGAACCTGCAAGTATAACCCAAAATTTCATCTAGAAAAATAAAAAGACACCAAACCAAGCCAAACCTCTGCTATAAAACAACCGAGGGAGGAAGAGAGGAGGAACGCTTCCAAAAGTCCCGGCGGGTATTTGCCCCCTTTCCAGTCCCTCCAGCCCCGACCTCCGCCCCACCGTCCACCCGGCCGCGACTGACCTGGGGCAGGACCCGCTCCCCGCACTTCTCCGAGCCGCAGCCGGGAGCTGTGAAATTGGGGTGTTTTCCCCCATTTTATCTCCTTTCTGTCTCCCGTCTCCTATTTCAAGGCCTTCCCCACTTACTTCTTAATTAAAAAAAAAATATTAAAATATCAAAACCTTTTTTTCTCCAGGGTCTGATTCTGACCCTCAGTCCCTCGGGGGGGATTTTTCCCTTCAGCCCCTTCCCCCCAAGGACCCAAGTCCAGACGCGCTTTGCACATTGATCCTGGGTTCAAAGTGTCACCCGTGGGTGCTTCCAGCCAGCCGGGGGACAAAACCAGGGTGTGCACGAGGGGGACCGGCCATGACCGTCCCCCCGCTGCAGCCCTGGCCTCACTCCGTGCCCTTACTCTCTTGGCGTTACCGTCTCCCCATCGCCGGGAGCGGGCAGGGAATTGGGGAGGGAAAACAGGAAGGATAAACTAGACTTTTAAAATAAAAAGTGCAGGATTGAGGTTTCAGGGTGTCTCGGCTAAAAGGAGTGAAGATTTGCCTTTTCTTTTTATTTTTTTTTTCATTTTTTTTCATTTTTTTTCTTACTTTTTATTTTCTTTGAAGCAAAAATCTGTCTGAAAAGCGCGAAGGAAAGGGCAGCTGGACCCTGCAGGTTGTGCCCCTCGCAGGGAAGAGGGCAGAGGACGGGATCAGCCCTTGGAAAGGACCCTCGGCCCTCTCGGAAGGTTTTCTTCTGGAAATACTCCAGGGATGACCAATGGACCTTGGCAGGGAGGGCTGGAGAGGGCTAAGAGCGTTATCACCGCCCGGGGGGGAGCTGCTGAAGGGCCCGGACTAAACACACGCGGTTAAGGCGGGTGGGGGTTTTTGCTCCTTTTTACTCCGGGTCAAATCCTGACCATCGCTCCTCGACTTAATTTCAGCTGAGGACTCACTCCTCTCCCCACCCTGAAGGGCTCTACTAAACTTACTTCGCTTGAGGGTTTTCACGCTGAAAACCCGGTTGTGAGGGGCCGGGGCGGCGGGTGCCGGGAAGGGGGACAGGCAGTGAATTTTGCCACATGATGCAAATAACATGAGAAACAACCCCAAAACCGCTGCCTCCCCAAGTTTCCTGCCTTCCAGATATTGACGTGCTTCGCTGCCGGCGCTGGAGGCGACCGGCCACGGGCTGAGCACCCCGATCCCGGTCCGGTGGAGCGCGGGGCACCCCCGGCGACAGCCCTTGTGTCCCCGGTTCATTAAGAAACCTTCCTTGTAAAAGTCACTTTACATCTCCTGAGCCTGAAAACTACCAGGTAACAAGTTTTTATGACCCGTCTCCCAGGACACAGTTTCATTTTATTCCTTAACTCAACTCTCCAGCCCTTTCTCTCCCGGCTGCGTTTCCCAGAAAGAGATCCCTCCAGGTTTAGCATGAATTTAAACACTCAAACCTTGCAACGAGAGCTGATTCACGACCTGGCTTTAAACCGCAGGATTTTCAGACCGTCTGAAGTTGAATTCTGATTCCAGCCTGGGGGATTTTCGGCTTTTTAGAAGTCCCTGGGATCCCCATGCCGGGGGGGCAGAGCTTTTGCCAGCAGCAGCTCCGGTCTCTGTAGGAAGGTGCTGGAGCTGGTTTGTCCCGAGGGTTTCTCAGCCCTGAGACATCCCAAGGGCCACTTTGCTCCCATGTAGGCCCATGCAGAAAAAATCTCAACCCAATCCCAGCCCGAAGAAGAAGAAGAAGAAGAAGAAGTTCTATAGACGTGTTGCTTTGCTGTTCTTGCTGGTTTTCCTTCTAATAACTTGTGCATTTTGGAGTTTAAAGCAGGAGCTTGGTGGGGAAAGAAGGGGATGAAAGCGGGTCACAAGCAGGGAAATCCAGGCAGGGAAAAAGCCCAAGAGCAAATCCATTACTTAACTCCCCTTGGAAGTGGATGGATGTGAGCCCTCCTCTCCCCCTTGACCCCCCCCACTGCCCTCGGCCCTTGTCCAGGGACCTTCGCCTCTGGAGTTTATGGTTCTCCTCTGTGTAGTGTCACCATTTCACACCCTGGATGACACAGCCTCCTCTTCTCCAGTCCCTTTCAAGATCTGGATCCCAAATAGAGGAAAAAAAAAAAAGAAAAAGAAAAAGGCTTCTCCAGCTTTGTGATTATTCCTTGTGCTTGGGAGCTGGTGAAGGTCTGCCCGCTAGGCCATCAGGTATTCTCTACATAAAGAAATAAAATTAAAAGCCCCCAAAATCAAGAGGTGAGTCACAAGAGCAAAAGGAGAACAGGGATCCCAGCAGCAGGGCTCAGCATCTCTCCCCTCCAACAGAGCAAAGTCAAGTTGTGGCACCATCCTGAAACTATTTAGCTCACATCCATGGGAGATGGGGACCTTTTAAGGCCTCTTCTCCCTACCCCACCCCCAAAGCCACTACCCCTCATATATTATTTTTACTAATGTGGTGGGATTTTTTTTGCCTTTCTCGGAGGAGGAGGGATTTGTGTAGCCAGATCTGAGGAATTTGGAGAGAGAGAGAGATCCCCCTGTTGACTAGAAAGATGTTGTTCTTGGGATTAGAGATGTCTGACCTTGAAGGTCGCAGGTCACGGTCTTGAATAAGGAGCAGGAGTGTGAGTTTGGGATTGAAACTTGAGGTGTGTCTGCTGGAGATCACAGGGAAAAGTCTTCCAGACAAAGAGGAATGCCTTGGACGGGGTGAGAAAGGACAATTTCCCCAAGAATTATGGGCTTCTTCCGGATGGTTGCATACCTGCAGACCCCCCAAAGGATGCTCTGTGGCTGAGGGAGGGAAGAAAGGAGGGGAGAAAGGAGAGGCAGGGGGGGCTGGAGCCAGAAGGCCCCATTATTTATTACTATTTGCATTCTGGGCAGACCCAGAGGCCCCAGTGCTGGAGACTTTATGGAGATAGGTGGAAAATTATAGAAAGAACATCCCATGATTGACAAAATCTTGAGGTGGAGGGTAGGGAGCAAAAAGGCATCCTGGGAGCAGCTTTGCAGGGAGGGAAGAAAGGAAGAGAGTCCCTCAAGGACAGGGAAGTAACACAGAGAAACAGCAGGAGACTGGATCTTGAATCTGTGTCCAACACAACAACTGTGAATGTTTCTGTGAGATCCTGTGGAGCTCTGGGGAGTTGGTCACAGTTACATGCCTCAGTTTCCCCCTGGAACTCCAATCAGAGGAGCGAAGCTTTTTCAGGGCAGCAAGGGTAGAGTAGAGTACAGAAATCTGAATTCTCTGCTGGGATCTCCATTCCAATGAGGAAAGTGACATATTTAGTGGTCCAGGGACATCGGGCTTGTGCCCATGTACCCCACAGGTGGATGTTTGTCCATGTCTGCTTCTGGGTGCATGGGCTGTGCCCCTACTCTGTCCAGGGGATGTGAGGAGTGAAGAACATAGGAAAGTGTTTGAAGTCCAGGACCTTCAACACAACCTCAGACCACCTCCTGAAGCCCCAGCACTTGAACAGCTTCAGCTCCAGACCCTCTGCTGGTGTCAATATGGTCTAAATGACCTCAAGGGTGAAAAGCCCTGACTCTATTTCAACATTTTTTAAGAGAGCAATAAGGACCTCATCGTATCACCTGTGCAATCCACGCGTGGGAAGATCAGCAGTAAAACACCCCAGGTTGTGGTGCCTTTGCGAGGTGTTGCTGTGATGCTGAAGTCCATCCTTAAAACCTTTTCCTTCCTGTTTTCAGGCCCGGTGGTGGGTAAGGGAAGGAAAAGGGTGAGGGCGACAGCAGCCCCCAGCCCCTGGAGCAGCCTCGAGCGACGCTAGAGGGAGCCCCGGGCTCAATTAATTAACGAGCGGGAATTAACTGAGTGGGAAAAACATTGGAGCTGGGAGAGAATGTGAACATTAATTTACCTGTGCGATTTCTGGCATTCCAAGCTGCATTTATACCAATATATATATTAAAAAACCTCATGTGCATAGCAGCGGGATGACACTAACCCAAGATGCAAGGTCTGTGATCTGATTTGGGGCAATTTGGGCTCTAATCGATTTAAACAGTGGTCAGACCTGCTTTCTCCTCTGCCTAGGTATTTATTTTTCGCATTGAAACACTTGTGGGAAAGCAGCAGGCAACAATCTGTCTCCAAAAAGCCTTTTTTTAATGCTAGTATTGATTTTTGAAGTGCCTCTGGAGGAAGGGGCAATGTCAGGAATAAATGTTAAGGAGTTCAGTGTTTTCCATCATGGCTCAGGGAGACCAGAGCAGGGCTGCTCCAGGGAGGTCCCCAGGCCTGATCCAGAGCCTGCTGAAAGTGATGGGACCACAGCCAAGAGGCCACAGGAGAGGGTCGCAGAAGCCAGGGGCACCCTTGGGTACCAGCAGAGGGTTCCTTGGCTTTTGGGCTGCTGGTAGGGTGCTGCCTGCATGCAGAAGGCACTGCAAACCCACCCTGAGCCCCAGTCTCAGTTTCCCCCTCACCTTCCTCCCTCTGCAGCCTTTTCTGCAGGGTGCAGAGCTCTGCTGCAGGTCTGAAGCCTCCTGAGGGCAATAAGGTTCAGGGGTTGTGGCAGACTTAAGCAGAGCTCCTGTGGGTGGGGAAGAGGAAAAGCAGCCCCAAAACAGGTCTCCATGGAGCTGTGTGGTGGATGAGCTCAGGCTCGAGGCTAAGCAAAGCTGAGCCAAAAGGGAGCACAGCAGAAATGAGGTCATAAAAGCTGCTGTTGGGCTTATTTATTATCACTTTAATCTTATTAACATCCCATTCAGCCGCTCTTTGGAGAATAAAACACTGATACTGTGTATTTATCTTGACAGAAACCAACCAACCTTCATAAAAATGAATCACTCGATGAAGAAAGAGGAATCAAACCTTTCTGAAGTTCTATATTGTCTTTTTAATTAACTACTCTAACATTGCCTAAGTATGTGGGGGAGGAAAAACTGGAAAGCAGGATGATGATCGTGTGAAGGTTTTACTGTGTCCCGTGTCCAAGGTGTAAGTAATGCTCCTGTTAATTTAAAACCAAGGCTGCCCATCTTTATGACTTCATTGCACTCCCATTAGCTCCATCTTTATACAGTGTCATGGGTGCAAATAGATCGGGTTGAAAACTTCTCCCAGAGCCACTTTAAAGTGACTCCTAATCTTTCCCTTTAGTGGTGTTAATTCAACTTCACAAGAATGTTTGAAGCACCATTAGGCAGAGAAATGGACCTTCTCTCCTGCTGGTGCCCTTATTCAAATAGCAACGTTACCAAACAAAAAATCTGTTTCATATCAGGCCAAGTCTCTGGGGCTTCAGGGAGCAGCTGAAGGAGACGTGGGCTTCCTTTTTATGAGACTTAAATACATAAAGGATTTATGTTTTGCATTTCTCTGTCTCCAAACACCTTGGAAACCTCCTGCCTCGGAGCGTGCAGGAAGCAGACAGCAGATGATGGAGAAAGAGCTGGGGACACAGCCAGGGAAAGAAAAGAGGCCACATAGCCCAGGCTGGCTACATGGTGACATGCTGCTGGGGTGGGTTTTTTACAGCAGGATGGGTGGTAAGTGTGGTGCTGGGAAGCCCTGCATGGTTTGTGGTAGGCCAAGGTCATGTCTACGTGTCTGTCTGGCATCCTGCAAGTGGGTGATGGGGTGTGGGGGAGAGCAAAGCCACGGTGCTACCTGTCACCAGTGGGAATGTGGCTGGGCATTAGCAAGGTGACATGACAAAGCTGTGAGGCCCCAAGCATGGGTGTTGCTGGCTGGAGCAAGGTTTGTCACACGCATGGGCCCAGAGCAGCTCACAGCCCCATGTCCAACACCAATCTCAGGTTCCAGCAGGGCCCAGGAGCAGATGTGTGGGGGAAGAGGGACATGCATCAAGTGCACCTTGGCTGAGGGCAGTGTCCCAGCCTCTGGGGTAAGACACTTTCTGACCTGGTGGCTCTTCCTGGACCATCACGATTGACAGTCAACGTTGGATTGTCCCTCGATAATCTGTTGGATCCCTTTTTGACCCTCATTTACAATTTTGGCTTCTACAACCTCCAGTAGCACTGATTTCCACAGTGTAAGTGCACATTTTGTGAGAAACAACCTGTCCATGCTCTGAAACAGAGCATAAATATTGCCCATGACCCTTCCCTTCACATTCCAGGCTGGGATTGACTTCTATCGTCCTCCATCTCAACCATCTCCTTGTTCCTGGCAGCTTAGTCAGCAATAGATGATGTGTTTACCCCAAGTTTTGGTGGAGAAAATGTTTTATTCGGGGACAGTCTGCCCCAGGAGAGCCAAATTGTCCCTGGAGTCTGGCAGGTGCAGGGAAGGGAAGGGAAGCCCGAAGGGAAGGACTGGGATGTGACTTTCTCCTGTCCTCCAGGAGAGGGCAATCCCTGGCTGGAACTGAACTGAAAAACACTGGTTAGAAAGAGATGCTGGGAAGGATTTTCCTCTTTTCCTGCTCCTTCCAAGGGAAAGCTCAAATTACTGTGATGGAGGAAGGCTGTAAAATGGAAAACACAGATGGGGGAACTTACAGGCCCCAGGAGTTTGGGGTGGCCTGTGATTCTTTCCATGGTGACAAACTGGCTCTACTCACGACATAGAAAAAGCAGAGTTAAAACCAAACAAGAGTTTCTTTTGAATCAGCCAGAACTTCATGCTGAGTGATCTATCCATAAGCATTTCTGACAATTTCTTTTCATTAGGCTCGTGTTTAATTCTTCTTCTTGAATCTTCTTCCTTTTTAAAGACCCAGAGTGCAGCTGCAGGTGTATTGGAGTAAAAGAAGCAGATTTATATGTTTTATTTTTGCAGTACAATCCCAGACTAGCAAATGCTTTCTTGACCTGCCCTATGGAGACAGGCTGGTGATGGAGACCCTGGCAAAAACTAATTCCAAGTTTTATTCTGTGACAGACCAAATAGCTCAGCCTCTTCCCTGTCTCAGTTTCCCCATCTGCAAAATCAGGATGATGAAAGGGTAACATTTTGCAAGTTGCCACATTGCAGAAGCCATGAATTGGACATCATTTTCTTCAGATGTCCTCTTTCCTAAGAGGGTGATGAAGATCCAAGGCAGCATTTCCAATCTGTTCTACTCTGCATGTCAGAGGTGCCCCGTGTGCTTGAGAGAAGCTGCTTTTCAGCGGGGCCTTCATTTTGCACTTGAAGATGTCCAGGGAAGGGAAAGGTGGGGAAAGGAAAGGTGGTTAAAATTATTCTGAGTGAAGAAAACATCTACTTCAGGAGAGCTGCTCAACATCACAGTGATTTCCCAGGGAGAAGGTTTGGAAAACCTAATGTACAAATACTGGAAGGGAAATGGGCATCCCACTGGGGTGCTTCATCCTGGGAAGGGTGTGTGGCTCAGAGGAAGAATATCTGGAAAATAAATAAAACAAAAAAACCACCTTGTTAAAATAGCCCTTGGACCATCCTGTCTCTTGCCAACTGTTAACTACAGAAATGAGAATAAAACCCCCACAACACTCAAGCCTGGGAGAACTGGAATGTGGAGGGTTTTGGCACAAAGCTGAGCAGGAGAAATTTCCAGAAGAAGCAACATGAGTGAGAGGATTATTACGAAAGGCCAGAGTGTCAAATCTGTGCTGGGAGTTAAAAGGAGCCCATAAAATCCACTCACCAGAAATGGAGCCAGAGCAAGGTCTGGAGTTAACTCCTTAAAGTCTACAAACCAGTGATAACCATCAGGAGTGACTTTCTCTGTGTGAGGTGCAGAGTCTGGGCAAAGTCCCATCTTAACCATCACCCAGAAAGCTATAAAGAGAAAAAAAGCAGATCAAGCAGGTTGATGAGTGTTTTATGCAATGCAATAAATCCAATGTCCAGAGCAGCTCTCTAATTTAAACTTCCCTTTCATAGCCATTTATAACGATTATTTCAAAAATAAAAGGGAACCAGAACAATATCATCCAGTTATATTATAACAATGTAATCCATATGCACCCCATTTTACCATCATTATTAACAAAAATTATTGCCCCCCCAGTAGCTGTGTGAGGCAGACCTTACTGGGGACTTGCAAACTGATTGCAAAGTAGAAAAAAGAAAAAGAAATTCCAATGGCTTTTTATTTTTTCCTTGTTCAGACCCTTTGCAAACACTGAGCACTGAACCCCTATGAGTTACACGGTGATTTCTCCTTTTCTGTATAACTGCAATAACTTCTTGCAGTTATTTCAAGACTGACCAGTCTAAAGAAGTAGATTTCGTAGAGAATTTTCAGAGTATTGCCTAAATAAAAAGTGAAAGTTGGGGCAAGACTAGAGTGGACCATGTGGTTCACTTTCGTGGTGGACAGGACAAGAAGCAATGGGTTTAGATTGCAGCTAGGAAGATTTATCTCACACATGTTCACAGATTTTGTGTTTACAAGGAACAGAAAGGATGGATTTGGAGTCTGCAGGTGGTGGGATCTCTGATGCTGGGTGGGTACATGTCACAGTGACAAGATAAAACTGTCTGAGATCATGTGGCAAGCTGAGCCTGGCACTCCAACCTTCTGGAGAGAGTGCAAGACTCCTTACAGCTCCCACCTCCTTCCCTTCCCAACCTTTGTTGGCCTCTGATCCCACAAACCAGGAGCAGCTGATCACTAGATTGCAGACCAGCCCCAGCCTGTCCCCACTTCCCCCTTCTCCTGCTGGCCTTTGGATCCCCACCCTGCTCTCCAAATACACGAGATTAAACCTGTCTGCAGGGAGTGGGAGGCAGGAGGTGGCTGCACAAATCCTGTTCTCCACGCACAGCTTTGGCTCACCCCCACAAACCAGGGAAAACAGGAGAAGAAGCAGCGTCTAGATAATGATATTTTGACTTGAGAGTTGTGAGTTATTCTGTCCTGTTTGGATCACGGGTATGCAGAGACATTTTGGGAGAAAGAAAATAGCATGTGGCCAACAGTCCCAGAAGAATTTGGTGGCTCCCCTGGGATGGCAGGTGCTCAGCCAGAAGAAATGACTGCAGTTTACACACACACCAGAACAAATAACGTGTCTCCAGCCCAGAGAAAACCCAACTGAGATACTTTGAAAAGACAGAAACAAGTGTAAGACGGAAGCAAAGGCAAACTAATGAAAGTCAGAATGAATTTATGAGGCACCTTAATGAAACACGTGGACACGCAGAAGATGGATCCATGATGTTTAAGCTTTTAAGTCTGCAGATAGCATGGAACTCACATGATTGGGAAGGTAATAAATTTCCCAGCAAATGGACAAGATCATATTTGCACAGCAAAAACCTTTGCCCAAAGCAAGCGTGTGGTTAGTGGAAGATTCAATTAGGCTCAATTTAATGCCAGTTGCACAACTGTCTTGTTCAAAGACTTGCACTATGTTCTGTCAGAGGTTGCACCCCTTAAATGGGAACATTTATGGATTGGAGTGGAGCAGCTTTGCTCTGCCCGACAGATGGGTCTTGTTCCTTTGATGAGAAAGATCACAGAGAAAATGATAAACAAATCATGTCCGACTCCATACCCACAGTGACGGAACATATATAATAAATGTTACTTTTTACTTAATTACCCAGAAAACGCTCAGTCAACACACAGGCTGGAAAGGGGACATGGAACCCCTGAGCAAGGATCGGGAGCTGGGAGCTTTTCTCAGCCGTCCTGCTGCGGCTCACAAAGCCCAGCACCCTGCGGGGCAGGCCCGAAATACCGCCCCCTCCCCTCCTCCCCGTGTCAGCGGGGACCGGGAGGCCCCGGGGACCCAACGGGCTCAACCGCCGCCGCCCCCCTGCGCCCTCGGGGCCGCGCTTGAACCCGGGGCCGGCAGCACCGCGGAGAGCTCCGCGGGGTGGGGATACAGCTGTAGGGACAGGGACATAGGAATGGATTGGGATATGAGTATGGATAGGGATATGGGAATGGATATAGGTATGAGTATGGATAGGGATATGGGAATGGATATAGGTATGAGTATGGATAGGGATATGGACTAGGATATGGGTATGGATATGTGCATGGATATGGATATGAACAGGGCCATAGGTATGGATAGGGATGGGGATAAGCATTGGGATAGGGATAGGGATAGGGATAGGGATAGGGGTAGGGATAGGGATAGGGATAGGGATAGGGATAGGGATAGGGATAGGGATAGGGATAGGGATAGGGATAGGGATAGGGATAGGGATAGGGATAGGGATAGGGATAGGGATAGGGATAGGGATAGGGATAGGGGTAGGGATAGGGATAGGGATAGGGATAGGGATAGGGATAGGGATAGGGATAGGGATAGGGATAGGGATAGGGATAGGGATAGGGATAGGGGTAGGGATAGGGATAGGGATAGGGGTAGGGATAGGGATAGGGATAGGGATAGGGATAGGGATAGGGATAGGGATAGGGATAGGGATAGGGATAGGGATAGGGATAGGGATAGGGATAGGGATAGGGATAGGGATAGGGATAGGGATAGGGATAGGGATAGGGATAGGGAGGCATTGTTCCGTCTGGGTATTGACACACGGACTTCCTGAACAAGGGCTCAGCTGTGGCTGCTCTGGCTCATGGCAAAACTCCACCTGTCCCGCCTGGTTTCTCCCTTTCCCAGGAGGTTTGGGGCTGCTTCTTTTCCAAACCAATCCTCTGAACGGAGTCCCCAGCGAGGGTCCGAGCCCCCTCTCTGTGACGGGTAACCCAGGCTAATGCCGGGTACGAGCAGCAAAGGGTCTACTGGTGCTGAGTCCCCACCAGCCCAGAGCTGGGAAGGGTCCTTCCTGCTCTGGGGAACGGCCACGCTCTCCCGAAGCAACCCAGACCTCAAGTAAGCCCAGTTAGTTGGGCTGGTACTTCGTTTTTCTTCCCTGCATTAAGTTGGAGATGTACATGTGGCTGCACCTCTTGTGCAACGAGACAGAAACGCCTTAAATCACTTTAAATTACAAGAGTAAATAACGCCGCCAGCTTCAATTACAATAGTAAAATAAAACTAATAATGAAGCTGATAACAACAACAACAACAACAATAATAATAATAATAATAAAGATCCACTCGCCTTAAGCTATATTTAACACGGAGGGACAGAAAGAACTTCCTGCAGTGGGGGAAAAAATCCAGAGGGGGAAAAATCTGGAAGATAAATAGTAAAATAAAGGTATCAGGGTGCTGGGATGTTATTTCTGCTTTCTCCAAGCAAATCAGGTGCTCCCGCAAATAGGCAGAAGGGCAGAACTTGCCTGAGGAGCCCCCGCGTGTGCGGAGCAAGCGGCTCCTTGTTTTGAGTATTTTTTTCTTGCAGCCAAGATGGGAAAGATTGCAAGTGTCTTTGTTTGCAAGCCAAACAGATGCGCAGGGCAAATTACCAAATAAACAGCGGGTTTGTGCAGGGCAGAGACCGTCTTTTTTTGAAAATTTAATGTTATTTTCTGCAGCCCTACTCGCAACTTTCTGCAGAACAGAAATTGAGGCTGAGCTATTACAGAGTAAGCGGAACTTAGATCTCCTTTACTTTCACTCACCACCGGCCGAAGTGATTTTCTCTTCGCTTTTCCTGGAGAAACTTGGGGCTGCAGAACCCTTCTTATCTTCAGTGATAACTTTTCGTTGTTATTTAACTGTGTGTGTCCGATTCGCTTTCCTCCTCTTCAATCAGGCAGCGAGGGCAGAAAAAAAACCTTACACAGACACAGAGAAACCGGGGCGGTTAATTTAATTGACCCTGAGGGAAGTGTAACTGCAAATAGAGACAAATAATAATTTGTAGCCTAAAAGATCGTCGTCTAGATGTAGGCAGAGGTTTTTTTTCAGAGTCTGGAATAATAATAGTAGCTTTGGGTGTGAATTAGTGCAACATTTTCGAAGGCTTGAAGGGTTAATATGCGCATGAATATTTTTACAGAAGTATTTTGAAAGTTGAAACTTGCTTTTTGTGAAATCGTTACCCCCGCGGGAGCGATATAGCTCCGATATTATTTTTAAAATGCCTCCATATTATTTGGTACGTGTGCGAGTGAAAAAAAATACCCAAATAAAACGAAAAGAACGAAAATTGAGAGGCTTTCGCAGAGCTTTTGCGAAAGCGCCGTCTCGGCGAGGCCAAAAGGGACGAGGATCCGCGCGGCCGTGTCCTGCTCCAGCCTGGAGCCAGCTCTGGGACACAAGGTTTGAGGGTTTCCCATCGAAATGGCAGGTGGAGCTTGAGGTTACGATTTTCTTGGGATGGCGGTTAAATATTTCAGAGTTGCCGTTGTCGAAAATAAATTAAAATCCGCCGAATCTGGAAGTTTCGCTAAATAGGGATTTATTTATTTTTTTCTGTGCCTTTATTAGTTTCTTTTCTTCGAAAAGTAAATTAAATCGGATTGTTTCTGAGCTCCTAAGCGTCCACAACAACAGTTTCCCGGGTGGTTTCGGCGGTGGGAGAAGCTCGGTTGCAGCCTCCCGGCTGCTGGGTGCCCTGCAGATTCTCGGCAAACTCGTCCTTAAGGCAGGAAAACTGTTCATCACCCTTCTCCGGCTCCCGACCCTCCGGAGCTGCACCCAAAGTCCTTTTCCCTTCTTGTTTTTGGCCGGGTGAGCCCCTCAGCCACTTCTCTGAAGTTTTTTCTGGTCGTTTTATCCGCAGACCGTGGGTGAGGAGCCCCGACCGGGCCCCCGCTGCCCCCCTGCCCGTCGGTGCAAGGACATGGGTTTGCCGTCGGACACTCTCGGCCGTGGGACGAGCCCCGGGGCTGGGATTTCCCGGGATTATCCTGGATATTAATCCCGGCCATGAGCCCCCAAGGGAGTCCGGGGCACCCAGCAGCAACCCGGGCTGCACCCAAGGCTCTCGGGGGCAGGGGGGGTGGCATTATTTCATTTATTAACCGATCATCCCCAACCCTTTTCCCTTTCCCTGGCTTCTTTCACGGAAAAGGTGTCCCCCCCCCCCGGTTTTTCCTTTCCGCGTTTTCCTTGCGCGGCCACGGAGCCGAGGAGGAGGGGGGTGGATGGATGGGGGGGATTTACGGTTCCGGTTGGAAACCGGAGCATCGGGATTTACTGTAAAAGGTCTCGGCGGCCTTTCCCCGAGGGGGCTCGAAGCGAGAAAGTCTGAGAATGTCACTTAGCCAGAGTTTGTCGCCAAAAAAATCCGTCCCCTTGTTCGGGTGGCGATAAATTTCCCTTCTGGCACGTAGCAAATTGAACCGCTGCGGGGGGCAGCGGGGGGAGGGCTCCCGGGCCGGGCCGGGAAGGGTTCGCTGCTCCAGCCCCTGAACTCTCAGCAATTTTTAATGCCTGGGGTGAGATCCAGAAACACACACCCCCCCAAACCACCCCCTCCCCGGCAATAGGGTTACCCCTGTGCTGTGAACGCCCCCGTTTAGTCAGTCCCACACACACACACGGGCTCTCTGGTGGGGAAGGGATTCTGATTTATATCCAAAGCATTATTGGATTGAATTCCACTTCCCGAGAGGTGAAAAGGGCCAGAAACACACAAGCACCCCCCTGGCAGAGCCTCGGAGGGGGCACAGGCCCTTGGGGTGGGCTTGGTTGGACTTAGTACATCATCCCAGGGCTCCGTCGTGGAGAGCAGCCCGAGATTTCTGCTCCCGGCAGAGGTTTTGATGGTGGAGTGAGAAACAAGGATGAGAAAAGCTCCAGCATGGTAGGGAGATCGGGGGGAACATGAGGGGAGAGAGCAGAGAAACTGGTGTCCACAGATCCCCTCAAATAATTTGGGTGTCTCACTTCCTGTCCCACTTCTATTTGATATTTGCAGCAAAATGAAAAGTAGAACCAAACAAGACAACAACAAAGCCACAAACAAACAAACAAAAGGCCCAAAGAAATGAAAATAAGGAGGAAAAGCTCTCCCACTGATTGCGCTGGATTCTTTTATATTTTAACACCAAACAGGAAGACGGGAGAAAAAAAAAAACAACAGATCTGGCTGAGCAGAGATCCCTAATTCCTAATTAATTTATCCTTCTTTCCGTGCAGGGCAATTCTTGGAGTTGGCCAGGCATATGAGTGGAGATGTGAAGCCACCAGGAGCTGGAGGTTGGGGCTGGCAGACCCCTACCCAGCACCTCTGCACTGCTCAGCACCAGTGATGCAGCTCAGCTCTGGGCTGCAGGGAAGCAAGTCAGAGACTCTCCTGGAGCAGAGGTGGAAATAAAGTGTGTTTCTCATAGAGTCTGTGTCCAGAAAATCCACTTATTAAATCACTCCTATTCTCCTGAGAGGTTTTGCTGAGGTCTGTCGTTGCTGCTCAAGCACCCATGACCTTGCCCCATGTCAGCCTGATGAGCCAAGAAGAGCCACCATCAAACTGGCTTTTTCCTCCTGAAGTCTGAGAGAGGAGGGTTTCAGAAAGCTGGATTTTGGAGACTGGTTAAAGGGAAGAGTTCAAAGAGGAGAGTTCACATCTGGGGAGAGAGCAGCCCTCCAAGGTGGATGGTCCTTGAGGCTCTTGGTGGCCAGGTCCATTTTGTGGCTGATCTTCATGCTCCAGAAGAATGACCAAAGTACCTCCTGTTCACAGGACCCTTTTCCAAACTCTGCTGTTGGCCAAGCCAGAGGACCCCACAGGTTTGCCATATTTCCTGGTGCTTCTGGCCTGCTGCTGGGTGCTGAGCTAGGTACTAGGCAGATTTGGGAGGATTTCTTTGCAATTTGGACTAGAAATGATAGCAAAGTTCCACAGACATCTCCACGTCCCTTACAATGGCTGTAAGAGGTGGAAATAAAATAAGAGATGATGGTAAAGCCAGAAGTGCAACTCAAACCTCTCAAGTCCCAGGGCAGCACTCGAACCACTGGGCTCTTGGGTCTTCTGAAATACATTAATTCCTTTACAGCAGAAGCCATAAACAAAATGGAAACCAAATCTTGGGATTTTTAGTTAAAGCACTTAGTCTTGGGCTTTGAATTCATGCTGAGAACAGAGACAAGCCAACATTTATTTTTGTCTTTGAGAAATGTTCCCCTTCTCTTCTAAAACTTGGGTGGGGAAGGGGAAGAGCTGGTTTGGTTCTGGGAAGTATTTTGATGAAGAGTTGCTACAGTCGGATTCCAAACCTCCAATTATTTTATTGAGGAGATTTCCTAATTCAACTGTTTTACCTCTTTGTGGGATTTTAAGATACAGAACACAAGAGGAAGGTGGTGGCAGAGGTGGGATGTGACAAATCCTGAAATCCTCCAGTGCCTTTCCACTTCTGCTCCCTACATATCCCATTGTTTCATGAGCTCGTGTAACCCTAAGTTTAGTGGAATGTGCTTGAATGATGGTTGAGCACAGATGTAGGAAAAGACTGCCAAAAGTGCTCCAAGAAAGGACATGGGACTGGCAATAAAGAGAGCTGCATCAGCAGGAATGGAGGCTAGGAGCCCTGGAATCTCATTCCAGATTTCACATCCTCTATGGACTTAGGGTGATGGGGAGCTTGGGAGAGGGATAGGAAACTGGGTGGCTGGTGTCCCAACACCAGCAGCTCAGGCTTAGGCTCAGAGTTAGATTTAGCAACAGAAAAAAGCAGAGCAAGTGGGAAAGCAGAAGTAAAAAAAAATCGAGGGTGGGTCAATGCTTTGTGTTGGAAAATCCTGTTGCCACTGATTTAGGGTGGTGGGGGGTTGGCCCAGGGCATGGAAAGCACCCTGTAGGTGAGGTAGGAGAACTGTTGTCCAAAATGTGGCCAAATTCAGACTGAAGGGGTAAAACAGAATAAACTTAACCACAGAGGGAAGTGTTTTCACACCTCACCCTAAGCCCTTCAGCCTCAGGGACTAACAGGGCAGAGAGAAGGGCTTATTGTGCCTGACTCTCCCTTTCCTCTCAGAACTGGGACTGTGCAGGGCTCTAGGAATGAGCTTTGTCCCTGAGCTGAGTCACTGTGGAGGAAAAACCCATTTGTTAATGAGAACAAAGTGATAAGGCTGAGACCAGAATCTCTCTGGCTGCCAGTTAAAAACACACGCTGATTTCCCTGGGGTTTCTCTAAAAGCCCCAGCTGAGATTCCCAGCCCTGGGGGTCTCATCACCCTCTTCCTCTCCTGCCAGCAGAGCCAAGACTTGGCTCCAACCATGCCCAGCCCATCTAGCCAGCAAGACCAGTGCTCAGGTTTCTTCCCCATCCCCTGGCAGGGCGATGGGCTGTGCAGGGTGCACCTAAACACCCCCTGCCTGCATCTCCTGCCCAGACTGCAGACAGACCCATAAGGTACCATAAAGCTTAAGGTGTGTGATTTTTATGTAAACATTTCTTTAGGTGCGGGTTCTTTGGTCTGCTGGGGAGTCTGTACCTGGGGCACGTTTGTTCTTGTGTACAAACCTTGACAGTTCTTTGAAAACCCTCCTAAGTTATGGGGCACTGGGGACCGAGGAGGGAGGGAGCTGATGAAAATAGAACAGAAAAACAGTCGTTATCAGAGACAGCAACATACTTTAACCAGAGAGTCCTGTAAAAATACCATGGACCTTCCTTTGCCTGGAAAAACCTCATGTCTGAGGAGATGCAACACCTCAGGGCTTGTTTTCCCCCTTTACACAAAAGCACTTTCTCTTTTGACGTGAGTGAGGAGGAAGGTCTCAGGGCTGGGCAAAGAAGGTCCCAGGGCTGGGCCAGGAAGATCTCAGGGCTGGACAAGAGAGGTCCCAGGGCTGGGCAAGGGAGGTCCCAGGGCTGGGCAAACCTACTGCTGTGAAGGGCTAGAGATGGGAAAATTGCTCATGTTGGTTCTGGAAAATGACACTGGAACCATCTCAGTGCTGAATGCCAGGGCCTGACTGCTTGGAGGCAGAAAAACAAACTAATTCTTTAGGGCCATCTATAGGAGGATTAGATCTTCTCAGAAAAATAATCTGAGTTCTGGGGTAGGCTGATATATTTAAAAAGGAACAAAGAAAGGTCATTGTTTGAAAGTATGTTCCAAAAATACAGAGATGTTAAGCACTATTTTATAATCTGAAGGAGATAGATGGTTGTTGCAAAAAGGGTGAGCCTTCAAATGACAGGAAACTCACCCCAACCTGCCATGTAATTCAGCAGAGGAATTTTAACAAGAAGCACCTGCCTGTCTCCTCTAGCTCAGCACTGCCCTTTATGGCTTTACACACATTGTTAAATTTAATCAAGCACAGCAGTTTACATATTGTTTATAATGATTAAACTCTCTATGGCTGTTTTTTTACATATAGGTGAAGGTACTAAGGTGTATTACAAATTAAAAATATATATAAATCAGCCAAAAAACCTGTGGGATGGTTGGACGTGGTGCCCTGAAACAGGGAACTTGTGTATTCTCAGCACCAGCATCCAAGAATGTCCCTGCAGACTCTTGAGGAACCTCATGGATGGTGAGATGGGAAAAGCATTTGGCTTCACAACTGAGCTGTGCTTTGTGTCTGAACAACACCTGTAGACCCATTAGCCCAGCAAATGGTCCCCATGGACAGCCCAGTTCAGCCACCAGTGCTGCTGGCAGACCAGTACCCAGCAGACTTCAACGTGTTTGCCATGAAGTGTTTCAGATCTGGAGGTGAGGAAACATTTTGGGCTAAAAAACATTCTCCAGGGCTGAAAAAAGGAGCATCCAGAAAATGGAAGGAAGTTGATGTTGGAGGGAGGAGGGGAAGGAAGGACAGTCACAGCTTGGAAATCCCTGGCACAAGGAGGAGATCATGGACCATGCAGCACATCTGAGGGTGCTGGGGTTGCTGCCTGTGTGCTCTGGATATTGCTGGTTGGTGTGAAGTAGGTCCCAGCAGGTCCCAAATGCATCAGACTCACTGAGCTCCACGGAGTTCATCTCATCCTACTTCCCTCTGTTCCATATTTCTGGATGCCCAAAAGCCAGGACCAAATCCCTCTTCTTCCACCAAGGCAAAATACCTTGGTGGATGAAGAGAAAAGGTTGTGAAGCCAAGAATTCCCAATTCTTTCTTGTCTCATCTTCACAGGCCTGTGGGCACCATCTCTGGGTGCAGGTATGGAAGGACACAAGAGCAGTCACTCCATCAGTGATCACAGGTGACAAATCTCTTGTCCATCTGAAAGACATTGTCACCATAGGCCACAGCTTGCATGGGACAGAGAAATCCACTGTGGGAGCAGGGATCTCTGGGAGGAAGCAGCAGCTCCATTCCTGGTGGATCTGCTCCACCATGTCGTTGCTTCAGTGTCAACCCAGGGATGTTGTGGAGGGACAAGCAGGAGAAGCTGTAATAAGGTGACATAAAATAATGGCTCACACTGCAGAAAGGCTTCACTTCATCCCTGACAAATGTGAATGAAGCAATTGAGTCTCCTCTGAACTTAAGGAGATTGCTTTGAACTTTAAGCACTGCCCGGTTTGCTGATGCACTTTAGGGGAATTGCTATTGATTTATCTCAGCATAAGCCCAGGAGCTGATGAGAGGGATGCAGAGAGGGAAGACAAAAAGGTTCACCCTGGTCCTGTGTCTGCTCAGCAAGGCCAAGTGAGCTGCACCTCAGCCCAGCTCCCATTTTTTGGGGTGCATATTTAGATCTTCTGCCCTGGGCTACAGCTGGAAGCTGTTGCTCCCAGATCTCCCAACACTGAGCCCCACACTGCAGGAAAAATGGCATTTAACAGAATTTAGTTACGTGCCACTTCTTGCCTCTCCCATTTCATGTGATAAACGGCAAAAAACAAAATCTGGGAGAAACGAATAAGTTGCTTTTTTTTTTTTCCCCAGGAAAGCCAATGCAATCCTTCTTTCTGTTCCTGATAACCTTGATAAAAAAATGTGTTCCTGGTTTTGTGTGTGGATGTGACCGTGTACGGGGGCACCAGAGCCAGTGACTGCTAAAGCTGAAGGAAGTTATTTGATATCACTTCATTACTTCAGGCAAGACGAAGGTATTTAGCTGTTTGAATAGATTAAATACAATTTTTTTTTTTTCCAGGAAGAGATTTCCTCCAACTAGCCTTTCCCTGATGGCCTTTCCCAAGCCAGAATTGTTTTCCTCCTTTCCCTCGTCCACTACCAGCCGTTCAGGTGAGCAATAACCACCCCAGCAACCCTGGTTATTTACACCCCCGGCCACCATGAGGATTGCAGCTGGCTGAGGTGCTGGAGGACAACCTTAGAAGCCCCATGTTCCACGAGGTACTCGGAAACTGTCCCTTTTTTTGGCCAGATTAAGCTCCTGTGTCTCACTCACGGAGGTATCCTGCTAAACTGGGGTTTAGTTAGGAAATGAAGCCATGAGTCTGGGATATATATTTTTTAAAATTAATAAATTATTGAGTGCTGCTGGAACCTGTCCATGCAAACGCAGACCTGTCTTTGCTTCCACTCCTCCATTTTTCATCCCTCTCCAGCATTTTGATGCATTTCAGTGGGAAGCAGGTAGGAAAACCCAAACTCAGCTTCCATTTTCGGTGGCTCTTTGTTGCCGTAAGCTCCATCTCGGCTCCTTCTCTCCAGGCTTGTTCCTGATATTTCCACACCTCATTCCCTTTCACGTTTGACATTCTTGCCAGGACCTGCTTTCTGCGTTGCAGACTCAGGATGGGATCCTGATGGTTTCAGGGCTCTGCCAGAGTGACTTGGGATCGGAGATGAGTTTTGGTAAATCAAATAAATGATCCCTGGAAGGTGACCCAGGTGGGACCCGGGTTTCTTCTGGCCATGGCTCACACCTAGTGTCCTGTCCCTCGGTGCCCCCAGCCACCCCGCATCACTCAGCAATGAATGGCCTTAAAAACCAACAGATCCTTTAATTCCATTGCATTTGTTGCTTGATGCAACCGAAGATAAGCACTGCCCGGATTTTCTGTCCCTTCGCTGTGCAAAACCTCATCAGAACTGAGACAGAATCACAGAATAACATTGATTTCCACAGATTTTTCTTTATTCGGTACTACCCTTCCTGTGCCGTACAGACCGGCTTTCTTATTTGCTTACAAAAATTAAAAGCAAGCGGGTGTATCCTATTAAAAAAAAATAAAAATCTCTTTAGCTTTGGGTGTTTAGGGAGAAAACCAACCCTATAGGAAGGCAAAAAATACATCGAGCTGCACGTTGTTCAAGGGGACAGGGGACACTTACAAGGTGAGCTCGGATGCTGTCAGAGTTTTTATCTTTTTAGGTAAAATTGTGATTTAAAAGTGATTTTCCCCCCTCCCGTAGCCCGCCCTAGGGCCGGGGCCGCTCCCGTCGGGTCGGGGCCGGCGGCCCCTCTGCGGTGTCGCCTCCAAATCATAGTGGGACAGAAGAAATCGGGTTTTTTTCCCCTCCTTGTTTCTCCTCCGGGCTCTGGTTTCTCCTGCCCGGCCGCGAGTAGGAGGAATCGCCTCTTTCTTGCACTTTTTTTGCAATCAAATTGATGCCGAAGAAGGTGATGGAGGCTGAGGGATGCGGTGAAATGCAAATGGGCAGCGGCGGGTTGTTCATTTAAAGGAAAAAAAAAACCCAGTGTTTAGCCATCAGAATAAAAACAAACCGGTGCCTGAAAGGCAGTGAAAAGAGCAGGGTTTTTCCTCTGTCTTTTGGTCGCAACAGAAAATCTCACACGGATTCATAATGCGGATATTTCACAGTCTTCCAGTGGACATTAACATTCAGCACACGGTTCTCTGCAGTGAGAACGAAATGGTTTGGAGTGTGAATGAACAAAAACCCATGAGCAAGGCATACTTGGGTTACATTTCACCTCGGAAAATTGAAATATTTCTCATTTGGACGCTTGGTCGTGTTGATCAGAGCAGAAACTCCACCAAAAAAGAGCTTTTCGGTTGCTGTTTAGGGAATATTTCATCCCAGTGGCACTTCCAGAGTGGCGGGGCTGATTGCAAACAATAAACCTGCCTCATGTTTTTATTTTATTTTTTTGTTAATTTTATAGAAAGCGATTAAGGCACCCAGCAGAGTAAGATAACGATTCCTGCGGAAAATTCATTATATTTTGCCTTTGTTCGGAGCGTGGCACTGGGATATGTGGAAAAGGCTTTTCCCTGGCAGTGCATTAGAGCAAGGAGTTTCATTTTAAAATTACGGGATGTGACTCCCCCACGGAGTTTTCCTGTTTTGTTTACAGGTCTAAAACGACACGGGGATGTGCAGCAGTGCACACACCAAGGGATCAAGTTGTCTCAGGTTTGACACTATTAAAATGACAATGAAATCTGAGGAAAGAAAGGGGCGAGAGGCAGAGCTCCCTTTTCTATTGCATTTTATTTTGGGGCTCAGGTTAGGCAACAAATGGAGGGAGGATGTAAAAAAAAATGTACCTTTGATTCAGCTGCAGGAGAAGCAGGGGAAGACAGAGCAGTCTGAGGTCCCTGTTAATGACATCCCGTCAAGGCGCTTGTAAGACCCAAGAATGTTTACAACGTGGGCTCAAGTTCAATGACAAAATCCTTTGAAGGGGAAAAAAAAAAAAAAGCAGGCCAGACACTTTGTGCAGTGGGCATGAACTTGAACAAAAGAAAGGAGTCAAAGGCTGGGGAGAAAGGGGGGGAGGCGTGAAGGAAGGACTCGGAGAGGTGATCCCACTGCGCCTGTTTCTGCTTCCTTGGGGGTCTTTGGTACGTTTGAATTTGATTTAGAGGGAAAATACAGGAGGGGAGAAAGAGGGGAGAAGAGAAGAAGGAAAGAAGAGAAGGAGAAGAGAAGGAGCGAAGGAGAAGAGAAGAGAAGAGAAGAGAAGAGAAGAGAAGAGAAGAGAAGAGAAGAGAAGAGAAGAGAAGAGAAGAGAAGAGAAGAGAAGAGAAGAGAAGAGAAGAGAAGAGAAGAGAAGAGAAGAGAAGAGAAGAGAAGAGAAGAGAAGAGAAGAGAAGAGAAGAGAAGAGAAGAGAAGAGAAGAGAAGAGAAGAGAAGAGAAGAGAAGAGAAGAGAAGAGAAGAGAAGAGAAGAGAAGAGAAGAGAAGAGAAGAGAAGAGAAGAGAAGAGAAGAGAAGAGAAGAGAAGAGAAGAGAAGAGAAGAGAAGAGAAGAGAAGAGAAGAGAAGAGAAGAGAAGAGAAGAGAAGAGAAGAGAAGAGAAGAGAAGAGAAGAGAAGAGAAGAGAAGAGAAGAAGAGAAGAAGAGAAGACGATGTGTGCCCACCTCGGGGCAGAGAAGACGAAGGTGCCTCTCCAGTGACACTGACTGAAATTCCATTTTTCTACTAAAACCACCCCAGAGCCCCTCCAACATCGGGACCTCCCAGGTCTGTTCTGGTCCAAGTTTCAGGCTTCTTTGCTCCATGTTTTTGGGCTGTTCTGCCCCAGGTTTTGGGCTGTTCTGCCCCAGGATTTGGGCCTGTTCTTCCCCAGGTTTTCTGAGTTTCAAGTTCAACGGCAAAGGGGAGGGGGGTTGGAGCTTTCACCTGGCCCGGCGCCCCCCGGCAGCGGCTCCTTCCCGGCGTTTTATGAGGATGTCGGGCCTTTTTCGCCCTTTGCTGAGGCCGCCGTGTAAAGGTTTTACAGCTCTCCCCGAGACTCTCCTCCTCCCCTTCCCATCTGCATTTTCCGCCCTGGATTTGGGGCTGAAGCCGAGGACAGGGACTGGGGGGCGGGAGGGGGGGCACGTCTCCCAGTTTCAGCCTAGTTTCCCACTGATGGGGGGATCCTAGATGGGCTGGAGGTGTCTGGGGATTTCCAGGGGTTCCAGAGCAAGTCTGGGAACATGGGGGAGAAGATCCCTGGATAGGGAAGAAAAACAGATGAGAAAAAGAAACCGCTCGCTAAAAAGATTAACCCTTAACGTGCCATAGAGGGGAGCTCGAGGGGGAGCAACCCTTTCCAAACCGGGTTTATTTGGAAGTTACACTCAGATCCGGGCCAGATTATTTTATTTTATTTTATTTTATTTTATTTTATTTTATTTTATTTTATTTTATTTTATTTTATTTTATTTTATTTTATTTTATTTTACTTTTTGCTTTTCTTTGGAGGACATCCGAGGGGCTTCTTCCTGTGGGATAAAGCTCTGCAGCCTCTACAGAAACCCAGAAATCTGGGCGAGAAGTTTCATTATCGGTAACACAGGGGGAAAGAAAAGCGGATTTTTAGCTTTTCATCCATCTTTCCACTCGGAAAACCCAAACGTTCCTAGTCGCGGGAGGAGCGGTGGGTCCGACCGGTGCCTCCGGGACTCAAGGCCGGGATCGTCACGCCGGGCCAGAAATTAAGAAAAAAAAGAGCCGAATTGGTTCAAACTCGAGTAATTCAGAGCGGAATCCGGTTGGGGAAGAGCGAAGTGTGACCGGTCCCTGCAGGGGGGCCCACCACGGCTGCCAGGGTCCGGAGGAGCGTTATAGGAGAGCACAGGGACCTACAGTCCGCTTTTGAGTCCGCACAGGCGGAGCCGCGCGGTTTCCTACGCTCAAACTGTCCACATCGCCTCTTTTTCTCCTTTTATTTTTGTGTTTTAGGATTTTTTGTTGCCAGGAGCGGCCGTCGAGGAGCCTCCCGCAGCCCCGACGGCTCCCCCCGAGTGTGGGGGGGGGGATTTATGACGTCTGTCCCACCGCCCCCGCTTACGTCACTGGTGGGAACGCTTACCGCGAGCGCCATTGGCTGTTTCTCCTCCCGGAGGTTGTGATGTCACGCGTGACGTCACAGGAGGCGTGACGTCCACGCAGGAGGGGAAAGGCAGCACCCCGGGGTGCCCCCGGCACCTCCTGCAGAGCAGGAGAAAAAGGGGAAAAAACTGGAAAAAAATTCAGGAAACTGCGCCTGTCGGAAAGCTGCCGGGAGCCAGAGCCTCCCAAGCCTGAAACATTTCATAAATGTTATGAAACAAGGACAAATTCACTATTTAAAATTATAATTATTTAGTACACGCGGTGGTTGAATGCTTCGAATTTCTAGAAGAAAGAAAAGGCGAGGGAAAAAATAAGGCAGATTTTTGGTTGCCCTAACGGTGTTTTGCAGTTTATTCGCCCTCTGAGAGTCGTTTTTGGGGGGGTTTAGAGGCAGGTTTAAACGTTGCTGCGGGCACCTCGCGAACCGCCCCGCCGCTGCCCCGAAACACCGAGATATTCAACCAAAAAACCACAATGGTATGCGTGGAATAAGCTGCAAATAGCCCGAAAAGAACAGAGAAAAGCGCGTGTTTGAGTAGATTTCCTTTCCCGCTGTTTATTCTGTTGAAAAGGATGACGGCGTTTCTCGATATTAGCCAAGATCATTCACTGTTACACGGGGATTATCTCAGCACATGCTACGAAACGGATCGCTCTAATTCGGTATTAACAGAAGGAAAAATGTGTGTACAAATACACGTCTATCAGCACAAAGAAAAGCGCATATGGAATGATACGAATCGCATTTACCTGTATCAAAAAATAGGCAAGAACATACATATAATTATGTCTATATGTACGTATACAAACACGTGTATATACATTTTTATCTGAGTATACATATTTATATCCACACATCCAGGACTATATTGCGTGTATACGTGCATAGGTTTGGGTAGCTGGGGAATATATAAACACACCAACACAAATATATGAGAAAAAGGAAAAGAAAGCGTCTTGCTAAATACCTGCCTGTGCATACATGGATGTATATTTTTAATATATAACCGCGCAAAAAAAAAAAAAATAAAAATTAAAAAAATAGGACGTGCCTTCATAAATGTGTGCCTACGGGTACATATGTCACACGCATATACTGTACATTCCCGCAACCCCCCCCAATAATTCACGTGTGTTTCGATACAACACACACGGATTATATTTTTTTCTCCCTTTTTTTAAATTTTATTTTTTTAAATAATTCCGCCTGAATTAAGGAGATTTTTTTTTTTCTTGCGAAAAATACGGTTTTTCGTTTTTAAAGACCAAATTCCCTGTGACCCCCCCACCCGTCCCCCGGACAGCCCCGCTCCCGCCGCACGCAGACGAGCCGGGAGTTGCGTATTTGGCTTAATTAATGCAATTTAGTTTTACTTTTTCTTTTTTAAGTGCTCGGAGGGTGCGGCTCAAACCGAAGCGGTGGGAATCGGAGGGAGCACGAGGTGGCAGCGACGTTGTAAGGCGAGAGCGGACTGTACAGGGTCCTCTGGGTGCAAAGCGGGCAGGGAGGGGGCATCTTCCCCCCTCGCCCTCCTCTGGGGAGGGGTCTCACCCCTCCGGGAGCAGCGGGGAGCGGTGCCCAGCTCTGCCCCGGCCGCGGGGACGGCTCAGCCGGTCCCGGCAGCCGCTCGCTCCCGCCCCTGACGGTGCCAGAGACACCCCTCTCCTGGGAGGGGGACACACACACACACAGACGGGGACCCCTTCGGGGCTTGCGGTGGCCGTGTCCTCACGGGGTGCTGCTGCTGCTGCTGGTGGTGGTTTTGATTTTGGCGACGACTTTTTTCTCTTTCACCCGCCGGTTCTGGAACCAGATGGTGATCTGCCGCTCCGTGAGGTTGGTGGCGGCCGAGATCTTCCTCCTCTTGTCGCGGGTGATGAACTTGCTGCTGGCGTACTCCTTCTCCAGCTCCTTCAGCTGCCCCTTGCTGTACGGGACCCTCTTCTTGCGGCCCCGGCGGAAGGAGCAGCCGTCGGGGGGGCAACTGCCCGGCGGAGTCTGGGCGTGGGGAGAGACGGGGCTGAGCGGGGCCGGGGAGGTCCCCACGCACCCCGGCACCCCCCCTGCACCCACCTCCCGTCACCTTTCCCTGCAAGCAGCACCCTCTTTCCCTGCCACCCTATTTCTTCCCTCCAGCCTCCCTGATATTTAAATATATTTAAGCGATATATTAACCCAATTGATATTAAATATTGTTTTTCTTCCCCGAATTTATTATTATTTTAAGGGGGAGAAATCCAGGTATTTGCAAAATACCGACGTGGGTGAGACCCGCGCTAATTCCCGCGTGCTCGCTGCGCGGTTGCAGCGCGGGATGTTGAGGGGTCAGGGGCAAGTTCAATCCCTCCGGCGCGGAGTGGGAAGGATCCCCCCGGTCCAGGGTCCTGCACAGTGGGGACCAGGCGCACCCACACTCCCTTTAAAGCAGCTCCGATTCCCGGTGCTGCTGGAGGGCTGCTGCTGGCCGGGATCGTGTCTGAACCCGGATTATAGCACCAACTGAACCCGGATAGTATCAAAATCCACCTCCCTGCTCCGAGGGCGATGAGTTGCGGAGGGACGCGTTAATCAAAATAATTATTTGAAGAAACCTACCTACTGGGTAATTTGGGCTACCTCGGGAGCAAATATTCCTGGATGGCAAGAGCAGCTCCCGAACAGGCTATTTTAAACCTCAGTTTCAATCCCACTCCCCCACCATGGACACGCACCCCCTCTTCCCCTGTCCCGGCCCCAGCACAAGGTCTTTACCTGCAAAGGCGGATTTCAGGAGGTACCCGGCCTGCCCCTGCTCTTTGGGGCAGCACATCTGGCTGCTCCAGCCGCCGCTCAGAGCCCACGGCTGATGGTAACCGTCCACGGGCAGCAGAGTCTCATGTCGGGCCTCCCCCGGGCCGCCCAACCCCGGTACCACCGACACGTCCAGGTAACCGGCCACGGGCTGGTAAGGGGCCCCGTAGCTGGGGTAGAAGGCGAACTCGGCGGGGCGGCTCTGGAAATCCTCGCTGCCCGCGGGGGGGTCCAGATATTTCTCGGCGGGGAAGGGGCCCTGGGCCGGGCCGGTTTTCAGGGCGCTGCGGGAGACGCGGCAGGAGTAGTAGCCGCTGCCGAAGTATCCGTAGGGCAGCGGGGCGGAGGCGGCGGGACCTGGCGGGGCGGCCGGGGGAGGCGGAGGGGCGGCGGGGCACGGCTTGGGCGGCTCGGCGGGCCCCTCTGCCGGGTAACCCCCGGGGTTCATCCCGGGGGGAGGCGAAGGCCCGCCGAGGGCAGGGGGGGGAGGAGGAGGCAGCAGCCCCCTGCCCTGGCCGCCTGCGAAGCCGCCGGCTGCCAGGAGCCCCTCGAGGCCCGGGGGGCCACGGGGCTCCGGGGGCTGCATGGGGGGCGGCGCGGGGGCCGGGGCATGGGGAGAGCCTGCTCGGCAGCACCCGGGCACTGCCGGAGGGGGGTCCCCGGATCTTTTTAAAAGGCTGAGAGCTGCCGAGAGCTGCCTTTCCCCGCCGGGCTGCCCTGACGCAACGGCCGGGGGCTGCCTCATTGGCTGCTGCTCGAGGGGAAAAGGACGGAGAAGGAGGGAAAAAAAAAAAAAAAAAAAAAAAAAGCACAACACCTCCGGCTCCAATAAACCCCGGCTGCAGAAATTGCGAAAATACTTTTATTGTAATGGGAGGAGGAGGGGGGACAGCCACCCGCCCCCCCCTCCCCCCGCACGTGACAGGCGGGTACAGGGGAAGCGCCTCTTGAGCTGCATCTTGCCAAAAAAATTAGGGGCAGAGATGGGGGGAGGAATGGGTAGGGGGGAGAGGGGAGGGAGGGGAAGGGGAGGGAGGATCATGAGCGGCACGGAGGAGCAGTCCCCGGTGGAAAAATCCGGGTTCAGATTAAAACCACCTTTTATTCTTCCCCCCTCCTTTTTTTTTTTCCTTCTTCTTTATTTTCCTGGGTGGCCTCTTCTTCCTACGCGGGTCCGGGGGCTTCTGCCCAGCCCGAAGAGACCCAGGGACCCCTCTCAGCCCAGCGAGGTGCTGGGGCACCGTGGGGCAGCGATGAACCCCCGGGGACCCCCGGCCTCGCTCCCTGCCTCTGCTCGGGGCTTTTATCCCACACACATCGTCGCACATCCCCACTTTCAGCTTCAAAAGGCTGAAATCTGTATCCTTGGGGAGAGGGAAGTGGCATGGCCTCACAAAGCAAGGAAAGAGGGAAAAGAGGGTCCCCAGGACCCAGAAAAAAAACAACTACAAAGGGAGGAGGGGAAGCAATCTGCTTGTGGACAGCAATTGCCACGCAGGGCGCTGGTGCGGACCTGGGCTGGGTCTGCAGGTCAGCCTGGACCCCAGCTGAGAGGCATCCCAAAGGGAAAGAGTTTGGAAAAGAAGAATGGGAAAATAATACAGAGTCCCTTTGGGGTCCGGGAGCAGTAGGCAGGTGGAGAGACCGGTGGAAGGGGAAAAGACAGACTGACGTGGCAAGGAGGGATTAAATCAGCTTGGAAAACTTTGGGGTAAATACACTGAGGCCTGTGCCTATGTGCGTGCTAATTAATCATTCAGGTACGCATGTTTTCAGTTGTTTGTACTCACGGTACAAACACACAGCCGCGTTTCTAGCTCCTTTTTCTCTCTGGTTTTCCCCCAAAGGCCTTGCCTGGGGGAAAGCTTTGCCAGAATTTCTCCAAAGACATCTGAAGCTCATGCCTTGTTTCCTCGAGATTTTTCTGCCTTCTGACTATCAAATCGCAATCAAGATTCTCCTCCTGCTACGTCTTCGGGCCACCAAAGCAACGACCCATCCGCCCAGAGGAGCCGCGATAGGGTTTGACACGTAGGGACAGAAATCCCGACAGAAAATAGGGGTTAGGGTGATGATTGCGAAGCTCGCCCAGGCGGGCAAAAGCCCCGTTTAGCTGTAGGGGGCAGCTCCCCCTCCCCACCCCCCCAAACACGGCTCCTTCCAGCTCCCAGCATCTGCAGGGGCTTTGCCCTGAGCTGTCTCGGCGAGATCCGCTCCCGCATCCCATCCTCTTTCCCAGGGATATAAATAAACTTCATAGCGAAGCTGCATCTCCACTCCTCGGTCCTTCTCGTCCTTTAAAAATCCCGGAGTTTCACAGATGATGATTTTATTTTTTTTTCTGGAGGAAAAAAAAAATTAAAAATCCCAATTTTTTTTTAGCCTTCACCTTTCCCTTTTCAAAGCTTCTTTCTCCCCTTTCCGTAGTTTAACGACTGCACTCCTTCTTTGATGCCCTTTTTATTCTTCTCCGCTCCTGCCCTCTCCCCATTTGCTTTGAACCAGCCCCAGAACCGGGCTTCGACGGGCGGGCGAGTGTTTGCCGAGGGGGCCGCAGCTCCCCCGCGTCTCGCCCCGCTTCCTTCACGGGAAGGTCGGGCTCAATCCGGAGGTCAAGGCCAAGTTGAAAGTTAAGAGCCTGTTGACTTCGGGGCTTCTCTGTGGCGGCGGCCGTCGGGGCTGCTCCGGTCCCACCGCCTCCCACCCCCCTGCCCCGACCACCCCCCCTCCTCCTTCCCCGGCCGCGGAGAGAGCTCGACCCCCGCGGTGGCTTCGCAGGGAGAAGGTCCCGAGATGTCCCGGGTTGAGGCTGGAGCGGGATTCCCGGACAGAGCGAGTTGCTGCGGATTTTCCCGGTAGTTTGTGTCAATTTATTTTCATTTTATTTGTTTATTTCTAACTCCAAGCCGGGGAGTGGGGAAACAAACCAAACCAAACCAAGAGTGGGATCCACTGGAAGAAGCGCGCGAAGCGCACCCAAAAAAAGAGGGTACAGAACAGCCGATCTATGGAAATAGGATTTATGGAAATAGGATTTGATTCCCTCTCCCAAAGGCTTCCCGGGCAGGCCGGGAAGGGGGGGCGGCAGCTGCCGGCACGACCCCCGCAGCCCCCCGCGGATGCTGCCCAGGCAGGAGCAGCCTCGGGCAGGAATTCGCCTTTTTCACCCAAAAAACCTCTTGTACTTCGGCTTATTTTTTTTTAGAGGCGTTACCGCTTTCTGAAATCGCAGCTCACCTCGTGCTTCCCTTCAGGTCATCTCCCTTCTGACAAGGTCGGAAATTTTCGAGCAGGATTTGCCGTGGAAATAGCTTAAAATGCGGCTTCCAAACGGACCTTGAGATTTCCGATCTATGTCAATTTCACGAGGAAAATTCAGTGTAATGTTTAAGGTCACAATAAAGCCAGAGGAACAGGGCTATTTTCAAGGAAAAAAATATTATTTATTTCACCAGTTTATCCTCTCGATGATCTGGCTTAAAATTATCAAATGGTCTTACTAGTTTGCAACTAGCATTTTGTTATTTTCTCGATAGGAACCATTAAATATTTATGCCATCTGGAATCCCAAAAAGCGTTAGAATAAGTTTTAAACAATCCGTGATTATTTTTTTTTTTATTTTTTTTTTTAGCAATTGCATTTGAGGCCGTCTTTACAAAAGGCAAGGGGAAAAAAAAAAACCAAAACCAACCCAAACCTCAAATCAGTTTGAAGGGGGTGGGGGGATGAAATTGGAACTACTTAAAGACTTAACGTTTGGAAATAATCAATTGTTGGAAAATTGAATTCTGGGTCTGGAAGGGAGCCCAGCTCTTTGGTTTCTGATTTTGGCAATATTTCTGGGAAGAAAAAAAAAATCAAATAAAGCCAAACATTTTGATCTTTTATTTCTTTTTTTCTCCCTTTCCCCCCCCCTTTCCTCCAGCGGCCCCTCCTTTCCCACCCCACAGGCATCCCCGGAAGCCCGGGATGTAGGTGCGAATATTTCTCTCCCTGATGCCTGGAGGGCCAGAATCTGTACTTTATAGCGCATTTCTGGTGGATCCTTTGAACAAATCAGCTGGCATGGGAACAGAGAGCCTGGCCTGACTCCTCTTTGCTCTTTTAATCCCTGCTCCGCTCTGAAGCCCCGGCGCCACAATCACTGCACCACACTTCTGGCACCCTCTCCCCGTTCTTTTTGTTGTGTGTGTGTGTGAAATGTGGGTGATTTCAAACTCGGGGGGTTTTGTTTAACCCGGTTCTGGCCATCCCCGCACGTCCCAGGTTTTCTCTCCCCTCCCTGGGCTTGACTGGAGGCTCTTTCCTTGCCGTTCAGCTTCCGTTTGGAGACGCCTGGATGGTGTGCGGATGGTGTGTTCCTCCCGAGCTGTTCAACCTGAAACCTCCACTTCGGGTCCCTCCTTCCTCTCCACCAAAAGGGAAAATGAGACACTCTGGTGGCTCCCTGAAGGCCACAGCTGTCAGTGCCCCCCACTCCCAGCCCCAAACCCACCCACTCACTCTGAAAAATGCCCTTCCAGGAGTTCCATTCCCACCCCCTGCATCTTCCCCTCCAGCCCCAAAATCTTCACCCGGAGAGGATGAAACCTCAAAGGGGACCAACTCTGACCCCACTCCTGCCTCTGGGGTGGCGGGGGGGAGAAGTGTGGTGGGAGCTGGTGATGGCTTTGCCCAGCGAGCAGAAGCCCTGGGAGGGAGAGGAGGCAATGTGGCCAAATAGTCCTGCCCGGGAGCAGAGAAACAAAATAAAAATGTATTATCCAAAACGTCCATATTTTATCTCTCTGTCTGCTGCAGATTTGCAGATCCTTGACCTGGGAACAGCCACATAAATGCAGAGGGGTGTCCCTGCTCTGCGTGCAACCCAGCTCTTCAAACTGCCTTTCTTTTAACACAGCAAATGTTCCTCTCTGCACACCCCCTCCACACACCCCTAGACCTGCATCCCATATATCCCCCCCAACCCTTCTCCCTGAGCACACTTCCCTGTCGGCACCGAGCCTGGCAGCACATCAGGGACTCACTCTGTGTTCCCCAAGTTCCTGCTCAGCTAAAGCCATTTATTTCAGCTGTTGTGGGAGTAAAAGGGGAGTAGTTTTGTGCTTGGCTTTTAAACCCTGCTTCTGATGTTTAATTCCTAAGGAGCCGTTGGGATGCTTTGCACTTCCCTGCTGCTCTCTCCATGGCTGGTGGGAGCCTGCAGATGGGTGGGGGTCTTGTGGGCAGCCTGTGAGGGGCCATGGCTTGAGCTTGTACATGTCTGGAGGTGAGCCACGTTTTTGGTGGGATCAGGAGGATTTTGAGGCCTGTTCTCCAAAATGTGCTCTGCAGGAGATAAATCTGGTGGTGTCCAGCCAGGGCAGGAGCAGTTCTCCTGCATCAGATTGGTCACTGCTGGGTACCCGGGGCATGGGGCAGCCTGGAGGTGGGAACCAGAAGAATCCCATTCCCTTGTGTGATAAGCCTATGGATAAATCTATAAGCAGGATGGTGCCTCTGCTCCAGCACAGCTCCACTGCACTCTCTGGGCTATTTCTCTTTTCTGGTCTCCCTGGTAGATCACAGGTTTCTTCCTAGGGCAGAAATCCAGACATGAGACCTTTGTCTTTTGGACAGAGCAACCAATATGTTGATTTCCACCAAGGGGCAGGCCCTGATTCACACCCTGAGCTCAGGGAAATCTCACTGAGCTCACCAGGATGGATCATAAATCAAGGCAAGATGAGTGATGGCTGCTCCAGCCCTGGGCTGGCCACGGGGGTGCTCAGGCCAGCAGGATGGTGACTGAGGTCTCCAGGCCTGTGGTGACCACTGAAATGGGAATTGGGCCTCCTGCTATTCATGGATAAACCTCCCCAGGCCTTTGGGTCTAAAGTCTTCAGAGCACTGGGAATGTAGGATCATAGAACTGTTTTGGTTGGAAAAGACCTTTAAAGTCATCAAGTTCAACCATTATGAACTTCCTCAGGGTGATCACACTGTGAAAAAGTCCCATGAAGGTGTCCAGGGTGCAGCATTGCTGCTTTTCCAGCTGAATCTTGTGCTTTTCTCCACGTGTACTGCAGGGAGGGATGTGTGTATGTCCAAAAAACGGTCCAAGCATTTAATTTGGGCTTCTTCTGCCTTCCTGAGCCTGGTAGTGGATAAAAAATGTCTAAAGCGAGTTACTGACAGGCCCAAGGCTGAGCTCAGCATTGCCCAGGCAGAGCAGAGACCACAGGGAGTGTGTTGGGAGACTTTGTGATTAACATAAGGCCAAGAAATCACTGCAGCCTCTGGGAGTTGGTCCATGCATTGCCCTGCCCATTGCCACTGTCACTGCCACTGCCTGGCCAGCACTGCGGGGGTCTCTCCTGCCTCCCTTGCCCACTGCACTGAGCCATAGGGTGATTCCCAGGGAGGAGAGATGGATGCAGCATGGAGAAGCACTGAGCATCCCACCTGGACCAGCCTAGAGCTCCAGCACATTCTGGACTGCAGCATCATGGGGGACAGGGAGTGATATCCCTCTCCTGCTGGGTTTTAATGCATTTTTACACAATTTTACTTGTTCGGAAGCTCGAGGATAGAGAGCAGGGTCTCCTCCCTGTCCCCCTTCAGCCCTTGAATCAGTTTGAGATCCCAGGGATAGGGAAGGGCTGAGAGCACAACCCGATACGTGCATTGCTGG
This sequence comes from Hemiprocne comata, assembly GCA_020745705.1. Classification (NCBI taxonomy): domain Eukaryota; kingdom Metazoa; phylum Chordata; class Aves; order Apodiformes; family Apodidae; genus Hemiprocne; species Hemiprocne comata. The sequence goes on along the minus strand of CM036609.1, from coordinate 4,654,037 downwards.
AAACACTCCGAGGCCAAACTGGGTCCCCAGAGCTCCTCTTCCCTGACGCTGCCCTGGTTTCCTTCACCTTCCCCACTCACCCCTCCCGGGAAGGAGGAAAGCCCCGAGGTAAATCAGAAGGGGTGGGCAGCGAAGCCCCCCCCGAGCATCGCCGCTGGTGGCTGCGCTTCCCCACCCTTCCCTTCCTATCGTTCTCCGTAACTTGTACCTCGCTCCTCTCCGCAGGGCCCATGGGGGGCGGAGGAGGGAGGGGGGCGCCGAGAGGCGGGCAAGGAGCCCGGTGGGTACCCCCGGCTCTGCCCCCCCGGGGTGGCCCCGAGCGTCGGGCCCGCCCAGGCTCCGGGTCCCCGCCGGGCGTGGGCAGGTACCCAGGGAAGGACGGGGGTGAAAGCGGGGACGGGGGTTCCAAAGGTCGCCTTTTCCCCCCCCCTGCCCCCTTCCTTATTGCAGGGGCGGCGGCCGGGGCCGCCCGGTGCGGAGGGGCAGAGGAGGGTGCGGAGGAAGGCGGGGGGGAGGGACGGAGGCGGCCGGGGGGAGACCCTCATCTACCTCCCGCCTCCCTCCCCGGGCTGCAGCCGGGGCTTGGGGGGCTCCGGGGGCTCAGGGGGCTCCGGGGGTTCGGGGACCCAAACAGCTTTTTAGCCTCAAATGGAAGCCGACATCCAAATCCAGGTATTTCCTGGATTCACAGCTTCCCCGCGACACATTCCCGGCTGTGAGGACTAACCAGCTGATGCCGAATTGATTTGGTTTGGGGAATAAATGCGCTGCTGTGAATCAATTAAACACCAAACGTAACTTGCCAGAATGGTGCGAAAAAAACCCCAAACAGCGCCAAGTATTAGTGGATGGGTGAGTGAATCGTTTGTTTACAACAAGTGCCTGACTACATTAAATCCCACGCGTGAACACAATGGCGGGATTGTTGGTTTACAGGAAGGACAAGGTCGGTGCTTCGTATTCTGCTCTGCAGAAACATAATTCCATCCTTTTCCAAAGGGCAAAACACAGGGAGACTCCCTTTACCCGAGTCTGGCGTTTGCAATCTCTTTTCCTCCCCATTTTTTCCACCCTTGGAGGCAGGGATTTGGGGTCCTCTCCCCAGCCCCGCCGGTTTTGGGGGTGAGAGGGGACTTTTGAGATATTTCAGGCCGTTTGAACGCAGAGACGGTTCAAACCCCGCACGTTTCAGCACACGCCGGGAGGGGCTGGACCAGGAGCTCGGGTCGGGGCGGCAGAGGAAGAAATTTCTGCCCACTCGGAAACAACTGAAAAAAACAACAACAAAATACATCTGAAAAGTTTAGCGCAGTAGCAGTTAAAGTGTCTGTCCCTGCCTACGCTTCTGATAAATAAATCCAGGCACTGAAGAGAGTCGGTGGAGGCTCCGGAATTCCCGTCTCCATCCCCTCCGAGTAGGAGAAGGGTTTAATATTCACTCTTCTTAAAGTCCTGCTGATAAATAAGGACCGTGACTTAGCAGCCAGGACGTAGCATGGCTCAGACCTCCTGCCACCATGAGCATCAATGTCCTCAGCCTTTTTCACTCGTTTTCCTTAAAAAACCTAGGAAATTCCTTGTATTTTCCCTCCGCCGTTGCGGTGCAGAAACACCTCGGGCGAGTTGTGCTGCAAACCAGGCGGAAGGATTTCCACGGCCAGATTTCCATTGATCTTTAATTTTTTTTTTTTTTTTTTTTTTTTTTTTTTTTTTTTTTTTTTTTTTTTTTTTTTTTTTTTACCGAGTACCTTTTTTAACCCGAAATCGGATCGACTCAGTCCGGCCCAGAGACCCCCCCGAGCCCGTTTCCTTCCCGGTTCCTCTCCCTGCACTTGTCGGTTTTCCCGGTGCTCGGGACACGGAGCAAAGCACGGAGCTTCCCACAAGGGGAAAACTGCTGCTTTCCACCCCAGTCCATGCAGATGTAATAATTAAGATAGTCTTAATTAATTAATTAATTCCCTGAGAGCGCATTTATGCATATATTATATTATTAAGCATACAAATAAATATGAACATCAATCCTTAAGATTGTTACCATTGATCCAGTAATAACAGTGTTGAGAAAATTGATAATATTAATGCATTATTATTAGAATCATTAACAAAATATCGTCCCGGTGATATTTTTATTTGATACCTGCACGGAAAGACCCAGTCCGGGCAGGGCAGCACCCCGGGCTCGGAGACAACCGTGTGACCAATGTGACAAATAAACATTTTATTCGTGGCACTTCCCGCAGCCGATAGGAAAAGTTCCTTGCTAATCCTTCCCTTAGTTTATTAGTGCCTGCAACACCGACCCCCCCCAAAAAAAAAAACCCAACCCAAACCCAACAAACGCCCTCCCCCAAAGTCCTACAACAAATCCTGAGATATCACTGGAAAGCGGGTAAATAATTAGAAATTTGGTTAAGATTTTTTCTTAAACTTTTTTTTTTTTCCCCTCGTAGTCCCCGTGTTTCCCGAATTATCCTATTCCCGAAGGAAGAGGGGTTTTCCCTTCCTCCCTCTCTATAATATTCCAGCGTTACCTGTTGTTATTTTTTTTTAGCTGTCCTGGGAAACTGGCTGATTTTTCCTCTCCCGTTTTGATGCCACTGACTTTGTAGCTCCCCCGGGCTCCTGGTACCCCTCGCTGGGTTTTGCGGGGTCCACTCGCCCCCCCAAACCCTTCCCAGGGAGGGAAAATGTGCTCGGAGAGGGGGGATCTGCCGGTGCCCGCTAATAACCGGCTCCTCTCCTCCCTCCTGGGCTGACAAAGGCACCGAGTTCCCAGCCGCGACGGTTTTACCTTAATTATCGGGATTATTGAAAATAAACCAAACCTGAAGATGCCCCCAAGATGCTCCCAAAGGTGCCAAAATAGCCATTAAATGAAGCAGAGGTATATTCGGGAACGCCTCGGCTGGGATCACCTCCGCTGCTACACTGGGTTTTATTTCGGTTTCATTTTCTTCCCTTTTTCTTCTTCCCGACAAATTTATCCTGTGGGATCCGGGGGTCTTTGTGATCCCGGACGTGACCCCCGGGGTCTGGTTGGAAGAACTGGAAACTTTCCCTGTTGAATCATTCCTGTCCTCGTGGAACATTGATGGAAATGGAATAAAGCATCTTTCAGCAACCTCTCTGCACCTGGTTTATACCTTCTCACATCTGAATTTCCAGGCGATCCCCACAGCTTCTTTTCCCCCAGCAAGGAGAAGAAATTTTCAATTTTCTTTCTTAATTATCAAACAGTCAGGGTGTAAAAGATAAAACAGATGACAGCACACTCATAAATAAAAAATAAACCCCATGTGCGTGGTGCTAGGAATGCCATGTGCAAACTAGACATTTTCTACCATTTATTTCTCTCTGCTCGAAGTTTTTTGCCCTTGTTCCCACCGACTGGTACAATTCTCTTTCCCAGGGCCAGTTCTCTGTGTCTCTGTGTCTCTGTGCCAGGTGTTTATGCTCTGTTTGGAGCTGCCTGCAGATCTTGATTTCCACTCAAAAATTCCCCATTTTTCAGAATTCTGATGTATTTTTTGTTTTTCCTTTTAGCCTGCACAGTGTTCTTAAAACTCTTTAAACCCCACATCAACCTTTCCAGAGGAGCTGTGGGTTTGATATGCTCCAAGTACAGAGCCATCCCTGCAGAGGTATCTCCCAGCTTCCCTGGAGAACCTCTCCTCAGCATTTTGGTGATCTCACACTATGTTCTTCCTCCTCATTTAGCCCAATCCTTGCTGCTGATCGATGCAGTTGGGGAATAATGTGCATTTCCAAAGCAAAAAAAAAGCTTCTCAATGCCAAAGTTATTCACTGCCACCCTAGAAAGTCATTCAAAAAGCATTTTCAGTCCTTCCCTTTGACAAACGTCCTTTCAACATCATCCAGGCCAGGATTTTTACAGCAAAAGATGCAAACCAGGTGTGTGCACTTGCACTCCCACGCAGCAGGAGACTGTGTCATCCTCTTCCCATTGCCAAAATAATGGAGACTTTCGAATACCTGTGCCCACATCATGTCCCGTTCACCAGAAGAAGAGGCAGATCTGGGCTCCCCCTCCTTGTGCAGCATGAACACCACATCAGAGCACTTCCAAAGCACCCGTCTGACAGATGGTTCCCAATTCCTGCTGCCTTTCCACTGTCATTATGTACAACTTCTCCTGCTGACTCGTCACGTACCACAAGACATCAGGCAGTGCTGTATCATTTTTATGAATGCCAGCACCAATAAATGCAGCTTGCTGGTCCTGGGTGGTTGTGAGCAATGTTACCACCCGTGTCACTTCATGTAATCAAGTATTTCTGAGCCCAGGCCCTGGCTGTTAAAAGCAGGGTGTGTGACATTGCCATCAGTGGCTTCCTATTTTCCTTTCATTACTGAACACGTGTCAGAAACACTATCAGTTGTTGCTTAAGAAAAGAGATTAACGAGTAAATATTGTTTCCTCATGGCTGGTGTACTGTAATCTTCTCTTCCCTTGAGCTCCCTCTTTTTCAGTGCTTGTAGAGAAGATTTTTCCCTCAGTCCAGAGCAGTTGGTATCCTCCCTAAAGGTGCTGGTGTCCTTTCTAAAGGTGCTGGTATCCTCCCTAAAGGTGCTGGTATCCTCCCTAAAGGTGCTGGTATCCTCCCTAAAGGTGCTGGTGTCCTCCCTAAAGGTGCTGGTGTCCTTCCTAAAGGTGTTGGTGTCCTTCCTAAAGGTGCTGGTGTACTCCCTAAAGGTGCTGGTGTCCTTCCTAAAGGCAGAGGGGTTTTATCTTGGGTATTCTAAAAAATCTTTATGGGCTCCCCCTGACCTCTACACTTCCTGGGTAAAATAACCCAGGGATTTCAGACCTGGTGCCTTGGTATGATCCAGGGATTTCAGACACGATGCCTCTTCTGGCTGTGCTGTAGGGCAGGAAAACTAGAGCAGTTTCAGCAGAAAGGAGTCAGAGCACTCCACAAGCTACATCCCTCCCTGTCTCTGCCAGAATATAAATCTTCAGATATATGTTGTAATGAAAGAAGCTGTCCCATATGCACTGGAACTAATTAAATCCCAATCACATGTTCCCAACAGAGGGGATGTGCCTTGGGAGCAGCACAGCTCCTCCCTGCACACAAGCAGAGACTTGCACCTTCCTACACAGGCTGGCAGCTGGAATCACAGGCCCCTGAAAGATGCTGAGCAAATGTTTTGGCTCCTGACCTGTTGTTAAGCCTCTGTTCTTTTGTTTTCCCCTCTTTTGTTACTTGTACTAGAGCTGGGGTGGGGATGTCTTCTCCTGCTATGCTCCCATTCCCATTTGTTAGGTGGGTATATCCTGAAAGCCCTGCCCTGATCCTGCAGCAAGTTATTCCCAGTGCTTGTGCTGGGCTGGAACAGCTCATGGTTGTGCTGGGACTGTATTCAAACTGAATCAACTCCTGGTCATCTGCAGGATAGAGGAGGAGCAGCAGGTTAACTTCAGCAGGCCAGTTGGCTAACAAAGGGCTCTCTGAGTGCAACCCAAAAGGAACAAAACACCCCCAATGCACCATTTCTTTTGGAGAAGCTGGAAAGATGGAAGGTGAGGCTTGTTTTCCTCTTGAAATGAAGCCATCAGAGGACGAATATGATCTGCACCAGCTGAAAAGCAATATGAATGGAAACTGATGCAATTTTCACATGCAGATAAACCCTTTAATCTCATTTTGCATAATTGTATTGTTGCAAAGGGATTATGCACTATTGAAACTCCAGCTATCCTCCAGCCTGGATAATTTCTCAGAGCCTTTAGCTGACAGTATTGCTGTATATAATAATTATAGCTCATGATCACCTTACTTTGCCCAGCTGTTATTGATATAACTCATCAGCCAGACGTTGTTTGAGCAACAAACTACTAATAAATGCCACCCAAACCTGCGTGCATACAAAATATGATGGAGTGAAAAATAATAAACCTGCTCCAGTGAACGATCAGAACAAAGCAATCGTCACATACAGTGAGATCTGAAAGCCTTCAAGGCAGAGAGATTTACTGGAATTGCTTCCAAAAGACACAATTCAAAGTGGGCAGAACAAAGGAGGTTGGGTTGATCTCAGCAAGGAGCCAATTTATCCCAGAGAAATCCAGGAGATGGTGGTTGATACTGGTACCCAGTGGTCTATTTTAGCTATATTAGCTGGTTGCCCCTCCTCAGCTCCCAAGCTCAGAGGAGGGGTGAGATTCTCTCGGTGCTTCATAATATTTGAAGCTGCCAGGCTATCCTTGGGACCTTCCCCACAGAAATCCCCTTTTTCTCCTAGTTTTCCTGCAGCTCCTCTTTTCTAGCTCCCGTTTCACAGGATTTTAAATGAAAACCTGGCATCAGTGTCCTTCTGCCAACTCGGCTGTTCAGTGGGAAGAGCTGGGAAGTCAGCACCACCCTGATGAGCAGCAGGGAGGTGGCACGTGTGCAAGTGCAGATGATGTGAAACATCCCTTCCTAAGCCAAATGAAGTGGAGACAACTGAACCTGTGCTTGCCCTTAGCTGAAGGGCACTGTCAAAACTTCATTTTCTTTTTGATTAACTCTCAGATGAAGTAATTTAAAGGGAAGGGAAGTGATTCTGCTGAGTGACACTAATTTCAGTCTGATTCATTTTACAGTGTTGTAAAAACAATTATGTGCCTGGCACCCTCCAGAACATTGAACACTGTTCAATAACCATCAGATCTACTGAGATGAAACTGATACAGCTTGTTAGAGCATAAACTTATTGAAAATGTGCTTTGCAGCCAGACCAAGAGGACAGTGGCTTATTTTTGTGTGTGTGTGTGTGTAATATGAGCTTGGCTGGTTTTCCTCAACTTAAATAAAAAGGGGCAGTTTCTCTAGTCTCTTGTGATCAGATTTTTAAAGGATTCTGACTCGTTTTGGTCACTTAATTGGAGTAATTGATTTTTTTCAGAAGTATTAACAATCTGTGGTATTATGTGCTAGGGGCTTTCAAAGGACTAACAGGTTGGGACAGATTTTTAAGTATTTGGTAGTTATTGTAGAAGCCAGAAATGGCCAGATTCCATTTCAGCTGTTAAATTAAAAGTGCATTCCCAGTGCAGCTGATCCCAAGGATATCCCACCCTGTCCTAACTCACTGGTCAGGGCTGCACACAGAACAACTGAAGCACTTTCCAAAGTCCAGTTCCTCTGAAACTCACTGCTTTGATCTCCTGTTTCCTGACTGTATTTACACATCTGTCCATTCTAATACCTAAACTGATATAATTGTTAAACCAAGAAAAGGAAAGATTTAGTTCTGTATCCTTTTTCTTTCTCCAAAGTGACACAAGACAATGAAGAAACTTCCTTTTACAGTCACAGAATCTTGTTTTATTGAGATTCTGCTACTGAAATAGATGACTTTGAAGATGAATATTTCAGTGAAATTCACTTTTCCAGAATTAAAGGAAGAGTCTGATGCCCTGAAAGCATCAAACAGCACCATGAAGGTTCACTAGCTACTCTGAGATGGTCAGTTCAAGGCTGTAGAAATGACTGTTATGGGATCTCACAGTTTGTTTCAGAGTCAGTAAGAGCTAAAGCCCCTGAGGTTTATCTTTGGTGTGGGATCCAAGCCTGTGCCACTAACAGCTGGAGCAGGAACCCAGACCAGGCTGAAGCCATCAAAATTCTCCACTCCACATTGGAGAGAGTGAGACTTGGTTCTGCTCCTCACTCTGTGGGCCACAGAGGAAGCTCCAGAGAGGTCCAGTGGCACAGATGATCACCTCTGCCAACTAGCAGCAAGCTCTGTGCCTCAGTTTCCCTATCCACAATGTTGCCATGACCATGTTTCCCAACAATGCTTTGTCCAACCAGTGTTTCTAACCTGCCACGCTTCATTTCTTCCTCTACATTTGGTTGCAGAACTGAAAGATGAACTACAAAAGAAAGAGGCACTACTTGCTTTGATTGCTGCCTCACAACCTTTGCTTATTAAGCTGCACGAGTGCTTCTCCTTTATACTCCTTTATATATTCTTCCAGTATGTAGAAGGCCTCTGAAAAAAAACCCTGGAATCTCTCCCTCCACCTGCAGGTAGATCTCTCCTCTCAACCCTCCTTCCACCATGTGGGTACTCACAGGGCAGTGAATCATGGTGCTGATTATCTAGCTGCTAGAAAAAGAGCAAGGAGGCAATTCATGACCACTTTCCAGGCTCACATAATCCTTCTCCCAGTGACCTGATTAACTGTGTGTCAAATACGTGGTGGTTTCCAGCCACCTTCCTTGTGCTGTATTTTTACATAGGAACAGTCTTTGAGTGGGTGCTTTCATTTCTACCAAACCTTCTATCAAGATATATGAAAAGATGACTATTTTATCAATGCCCTGCATTGGAATTATCTTCCCTAACACAGCCACATCTGTCTCCCAAGGCTAAAGAGCTTGGATAAAGAGCTGATTCAGAAGCAGATTGATGGTAGGGACGAAATTCATTCCGGGGGCAGCATTGCTGAGGTCAGGGAAATGCAGAACAGCAGCTCAGGCTGTTACAAAATTAGCTACTGTTAAAAACGAGCTAGGAAAAAAGTGAGGAGGGCACCACATGAAGACAGAGCAAATACAACCCAGTGCCTCATTCTGCCTGGTCTTCATCCTTGTGCCCAGCTGTCCACCTTTTAATATTGGGTCATGTTGCTGCTCCGCTGGGGCAGAGGTTTTCATCGTCTGCTCAGTCAGCTCCTCACTCCCCACCTTTCTGCAGTGACTTTGAGCTGAAATCATGGACCAGAAAACAGCTGGACAGCATTTTTAACTCCTCCTGAAGCAGCACAACAAAACAACAGCATTTTCCTACCGTAAATCCACAGGTGAAGTTCCAAGTAGAAGTGCTGAACGCCACGCTGGCACCATTAACAGCAGCAGACTCAGGGCACAGGGATGAAGATCAGGCAGAATGAGGCACTGGATTAGATTTGTTCTGTTGCTGGGAGAGGAAACGAGCAACAGCCTCAAATCCTTTATCAAGGCAGATGTTTGTGAGGGTTTTGGATGGGGACAGTGTTTCCTCATCTACAGTCTTGTTCATGTGCAGTAAATAAATGTACATTTTTGGAAATCGGCCTTGAAAAAGAAACCTCCTTCTCCAAGGAAGCAATTTGTCAGATACATGAGGCCTTTTTGCCTCAAATCAGATGAAAACTAGGCCAAGGAAGAGCATATCTGTGAGTAGCTGACTGCTCTCTTAGCAGGGTTAAGAGCAAAATGAATGGCTCTCAAAGGAACAATATAAACAAGCAGCCCTGCCAAGCCCCCAGACTCCCAGGATCACACTTGGTGTTCCTCATCTCAGCCTCTTCCATCCTTTACTCTTCACAACCCTGAGAAGTGAGACTCTGCTACACCACATTCAGGTATTTATTTTTATACTCTTTACAGTCTTAGGAAGAGTCATAAATGTACAGGTTTGTTTCAAATAACAGAAAATGTTCAGGATGTGGTGCAAGCACTTTGCTGTTCAGCTGAAGTTCAGTGCCAAGAACTTTTTTCCTCCCCAAAATTCATCCCACCAAGGAGCTCAGGCACCAGTCTGGCTTCTGAGCAAAGGGTTTTTCATGGGGCAAAACAAGACCTGGCTGCATCCCATCATAGCAGGCATAAACACAGCAAGTTCTAGCACAACAGCTTCGTGTCAGGACACCCACAAACTCCTGCCATGTCTTTTTTACTGGCAAATTTCACTGGTATTGATGGCTGAGGTAAAAAGTGGTAAAAATGGAAGGAATTGCCAAGTAATATATTTAAGGAAAGAAAAAACAGAACGTTTTTCTCATTTCCTGATGAACAATATTGTCTACAGAAGAGAGGATCTCTCTGATCTGGGGAGACAAAACTTTTGGAAGAAGAAGTTTGCTCAAGGCCCATTAGGAAATACAATAATTAGCAGATAAATGGTGTGTCCACACAATGGGCTGAAGCTTTCCCCAAGCCCCCTTAGATTCTGGAAGTGGTTGAGCTCAGGCAGACACACTTGCATTGTCAGTTCTCAGTGAAGGAAATTAAAGATAGCTCAGCCAAGGGGGCTCCCAGATTAGGTTGCTCCTCCCTGCTCCCAACCTGGGTGCAGAAAAGGGTTTCATTATTTTGGTGCTACTTGCTTATCATTTCAACCAACCCCCGGGCCATTGCTCCAGCAGACACCCCAGCCTGAGACCAGCCACTCCACACTGCTGCTACAGGACTGCAGGACACATCCATGCTCTGGAGATGGACTGGAACCACCCAGTGCCAGAAAGCAAACCCTTCCCCCCAGCTTGTGACACTCCTCCCACAGCTTCTACTAAACCCATGCTGAAAAACCTGCAAACCAGATCCCAAAAATCCTCTTTCTGTCAGGATATTTCTCCTGAACTGTCTCCAGTAGCGACAATGACACGATGGTCAAAGAAAGGCAGCAGAAACTGGCACCTTCAAGGTCTCCCCTTCCAACTCTAGCTTCTACCAAGTCAATACATCACTGCAGAGACAGTTTTCATATGCTGAATATTGCTGATTAATCATCTAGCACACAAAGCAAACCAGTTCCCCTCTTAACAGTGGTCAATCCTTCATTCCTAAATCACTTTCAAATTAAAATTAGGAATCTCTTGCTCTTCCCAAGCTTTGCCTATAAATAGTGTGCTGAGGGTACAACGCTGAGTCAGAGGAAGGAAAAATCACCTGAGTAACTCACATCTCTCCTTGCTCCAGTACAAAGCCAAACCTAAGAAGTGATGGGCCCCACTTTTTCACTGAAACACATTCTTTTTCACTGAAAAACATTCTTTTTCACTGAATGCACTTCCCCCCTGGCTGGTTAGCACCCACTGTGTGCAGAATACTCCTAGAAGGTGATAGTTCTTGGCCAGAGAGGTATTACCATCTTGTTTCTTCTCCTCCTCTTCCTTTGGCTTCCAATTTGTTTGTGGCTTCCACTGTTGTGTTTCACCAGGGAGGGCAGTGAGAGGACAAGGGGGGATGGTTTTAAACTGAAAGAGGGGAGATTTAGGTGAGACATCAGGAAGAAATTCTTCACCATGAGGGCAGGAAGGTGCTGGAATAGGTTGCCCAGGGAGGTTGTGGCTGCCTCCTCCCTGGATGATGCATCCATTCCAGCACCTAAGGTCAGAGGTGACCCAGGAACTGTGGAGTTTTGCTGCTGCTTTCAAGGGTTTGGTAACAAGTCACTGAAGCTGGAAAAAAAGCCTTCTTATCCAGGCTGTTGTGGGCAGAGTGATGGCAGGTGGTTGATACACGTACTGCCAGGAGGAACACTCTGAAATTACAGCCTGGGGTTGAATGTTGAGTTGGTCCCAATCCGGTGTGTGCTGGGAGGAACTGCCATGAACCTGCTGGGCTCTGGGAGCCCCAGTCTGACCCTTCCACTACCCAGTAACTTCCACCGAGGATAATGGAGAGCCCTGGAACGCTTCTGCGTGCAAAGAAACGGAGAGAAGCTGCCCACAAAGCTGAGGACTCCTGCAGGCCGGTGGGCGGGGAGCACAGCGCCCGTTTTCCCAGCGATTCGGTGTAGTCGATCCCCCTCTGCCGGCCACGCACCAGCCAGCGGCTGCGGGGACCTTGCGGGAGGGCTGGGGAGAGCCGGAACAGCCCGAAGTGCTGGGAAGGAAGAGGCTGATGGTAGCAGCCTAGGCTGGAAAGAAATGAAACAAAATGAAATAAAAAAGGAAAGGAAAGGAAAGGAAAGGAAAGGAAAGGAAAGGAAAGGAAAGGAAAGGAAAGGAAAGGAAAGGAAAGGAAAGGAAAGGAAAGGAAAGGAAAGGAAAGGAAAGGAAAGGAAAGGAAAGGAAAGGAAAGGAAAGGAAAGGAAAGGAAAGGAAAGGAAAGGAAAGGAAAGGAAAGGAAAGGAAAGGAAAGGAAAGGAAAGGAAAGGAAAGGAAAGGAAAGGAGAAGGGGGAAGGGGAACGGGAAGGGGAAAGGGGAAAGGGGAGAGGGAAGGGGAAGGGGAAAGGGGAAAGGGGAAAGGGGAAGGGGAAAGGGGAAGGGGAAGGGGAAGGGGAAGGGAAGGGAAGGGAAGGGAAGGGAAGGGAAGGGAAGGGAAGGGAAGGGAAGGGAAGGGAAGGGAAGGGAAGGGAAGGGAAGGGAAGGGAAGGGAAGGGAAGGGAAGGGAAGGGAAGGGAAGGGAAGGGAAGGGAAGGGAAGGGAAGGGAAGGGAAGGGAAGGGAAGGGAAGGGAAGGGAAGGGAAGGGAAGGGAAGGGAAGGGGAAGGGAAGGGAAGATTACAAGCAAAGTTTGGAAGGAGAGGTAGTATTACACAACTTAGAGTAGCTAGGAAAAGCAGGCAAGCATTTCAGACAAAAATGGAAAAGAATCCAATGTCTCCTGTCAAGCTGGAGCACAAACTCCCCTCTGGAGTTTGCCTCCCAATGTTGGTGTTCAATTCTGTGACTTATCTGAGTTGCTTCACTTGATTTATTCAACAGCAAAACATAGTGTGCACTGGGGAAGCACAGAGGTGCTCTGAGACTTCTGTCAAGCACCTGAAGATGTACAAGAGAAGGTAAACACTCCCCCTCTGGGAGCAGCTTAGAAAGCTTCTCTCCTTTTTACCTCTTCCTACCAGTGTCTTTTTCTCTGGCAGAATTAACTCTGTTCTTGTTAATGGAATAATTTGTCAGCTGCATGCATACATTATCCTGTAAATGAATGAACAAGATGCAGGGTTAGAAAGGTATTAGCCTCCTCCCTTCCTCTCTACATGATCCTGGTCACACTGCATAATGTACAAAGCATCTTAATTAAGCACAGAAGATTTAATGGCACTAAATATGATCAGCCCTATACTGATCCCATTACTCTAAAGAACCCAATAAATGAGGCTCAACAGTTTCAATTTCACTTCACTGCAATCTCATCAGCATTCCAATTCCATCACTTCTGAGAAATCAGCAGTTTCAATGGAAGATGAACCCTCTTCGTCAGCCAGGCCCCATTCTACAACCACTTATTAGCAGAGCTAATTCTGGGTTGGAATGATCCAGAACTGCACACCAGAACCTTTTCCAGCCACAACCTCTTTTCAGAAAGAAGTAAAAGAGAATATCTTAGCATTTAGGATCCTTTTTTCCATCCAGGATATCTTTTTTAATAACTATTTTTCTCCCCACAATCATGCTTAATGAATAATAGAACCAGAATGATACAGAAAGTTAATTAGGTATTTATAGATTTACCAACTGTGTCAAAACTTGCATGCAGCCCTCAGCTGGAAAATACAACCCATGCTGTATTCTGCCACAGAAGCTGCCTCAATACCTCATGCATAATTTTATTTATGGCACTCAGATCCTACCAAGATGAATTACTGGTACTTATGAAGTGCTCAGAGATTCTCAAAAGATGCTTTGGACAGTGGAACCATTATGATTTCTCTGGTTGTGATGTATTGGACTGTCATTCACTCCTGCTAAGAGGCTTGTTTACTTACCAAGCTGTTATGCAAAGGGTCAGGGGATGCTGAGGTAACAAAATTGTAAGGCCCTCATGAGAGAGGAACATCCTCAGAGGGTCACAGGGTGTCACCAGCACATCAGTCACAGGATCACAGCATGGTTTGGGTTGGAGGGGACCTTAAAGATCATCTAGTTCCAACCCCCTGCATGGGCAGGGACACCTCTCACCAGACCAGGTTGCTCCAAGCCCCATCCAACCTGCCCTTCAACACTTCCAGGGATGGGGCAGCCACAGCTTCCCTGGGCAACCTGTTCCAGTGTCTCACCACCCTCATAGTGAAGAATTTCCTCCTAATGTCCAACCTAAATCTCCCTCTTCCAGTTTTGATCCATTTCCCCTCATCCCCACACTACAAGCCCTTAAAGACACTGAGAAAGAAGCTGAATTATTTTTGGAAGAGCTTTACCACCCTGCTCATGCTCCAAGCCAGCAAATATTTCCTACAAATCTCACTCCTTCCAGGGAAGGGGCAAATTTTCCAGGGAAAGAAGTCCAGGGAAACAAACAAACAAACAAACAAAGCCATAAACCAAACATTTTGATCTTTGCCTTTTTGATTGCAAAAGAAAAACACAACCCAATAAAGAGATCATAATTTGCATATAGCTTAACCAGTTCATACAAACAAGCCCTTGAGTAGTTCTAATTTCCATTAACTGATCTGTTGAGGTGGGATAATCTGCCCAGCACGCTGTTCACTCCTCATTATCTCTTGCTCCCCAAAAGCTGTGACCAAGAGCAGCTCCACACCCTGCAGAGCAGAAGCAGCTTCAAGAAAATAAAGATTTGTAGTTTCAAACTCTGTTTGGATTCAGAGGGAGCTGTAGAATCACTGTTCAATTAGACCTGGGCCATCAATCAAGGTGGATTGCTTTTGCTCACTGGGCATGTATTATTTACCAACTGCCTGCTTTAGATGATAATCTGGGCAATTAGTCATAAATTACTACCACAGAAACCGACCATTTCTTACTGTTTCAGAAGCTTTGTGCTAGCCAGCAATAACTGCTGGGACAAACAGTTCCATTGATATTTCTGAGTGGTGAAAAACAAAGATTCCTGGAATACAGCCCTGAATAATGCTTTATTTGGGTTGGGAACGGAGCCATTTCCAGTGCTTCTCCATGTTCTCCTCTCAAGGCACGAATCCAGAAAATACTGGCAAGAGCTCCCAGACGGATTAAGTTTTGACTTCTTGCCTAACTTCAGTCATGATGAGAGAATTATGTCTGGTGATCACAAGCCAGTCCTTCAGCAAGATTAAACATTAGGGATAGTGGATACCCACAAAGAGCAAGAGTTAGAACAACAGGGGACACTCGGAGGCCTGTAAAGGAACACTCTGGCTGGTGACACACGTCTGGAAGCAACCTCAGCAATGGGAGAATTCTGAGCCAGGCTGCTAAGCTTTTGTTTGTGCAAGGCAAGACACACAGAGCCTGAAGCTTTTTATTTCCAACAATTCAAGTGATATGTTAAAATAGCGCGGTGAACCCTGTGCAAATGTATATTTACTAGGCCTTTAGGGATTGATTACACCAGAATTATTTTGCCTTCTGCACCCAACAGAGGACAGAGATGCTATCCCAAAACTTCTTCCTTGTGCCGGGAGCACTCGGCGACCCAACTGACCCATCTACGGCAACTTTTGAGCCCCCTTTTTTCCAAGGTTTCACCCCTGCACTTGTCACACGCACGGGACTTGGCATTAATTCAACGCCAGCGGGAGGCTCCCCAGGCAGGAACCGACAGGCCCGGAAAGGCCTTAGAGACCACCCCGCCACCCCCGCAACAGCCCTCAGCGAAGATCGGGGCAAGGGCATCTCCCGGTCTATACGGAGGCACCGGCAGGGCCGAGGCGGGAAGGCAGGTGCCCCGGGGGGCTGGAGGGCAGCGGGGCCCCCACCCGCGGCGCCGCTGAGGTAACGCACGTGGGCGGGACCCGCAGCACCCAGACGGCTCAGGGGAGCAGACTCCTGATTGGACAAAAGGACCCTTCAGTCCCGCCCCCTTATTAACATATTGCCGCTCCATTGGGCCAAGCGGACAGAAGAGTCTCTGATTGGATAAAAACAGGAAGGGTAGGGGGAGGTGTTGCTATGGCAACAAGAGGCTGCGCTGACCTCATGGGCCTGCGCCGCGGTTGTACATGCGCATTGCGGCGCTCCCCGGCCTCCTTTCCCGCCCCCAAACGAACGGCCGCGAAGGGCCCCGCCTGGTCAAGGGGGCGTGGCTTTACTTGAAGGACCACAGCCAATCACAGCTGCGAGGAACGGGGTGATTTGAATATTCATGAGGGCGCGAGGGCTGCGCAGAGGAGGGGTTGGGGAGGGAAGGGCGGGTTTGCTGACAGGATTTCTCCCCCGGCTCTTATGGCCGGGAGCAATCGTGTGGTAGAAAACCGGTCCCCACCTCATAACCCGGCAACCTTCCAGTCTGCAGGCTTCGTGTGGAGGGCTGGCGGCGCAGGGCTCTGCTTTCAGCCGGCAGTTTTCAAATATGCGTTTTTAGGGGCCGGAGATGAGGCTGGTGAGTGGTTGTGAGGCCCAGAATAGCTTCAGGTGCCCCAGCGAAGTCCTTGACTGAGCCAAATGTCGATCCAGAAGCAACAACAAGCATACAGAATCTTCCCAGTTGAGATTTAATTTGTGAGGCAGCGAACCTCATTGTGAGACCCTATATGGCTGGGGGCCTACAGGAAAGGTGGGGGGGGACGTTTTTCCAAGGGCTTGTAGTGAAAGGATGAGGGGAAACGGATCAAATCTGGAAGAGGGGAGATTTAAGTGAGGCAAAAAGGAGAAAATTCTTCCCTGTGAGGGTGGTGAGACACTGGAACAGGTTGCCCAGAGAAGCTGTGGCTGCCCCATCCCTGGAAGTGTTGAAGGGCAGGTTGGATGGGGCTTGGAGCAACCTGGTCTGGTGGGAGGTGTCCCTGCCCATGCAGGGGGGTTGGAGCTAGATGATCGTTAAGGTCCCTTCCAACCCAAACCATTCCATGGTTCTACGACTCGGTTTTAAACAGCCAGAAGTTTGAAGATTGATCTGCACCAGCTCTGTCAACACTGCCCTAACTCTGGGTTGATGATAGTGCACAGATCCTAGTGCCACCTTGTCTTAAATCCTTACAACAGCACAAGAAGAATCCTAAATACAAACAAACCAAATGTACCAGTTTTGGGAAGCTGAAATTAAGACTCTGAGGTCTTTTGGTGCTGCTGACACCGCGGGCAGCACCATTTGCAGCCAGAATTTGCAACAGTTGTATGAATTCAGTTCTTGCTGCCATGGAAACAGACTGAGATGGCTAAAAATGGAGCAGGTTGTTCTAAGCTAATTGTTCGATGCACACAAAAACCTTGAATTCAATATTTTTTTTTGTGCGACTGATTCCTTTAAACTAACCTGCTCCATTTCCATGGCAGCCAGCAGCAGATTTACTAGAATTCATTTCAAATTTTACAATCCCGATATGTGTCATGAGGTTAAGAGTTTTCCAACATTTTCTATAGAACTAAAGATCCAGTGAGCTCCTTTAGATTTATTTGAGCAATCTGTAGCATACTCAGTACGATGCATCCAAATGATAAATAGGTACACATAGCTCCTACATTAAAGCAGCATCTTTTTCTCTTCTGGTGCTTGTAAACACAAGGATTGGAGTCTTTACTGGGACTAAAGAAATAGTCTGTCTTCTGTCTGGGCCACGTATTTAAGGGTGAAGTGCAAGAATCTCATATTTAGGGCTTGTCTTAGAAGAATTGACTGAGAAATATGATTTAATATCTCTTTCAAAGTTAATGTAGCTTCCGAAAGGTGTGTTAGGATTGTGACTCAGTGTTGTCATGGGTTTTTTTTTGCCTTTAAGAGCAGGGTGGTGTTCTAGTGGGTAGCTTGCAATAAAGTTTGGGTGTCCTCATTTTGCCTGAGTTGTTGAAAAACTCACCAGTGGAAAGCAACAATCACAACTCAGGGCACACTTTCGGGGTGTAGTTCTCCAAGGACACAACGCAGAGCTTTAAAATCACACGAGCAGAGAAGGAACTTCCCGAAGGTGTAAAGAACACTGAGCTGCCTAAAAAAAAAACCAACCAGCCTGATGTTCTCTGGTTTATGTAGTGAAGAGCCCTTCTTCCAAACCTTGCCCCCATTTTGGATCAGATCTGCCCTAACAATAGTGCTCTTTAAGAAGGGATTGTCAAGTCTAATGACTCCATTAGGGCAGGGTGGGTTCACACACACTGCTACAACCAAGTAATAACTCTTAGGAATTAAAAATCCATATGGCTCTCTCAGCTGTACTACAAAACATGTGCAGCAGCTGCTCTCAAAAACATTACAACTGTTATTAAAAAAAAAAAAAAGGAATTAACTACACTATATGGCTTACAAAAGTGCAACTTATTATTAAGAAGGAATGTAGTGTAAAAAAAATGTTCCGAATTTTCAGGCTGACTGTTCTTTTTTTGGTCCTTTTCGTTGTCGCTGTTTGTTTCTGGTTGCATTTAGATGCTGTAATTGTGACCAAGGCCCCACGGGAACACACGTTATAACAACATGTGCAATATTCCAGTCTCATCCTGTTCCTGGGGAAGGGAAGCAGGCAGGGGACGAGACGTCCAGATGTAAGAGCCTCAGGGCTGGAGTTATCAACTCACTCTGGAAGCAGCTGCTCCCACTGGCGAATCTCTTATGGATCAGTAGAGGAGAAGTACAGCCTGATGAACCCCACCAGGTTTTTCAGGCTGGGAAAACCATTGGGAAGGGTTAAAAACTCCCTGGAGTCTGAAGGGCATCAATCCCTTTTGGCAGCCATCCTTTTTTTTTTTTTCCTCCTCTGCCCTGGCTCTCATTTCTGGTGCTGTTTCTCAAAACGAATGTTAAATCTGGGGAGGGAAAGGGGGGGGGGGGGGAATTATGCACAAATTTTCTGAGTGGCTTTGGCCAAATTCCTTCATGTCTGTGGATCTGTTTCCCTGGCTGTAATAGAGAGGTAATATTTAATTATGTTCTGCAGAATGTAAGTCTCATAAGGCCTACTTCTTCAGTGCTTGTCACGGGAGGTTGAAATGTGAAAGGAGCTATATTTAAAGTAATTAATTTAGGATTGTGTTGCTGATGGGTTTGCTGTATTTTAGACTCTCATAGCCAGACAAGTAATTATATTAGACTGCAAGCCCTGGGCACTCTGCAGCCAGCAGAAGCTTTGTCACCAATGTTGTTTTTTATTTATATTTCATAATAAGCCAGGGGATAAGCCTCCATTTAAACCTAAACTGACCTGGTGTACAGATTTTAATGAGCTCTGGCTCCTTGGGTGGCAGAGAGTCCACATGATCTCTTCAACAGGGCCCTGTGCAGTTGCATGTACTTGGTGAGTGGGATGGGCACCAGCATGGCTGTGTCCATCAGGATATATTCCATAATATTTCCAAGAGAGAGTGGAGGAGTGAGCTGGAGTGCCTTCCTAGAAGGCTGTAGTGCTTATGCAGCAGGGTGCTACCATCTGAGCAGGCAGCTGAGACACTGAGATTTGGGGGATTACTTTGTAGTGACCCAGTTTCTGGCCAGATCCAGTGAACTGCAGAAACATTGTGCTCTGGATCAGGCTGTGGTGTTCAGTTTTCCCTGAAGGTACTTTGGACTGGCTGGGAATGTTAAAAAAAATGCATCTTGAAAAGGAACCTCCTCTTTGACCAACAGCAAGAGACAGCCTATGCAGCCTGTGCTCTAACTCTACCACTTAAATTGTGATCAAAACCTAACAAAACCCTCTTCTGCCCAGATTTACTGCTTCACAGCCCAATGGAGCGAGATGTAAACTGCAATACATCCCTCTTTATTCCACAAGCATCCCTGGCTCTGTTCTCCCCCTCTCCAGTCCCCCTGGATGAATAACCCTTTCCCCTCTCCATGCTGGATAAGCCAGGTGACTCCCCAAACTGGCCACCCAGCAGATGCTTCCGCAGCACCAGCTGTTCCAACCCCCCCCATTTCATCTCCAGCTTTTTGATTTTTTTCATTTTTTCCCCCTTCCTTCCCCCGTGTCCTCCCAATCTCTGCTGCCTGGCACATGCTGCAAGCTGCAGTCCCACCGGAGTGATATTGTGATGGAAATGAGGGAGGGGGATGCAGGCAGAACTGCACAGATTTACAGCACTCCAAGGGTTTCCATTAAAATCCTTGACAACTTGTTATTTATGAGTTGACCAACAGCTCTTCTAATATCCAGAGCCTAGACCCCATTCACTTCAATAATGCTGGGTTGGAATAAATGAGCCAGGGGATGGAAACCAGTTCTGTTAGTATAATGGAGGAGAAAACAACAATGGTTTAGAGAAAACAACTGATGTAATTCTGGGGCCCAATCCCTTCACCAACAAAACAATAAAGGTTGGACTCTTCCCTGCATTTCACGTGGTGATTGAATTCAGAACAAAGAGGGTGATAAATGGCAGCGTTTGGTTTCCTGCCTTTATAGACCCACTGAGCACTCTCTTATTTGTACTAGAGATAAAGTAACTCCTTGACTCCTGTGCAAGCAGGAATAGGTCAGCCTGGATCCCCAGAGAAGAACAAAAAGCCCCTCTGCATCACTGGAATATCTTCATTTTGGGGGATTCCTCTGAGCTGCCCCACCCACACCAGCGTGGCACTCTGTCCAAGTGGCAGGTTAGGATATTTTTTCCCACCATTCCCTTCTCTGCTCCCTTCCCATCATTGACCTGCCAAAATACAGAAGCTCCTCCACTTACTACAGGGCTGATCCCTCAAATCAGGACTTGGATGATCAAAACATTTCAACTCTGGCTGTGCATGGTGCTGCTGGAAAGAATTCTCCATCTCTTCTGCTGTGTCTTAAATTAACAAGTTGATTACCAAGTGTGACCACTCAGTTGCTGGCTTGTACACCGTTTTCCTCCTTTGTTCACCTGCATCTTGTCTGTTTACATTCCTTTTGTCAGGAATCTTTTTATGTCCTCTCAGCTTCCCCTGGTCTCCACAGGAGGCTCATTAAGGTGAAAAGCAGCAGCAGCGCTCCCAAGGCAGGGAGAGGCAGCACTGCCAAATGGACCATGCT
Organism: Hemiprocne comata; assembly: GCA_020745705.1. Taxonomy (NCBI): domain Eukaryota; kingdom Metazoa; phylum Chordata; class Aves; order Apodiformes; family Apodidae; genus Hemiprocne; species Hemiprocne comata. Next base: position 4,633,496 of record CM036609.1, on the reverse strand, counting down.
CAGTCCCTCAGCACTGTCATTTTGGAGGAGAGAGATGATCCTAAAGGTCCAGATCCTGCAGGAAGAAGAAAGAAGACATGGGGAGATGACCAGGAAGCAGAAGGAGAATGAATGGAGGAAAGAGCCTGTTCAAGGGAGGAAGGGGACCGTGGCTGTCCCACTGGGAATCACTTCCTGAGAGAAGCTGAGCCCCAGTCCATTATTTCAGCATCCTTTCAGACACTGACTTTCAGAGCTGAAACAGTGTGGGAATCTGGAATCTGTAACACTCTCCCTTGTGGCCAGACCCTTTTTTCTACACCAGAAATACCTTTTCCCAGGAAAAATGATGATCTTTCCTGTGAAACAAACTGACATCCGTTGGTATTTGATGCCTTCTATGACCAGAGTTACCAGCGTGTCCTTGGAGCTGAGAGAAGTTATCCTGTGGTTTGCATTTTACACATACAGGAACTTCCCTGTTAATTGGAGAATGGATGGGGACAAATATATTCAAAATGTATCTGTGTGAATAGGAGACAAAGCCCAAGGGAAGAACCAGCTCCTGGGAGAAGGAAGGAAAAGGGTCTGACAAAAATGAGGGAGAAGGAAAAGGACCAGGAAGAGGGAGAAGAGCTCTCTGAGGCTGGGTGAGTTTGCCTGAATGAGGGAATAGGAAATGCTGCTCTGCATTGGAGCATGATTTTAAGTCATGAAAGGCAAGTCCTTCCTTCCCCTTTTCCTAATTTCTCTGTCCTTTTCCTTACAGACCTTCCAGGCACCTTCTGCAATTCTCATGGACTTGGCCTTCCTTCATTTCAAGCTCCACCCCATTCAGGTGATTTAGAGAACACTGGCTGGAAGTAGCCTTTGGAGCTGGTTGTAAGCAAAAAAGACAATGGTGATTGTGTGTAAAATAGAAATGTGGGAACATTTGTCCTCCCTGGAAGTGTTGAAGGGCAGGTTGGATGGGGTTTGGAGCAACCTGGTCTGGTGGGAGGTGTCCCTGCCCATGCAGGGGGGTTGGAACTGGATGATCTGGATGTAAAATTGGATCTCATCCAAAATATATCTAATTATCAGCCATTTGAGCTCCTTCTGTATTAAACCATAAACCTGAGATAGGATTGAAACCTCTTCTGATTCCAAAGGCTAAATGCAGCAGTAACATAAATGATGCTGTAAATTGCAAGCCAAATGAAAACTTGGTCAGAAAAATAGATGATGTAATTTGTGCTTAGGGGTAAATTGGTCCCTGGTTGCCCGGGATGGGGAAGGTCTGACCTGCATCGGGCCGAAGTGTGTGGCTGGGAGCCTGAATCTGTGTCATTGTTACAAAAAAACAAAGGACATACGTTAAAACACTCGGGAAAGGCAGGATCCTGGGGAGGCTTAGTGCAGTCTGACCCCCTCTGCCGGTCACCCGCTCGCTGCCGGTGTCCCAGGGCCAGCACCTCGGAATAGGCTCCGAAGCTGCATCTAAAGAGGCACAGGTAGAGGTGAGACTGCACCTGGAGCACTGCGAACAGCTCTGGAGCCCTCAGCACCGGAGAGACGTGGAGCTGTTGGAGAGGGACCAGAGAAGGGCCGTGAAGATGATCCTTGGGCTGGAGCAGCTCTGCTCTGGAGACAGGCTGGGAGAGTTGGGGGTGTTCAGCTTGGAGAAGAGAAGGCTCCAGGGAGACCTTAGAGCACCTTCCAGTGCCTGAGGGGGCTCCAGGAAAGCTGGGGAGGGACTTTGGACAAGGGCAGGGAGGGATGGGACAAGGGGGAATGGATTAAAACTGGAAGAGGGAGATTGAGGTGAGACATGAGGAAGAAATTCTTTGCTGTGAGGGTGGTGAGACACTGGAACAGGTTGCCCAGGGAAGCTGTGGCTGCCCCATCCCTGGAAGTGTTGAAGGGCAGGTTGGATGGGGCTTGGAGCAACCTGGTGTGGTGGGAGGTGTCCCTGCCCATACAGGGGGTTGGATCTAAATGATCTTTAAGGCCCTTTCCCACCCAAACCAGTCTGGGATTCTGTGATTTGTAGAAATGATAGGAGCAGGCAAGTGGAAAATGAGAGTTAAAAGGGATGGAGAGGGAATTCAGGGGCACCCACACTTGGCACTCAAGGACACTGGTAGCATCCTGATGTAACTCCAACCCCAGGTGACCAGGTTTGCAGTTAGGTTACAAGCTCCTAAAGCCAGTACTAGCAACAGTGCAGAGAGGAAAAATATCTGGTGACTGGCATCTGGGTGAACTTCCAAGGGCTGAATAAAAATGCCCTTTATCTCTCTCCATGTCTGTTCTGCTTCTGTCAAGATCAGACAGAAAAAGCAGGAGCAAGAAGAAAAATGTCATTTAGAATGAGGACAAACAGGAAAAGGTGGTGGTGGGGAAAAATTTTCTTGCAAAACAATGGGGCTTTTCCTGAGGAAACAAGTGGCCAGTTAAAAATGAGCGTCGTTTTCATGGAATGTTTGATTGTCAAAACTGGGAGAAAGCTGTGCCAGGAATGTTGAGGTGTGCTCCAGTAATCAAGAATGTCAAAGCATGTACAAAACGGAGGGTTTTCGAAAATATTTTCTTGTCCAGAGTGAGAGGCTTTTCAGGTTTTCCTCCAGGCTTTGGGAAGAATAAAGTATGGATACGCTGGGTGATACAGCAGAAATTCAGCCAGTCTGAGGTTTTGAGATCAGCACTGCTGGGAGGGGCTGTAAACAAACAGATCCCACCCAGCTCATTTCACTGCTTCATCCTCCTTATCCCACTTCATCCTGTGGCCTTCACGCCAGGAGGAGCCCGGGAGGATCACCCAATTCCATAGGTGCTTCCTGTTAAACAAACAGTCTCACTATCCTTAGGGATACTTGTGGGCTCCAAGTTATTCAGAGAGCTGCTTAATTAAGTACTTTGTTAGAACCTTCAGCAGGGAATTAAAAATCTGCAAATGGCCCCCTTAAAAACCCCACCAATTCTTCCAAACTGTGAGGGTGGTGAGACACTGGAACAGGTTGCCCAGAGAAGCTGTGGCTGCCCCATCCCTGGAAGTGTTGAAGGGCAGGTTGGATGGGGCTTGGAGCAACCTGGTGTGGTGGGAGGTGTCCCTGCCCATGCAGGGGGGTTGGATCTAGATGATCTTTAAGGTCCCATCCAACCCAAACCAGTCCATGAATTTATTTCTTTAAGAATGAAGTGACATAGAGATCTTTTTCAAAGATTTTTTTTCATACAGCTTTTATTTCTCTTTATGGTTATTTTCTCTTACAGGTTTCTTAAATAATGCTTACCAGGACAGTACAGCTTGAGGCAGAAATACTCTATTTAAATCCAGATTGATAAAAAGTATTTGTGTGTGGAACTGAACCACTCAAACAGTGTGAAGTCTTTGTTAATATTCTTAAAACTGTGTAAACTTCTTAAGCTTGTCTATTGCTTCAGATATTCAGCAGGAAACACAGCCTGATGCAGCTGGAGAATAAAACTTTACCCACTGCTGCTTGCACAGAAAAAGGAACTGGTTAACCCTAAATTGAAAATCCCAAATCAGAAATAAAAACAGCAACTGTAATCTGTGCACAAAGCATTGCAGCAGCTGAAGGCACTTGGGTTTGAATCACAACGTTTTGGTTTGAGAACAGGCTCTTCTTGTTAAATCAAGAAGGTATAGAAACGTTAAAAGAGGAATAATCTAAACCCTTCATTTTCTTTAACTGAGGGTGCCCCGTTTCTGACTGAGAGACCTGTTATCCTCTGTGCTGCAGAGACAACTGAGCTGCTGCTTTCCTGGGGGCTCCATGCCATGCTGACCTTCCCTGTTTCAGAAATTCCAGGTTCTCCTCATCCTGAGATGGATGGAGAAAGATGTATTTTTAGACTTTTTAACCAATGAAGCATTAATTCTGCATTCCAGAAGCTGAGCAGGGCTGGAGGTGTGATCCTAAAAGATGTGAGAAGGTTGCTGGGTCTTTGGTTAGCAATCACAGTGCTACATGAAGGAACCAAACCCTTAGAGTGGAGATGGATCAGCCAGGAACAGCCAACTGCTGTTGTGATGTTCCCATCACTTGGATCCCCACCTGAGTGAACAGCTACGTGGCCAAGTTCTAAAGAACTGGTACCACCTTCTACTAAGTGACTAATTATAGGATTTGTAACTGGTTTTAAAAGCATATGATCCAAGAGAGAGGACTTCAGTTTGATGCTGGTGATTCAGTTTCAGGACGTGGATATCTGACCCGATTTCTGTGTGGGTCAAGTGCATGACAGCTCAGGATGACAGTCCTGGTGGCATCCTCAGCCTTGCCCGGGTGATCCTGGCATGAATTAAGCCTATTCAGTGATTTTTGGTCTATTCTCTACTGCAGCCTCTGTCGCCTACTGAGCAGCTAGAAATTGAGGATTATTCCAGGCTATGACAAAAAAGATGGTCATCAAACACCTGCTTATTGGCCTTCTCGAAGGTCTCGCTGCAGAGCGGGCACTCCAGGAGGTGGCTCTGCACGTGGGCCTCGTACTGACTGGCTGCAATTTCTTCAGGAAAGACTTCATTGCACATGGGGCACTTCCTTATGGAAGCCTGAAGTACAAAGCAAATAAAATCAGTTTAAAAATCATATTCAAAGAGAAGTTTAGCAGCCAGGTATTATCACTTTTGGACAAGTCTTTCTGCCTTGGAACACTCTCAAGCTTCCAGATGCCTCCAGGCTTCTCTAAATAGCACTTGGAAGTCAAGAGCTCCTGAGAGGTACTTTAACTTTCCATCCTCCACAGCACAGCCCATGTCTCCAAGATGAAATAAGGCATTTAGCAGCTGCATGCTGTTCATTCTGACATCAGATGCTGCCAAGAGCTGGTCCTTAATGATTAAGGTCAACAGTTTCCCTTCTCTTCCTTAACACATTTAATTCTACACGTGGCTCCGTTTCGTTGTCTGCTATTTTACCAGGACTAAACCCTTAAACAGACAATAGGTTGGAGCTTTTTCTTTCAAACCACTAACATGGCCATAAATCCCCTGTTCCTGTCCAGTTGTGTTCCACTTTACTCACCACTTCTGCAGCTCCTGCCCCCAGGTTTCCTCCTGCAGCTGGAAGAAGAAGTCAATTTAACCACAAGAAAATGATGAAGAAGTTAATATGCTGATAACAAGGAATTCTTGAAACATGAGGCTGTGGCTCTGGATCTAAACCTCCATACCTGGGACTGTGGAAACTGGACACAAGCCACAGAACTAACTGTCTCACAGCTGAATAAACCAGCTAATGGTTGTCTCTCTTGGCAGAAAATGCAGAGACAGCTGATCACTTCAGTCAGCTCTTACACCTGGCAGCATTTTGCAGCTGCCAAGTCATCTTGCACACGTGCAGAGCTGCCCAGAGGTGCTGCTAATGATGTCTTTTCTGCAGCATTCCAGTTGGGATAATTCCCTCAGACTCCCAACTGCCAGGTGTTTGTGGTCCCAGACAGAATGCCAAGTAATCTCACCACGATATGGATTTCCAAACAGGAGGTCTCCTGCTTCTGGAGCTGGGATTGGAGCTTGAGCTTGTGAAGCAACAGAGAAGGGAGAAGCCTCTCTAGGCTGAGACAGATGCCTCAGGAGCTCATCATTCTCCTCCCGCAGTTTCTGCAAAGGGACAGAAGGGAAGAATTAATTTCCAGAAGCTCAGAAGAACATTGCAGAGAAAAGTCATACCTGGCACTAACACAGATCCTCTTGTTTCAGAACCAAAATTGCTCTGAGCTTCTTTTAGGTAGCTCAGTGTTAGTCCTGCTTGACCAAATGGGAAAGTGAGGTAAGGAAGGGCAAGGATCTCTCCTGTGGGCTGCTGAGACAGGCAGACAGGATGATCACAACAGAGGAACACACTTCAAAAGTTTGTCCTGAAGTCACGCAGAGTGAGGAACAAAACTGAGCAGTCATTGCTTAGGTTGGACTAAAAGGCTGTGTCCATTGACACAAGTCCCTTCATGTCAGTGGGGTCAGAAATAAGCCAACATTAGGACTTTTTGAAGATCCCTGGGCCATTATGGGTACACCAGTCTGTTCTGGGGGGATGGGTGGGAGAAGGGTGCAAGTTTTTGGACTCTTCCTCTTGGGCTGCACAGATTTGGCAGCAACAGCCTTCTGTGAGTGAACACCCAGAGCCATCTGTAGGTGTCTGCAGACACCTGGTCCACCTGCAGCCACAAGTAATGACAGATTTGGGGGAGGGGTTAAGGGAACTGGACACTGGACTGAGAAATGGGTGCCTTGGTCACTGCAGGAGAAAGGCAGGGGAGTTGTGCCAGCTTCTCACCTGATTTTCCTCATCAGCTGCTTTCTTTTTTGCCTGCAGAACCTGAAGCAAACGCTTCTGCTCCTCAAGTTCTTTCATGAGGTCATGGTTTTGTTGCTAGGAAGGAAGGGTGATATTTGGTTAAGTCCTGGGAAATAAGCCAGTGACAGGTCCAAGCACTGAAGCTGTCACATACCCACTGCCTCCTGCTGCATTTCTTACCAACAAACAACCCTTCACTTTCAATGGCAGTCTCACCATTTCCTAGCTTGTCACCCAGGGTATCTCCATGTCACCACTCACTTGTGCTCATTATTTGCATTACCACAGGTGAGAGGACATGTGGACTTTGAAGGGGACACGTGACAGGACAAACAGAGAGGGAGGCTGAAGAAAAGGAGCTCAGACAGCTGAGAAATCCACCCTGGCAGGGGAGAGTGATCCCTGGGATCACTGATGGGACTTGCCCTGATGGTGGACAGCCAGCACCTCCTTAGGGATTAAACTTGTAGCTGACTCTTGAATGAAATCAGTCAATTAGACAAGCTAGAGAGAGCACCTGGGGATTCTGAAGTCATCCTCAAAGCATCCCTCCAAGAATCCTGAACATTTGGCATCACAGCAGAGGCAATCACATCATCTATTTTAGGCATCTGATTTTTGATGCCACAGTAAAAGCCTCCACAAGCTTCCTGAGTAGCACACAGAGAGAAGCACCTTTAAAAGGTCACTCAGGACAACAGGCTGAAGGTGATGTGAAGGCCTCAGTCATGCCAGTGATGGTTCCAGCAGCAGAAGGAAATGCCACAGCATGCTGCCCTCTTTCTGCCATGGCTTCCCCATGATTGTCATAAGATCGTCATACAGGAAAGCTGGGGAGGGACTTTGGACAAGGGCAGGGAGGGAGAGGACAAGGGGGAATGGATTAAAACTGGAAGAGGGAGATTGAGGTGAGACATGAGGAGGAAATTCTTGAGTGTGAGGGTGGTGAGACACTGGCCCAGGTTGCCCAGGAAAGCTGTGGCTGCCCCATCCCTGGAAGTGTTGAAGGGCAGGTTGGATGGGGCTTGGAGCAACCTGGTCTGGTGGGAGGTGTCCCTGCCCATGCAGGGGGGTGAATTAGATGATCTTTAAGGTCCCTTCCAACCCAAACCATTCCACAATTCTCCATCATAAGACTGAGCAGTGTTTGTACCTGCTCACTGCCAAGGATGCCTCAGCCTCTCCCCCCTGGTTCCATCCAGGAAGACTCTACCTGTTGAGCTCCCACCACCCGTAACTGGCGATTCTCCTCCTTTAAACCTTCCAGCTGCTCTGTCTTCTCACGGTCCACACGAGACAGGTTCTCCACCTCCTTCTCATAACTTGACACCTGAGACTGGGCAGAAAGAAGGGTGGCTAGAAGGTGGCAATGACCAGCTCTGAGTGAGGAGCACCTTTTGCTGCAGAAAGCAAAGCTGCACGACATTTTTCTTCCTGCAAATATTTTTCCTTTAAAAGCTTGGCAGAAACTGAGAACAGCTCCAGGGGGATATACGGGAGCTGATGTCTTAATATTCACAATATTCACTCAGATTCCATAATATTCACACAATATTCACTCAGAGTTTCTCAGAGGAGCTTTCCAAAGTTCAACATGACACTGGGAAGAACAAAGAGAAAACCAGAGACTCCACAGCCAGATGATTAACCCACCCTCTGGCCCTCCCATGTCCCAGACCTAACAACAGAGCTATTCTCAGTCCTCCTCCCCTCACATACCTCCTAGCTCCAAGTCTTGTTTTTACCCAACTATTGAATATAATTTTAGAATGTTTTTCAAAACAGAAATGTTTTCTGCCTCTAGCAGGAGGGAAACGACAGTCTGATTTTGGTCAAGTCATTGAGCATGCAAAGCAGATGTTTTTAGGGAATAAAATCCTGACAGTTTCTCTTTGCACATATCCCTCTACCCTTCCTTCCAGAACACAGACTTTTTAAGGTTTCCTGAGGGGGTCAAACCCTATGAAGGGCTGACACTTTCCTAGGTGATCAAAAGAGAAACTCACACACCACCTATTTGCTCAGTTCTCTGTCAGAGGCAGAGGGAAGCAGGAGAGGGCAGCTGTGTGTGTGGTACCTGCAGCTGGTCCATCTGCTCCAGGGCTGCCTTCAGCCTGCTCTCCAGACGTTCCTTGTCAGAGCTCACGGTCTGAATTTGCTCTTTGAGTCTACTCAGAACAAATCAAAACACACCACACTTTCAGGGATGGAAATTTAATCCATAAAGGCAAGGTGCTTACAGGAAATCCTGAGTTGAGACAGGCTGTAAATACACTTACTGCTGCAGTTCTGCCTCTCTGCAGTCATCCAGCTCCTTTAGATGTTTATTTTCCTTTTTCAGGGAATTCAGCTCCAGCTCCAGTTTCTCTGTGTTGCTCCTTAGAGACTCCAAACTATTCTGCAGCTCCTGAAAACCACAGGGAGGTTGATAGGAGATAAATGGGACCCAAGCAATAGTCTTGCTCTGCACTGGAACTGCAAAGTCCCTCGAGTGCAACATTTCCAAGCATCCCATCTGAAGGAGGGAAATCTCTCCTTTGCATCCTGACTACTCTTTCAGACCCCATTTCATTTATATTTAGCCCTGAGCAAAACTGAATCGTGGACCGGTTTGGGTTGGAGGGACCTTAAAGATCATTTAGATCCAACCCCCCTGCATGGGCAGGGACACCTCCCACCAGACCAGGTTGCTCCAAGCCCCATCCAACCTGCCCTTCAACACTTCCAGGGATGGGGCAGCCACAGCTTCCCTGGGCAACCTGTTCCAGTGTCTCACCAGCCTCACAGGGAAGAATTTCCTCCTCATGTCTCACCTCAATCTCCCTCTTCCAGTTTTAATCCATTCCCCCTTGTCCTCTCACTCCCTGCCCTTGTTCCAGTTCCAGTGCCTACCCTCAAAAGGAGGAGGAAAAGAGCATAACAATGTGATTTCAGCACAGCCTACAAAACCTTTCTGAACACTTCCCATCTCTTTCCTAACTTCTGTGTCTAAAAGTGTCTCTTGTTCATCATTATTGTCCCTATCACCATGCAGCTGGTGTGTGAGTTGGTAACAGATTGAACAGGTGATATGGGGGAGAAATCACTTTGATTTCCTCCTGGAATCACACAGTGGAACAAGACCTGACTCAGTCCCTTTTAATCTTTCTCAATTAAAGCTTCTGACTTAAATACATTAATTTTTTTACCTGTGCCTTGGTGACCTCCTCCTGCAGGTGGATGTTCTGGCTCTGGAGACTGGCACAACTTGCTTTCAGCTCCTCGTTTTCCTGACGCAGATTTTTGTTTTGGAGCTCAATCTCTTCCACCTCTCCCTGGCAAGCAACAAAGTTCTTTTGGTGATAACAGAAGGGCTGCAAAGCTGCCCTCCAGATAACACAGGGCAAAGAGCAAAGCAAAAGGAGCTCTGCAAGAGGGAACAGGCTGAAACTCCCTGTGTTTTCACTACTTCATTCTCCCTGGTCTATCCAGAACTGACCCTCAACCTGTTCTTGAATACTGAACACAAACTGCCCCGACCTCTGGAGGTGCTCAGTGCCTTCTGTGTCCCCAGGAATCAGCAGAGACAGAAGTTTGGGGCTTGTTGTAGCTTGTTAAATTAGGACCATGTGTGCAGTGTAGTTACTAACAAACAGGACACTGCAAAATAAAGAGTGTTTGGCTTCACAGCTCCTCAGTCACTGTCCATGTGCATGATCTTACTCCCACCTAATCATAGGATAGAATCATAGAAGGGTTAAAGTTGGAAGGGACCTTAAAGATCATCTAGATCCAACCCCCCTGCATGGGCAGGGACACCTCCCACCAGACCAGGTTGCTCCAAGCCCCATCCAACCTGCCCTTCAACACTTCCAGGGATGGGGCAGCCACAGCTTCTCTGGGCAACCTGTGCCAGTGTCTCACCACCCTCATGGTGAAGAATTTATTTCCAATATCTGACCTAAATCTCTCCTCTTCCAGTTTAAAACCATTACCCCATGTCCCATCCCTCCCTGCCTGTGTCCAAAGTCCCTCCCCAGCGTTCCTGGAGCCCCTTCAGGCACTGGAAGGTGCTCCAAGGTCTCCCTAGAGCCTTCTCTTCTCCAGGCTGAACACCCCCAACTCTCCCAGCCTGTCTTCATGGCAGGCTGTCTCCATAAACATTACATTTTCATTTAAAAACTGTCAAAATGCCCTGAAACACCATGTTTTAAGTTGCTCCCTGATACAAAGAGCTCACAATTAAAGTGATAAATGGCAGGCAGAGAAAAAAAGGCTGCCCAAATATGTGACAGGTCAGTAGCAAAGCCAAGAATAGAATCCAAGTCTGCTGAGTTCTCACTTGGCCTCTGATTTACTGGATCACTCCACGTTAGCAGTGAGCACAGGGCACTAAAAGCAGAGGAAGGAAAAAGCAGGGGAAGTGAGGAGAGATACCTGTGTGGTAACCACCAGGATATCATCCTCAGTCTCTGCTCTGAACTGGAAAGGCACACTGGCACCCCGGACCATCCCATCCTGGTCGATGTAGCAGAACTGGTAATACTCATCATCCTTGGGCAGGTAAAAAGCTGCAGACAAACACAACCACCCCATCACAGGCAGCTCCTAGGGATTCAGGTCTCAACTGTACAGCACGGAAAGTAAGACCCTCAGGCAACTGAGACACAGAATCACAGAAAGGTGGGGGTTGGAAGGGACCTCTGGAGATCATGGAGTCCAACCCCCTGCTAGAGCAGGATCCCCTGGGGCAGGTCACACAGAAACACGTCCAGATGGGTCTAGAAAGTCTCCAGAGAAGGAGACTCCACAGCCTCTCTGGGCAGCCTGTCCCAGGGCTCTGTCACCCTCCCAGGAAAGAAGTTTTTCCTCATGTTGAGGTGGAACATCCTGTGTTCCAGTTTGTGTCTTGTCCTATCCCAGGCCGTGACTGAAAAGAGACTGACCCCTCCTTCCTGCCACCCACCCTGCAGATGTTTGTAAACATTAATAAAATCCCCTCTCAGCCTTCTCTCCTCCAGACTAAACAGCCTCTCCTAATTCAGACACCCTGCTCCAGGGCTGTAATTCCTTGTGCCACTGACAGGAACACAAACACCATCAGTCAGGACGGCAGAATTGGGCACAAAAATGCTGTGATTTATTGTGGGGTTTGAAACAAGTCTCCCAAAGCACAGTCCTACAGATGTTCTGTAATTTCCAATGTATTATTAGTGCTTATTAGAGGCTTAATAAGCTAATGACTCCCAGCAAAGTGGGAGCTGGTGTCTGGGTGCCTGTGGGTGCCCGTGCACACACATCCAGAGCCACCCGAGCTCCAGACTCACCCTTGAACTGGATCTGCTGCTGCACAGGGGTGTCACTGCTGGGGTCACTGGGCAGAGGAGCCCACAGGAAGGTGTAATACTCCCGGGTTGTCTTCCATCCCACCTGCAACAGCAAAATGGTTGTATGGCATCACCCAGCTCGTGTTTCTCCCATGGTAACAGGACTGTGTTTCCACACTGATCACTGGGAGGACTTTTGCGTTGATATCTTGGCTTCTAAGAGTTGTGGCCTGTGCATGAGGGGATAATCAGAGTGCTTGATCAGCCCTGAAGGTGTTCAGGTCACAACAGATCTGGCACTTTGCCCCTAGGCACAACAAAGATCAGAGAATCAGAGAATCATGGACTGGTTTGGGTTGGAAGGGACCTTAAAGATCATCTAGATCCAACCCCCCTGCATGGGCAGGGACACCTCCCACCAGACCAGGTCACTCCAAGTCCCATCCAACCTGCCCTTGAACACTTCCAGGGATGGGGCAGCCACAGGTTCCCTGGGCAACCTGGGCCAGTGTCTCACCACCCTCAGAGTGAAGAATTTCCTCCTCATGTCCAGCCAACATTTCCCCTCTTCCAGTTTTAATCCATCATCCCTCATCCCATCCCTCCTTGCCCTTGTCCAAAGACCCTCCCCAGCTTTCCTGGAGCCCCTTCAGATATTGGGTACTCATCACACAATGTTATTACTGCAAAAAAATCTCCCAACCCAGTTCTATCAAAGCCTGAGCTGTTTGTTTCTGCTGCTGCTGTTTTCCTGCCCTTGGCACCTCTGGTTTCACTGTGTTCACTCACCCTGAAGATGCCCACCCAGTCCTTCCCCCGAGGGACAATGTTCTGTGTCAGGGTATAACAACAGGTCACATCTCCTCCAGGGACATAAAACTTCTCCACGTTGTTGAAGACCACCTGGGAGAAGTGGCAGCTGTCTAAGAGGATGACAGATGTGGGAGGCTCATCTGAGGCCTCATCCATCGTGGAAGTCTACAAGAGGAAAGAAGGAAGGGATGAGCTTATCCTCAGATGCTGCCAACACAGTTGTGTCCATGAAGGGTATGAAGGGCTACAGCTTGGGAACCACGTAGCTGTGAGGTCCAAACCCCCGTGGACACCCTGAGGCCCAGGAGCTTCCTGGGGTCCCTGCTGCTGTGGCCAGGCTGCTCCTGACACCCACAGCACCTCGCAGATCCTCGTTAGCAGACACCTGTAGGACTCCTTCATCTGATCAATGCTTCCTCAGTGCCTGGTGCTCCCAGGCTGCCTCCCTCCTGCGTGGGAGGAACCCCAGGAACCAGACCTGACTGTCCTACAGGTCAGTGCCCTGCAGCAGCAGGAGCACGTGTGCCTGCTGGTAGGATCCCACACTTGAAGAGCCTGCTGGAACACTGGTTGTCCCTCACATCCTGGTTTTCATGTGATTTGACACTCCAGGCACATCCCCACCACATGTAGTCAGCATGGGGGTGCATCAGCTCTTCTGAAATCTGGAGACTTGCACCTTGCTGGAGAAGAACAGAGGTTTTGCTGCCTCACTGAAATGCTCCAGTGGCAGCAGAAGACAAAACCAGCAGCTTTACAGTCTCTCATGTGAGGAGCTCCAGAACTGGTGCAGTCCCAGGATGAATACACCCCCTGTTCACAGGCTGCCTGTGGGGAGACACAAGACCCCCTCCTGGTGAGGACACACAAGACCCCCCTCATGGTGGGGAGACACAGGAACCCCCCATGGTGTTGCTCAGCCAACTCAACAGCCTCCTCCCTTTCCACATTCAAATCCAAGACAACGACTCGGCCTCCAAACCCAGCATCTTTCATCTCCAGCTTCCTGGCTCCCAGGTAAGATGCACCTTGCTAAGTTCTGCTCCCATGGAAGAGCCCAAACAGAGGAGCTCCTGGTGAGGCAGCAGGTCGTGGCTCTGTGTCCCCAGCCCCTGTCACGAGGCTGTTCTAGCCTGGCTACTCGTGACCGCTGGGCTGGAACTGCAAGATGATCCTCAGGGTGGAGAGGAATATGTTGCATGACAGCAGGGGCAACAAATTAAAGCTCCTCCATGAGGTATCCCCACAGAAAACCCTGCAGGGAGCTGGGAGGCTGCAAATCACACACTGCCCACATCAATCTGTGCTGGGGGCATCCATCAAAACTGTCCCCAAGCTGCCAGGAGCTGAGGCAGGGCCTGGAGACAGGACCTTCCATCACCTTCTTTGCTGCTCTGTCTCACAGGCTGCAGCCCTGGCCATCTGTCAAGGGGCAGATCAGTGCCCAGAAAACCCTGCTGCCAATCCCGGGCAATTCCATTCCAGGAATGCAAAGAAGGAGCTTCTCAGCTGGTCACAGTGACAGCAGCAGCGAGCAAGGACTGAGCTCAGAAGAGAGGGAAAGTTCATCCTGAACAACCATCCTGCTGGAGCATTTCAGGTCATAGAATCATGGAATGGTTTGGGTTGGAAGGGACCTTAAAGATCATCTAGATCCAACCCCCTGCATGGGCAGGGACACCTCCCACCAGACCAGGTTGCTCCAAGCCCCATCCAACCTGCCCTTCAACACTTCCAGGGATGGGGCAGCCACAGCTTCTCTGGGCAACCTGTCCCAGTGTCTCACCACCCTCATGGTGAAGAATTTCCTCCTCATGTCTCACCTCAATCTCTTCCAGTTTTAATCCATTCCCCCTTGTCCTCTCCCTCCCTGCCCTTGTCCAAAGTCCCTCCCCAGCTTTCCTGGAGCCCCTTCAGGCACTGGAAGGTGCTCTAAGGTCCCCCTGGAGCCTTCTCTTCTCCAGGCTGAACACCCCCAGCTCTCCCAGCCTGTCTCCAGAGCAGAGCTGCTCCAGCCCTCTTTATTACATTTACTTGTGAAATTCTGATTGAGCACAAGAGCAAAAAGGAATTCCTCATACTCAGGATCACTAATTTTTAGGCTTCTTAGGAAAATAAATCTCAGTGCAGCACCTTAATCATTGCTTCAGGCCAGGCCATGAGCTTTTGCTGCCAAAAGGCTTCAAAGTAACTTGAAAAGAGAACGAAAAGTCAGCGTCTGGATGGAGCAAAACACCGTGTTCTGCTGCAAAAAGAATCCGTTGGTTTTGGAGAAAATCCTTGTGATGTTGAAGGAAAACAGCCCGTGCAGAAGGTGCCGATGGCGGGGGGGCAGTTCCCTTCCCGGAAAACACGATGGGAATCAGAGGGAGGAGGATATTTTATAACCGTTGGGATTTTTGTTCCCCAACAGCTCTTGGGGCACCAGCGCGGGGAGAGGCGGCCCCGGAGGGCCCGAGGGGACGGGGACGACCACCCCCGCGGGGCTTAGTGACCAACGGGCGGTCCTAATTAATGAGGTGTCATTACACTCACAGCCAGGGGAGCTTCCTCCGGTGTCCCCGGCCCCGCCTCTCTCCGGGGACTTTCTCTTTTCTTTCGTTATTGCCGTTTTCTTCATTTATTAACCTGCAGCGCCCCGAAGATGTGGAAAAAACGCGATTCCCCTTCTCGGGTGAGGCGGATTTCCAGCCGCGGTTGGACACTGGGACACTCCGAGCCACGGGGGAAAGGGGCCCGGCTCCGGTTCCCGTTAAATCGCCGTGCGTGGGTTCCCGGAGAAGGGCGGGGAGCGGCCCGGGGTGTTCCCCCCACCCCGGCATCCTCGGCTCCGCCACCGCGAAACGAAAGTGCAAGTGTCTCCGCCGCTTCGCAGCGGGGCAGCCCCGACACCCACCCCGTACCCCAACCTCCCGTATGACCCCCGGGGGGACGGACATCAGCCCCCTGGAGGGGTGTACCGGACCCCGACACCACACTCACCGAGAGGCGCGGCTGGAAACCTCCGGGACTGAGAGGCGAAGGACCAGGAGGAGGCGGCGGACCAGGAGGAGGCGGAGCCCCCTCCCCGTGCAGCCCCACCCGGGACACCCCCCCACCGGGCGGCACCGGCCGCGCTGCTGGGACTTGTAGTTCGGTGCGGGTTTGCCCCCCGCATCGCCCGCTGCTCCGGTTGCAGGGTGGGGAGAGACCGGGGACACCGATGCCGGTTGTTCTGGGCCACCAGGGTGGATAAGAGCTCAAGGAGTTTGGGAAAGGGCGAGATTAAAGTCCCGGTACCGAACTACGGCCTTGGGGAGGCCGCCCCGGCCACTCTCCTCCTCCGGGACATGCCGGTGGGCGGGACACAGGCAGCCTGAGGCTGGCCCGTCCCCCCCAGCTCACCCCAACGGCCGTTCCCAGCGGCTGAGGCAGGCGGTAACGGGGTACGGAACCCAGCCTTGCACCACGGCCGGGCGGAGACCCCCTTTCCCCCCCGGCGGGGCGGCGGCATTAAAGCTCGGCTACAGCGACACGTAGAGCGGCCCCGGGGCTGAACCGGGCACTTCAACAAACCACAGGAAAGCCTTTAAATGTTCAAAATTATATTTTAAATAAAAATGGGGCTGGGGCGATAGCGGCAGCTGCCGCGACACCGGACAGAGCGGCCGGGCTCGCTCCCACTCTATGGTAACCCCTACGGTACGAGGGCACCGCCCCGCAGACCTCATAGTCCTCCTGGAAGACCTCCAAACCTCCAGCCAATCAGCAAGCGCTGAGAGGCAATAACCAACCAATGACAAGCAGCGTGACGGCACCGCCCTCCCGCCCCCTTTGTGCTATCCCGGATGCTGGTGGGAGGTGCTAACCGGTTTTCAACCAATGGGGAGGGTGGATGTTGTCCCAGGGTGCTGCGCGCCGTGTGGAGCGGCAGCCAATGAGCGCGGAGGACGCGGGGGGGACACGACAAGGTGAGCGGGGCGGGGGCGCCGCGCTCCTCTCACAGACGCCGCCGCCTCAGCCCCGAACGGACCCCGCGCAGGTGGGCCCCGCTCCGGGCTCAGCGCTGCCCCCGCGGTTGCCGCAGCCCCTTCGCGCTGTCGGGCGGGGAGGGGCTGCGGCAACCGCAGGGGCAGCCCTGGGCCCGGGTGTTCGCCGTTCCCGGGCCGTGTCCTTTGGTGGGAGGTGGAGGGCGGGAGAAATGGTGGCTTCTCCGTTGTCCCTACACATGTCCCGGGGGTCGGAGCGGCTCATTTAGCCCTTGGCAAGGGGTTCGAGCGAGTCAGGGGAGGGAGGAAAGAGCAGCGCTTTGGAAAGGGCCCAGATGGGGATTAACGGAGGGCAGCGCGGGGGGGGTGGAACGGAGCCGTGAGGGGGGCGGTGGGGTATGAAGCCCTGCGTGGAGCGGTGAGGAAGAGCCTCGGGGAGAGTCTGGGGGTGCGGCTGCAGGTGGTCGTGTGATGTGTCAGCCCCGGGAGGGGGACGTTGGCTGGTGGAAAAAGAGTTGGGATTCCCAATTCCTCATTATTTTGCCGGTGTTTGCAGTAGGTGAAGCAAAATGCAGGCACCTGTGGCTCTCCTTAGCTCTCCAGCTCTGGTAAGTCACCTATTTTTTTTCAGAGGAGTATACTAACAGTAGGGATGTAGGATCGTGGAGCCATTCTTGGTGGTGCTTGGGTTAAAACAGTGCCCGGGACACCCTCAGCTGAGGGGGGATCCCGTGGGGTTTGTTTTACTGTGGATTTAACACAAAGGGGAAACAAGGTCACCTCTGGTGACCGGAGGGTGATCCCCACCATCTTGGGAGATGTGCAATGAGCTGCAGCCCCGAGGGCTTCTCTACAGCTCAGCTGGCTGATTGTCCCAGGGATCCTCAGTCACCCCTTTCTTTCATGGCATGGATTGGGAAGAAAGTGCTTGGAATTGGAGCAAGGAGTGAGCTGGGCAGCAGCCCTGACTCCTCCTGTGTTGCACTGGGGGGTCTGTGGGGCTGCTGCTCACGGGCTGAATCCAGCTGGCTGGAATAGAAGTATCCTCCATTGCATGTGCCTCTGCTTTCGAGTCTTGCTTCTTCCGTGGGGTGTTTTAAAAAGACTCATGAGACTGTTTTTCATAAAATAACTCCTCTTTCCTGAGGATTAGTGTGGGTGCATCCAGCTCCAGGAGTTCATGCTCTGTTTCCCCCCAGCTCCGGTGCTGCTCCCGGGCTCTGGCCAGGCCAGTGTCAGTCTCTATTTTCAGCAGACCTGAGCTTCAGACTCTACAGGTGAGACTCTCAGGTGGTGGATCCTGAAATTGGGTCCTGTATTTCTGCAGGATATGGGGGTGGTTCCCTCCTGAGGTGGAGGAGGAAGTGTCAAGAGGATGGCTAGTGTGGAGAGACAGCTCCTAGCCCAGATCCATGGGGGTTTGGCAAGCTTGGCTGATCTTGCTCTGCCCCAACTAGAGGATAAATGGTGATCACGTTTGATTAAACTTTTATATTGATGATTAAAAGTATCACAGAATGTTTGGGGTTGGAAGGGACCTCTGGAGATCATCTAGTCCAACCCCCTGCCAGAGCAGGATCCCCTCCAGTAGATCCCACAGGAACACATCCAGGTGGGTTTGGAATGTCTCCAGGGATGGAGCCTCCACAACCCCCCTGGGCAGCCTGTTCTGTTCTCTGCCACCCTCACAGTGAAGAAGTTTGTTCAGTTGGAACTTCCTATGTCCCAGTTTGTGCCCGTGACCTCTTGTCCTGTCACTGGGCACCCCTGAAGGAATCCTGGCCCCATCCTGACCCCCACCCTTGGAGGACTGATAAGACCCCACCTCTCTTCCTCAGACTGCAAAGCCCCCCAGTCCCTCAGGCTTTCCTCATAACAGATGTCCCAGTTCCCCCCCCATCATCTCCGTAGCCCTTTGCTGTCCCCTCATCAGGATGTTCCTCCTGTGTCCCCCAGCCTGTTGGAGTGTCCCCCCCCGAGCTGTCCCGCCGGGGTTTCCAGACCAGCGCCGTGTCCCGGGACATCGACACGGCTGCCAAGTTCATCGGGGCTGGGGCTGCCACCGTGGGGGTGGCAGGGTCTGGAGCAGGGATTGGGACAGTGTTTGGCAGCTTGATCATCGGCTATGCCAGGTGAGTGAGCTGTGCTGGCACCTGGAGTGCCACAAAACTGGGTTGTGCTCCAAAATCATAGACTGGTTTGGGTTGGAAGGGACCTTAAAGATCATCTGGTTCCAACCCCCCTGCATGGGCAGGGACACCTCCCACCAGACCAGGTTGCTCCAAGCCCCATCCAACCTGCCCTTCAACACTTCCAGGGATGGGGCAGCCACAGCGTCCCTGGGCAACCTGTGCCAGTGTCTCACCACCCTCACACTCAAGAATTTCCTCCTCATGTCCAACCCCCTCTTCCAGTTTAATCCATTCCCCCATGTCCTCTCACCACCCTCTCTGGTGAAAGCCCCTCCCCAGCTTTCCTGGAGCTCCTTCAGGCACTGGAAATCCACAGTTTAGGTGACATTCTGGTTTTCTGTGATCTTGGGTTGTTTTTCTCACTGTGGACCCCTTTCCCCCCCACCCCTTCTCTCTCTGGTTTGTTCCCCTCCCTGTCCCACATGCAGGAATCCATCTCTCAAGCAGCAGCTCTTCTCCTATGCCATCCTGGGCTTTGCCCTCTCCGAGGCCATGGGGCTCTTCTGTTTGATGGTGGCATTCCTCATCCTCTTTGCTATGTGACATCTCCTGGGCCTGGCTGCAGCTTCCACCCCTCTGTCCTCTGTGGGCTGAGTCTGCTTCCACCACAGCGTTCCAGACTGACAATTAAAGAAAAGATTTCTCTAAATAAACTGGTGGCTTTATTTTATTTTAGTTCTTTTTTAATTTTTGTTCCTTAAGATTCCAGAGGGGAGAAGGACTTAGGGAAGCTGGTGTGTGGGTTAAAGATGCAGCCCAGGGACACTCAACTGATTGAGGAGAAGGGGTCACAAAATGGTGGTGGGAGAGGGGGAAATCAGTGTGGAGATGGGATAATAGAAGAGGATGTTCTTGAAGAGCTCAAAGCCTTGGAAAAAACCCAACAAGCATTGCTCTGGTCAAGCAAATCATAGAATCATGGAATGGTTTGGGTTGGAAGGGACCTTAAAGATCATCTAGATCCCACCCCCTGCATGGGCAGGGACACCTCCCACCAGACCAGGTTGCTCCAAGCCCCATCCAACCTGCCCTTCAACACTGCCAGGGATGACAAAGTGTTTTTTACCACGTGCTGCTGCTGAAAATGCTCTGCCACCTTTATTTTTTTTCATCTGAAAGTGCATAGAAAAGGGTCAGAACCTCATTCCTGTGGTTTGCACAACAAAATGGACTGAGCACGATGGGCTGAATTTTCCTCCAAAGAACCACTTCCAAGGTCACATTCTTCAGATGCCTCCTCAAACACCAAGGACCACAGCTGAGTTCTGTTTCTCTTTTTTTTCCCCCCCAACAGTGACATGTTTGAGCTATGATAGAGCTTGGAGGTCACTAGGGAGGAGCAGTTCTAAAAATCTGTCTTGGAGCTGGTGGTAAGATCTGGGCCTCTCAGGAGGGTGAGCACTGGGGGAGCTGGGCTGGTTTATCTGCTTTAGGTCATTCAATTAATTAGTGCAGCTGCTCTTAAAACCTCTGCAGGGGGCCGGGGGGGGTGTGTGACCTCCCTGGGGACAGGGCAGCTCTGCTCCTTCAGCTGTGGTCACTACCTGGGGAAGGGGCTGGCTCCTAAAAAAAACCTGTCCCTGAGACTTCTTGGGGAAATATGGTTTTGAGAGCAAGAAGAACTCGAGGGAGGCTCCCTGGGTGAGCTGGAGAGGGAAGATCTTTCATCTGCAGCCAGGCTGGCTCCTGGGGACAAGCGTGTGACCCTGTGAGGGTGACACTGGGTGTTGGGGACCCTCTCAGGGGGTTGGTGGCAGGTTGGAGCTATTGGCAGGTCAGAGACTCAATCGGGGAGACCACACTGTCCCCTGCACTGAGCTGGTGACATGTATTGCCCCTCACACACCTGAAACTGTTGCGTGTGAAATGACTCCTGATGTAGAGCAGAAGTGACCTGGGAACTGAAACCCCTGGTTTGTGCTCACCCGCTGTCACTGGCGGCTCTGGCAGGGGGGGTAGAGCTGAGATGGTCCTTGCAGGCCAGAGGCGGAGCTGCTGGTCCCCCGCGGGAGCGGATTTTCCGCCCCTGTCCCACGGTTCCCGGCAGGATTCCTGCCGCTCCCGGGGCTGGCGGGGTGAGGCTGAGCGCCCCGGGAGGGCTTCGGGTGCCACCTGAGGCCGTGGCCGTGCCTCGGTGCGGCTGAAACGCTGCCCAGCCGCGTCCCCCGGGGCTGAGACGCGCCGCCAGCCAGGCGGGTGCGGCGGCCGCTTCCCAAACCGAGCTTTTTCTACCCAAAAACCCCCGAACTGGGATTTCTGCAGCTTCCAGCCCGCGAGACCTCCGGCTCAGCAGAGGGCGCGCTACTCCGGGCGGTACGCTCTAGCCTGGATTGAGGCGTCTCGGTGGCGGGCGCTCTGGACCTGGGGGAGACTCTATGGTAATGGGGCGGAGTTTGCGCCGGTAGTGGGCGGGGCGAGGCGCCGCTCTGGCCGGCGCTCGGGGGTGGAGGCGCGCGGCGGGGGCCGCTCTGGCCGGCGGACTCGCTGGTGTGGAGTCCCGGAAGCGGCGTTCCCCGAGGCCGGGCGCGGAATGGCGGAGAGTCCTGCCGCCGAGGAGGCGGCCCCGGCCGCGGTGCTGGCGGCGGGCAGCGGCGGCGCCTCGGCCGGCCCGGGCGGCGGCGAGGGAAGCCCCGGTGTCTTCATCCCCGCCGAGCTGTGGGCGGCGGCGGGCTTCGGCGCTGCGACACCGGGAGCCGGCGTCGCCCCGGGGAGCGGCGGGGCCCCTATCGCGGCAGCGGCGGCGGCCGCGGGGGCCGCGCTCCTCACGCACTCCGCTTTCTGGGACCCTACGGTTAGCGGCGACTGGGACAGCGAGCGGCCCAGCCCGGCCTGCCTCCTGCGGATCAAAAGGTGAGAAAGCCGCCCTGCCCGGCAGCGGCGGAGCCGCCTGGGCCCGGTGCCTCAGCGGCGCTGCCGGGAGCCGGCCCGGGACCGACCTGGGGGGTGGCTCCGCTCCTCGCCTCTGTCGTTGCCGGGGGCCTCCCCTAGGCCTAGCAGGTTGGGGAGCCTCGGTCTTTGGGGGGGCTGCCCGGGCATGGAGCCGGGGCTCGTAACGCGGCGGAGGCGCTTGGCTCGTCCCCGGTACCCGCGGGGCGGTAACTGTCCCCTCGGCCTCACTGTCCGCTCATCAGGCGTCCTAGAGACCGGGGTGCAGGCCTGGGGACAGAGCCTGCTCCTCCATCCTGTGCCTTGGGGCTTTCCTGGGAACAGGCCCTGGTCCCCTGCTGTTTCCCGAGGCTTTCCTGGGGACAAATCCCATCCTCATTGTGCCGGGGGACTTTCCCAGCTGTTTGGGTGAGGCTGGAGCCTCAGACCTCACCTGCCTTGGACTCCCAGGCCCCCGTAGCCCCATCCAGGGGCTCTCTCTTCATCTGCTGCTGCTGCTGAGGGCCTTGGCACCAGAGCTCCTTGTCTCCTGGAGCTGATCCTGCCCTTGCTGGCTGCTCCTCCGATGGGCTGTTAGCTGGGGAGAGGAGCTGGCTCTCAACTCTGGAGTTAGGATGTTTATCCAAAACCTGCCCATGACGATCCTCCTCCCTGCCCACCCTGTCTCTGCTCTGACCCTTTAAAGGCTCATCTGGTCCAACCCAGCCTGTCCGTGGCCTTAGAAAAAACCCTGGCACTGTTCCAGCAAGTCCTTCCTCTTCCTTGGGAGCAAGCGTTGCTCCCTGCCAGGCTCTTGCTCATCCTTCTTCTGGAGCTTGTATAACGGCTTCCAGAGATGGCACCAGAGATTTGGGCACTTTCCAATCCAGACACCAAAAGCACTGTCTCCCTCCAGGTAGGCAGGAGGGTGAAGCTCTCCCCTTGCTCTCCCCCTGGAACATCTCAGAGCTCCAGTTGCTTCCCAGATGGGAAAGTCGAGTGGGAACTTGTCCTGGAGCTCCTCTGATGGGAGGGAGGTTTTTTGGGGGATGAAGGGTAACAGGTACCATTCTGTTTATCTGTAAACTGCCCAGAGTTGTAGGTGATTTATTACTTTTCAGTTAATTTAGGCCACATTCCTGAGGAAACAAGGCCCTTGTGATCGAGTTGTGTGTGTGTGTCTGTGCATCCTCAGTGCTCTTCAGCCCACTGCCTGATAAAACCCCAATTTGTCTGAGCAGAAACATCCTCAGAGGCAGCTGAATCATGGAATGTTTGGGGAAAACAAACGGTTGGGATCCTGTAAATTGTCTGAGTGTGAAGAGGGAAAACACAGGGAGGGGAAGTCACCCTTCAAACAACAAACTTCACCCAAGAGAACTTTGAAATGCCTCCCTCAGGGGAAAGTGGTGGTTGAAGTTGATGATCTGTGGTACAATCCAAGGTGGTGGAGGTGCCCTTGGTCTGATGCCTCCTGCATGGATTCCTTGAGTGCTTCTTGGGCTCTTGAAATGCCCCAACTGTTTGTGGGGAGAAATTGAAGGAGCCCAGCCAGAAAACAGTCAGAGGCAAAGGAAAAATGTCTGTCTCCTTGCAAGTTTCCACCTTAGAAGTCTGTCCTGCTGCAGCCACACAGGGATTTGTCACCTAGAACCTTCAGTGCCACAGGGGCTGCTGAACAGCCAGGGAGATCCTGACTAATTCCTGTTTCCTTTGTCCAGGGACATCATGTCCATTTACAAGGAACCACCCCCAGGAATGTTTGTTGTGCCTGATCCCCACGACATGACCAAGGTAAGAGAAGATTTGAAGCTGGTTCCACTTCCCAGCTGTCAGTGTGATGCTGTTGGTGGCTGCTCTCAGGGGTTGCCCAAGTGGGAGAAGTCAGGAGGAGTCTGGCAAGAGGCTCCAGTTTCCCTTGATGAGGTGGAGATGGGCTGCATTTAAAATGGGAGGAGGTTCTCCAGGAAACTGGCTCTGTGGAGAGACACCATCCCAGGGATCTGAGGAGCTTCCACAGATGAAGCCAGCCCTGCCTTAGTGGTCCTGTGAACCCGTGGGGTGCTGAGCCAGCTCATTTCATCCTCCTGGTGCTTGAAAACAAACCCAACAGAGCAGCTCAAAGAAGAGAGAGCTCCAGGGAAAGCCCTTGGCCACAGAGGACTTCTCAGAGAGGCTGGAGATGTGTCCATTAACTGGTGCTGGAGTCTCTGTAATCCACTGGTGGAAGCTGGAGGTGTTTGTGTCCCTGCACCTGGGCCCTGGCTTCTTCTCCCAGGTACCAGAGTCACCTGCAGGTCTGACTCCCCTCCAGCAGAGCTGCTCCTTGGGGACACAGCAGCCATGGCTGCTGCCCCCTGCCCCACTCCTTCCCCTCCTCGGGGCTTTTCCAGGACTGGGAATTTCCAGTTATTATATCAGAGGGAATGCAGGGAGCTGGGAGGCAGAGCTGGCTCAAAGGGTGTTCCTGATCCAACAGGGTGTTTCTTGGCTGGAGAAAGGGCAGGAGGAGCCAGTGTCCCCTGGGCTGCTTTGAGAGCTGTGTGTGTGTGAGGACACTTTGGGTTTCCCCTCTTCACGTTCCTCCCACCCCTCTGATGAATGGAGCACCCTCCACCTTCCCCCAGCTTCCCAAATTCCTCCCCCTGACAGTGCCTGCCTGCCTTGGGGCCCCTGGGATTTGGGAGGCAGCACAAAGGGGGTGTCTGGGCACAGCCACCCCCACCTGGGGCACTTCCCTCAGCCTGGGAGGCTGGAAGTGCCAAAATGCCCTTGGCAAGGGAAAGGTGGGGATGTAAAAACACCAGCCTGGGGCTTGTCAGTGGGATCCTGGGAGGTGAGAGGCTGGGATCCCCTGGGGGGTGGTGTGAGCTCCCTTACCAGCCCAAAGGGAGCAGATTTCCTGGGGCACAACTGGGATCTTTGAGGGTAATTAGCACCGAGACACGAAGGTCTTAATTGCAGATCCTGGCAGAGGAAAGGGAGTGATTTTGTTCTACTAACATCAAACCAGCAGGAGCCCATAAAAAAGGAGGGATGCTCTAGTTTGGGCGGAAATTCTGAATTCTTTTTTATCTTTCTCAAATGAATCTAGATTTCTTTTTTTCTTTTCATTTTCCCCACATTTGAAACCTTACTTTTTTTTTTTTTTTTGGTTGCTGCTTTGTTTTGGAAGCAGAGCTCACCAGCTGAACTGCAGTTCAGTCTGGTGGAGAGATGGTTGGGGAGGCAGCTGTGGTGGATTCCAGCCAAACCTTCCCTTGGAAACCTGCTTTTTGGCACGTGGAGGGGTGGCAGCAGGGAGGGCCTTTGGGGAAGGAGGGAAGGGAGGGATCCCTCCGGGCTCTGCTGCCTCCCTGCTGCCCGGGTTTGGAGGTTCCTTGCCCTGGTTCTCTGGAGGGTTGGGGGGTGCTGGATGGTTTTGAAGTGGTGCCCAAGACGGGCTTTTGTTTTCCAGATTCATGCATTGATCACAGGCCCCTTTGACACGCCTTATGAAGGGGGTTTCTTCTTGTTCCTGTTTCGCTGTCCTCCAGATTATCCCATCCACCCACCAAGGGTCAAACTGATGACAACGGGAAATAACACAGTGAGGTTTAACCCCAACTTCTACCGCAATGGGAAAGTCTGCCTGAGTATCCTAGGGTAAGAGGAGGCTTTGGCTGTTTGGATGGGGAGTCAGGAGGTGGCTGACAGGCTGTGTGTCTGCCTCACGTGGCCTTCTCAACACCTTGTGCCCTCAGCTTGCCCCCAGACACGTGCTTGGATGCACCTTGATCACAGAATCTGTTGGAAAAGGGCTCCAGGATGAGCTGGAAGCCCAGAAACCACCCGTGTCCTGGGCTGTGTCACCAGCAGGGCCAGGGAGGGGATTGTCACCCTTTACTTGGCTCTCATGAGACCCCACGTGGGGAACTGTGTCCAGTTCTGGAGCCCCCAACATAGGAAGGACATGGAGCTCCTGGGAAAAGTCCAGAGGAGGCCATGGAGATGATCCAAGGGCTGGAGCAGCTCTGCTCTGGAGACAGGCTGAGGGAGTTGGGGCTGTTCAGCCTGGAGAAGAGAAGGCTCCAGGGAGACCTTAGAGCACCTTCCAGTGCCTGAAGGGGCTCCAGGAAAGCTGGGGAGGGACTTGGGACAAGGGCAGGGAGGGATGGGATGAGGGGGAATGGATTAAAAGTGGAAGAGGGAGATTGAGGTGAGACATGTCTTGAGTGTGAGGGTGGTGAGACACTGGCCCAGGTTGCCCAGAGAAGTTGTGGCTGCCCCATCCCTGGAAGTGTTGAAGGGCAGGTTGGATTGGGCTCCTGGTCTGGTGGGAGGTGTCCCTGCCCATGCAGGGGGGTTGGATTAGATGATCTTTAAGGTCCTTTCCAACCTAAACCATTCCATGACTCTAAGATCACCCAGTCCAACCATCCTGATGCTTCTGTGAAGTTCTGTACAGAAATAGAGTCAAAGCAGCACAAATTCCTCTACTAATGAGAGTCTAATTTGTCTTTAAAAGCACCTGAGGACAGAGCAGGGGAGGTTCAGTGGACACTGCTGCTTTTCTTCTCCTTCCCCTTGTGAAGCCTCACCTCAAGCCCTGCCTTTCTTCCCCTTTTACCCTTCACAGCCTGATCCTTAATGTTGTTTGAATATAGGGTTTTGTGGTTTTAATTTCCTCTCTCCCTGTGGCTTAAGAAAAGAAATAAATAAAATGAAAAGCCACTAAGAACTTCCTGGAGAGCCATTTGGGTGCTCTGGGGCCTCCAGCTCCACCCAGGCTGTGGGGCTGAGTGGTGGGTGTCATGATTTACAAGCCCTGTTCAAACAGGCTCCACTGCTGGATATGCTTGTTATTCACTTGCTTGGGTTGTTTTTAATCATAGTGAAGTCCTGGGTGGTTGAATGGCTCTGCCAGAGGATCCCTGGCCCTGGTGTGATATTCCCAGTCCCCAACTGGGATCATTTCAGTTGCCAGTGAAGATGTTTTGTTTGGTTTCCTTTGCTGAGACTCTGGGCTGGTGCAGCTGGGGTGTTAGTAGGTGGTTCCTCCTGCTGTAAAGGGCAGTGATGGCAGCAGGGGGAGGAAGGGGCTGGAATGGCTGTAGGGATTTGAACAACCTGCAAGAGCCTGAGCACTGGGGTGGTTCTAGTCCCCCTGGCTGGGCTGGTTCCAGCAGTGCTGGGCCTGGGCCACTCCCACCACGGTTGGTCCAAGTAGCTGATCCCCATGGGCTGCCAGATCCTGGCCCAGGGCTGGTAGAGAGGTGCCTTGTGCTGGGAAACACCATCCTCAGCACAGGAGCTTCCTGATCAGGGAGCTCTGGAGGCTTGAAAGGCTGGGAGAGCTGGGGCTGTTCAGCCTGGAGAGGAGAAGGCTGAGGGGAAATCTCATCAATATCTACAGGGGGTGTCAGGAGGATGGGGCCAGGCTCTTTTCTGCAGTGCCCAGTGACAGGACAAGGGGCACTGGGCACAAACTGGAGCACAGGAGGGTGAAGTTAAACATAAGGAAAAACTTCTTCACCCTGAGGGTGGCAGAGCCCTGGGACAGGCTGCCCAGAGGGGCTGTGGAGTCTCCTTCTCTGGAGACATCCCAAACCCATCTGGATGAGTTCCTGTGGGATCTGCTGTAGGTGATCCTGCTCTAGCAGGGCTTGGACTAGATGATCTCCAGAGGTCCCTTCCAACCCCCACCACTCTGTGACTCTGCTGGCACCTGCAGAGCCCTGGGACGTGTGGGGCACGTCTGTATCTCAGGGGTCTGACCACCCACCCCAGCTCCTGGCTGCTGCTGCAGTTGCAGCCCTGGCGTGGAAGGTGAATTATTGGAGTGACCAGAGAGCCTTGGGCTCAGCAGGAAGGGGAAGCAGAGAGGGAGCTGCCAGGGAAAGGATTGGGAAGAGCATATGTGGGTCAGAACATCCTTGTTCAGCTCACAGGGAGACAGGGCAGTGTCTGGAACTAGGATATTAAGGGCAAGCAGCAGAGCAGCCTTTTCTGCCTGTGCTGTTCTGTGCCAAGGGTGTTGCCACCCTGTGTGTGTGAAAGGGGCAGCTTCTTCCTGCAGCAGAGCTTCCCTAGGGCCTTGCCAGCCCTGCTCGTGCTGAGTGGCTGTGCTGCAGCTGCACCAGAGATGGCCTTGGGTCTTGAAAATCAGATTGCAGTTCTGAAGAGGTGTTGGTTTTGACTGGTGGAACTGCTGGTAGCTTGTGTTGCCCCAGCCTGCCCCGTGGGGTAGTTGCCAGAGCTTTAAGGTGCCCTGTAAAGTGCTCAGGAATGTTCCTTCTCCTCAGCTCATGGGTGATGCCCTGGGTGTGTTAGCAATGAAGTTCACCAGCCCCTCTTGTCTTGCTCAAGCTCAAGTCCTCAGTTGGTTGAGAGGACAAACTACTTTGACCCTGAAAACTCTCTCAGTGCCCAGTGCTCTCTGCAGCAGCTGTTTCTTCTCCTGTCTGTGAGGTGTGGATGTGGTGTCCCAAGCTGTCTGAGCTTTGGTAGCTGGAGGGATGGTGCTGAGTGGGCCAGTCCTGCCTTGTTAATTGATGCTTTTCTGTTTTAATGCCTCAGCACCTGGACCGGGCCAGCGTGGAGCCCAGCACAGAGTATCTCCTCAGTCCTCATCTCCATCCAGTCTCTGATGACTGAGAACCCTTATCACAACGAGCCAGGCTTTGAGCAGGTGAGAGCTTGAGGGTAGATAATCCCTGGTTCTGCAGCTGTTTGTCTCTCTGGAGCTCCTGGGGCAAGTCCAGAGGAGGCCATGAAGATGATCCGAGGGCTGGAGCAGCTCTGTTCTGGAGACAGGCTGGGAGAGTTGGGGGTGTTCAGCCTGGAGAAGAGAAGGCTCCAGGGAGACCTTAGAGCACCTTCCAGTGCCTGAAGGGGCTCCAGGAAAGCTGGGGAGGGACTTTGGACAAGGGCAGGGAGGGATGGGATGAGGGGGTGGATTAAAACTGGAAGAGGGAGATTGAGGTGAGACATGAGGAGGAAATTCTTCCCTGTGAGGGTGGTGAGACCCTGGAACAGGTTGCCCAGAGAAGCTGTGGCTGCCCCATCCCTGGAAGTGTTGAAGGGCAGGTTGGATGGGGCTTGGAGCAACCTGGTCTGGTGGGAGGTGTCCCTGCCCATGCAGGAGGGTTGGATTAGATGATTTTTAAGGTCCCTTCCCACCCAAACCATTCCATGTTCCTTCCCTCCACCCCTTGCCCTTGGTGGCAAAACCCCTTCTGGAAATGGTGACAAAAGGAGGTCATGTCCCTTGGCTCTTTCCCAGGTTGTTCTCCCTCTGGTCAGAGCTGGAGGGGCAGTTCCCAGGCAGCTCTGATCAGAGGCTCATGCACGTGTTAAGGTAACAGAAGAACAAGAGGCATTTGAGAAGCTGCTGGGGAGATGGGACAGCTCTTCATTTCTCTGCTACCCGACTCCTGGAATGGCTTCCTTGGGACATATGGTCACACAGGAACCAAACTGCTCAGGTTTTCCTGGTTTCCAGCATCCCAGAGAGGCAGGTTTCTGTGCTGCCCTCCCTGCATTGCTGTGGGAGTCCGAGGCTCTGGAGACGTGGACCATCTTGCCAGCTTCTCCTTTGCAGCATAAATGAGCTCAGCAGACACAGGACAGGCCCAGCCGTGGTGGGGCTGGGCACCAGTGAAATTCATCAGGCCCTTTGAAGTCGTGTGGACTCACTGGCCCAAATTCTATTTCCAGGAGAGGCACCCAGGGGACAGCAAGAACTATAACGAGTGCATTCGGCACGAGACCATCCGGGTGGCAGTGTGTGACATGCTGGAAGGAAAGTGTCCCTGTCCTGAGCCACTTCGGTATGGAAAGGAGGGAACATAAGAAAGTGGGGGTGAGGGAGGAGAATGAACTCAGGCTGCCCGTCCTGACATCCTGAGGATTGCCTCAGGGAAGGTCTTTTTTGCTCTCCCTGGGGTGTTGAATTTCCCCTGGAGGGGGTGGCAGCGTCTGCGTGGTGCTCAGGAGCTGGGCCTTGGTTGACAAGGGCTGTGTTCATGTGCACAATGGCTGCACCCTCTGCCCCGTGTTGGAGAATAAACGGGCTTTGTTTTGTGGGGGGGAAAAATAACCTCAGATGGAGGAGGAGGGGGCAGCTGTTGTGGAAGGACGTGCAGGATCTCCTCAGCTGCAGTGGTGCTGGGGTTCATCCTGCTCCGGGTTCCTGCCTGGCTGTGCCCTGCTGGTTGCCTGGGACAGGGTCCACAGCAGTGAGATGAACTGGGGTAGAGTGGGATGGGGTGACCCTGTCACTGGTGTAACACTCGGTTGGTGCTGACTGGTTCCTCTCTCCTTGTGTTCAGGGGCGTGATGGAAAAATCCTTCATGGAATACTATGACTTCTATGAGGGGGTGTGTAAAGAGAGACTTTATCTCCAAGGACAGACAATGCAGGTGGGTGACAGAGCATTTTCTTGCTGATAACACACTGCCTTAGATAAGGGTGCCTGGTTAATGACAAACAACAATGTGCAGCTCCCAGGGGGACGTGGGGTGGGTCTGGAGCATTTCCATGAGCTGCAGATTCCATGAAACTGAGGCCCGAGGTGTTCCTGGGGATAAAACCCTGGCTTCCCCAAGCTCAGAGTTGTGCACGGTGTGTTTTCAAGGCTGGTAGACTTCTCAGAGCTGCTCTCCAGGCACGGAGGTCCTTCTTCTAGTGGTGGAATCGAAACGTTTTGCTTTCTCGTGGACTTGGTGTTCAGCAGGGAGGGCACGTGCTGGTTGTCCACCTCTGGTGGCACCTAAACTCCAGTGCAGTACTTTCCCGTTGGGTCTCTGCTGGAGTTTCTCTTTTTCTGAGCTTCCTTTGCTCATCCAGCAGGTAGGAACTTTGCTGTGAGGCTTCTTGTTGTGTCAGAGGAGATTGCAAGGGGCTGGCTGAGCCAGAAGTCACTGGAGGAGGAAGGGGTGGGAGAAGAGTGACAGAACGCCAGACACATCTAGACAGGTTGAAGACAGGAGCTGGTTTCTGCAGGAGAGCAGACTTTAAAGAATAGGTTACCAGGCTATTTGCATGTGAACAGATGTGTCTTCCTCCCTCACCAGCCACCTCTTGTCTGACTCATTGAGAGATTCCACTGCTAAGAAAAGATGGAGGTGGCTGATTTAATGCTCCTGTGGCTCTGAGCCCTCTTTTCCCATCAGTGCCTTCCCCGGGTGTGTCATTCAGAAACTGAGCAGGAGAGTTGATGTTTGGAGTGAGAAATTCCCATGAGGAAGGTCTGTGTCTGCAGAGCACTGAACTGCAGGCTGTGTAGTGAAGTTTGGTGACGTTGGAGGAGGGTCAGGTCTGGCCTGCTCTTGTTTCCTCTTCAAGGAGCCAGGGCTCAGTTGCTTTCCCTGTGGGTTTGTGGCCTGGGAGTGTGTTGTGTCCAGTCCCCAGAGGCAATAACTGGTCTGGTTTCTGCTCACTTGTAAACAGAGGTGCAGGAAGCCTGAGCACAACATGCTGGAGACAGGGCAGGATTGGCTCCACTGCTCTGGATTGACTATCCAGTCACTCCAGGCTCAGTACCAGTTGAGTGCTGGCCAGATGTGCTGTCTCCTTAACTCTGGGTCCACGTGTTGGCTTGTAGCAAACGTTCCCATCAGATGGGACAATGTAACCTCCACCACCACCTTGTACAGCCCTGGCAACGTGTCTTCCACCTGGGATGGGGATAAAAGCAGCACTGGAACAGGTTGCCCAGGGAAGCTGTGGCTGCCCCATCCCTGGAAGTATTGAAGGGCAGGTTGGATGGGGCTTGGAGCAACCTGGTCTGGTGGGAGGTGTCCCTGCCCATGCAGGGGGGTTGGACTGGATGATCTTTAAGGACCCTCCCAACCCAAACCATTCCATGATGATGTCTGGTTTTCTTCCAGGATCCTTTTGGTGAAAAACGAGGCCACTTTGACTACCAGTCCCTATTAGTGCGTTTGCAGGGAATCAGGCAGAAGGTGCAGGAGAAACACCAGCAGGACAACACAGAAATAGACTCTGAGAGCAGCTCCTCTGAGACAGAGACAGACACTCAGGGTTGCTCTAAAGCTTAGAGCTCTGTTCCCAGTGGAGAGGCCAAGCCGTGGGGATGATCTGTCTTCACACCCTAGAGAACCCCTGACAGACTGGACATCCAAACCAATGCCAGAGTGGAGAAAACTCCAGGATATCTTCTGTCTCCTTGGACTGCTCTGGTGGATAATGCTGAACGAGAAGACTTCATGCTAGACAAAGCCAAGCTTGTGACAGGCTACTCTTAAAAGGTACTTAACTATCCTAGGAAGCTGGAGCATGTGGCATCAGGTGATTTTTTTTTTTTTGAAACACCCACACTGGTTGGTTTGGGTTTTTTTTTTTGTTGTTTTTTGGGGTTTTTTTCCCCCCTTTTCCTCCATTTGATTAAAGAATAAGATCTAGACTGCAAATCCTCTTGACAGCTTTTCTGTTCCCAGCCAGTGAGCCCTTCCCTGGGGCCCTGCTGAACCTGGAGCTGTGGGAGCCCTTGGAGGCCAGAGGGTGAGAGGGACCCAGGCAGTGTGTGCCCGGGTGAAACCTTTTGGTGTGGGGTGGGAGAGATGGAGCCTCTCTGCTCTGTGGAGCCCAGCTACCTGTTTTCTTTCTTCTAGACACTGTTCTAGACAGACCAAAGATAAAAGAGCAGTGGTGGAATCTGGGCTCCTTGCTCAAAGCTTTACCCAAGCCCTGGGTGACCTGGTCCCCTGAGACTCCAGGTGCAAAAGGGGCAGATGAGAAGCAGAAACTACAGGAGTCGAGTGCAGGAATGTTCATCCTGGCGTTTTGGGGAAGGGAGGGTGAGAAAAATCCTTGGTCAGAGATGGGGGGAGCACTTAAAAATTAACTCTAGTTCATGTATTTTTTTTTTTTTATAAGGTGTTGATTTGAATTTAGCATTCTAGAGAGATCTTATTCTGGCTGCTCTGAATGGAGCTGTTTTGTTTCCTTCACTCAAGTACTCTTAGCTTGCCACCTCTCTACTCACTGTAGTATTTGTATTTTCCTCCCTTCCTCCTCCTGCCAACTCACCCCCTGCTGCTGCCTTGACCCAGCAGGTTGAAGCACTGGAAGAAGGGGCAATTCTGGCTGAGGCAGCCACTGTTTCTGGGTGAAGCTCTTCAGGGGTGGACACCTTGTCACTGACAAAATTCCTTTGCCAAACTTGGCCTCAGCTGAGGGTTGTGAGGTTTGACTCTTGAATGTTTTGAAGGGTTTCAAGAGCAGCTTTCCCTGCTGGTGGAGGTTGGCCTCTGGGGGAGGTGGAGGTTGGCTGTGAGTGCCACCACCCTGGAGGTGCATTTAAAGTTTGGTGGAGGTGAAACATCCAGTTTCTCCAGGTAAATGAGCCTGGGGATGATCGATTGGAGCAGTTTTGTTGACGAAAAGCTTAACCTACTTTTTTTTTTTTTGTTGTTGGTAATTATTATTTGGATGGGAGCTTTGCTAGAAAGCTAAGCACAAAGTTGCACATTGTCCTTGGCCCTCTCCTCGTTTCCTTTCACACCTTCCCACCAGCTGGGCCTGGTTTCAGACTCCTGAGGGTGGTGGGAGAACTTCCAAGGCAGTCATCCCTGTTCTAAAACAAGCTCAGGGGCCCAAAGCCCCCTGCTGTGTGCTGTCCAGGAGGGCAGTGGGGTTATTTTTCAGTCTCAGTGGGTTAGATTTCTACCAACTCCTGCAGAACTCCAAGCCCCCCACACCTCTGGGAGGTGGAAACATTTCTGAATTGTGGGGGGTTTCTGAATTCAGGTGCCGTTGGACAACTCGGGAACCTTCTGTTCCCTTTAGCAACCTCCCCTGGTCTGTCATTGGCTTCATTTGGGCTTAAACCCTGTCTCCCCTCGAGGGAAAAACTGAACTGCCCCAGGACTCACCCCCCACACACCCCAGAGAGCCCAGAGGTGCTCACCTCACCGTGAGCTCTGGGGGTGTGAGGGAGGGGGGGCTGTCCCCACAGGTCCTGAGCTCTGTGCTCCTCCAGTCCCATTGTAAATGTCACCTCTTTTGTCACCCTTCAGTAGCATTGTGGGCAGGGCTGTTGCCTCTGCTGCCTTCCCCAGGCAGGGCTGGTTCTGGCATCTCTTTGTGCTGCATGTGGCGTTCCCACCCACCACCCAACAGGAAAATGCCTTATTGTGGACACTACTCACATCACTAGCATGTGGCTGTAAGAGAGAAGTGTTAGTTTCATAGCTCTAATATTGTCTGTCCTGCCATTTCTGAATGGTTCCATTTCCAAGTGACAATCCTCAACTGACTGCTCCAGGCAGAGATGTTTTAGCAACAGATTTTTAGACCCGATTGAGTTGAAAAATATATGCACAAGAGTCACTCTTAAGATACCTTGTTTATAAACTATTGTACATAAGATTTTCTTTTTTTTTGTGCAATAAAGTTTGTTTTGGCAGAATCTAGACTGTGGTCCTTAACTCCTTAGTGGAACAACGACTCATTCCCTGAGCAAAGAGGACAACACAGCAGTTGCTCAGTGGCACTGCTGGCTCCAGGATTTTTTAGCTGGAGTCATGTTTGCATCCTGCAAGGTTGTAGTTGGAGCCCCCAACAAAAGAAAGACATGGAGCTCCTGGAGAAAGTCCTGAGGAGGCCACGGAGATGATCCAAGGACTGGAGCAGCTCTGCTCTGGTGACAGGCTGAGAGAGTTGGGGTGTTCAGCCTGGAGAAGAGAAGGCTCCAGGGAGACCTTAGAGCACCTTCCAGTGCCTGAAGGGGCTCCAGGAAAGCTGGGGAGGGACTTTGGACAAGGGCAGGGAGGGAGAGGACAAGGGGGAATGGATTAAAACTGGAAGAGGGAGATTGAGGTGAGACATGAGGAGGAAATTCTTCCCTGTGAGGGTGGTGAGACACTGGAACAGGTTGCCCAGAGAAGCTGTGGCTGCCCCATCCCTGGAAGTGTTGAAGGGCAGGTTGGATGGGGCTTGGAGCAACCTGGTCTGGTGGGAGGTGTCCCTGCCCATGCAGGGGGTTGGATCTAGATGATCTTTAAGGTCCCTTCCAACCCAAACCATTCCATTATTCTATGATAATTATTAAGGTAGTTTTCCTCTTGCTGTGACAAGGTCATTATTGGGCTGTAACAATAAGGGGCATTTCCAGCCCCAACAGGGCAGAAAATGCAGAGCTAAGCAATTAGGAGTCATTCCTCTTGCACTTTTCAAGCTAGACACTTCTATAAAACTTTTATTTGAAGTCTGCTGTCCCTGTGTTTCAGGTGATATGCAAATAACCTCCCAAGAAGAATTCTATACAGGCACAGAACATGTAGCAGTCAAGGAATTGCCTCCTTGGCTTCCTCTGGAGTGATTTCCTGAGAGTAGAGCTCTGTGAAGAGAGCAGGCAGCCAGTACTGAGGTTCTCCCACTGCCTGTGTGTCCAGCCAGGCCATTCCTTCCTTCAGCAAGTGTTCCTGCACAAACAGAGTGGAAACTGTGAGTGAAACTGAACTGGAAGGGGGATTAAACATGGGAACAGGCTGCCCAGGGAGGTGGTTGAGTCTCCTGTCCCTGGAGGTGTTAAGAGACACGTAGATGTGGTGCTGAGGGGACATGGTTTGAGCACTGGGCTTGGTAGAGTTGGGTTAATGGTTGGTAGAGTTGGGTTAATGGTTGGTAGAGTCAGGTTATGGCTGGACTCAATGATCTTAAAGGTCTTTTCTCAGGGATTCTGTAAATGGCTGAGAAACCATTCACAGGAGAGGCCTGACCCCACATTTAGGGAGGGTGTAGAAGTTGGGCTACAATTTTTACTTGGCTGGGAGAAATAGTTGGGACATCCAGCTGTGCCCTACATGTTTCTGTGGGACCTGAGCTAACCAGATTCAAGTTTGAATGGAGATTAGTGAAGCCCCAGGAATACCTGCAGCTCCTAAGATTCTGCTTCCCTCAGTCTGTGTTTACACAGGGCCTCTGGTCCAGCAGGTCCTGTAGGATCCCCCCGGCAACCTGGTCTGGTGGGAGGTGTCCCTGCCCATGCAGGGGGGTTGGAACTAGATGATCTTTGAGGTCCCTCCAACCCAAACCAGTATGATTCCCTGATCCCCAGTGACTGGTTTGCTGCAGCAGTCACTCTGCACTGTCTCTGCACTCCCCTGGAGACCTTCACACATACCAGCACTTGCTTTGCACGTTCTGTCTCCCACTTCAGGCTGGACTTGATCTCACTGACTGTCACAAAACCCTTTTTCTGAAACGAGAGGAAAAACCCTGTGTCCTGGCAGTCCAGACTGGAGACCAGAGCTTAGAAGAGCATGGACAGGCCTGGTCTAACCACAAGTTCCCTCTCATGGAAGCAATAATGTTCTTTTAAGGTGGTTCTATCTTTAAAATCTGGCTCGATACCTCTGCCAGCTGCAGGACAACAGTGTGATCCATGTTCAGTTCAGCTGGGACAGACTGGATCAGGTATGTTCCACCAACTGGGATAATCCCAAAGCCATTCCCCAAGACCTTCAGTTTCTTGATGGCACGAAGGAGATCATCCCTGAGAAGCAGAGGGCAATGCAAGGCTTTAAAGCAAGAGCCTCCCACTGCACACCATGTCCTGCACATGGGGAAGACTTGATGTGCAGGAGCTAAGAGCAGCCACAGCTCCTTGGGCCTTGCTGCAGTTTCAGGTCATCAACAGCTGGAACAGATTTTTTTATGAAGCAATTTAGAATGAGTTGGCACATCTGTGGCCCCCTTCAGAAGTGCAGACTTGGGTTAGAGACACACTTGGAGCACCTGAGCTGCAAGTGCTGAACTTGTAAGATTGATTCAAGCCCCCATTACTGATCAGGGGGAGTTGTGTCCTAAAATCTGCTGCTGTCATGACATGGATCAGCCCCTTCCTTCCAGCTCAGGACACCACAGCAGCTTCAGCAGCCTGGGGCAGTGAGAGAGCTGGGTTTGGGGGGGCTGATTGTCTGCAGCTCAAGGCAACAGTCCTGTATGCCTGGGGGCTGCCAGAGAAAGGACACTGCTGCTTCATGAAATGAATTCATTATGGCTCATGGGCAAGTGGCTCCATTGCTAGAAGGTCACATCTGGAGTCCAACTAACTCCATCACCCCCTTTTCTTCCCCAAATGCCACAATTCCCCTTTTTCTGTAGGACACAGACACTCACTGGCTGACATCCTGAGCAAACTTCCCCCTTCCCTTCAGCACCTGCTGATGAAGCTCTTCCAGTGTTATCAGACCTAGGAGGCAAGGAGAGGGGACAGGAAAGCATCACTCCAGAGCAACCAAATGACTCCAGCAAGAGCAGCCACAGGCCCTTTTTGTGCACCTGCCACTGGCCCACCCCTGCTTCCACGTTCCTGGGGCTGGTCACTGCTCCCAGGATGGAGCCTGGGGTGAGAGGAGCATCAGGTCACTCCTGTCCCCAGGCAGTCAGCTGTGCCTTCTCCCTCCCACAAGTGTTTCAGCCTCCAGTGGCTTTGCTGTAGCTCATTCCTGATCTCCAACTGCCCTTTTGGAGTGAGGAACATCCACCATCTTTGCATGAGGCACTGATCACTGGTATTCCAGCTCTTTGGGATCCTGCTGGGATCCTCTGGAGACACTTCCTGCCAGGTTCCAAGCTGCAACTTGACAGTTTCTTACTCCTTTAGGATTGTCACTGATCTCTGCTCCTTCCCCATGATACTGCCAGTTCTTAGGTGGGTTAACTAGGAAGGGCAGAGTTGGTTGATTTCTGTAGGAATCAAGGAATTGGGTGATTCCCAGTGGTGCAGCTGGAACAGGAACACACAAGGCTCTTTGGGGACAATGAAAACTGCCAGGTCAGGAATTTGTGAAATCCAGCAAAGAACACAACACTGAGATGTGTGACTCGATTCCTACAGGGAAAAGGGAACTCCCCCTTGTTGTATCTCCTAGAATCCAGGGATGGTGGGATCCTCACCTCCATTCCTGTGCTTCAGAGCCAGGCAAACTTCAATGATCTGCACACCCAGCTCGTAGTAAAAGTCTCCAACTCCCAGCATCTCTGCCCAGAATCCTTTCCCAGCTGCCAAGTGAGAAAGGGGAAAGTGACTGAACCATTGGCCAAAATATCCTCCTGTAACAATTCCTGCTGTCAAGCAGGCTGCTCACAGACCAATCCTGGTGGGGAGGACCCAGATCTGTCAATAAAATCTCCATTTTCATTATCCCCACCCATTTTCTCCCACCCTTTAAGTAAATAACACCCAAAGGTCCATCCCACCGATTCATAAATCCCAAGAATTAACAAAAAACCCCCCAGCAGTTCTCCTCAAGGACCAGAGAGATGAACCCTCAGTCCTTCACCCTGGGGCCTGTTCCTCACATGCCAAAGGATCCACTCCAATTGTGGCACACATGTCCTGGAACTGCACCCGGAACTCCGGGTTCTTACGGATCTCCTGCTTGTGTTTGCTGGCAAACTCTTCTAAGTTGGTCTTGAACATGTCCAGCTGCTTAGACATCTGCAAGAGAATTCCAGAGAGGAAATTCTTGAGTGTGAGGGTGGT
This sequence comes from Hemiprocne comata, assembly GCA_020745705.1. NCBI lineage: Eukaryota > Metazoa > Chordata > Aves > Apodiformes > Apodidae > Hemiprocne > Hemiprocne comata. Next base: position 4,595,566 of record CM036609.1, on the reverse strand, counting down.
GAGACACTGGAACAGGTTGCCCAGAGAAGCTGTGGCTGCCCCATCCCTGGAAGTGTTGAAGGGCAGGTTGGATGGGGCTTGGAGCAACCTGGTCTGGTGGGAGGTGTCCCTGCCCATGCAGGGGGGTTGGATCTAGATGATCTTTAAGGTCCCTTCCAACCTAAACCAGTCTAGGATTTTAGTGCAGGTCCTCAGGAAACACTCAGGTCTCTGACATGCTGCCCACCCAGTGCAGGTGACCCCAGTGGTATTAAAGGAAGGAAATGATAAAAATCACTCCACGGAATCCATGCATACACTTTAAATACAAATCAGTACCAGTGGAGACAAGGAAAGGGCAGATCTCAACCAAGAGGGAGCCTCAGAAGGGGGGGCAGCAGTTCTGTACGTGGGGCAGAAACAGTTCTACAGAGCTGAAATGTTGCTGAGGTCTGGGGAAGGGAGGCAGAGCAAGACCTGTAGCAACCACCACAGCTCCCCCAGGGGGGGAAGGCAGCTCCCTGGGTGCCATCGTGACCCACGCTGCAGGTGGGTGATGCCCTGGACACCGAAGCAGAGGAGGAAACACAGCCCGGGTTTGCTCTGGGCTCACAACCAGTGTTATTCCCACTGCCAGGGCAGGGGGGGGTCCCACCTGGGCCAGTTGGTCTTCGGCCAGGACTGTCCCTCGCTCCTTGTACTTCGCCTGCAGGAGGGAAACGAGATGATGGAGACACTGCTGAGGAGAGATGGAGCGGGAAGCAGAACTGGACAGAGGAGACGCTCCTTAGGGATGGCTGAAGTAGGTGAACCTGCGGCCCGGTGCCCTGGGCAAGCAGGGAGGCTCCCAGGAAGCTCGGGGCGCCCTGGGCTTGGAGCAGGGCTGGAGCCGGCTGGGACGGCAGCGGTGAGGAGGGGGGAGGCTCCACAGGGAGCCTGGCACCCCCCGCCGCGGGGCCGAAGGGGCCTGGACCGCCCACCACACCGGACCGAGGGACCCACCCGAGACCGGTGGGGTCCGACACCGCTCCGGGGCCTGGCGATCTCCCCCGGGGCCGCTGGGTCCCCCACAGGGGCCCGATACCTCCCCCCACGGTCCCGGTAGGTATCGGTCCCCCTCCCACGGGTCTGACATCCCCCGGCACCGGGCCTGGCATCCACCCACCGGCCGGTCCCGCCGCCCACGGGCCTGACACCCCCACCCAGCCCGGCCCAGCCGCCCCTCCGGAGCCCGCCCCCCTTCCCCGGCGGGGTCCCACCGCCCCTCACCTCCGCCAGCTTCTTCTTGGCGATGGCGCCCGCGCCCACCCCCCGCCGGTGCATCCCGGCCCCGGCCCCGCCGCCCGCCGCGCTCCGATGGCGTCATCCCCCCAGTTGACGTCACCTTCCCGCCTGACGTCATATGCCCGCGACGGGCGGCGCAGGGGGTGGGGTCTGTCCTGGTCACCCCCCGAGGCACTGGGGGGGTTCTGGGGGGCGGCTCAGGCGCCGCGGAGGGTCCTGGGGTGTGTGTATGGGGGGGGGGTGAGACCCTGCTGGGCGTTGGGTCCCCCCGGGGGGGGGTTAAAGGCCCCGTTTGGGGGGGTTAGGTCCCCTCTGTGGGCAGGGGTCCCCCCCCGAGGGTGGGGGTAACCCCCAGTGGAGGGGTTTCAGTCCCCCCGGGGTGGGGGCAGCCCCGCTTTGGGTGAGGGTGACCCCCCCCCTCGATGGCGGTAAGTCCCTGTGTTGTGGGGTTGGGTCCCCTCTGTGGGATGGGGTCCTCCATGGGGAGGGGGGTGGCCCTTGCTGGAGGGGTTTGTGTCCCTCACAGTGGGGGGAGCCCCGCTTTGGCTGAGGGTGACCCCCATCCCCCCATGGAGGTAAGTCGTCGGTTTTGGGGTTGGGTCCCCTCTGTGGGAGGGGGTCCACCCTGAGGGGGGGTGGCCCTCACTGGAGGGGTTTCAGTGTTGCTTAGGGTGGGGAGAGCCCCACTTTGGATGAGGGTGACCCCCCCCATGGAGGTAAATCCTTGTTTGAGGCCCCTCTCTGGGAGGGGGCTCTCCACGGGGTGCAGAGGAGCCTTGTTTAGAAGGACACTTTTGAGTTTTTAGTAATATTTTATGGCCCCTCCCCAGATCAGGTGTTACTGAGTCTCCTTTCAGCTTCAGAAAAAACTCTTTATTGCTTCTGTTTGCAGAAAAGACAAGGTGCAGAGAACAGGGTGGACAGAAGACATTTTCCTCCTTCTCATGTGTCTTGATAGAATGAAGAGGGAGCTGCTTGGGAAGGTCCTGGAGTTACAGAGTCCTAGGAGAGCAGAAGTGGGAGAGGAATTATCATAGAATCATGGAATGGTTTGGGTTGGAAGGGACCTTAAAGATCATCTAATCCAACCCCCCTGCATGGGCAGGGACACCTCCCACCACACCAGGTTGCTCCAAGCCCCATCCAACCTGCCCTTCAACACTTCCAGGGATGGGGCAGCCACAGCTTCTCTGGACAACCTGTTCCAGTGTCTAATTTCCTGGAATTGAGGCACTGCAGCAAGTACCTTTGGGGACAAGGGCTGGGAAAGGATCTGGAGGGATGTTTGTGACAAGAGGGACTAGGTGGAGCAGCCACTCACCTGGGTGTGCAGAGCTCAGCCACCAGCCAGGTCAGAAACTCCTGGTCCAAAACTTCCTTCAAACCTTCTGGGCCTTCCAGAGAGGGAAAACTGCAGGAGGTGTGCCAGGCCATAAAGTCAGAGACAACAATCCAGATGCAGGATCTAACAGCCTCCTCTCCCCATCCCCTCAAGTCCACAGGGATATTTTATTTTCCTTGTCTCCAAATAGCTTTGATAAACCCCCCCAAAAAGCTCCCACCTCTTTTTGACGTGGTGAGAACCTCACACACACCAGTGCCTTGATCTTGCCATGGGAACGTGTCTTGTCAGGTTTGGGGGACAAGGAGGAAGGGGCCAGTGCCCCCCCTTTGCACCCCAGCTCCTCTCAGACCCAGCAGGCACCAAAACAAAGAGGGTGGGTGAAGCAGCAGCTCCAACCTCACAAAGGTGAGGTGTCTCCAAGGAGGAGACAAAAGCCCATTTTTTTATTTGCAGTTTAGGAGATGGAGACACCAGAAAACAATTTCTTAGAAAAAAATAAAATCAGATTGAAGCTACTCAGGCTGATGAATCCCCAGCATCAAAGATTTCCCTTCCCCCCCCCCAGAACAGGTTAAACAAACATCTGTCAGGAACAGTTTGGGGCACGTTGATCCTGCCTGGGAGCAGAGGTCAGAGTGAGTGACCTCCCCAGATCCCTCAAAGCCCTCATTTCTTTGATTTTTCTCTTTTCCAGCTGACTGGCAATTCCCAGGGTCTGATTTGCTGAGAGGCTTTTGGGAACCACAGCTCTGCTCCTTTCCCCCACCCCAGCTCATCCCCACAGCCTCAAGCTCTTTCCACCCAAAGGTTGTAAAAATACAACAAATGCCCCCGAATTCCTGCTCTGGGGGACTGTCCCATGACTCCCTGTAGTTAGAAATTCCATCTTTTTTTGCCAGAAGACCCTGGGATTCAGCCTGAAGGATGTAGGTTGTGTGTGGTAAGTGCTTTTTTTTTTTTTTCCCCCTTCTTGCCACCATTTTAGGACTAAGCAGCAACAACCTGTTTGGTAAAACCCCCTTAACGTTAAAGAGAAGAAATTCATCCCTCATTTGTTGGTGGCTTTTTTTAAATATAGAAAAGTGCCCGAGAACAGATTTTTCTTCAGATTCATGTGTCTAATTGGCTTTTTTTGAACATTTGTGACACAAGCTCAGGCTGGGGGGAGGTGGAACAGGCTCTTGACAGGCTGGGGATGTGCTGACACAGCACAAAGCAGAGACACAAGCGCCCTCACAGCCAGATGGCTCAAAACGAGCTGCTCCAGATGGGCTCCTTTACCTTCTACCTGTTCCCAGCCAGCTCCTGTCACCATCACTCCCATCATCTGGAAGATTTTAAGATGGTTGGCTCTTCAAAAAAACAACTCCCTGCCCTTCAGTAGGGACGCTGAGATCAGAAATCAACTGGGAGGCTCCTCCTGGGCCAGGCAGGCATCTCCCCTGCTGGGTTTCATGTTCAGATGATGAACTTTTCCTAAGAAAAACTTCCAGCAGTGATGGGAGGAAAGAAGTTGTGTTTCTTTAGCTTAAAATGATTTCATAGCTACATATTTTAAATATTTAACTCAATATTTAAAAATCAACTGGTCCAGGTGCTGAGAGCGCGGGTGAACGTTGTGGGTTGGTTTGTTGTTTTGTTTGTTCCCCCCCCACCTCTTGTGGGTGGATTTGATGGAACCAAAATGTTTTGCAGAAATGTATCAAGGCAAAAAATGTTTTGCAGAAATAGATCCGCTTCATCTGGTTCCCACTGGAGGGTTTTTCTTTCCAGAGGGCTTTGTTTTCTGAGGTCAAAGCTCTTCGTTTTGACTCCTGGAGGAGGGCTTCCCCTCCTGGGAAGCTGGTTTGATGGGGCTGTGCTGACATTTGCAAAACAAAAGAAGAGCCCGATCATCTAATTTAATTTTTTTTGCCATAATTAGAGAGGCTTCTTTTGGCTTTTGTTCTTTTCCTCCCTTCCTGAGGGAATCCCAAAAGGTGACATTTTCTTCTGGCCTCAGAATCCTCTCATCTTCCTATGAGACACCATTATTGATTCCTGGCCCAAAACATACCTTCAAAAATGAAACATTTGTGGACCCTGCGACCAGGTTTCCTGTGGTCCCATCTCACCTCTGATTTCTCTTGGCTTTCAGAAGCCAGGCGAAGAAATCTTTGCCTTCCTGGGTGCTCAAGTCCAATCTTTGGCCAGTCCCAGCCGGTACTTGGGGCTCAGCTTCCCTCTTGTGTGGCTCGATGATGTTGCTGAGAAGGCGAAACGGGAAGAAATCAGCCTGGGGTGCCACAAGAGGGGGCCAAAATGCTGCTTTTGCACCAAAAAACCAGCTCCCTCCCACTCCAACTACCAGCAGCCAGAGAAGAAGGCGGGCTTGGAGAGCGAGAGGGATGGCTCTGCTGTGCCGACAGAGCAGAAACACGTCTAAGAGTTAGAAAAAGACAAGAAAAATAGAAAACCAGCTCCCTGGAGAGTCCCTGCAGCAGTCCAAGAAAAATATCCTTGGCTCTGCATTGTTCTGTAGCCATCAGTTTGTAGAATCCTAGAATGGCAGGTTGGAAAGGACCTCAAGGATCATCTGGTCCAACCTCTCTAGGTGCTACTATCGTTTAGATCAGGTGGCTCAGCGCCCTGTCAGGCTGAGACTTAAAACTGTCCAGTGTGGGGGGAACCCACCACTTCCCTTGGGAGACTGTTGTGGTGTTTGACTAGCCGAGGACAGGCGGAGTTTGGGTTGTAGGAGCTCGGGAAGTCTCTGCACTTACTCGCTTTTCTTCTCCCGTCTGGCTAGTAACCACTCCACAAAGTTCTTCTTCAGCATGTTGTCCATCGTGCGGCTGTAGTCGCTGGCCAGGGTGGCCTCCGAGTAGCGTCTTTGCACTGGTCTGGGACTGGGAGCCCTGATACTGGCGCTGGGGGGAGAGCAGAGACACAGCGGGAGTCCCGGGGGCACCGGGAGCACCAACCCCGCCGCGCTCTGCTCGTGGTGGCCCCGCGGCCCCTGCAGGCAGAGGGTTCCGGGGATCACTTGTCATCCTCCTCCAGGTGGAGGAGATGAGCTCAGGGTGTTTGCTGAGAGCCTGGAGTCGGGGGGTTTCCCTGCCGGGTTCACCCGGGCTGGGGCTCTGAGCTCAGGCACTGGGTGTTGCTCAGGCTCCCTCCTCCAGCCACCTCGGGCCAAAGAAACCTTCTCTTGGGTCCTCCAGAGGCTCAGGGCAGAGCGAAGGGCTGCCCGTGATGTCTGCACTGATCTGACAACGTAAACATAATGGGTGGCTACCTAAATTCATTATAGAATCATATCATAGAATCATCACAGAATGTTAGGGGTTGGAAGGGACCTCAAAGATCATCTAGATCCAACCCCCCTGCATGGGCAGGGACACCTCCCACCAGACCAGGTTGCTCCAAGCCCCATCCAACCTGCCCTTCAACACTTCCAGGGATGGGGCAGCCACAGCTTCCCTGGGCAACCTGTTCCAGTGTCTCACCACCCTCACAGGGAAGAATTTCCTCCTCATGTCTCACCTCAATCTCCCTCTTCCAGTTTTATCAAAGGATTTAAAGGCTCATCCTTTTTTTCAGTACTATTATCTGGGACTGCAGCAGCCCCTCCTTCTCAAATAAGGATTCTTTTGGATCTCCTCAGGTGGTATTTGGAAATTTGTAGCAGGAGTCAGGGGAAGAGAGGATAAGTCTGGATTATATACCTGCTTTATGGTTACATAAAGCAAATGGGCATATTTTTAGAAGCTTCCAAACACTGGATGCCCCCCAGCCTCATTCAGGTCAGATCATTACATCTTGTTCCTACTGCTCAGCCAACCTTCTCCTCCTCCTGGTTGACTTCCAGCTTGTTCCTCCTAACCCAGAGCCATGAAATTTGTAGGGAAAACTTGGGAGTTACTGGCTCTGGCTCAAGGGCTTCAGTTTGATCTCTACCTTATCTTTTGCTCATCTCTGTATGCTTGGCTGTTATCTGAGATCTACCTCAGGACTCATGTTCTCACCTACTTACCCAGATGCCATTTGCCTCCAGTGGGGAGCTGGAAAAGGCTCAAAACACACCTTGAGCTTCCCAAAACATCCACCCTGAGACGTGAGCTTCCCCAAACACTTACCCTGAGACATTCTCTTCCATCAAAACAAAGCCCAGAGAAGCGAGGAGCAGAGAGAGAACTTTGACAGACAACATTTTCTTGGCTGGTTCCTCCGTTCAAGAGCAGAGATGTCCAGCCCCTGTATGACATGGGACACACAGTGAATCCAGAGGGATGGGGGGGGGGGTGGGTGGGCACGTGCCTGGGCTTGTAAATGTGTTTCTTCAGCCTTTGTGCCTGGAGCAGCCTCCTGTGCCCTCCAGAGCCTCCCTCTGCCCTTCCCACCTTCTCAATGCCAATTCTCCTTCCCACCCTGGTGTCTTTTAATGGTGCTTCCTTCACTTTTATTGTAGCCATCAAATCCATTGTGGGTCACAGATTCCTGGAGGAAAGGGCTTTGTCTCCTCCGTGTTGACAAGCTGACCCTGTGGGCACCTCATTGTGCTTTAAGGGTCACCTCAACCCCGAGGATGTGAACGGGAACACACGTTGGATCAGGCAGTTCAGCCTCAAGGACATCCTGCTTATCCAGGTCTGTTGGATTGAGGAGCCTGATCTAATTTCTGGCAGATTTTCCATTGGGATGGATGATGCCTTATGTAGGGACTGGAGCCAGAGTCAGGGAATATCAGTTATGACAAACACCCCATGGACAGTGACAGGATCAGATTCCAAGATTTATTAGCTTCAAGTTGCTCCTCATCCTCACCTCCACCCTTCAGCTCAGCAGCCCTCGGACATTTGAGCTCTTTTAATTACTATTCCAGCTCTCCAAGCTCCTTCCAAAAATGGTTTTGATCGTGGCTCACAGATAGATCTTGAGCCCCACTCTTTGTTTTAGCTGTTCCTGGCAACTGTTTTGCCACAGGGAGCTGCTGCTCACGGGAATAACAGAGGCACCAAAAGGAAAAGGTCTAAGTCAGGACTCGAGTGTCCCATCCTTCAAAGATTTACTCATACACTGGGACAACTTTACTCCTCTGAGTAGTTATTTGTACTCTTACAACAGCCCAGTGACTGTTTTGGAGAGGGAGAAGTTGCACGTTTGGGTGTTGTTTGGAATGGAGGCTTTTTGGTATTTTTTTAATTATTTCTGGAAAATGGTGACGTCTCTTACAAATGTTTTCAGCCCTTTCTATTAAGTGAGAAAAACACGAAGTGGGTTACAACATCTCAGCTCCATCCAGCTGTTAAGAGCAAAGGTGTGATATTCTGAATACTGGCAAAGGCCCTGAAATACTTCAAGCTCAAAGCAATAAAAGACAAGTTGTTACGGAGCGTGTTAACAGCAGAAGTAAATTCCACTATCCAAAAAGCTGAGGAATATTTTAAATGAGAATGGGGCGGGGGGGGGGGGGGGAAAGAAAAGGCTCATGATTTCCTCCTTATTTGCTTTTCATTTCATGTATTGGGGATAAAATGGTGGGTACAAGGATGGGTCTGAAAATAGCCAAGTCGTGTGAGGATATTGTTCTGCTGGGAGGAATTATTTATGGCTCTAGGAGGGGAAGTGGATTGTAACCTTCATTTGAGCAAGGGCAGTACCTGCTCTGCAGGATTTACCCAAACAGGGAGGAAAAGCAGTTCACAGTTTCAGACAATCTGGGAAAAAACATTTTTGAGGTGGAACAAGCCCCTCTGCCTGTGTGACACGGAGATGGTGCCATCGAGCTCTCCCAGCCCTGCCTGGCACGGGGTTTGCTCTGATCCCCACACTCTGAATCCTCATTTTTTTTACTCCTTCACAAACTGAGGAGCAACTGGTGGGATCTTTGCATCACGAAGGTCTCCCAGTCCCCTGTGCTAATGCTGCCTGCTGTGGAGCAGCATCATCCCTGGTTTATTCAGAGCTGGGAGACCCCAGAGAGCAGCTGAGAACCGATTTCTCCTCACTTCCCTCCCTCTGCAGCACGTGTTGAAGGGTGCAGATCCCAGCCTGACCTTTCCCATGTGCTGAATCCTCCTCGGGGATAACTGTGTTTCCCTTTAGCACCCAACTCACACACTGCTGAGGGCTTTTCTGCCAAAGCTACCAAGGAAACAACCGGTTTGGGACCATTTGGGGAAAAACTCAGCCAAAGGTACGAGCTGTTCCTGCTCTGCCCAACATTCTTCACTCCCACCATTATCTAAGGGGGAAAAAAAAAGGGTTCAAAAGAGAGACAGACACAGAGTTTCTTACCTTCCTGCTTCTCTGGAGCTGCCTGGAGGATTTCAGCCAGTTCTGGTGCTCAGAGGAGACCCTGCAGGGCTTTTATATCCACTTACTGCGCGGGACCAAACCCACTTCCAGGAGGTAAACAGGAAATCAAGCACCTCATCAAAGCAATTCAAACCCACTTAGAGCTGCTTCATTAGCTCCATTGACCTACAGAGCAGGAAAATAACCTTTTAAAATATGTTTACATTAATGGCAATTAAACCTTAGTATATCAGGAGATCAAGAATGAGCACGGGTTGAGGGGTGTGATACATATGGCATCAGCCTGAGCCTTCATTCCATGTAGCACCTCTTTCCATGGTAAAAATGTCCTTTATTTCCAGCTTTTCTTTTCCAAGTGCCAGCTTAGATCCCACGTGCTCCTTCTCTTTCTTACAGGAGGAATAACTTTGCTAAAATCAGTAGCTCCCATCACGGTTATTTTTGTCGCCGTCAAGTCTGGGCATCCCAGCTCTGGTCTGCAACCCCTGGGGAAAACCCCGTGTGCTGAAAGCAGCATCTAACCCCCAAGTGTGGGGGCTCCAGGAGGAGAAAACTTGGGATGGAGAGTGGCAGACAGGAAACTCGTCGGAGATGGGGGCCCAGCATTGGTTAACGAGGTGGAGGGTGGTGGCCCAGCAGGGAGAGCAGCTGGGTCAGCCTGGAGCTGAGCACCCATTTGGGCTGTCTCTGCTCCCAGGGAGTGATGGAGTGTTTCCCTGTGGCTTCACAGCTGCTGGGGACACGGGTCAGTGAGGCCACCACCTCACCCTGCCCTTGCACAGCTGGCTGCAGCAGAGCAGATGTTCTGCAGATGTTCAACAGTGCCATCAGGATCCAAGGGGCAAATCTGCTTCCTACCAGACTACGTGCTGGGTAAGATGTTCCCCTTGGTGTCTGACCTGCCCTGCTTCCCCTGGGAGAACTGGATTAATTCCATTTTGACACGGAAATCCTCTTTAGGGGCAGCTCTAGAACCTCCATCCCAGCCAGCTTCAACCTGCTGTAGGGCTGGAGGTGGAGCAGAGCCCGTGGCTGAATCTGCTGCTGGCAGAGCAGGGGCCTGGCCACAGTTTGGTTCCCCTGAGCAGCCTGAACTTTCTGCAGGAGGTTATCCAAGTCCCAACCTTCCCCTCGGGTCTACCAGCCTGGTTTTTTGGTTTTGTGTTTGTTTTGGTTTTGGTGGAGCTGAGCAGAGCTGCTCGGAGCAGTAACCCTGCACACCTGGATGGAGGAGGGACCTGTCTGTGTGTCTGTCTGTGTGTCCTCCCAGGTTTGTGCTGGCTCAGCTACATCAGGGGTTTGTGTGGGAAAGAAGCAGGATTTCTGGTTGAGAGGGTTGAGTGAGGAGCTGCTGGAGTGATGGAGTGTTGGTGGTTTTGGTGTGGGATGGGGTTTCTCTGTGCTGGCCCAGTGCCCCCAGTGCCCCTTCTCCCAACCACCCAGAAATCCAGTGTGCTGAGGAACATGTCTCCACGTAAAGCTTATCCATTTTGCAGTTCCCTTCTAAAAAGTGTTTTTTTTTCTGCTCTTCTGACAAGTGCTGCTGGGACACGCTGTCCCACATGGCTGATTTCAACCACCACTTCTATTCCTGCACCAGGAGAGCATGGAACAAACCATGTCCACCTTCCCCAGCACTGCCCGAGGCTCTTATAACCCCTCCCAGCACAACCAGCCTCTCCAGCAACAAGTTTTGCATTAAGACAAAGGCTCAGAAGGACATTGTCAGGGTAGATGAAGAGTTCAGGGCCATTAGGGAGTAATTAAAACCTTCCCAGGAGCTGCCCACCACACCACTTAGTCCTCCACCAGGTTCTCCAAAAGCTCTTCACCCATGCAGAAGCTTGGTGCCTGCTGCAATAAATGAGGCACTATAATAGTTGCAAGTAACCAATTTACACTCCTAGCACAGTTGCTAATCAACAAACTGGAATAGTTTATCCCAGTGTCTTTATTATATGTATTCTGGGTCCTTCCCTCCCAGCCAGCTCCCATATCTTGTTTCTCCAAAGTGGAACCTATTTGTTTTCCTCTCATTAAGTGCCTCTGTAGGATATAAAGTTAATAGAGTGAAAGGAATATCCAGCAACATTAAATGTTGACCCGGGGTTCCCAGTTGGGGCTGTTTCAGGGCACCTGTTGGTGATGCAGTCTGGGCAGCAGCGTCGCTGGAAAACTTCTTACAAACTTTCAAAGAAACCACCAAAAAACCCGAACCAGGGGTGCAGGAGTGATCCTCGAAGACTGGAGGGCACCGGCTGCAGTTTGTTCTGGCTGTGAATGAAAATGAAAAGTGCAAAATCAGTGCTGAAAATGCTGGAGCTCTGTGGGCGTGGGAGGTGCAGGGGCGAGGGGTGAAGCTGCCCTAGAGAAGGACCTTGTGCCCAAAGCTGCTTTGCCAGGGTAACAGAGGGGGTAATTAACAATGCAAACCTTGCTCTTCTTTTTCTTCAGCCCACCACAGCCATGACAGTCCCCTCGGAGCATTGGCTGTGTCTGCTGCTTTCTCTGATCCCACAATCCCTTCCCAACCTTCAGCCGGGTCCTGGCTCGGGGCAGGGGACACTTCAGGTTTCACCCGGCTGTGCTATTTGTCCCCAGGAAAATTAAACAGGGGACCTGGGGCTGCCCTGCTCCATCCTGCCCTGCCAGGCAGCTCTTAGGGAGCTCTGCTCTTCCCTGCAGCAGACCTGCCTCGGGGAGTTGGTGTTTCAGGAATTCGGGAATGTGTTGGGAAGATCACAGCTGCGCTGCGGGAACGGTCCTTGTGCTCTGCTTTGAGACACCGAAACAACTCAAGGGCAACTTTGATTACAAAGCATTTCAAGTATTAGATGGCCCTGTGATCATGGAAAATAGGGATGGAGGTGACCTTAGGAGGCCATCCATTCCCTCCCCTGCTCCCAGGCAGCCTCCACTCTCCTCAGATCCCTCGGAATGGGGGAGTCTGATTTGTTCCCCAAAGTTTCCAGCAATGAAAATGCTACAGATTTCCCAAGGCATTTCTGGGTGTGCAGCTCTAACATCTCCCCTTCAGCAGCACCATTTGCACCTCTCTCCTGTTCCCAGTGGATTCAGAGTAAGATTTTCCCTCTGGAGCAGGGCTCCTTGGTTGCTGGGTTGTGAGGCACCACTCCAGGCACCTCAGCTCTGCCAGAGCTGGATTTCAGGTGTTGCCTGTCCCAGGTGCTGTCAGCACTTTCTGCTCCATTTTGGGTGCAAGGATCAGTCTGATCTGAGATTCCCAATTGTATCCAGCTACGAGCAATCAGAGTTAGCACTTGCTCTGCTCCTCAAACCACAGGGAGAGAGGAATGAGGGAATTTTAAGCTTTTCACCCCCTGAAATCACAGGTAGGGGAGTATCATTCAAATTCTGGTCCTGATTCAGGACTGATTCTGTTCTCAAATTAACTTTCCTGCTGACAAAGGCACAGGGGCTCCAAGCTTTTCCCGGGAGCTCATTTCTCTCCCTAAAACACCAGCAACATCTCGTGGAGGAGGTAACTTCCGTGCTTTATTCTCACTCATCCTGTCACAACTTTGCAGAGCACAAGTCCTAAATCTGAGTTTCTTTCCCCCAAGCCCTGAGCCCCACCGCCCGTGTCCACCTTTTCCCCACCCTTCTCGGGGTCCCACTGCCCGTTCACAGCCTCTGCCACCGTGTGGCACCTTCTCCATCTCCCACAGCAAAGGCTGGTGCTGTCGGGAGGGGAAACCACGCACCCAATCCCGGGTGCCAGGGCTGTGCCGGGAGGCTCAGACTTCCCAAAACGCGGCGAAAGCAGCTTTGGCTCCAGCTGAAGGAACCAAGAGTTCTCCTGGCTCCTCATCCCACCCTTGTCCTTAACACCCAGCGCTGGCGTTGAGCTGTGTGGGGACAAGAGTGACAGGCTGGAGGATTTCCAGGGAATCTCTGGGTTCAGACCTGCCTCCCCCTCCAGTGCTGCCGGGAACGGAACAGGTTTTTTCACCCCGGTAAAAAAACCTAATATGTTTTTAAATGCCACTGCTCCCGTTTCACTGCAAACAAACCCCAGGGCCTTTGAAGGCTCCCGTGGTTGTTCTCCATGAATTCAGCTCCCAGAGGGTGGCTGTCTCAGAGCCTTCCTCATTCCCAGGTCATTCATTTGGAGAAAAAACCCTCATAACAACTACAGATGGGAACAAAAAAACACGGGGAATCTGGAATTCTCCTTGCTGATTGTTTCTTTTTTTTTTTTTTTTTGTTAAATCCTTGTTGTACCCCCAGGAGCAGGGACCTACAGGACAGCAACTGTAGGAACAAAGAGCCCACGGCAGCACCTGTAACATCTGTGGGGGGAAGATTTATTTGAACCACTGAATTGCACATAAAAAAAATCTCATCATTTCCGTTTTTGTCTCTGTGTAGTGAGCACTGCCTCTGCTTCCAGAGGCTGGAGAGATGATCTGGACTTGCTCTAGCACTAAAACTACCTGTGCCAGCACTTTACCTTCTTGATCTTAACGGGGAAACCACCCTTTATTCCCCCCGTTCAAGCAAAGGTAGAGTCAGAACTAACCAGTCAGGGAGATTAGAGCAGTGGAGCTGCAGGAAAGGAGAGGAAATAATCAGTCCTGCTAAATCCCAAGTATGTACCAGCAGGACAAGAAACTAGACAGCCCAGTCCACGGCAAGGCGCCTGCCCAAGTGGCTGGGTCAGTAACGTGGAATTATTTCCATCTCGTGCCCTTGCTGCTCTCCTAACATCACCTTTCCAGCAGCCCAGCAGTGCTGGCTGTGGGGTTTGGGTCAAGGTTTCCACTGTGAAATGACCTATATTTTTTTGAAAACGACCCACACCAGGCAAGTGCTGCCGTGCAGCTTTCCCACCTCCCGGGAGACACTTGTTTTGGGTAGAAAGAATTAGGTAAAAAAAAAAAAAAAAAAAAAAAAAAAAAAAAAAAAAGATGGTATTAGGGGCTGAGCCTCTTGTTGCCTCCTGTTACAGGGGGTTTAAAAAGTGGAGGGATGAAAAGCAGGGAGTGCTGGAGAGCCCGCTGGTCTTTGGGGGGGTTTAAATGGTGCCTCGAAATTATAGGGCCCCCAAATTTGTAGTGGTGGAGCATAAATGGGATCTAGAGGCATTTATTTCAGACTGGAGGAAATCTGATACAAATACTTACGGTTCCTGCAAGGAAAACATTTCATCTGTGCTTTAGAAGTGCTGCAAATGTTTGGAGGGGGGTTCAAACGAGCAGCTTCGACTTGAAATAAGGTCAGGGGGAGTTCAGCAACGGCAGGATCCATCCCCCACGATGTGTTCCCCACTGCTTTGGGTTAGTTTATCCTTGTGCCAAGACCAAAAACTTTCTTTCCCACCCCCCCAGCCCCCCGGAGGGGAAATGGCAGCTCCAGGATCTGTCCAGCTGCTCATGGTGGTTTCTGAGGAAGAAAAACTGAACTGAAGGTTAGAAAGTTCTGCTCTGAAGGGGTGGGGGCATATTCATTTTGGGGGAAAATTGGAAATCAAGGGGGCTGTCTGAGCACCAGCATCACAGGGCTCATTCCAAGGAGCACTTTCCTTTCTTCATGTTTGGAATTTATCACTTCCCCAAAGAAAGGGACAGAGAAACCCAAACGGAACCAGTTCCATTGTAGGGGGGGGGAAAAAGGAAATTGATGAAAAGCACCTTGGGCTGGTGGAAATGTGAAGGTTTCTCTGTGTGTTCCCAAATCCTAACGGAGAATCCAGGGTTTTTTCCCAGGGAAGCTCAACCAGTCTCAGCCCAGAGCAGAGCTGAGCACCCTGCCCTGCTGGGAGCCCCGAAACTGCAAAGCAGCAGATGTAGAGGAGAAGCAGAGAGTTGTTTGGTTGTGGTTTTCTCTTGGATTTGTTTTAAAGAGACTCCAGCTTTTTAGTAGCAGAACGAAAGGATTTTTCAGGATGGGAGTTGATTTGGAAGCCAGGGTTTATTGCAGTATTTGCTTTGTTTTGAACTGAAGCACTAAAATGTTTAGGGAACGGGCAGATCTTTGAGCAGGTTTAACCATTTCCACCTTCAGCTCTTGCTGCTTCTGAGCCTCCCACCCTCCAGGGAGCAGAGGGGCATTTCCCACCTCTCAGCCCCTTCCTTGGAGGCTCCTCAGCTCCAACAAACCATCCCTGAAATGCCAAGATGACATTCCCAGCACAGAGAGAACCAGGGAATCCCTAATCATCCGCTCCAAACCTTAATTTTGTTTTAAAGCAAACTATCAATTTCAGGGCAAGTTTGATTCTTAACAAATTGATCAACATGAGCTTTAATCAACTGGATCTTTTTAGATATGAACTGCTTTTTCCAGTCAGGAATATTTTCCGTGTAATAAAAACTGAACAAAAGGTGGTTTAAACTGGGATTCCACTTAAGTAAAAGGAAATATTTCCCTACTCTAACCCTCACCCTCCTTATTCTGTTGAATTCTCACCTATATATTTCAAGGACAGGTTTGCTACAGGTTCAGATTATTTCTGAGATTGGATTGAAACAGATTCTGTGAAAACAAAAGTCTTGTTTTTTTTTTTTTCCCCTTTCTGACCTGTGTATTTTACTGAAAACTTTCAGCCCAGATTTATTAGATGGTAATAATTTTCAAACTTTAAAAAAATGAAGATTTTTTTTTTTTTCAAACTTTCTGGGGTTTCTTTAATGTTGCCTAAATTAAATAGTAGTGACATGAGCAGAGATGAAAAAAAAAAGCCCCACACCAAAAAAACAAATTAGAGAAAGATTCCAATATTAACTAGCAGAAAAAAATAACAATAAATTGTTCTTGTTTACTGCTAATCTGCCATTAAGATTATTTCTATTTTAGAGATGTTCTGCCTCAGATCAACAACACCTCAGCAACCTGCAGTAATTACACCCTTGTATCAAATCCCCATTTCAGTCAATTTTTAGCTGCATTATTTACCTCCCAGCTTCAACCTCCTCCCTTAAGAAATTTCCCCAAAACTCCTAAGTGGCAACAAGAATTATTGAAACTTGTAGATAAATTGTAAAAACTCATTGAGACCATTTCTGCCTGATTCAAAGATTGAAATATTAAAAAAAAAACCACAAAAAACAAAAACCCCAACTTTTGCCCAAATCAGATTTTATGTCTTAAATCAGAAGCAGCTTTGCAGTGTTGGGGCAGTAAAATTTGAAAATGTTTGTAAAGTGCCACCAAACCATTAAAAACCAGCCCCTGGGAGGGATTTTTTTAAAAGCTACAACCCAATTTGAGAAAAATCCTGGGGGAGGAAAAAGGCCAGAGAGGTTTTTACAAGTGACAGTGCCCGGGTGCAAACTGTTGCTCAGCCTTTCCCTGCCTCCAGAAATCTCCCTGGATTCCTGTTGCAGTTGCTGGTAACACTGAAATCAGGGAGGGGGGAACTGGTTTCCTTTGGGGGGGATGGATTTGAAGAGCTGGTTTTGCCCTGGCTCAGCCGGGGCAGTTTGGGGGGGGGGTGGGAGGAGCAGCCCTGTGCCCCCAGCTCCTGCAGAGGGGTGGGGGGCAGCTCTCTTACCCCCCCAGCAGATCAATGATTTAGGCTCTGCTGTTTGCATTCCCTAAATACCTTGCATCTGGAATGCTCCAGCGAGGGAAGGAGGTTGACTGATGGCTTTTCTTGTTTCAGATCTAAATTGAAGACTTCCCTCTTTGTTTGCATTTCCCCTCGCCCCCCCCCCCCCCCCGCTTTTTCCCCCTTTTTATCTCCCCCCTTTTATCCTCCCTTTCTCCCCCTTTTCCCCCTCCCTTTCCCCTCTTTCTTTCTCCCCCTTCTTCCCCCTTTCTCTTGCCCTTTCCCCCTTTTTCCCTTCTTTCCCCCCTTTTTCCCTTCTTTCCCCCTTTTTTCCCTTCTTTCCCCCTTTTTTTCCCTTCTTTCCCCCTTTTTTTCCCTTCTTTCCCCCTTTTTTCCCCTTCTTTCCCCCTTTTTTTCCCTTCTTTCCCCCTTTTTTTCCCTTCTTCCCCCCTTTTTTTTCCCTTCTTTCCCCCCTTTTTTTCCCTTCTTTCCCCCCTTTTTCCCTTCTTTCCCCCCTTTTTCCCTTCTTTCCCCCCTTTTTCCCTTCTTTCCCCCTTTTTTCCCTTCTTTCCCCCTTTTTTCCCTTCTTTCCCCCTTTTTTTCCCTTCTTTCCCCCTTTCTTTTTCCCCTTCTTTCCCCCCCCTTTCTTTTTCCCCCCCTTTCTTTCCCCCCCCTTTCTTTTCCCCCCCCTTTCTTTTCCCCCCCCTTTCTTTTTCCCCCCCCTTTCTTTTTCCCCCCCCTTTCTTTTTCCCCCCCCTTTCTTTTTCCCCCCCTTTCTTTTTCCCCCCCCCTTTCTTTTCCCCCCCCCCCCAATTTTTTTTTTTTTTTTTTAGGTTGGTTTCCTTCATATCATTCCTGCACAGGATTATGTTACATGGGGAAGGGATTGGGTAAACCAATAAAAGCAACAACAAAAGTG
The DNA here is from genome assembly GCA_020745705.1 of Hemiprocne comata. Classification (NCBI taxonomy): domain Eukaryota; kingdom Metazoa; phylum Chordata; class Aves; order Apodiformes; family Apodidae; genus Hemiprocne; species Hemiprocne comata. The sequence goes on along the minus strand of CM036609.1, from coordinate 4,578,226 downwards.
TTCTGGTCGAGATTAGAACTAGATCTGAAGCAGAGGGTGGGGGGGTTTGTTTGAGCTGTGGTTGGGGGGAAGGTGCAGGTTAAAAGTTTTCAGCCCGGGAAGGTTTGAAGCGGATTATTATTATTATTATTATTTATTAATATTATTATTTTATTATTATTTTCAGCTGTAGGGAATTTATTTTCTCAATTTCATCCTTCTCTTCTTTTCACCTGTGACTTTGGAGCTTGGATTCCACCCCGGAAACCTCGGGACCAGGCAGCAGAGCTCCCAGCCTGACTCCTCTGGGTAATTCGGTTTGGTACTTCCAGGAGAGCCAAGAAAGTGCAGCTGGAAGGATGGGAACCAAACTTCCCCTGGTGAGCAGCATCCACATGGTTTTAAAGCAAAAATCCCAGGATAACAGAACGGATCGGATACAGGAGGGAAAGCTAAAGGTTTTTTGCTTTAAATGACCATTTCCCAGGATTTTTAGAATTAATTTTAATGAGTTTCCCGGGAAGCTGTAGCCCGGAGCATGTACAAGTGTCCTGCAGGAGCATCTATTTCTTAAGTTTTATACAACTTCTGATTCCGGAGTAGTTTCAAATTTATTTACTAACCAATTCTCCGTCTGGCTCTTCCTCAGCCAGGAGAAAAAAAAAGAATTAAAAAGAATATTTAGCTAATAATAAAAAAATTCCTTAGCAATGGAACCCAGCACCTCACGTCTGCGCAGCACCGAGGGAACCACCAAACCTGCCAGCCGGGCTGGGGGTCCCGGTCCCCCCCGCTCCCCCTCCCCGGGTCCGACCCCGCAGCGCGGTCACCCCCAAAGGCGGTGGGGGTTGGGGGGCGCGGTGGGGGCTGCGCGCCCGCGCAGGGAGCGCGGAGCTGCCCGAGGAGCTCTCAGCCGAGCCTTTCCCTCGAAGGGCCAAATCCCTCTCTTCGGGATATTTTTTTCTTTTTTTTTCCCCGGGTCGGGGGGGGGGGGTGGGGGGCAGAGCGGAGCCCCCGGCCCGGCGGGAGGGGCAGGCGGGAGCCGGTTTTCCCGGGGCGCGTTATAGTTAATTGCGGGCGCGGAGGGGCCGGACCGTGCCTCTACTTGCAGGGCGGTGGGAGGGAGGGAGGGAGGGAGAGAGGGAGGGACTTGGGGGGGGGGGACAGGGACGGGGGGAGCCGCCGTGGCCGCCCCTCCCCGCCCGGCAGCATCCCGGCCCGAGCCCCCCGCTCACCGGGGCTCCCCCGCTCGCCCCGTCGGGGAGGCAGGAAGGCGGGGGAGCAAGGGGGGGGGGTGGGTGATTCAGGAGAGGGGTGGGGGGGTTCGCTGCTATTTTCAACCCATCTTGAGCCTAAAAATAAAAGTCTCCAGAAAAGGCAGGCGGGGAGGGAAAGGGGAAAGGGCGGTGGGGGGGGGGGGGAACACACTGCTCCGCACACGCCGCTTTGCCGACGGGGCAACCCCCCCCCCTTCCCCCTGCTTCCCAGCCCCGTCGGGGAACGACCCTCCTCCACCGTGGGGCCCTTTTGTGCCGGGAGGAGCCCCCACCCCACCCCCGCCCCCTTCCCCGAAGGCTTCCGCGGGGCTGCACATGAAGGGCTTAAAACAATGCCGGGGACAATAACCCCCCCCGGGGGGGCTCTCCCAGCCGCCCTGAAGGGCCGGGCCAGCCCCGGGGGGGCGGGGGGGCAGGCGGGCTCTTTCCCCCCCACCCTACCCCCCCATCCCCAATCCCCTGGCGCCAAGGGGACCTCCCGGCCCCTTTGATGCCGAAGTTTTTTACACCCAGAAAAATCCCATTGAGGCACCGGGGGAAAGGGGTGGGGGAGGGGCGCGGTGGGGGGAGGGGCGCGGTGGGGGCGGGGGGCTGCAGCAGATGGGAAAGTGCCTCCGACGGGACGGGGCTGGGCGGCGGCGGAGGATGAGGAGGAGGGGTGGTGGGACACACACCCCCCCCCACGGACCCCTACACGGGACAACAGAAGGGATGAAACCCCCCCCCAGCTCGGAAAGGGGGTGTGTGTGTGTGTGGAGGTAAATAACGTAGTATTTAAATTAAAATAAATAAATAAGTGGCGGCCGCCCCCTTCCTCCCCCCCTCACCTCCTCTCCACTCCCCCTCGCCCCCCGCCCCCCCCCCACTCCTCAGCCCCTCCCCCCGGGGGCCGGGCCCTCCCGCATCACCACGTGGCTTCCTCCAGCAAACATTTTCACTCATTTTCCAGGTCGGTTTTATTTAGAGGCGGTGCCCGGGCTGCCGAGAGGCGTCCGGTGACACTCCAGTGCCACTCCGCCGACTTGGGGGCCCCCTCAACCGGCGCCACCGCCCTGCCCGCCGCCGCCGCCAGCACCACCACCACCACCCGCCGGAGCCGCCCCCCTCCCCTAGGAAACCCCCTCCCCTTCCTCCAGCACCAGCCGCCGCCCCCCTGTCCAAAGGGGGGAAGAAAAAAAGAGAAAAAAAAAAAGCGCTATTTAAAAAAAGGGCAAAAAATAGAAAAAAAAAAAAAAAAAAAGAAAAAAAGAAGGGGGGGGGTTAAAAATAAATCAAACCAAACCGCCAAGCCCCCCGGCCCGGCTGTGGGGCGGCAGAGCGCGGCCGGAGCCCGACGGCGCGGGCGCACGGTGGAGCCCCCCCGGGAGCCGCGCTCCGAGCCCCGGCGCGCCGCCGCCTCCCGCCCGCCGCCGCCCCCCGCTTCTGCCACCGCCACCACCGCCACCATGAACAAGCTTTACATCGGGAACCTAAACGAGAACGTGACTCCGGCCGACTTGGAGAAAGTCTTCAACGACCACAAGATCTCCTTCAGCGGGCAGTTCCTGGTCAAGTCCGGCTATGCCTTTGTGGACTGCCCCGACGAGCAGTGGGCCATGAAAGCCATCGAAACTTTTTCGGGTAAGCGACGTTTATCTCGCCTTCCCTCCACGCCCTCTTCCTCCTCACCCCTTCCCCGGAGAGAGCTGCGGACCCCCTCCCCCCCCCCCCTCAATAAAAAACAACCCAAAAACATGGGGGGCCCCGCTTCGTTGCGCCCCGTCGAAGCTTGCATCAGCGGGAGGTGGGGTGGGACCCCGCTTTCTCTCCCCTACCCCCCCAACCCCCCCCCCCCCCAAAAAAAAAAAAACAGTGTGTGGGGGAACGAGTGGGCCCCCCCCGCGGCCTCTTGTCCCCCTCGGTCCTTCCGCGGGTTGCGGGGCGGCCGCCCCGGCGGGGCTGGACGCGGGGGTCCCGTCGCGGTAGGGGCGGGTGGGCTGGGACTTTGGCCATTTTGATTTGAAACTGGGTTTCCTGGGGCATGTGATGTGTGGAGTAGCGCGAAGGTCGCCATGCTGCTCGCAGGGAGAGAAAAAGCTCCCCGGGAAGCAGAGGATTTTAAAAATAATGGAATTAAAAAATTTTTTTCACCCCTCCCCATCTCGGCCTGGGCTCCCCCCACCTCCCGCCGGGCTTTTCCCTTCTTCTACCCCCTCAAAAAAAAAATTAAAAATAATTAAAAAAAAAAAATCATCATCATAACCCAGCAGCAAAGCAACCCACTCCATTTTCAAAGAGAAATCCATTTCTGCCATGGAGTTAGAATTTTTGAGCCTTTTAATTGGGGGGAGAAGAAATCTGCCTGAAGAAGGACTTCTTGAAGGGATTAAACGAGGCAAAATTAAATAAAAGCGAAGAATTTGGCTCAAAATATTATTCCTCATTTTCTTTCCGCTCAAAGAAGGATGAACTAAGGAATTAAATATTCCTAAGGAACATTGTCCAGACAGCTAACTCACCACTCCCCTCCCACTGCTTCCCATTTGAAGCCAGTCTTATATTTTAATAAAATGCACTTGTAAAGGAATTGGAAAATGTATTTGTGCGTAGTTGGTGGTCGTAATTTGAATTAAAAATGGTGAGAGGTTTCACGTGATAGTTTGTTATCCAAAGCTTTCTGACCACTCCACCCAGATTTTAAAAACCAGACCCATTTTTGTTTTTAGGGAAAGTGGAGCTTCATGGAAAACAGCTAGAGATTGAACACTCAGTACCTAAAAAGCAAAGGTAATATAGTGTTTTCATGTCTTTTTAAAAAAAGATTTCTTTGTTTTTTGAAATTTCTGTTGGGGCCAAAAAAACCACAACCAACCAACCAAACAACAAACATTTAAAGGAGGCCAAAAAAAATTTACACCCAAATATGTGCACTTGAAATTAGAGATGTTGGTCGTTTGGTTTTAGATACGTCCCTGGCGAGGTGAGAGGCAGTTTTGAGGATCAACATTGAATTTATTTGTGGTGTTGTTTTGGTTTTGTTTATTTTTTTATTTTTATTTTTTAAAGAAAACTTCCTCTAGGAGCAAGTTATTTGTTTCTTCTTGTTTTTTTTTTTTTTTTTTTTTTAAAGAAAGAACTCTCCAGCAGCTCACCCAAGGTGATGGTTGGTGAGGTGGTTTGCGTTGGGATTTTCAAACTTGTGGCACTGGAAGAATTTCCCAGCTTTGCTCTGGCTCCTCTGCTGTGAAATGGGCGAAATCTTTTTGTTTTCTGAGAGAACTGTAAAATTTAAAAGGAAAATCTAAAAAAAAAAAAAAAAAAAGCAATGAAACCAGTGAAATTTGCTGGGATTTGATGGTGAGGACTTGGAAAAAAAGGAAAATAACCACCATGGGGCTGGTCGCACCCTGCCATGCCGGGGAGGGATTTAAAGCATGGGGTGCTGGCCTAGCTCCTGCCCACCAGTAACTTTTATTTTGGGGCAAGAACTGCCTTTTTTGGTGTGTTCCATCTACCTGCCCAGCAGCTTCTCCCACCACCGGCCTTGCCCAGCCCGGCCCTCTCCATCTTCTTGGCCCTTTGTTGTTGGCGCCGGATGCCGGAGGATCCCCCAGCTCTGCCGGGGGCGAGGGATGAAATATAAAGAGTGTATCTTTAGGAATTTTTTTTATTTTTTTTTTTTCAGAGACCCTCCCCTCCCTCAGCCTCCCCCCAGCTCAAGGAAAAGCCACCCGGGCTAGGGATGAGTTAGTCCCCAAGCCCAAATAGTCCACGTTGGATCATGCAGCCCCAAACCCACGTCGCCCACGTGATGAGGCGGTTACTCCAACCCGGGCACGGAGGGAGGAGGCGAAGCCAACTCTTCCTCCCCAAACTCTCCCAGTTCCTTCATCCCTTGACCAAACCCCCTCTCTTGCTGGGTGGTGGGAGCCCTTCTTTTGTATTTTTGGGTCGGGGTGGTCACCCCCTTGGCCCCACTTCGGGGGGCTGCTGAACTTCGCCACCCTTGGTTATGGCAGAGCAGGCTCTTCCAAGAGGGGGGGAATCCACCTAATAATTGCCTAGCCGAGATTTTTATTATTATAATTCTAATGATGATGGTGTATTTTTTTTAGCCCCTCGTGGCAGGGTGATCAATAGTGCTTGTCGCAGCGCCGGGCGACTCGCTGGGGCTTAATTATCAATGAGCAAAGAGGGATTATTGGAAAGGCAATTACACTATGGAGGGCAACATGGTAACACTGAAAAAAACCCCATTATTACTATTATTATTATTACTACTATTATTATTCTTAGTGCTGCTGGATAATCAATAGGTTGGGGGGGAGCAGATCTCATCCCCCACGAGGGATTGATTGAAAACCAGGAATATTTCTTTGGTGTCTAATTCAAAGGAACGCGGGGTGGGAGGGCGGGGGGGGGTTTGGAACTTTACAATAGGTGGAAGGAAGGTCGGTTTGCATTTCTTCTGCATCTCCTCCGAACGTGCTGTGCTTGGATTTAGGTGCTAAACCCCTTTTTTGGGGGGCCGGGGGGGTTAAAATGAGCCTTCCCCTCCTCTCCCGGGTGCTGCTTTTAAAGGGGCCGGAGCCGCGTTCGTTGCCGATCGTGGGGGGGGTTTGGGGGGTGGTCTCCGAAGCGCCCGCGGTTACTTTGTCGCACTTTGGGGAAGTACTTTGTGTTTCTGGGTCGGAAAGGAAACAAAACAAAAACAAAAAAGGCAACTTTTTGGCCGCGGCTTGTGAACTTGGCAGGTTGGTCGCCCCAAAGGAGATTTTGGGGGTTATTTGGTGTATTTTGTGTGTGTGTGTCCCCAAAGCCCTGGATAAAGGGGTGGGGGGGCGGCTGCCTCATCTTGCTTTTAATTCTTCTTTCCTTTCTGCTTGTTTTTTAAGACTGGATTTTCCAGTTTAAAAGCACATGGAACAGGAAATGGTTAATTAAGTGTGAGCGGGGAGGACAAAATTCGATGGGTTTGGTGGGATCTAAACCAACCAGCCTCCCCCTTCCCCACCCCCCCCACCCCCCAAGCCTGATATAATGCTTGTTTTTTGGGGTTTTTTTTTTTACCCTTTAGAAATGTGGGAAAACAAGTCATGGGCATTGGTGCCTTTCCCAGCAAATTCTAAAAATCAAAAACTGTTGGTTTGTGGTTTTTTTTTTTTTTTTTCGGTTGTGTTTTCTCCTTGTTGAAAGTGCAAACAGGAAAGCTCAGGAGAAGTGCTTGGGGGTGGTTTTAGAAACGAATGTGGCTGGTGAAATGGGAAAGAAATCTTTCCTGCTGGGGTGTTTCCTTCTTGAAAAATCTCCTGCCTCTAAAACCCATCGTAGAAATGAATTTAAAAAATACTAAACGTGTTAATATGGCACGAGAAAGGGTGGTTGGGGGGTGTTGCTGCTGCACCAAAATACCCGAGAAGGATAAACTGATTTAGAGTTGTTTAATTACAGTGATTCTTCAAATAACACTTAAAGCTGCAAATTATGTTAATGATCACAGGGAACCATTTTATCGAAATACTTTAGAAGTATTAGACTGTAAAGAAAAGTCAGTGTTGATAAATATCTCGTTTCATGAAAAATCCTGAGTTTTAGCATTGGTTTAGATTTGTTTAAAGTATCTTTTGGGAGTTATTTGTTTTTTTTCTTGAACTTTGCTGGTAGAAAATCTTGGAGAAACTTAAGAGGATGTAAAAAGGAAAAAAAAAATCTTAAAAATCGTTGCATGCTTTATTCTTTGGAAGGTTAAAAAAAAAAAAAAAGGTTCTTTCAGGAAAAGAAATAGTTCACTTTTCCTGCTGAAGATTAAGGGTTGGTTTGAGGGGGTTGGAGCTGAAAAGCCCGAAGTTGATGGGGTCGAAAGAATGAATGAATGAAGAGAAGGAGGAGGGGTGAGGGGGGGAAAAAAAAGTGAATCCATCAAGCAGACATTCCAAATATGAGGAATGTGGAAGTGAGTCGACCAGAGAGAATGAAACCAAGTAATTGGGGGGGGGGGGGGGTTGGGAAGAGGGAACTGGGTTGATAACAGCTCATAGACTTAAAACTCAAAGGGTGTTTTGAAGTCCAGGTCGTTCCCAAGTGAAGTTGGAGGTTTAGAGTCTGTGTGTCCTGAGTGGAGGTGGGAGTTATTAGATGTTGTTAATGATTTGAGGGTGTAGTGCAGCAATGGGTGGGGAAATCAGACAATTCCTTTATTTTAGTTACTTTTTCAATCTTTGTTTCAAGTGAATGCTTTCCCACTGAAGAAACATTCTCTTTGCCTGGGCAAAATGGTGCAATTAATTGTTCGTAACGAAATATTGGGAAACGTTTGGTAACGGCGAGTGGGGTTTCTTCCTTTGTCAGTATTGATCCCAAAAAAGTGCCTTTCTCCCCCCTGATGTTTGGATTCTCTGAGAATTGAACTGAAAAAAGAAAAAAAGAAAGGTTCCTAAGTTCTTTTCCATTAAAATGAAGACACTCTTGAATGCTGAGATGAAAATCTGCTTTTAATCCAGTCCTAAGATCATTCTTTTCCCCTTTAAAACAGGTCTGGTTGACAAGTTGTTGTTGAATTAAAAAAAAATTAGCAGCACCCTTGTTTAGGGCAGGGCTTGGAAATGGAAAGGCAGGGTGAGTGCTCCTTTCTGAGGAGTTTAATTAGACTTGGGTTTGTTATCACTTCATTTGATTACCAGAAAAAAAAAAAAAAAAAAAGGGTGATAATCTGGAGCTCTTCTTTGCTTTGTTTTTGTGAGTCCCCAGCTCTGAGCTTGGGAGCTCTTGGCTGTTGATTTTACACCTCTGAGAACTCTAGTCCTTTGGCAATTAATACCTTTTTGATTATTCCCAGCTAGAAAAATTAGAAATAATCGGTCATTAGTAATTTGTCAGGAAATTTCATCCGTGAGGTTTAAAACTAAGATAATTGAATCGATTTTAACATACCTGGGGGGGGGAGAGAATATATTTATCAATTTACAAGGGAGAGAAATGCCTTTATTTCCCCTTTTCCACGTGGGGGACATGACTGGCAAATATGTCCAAGGAATCCCAACGAAACCATAAACTTTGTAGCCTCAAGTTTTGAACCTGTCAAAGACAGAGCCCGTCCCGGGTAGATGCCTTGTGAGAAGAGCTGAAATTCCAAAGAAACAGGATAAATTTAGTTCCCTAGAGAAACTTCGGTGGCAATTGCAGGGGCTGAATCCACTTTTCCAGTTGAATTGGTTTCTATCTTTGCCTTTTGGGTTAAAAATCAAGCAAACAGAGATACGGTGAAGGGAAGCTGGGGTTAAAGTACTCGCTTTGAAAATTGAGACCTTCCAGAATTAAATGAAAAAAAATGAATGTCTATATGGAGATTTCTGCCCAGCCCAAGCCCCCAGCAGTGTTAATGTTTTCCAGAGTTGCTGGGAGGGTTTGGGGAGAGTTCAAGCTGCTCAGGGTGGCCCAAGGGTTTGCAGCTCCAGGCTGGAGCAGGAGGAATATCTCCAGCCCCTTTTCCCTGCTGGGGTCACCACCTCCAGCCCCCACTTTCCCTCTGCCTTCTGGATTTGCAGGATTTAGGAAGGGAAGGTGCCTCTGGTGCAGGTGGAAGGTGGGGTGTTTTTTTCAGCATCTTTTGATGCTGCTGATTTTCTACAGCAGTTTCAGTGGGGAGAAGTGGGAGCCTGAAGCAGCTGTGTAGGGAAGCCCTGGGGATGCTGGTGTCTCCCCCCTCCTGAAAATTAAGGAGGGAAGTAGGAGAAAACTGAAAAATTGAGGAGCCTGAAACTTGAAGGTTGCAGGTTTGTTCTGAAAAAAAGCCTTTTAAAGAGGTTACAGAGACTTTTCTGGTTTTCTTTGGGGTTTTTGTTCTTTTTCACCAGCTTTTCAGAAGTTTTAGGTGAAAGCTCTTCATTTTCACTGCGACCAGAGGTAGTTAAAAAGCTTAAGTGAGGATGTGTGCTCCTAAATCCCCCCTGTTCTGAACAGCACTGCCAGCTGCCTCTCTGGGTTTGGGGGTGAAGGGGGAGTTTCCAGCTGCTGGACAGACCCTGATAAACTGGGGACAGTGGGAAGGAACTAACAGAAGGAGTTTACAGGGTCTGCCCGTCCTCCTCACTGCCAGGCTCCTTGCTGATCTGTGGGTTTGAGCCTTTGTGCACCTTTAAATTCTTCTTCTGCCCAGTTTGAAGCAGAGAAATGATCTGAGAGGGTCCAGCACTGAGTACCTGGGGGGGTAAAAAATGCACTTGCCCAGCAAAGTTAAAGAAGTTTAAGAGAACAAGTGGCACAGGAGAAAAATGGCTCAGTGATGGAGCTGATGTCCTTAGGTGGTCCTGCATCTGTTTGGGGTGGCTTTTAGCTGCTGCAGGGGGAGGCACGAGGCAGTTGTGGAATATCTACTCACCAGGAAGGTTTTTCTTAACCTATTTTTTATGAAACGAGAAGTCCAGCCCCAGGGGGTGTTTCCCACTCCAGACATGCAGAGTGTTTTGTCCCGGCTGCCTTCCCAGGTTGTCTGCTCATTACCAGTAAATGTGTGAACCCTGGGGGGAATTCAGCTCAGAAATCTTTGCTGGGGTTTCCCTGAAAATTGCAAGTTTATCCTGGAGGTTGTGGAGCTGGAGGGGGTCGCAGAGGTCTCGGCTGGAAGTTTTCCCTTGTTGCTGCAAGAGGTGCTGGGGGGTTGAACGTGTCTCTGTCCTCTCCTCCTTGCGTGTCTGCTGATGAACTGTGAGATGTTCTGCCCAAGGTGGCATCAAGAGCCATGTCCTTGCAGAGGGGGTGGGCTGGGGGAACATTGGGCTTGGCCAAGGTGACTCCAAGAGGTCCCTTCCCACCTGAGTCCTGCCCAGACCCGAGGGCAAGATGTCTCAGACCAAAGCAGGCTGGAGGTTTCCCACCACTTGAGCCTTGGGAAGTGCCCCTGAGAAGCTGTGGGGAAGTTAATGTGAGGTGTTTGTTTTAAGCTGGTTTTCTTAAAACCAGTGTGCACTTCTGCTGGGATAACCTGCTGAGTGGGAGTGGAAACCAGTTCCCCACTGGTTTAGGTCCACTGCCTGTAACCTGGTCTTAAAGATGCTGGAGCCGTTTTTGCTGGTGAAAGTATATTGATTTAAAAGAAATAAAGGTTTAATTGAATCCTGCTCAGTTTTCTCCTCTGGATGGAGTTGGCAATGGATGGGGCTGTCTGGAGAGGGTCTGGTGAGGGTTGGGGTCCTGTAGCCCATTCCTGACTCCTGCCAGTCCTTCCTGCAGGGGACACTGCCCAACTCTTGTCCCCTCCCCTGGGGTCTGGCTTCCTTTTAGGAGCACCAGAAGCAGAGCCAGATGCTTGTTGGTATCTCTGCAGCTTTAGGGTGTTGGTGCCTGTTTGGAAGGGAGGCTTTGGGGGACCTGGGTGGGCTGGGAAGTGCTTTTGGGAAACTATTCATCTTCCCTGTGTCGCTACCTGGAGTCGAGCCTGCTCCGGCTGCCTTCCTGCATGGAAACTTCCCCAAGGAGACTGATAAACCCCCAAGAGAAGGGGGAGGGGACAGTTTGTGGAGGTTGTGGCTGGAGGTGAGGGGCCAGGAGCTGGTGGAACCCGGCAGGAGGCAGCAGGGATGTGGTGGGGACAGGGATGGGATGAGAATGACACTGGTGGGAGCATCCCTGCTCCCCTCCCACCTCCTGATGTGAAGGAGCAGGGGAGAGCGCAGCCTTCCCGTCAGGAATGGGGGGGGGGAAAGAGAAAATAAACATTAAAAAAATCTGTCCGTCCGTCTCCGAGGAGCCCTCATGATCCGTCAGGAAATGGGTCATTTATTTTATTGTAACTGACACTTGGGAGCCCTGACATGGGCAGAGCTGAAATTTCACACTTTCCTGGCTACTGTAATTGTCTGGTCCGTCCGGAGCAAAACGCTTTAAGGAAATACAACCTTAATTCCTGGGCATCCCCGGCAGCAATAAGGTCCAGGCTTTATTTTGAAGAGTAATCCACCAGGTTGAGTTTTTGGATGCTCTGAACAGGATCCTCCTGTAATCAAAGCAACAGGAGCTGCCCAGAGGGCTGGGAACCGCCGGGAGCTGGCAGGGCTCCACGCGGCGCGCGCTGGGATGCAAATCCCGCCTGGTCCCGGGGTATTGCCATGTGTAAACAGCACTTGAGATTACAGGGAAAGAGATTTGGACAAAAAGGAGAAAGTTTTGACTCCCACAAAGGTCCCGCTGTAGTTTTTATTATTTCTGGTTTTATTGATTTTTTTTTTTTTTTTTTTTTTTTTTTTAACCAAGTTAAAAGCCGAGATCCTGGGGGAGCAGCCTCCTGGACCGGAGTGGAAAAGAGATGGGAGAATTGTGATCTGGAGCCAAATAAAAGGGAAGAGAATAATAATAATAATAAAAATAATAATAAAGAAAAGGCTCTCAGGGCCAGGTTTTCACCCACAATTGGAGCCAGATTTTTCCAACTTGCATTTAAGTGTCCAAATAAAAGCTCCGTTTTCAGAAGTGATTAGTGCCTGATGTGCTGAGCACCCTTGAGGAGTCCCACTGTCGTATTTCCTGAGTTTTGGATCCACCAGCTGACACCCAAGAGGGTTCAGCAGTTATTGACCCCTCCCCAGGTCCTGCTCCTCCATCACCTGATGCTGCGGAGGGGCCCAAAGGAGGGGATGGATGTTGGGGGCACGAATTGGCAGGCCCAGAGGAGTTGATGATATTCAAGAAACATTTGGGCAGTGCCCTCAGGGACATGGTGTGAACCTTGGGGTTGTCCTGTTCTGGGGCAGGAGTTGGACTTGGGGATCCAAGCTGTCCAAGGAGGTGTTTGAGCCCTGGATACATCTAAAAAGACAGATGTGGTGCCAGAGGACAGGGTGGACGTGGCAGAGCTAGGGTAGTGCTTGGACTTGATGATCTTGAAGGTCTTTTCCAACCAGAATGATGATACTATGATGATACCCGATTTTTTTAGCTCTTGGCAGTGTGGAGAGCTGTTGGGTTTGGTGTTTATGGGGAGAGGCTTGTCAAACCCTCTGGGAATTGGAGCAGCAGGCATGGAGAAGGGATTGAGAGCTGTGAATGAGGGGCAGGAGGCAGGGTGCAGAGCTGCTGTGTGGAGCCATACCTTCTTCCCTCCTTGCTCTGTTTTCTCCACCATTTATCACCCCTGGCTTTGCTTGAACTCCTGCATGATCCAACACCAGGGGTTGGGACCTTCAGAGAAGTACCTGCTGTTAAACAAGATCTGTGTGAAGGTATCCCAAGGAATAGCTGTGGATGCCTGTGAGGTGTCAGGAAGCTCTGCATCCTTGAGGGCAACGCTGCTGGGTGGGGTGAGCTCTGTGGTTCTGCCTTCTAACCAGCACTGACAATCTGATGCCAATTATTCCTTGGCTAAAACTAGTCCCATCCAAGCAGACTTGATCCCCTGAGTGAGCAGTCATGTGTGTCCATACACACATATGTGCAAATATATATCTCTTTCTTTGGTGTGAAGACATTCAGGTGTGTTCTGGGACCTCCTGTGGTTGAAGCCTCTGGCCAAAAAAGTATTTACAAACAAACTGGTGGAATGAACAAAGGGAGTTGGAATCTCTCTAAGGCAGAAGAGCTTGTGGCTGCTGTTGGGCTTTCTGGAGCTGTTTGTTGGGGTGTGATTTCACGAGGAGCCAAGAACCTCCTATAAATGTTGTGCTTTTAGGCTCAGATTCACAAGGCTCCTAAGGATGACCTCTTAAAGAGGGAAGCCTTCCTTTTGAAGTTAATGGGGCTGCTTCAGTGGTAAAATGAGGCATGTGCTGAATTGAAGCCTAAATATACAACTTTACATGAACTTTATATAGTCATTGTTTAGCGTTCAGTTACAGCTGAACTAATAATGCAACAAATTTCCCTGACATCTGTAGCCTCCTCCTTCTTGCTCACAGCAGAGATGCAAAGTGGCTGTGAGTTTTATATGTGATACAGATCTGGAGGGGGGGAGAGAGAGAGAATATTTGTGTCTTTTTAAAAGTTCCAGTTTGAAAGAAGAGCTTCCCCTGGTGAGTTTTTATCCACACCGTTATTGTCCCTGTACCCCCCCCTGCCTGAAGATCTGCAAGTTTTATATTTAGTTTCCCCAAATACTTTTTCCTGTGACTTTGAAAGCTGCTTTTTGCTGCTGTTTGTGCCAGTGAAACTTGGCCATGTGGGCGTTGCTGGAAGGCAGACAGGAGAGAGGGCATGAGCATGGCTGAGGGGAGTCCACGTTGGGGGTGGTGGTGGTGGGGAAATCCAGATCAGATGTTCAGGCAGCTTTGTGCTGGGTTTCCCTGGTGGTGGATTGAGTTTTTTGGTGTCTGTCGGGTTGGGCTTTGCACGTTGCTTGTGCCAAAGTAGTGGTGGGCTTTCCATGGTTTTCTGTGACAAGGTGAAGGGCAGTGGAGTAGGAAAGCTCCATCTCTGCTGTTCTCCGGCTCTTGCCCCATCCCACCCAAGCCTCAACCTTTTTTCTTTTCTTCTCTTATGACCCCCTGGCCAAAAAAAAGCCAACCCCAAACTTATAAACATGGGTTGTCTTCCCTGGTCTGGAAATCTTACATCTCTTCAGCTGGTCCAGCTCTGGTGGGATAAAGGAAGCAGCTTGAGGGGTTTAACCCTCTCCCAAACCCAAGTAGATGCCAGAGGAGGAGCACAGCTGCATCCATGGTCACCACTGGCTTCCTCACTTGGGCTGTCCCATCTGGGTCCGTTGGTATCTTTCCTCCTGCCCCTAAAAGGTGATTTTTGGGAGGTCTGAGTGAGGAACCTTAATTTCCCATTTTTCAATGATCTTGTTTTCTCAGAAGGGTCTTGCTTCGCCCTCACCTCCTTTCTAAGGAGGAAATGTGAGAGGAAGTGAGTCTGGCTGCAGCCAGATTTGGTGAAGAACCTGGTTCTCATCTTTAAAATTTGGGAATTAAGAAGAAGGAAAAAAAAAAAAGCCTCACTGGTACTTTTTAATCTTGGCTGGTTTCTTCTCCTTACCTTCCCTTAGACAGAAGAACAGAAGCTTTTTGCTTTCACTTGCAGTTTTCATTGGAAAATACATGGCAGTTGTCACCCAGCTGGGGCTTGGCCACCACCCCAGCTGTGACACCAAACCTGCCCCAGATCTGTGGGTCATCCTTGCCTGGACCCACTAGTGCCAGTGCCAGGGCTGGAAGGGGCTTTTTGGTATCTCCTGGCTGGGCTCTGGCCTGGGATTTGTGCCCTATGTGGTGGGGACATGATGGGGACAAGTGTGCTGCTCACAGCCTGAGCTGCTGGAGGTCTGAGCATCCCCCCCCCACCTCCCCACCCAAACTGGGAGGACTGGCAGGGTTTTAACTTGGGTTTTGGTGAAAGGGTCTCCACCGTGGAATTAAGTTCATAAGATCGTGTAATCCATGATGTAACTCCTGGATTCCACCTCTGTGAGCTCGCTTTGGTCAGGGAGGTCCCAGCTGCAGTCACTGCACTGGTCCAACCTGATCCTGCCGAGCTGTGATCCAGGTGTGTCCCGTGGAGCTGGATATGGGACCTGGCACCAGCCTCTGCAGGACTGTGCTGCTCCCAGGGGTCAACAGGGCAGCCCTCGAAGCCACCAGTCCCCACGCTGCCACTTCCTCCCCCTCACAGAATCACAGAATCACCAAGGCTGGAAAAGACCTTTAAGATCATCAAGTCCAGCCTATGACCAACACCACCACACCATCTAGACCATGGCACTAAGTGCCACATCCAGCCTTGCCTTGAACACATCCAGGGATGGTGCCTCCACCACTTCCCTGGGCAGTCCATTCCAATGTCTAATCACCCTCTCCGTGAGGAAGTGCTTCCTGATATCCAACCTAAACCTCCCTTGGAGCAACTTCAGGCTGTGCCCTCTTGTCCTGTCACTGGTTGCCTGGGAGAAGAGCCCAGCCCCCACCTGACTACAACCTCCCTTCAGGTAGTTGAAGAGAGTGATGAGGTCCCCCCTGAGTCTCCTCTTCTCCAGGCTAAACAACCCCAGCTCCCTCAGCCTCTCCCTATAAGATTTTCCCTCCAGTCCTTTCACCAGCCTTGTTGCTCTCCTCTGGACCTGCTCCAGCACCTCAACGTCCTTCTTGAAGTGATGGGCCCAGAGCTGCACACAGGACTCAAGGTGAGGCCTCACCAGTGCTGAGCACAGGGGGAGAATGACATCCCTGCTGCTGCTGGCCACACTATTCCTGATCCAAGCCAGGATGCCATTGGCCTTCCGGGCCACCTGGGCACACTGCTGGCTCATGTTCAACCAGCTGTCCACCAGCACTCCCAGGTCCCTCTCTGCCAGGCTGCTCTCCAGCCACTCTTCCCCCAGCCTGTAGCCCTGCCTGGGGTTATTGTGGCCAAAGTGCAGGACCCTGCACTTGGTCTTGTTGAATTTCATGCCGTTGGCCTCGGCCCATCGATCCAGCCTGTCCAGGTCCTCCTGCAGCCTCTTCCTACCCTCTGGCAGATCAACACTCCCCCCCAGCTTGGTGTCATCTGCGAATTTACTGAGGGTGGACTCAATCCCCACCTCCAGGTCGTCAATAAAGATATTGAATAGGACTGGGCCCAGTACTGATCCTTGGGATCCCTCCTCCCCCTCTTCCTCATCCTCCTCCCCACAGCCGCGTGGAGTTGGTGGTGCTCCCGTGGACTCTTTGAGGACATGGAGGTGACACTCTGTGCTCCCTTGCCCACCTGCCTTAGCAACCATTTTTGAAGCCATATGCTTGATTCATCCTTACAATGGCACTGGTGTAACAGCAAAGTTGAGGCTCTTGCCTTAGAGTTTGTTGCTGTGCTCTGAAGTGATGGTCTCTGAAGTGCTTTGAGGTCCACGGGTGAAAAAGATGAGGTGAGGAACAAGTCCCACTTCTGCCACCCCTCCACTTAATGATGGTCTGCAAGAAAATTTACCTTGAAACATCACATTTGTTGGTGTGTTCATGGTCCAGCTGGTGCCAGCCTGGGGGTCGGGTTTGGTTAAGGTCAGTTTGGGAATTGGAATTTCAGATTTTTTCTTAAGGGATGAAAATCTGGGTCGCAGTGGGATGGAGCTGCCCCATGGGTGGGTGGGTGGGGAACTGGTGTGTTCTCTCCTATCAGGGGCAGCGTGTCCCACTGGGGTTTGTGGTTGGGTTGCTGGTGGTGGGACCCCAGCAAGTGTAGCTGGGCTTGGCTTTGGGGCATGTTCAGGGCATCAGGAAGAGCCTTTCAATACTTGGCAACGCGCCAGCAAATTAAAATGGCAAGATGATGCAAAATGGATGCATTGTCTGAAACTCATCCATCTTTCCTCTCTATTACTTACTGTTGAACTTGTCCTGTCCACAGATACTTGATGTATTGACCTTGGCAAGGACTCACTGCAGGTCTGGGGGATGATTAGAGTCTTCCTCTGGGCAGCTTGAGAGGTTTTGAGATTTCTTGGGGGTTTCTTGCATCTTTTGAAGCACCAAGGGATTGACTGTGCTCAGAGGTCATCACACGTGGACGTGTGTGTGTGCTCCTACCTCGGGTCAGTGGGGAAAATGAGGAGTGGAAAGGCAGGACAGCACTTTAATAGAGGAGGAAATGTAGGACAGAGCCATTTTTCCAGCTTTGGGCACCAACCAGTCTTTCTTCTGCACCTGAGATGCAGGAGCTCTTCTGAAGATGGGAATGAGTTCTCCAAGGATTTCAAAGGGATAGTCATGGACAGCTCAGCAGCTCCCTGGACAAATCTCATCAATTATTAGACATGATTCTCCAGGTACAAAGGAGTTCTGAAAAAGAGCTGATGGAGAGAAACCAATTAGACAGATTTATTAGCCCAAGATCAAGTTCTGGTTGGTGAGATGATTGATGGAAAGGATTAATCATGTCATGCTAGCTTGCCAGAGATGACTACTAGCCAAGGCGAGTGGGTGTGATTCAGACGTGTGTGGAGGATGCGTCCCCGTTTCTCCAAAACCCCATGTCTGGTTCACTCCTGTGTCCCACCCACTGCAAGAAGCCAAATGTCTTTGTTGGCTTGGCCTGATCTCCTCAGGAGGGGCCTCTCGGGTTGTTCCTCTTCAGAGGACAAACCTGGTTTTCTCTCTGCTTTTCTTTCTGCTTTAATCTTGTCATTATACATATTTGCGTATTTCTTTCTCAACTGTCTCTTCCTTTTATTCCACCCCTGAATCTCTCTCCCACCAGCCATCCTGCAGCTCCAGCTTTGCTGTTGAGTAGCTGGAATCTCCTCCCTTGCCTTGGCCAAGTCCCCCAGCGAGCAGCAACCACTGTGGCCACGGAGGCTTTCCACTGGTGTGTGGTTTATAGAGAAGTTGGGTTTTTGTGTGTGAAGGTTTAGGAGATGAGAGCAAGCAGGTCCCTGGGGTTGGAAGGAAGATAGCAGGACAAAATACCATGAAGTGCTTGTTGAAGGAAGGGTGTTTGAGTTTAAGAGTTAGTTGCACTCATGACACTGAGATCTGGTGGGAGAAGGTGTGCATGCCTGGACCGTGTGGACCTCTTCCACATACCTGGACCACTTCCATGGGGAAGTCCACATGTTGGTGGATTTCATAGTACAACAACCGACTGGCACATGGGGAAGCAGAGGGAGGTGTTGGCTTGGGTGGCAATGCAAAAGATGGCAAATCAGGGGTGAAGTGGAGGTAGATCCCATCTGAGCAGGTGGATGGTGCTGGGTTGTGCTCGGAGGTGTGGTGGGGATCTGCTGTGGGGCTTCCAGCAGGTACCTCTCTTTTCCCTTAGTTGCCCAGAGAAGCTGTGGCTGCCCCATCCCTGGAAGTGTTGAAGGGCAGGTTGGATGGGGCTTGGAGCAACCTGGTCTGGTGGGAGGTGTCCCTGCCCATGCAGGGGGTTGGATCTAGATGATCTTTAAGGTCCCTCCAACCCAAACCATTCCATGATTCTATGCTTTTAGTTCCTTGTCGATGAAGGGAGCATAGGGAGAATATTCCTGCTTTGTGGAGATGCTGGCAAATGGAAAGCCTAGCAATTTATAGGGGAAAAGAAGTAATTTCAGCTACAACTTTTCTCCGAGTCCCCCTGGCAACGTTTGTGTCTTAGCAACCACATTTTCCTATTTAAAAATGTTTGAAACATTAAAAAAAACAACAACAACAACACATTAAGCACAGGATTAAGTGCTTTCCTGAATCAAAGCCTAACTAGATAAATGAAATGCTGTTAATTGAATCAGGGATGCACTGTGTTTTCAGCCCCCAAATTTGCATAACATTTGCATTTGATTGAAAAGCCATCATTAATGTTGTTCAGTTCTAGTAGGTCCCCCCATGTCTGGGGCTTTGGCCGTCCTCCTCCTGCCCCGAGGAGCTGCATAAATGGTTTTGGTAGGAGAAGGCTGGGATGGGGTTGGGGAGAGCCCAGAGCTTGGCTGTTCTCTGCTGTTGGCACTTGGTCCTTCAGCATCTGGGTGCCATTGGTCACCTCTGCCTTGAGAAGTGTGTGGTGAGGGATGGAGAAGGTCCAGGAGATGAAGGATGTAAGGGAGGTGCTGTAGCCAACACTCCATGGAAAATGTCTGGTGGGTGTGTGGCTCTGGTGTGACTGCAGAGCCTGATCCTCATCTGCTCACACCTGGATTTGGTGGCAGTGCTGGGTCAATGGTTGGATTTGATGACCTTAAAGGGCTTTTCCAACCAAAACGATTCCATGATTCTAATGCAGAGAGGTGTGGGCAGAGGACCAGCAGCTCCTGATGGAGTGCTTAGGGTAGGCTGAGCAGATGTTCACTAAATCAACCCCTTTGGGGCTAAAGAGAAAGCCAGTTGTCTGGACAAAACCTGGACCAGTGGGGGAAGAGGAAGGAGATCCGTGGGGCTGGCTGTGGTGGAGACAACCACGCCGTGGGGCTGCTCACTCAGGGGGTAACCCCTGGGTGGGGGGGTTGTTGTTGCTTGCTGAAGATGAGCCTGGTAGAGCCTGTGGTGGTTGTGAGTGTCTGCTCCCTGCAGAGCACCAGGGGTGTTGGTTGGTGCCAGATGCTCAGAAAGCAACAGTTGGGGTGGCCTGAGCATCCTGCACCCTCTGGTCCCCCTCTTCCCCCCCCCCTTGCACCCTCTGGTCCCCCTCTTCCCCCCCCCCTGCACCCTCTGGTCCCCCTCTTCCCCCCCCCCCTGCACCCTCTGGTCCCCCTCTTCCCCCCCCCTGCACCCTCTGGTCCCCCTCTCCCCCTGCACCCTCTGTCCTCATCCTGCTCTTCCATTCTGGGAGAGAGCTGCTCCGGTCTCAGGTGGGACCTGTGGCCCAAACTTTTATCAGGAGGAGGTGGCAGCTGAGGCTCCTCACCAGAGGCAGGGGACATCAGCTCTGCCCTGCCAAAGCATCACCTGGGAAACATCCTGGGGTGCTCAGGAAACAGGAGGGGAACCCCAGAGCAGGGCTGGGAGGTGCTGGTGCTGCTTTGCCATCCGGAGGCAGCCACCCCCAGCCTCCCGCTGGCCCCCGGCCAGGCTGCCTGTTCCTAACTAGCTGGTGCCCCTTTCTTGGGTCCCTGCCACCAATGCCATCGTGCCAGTCTGCTCCGGGGAATTACCAGCAGATTCTTAATTAAGTGGGAGGCTCTGGCCACCCTCTGGAAGGCGATCCCTGGGGATGCATCAAGGGGTGAGAGGAGGGGGATGCTGGCGGCTGGATCTGCGCTTGGGTGTTTCCCAGGGAGATTTAAAAATTAAAAAACAAACTAGATATAAAAAAAACCCCAAAACAACAACCCACCGAAACAAAACCCAAACCTAATTTGGGCTTCTTAATGATGGTTCTGCCTGCCTGGGTGATCAGGGGTTTCTGGGAATGCTGCTGCAGGGGTCAGTGCCTTGGTGCTGCCCGTGTGGGCACCCAAGGGTGCGCAGCCCGGCGATGCCGTGTGGGCTGGGAGGGCTCTGGGTCAGGGGCACGGGGCAGTTTCCAGCTCCAGGGCTGGCAGAGACCAGCAGTGGATGTTTTCTGAATGAACGGGGTTTTCCTTTGCTGCCACTCTTTCCCCGTTTCACCTTGGTCTTCCCCTCTGGAGAAGGGATTCCTCCTGGTGCCCTTTGTGTTTGATCCACACGGTATCGATGGGCACAGCAAGAGAATGAGACATCTCCCTGGCATCAGGGTGTTGCTGGACCCTCAGTCCCTTTCCTGGATGCTCTGTTGCTTCGTGGCACTTTGCTCCATCTCTTTGCTTCCCTCCCAGTGAGGATTAACCTCTCAGTGTGTTGAGTTCTTTAAAGACCTGGTTGAAGGAAAACCCAAGGAAAGCCTTTGATGGAGCAGATCTTGGTGCCTCCAGGGCTCAGGGGTAATGAGGGACTGACCTGAGATGCTCGTTGGTGGTGTGGCTCCGTGCTGAGGGTCCCATGGCAGCCCCCTGGTACAATCCAGGTGCATCGGGGGGTGTGGGGTGTGTGGGTTTTTTCCCAGTGAGCCCAACCCGTAGCTGGGGAGGGTTTACTGAGAGCATCAGGAGATTTCCAAGGTCTTGCTTTGCCTCCTGGTTCAGCAGGAGATCCAGCAGATCCACATGGGGGTGCTGGGCAGGTTTGAGGGCTGAGGACGTCGTGAACTGAAACTCCATTATCACCAATAGCACCATCAGAGCAGGAGGAGGGTGGCGTTGGGATCTATCCTATAGTTCCTCTCCCCTTACAGCCCTGCAGCTCTTCACCCTCCTCTCTCTATCCTCAATTTTTATTCTTTCTTTTTAAATAATCCACCAGCAAGTGGATTTGTAAATAGACATTTTTCTTTACCAAGCTGATGAGTCTCTGACTCACCTTAAGGATCTGGGAGGCTCCTGCCTTTGGCATATGACGAGCAGCATCCCATCCCGTTGCCTTCTCCTGCAGGCTGGAGATAGTGGGGCTGGTCTGGAGCATCCCGAGGGGCACAAGCACCAGTCCTGGTGGCAGCTGAGGGTGAGCAGAAGGTGTGACAGCTCTTGGGAGGCACGGCAGGGAGGAGCTCCCACCTTTGGCGCAGCGTGAATGAGAAGCCGGGGAACGGCCGGAGTTATTTATTTGGAGTAAAGCTCTGCTGGGAGGTGGGAACGGGCAGAGCTGGGCTGCCACGTTTGGTGGTGCAGGGAGTGGTGGGTTGTGATGAGGATTTACGTACGGTGGGACCTGCTCGAGCAAAGCAAATAGTGGGGTTTGTTTATTGGTGGCTTCCTCTGTGACTCCAAGCGCAGCTGCTGCCGAGCGCTCCGATGGAGCCGGATTCCAGCAGGAGCTGCTGATCGGAGCAGGAGGTTTCCACCCATCATGGGGCAACGCTGAAAGGGGGGGTGGATGTGGCCCTGATTCCTCCCTCCCTGGGCAGGGTGGGCACCCTTGGAGGTGGGCCAGGAGTCAAGTATTGAGGCTGCTGGCTCATCCCAGGATTTGGTGGGATCCTGCTCCGTGCGCTCACCCGCTTGGGCTGAGAAAAGCCCTTCTGAGTGTGCCCTGGTGGGGGTTTAATATCTGTCAGTGATGGAGGCCGTTAGGAGTGGCAAATAATCCCAGTGGGGTGGTCACGATGAGAGGAATTACCCATTAATTAACATATTAATAAAAGCACAGCAGCCCTGGAGAGGCTCAGAGCATCCCGTTCTCCTTGCCCGGCCGGTGTGGATACAGACGATGCTCTGCCTGGGCAGACACCCCAGCAAGCTGGGTGAAGGAGATCTGATTCTTTATATTTTAATTACATTTTTCTTCTGGTGGGGGGAGAAAATTAGATGCCACCAGCAGAATGACAGTCTGAGGACATAAATGGCTCTTTTCTCTCCATAGCACGTTGGATTCTGGTCACGTAGGTGCCCAACACATGCTCTGCCTGTGCAGATGCTTGTCCCTATCTGGAGAAGTTTCCGTGGCTGGGGTGGGCAGGGGGAGACCTGGGGGGTTTCCTCTGTCACTCCAAATCCTTTTGACCCTCCCTGGACTCTGACATTCTTTGCATTCTGAATTTCTTAATCTCTCCCTCATTCATTTTGGGATGTGGATTAGCATGGAAACGAGAGCTCTGGTTTCAGAGCCTGGTGTCCCCCCCCCTTTGCTTCCTGCAGCCCCCCCCCAACATGCTGCCATTTGGGTCGGTTTCTTTTCCCCCATCCACCCAGTTTGCATCTATATAGCAACAAAACTGAGTATTTTGTCTTTTTAATATATCTAATTTATATCTAATATATATAATTTAATATTTAATGGGGCTACAAGCCCTATTTACAAGGGTTTGGAGCAAGAGGATGAGGGGGAGTGGATTAAAACTTGAAGAGGGAAGATCTAGGTGAGACCTTAGGAGGAAATTCTTCAGGTGGTGAGACACTGGAACAGGTTGCCCAGGGAAGCTGTGGCTGCCCCATCCCTGGAAGTGTCCAAGGGCAGGTTGGATGGGGCTTGGAGCAACCTGGTGTGGTGGGAGGTGTCCCTGCCCATGCAGGGGGGTTGGAACTAGATGATCTTTAAGGTCCATTCTAACCCAAACCAGTCAGGGATTCTATGATTTCGGAGCCTTCCCAGGGGCTGAGCTGGTGGGAGAACTGAAAATTTGTTTGGTGGGGTTTTTTTGTCCTTCATTTTGACTTCTAGAGGGGAGAGGGATGGGCCATCCCATCCCTCCGGTCTGAATCTGGGGGAAATCTTTGGTGGCTTCAGGAAACACCAGTTCTGTTTGAAACCAACTGGCCCAACCGGCCCTTTTGGGGGTTTTGATCCCAGTGGGTGGGTTTGCATCCTCAGCAGGGATCAGAGGGGCTGCTCCAGGCAGCTGCTTTTACCTGCCAGGATGACGTGGCTGAGGAGGAGGAGGAGGAGGAGGAGGAATATTTACCTATGTGGCTAAATCCTCCTGGTGGCTTTGGGCCATTTCATGCCGAGACAATTTCTTCTCATTGACAAATGAGCTGAGCCACCTTCTGAAGTTGTGGAATGAGAAGATAAGGATCTGGAATCTCATTTTCTCTCTTTTTAAAAAATTATTTCATGAGTTTATACTTTGAGTTTGAAACCCAGGTCTGTGATGAGCAGGTCTGAGGGTATTGACCTGCTGTTTGCTGAGCTGCCTGCCATGGCATTTATCTTCTTTTGCTTTAGACATCTTAAAGTTCAGTAGTTTTGGTTATTTCTTGAAAAACAGAGGCCAACGGGGGTGGGGGGAACCAGCCATCCACGGGGGTTGGCACTGGAGGTTGCACCCACAAAGCTGCATCTTTCAAAGCCTGGGGCACCTAAAGGTGTCGTTGCCTTTAGGTGGGGGCTCGTGGGGTGTCCTGGCAGCATGTGGGGTGCTGGTAGCTGTGGTGGTGGTGCTGGAGGAACCCGTGGCTGCTCTCAGCTGTCTGCAGCAGCTGCAGGGTGAGGGGGGGGGGACCACAGCACCTCTCTGGGGTAAATTTGGCATCAGAATTTAAAAAAGAGTTTCTATTCTGGGAAAAGTGAGGTTTAGAAGAGCCAAAAAAAAAAAAGTGAGTGGAGAAGCAGCCCGAGACCATCTCGGGTGGTGGAGCCAAGATACCTGTGCCTTGATCTCCCTGGACAGAATTCAGCTGTTTTTGGATGTGGTGGTGATTGTAGAATCATAGAATGTCTTTGGGTTGGAAGGGACCTCTAAAGGTCATCTAGTCCAACCCCTCTACAATAAGCAGGGACATCTCCAACTGGAGTGCTCCAGCAGGTCCCACCAGTGGTTGGTGACATCCCAAGGGTTGTCTCTTTGTGTCTCCAGTGCAGGAGGACAGGTTACACGAGCTCCCTTTTTGCTTTCTAATCCTATTTCATGTGGGGAAAGGTTCTACCTTCCCAGCTGTGCCCACGTTAAGGCTCCAGCCCAAAGATTTGGGGGGAATTTTGGCATCTCGTTGTTGGTGAAGCTCCCGGCGTAAATCCAGCACCGAGCGGCCTGGGTGTAATTAGCCAAAAGCCACCAGAAACCCCAGTAGCTTGTGGAAACGTGCAAAGCTTAATTAGATACATCAACGTGCAACAGTTCAATGCAAAACGGCTGCGTCTCGGACACCGAATCTGCTTTTTAATTCCTTTTGGATTTCTTTCAGGAGCCGGAAAATTCAAATCCGAAACATCCCACCCCAGCTGCGATGGGAGGTAAGAGGAGCAAGTGGAAGAGCCTGAGGCAGATTTAAGGACTAATTGCCCCTCTCCTGGTTTCTGTACTTGGGATTAAAGTCCATTTCTCCTTTTTTTTTTTTTTAATTTGTTATTAATTTGGTCTAATTATACTCAACCCTTGCATCTATGTAGCTTATTCCTCTTCCTTTACAGGAGTAAATGCAGCTGGTAGAAGCAACACAAGCTACACCAACAAAAATCCCCATTAATAGGGTTATATGATTTATCTCTTGAATAAGGAACAAAATAAATCCTTCCTTCCCACCGACTGCTGGGACTTTTCCCCAATTCTTTCCTCCCCCTCAGCTGGCTCCAAGGCCCCTTGATCCAGCATCCTGGGGCAGGCAGGAGCTTCCTTCACCAAATTGTTTCCGAAACCTTAACGACTGGGAAGCTGCAATTGTTGGAATGTTCTTCCCAGGTCTGTTCTGATGGTACCAGTGTCAAGTGGGGGGTTTTTCATCTCCCTTTT
Source organism: Hemiprocne comata (assembly GCA_020745705.1). Classification (NCBI taxonomy): domain Eukaryota; kingdom Metazoa; phylum Chordata; class Aves; order Apodiformes; family Apodidae; genus Hemiprocne; species Hemiprocne comata. Next base: position 4,553,438 of record CM036609.1, on the reverse strand, counting down.
CCAGGTTCTGGATGGTTTGCTGGCCCAGTATGGCACCGTAGAAAACTGTGAGCAAGGTAGGACTGGAAAAAAAAGAAGCTGGATCTAAGATATTTTCTGCCCCTGCTAGTTTTGGGGGGAGAGGAGGGTGAGGATGAACTTGTGGTTTTCCTTTGTCAGCAGAAGCCACAGCTAAAGGTGTCAAGAGGTCTCAGCCTGGTCGCTGGGGTGATCTTTTTGTTCCCTGTTGGTAAAACATGAGTCCTGTGGGTGGCTTTGGGTGTCCCTGCATTGGGTGCCAGGCCAGCATCATTCCCACCACACTCATGGGTGCCCTCTGGCAGCTGCTTCTGGGGAAGGTGCAGGGTGAGGCTGGTGGGGACCGTGTCTCTGCACTCTGGCAGGTTTTATCTCAGCCTCTAATGGTCAGCAGTGGAGACAGGAGATTTAATATTGCCCCTGGGATGTTTAATCAGAGAAGAGTTACTATAAACCTTCTGGAAATATAAAGGAGGGCTTGGTGTAGCTCCTGGGACCGTTCCCAGGCTGCAGTGAGGGATGGGAGGTCAAGGGGGGGGGATTCTCCCCCTCTGCTTCACTCTTATGAGACCCCCCTCCCCAGTGCTGTGTCCAGTTCTGGGGTCTCCAACACAGGAAGGACATGGAGCTCCTGGAGAGGGGGCCACAGAGATGATCCAAGGGCTGGAAGCTCTGGAGACAAGCTGAGAGAGTTGGGGGTGTTCAGCCTGGAGAAGAGAAGGCTCCAGGGAGACCTTAGAGCACCTTCCAGTGCCTGAAGGGGCTCCAGGAAAGCTGGGGAGGGACTTGGGACAAGGTCAGGGAGTGAGAGGACAAGGGGGAATGGATTAGAACTGGAAGAGGGAGATTGAGGTGAGACATGAGGAGGAAATTCTTGGCTGTGAGGGTGGTGAGACACTGGCCCAGGTTGCCCAGAGAAGCTGTGGCTGCCCCATCCCTGGAAGTGTTGAAGGGCAGGTTGGATGGGGCTTGGAGCAACCTGGTCTGGTGGGAGGTGTCCCTGCCCATGCAGGGGGTTGGATGTAGATGATCTTTAAAAGGTCCTTTCCTACCCAAACAACTCTGTGAGCCCATGGCAGGATGGAGGTGTCTGTGGTGACTTTGCTGCAGAGCACCATGAAGTATCAGGATCCTCTCAGGAAGGCAGGAGGGTCTGTGCTGCCCGGGGCGAGTCCCACGTGGCCTTGGACACTTCTCCCTTGCAGGAGAAAAATGTTTCCAAATCCCTGGGAAGTCCCAGAGGGGACTCATCCGAGTGGGGGCTCATCCAAGGGGGTGTCTCAGCTTTTTTGGGGGGGCCTTGGTGTTTGTGGTGCCTCTCTCATTTCTGCCCCTTTCTTCTCCCAGTGAACACGGACAGTGAGACCGCCGTGGTCAACGTCACCTACGCCAACCGGGAGCAGACCAGGCAGTGAGTCCCCCTTGTCCCCTGGGAGCTTGGGACACCCTCCTTGCTGCATCTCCAGCCCCTTCCCCACTTGCAGAGAACAGGATTCCCAGTGCTGGGCATCAGATTACCCCAGAATGCCTAAATTTTGGCTAAAAATGCAGCAAATCTTTGAGGACACCCTCCCCGAGCTCTGGTTTCGTTTCCTTCACCTTCAGATGAAAGCCCCTCAGAGGACATCCATGTTTTCAGGCTTTTCTCTGCAGCTCAGAGAGCAAAACCATAACCTTTTGCTGAAAGAAAAGATGAGATTTTTCTTGTGATTCCGTGATTTCAGGAGTTTCATCTCCAGAAGAAGCAATAATGAGACCAAATGTTGTAGGGGCTGGTGGGTGTCAGGGAACGTTTGTCCTCTCTGGCTGATCAGGGTGTTGTTGGGGGACCTGCAGCTCCTTATCCTGCCCAGGGAAGATCAGGCTCAAATGGAGAATTAATTGGCTTTTCACTGCTGTTTATTTAGTTTTCCTTTTGGTCCAACGAAGGGCTCTGGAAAGCTGGAAAAGGGGTGGGATCAGCACTTCCCTTGGAGGGCAGCCGGGAGGAGCACGGGGATGGATTGATAGCTGTTTATCTGGGGTGGTTTCCTGAGGAGAAAGTGTCTCAGATGTGGCCACCAGGGTTGTGCCCTTGTCCCTGGGCCCTGTGGTCACTCCACCAAGGCTTCCAGATGACTGATCTTACATCAAACCCACGACAAACCTGCACGGGGGAACCACCCTCTACTTTTTATTTTGGAATAACATGGGGCAGGATCTGGCTGTGGAGCCCAGCAAGGAGTTCATTCTGGTTTGTCCTCCTGTCCCTTGTCCATCCACACCAGCCCTGCCATTTGCACCCCACACTGTGAAATATTTTAATTTTTCATTAATTATTTTCATAATTATTTTAATTATTATTTTTTTTTTCCCCTGGGAAGCACCCAGCAAGAGAGTTTTGTGCAGGTGGTTTTTCCCTGTCCACCTGCAGCCCTTCTCCCCTGCTTTTTTTCTCCTCCAGGAACACACATGCTTCATGGAGCATCTTTCTCTGGTCCCTTTGCATCCTGCAGGGGAAGTCCCAGCTCAGCCAGTTTGAGGATTTTATGGGTTTGGGATTTTTGTTTTGTTTTTCTCAGGAGTTGAGTCACTGACCACTTTCTGGAGAGCTGCAGGTTTGGTTTTCTTGGTAGGAAGCCGGTGAGGTTGAACGGGGAGGTTGGATGAAGCGGTGGAGAGCGTTGGCCAAAGTGGTGGCTTTGCTCTTGCTGCCAGCCCCATCTAGCGACAACTTCCAGCTCGTGCAGTCCCTGAAGTCCTACCGGGAGAGGGATTTGAAACAGCAGCCAAAAATCCTAAGATGGAGCTGTGGGAATTGCTCCCTGCACGATCCCATCCTGCACCCATGGCTCCCATCCTCTCCCCTGGCTGCTTGGAGAGGTTCCCCTTAAAATCCTTTGGCTCATGCAGGCTGGGTGGAAGGTCCTGCCAGGTCCCAGGAGGATGGGGCCAGGCTCTTTTCTGCAGTGCCCAGTGACAGGACAAGGGGCAATGGGCACAAACCGGAGCACAGGAGGGTCAAGTTGAACATAAGGAAAAACTTCTTTCCTGTGAGGGTGGCAGAGCCCTGGGACAGGCTGCCCAGAGGGGCTGTGGAGTCTCCTTCTCTGGAGACATCCCAAACCCATCTGGATGTGTTCCTGTGGGATCTGCTGTAGGTGATCCTGCTCTAGCAGGGCTTGGACTAGATGATCTCCAGAGGTCCCTTCCAACCCTGATGAGTCTGACTCCCCGTGGCATCTGTGACCTCTCTTTTCCTCCCTCCCAATGTTTCCTTGCTGGCTGTTCCTCCTCGGCCTGTTTTGGGTTGTGCTGATGCTGTCTGAGAGTCTACCAGGAGGGACCCCCCCCCACATCCCAACCCCATCTCCCCTTCCAGAGCCATCATGAAGCTGAACGGGCACCAGCTGGAGAACCACACGCTGAAGGTCTCCTACATCCCCGACGAGCAGTCCCTGCAGGGGCCAGAGAACGGGCGGCGGGGCGGCTTTGGGGCCCGGGGGGCTCCCAGGCAGGGCTCCCCCGTCAGCGCGGGGGCTCCGGTCAAGCAGCAGCCCGTGGATATCCCCCTGCGCCTCCTGGTGCCCACCCAGTACGTGGGGGCCATCATTGGCAAGGAAGGGGCCACCATCAGGAACATCACCAAGCAGACGCAGTCCAAGTGAGTCCCTTCTGCCACGAGCTGGTTGGCAGGTTGTTGAGCCGAGTGGTCTGCAGCACTTCATGGGGTGGGGGTTTTTTGGAGAATGGGCTGGGAGAGTTGGGGGTGTTCAGGCTGGAGAAGAGAAGGCTCCAGAGAGACCTTTAGAGCAACTTCCAGTGCCTGAAGGGGGCTCACAAGGAACCTCAGGAGGGACTTTTTTATAAGAGTATGAAGTGGTAGGATGAGGGGGATTGGTTTTATACTGGAGGAGGGGAGATTGAAGTGAGACATCGGTAAGAAGCTCTTCCCTGTGAGGGTGGTGAGACACTGGAACAGGTTGCCCAGGGAAGCTGTGGCTGCCCCATCCCTGGAAGTGTTGAAGGGCAGGTTGGATGGGGCTTGGAGCAACCTGGTCTGGTGGGAGCAGTCCCTGCCCATGCAGGGGTTGGGGCTGGATGATCTTTAAGGTCCCTTCCAACCCAAACCAGTCTGGGATTATCTGATTCTATTTGAGGCCCCTCCAGCTCTCCCACTCTACAGGGTGATGTGTCCATGAGCCACCCTCCCACACCCTCCTCCAGCCAGGCTTTCCTGGCTTCACTTCCCCATGGGTCTCCCTTTGCTGGGGCCACCCTGGGTGGGACAGGACAGGAAGGGACAGGACAGGAGGTCGCTGCTTCAGCCAGTCTCACTGAACTCCAGCCTCTTGAGCCTCACTCGCCTGCTCTTGCATTTGGCCCTCGAGTTTATGTTGGCTACAGCTCTTGTCCCCCAAGGAAGGTTTGATCTAAGACGTGCAGTGATGGACAGCCCAGCCCGTCCCCCAGGCACGTGCTTGTTCCACCACTTCATCACCCTTGTTGCTTAAAAGAAATAGATGCTGGAGCTTTATTTGGATTTCCATGATTTGAGCTTCTGGCCACCACGTTCATGTCAAGCGCACAACCCAGAATTAATTTCTGTCCCCTTCCCTGGGTGCATATAACCTTACACTGGAGCATGATCTCCAGATGGTCCATGGGGATGAGGGGAGTAGAGCAGCCAGGAAGCCCCAGAGCTGCTCCCCCCACCCCATCCCACCCCATCCTCTCCTTGCAGGATCGACGTGCACCGGAAAGAAAACGCAGGAGCTGCAGAGAAAGCCATCAGCATCCACTCCACCCCCGAGGGCTGCTCTGCTGCCTGCAAGATGATTTTGGAGATCATGCAGAAGGAGGCAAAGGACACCAAGACGTAAGGTTCCCCCCTGCCTCTCCATGCATGTGTGTCCCATCCACAGCTCTTCCCTGGGCTCTGGTACCATCCCAACGCTCCCGTGTGTTCTTGAAGGGACCAGGGGACTCTGAGCAAGGGAACTTGAGCTTCCCCCTGTCCCTCCATACCCAATCCCTCCTCTTCTGGCCACAGCAATCCTTCATGTTGGTTTTTTACCCATTCCTCTCTCAAGAGCTGATGAAGTGCCTCTGAAGATCTTGGCCCATAACAACTTCGTGGGGCGCCTGATTGGCAAAGAAGGGCGAAACCTGAAGAAAGTGGAGCAGGACACGGAGACAAAAATCACCATCTCATCGTAAGGCTCCTCGCTCCTTTTGGGGGAACCAGGGTAGACCTTCCTCAGGGTGGGGAGGATGAGGAGGTGATAGGGGGTGTGATGGGAGCGGGCAGAGATGCCTGCCCACCTGCTCCCCAAAGCTCTCTTGAAAGATCTTGAGTTGATATTTTCTGTATTCCCCTCCCTGTCCCTTTGGTGTCCCCTCCCCATCCCTTCTCAGATTTTACTCTTAAGCCATGTTTATGGGGGAAAGCAGAGTGGACTTCTCAGTGCAATCCATGATGCTGGTCCCTCCTCTAACTGGGACCAGGCAGTCCCAGCACACGGTGGCAGTGCCACCCCTTGTCCCCAGCACCCCAAACCCCCCATGAGAAGGACCTGAGGACCGTGACACTGGTCAGGCAGGGTGGGGTCTTGGTGCTGATGCTGGCTTTCCCATCAGCTTGCAGGACCTGACTCTGTACAACCCTGAGAGGACCATCACGGTGAAGGGCTCCATTGAGAACTGCTGCAGAGCAGAGCAGGAGATCATGAAGAAAGTGAGGGAAGCCTACGAGAACGACGTGGCCGCCATGAGCGTGAGTGGGGTTCAGTCCTGCCTGCACCTCAGCTGACAGGAGCTCTCCAGAAGGTGGCCTTGATAAAAGCAAACAAGCATTTCTCTCCTCTCACCCTCAGTTGCAATCTCACCTCATCCCTGGCCTTAACCTGGCTGCAGTTGGCCTCTTCCCTGCCTCCTCCAACGCAGTGCCTCCTCCACCCAGCAGTGTCTCTGGAGCCGCGCCGTACAGCTCCTTCATGGTAGGTGAACACCAGGCAGCTCAAACTGCTTCTGCTTCCAGCTTGGGGATCTCCCCTGCATGGAGAAGACCCTTGTGATGGTCAGAGTAATGCCTTCAGCACCCTCTGCTGCCAGGTCCAGCATGAGTACAAGATCTGGTCTTCTAAAGGTCTTCTAAACTTTTGGGAACATGGTGGAGAAGGTGCTTAGACCCCACCAGATCCGGTGGTGGCTCAGCCCTGTGCCCTTGGGAGAGGTGTGGGCATCACTTGGCAGGGGATTTGGAGCCTGTGGTGACACTGAGCCCTGCCTGGTGGCGTTGTCCCTGCAGCCCCCAGAGCAGGAGACCGTGCACGTCTTCATCCCCGCCCAGGCTGTCGGTGCCATCATCGGCAAGAAAGGGCAGCACATCAAGCAGCTCTCCCGGTTTGCCAGCGCCTCAATCAAGGTAGGGTCACCCCAGCGGGGACCCCAACTCTGCCAGCACCTCCTGGAGCAGCAGAAACCACCCGAAAAGCCTAAATGGTCAGGCTGGGGTGGGGGGGGGGCGCCTGATCCTGTGGTGTAAAGGGGGGGAGGGCATGGCCAGCACCCTGCCCGTGCTGCTCCCACCACAACCACCATCTCCCTCCCCTCTCCAGATCGCCCCTCCAGAGACGCCGGACTCCAAAGTGCGCATGGTTGTCATCACAGGCCCTCCAGAAGCTCAGTTCAAGGTTCCTCCTGTGCTGCCGTCACCGTGTGGGATTGGGGGTGCCCCTCTCTGGCACCCCACGGAGCTGGGAAGGGAGGAGCAGGGTGGTGACCCCCCAGTTTTGAGCATGGGCTACAGCTGGGTAGACCCAGCATCAGCTCTCCCAGGGGTTGAGTTGGGTTGGAACCCCAAGAAACTGGGATTTCATGGGGTGGTGACCCATTCTGGGGGTGCTGTCCCACTGGGGTGAGAGGGACTTTGGACAAGGGCAGGGAATGATAAGACAAGGGGGAATGGCTTCAGACTGGAAGAGGGGAGATTTAGGTTGGATATTAGGAAAAAAGTCCTCCCTGTGAGGGTGGTGAGACACTGGGACAGGTTGCCCAGGGAAGCTGTGGCTGCCCCATCCCTGGAAGTGTTGAAGGGCAGGTTGGATGGGGCTTGGAGCAACCTGGTCTGGTGGGAGGTGTCCCTGCCCATGCAGGGGGGTTGGATCTAGATGATCTTTAAGGTTCTCCCAACCCATTTTATGATGATATGCAGGGGTAGGACATCCTGGCTGGTCCCTCACTCCATGCTCCCTCCCCTCCACAGGCACAAGGCAGGATTTACGGCAAGCTGAAGGAAGAGAACTTCTTTGGACCAAAGGAAGAAGTGAAGCTGGAGACACACATCCGGGTGCCTGCCTCGGCCGCGGGCCGGGTCATCGGCAAAGGGGGCAAAACTGTAAGGAGCAGCAATCCCTGGGGAGGGGACATCCCGGGGAGGGGACATCCCTGGGAGGGGACATCCCTGGGAGGGTGGCTGCTTCACACCACTGCCTGTGGACATCACTGGTTTCTGGGTGGACTGGCTGGGTTTTCCCTGAGAGGCTTGTCCTTCCCACGTGGTGTGACCGGGGGGGTCTCTGCCCCCATAGGTCAACGAGCTGCAGAACCTGACGGCAGCAGAGGTGGTGGTGCCACGGGACCAGACCCCTGATGAGAACGAGCAGGTCATCGTGAAGATCATCGGGCACTTCTACGCCAGCCAGGTACTGCCCCAGCAGCTCCAGCGTGAGCACTGCTGGATTCTCTGCTGGCTCGTGTGGGGTTGTGTCCACGTGTGCATCCTCCTGTGGGAGTTTCTTTCCAAGCCTGGCTGGTGGTGTTTGCAGAAGTGGGTGATTGTATCATAGAATCCTAGAATGGTTTGGGTTGGAGGGACCTTAAAGATCATCTAGATCCAACCCCCCTGCATGGGCAGGGACACCTCCCACCAGACCAGGTTGCTCCAAGCCCCATCCAACCTGCCCTTCAACACTTCCAGGGATGGGGCAGCCACAGCTTCCCTGGGCAACCTGTTCCAGTGTCTCACCACCCTCACAGCAAAGAATTTCCTCCTCATGTCTCACCTCAGTCTCCCTCTTCCAGTTTTAATCTATTCCCCCTCATCCCATCCCTCCCTGCCCTTGTCCAAAGTCCCTCCCCAGCTTTCCTGGAGCCCCTTCAGGCACTGGAAGGTGCTCTAAGGTCTCCCTGGAGCCTTTTCTAGGCTGATGGTGTGGTGCCCTTTGCCATGGGTGGTGATGTGGGATGGTGGGGGGGGAGGAGGAGAGCAGTGGCAGCACATGACCTCCCTAACCCAACTTCTGGAGGACACCACGCTTGCAACAGGACAGGAAGGGATCTCCAGGAGCAGCTTCCCCCAGCCCTGCAGCATCACTCACACCATGCCAAGCCATTTCCCTCACCTGGGGTGGGGGGGGGTCTCACCGGTCCTGGTGTCCCCTCCAGGTTCCCCCCTCCCAGCTCTCCCTTCTGTTCTTCTCAGATGGCTCAGCGCAAGATCCGAGACATCCTGGCCCAGGTCAAGCAGCAGCACCAGAAGGGACAGAGCAGCCAGACACAAGCAAGGAGGAAATGAGAGCAGCTCCAACCCCAACGTGAACCATGGAACAAGCCAGTGCTGGGGCTTAAGAGTGGCTGGGAATCGGTTACCGTAGACAGAGGCTAATTATTTTAATTAACTGAACGAGCTTTCAAGGCAGTTTGATTGACTTAGGGTTAAAAAAAAAAAAAAAAGTTTAAAAAAAAAATCAATTTGGATCCATTTTTAGCTCCACCTGCCAGGACAAGCTACTTAAATGAAGCAAGAGGTGCTGCCGGGCCAAGGTTGGGGTCCAACTGACCCCCCGGGTCCCCTCTGGGGGGGCAGCAGTTGCCTTCTCATCATTTAAGTAGCCCTTGGAGGTCCCATCCCAGCTGGGGCACCCAGTGGCTGTGTCTCCCTGACCCCTCTCTCTCCCCCCCCCATTTCTGGTGGCCATTCCCACAGCAACATCAGGCCTTTTGGAGCATTTCATTTGGATCTATGTGGTTTGTTTTTTTAAATAAGAGCAATTCCACCAGCTTTGGAGCAGCCCCCGTTGGTGATGAGATCCATTGCAGGGCTCAGAAGGAAAAAGAATAGAAAAATAACCTTCCCCCCCCCCGGCACCAAATGGGTTTGGGTCCCTTGGGAGCTCAGCACCACTCCAGACTCAGATCCACACAGGTGGGAGGGCAGGATTCCTCCTGCCTGTGCTGCCTGCAGTGCAGTGCCTTCTGAAGCTTTAGAAGCCAGGAGAAAACCTCTATTTTCCAGGAGAATTTGTGTTTTGTTTTTTCTTTTCAGTCGCTTGAACGTTCCTGTTCATTGTAGGTTAAAAGAATTTTTTTAATTTTATTTTTAATTTTTTTTTAAATTTTTAGGGTGTTGGTTGTTTTGTTTTTTTTTTTTCAGGTTTAATTATTATTTTGGAGCCTATGAAATAATGGCAGATTGGGACACACGACCATTTTTCTCAGTGATCTCCACTGTGGAGGTGACAACCCAGCCTTGAGACGAGGCAAATGATCCAGGGAGGGGAAGGGGGGAGGAAAGGGGCTTTGGATTTCTCCTCCTCCCTTCAAAAAACAGCATGAAACACCACAAAAAAAAAAAAAAAAATAGGTCAAGAAGCCCCTGCTTGGTCAGAAATTCAATGAATTTTCATTTTGTAGCTGGGTTTTGGGAGCTAAATCCATGCAGGATGGATTGGGGGGTCAGGATTGGGGATGGGGGCAGTGGGGGGATGTTCAGCCACGGGGGGACTCAGCTTTGCCACTGATCCAGGGCCAGTTTTATGCCCAACTTTGGGGGTTTTATGCCCCCAAATCCCATCAGAGCCATGGAGGAATCCAAGGATTTTTTTTTTTTCAGAAAACACCCAGGGCATCTTTGTTTTTAGCAGCAAAGTGGGGAGGTGCCAGCTCCCAGGAGCTCCCCGGGGGGGCAGGTTGTGTCTTATCCCCTCATCTCCAAACCCCTTGAAGGCAGGGAAAGAAGATCCTTGAAAATTGCAACGTATTTCTTTTATAAACTAAAAAAAAAAAAAGCCCCAACAAACCTATACGATTATTTTCATTATTAAAAAAAAAAAAAAAGGAACAAACAACCCACCACCCTCCTTTCTGCAGGAAGAATAATTGTTCTCATGAGAAGATACCAAATATGTGAGTCAAAGGAATGTAAAATGGTCACTGATTCCCGTCACTCTTACGTGGATTTTATATTTTAGATAGATTTTAAGGATTTGTTTTGATATGGAGTATTTGGAAGGGACAGTAATTGCTGCCATCACCTCTTCCAGGCAGGGGGAAGGTCTTGTCTCTGTGTTTATCTGCAGCAAATCCAGCCAAAATTTGGGATTTGTGCCGATTTTTCCCCCCAAATCGGAGCGGGAGGGTGGAAAGAAAAAAAAAAAAAAAAGGGTGATATTTGGATTGTGATTCTCTGATTGATTTTAGGGGAGAGGGGGTGATGGTGGATCCTGCACCCAGCAAGAAACCTGGGGGGAATCTGGGGCTACAAGGAGGGACTTTGGAGCAAAACTTTGGTGCTTCTACCTGCTTCTTTTCCAAAGTGGAGACCAGACCTTTGAAGCCAAACCCAGGTCTCAAAATTCAACAGCAGGAAGGTGGGAAGTTCCTTGATGAGGGAACCCAGCAGCAGTTACTGTCCCTTCAACCATTGCAACACCAGGGAGAGGTGATGGGGTGGGGTGGGGGGATGGAAAGGGCAGGTATTGCTGTGAGTTGGATCAATGAGAGAGGAAAAAAAAAAAAAAAAAAAGGAAGAAAAAACAAAAAAAGGAAAAAAAAAAGGAAAAAAAGAAAAAAAGAAGAGAAAAGGAAAAAAAAAAAACTACCTCAAGGTATGAAGTTACCTCAGCAATTGATTTTCTTTTTTTTTTTTTTTTTTGGGGGGGGGGCTTGCTGATATTTTATATAAAAGCTGATAGTCTTGAATATTTTATTTTTTTAATGAAAAGAGAAGTTAAGTTTCATAATTTCTTATGAGCCAGGAGTTATGTGCAGGTAACCAAGTGTTATGAGCTCTCTATGGAGAACGCCAGGAATTTCAGACATAGTGGAAAAGATGGCAGCAGCTTCTTCTTTATTATTCATTTTCATTCTCTTTGTTTTGGCCTTTTCAAGCCAGTTGATGAATTTCAGCCCAACCCAAGAGGTGTCAGATGGGACGACTCTTCGAGACCTCGGACAAATTGGAGCCCACCCACTACTTCAATTGGAAAAACAAACAAACAACCCAACCCAAACCCCTTCATTTCCTTCTTTAATATGTTGTGTTTTATTTGTTTTTCACTCAAGTGCAACAAAAAAAAAAAACCCAACCCAAACCTGCCACTGGCTGAAAGGCTTTTCTCAATCCAACTCCGTCGAGAAATCGATTTTAAAAAAAGAGCTTTGGGATCAAAAATCTTCCACTCCTGGGATGTGAGGATGGACTCCCAGGCAGTGTTGACTATGCAAAGTGGGGCACAAGGGGTTTGCTGGTATTTAAACCACGCCAGCTCAGGTGATTATTTTTTGTATCAAACACTTGAAAGCCATATATCTATAGATATATATCTATATAAAATCTATATTTATATATATATCCCACAACCCCAAAGGAACCAGCCTCCCGTGTGGCCACGGAGGCAGTATCAAACCATCTTCTCCACTATGATGCTGTTTAAATATTTTTACAGAGTTTGTTTTTTTGCCTCCGTTTTACCGAGGAAAAGCGATTTAAGAGGGAAAAGAAGAAGAAGGAAAAAAAAAAAAAGAGAGAGAGAAAAAAAATTAACGGGAGCCAATTTTTTTAATATAAACACACGTCAAGGAGAGAGAGGATGAATCCAGCCCTGAGGAGCCACAGGCCTGAACCTCTTCCTCCTCTGAAAGGTTCACGGGGTTGGCTTTTTTTTAAGACCCATTTGCTGTTTTCCTTGGGCCTGGAAGAAAAAAAAGACCCTTTTTGGAATGATAGTTAAAAATATAAAATATTCTGTGGCGCTGAAGTGAATTTGGGAGCAGTGGGAGCTGCTGTCCCACTGCCCCTGTCTCTCCAACCCTCCCCAAATTCTGGGCTGGCTGAGGAGTGTGGGGTTGGGTGGTCACTGAACAATTTTTTTTCCCCTAAATTTTGGGGTGAAAGGAGCAAAATGGGGGGGTGGGCAGCACCCAGCTGGCAGCTCCTGCCCCTCGGGGCGGTGGCAGAGGAGCTTCCACGGGGTTTTCCTCCTTTTATTTTAAGATATTTAATTTTTTTAAGGCAGCCTGGCCTTCGGCCTAGGGAAAAAATGGGGTTTTAATGACTTGAAATCTCTGGCTCTCTACTTTTTTTTTTTTTCCTTTTTGCTGTTTTCCAGCCTTGCACAGAACAGCATATTCAGACATCGGTGATTATAATGGTCTCTTCCAACAGCAAGCGTTTTTGACAACTGGTTCAAACTGTATCATTGAGGGATAAAAGAACAAACAGAAAAACAACAACAGAACCCCAAATCCCACCCCCCCCCCCCTCCCAGTCCTGTTGATCTGGTTGTTGCAGTGAGATCTTGACCTAAAATCTGATGATTCAGGGAAACCTTTGATGCTTCCCCCCTGCCCTGAGCCGGTCCTGCTACCTTGGAGCAATTGGTACTTTTTTTGGTGGGAATCTCTTTGTTTTCCCAAGGGAAATTATTTATATAAAGTGATTTGCAGTAAAGAAGACTCCTCTGAGCATCTCCTGTCTTTCTCTGGAGCCAAGCTTGAGGAGCTGGGAAGAGGGGAAGTAGGATAAAGTGGGATTCCCAGCCCGAACTGGGCGGCAGGAGACACGAGTGAGGCCTGGCATGGAAAAGCAGGAGAAAAAGAGAAGTTCTAGTGGATCCCAAATCAAGCAGGAAGGATTCCCAGCCCCTCTGTAGCTCCTCCAGTCTCTTTGCACCAGAATAAAAAGGTGATTTAGGGGAAACCTCCTCCCAGAGGGGTGAGCAGCACCATTGGCTCCTCTCTGCCTTGGTTTTATCTTGGGAAAAACTAATGGAGGTTTTGGGTGGTGTGTTTTGTTTTTTTTTTTTGCTTTAAGTTTTAATTGGGCGGTTTTTCCACCTCTGTGAACAAGGAGCAGCCCCAGCCCTGCCCCATCCGGGGGGGGTGGCTGCTCTCTAGACCTGTCCCTGGCTGTGGGGTGAGGAGGGATGGAGAGTTGGAGCAGGAAATGCAGGAGAAGGGAACAGGATAAAACGGGGTTTGTGCTGCTGGTTTTCTCTCCTGCCACGGGGAAAAAGGAAAGCGAGTAAGGGAAGCACGTCTTGGTGCCTCAGTTTCCCTCCCCGGGGTTGATGCTGCTCTCCTGCCTCCCGGGGCTGGTGTGAGGAGGAACAAATTCCCATCTCGGGAGCACTTGGTGCTTCCTTTGTGCCATCTCCCACGTCAGGACGAGCAGCGCTCCGGAGAGACTCGGCCTTGGGGGTTCTCCTCTTTTTAACTTGATCAGAGTCTCCTTTTGCCATTCAGCTGGAGAAAAAGAGAGAAAAAAGAGAGGAAAAAAATCCTAAATCCTAGATTATGTTCCTTCTCTTCCAAGCTCTGAGGCTTTCCTGGCTGCTGAGAGCATCCGTGGGCTCCGGAGTGCTGCCGGGGCCGTGCTCCCTTCCCAGCTGATGGGTCTGGAAGGGTTTTAGAGAGTCAAACCAGGGGAAAATCCAGTATAAATATTGCAAAGAAACTGCCTGTGAGTTGCATTTTCCTGGGCATGAGGTTTTGGGGTCGGTTTTTATTTTTATTTTTTAGTGCATTAAAGGAGAAAAAAGAAAAAAAAGAAAAAGGCAAAAAAAAGAGGAAAAAAAAAAGCAGTACAAGTTAGATAGCTCATCAGTGCCAGGGAAAAAAATACCCCTGCTTTAATTTCTAGCTGTGACTATTTTGAGTGTTTTCTAGACTCTGAAACCAACAAACAAACAACAACCACCAAGATCAGAACCTCAGACTTGTGGTGAGACAGTTGAAACCATTTAATTAATTGAATTTCTTTTTATGGCTGTAGGGCTTCTCTCCCCTGTCCCCTGCTGGTCCACACCCCACGAGGCTATTTTGGGAACTTCTTGATTTTCGGAGAATTTAGTAACTGAGGATTTTAATTTTTTTTTTTATTTATTTATTTCCGGGGAGGGGGTGTGTTCTGATTATTTTGGGGTTTTTTCGGGTCGTTGTTTTAATTTCTCTGTTTTGCCGTCGTCGCTTTTGTTCGGGGTGAGATGGGTGTGATCCTGTGAAATCTGTGGGGTTTGGTTTTATGTTTTTGTTCTCCTGGAAGGGCACGGAAATATTGCAGCACCCTGGGTGATGTCCTGGTGGCTGCTCGGGCTGGGGGCGGGATTTCGGGTTTGGATTTGCTTTGGGGGCAGGGATGGGGCAGCAGGAAGGGGCAGGGATGGAGCTTGGGAGGCTTCGAGGTGCTGCTGGGGAGGTGGGAGCCACGGGCTTCCCACCTTTGGGAAGTGGTTTTGGAGCAGGGGAATAACTGATAAGGCTGGAATTAATTCGGGATGCCTGAGGATGTCTCCATTTTAGTGGCATGTGGGGAGGAGAGAGATGTGTCCCCGTTTGGTCGAATCAGCCTTTTAAAAATTATTTTAGGGTGTTTTGTTTTTTTTTTAATTATTTAGGGGGGTGCTTTTTTTTGGTTTGGTTTTAATTTTATTTCATTTTTGCTCATTTGCGATTGCGGATGAGACCCCAGAGCAGAGCCAGACCAGCCAGAGGCTCTTCAATCATGGATTTTGTTATTGATAAGTTCATTTTTGGAGGCTGTGCAGGTGCTGGGAGCTGGAAATGTACACGTCCAAACTACCTCAGAGCTGGGGGGGTCCCAAGGGACAGGTTGGGGGGTCCCCCCTGCTGCAGGATCCAGCCTCAGCCCCCTCCCCAGCTCAGCAGAGACCCTCCCAGCTGGTGGGGAGGCAGTTTTTAGGGAGAGCTGCGGGGTGGAGGAGGAAGAGGAGCTGGTGAGGAAGGCTCCCAGGGGTGCTGGGGGCTGAGTTGGATCCTGTGGGAATTCCAGCGCCGGGCTGAACTGGGATGGGTGTTTGATCCCTGCTGCTTCACTGCACGTGATGGAATTGTTGAGGGTTTGTTGTTTTTTGTCGTTGAGAGATGAATACCTCTGGGTGGTGGGGCAGGGTGGTGGGGTGCTTGGCCAGGGCGTGGCAGTGGGATGCTCTGCTGGACCATGGCAGTAAGATGCTCTGCCCAACCGTGGTGGGATGCTCTTCTGGACCATGGTGGAATGCTCCACCAGGCCATGGCAGTGGGATGCTCCACTGGACCATGGTGGAATGCTCCACTGGACCATGGTGGAATGCTCCACCAGGCCATGGCAGTGGGATGCTCTTCTGGACCATGGTGGAATGTTCCACCAAACCATGGCAGTGGGATGCTCTTCTGGACCATGGTGGAATGTTCCACCAAACCATGGCAGTGGGATGCTCTTCTGGACCATGGTGGAATGTTCCACCAAACCATGGCAGTGGGATGCTCTTCTGGACCATGGTGGGATGCTCCACCAGGCCATGGCAGTGGGATGCTCTTCTGGACCATGGTGGGATGCTCCACCAGGCCATGGCAGTGGGATGCTCTTCTGGACCATGGTGGGATGCTCCACCAGGCCATGGCAGTGGGATGCTCTTCTGGACCATGGTGGGATCCTCCACCAGACCACGGTAGTGGGATGCTCCATGAGGCCACGGTGGGATGCTCTGCCAGGGCATGGCAGCAGGAGGCTCTTCTGGACCATGGTGGAATGCACCACCAGACCACAGCAGTGGGATGCTCCACCAGACAGACCATGGTAGTGGGATGCTCTTCCAGACCATGGTGGGATGTTCCACCAGGCCACAGCAGCAGCCCTGCCCCACCAGCAGGGCAGAGTGGTGGGTTCTGAACTGTGGACAGGGTTTAGGTGCCGCAGAGCAGCATGGAAAGGGATTTTTGTGTTTTGTTTTTTTTTTTTTTTTTTTTGCTTAAATAGTAATTCAAGGACTCATTTCAGCCCCAGAAGCTGGGATGTGTGCCAGAACTGAAGCCATTTGTTTTGGACCCGTTTGGGAAATGGTCCCTGCAGAGCAACACAAAGGAAGGAGTTTGTTGACGTGTTGGGGCAGAGAAGGGCTGATCCAGAGCACGGTCCTGGCAGAGGATCCCAGGGGTGGGAGGCAGGGAATGGGTGGTGGGCTCAGTGGGTGCTCCCATCATCCTGGGAAATCGATGGGACTGACCAGAATCGGGGCAGAAAGTAACCCTTGAAACGGCCATAATGGGTGGGAGGGTCCATCACCCAGCAGGTCATGGCGTTGGGTCGTTCCAAGTGTATCCGGCTTCAGCTCGGGATCAAATTCCCTGCTTTCTAGAGGAAATCTGTCCCTAAACTGGAAGTCCCACCCATCCCACTGCCCTCCCGTGGCAGGATTAAAACTTGGCAAATTTGAAGGTGACTCCAGAGGAGGTGAAACCCCCCCCACCAGGAGATCCCGGAGCAGCTGGTGCCCGTGGAGACCCTCAACTTCACCCCACCTCAACCCCAGGGGCACGACCTTCTATATAACCAATTCATTTGTGTTTATCTACCTCTTAGTGACCATAGATTTAAAAACTAGGTAGTGGCAACTCCACATGCTGTAGTTTAGGGGAAAAATAAAAATAATGAAAAAAAAATACATTAAAAAAAATCATTAAAAAAAATAAATAAAATTACTCTCTTTTTTTCCAAAGAAAAATGCTCTTTAAAAATAGAATTCACGGGCTTTCTTTTTCACTTTAAAGTTCATCAGTTGTCAAAGCTCCAGAGCTCAGCAGTCCAAAATGTTTGGTTGTGATTGATTTAGATTTTCTTTTCATGCTCAGTCTTCCATGTCTTTATTTTTTTGCCTTTGGAACATGGATATTTACTTTTTCCCCTCCCTCCTCTTCCCTTCCCGGGCCTTTTTTTTTTTTTAAGTTGCTGGAGGAAATCACAGGCAATGGGTTCATTTTGATTATTTTTTTTTTTTTCCCAGTGGCATTTTTTTGGGGGGAAGGGGGAGGCAGGACAAGGGGAGTGGGGTTGATGGCAGCACGAACCTCATCCACAGGGTGGGTGCACCCAAGGGTGCTGCTTCTCCCAGCAGGCACCTCAAGAGGATTTCAGGCTGCTCAGAAAATAATTAATAATATTAATATTTTCCTGTGATGATTTTGTTTTTCCTCTTTTCAGCTGATTTCTTTCTCTCCCCCCCCTCTCCCTCTTCTTCCCTCTTCTCACCCGTGGTCTTCCCTGGTCCCTTCAAGTGAGGTGAAGTTGGGGTGATGAGGTGGAGTTTTGGGGTTGGGGATGGATTTGGGCTCCATTTCTCTTCTGGAGGTTGGAAGGTTGGTTTGGTTTGGTTGTTTTTTGTTGTTTTTTTTTTTTCTTTGGATTTGTTTTTGCCACAAGCCGCTTTGCCCACTGCTTCATTCTGAGAAATAAAAGAGGAAAAAAAAACAAACCCGACAAAAACAGCAACAAAAAGAAAACAAGCAAAAAACCCACAAATAAATCGAGAGTGTGTTTGTGTGTTTTTATGGAGGTGAGGGGGGAATAGGGGGATAAAAGGGGGGGGTGTGGAGAAATAAAAGGGGAAATGGGGGGGAAATAGGGAAATAAAGGGGGTGTGGTTGGAGAAATAGGGGAATAAATGGGGGAAAAAAAGAAATGAAGGGGAAATAATGGGGGGGAAATCAAGGGGAAATGGAAAATTAGGGGTATAAAGGGAATGGGGGAAAATAGGGAAATAAAGGGGAAATGGGGAAAAATATAATAAAGGGGAAATAATGGGGAAATAGAAGGGGAAGTAATGGGGAAATAGGGGAATAATGGGGGGAATAAAGGGGAAATAATGGGGAAAGAAATAAAGGGGAAATAATGGCGAAATAGGGAAATAATGGGGGGAAATTAAGGGGAAATAAAGGGGAAATAATGGGGGAAAATAGGGAAATAATGGGGAAATAAAGGGGCAATAATGGGGGAAAATAGGGAAATAATGGGGAAATAAAGGGCAAATAATGGGGGAAAATAGGGAGATAATGGGGGAAGTAATGGGGGAAATAGGGAAATGAAAGGGGAAATGGGGGAAAAATAGAAATGAAGGAGTAAAGAAGAAAAATAGAAATAAAGGGGAAATGGGGAACAAATCAAGAAATGATGGGGAAATAAGGAAAAAAACATAAATAAACGGGAGAATAGAGAAGAAACAGGGAAATAAAGGGGGAAATAGATAAATAAAGGGGAAATAGAAGAAAAGAAGTAGATAAATAAAGGGGAAATAGAAGAAAAGAAGTAGAGAAATAGGTTTTGAAGGTTGGGAGCAAGGCCTGGGGGTGGCAGCAGTGAAGCTCGGGGCCATCCCGGAGGATGCACCGGCTCGTCTTCGGTGCCGGTAGCAACCAAACGGGGCCGGTACCGCGATTTAATAGGGTTTGTAGGACGAATTAATGTCACTTTCTCGCTCGGGGGTGGCGGGAGAGGGGGATGGACCCCTCGCAACCCACCCCCCACGGGGTGCAGCGGTATCACGGGTGCTGCTCCCTAACAGCGCTGCAACCTGCGGACCTTCCCGTGGGCGAGATGGGGGGGGTCAAGGGCACCGAGAGCGACCGATCGGTCGCTCTCGGTGCCCTTGACCCCCCCCCATCTCGCCCACGGGAGGGTCCGGAGGCTGCGCGAGGCGGGGACACACGGGATTAACCCCACGCCCACGTAAAACCGAACCGGTCCCATCCCCGGGTTTTACAGACACGCCGCCCCGACCCAGACCACACCAGTGGAGGGCGGGGGGGCCGCAGAATCCCGTTGTCACCGGGAGGATCAACCGGGACGGGGGAACGAGTGTCACGCGTGGGGGATGGAGAAGAACCTGGGGGAGTCGCGGCCCGCACCTTCCGCAGCGGTCCCATGGTGTAATGGTTAGCACTCTGGACTTTGAATCCAGCGATCCGAGTTCAAATCTCGGTGGGACCTCGTTTTTTTTTGTTTGTTGTTTTTTTTTTTGGGCTCCGCTCCGCTTTCGAGAAGGCGGCGGGAAGCGGTTGCGAAGCGGGACTTGGCGGGGGGAACAGCGAGTGCGTGTCACACACACGCACGCCCCCGCCCCCTACGCTCTCCGGGCTCCCGCCGGGCTCCATTTTGTGCGGGGGAGCCAGCTTCTTACTGCGCATGCGCCGAGGCGTGGGGGCGGACCACCGTTTAGCCCAGCTGCCTTTGCTGATTGGGTATGCGGGCTGACACTCTTCCCTTCTCGCAATACTATTGGCTGAAATCTCTCTTCGCCCCGCCTCCCACCCTTTTATAGTGTAGCGGCAGTGCTTTCTGGCAGACTCAGGCCGCGGCGGTGCGGTGCGGGTTACGGTTCCGGTACCGCCCGTTCGCGGACACGGGTGGGCGCTGTGAGAGGCGTCAGGGCAAACGGCACCAAAGGCCCGGTCCTGTCCTAAGCCGCCGTTGAAGCCAGAAGCGTCCTGAATCCCTTCAGCAGCGGCTTAGCGGCTTCTGACGCAAGTTTCCAGCCGTTTAACGTCGATTAACGGGGTCAATCCCCTCGGTGCGCAGCCCGGCAGTGTCCGGTTATGGCCCTGGATTAGGGGCAGCCTGGGCTCGGTGGAGCTGCTCTCCTCGGGGCCACCGGCCCCTGCCACCCTGTCCCTGGTTGCCGCAAGAAAGACAAAGGCCGCGGTGGAGCTGTCGGGTTTATTGAGCGTCTGCGAGAAAGGACAAAAGCACCTTTATTTTTGCCTTTGTTTGGCTGGGGAGGTACGCGGAGTGGAGGTACTGGCTGCAGGGGAGTGGTGGGGCTGTCCAGCCTGAAGGAAAAGCCTCTTCCTTGTGTCCATCCTCTGCCAGGGAACCCCTGTCCGGGCGGCATCTCGGGCTCAAGTGCCAGGGGACCCTCAGGGACACCCCCCCTCTGCCCCAGCCCATCGAGGAGCCCAAGCAATGGCCTGGAAAGCAGGAAAACGCTGCTCCAAGTGGAGCTGAAAGCAATTTCCCTGCAAGCACAACATTTCAACTACTCCCAGGTCCATCTCCACTCTCTTCCGGAGCTGCAGCAGCCACCAGCATCGTGGTAGACCCAGAGGCTGGAATACATTTCCTCCTGCCTTGAGTTTGCAGCCACTGTCTTGGTGGTGTCTAAATCTGCCCTGGGATGAGTATAACCTGGGAGTAGAAGCTGGCTGGGCCTTGGGGAAGGTTCCCACTGGGTCCAAGGGCTGCTGTGATGTTGGAGGTGGGATAGCATGAAGCAGAAGCAGGATGGGGACCACCTGTGGTAGGGCTGGGACCTGAGGGACTCCCAGAAGTCCAAGTTGGTGCTGCTTTTCGTTCAGGGTTGATCATCTGGGAGAAATTTGGGAGAGTTTTCCCAAAGATAATATTTAGCTGTAATGGATTTGAAAAACAAACACCCCGAACCCCACAAATCTTCCCCAAAGGATCACCCTCAGGAGCAGGCTCTGCCCCAGTTGATGTGCTGTCCTTCTATCAAGCAGGGGATGAAACTTGTCCTAGAAAAAAGCTGCCCTTGGGAGAAGAAGGATCATGGCTTAGGGCTTGATGAGTCTTGTCATGTTCCAAGGACCTGCTGTCCCCTAAGCTGCTTTCTCCAAGTCATCCCTGGCACCAGTGGGACATGGTGGGAGGTGTCTTTGCAGCCCCTGGCTGCCTTTCCCTGCCGGCCTGCAGCAGTGGAGAGGAGCTGGTGGGGAAGCAGAGGCAGCACTTGGAGCCACCATGGGAGCAGGCAGGACCTGACAGCCTTGGGCTTGCATTCCCAGGGGGTTTCCAGGAGAGGAAGCAAGACCAAGAAGCAGGGTGGGGGTTTGAAGAAGCTGCCTGGGGCCTCACTCCTTCCTGTGCTGGGTGAAGCCCACCCAGCCCTGCTCTGACCATCCCCTGGCTCTCCATACCTGGTGGGTGGGAGCTGTGGGCTGCAGGGGTGGTGGGCAGAGGTGGTCACCAGCTGGGGGGAGGGGGGGGTGGCATGGAAATCAAGAGACTAAAACTTCAGACCCCTGGAAGCCTCAGAGCAGCTGGGTGGGTATTGCCCTCCTGTGCCAGATGGGGAAACTGAGGCACCAAGAGGCACCAGCTTGAGCCAGGCCCTGCTGGGAGGTTTTTCTGCAGCAATTGAGGGCTCGGCTGTGGGGAGAAGTGTGAGAGCAGACACAGCTCAGTAGTTTCAGTAAAGCCCAGTTTACTGCTGGTTGCTAAAATAATGCAGAAGTTTTTTTTTTGCTTGCAGGAGGAAACCAAATGGAAATGAGCCGTGAGAGCACAGAAGCTGCTCTGGCTGGCAGTGGGGTGCATTTATTGCCATGTTTTTCTCTCTTTTGCTGTCCTTTAAATGCTCTATGCTTTGGTCTTTGGGTCTGGACTCCCCAGTGATGAGGTCAGACTACAGGGAAAGCAGGTTTCTCACAGTCTTGTCTTGCACACAGGAGCGTCCCCGTGCCCGGTGGTGACAGCAGCAGGGTGTCAGCTTATTGTACAGCCACCCTTCTCTTTGAAGGGGTTCTTGTCCTCAGGGACTCCTTTCAGCAGCGGGTCCTCACCCGCCATGGACTCGATGTAGTCCTTGAGCTCTTTGGCTGTCTTGGAGACCTGGCAAGGAAGGAGACACTTGGTGTGGGTTATGGGGTGGAATCCTCACTGCAGGGCTGTGCTCCTGGGCTGCCTGCAGCCCTGTTTGTGCAGCTGGGAGAGGGAAATCGTGGCCATGAACATCCCACCTGGTGTGGGGTGTCCCTGAGGGCATCCCCAGGGTGCTATGGGCTGGGATCTGGGATCTGGGGCTAAGCCCGAGGGGGACATTTGCTTCTGCCTGTGTTGGAGTTTTAATGTCAAGGGCTTGTGGTTCTTTTCCTTCGCAGCAGGATCAGGTCAGAGTGGGGAACAGCCCCTCAGCATTTTGGGTGGAAAACTCACCATCTGCCTCTCGTTCTTCACCTCCTTCTTCAGCTGATCCAGCTCCATCTTTAGCAGCTCCTTCTCTGTCATGTCCTGAGCCATTTTGGCCTGAAACCACAGGGAAACTCCTTGTTTTTAGTGTGTAGCTGGGCTTTTCCTAAGGCACCTCGGGACTATTTTTCTCCCCTAACAGTACTGCAAACACCACTGATGTCTCAGCTACCCCCATGGTGAGAGATGGGCTAACACTAAAAAAAACCCAACCAACCCCGAGCAGGAGGCACCTTTCAAACCCCTTCTTGTAACATCTGCTGTGACCTGTTTTGTTTGGTTTTTTTTTTGCTTGTTCTCAGCAGGTGCAGCGAGTGACAGATGCAGTTTGAGGGCAGTGGAGGAGGCTCCAGCCTGGTTTTTAAAGAGGCCTTTGCTGCCACAGGGGCTGTTGCCCCAAGACACGAGGTGGACAGTTCAGCTTGGAGAAAAGCTGCTGCCTTGGGGCTGGTGGAGCAACAGCCTCGTAGGAGAACCTGGATGTTCACCTCTGCAAGCCAGACCTTCCTGATTGGTGTCCTGTACCTGGGGCAAGAGCATCTTTGCAGGTTTTCTAAGGAACTAAAGACATATTTCTATTTCTTTCTTGTGCTTTCCTCCCCCCAGGTAAGTGTTAACATGGATTATGGCCCCTTCATGGCTGTGAACTTGCCTGTTTGCAACCAGAGGCATTGCTGGCTGGGACAGAAGGATTTTGGGGCCATGGGGGTTGGAAAAGCCCAGCTCTTTTTTTTCACAAAGGCCCTTCCAAGGCTTATGTGAGATTCCCACACAGCTGCTGAGATCCGTTCCCATGTTAAAACTTGGGTTTAAAAGCCTGTCCACAACCTTTTAAATTAAAAAAAGTCCATGTGATGATGCTGCCAGGTGCCTTGGCCCTGCTTTGGAAGGCGTCAAGCCGGGTTTCCCAGCCCCTGCTGGTTTTCTACAGCTGCTCCCATGGCATCTGTGCTCAGTGCTCCTCTCCCCATCGATGCCACAGCTCCTGGCAGTGTGTGAGGAGCCAAAAGCCATGGCACAGCTGTGCCACCGACCCTGGATAAGGTGGCATCCCAACCAGAGGGACCCCACGATGCCATTTGTTCTTGTAAAGAGAGAAGCCACTTACCTCTGGGGACGAGGGGCTGCCCCTCTCAGCACTGAAGATGCTCAGAGATCCATCCAAGAGGAGATGCTGTCGACTGAGCCTTTGCTGTCTTGCTCCGGGCTTGAGGACTCCTTCAGCTCTCTGGGAGGGACGTGGGGAGCAGATGTCTTTGGTCCTTAAGCTGATAATGGACTCAGGAGCATAAGCTGGTCAGGTGTTGGGCATTAGCCTCAAACCCCTGGGGTAATCGGTGAAGGTGAGGATGGGGGAGGAAGGGGTGGGGAGGGGAAGTGGGGTGGGTGACTGGGGCAACTGGGAAGTCCTTGAGCCCCTGGTGTCTGGGTCCTGCCTTGGTTGGGACAGAGGGATTGTCCTCTGTGGGCATCAGAGTAGCTTTCATGGATGGGATGGAGAGGAAGGGAGCTGGGGCAAGGGGACCTCTGGAGGCTGGGGTAGGCTCGTCGGGGGCCAGGAGCAGCTCCGGTGGCTCTTGGTTCTGCAGGGTGTGAGGAGCTGGAGGAAATTCATCATTTCCCTCATCCTTGTGTTGTTGAGGCCACGGGCTCAGGAAGGACCAAGCCCTAACGTGGGGTTTGCTCCTGTCTGGCCGGTGCAGAGTCACTGCGGCTGAGGACGGAGCCCGGGAGGCCCCGAGGAAGCGTCTGTGGGAGGAGGAGAGGATGGAGGGAGGGGGATTTCCAAGCACCGGAGAAGTGGGAATTTCCTGCCCTCACCGGTGGAGGTGTGAAACGTCCTTAGCAAAGCACGGAGAAGGACACGTTGTCCCGGGCGACGGACAAACCGGTGCCTCAGCAGGGTCACTTGTCACATCCCCCTGTGCCCTGAGCCGAGCGAAGTGCGGGTGGTCGGGGGCGATGCCACGGGGGTGCAGGGGGCTTGTCCAGGGAGGAGTGGACCTGGCAGTGGGGACGCTGCCCTTGGTTGCATCTCTTGCCTGGCTGATAAAGGCGAAGGGAAGAGAATCAGCTTCCCTGGATGTGCCCGAGCCCGGCTCAGCACCACTCCCGGCTCATGGAGGGGGGGTGCAGGTGGCACAGATGGGGGGTCGGGGTGTTTTTTGGTTTCTTTCCTCCACCCTGCACCACCAGTTCCCCCATGATTCACATCCTTCACCATCACAGCCACTCTCAGCCCCTGCCCCGGTGGGGTGACCCCTCCGCCTCCCCCTCCACAGCAGGGGGCTGCCCCCCAACACGTCCCCTGTGGGGCTGCGGTTACACTGGCCCCCTCCCCGCTACCCCCCCCCCCCCCCCCCCCCCCCGTTTCCTCCCCGCTCCCTCGGCTCTCCTAAGGGCCACGATGGTGGCCGGGGTGGTCTCCATGTCAGCGGGGTGTCCCTCGGGGGGACGGGGACACCGCGGCGCCCGCGGGCCCTGCGTCAGCTCCGCCACCGGCTTCAAAACCCGGCGCCGAGGCGACCGGGGAGGAAGTGGGAGCCGAGCCCGGCACCATGTCAGAGCTGGAGCAGCTGCAGCTTCGGGACATCCCGGCGGGCCGGCAGGTCCTGCGCGACCACCACGGCAACCTCCACAAAGTCGCCGACTACTGCGAGAGCAACTACCTGCAGGTGAGGGGGACGGGGACAGCTGGGGACATGGTGGGATGAGCTTTGGGACTGGGCGGGATGCTGGGGACAGCTGGGAGCCCAGGTGAGGTGGTGGTCCCAGAGGGGTGGCTGGTGGGTGATGGTGAAGGCTCTGCCCTTGGAGCCGGGAGCCTGAGCATCCCTGTTTGCTTCCGACCAAGCTCTGCATCCCGCTGCTGGGGTTTCATTTTTGCTTTGTGCCTCAGTTTCCCCTCTTGCTCCATGGCAGCTTTTCTGCTCCACTCTCGGTGGGGTTTGGGATGGAGAAACCTCTGGGGGCTTGGTGCCTTCAGAGAAGCCCTGGGAGGGGATGACCAGGGACACTAGCCCTAGCCCCACCTGGGCTGTCCCCAGGGTTTCAAAGGTGCCTCCTGGCAGGGCAGAGGTGAGCTGGGTGTCTGCACATGCAGAGCAAGCATGAAGCTCTGCTGCTGTCAGCTTCCCTTTTTCTTTTCTTCCTTTCTCCTGCCTGACACCCCCTGAAGGAAGGGGGGGGAGTGTCAGGATTTTTTGGGATGAAATAGGAGGGAAAAGGTTTGTTCAGGCTCTATTTGCTGGGGAGGGTATCTTGGCCAGAGGGTCCCTCTGCTTTGCAGAGCCCATCTTGGTGGCCTCGCTGGCTTGAGCCCAACCCCAAGGCTGCTTCCAAGGGGCAGGTGGTGGCTGACCCACCAGAGTGGAGCTGAAGGGGAAACGTGCTGAACTATTCAGAGAACTGAGACACTGTCACTGTGTCACTGTCACATGTCACTGCATGGCTGGTGGCATGGCTGGTTGTCCCATGCATGACCAGCTGATGGCATGGCCAACTGTCCCCAAGGCTAACAGGAGGCTGAGCCAGGCACTCAGGGAGGAATCCTGGTGAATCCCTGGGGCTGGAAAAGCCAAGTGCCGCTCCCTGAGAGGTGTCCATGTGTCCTGCTGGTGGAGCTGGAGGAAGTTTGATGCATTTGGAAAGCAGAAGGAAACATCTCTGCTACCCTGTGACTCCAGCGTGAAGATGTGGGGCAGCAGTGGCTGCCATTATAGAGTCATAGAACCACAGACTGGTTTGGGTTGGAAGGGACCTTAAAGATCATCTAGATGCAACCCCCCTGCATGGGCAGGGACACCTCCCACCAGACCAGGTTGCTCCAAGCCCCATCCAACCTGCCCTTCAACACTTCCAGGGATGGGGCAGCCACAGCTTCTCTGGGCAACCTGTTCCAGGGTCTCACCACCCTCACAGGGAAGAATTTCCTCCTCATGTCTCACCTCAATCTCCCTCTTCCAGTTTTAATCCATTCCCCCTTGTCCTCTCCCTCCCTGCCCTTGTCCAAAGTCCCTCCCCAGCTTTCCTGGAGCCCCTTCAGGCACTGGAAGGTGCTCTAAGGTCTCCCTGGAGCCTTCTCTTCTCCAGGCTGAACACCCCCAACTCCCTCATTCTGTCCTCACTGGGGAGCTGCTCAGCCACAGCTTCTCTGGGCAACCTGTTCCAGTGTCTCACCAGCCTCACACTGGTTTTCCCTCCTCCAGGCGAGTGACAAACGGAAGGCACTGGAGGAGACGATGGCCCTGAGCACACAGTCCCTGGCCAGTGTCACCTACCAGGTCAGCAGCCTGGCCACCGCCTTCCTCCGGCTGCTGGACCTGCAGGTGGCCCAGCTGCGCAAGGTGGAGGCCGAGGTCAGCTGCATGGCCCAGGTGGGACCATCCTTGGATTGGTGATGGCATGTGGTGGGGTTTGGGTCCTGGGAAAGGGGGTTTGGGCAGCTGGAAGGGGCTAAAGACCCTTGGTCCCCACACCTTCAAGGGCCTGTCACCCTCCTCGTAGCATCACCTTGCAGTGGGAATGCAAGACCATCTCCTAGGGTGGTGGTGGGGGTCACCCCAAGCAGCATGGGGGGGTCAGGTCCACATAGGGCTGGGAAACGGGTCTCTGGGGTGTTCTCCCAGTCTGGACACTTGTAAATCCCAATGGAAGGGGACAGTGAGAACTGGCCAGGGGACCTCAGAGGAGCCAAAGTGGAGTGATGGGGCTCGGAGAGTTGGCCTTGAAGCTTTCCTCTTGCTGGGCCTGGCCTTGTCCTCCCAGAGCTTAGGGACACTGATGCAGAGTCCCTTGGCCACCCGCCCTTTTCCTGGCACCTCGAAGTGGCCTGGAGCCTTTCCAGCTGCGGGAGGAGATGGGAACCTGTGACCATGCTGGAAGCAGCAGGAAAACAGCTTCTGGGTGACTAAGGCTCATGCATCCCCCTGCCCTGCCCCCTGCTTCAGGAAGGGCCAGATCTGCTGTGGTGGCATCAAGGGCATCATTTGCCCTGCTGTGATGGAGCAGAGCAGGATCTGCCCCTGTGGCTTCGGCCAGGCCAGGAGGCTTGGGCTTAATCCTGATCCTTTCCTGGCACTGCTCCTGTACAGGCAGGGAGAGGGCCAGAAAGGGTGGTGGGACTTGGAGGGGGCAGCAGGAGGTGGGGAGAACCTGGGATGGGATGGTGGAGACAGTTTCATCTCCACAGAGGGTTGACATGCACAAAGAGAAGGTGTCTCGCCAGGAGATTGGCTCGTTGACCATCAGCAAGAGGTTCCCAGCCTACCAGAAGATCATGTCCCCCCCCAACCCCCCCTGCCTGGAGCCCTACTACAGGAAACCCCTCAACTTCAGCGTCCTGGATGACATTGGCCACGGCATTAAGGTCAGCCCAGGGCAAGGGAGGGTGTCCCATGGGGTGAGAGGGCTTGGATGGGCCTTCTTCGTCCCTGATGTCCCCAGCTTTGCATAATTGGGTGCACAGATGGGTTCAAACTCCTCCTTGATGGAGAAGTGAAGTCTGTCCATGCCCCACAGCCCACTCGGGGACTCATCCTGCTGGGGCTCAGCGCTCCCAGCTTGGGGAGGGGGACATGGCCCGATGGAGCAAAGGGAAACTGAGGCACACGCGGCTCCACAGGGGCCATCAGCTGGTGCTGAGCTGTGACACTCACCCCCACGGTGCCTCTCCCAGCCCCGAAACCGCCCGCACAGGAAGGAGCCCATGGTGGGGAGGGGGGGGGGGTGTTCAGCAGCCTCGTGGGCCCCCCGCGAAGCCACCGGGGGGGAAGTGGTGACACTGGGGACACGGTTCCCACGGTGGCAGCCGGTCTCTCCGCCGCCCCCGCAGCGCCGGCGGCTCCTTCCGCTCGGCTGCTCCCATGGGGGGGGGGGGGGCCGGGGCAGAGCTCGGGGCGCTGCTGCTGCCCGGGGGTGGGGGTCTCAGTCCCTTGGGGTGCAATGAGGTTGGGGGTTGGGGGGGGGGGGGCTGTCCCCGCCCATCGTGTCTCCCTGTGCCCGCAGGATCACAGCACCCAACTGTCCCGCACGGGCACCCTGGCTCGCAAGGGGACCAAGGCGGCGGCGCAGGCTGCGGGGACCCTGGGGTGAGGCGGGGGGCGGGACCGGGACCGGGGGCTGCGCCTCTCGGTGTCACCGAGCGGGTGACAATGGCAGGGACAGAGCCGCGGGATGCACCAGGGGCTTGGCCAAGGCTGCTGGGGCAGAGTCCCAGCCCCGCGCCGAGATGATGCGGGCTCAGTGACCGGGCTTGGGGGCTCAGTGGTCAAGATGGGGTCTCAGTGGCCGGGCTTGGGGGCTCAGTGACTGCGATGGAGGTTCAGTGGCCGGGCTTGGGGGCTCAGTGGTCAAGATGGGGTCTCAGTGGCCGGGCTGGGGTCTCAGTGGCCGGGCTGGGGTCTCACTGGCCAGGCTTGGGGACTCAGTGGTCAAGATGGGGGCTCAGTGGCTGGGCTGGGGGGTCAGTGACCAGGTTTGGGGGCTCAGTGACTGCGATGGAGGTTCAGTGGCCGGGCTGAGGTCTCAGTGGCCAGGCTTGGGGTCTCAGTGGCCGGGCTGCGGGGCTCAGTGGCTGCAATGGGTCTCACTGGCCAGGCTTGGGGACTCAGTGGTCAAGATGGGGGCTCAGTGGCTGGGCTGGGGGGTCAGTGGCCAGGCTTGGGGTCTCAGTGGCTGGGCTGGGGGGCGCTCAGTGGCCACTCTGCCCACAGGAGAAGCACCCGTGTCCCCGAGCCCATCCAGCCACCTGTGGTTCCCGAGGGCAAGCTCTCCACAGCCTCCTCCACCTCATCCCTGGTCTCCATCAGGTACCGGTGCTGCTCAGGGTGGGGGGTCAGGAGGGCTTTTGGAGGGGGGGGCCGGGAGAGCCCAGGGAAGCCACTGTCACCTCCCTGCTCTGGGAAGTTCTGCTGCAAAGGGGTTTTGATGAAAAATGCGGGTTTGGGGAGTGGGAGATTCTCTGCCCTGGGCAGTGCTTGTCTGCAGAGCAACATCGTGTTACAGAGATGGTCCTTGATGGGAAACTGAGGCACAGGGTGGGGTAAAGGGCCTGGGGGGGGGGTACACACGAGTGCTGGGGTATCCTGCCCACAGTGACTGCAGCAAGTGGCACCCTGCCCTGGCATGGGGCAAGTGCCTGGGCTCAGAGTGGGGGCAAAGCTTGGTGTGTGCCCCCCGTGACACCACTGCTTCTCCACCCCCAGCTCGAGTGGGGCCCTGGCAGCCCCTGGTGATGGTGTCCCCACCCCACCACCTGCGGCCACCGTCCCACTGCCTGAGGTCACCATCCCACTGCCTGTGGCCACCATCCCACTGCCTGAGGTCACCATCCCACTGCCTGTGGCCACTGTCCCACTGCCTGAGGTCACCATCCCACCTCCCCCACCTCTCCCTGGGGACCTGCCCCCACCACTGCCGGGGGACCTGGCTGTGCCTCCACTGGACCTCATGGCTCTGGGTGAGTTCCTGGTGGTCCAGGGGGGTTAGCGGGGATGTGGGGACTGCATGTGGCTTCTACCCCACCCCCATGGAGCCCTTCATCCCTCACTGATGTTAGGGGGGGGGTTTTGCAGCCCCTGATGACCTGGAGCCACCACCACCAGCTTTGCCCAACTTTGAGGACTTGGCCCTGCCGCCACCACCCTCCGCAGAGGATCCCCCATGGGCCCCACAGACCTACTTGGAGAAAGGTGAGGTGGGCCCACCACACCTCTCTTCTGGTGCTTCTGGTTGAGCCTCTGCCCACAACCACAGCACTGAGGGCCCCACTCTGACGCTGGCATTGTCCAGGGCTGGGATGGGGAGCTCCCTGGTCTGCTCATGTCCCCCCCCTCCCGCTCTTCCCACCAGTGGCTTGTCCCCTGCAGTGGCCTGTCCCTTGCAGTGGCCATGCCAGGCTCCACAGTCCCTTCTCTCCCTCCCCTGGCAGTGGTGACCCTGTACCCCTACACGCGACAGAAGGACAACGAGCTCTCCTTCCCACCTGGCACCCTCCTCTTCGTCACGCGACGCTACTCGGATGGCTGGTGTGAGGGTGTCATGGCTGAGGCTGCTGGTTTCTTCCCTGGCAATTACGTGGAGCCTTTCTGAGCACCAGGGGTGGGCAGCCCCCCCCCCAACATCCCCAAGACCCCCAGTCTGGATCACCCACCCAGCTTGGCCACATCCTGCTCCTGCTCAGACCCCCCCACTCTGCTTTGCCTCTGAACATCGGCTGCTGCCCCCACCCCAGCAGCCTCCAACACCCCCTGCCTGGCCCCTCTCCCACCCTATTTTCTTTATTTTCTTTAAAAATTTTGCCAGCACTGGCTGCTGCAGGTGCTGGGAAGGTTCAGCACCTCACAAGGAGAGAGGGCAGCCCAGGCCCAAAGCACAGCTAGAGGAGATGGGGCCCAACATCCACAGGGACAAGAAGAGCAGCACCCAGCCATGTCCCCAGGGAACCTGCCTGATGTCCCCATCAGCTTCAGACACAGAAGGGGACGAGCCAGGGCCCAATCCTGCACCAAGAGTGTTCCCTGCAGAACATCACTTGTAGCCTGGCCCCATTTTGCTCCCCCCCCCCATCCCTCTCCAACACCATCTCCCCCTTTCACCAGCTCAAGAAGAGAGACAACATGGATTTGCACCTCAGAGCCATTTCACACCCAGGTTTATGTCCTGGATACAAACACCTTGTCTAGCTGCAATATACAGATCTAGATCTAAATACATATATATGTATTTTTTTTTCTTTTAATTCCATGGCTTTAAGTTCCACACAGTTGAATAGGGTCCAGAGGAGGAAGAACAAAGAAAGGGGGGGGAGGATGAAATAGAGGAGGAACAACTTGGGGCTGCTTTGGTTATTTCCTTGCTGCTCAGGGTTTCTATGCTTTGGAGGAGACACGAGCCACCCTCAGGGCCCAGTAAGGCTGTGGATAAATCCAGGAGAAGCCAACACCAGAGAGCAGCCAATACTGTAGGATCCCCCCCCATGCAGAGTGCAATTAAAAGGGGCAATTAATACTGCCGTGGGGCAGGGGGACATGGAGGGAGGGTTGGTTGGCCTCTGGGGACCTGATGCCAGGAGAAGTGCTACAGCACCAGACCTCCCACGGGAAGGTTCAGCACCTCTCCACCAGGCCAGGGGAGGGGGATTTCTGCCCCCTGGATAAAAGGGGGAGTCCACATGATCCAGCAAACACAAGGGGATGAGGGGGAATGGCTCAGGGTGAGGAGGAACCCGGGATCACAAAGGAGGACATTTTGCCCTGGAAGCAGAAGCAGAGGATGGAGGTGGGAGGCAAGGGCAGGTCCTCCTCCTCCCTCCCACAGCAGGATGCAGTCGCTGTGCCCCTACCCTGGGCAAGTGGCTGAGGATGAACACTACAGGGTTGGTGTTGTTTTTTTTCCTCCCAAGCTTTCCTGTCCCTCATGTTAGGTTTTTTTTCAGAGCATCAAGTCTCAAGGGACAATTAACTCCATGGTGTGAGGCTCAGCAGCTGAGCCAGGGGCTGCCCTGCCCAGGCAGGGTGTGGAAGGCAAGCCAGGGAGCCCGGGCAACAGGGATTTCCCAGCTTAAATTACCAGTTGCCTCCCAAAGAGGCAAAGGAGCTGCTGGCATGGCCGGAGGAGGTCGGGCAGGTGAGGTGGAGGAAGGCAGGAGGAAGCATCTGCAGGGCCCAGCCCGTGGGGAGCTGGCTGCTGGGCTGTCTGGAATTGCTCTTGTGAGGTGCAAAGGGAAAGTAAGAAAGGAAAAAAAAACCCCAAACAACCCATCAATTAAAAAAAAGTCCTCATTAGTGTTGCCAAACACCCAGGCTGGGCAGATGTCCGAGCTGCATAGAGAAGGCTTCAACTCAACGTGGCAGGGGAAGGAGAAGGGAGGACCTAGAGAAAGTGCTTTAATTGCCAGGGAGAAAGGAGCTTGGAGAGGAAAGGCAGGAAAGCAACCCAGGAGAGGGGGCTGAGACCCCCCCCCCTCCAAAGCTTCTTCTTTCCCAGCTGCTTAAGGTAAGCAAGTCTTTTCTGAGCCATCCTCAACATTTCTTCTTGAGGATCTCCTGGAGATAGCGGGCAACTTCTGCAGCTGATTCCCAGGGGACAACAGTGGCCTGGAAGGCTCCAGGCTGCTTCTTCTCCATCTCCTGGGTCATCCGGTGCATGGGGTAGCCCTTCCGTGGGAAAGCCACGTCAGATGAAGTCAAAGTCACAGAAGGGCAGAAGTCATTGGCACCATCTCCCACGTAGAAGACCATCTCAAACTCCACCTCCTCCTGGGCTCTCTCTGCCAGGTATTCCGTTAGGATTTTGCGTTTGCACATGTTGGCTGGGCAGTCAAGGCACTTGTGGCTGTGGTAGGGCCCCAAGGTGAAGTATCCCCTCTTGTCAAAGCTGGATGGGTTGCTGAAGATCTTACGGAAGAGGGAGTAGAAACCAGCTGCCCTCAGACTGCATTCGATGCCGAACATGTTGGCATCAGAGATGAGGATGATCTCGAAGAGCTCGTGGTTCTTGGAGAGGAACTGGAAGAGGTCAGGCATGCCGGGGGACAGGGGGATGTTCTCGTAGACAGTCTTGAAGTCCCCCATCTTGACCCCCTGGTCCCCCATGTAGGCCAGGACACGCTGCATGTACTCATTGTAGAAGCCCTCACGGAAGGTCTGTCGGATGTGATCCGGGAGCTCCTGCCCCGGCGCTGCCCGGACGATGGAGTCATCACTGTTCTCGTTGATGATGGTCTCGTCAAAGTCAAAGACAAGGAGGAATCTGGGAGGCCGGGGGCTGGCCATACCAACACCCTGTGCAGTGGCAGGAGAACACCCAGCTGTTAGTTCAAGGCACTTGGCTTGATTGTGGCCACCAGATCAGCAAGAGCTGCCAGTCCCGCAGAGCTCCTTGGCTACTTTACCCCCCCCGGTGGCTTATTAGCCCAGTGGGGCATGTGGGGGGGGGCTAATTCCCTGCTGACATACCCCAGTCCCAGCCCTAAGGGGTTTATCCTGCCTATAAAGAGATCATTCTGCCACCCCTAATCCTTTTCCTGCAGTTGAGGAGGTCACTGGGCCGAGCCACCACCACACACACCCTCCCAAAGGACACAGGGACAGGCTGTGCCTTGGGGTGCTTTGTGCAGGGAGGGTCCTCAGGGTAGGGGGGGTTTAATCCCCAACCAGCTCCTGTCCCACCTCTAATAAGGGATTTGTGTCCCTGCAGACCCCTCTTGCTGCCAGGACAAGTCTGGCTCTTCCAGACAGAGGAAAACATTTTGCAGGTTGATTTTTTGCGCTCGAGTTTCCCTCTGGGTTGGGCTCCACAGGCTCCTGAGCAGCCTGGAATAGCTCTGAGCTGCCTCCTGCCCTGCTCTAAAACCAAAATAAAGCCACTCGGTCACCACAGCCCCCCCCTGCACCCACCCACCCACCCCCTTCAGCTAAAGCCCCCCTGGCCCAGCAGCACCCACTCACCTCCCGGCTGCTCCCGTCCTGCTGGTGGGCAGAGGTTTGCAGGATGGGGCCCCGATTCCTGCTCCCTGCCCCTGAGAAGAGAGGGGACAACCCCGTTGAGAGAGGACAAGAGGGCTGAGAATGGCACTGACCTTAAACAGGCATGGCAGCCCCACGCCCTCACAGCACCTTCTCATGGTAAGGACATCCCTCTGCAGGCAGCGCTTGGGGCTCGCCGGGCTGCAAACCACACAAAAAAGGGGGAGTTTCGTTAATTCCTTGAGTTTTCCCACACTGGCACCTTCCATCACAGCACGGCCGGGCTGCAGCAGAGTCCCAAGCTCGGGATATTTTGCACCAGAAATGGAGGAATTGAAGGAATCTCTGGGGAGAAGGCAGAGCCCGTTTAATTCTCCTCATCCCTCTTAATTCCCCCGAGCTTTGCTGCACATGAAAGCAGCCACAACAGCTCGGCAATAAACCCCGGCAACACATGCCCAAAAATTCCCCTGATTTTCTTCCAGTGTAATTAGTTTGGGGTGTTTCTTTTCATGGAGTAATTATCCTGGAATGAAACCAGGTGCCCGGGCAGCTCCGGTGAGGATGTGCCAATCTGCTGCCCCGGAGCAAGGGCAGAACTCAGGTTAAAGTCTCCTGAATTTTACCGACCTCTTGTGGTCCGAGGTGATGAAAACAGGACGGGAAACCTCAAAAAAAACCCCAACCTTGCAGCCAAACCTGGCTGGAAACTCGGGCAGATGGTTAGTGGGAGAAATAAGGCACTGGGAATACAGGAAATTTTAACTGGGCTTTGCTGGGGCGAGGAGGATTTCAATGTTGGTGGTGGTTGTAGTTTTCTTTTTGTCAGGGTGACAACAGGAGGAGTTCTTCAACTGAAGGTGACTTGTGGAGGGGACTGGTCTGGTTTGAAGCCCAGCATCAAATTATTTTGGGCACAAATGCAATTCATGACTCTGCTAAAAGAATAAACCACGACTGTGCCTCAGAGGTTGCCTGCTGCAAAGGGAAGCAGGCACCAAAATTAAACCCCGGGTTGAAATCTTTGTCAAAAGAGCCTTTTTGGGAAACCTTCACACCAAAAGCTAATTATTTCTTGGTAGAAGCATCCATCAGAAGCTGGTGGTTATTTACAGGCATCATTTGAAGCCAAATAATGCTCCAGACAGTCTGGGGGTGGGATTAGGCACCAGTTTTCAGGACCGAACCAAGAGAAACAGGAAAAAAAATAGAATTAAAAATGAAAGAGTAATTGTAACTTTTTTTTTTTTTCTGATGTTTTAAAGAGGTGGGAAAATTAAGCCTGGTGGCACAGTGGGACAGCCCTGGAATGGCTGGTGATTTCCATGGACACTGAGCATGAGCTTTAAGGGATGATGGGGACTTTGGGGAGCTAACTTGCCTCCCAAAAAGCTCTCCTGGGCCCCAGATTTTTGCATTTAGCGAAGCAGGAAAGGGTTAACAGCACCTATTTGGGGCAGATTAGGTCAAACACAGACATGAACTCTGTGCAATTTATAGTCCCTTCTCAGCTGAGATTCCCCAGACACCTTCCAGGCCACCTCTTCTGAATTACCACTTTGTTATGTACATAAAAACTGACCTACGAGTAGGAGAAAAGCCAGTTTGGGTCCCTTTGGGCTGATTTTAGCTCTGCCTCCTTCCAGAGCTGACCAGCACGAGGTCTGAAGCAGCATCACCCACCCTGATCTGACATTAATTTGTCCTCAGCAGAGCTCCCTGCAACCTCTTGCCTCCCTTCCCCACGTCCCTGGCACCACTTTGCTCTCCCTGAACCACCCTGGGCACCAACAGCCCCAGTGGGGATAAACCCAGTTTCTCCCAACAGCTGGAAAACAAAACCAGTTGCTCTACCAGCTCCTTGCCCCAGTGTCCCAGAGCCAAGCACCTCAGTGCTGCTTCCCCTTCATGGAAGGGCCACCGGACCATTTCCTAAATGATTTTTTTTAAGGAAAACAATAATCCATGCAGTCAGTGTGGACAATTCCTGCCCGCAGGAGACTGGAGGATCCCTGCCCCAATTCTGCAAGAGCTGCCCTCTGCTCTCAGCCACCCCCAACCCTGCTATGAATTGGATTGACATGTTAATTTTTTTTATGCAAAGGAGAAATGAAAATCTAAGCCAGTGTTTTTTAATGAATAAAGGCCCAGGATGGGACTCCTGACCCCCCGGGGGCTGTTGGGCAAACCTCACCCTTTCCCCATGGAGTGTTTTTCCCCTTTATGACACAGAAAAGGGAGATACCACCATCAGGAGTAACTTAATAAACTGGATGAAGCAACGTTCATCCTCTCCAGTGGAGGAGAAGCTGGTTGAGCAGCGGGGTCCGGCAGCTCAAACCCCAACTCTGCCCCACACAGGAGGGGAAATGAGGGATAAAATACTTAGCAAACCTCCCAGCTCTAAATTAGCCCATTACATCCAGCCAGGAGCCAGCAGTGCCCACGGACACAGGGTGGTAGGGAAGGTCCCTGTTCCCAGCAGAGCTATTTCTGCACAGGGATGAGTGACTCAACCCGGCGGCTGCTTCCCCAGAACGGGGCTGTCCACCCTCTGCAAAAAAATAAGGGATTCCCTCCAAACTAGAAAAAAGACACCACGATACCTAATATTATGCAAGGCCTGAGCATCAAAACAGAAAATGAAATCCAGGTATTTGCTCATTAATCAAACATAAAGGCTGAAACAAACCGAATTTGGGACGAGGATCAAAACATCCCTGACAGAAGCCGTGAGCTGCTGGGTTCACTGAGAGGATAATTTCCCAGGATTGTTTATGTCCCAAAATGTTTTTTTCCCCTCTGGCAATACCTCCAGCCATCCCCAGGATCCTTCTGTCCCGAAGTGGCCCAGGGAGGAAGGGCTGAAACTCTGGAATATTCACACCCCTCGTTATCTCCCTAGATATCGATCTCCCTGCTGTGTGTCCTGGCAGAGCTCTGTGTTGTGCACAACTCCGGGTTCATCCTGTTCCGGGTTCAGTGCAGGACGAGCTGCACAGAAAGGAGCAGCATCCTGCTCTGCACCCAACCTCCACCACAGGATCAGACCCTCTGCCAGCCCCCATCCCACCCAGGCGAGCATGGATGGGGACCAGCACCTCATTTTGGAGCCAGGAACCGCTGAGCCTCAAAAGTGAGGGAGCACGGGGGCATTTCCCAACAGGCTGGCACAGCCCCTGGGCTGGTTTTAATCTTCTACCATCCTGTGCTCTTGCCTGCTTTGAACATTTTTTAGCCTTAACAACCATTTGACGTTTCTGGTCTGTACAACCTGTTTGGGTTTTTAAAGAATTTAACTCAAAACCCAACTTCTGACCTTGGGGAAATGTGTTGGTCCACCCACCAGGACAGTATGAAGAGGAAAAGGACACAGTCCTGCTGCCCCGAATGCCAAGGAGGGGAAAACCTCCCTCCTCTGGCAACATCCGGCACGACACGGGGATCGTGAGGGAATTTCACTGCTCCTGGAATAAAACCCGACCCGTTCTTGGCTGCCTGCACAGCTCCTGAAGCAGAAGCAAACGAGCAAATTAAGAACAAATCACCCGGCAGCAGAGCTGGGAGGGGTGTCAACCCTGACCCCCTCGGTTTCACCTCGCCCCTTCTCCTGCCCCACGGCTCCTGCTTCACCCCAAACCCCCCGGGGCTGCAACACCACAGCCGGTCACCTCGGGTTATGAGGATCTTCCATATTTTTTTTTTTTCCTAGCGTTTCTTTTTCCTGCCAGGAAACCGCGGCGTTACCGCAGCCCAGGGCTCCCGGAGCGCTCAGCTCTGCAGCACAAAACCCCCCAAACAGGTGGTTTTGGCCCCAAAACGCTGCGCTGGCAGCCGGTGGCTGCCGGGTTTGGAGGCTGGTTTGTGGGAATCCAAAATTGGATCCCGGATCCGCACCCGCCGCTGGGGACACACACCGCGAGGCCTCTCGTCCTCGGGGGCACCGGTGCCAGCTGCCTGCGGCCGGTGGTGCCGGGACCCGCAGGGGCTGTTGCGGTTCCGGTACCGGCACGGCTCAGCCCCGGGAGCGGGATCGGTGCCCACTCACATACGGCTGCTCCTCGTGTCCTTTCGGTACCGGCGACAGCCGAAACGGGGCTGACTCATGCACGGTCGGTGCTTGAAGGCTCCTGCTTGGTTGGCACCTCCCGGTACCGGCACCAGCCGCACTAGTCCTCCGAGAATCCAACCGGGTGGGAATCCTCCGGTATCGGCACCAGCAGCCCCGGTCCCCTTACGGCCCTACCGGATCGGCAGCTCCCGGTACCGGCACCGGCACCAGCAGCCCCGGTCCCCGCAGGGTTCTACCGGATCGGCACCTCCCGGCACCGGCACCAGCTCTATGGGATCGGCATTTCCCGGTACCGACACCCGGTGCACCGGTCCTCGCAGCCTCCTGGCAGGTCGGTACCTCCCGCTACCGGCCGCCCCGGTACAGCCTCACGCTTGATCAGCCCCCGGAGCCTCCTTACCGGGTCAGAACCTCCCGGGAGAGCCCGGTTCACCCCAGTGCCGGTGGAGTGCGCAGGCAGCTCGGGGTCTTGGCCGGGAACAAGGGCCGGGAACGGGGGTCTCGGCCGTGAACAGGGGCCGGGCAGCGGCAGCTCAGTGCGGTGGGGTCGGCACGGCTGCCGGGGCTGCCGCCAGCGCGGCCCCTTTAAAGCGACGCAACCGGAGCCGCGGCGCGACAAGGAGGAACAACCGCAGTGCTTGACGTCACCGCCCGGGCAGCCAATGGGAGCCACGGCCGCGAACAGTAAAGGGGCGGGGCCTGCCCGGGCCCCGCCCCCAAACCGCAGGGGAGGGGGAGCCGGTAACCGCTCCGTTAACCCCCCCCCGCCGCAGCTTCCCGGTAATACCGCGTTGGCGCAGGATTTGCTCCCCTAAAGTTGCAAAATCGGCAATAAGCAACAAGCCCCACTTTTCTCCTTCCCCCCAAAAAAAAGAGCTAATTTATCAATTTTGTAATTTAGCCGTTTTGGGGGGAATTTACCCCAAAACAAGGGGCCAGCCCCCGAGGCTGGGAGGTCCCGCGAAAGAAAAATGCCCCCAAAACACAGGGGGCAGCACCCCTTAAATTCCTGGTCCCCAGAGCCGCTGTCTCCCCAGCTGAGCTGCTGCCCGCAGCCCGGGGAGGGGGGTCGGGGGGTTGGTGGGGTTGATTTTAGGTGCTGGAGATAATTTTAGGTGGTGGGGCTAATTTTAGGTGCTGGCTCAGCCCCGGGACACCGAATTGCAGGGTGCCCGGCCAAGGACACAAACAGGGCAGCCCCAGCTGGGGTGTCCACGCCCCAAAACCCCTCCTCTGGGCTCCGGGAGGGTGTGTCCGTGGTATCTGTGGTGTCACAGGGTGTCTAATTAGTCCTGGTGTTGTCGGTGATGATTAAAAAAGGCAGCTTGTTCAAAGGCTGGAGGCAGAGGGTGTGGGCAGGGAGGGGACGCGGGAGCAGGGCCTTAAAAACACGTAATTAAGAGACCACCAGAGGTGGGGTTTTGTCTTGCTTTTTAATTAAAAGTGTCTAAGAATGGAAGGACGCAAACCCAACTTCAAGGTTGGTGCAAATCCAGATTTCTGCTCCCTCCGTGGGCTGGACCAGGGCTGTCCCCCCCTGTGGTGGCTGCTCCAGGGAATGCCACGTTGCCCGTGCTCAAGCCATAGCCCTCGATGCTCTGAAGTTTCTCCATTTGGGCAAAATTTGGTTCCAGAGCATTTCTGCAGCCAAACTGTTGCTATTCCAAGGCCTTTCCTCACAGCCCTTGCTCCTGGTTGTTCCAGGACCTTTCTGTCCTGCAGGCACCAACCTCTCCTGGGAAACAGCCCTGCTTTATCAAGGAAATAATTTATCATCTATTTACTCCAAGGCAGTCTGGCTTTTGCCCATTTCCTCCACACCAACGTGGGTTGGGCTGTTTCTCCTTTCACATTCCCCCCCCTTTGGAGCTGCACCCGCTGCTGGGAAGGCCGGAGCCGCCGTTCCAGTGATTCCTGGGTGGGTTACAAGTGGGAAAATCAAAAGGGGCAAATCCCCTGCTGCCTTCTCCCTTCCAGAAACATCACAGATGGAGGAGTCTGGCAAGGGTGCTCCTGTATCCCAGTGATTTTCCACTGTTAAGAACCCCGGAGGGTAAGTGAGGACAGGGCTGGCTGCACGGGGCCGACCGGGCTCTTGGCAAGCCCTGAATAGAGGAGCAGCCTCAGGAGCACATGGGCTCCCCACAACGGGTGGAATATCCTCGTGCTACAAGAAACACACTTGGTGCTTCCTTCCCTCCAGGTCTGTCCTCCTGGTTTTTTCCACCCACAAGTGGAAACTAAGCCCTAAGCTCACCACGTCCACGTGGCCTGTCTGTCTGTCTCTCCCTTTATTTCCATCCTGCAGCACACGCAAGGCTAGTTCAGTAGCCTTTGTGAAATCCATCTGGCCACCCAAGTTACAAAGTCATGGAATGGTGGGGGTTGGAAGGGATCTCTGGAGATCATGGAGTCCAACCCCCTGCTAGAGCAGGATCACCTGGGGCAGGTCACACAGAAACACGTCCAGGTGGGTCTAGAAAGTCTCCAGAGAAGGAGACTCCACAGCCTCTCTGGGCAGCCTGTCCCAGGGCTCTGTCACACTTACAGTAATGAAGTTTTTCCTCATGTTGAGGTGAAGCTTCTTGTGTTCCTGTGTCAAACCTCCTCCCATGGTCTGCAGTACACATTTTGGGGAAGCTCAGAGTAAAACCCAACCTTTCCTTCACTCACAAGGAGAACTAATCCCCAAGGCACACGGAAAAGGAACCTTTAGTCACTGCTACTCGCCTTGGGTCATCTCAACACAACATTCTCTAACAAACCATATTTCTTTTACAGCAATTATTTCTTAGTGGCTGAATAATATTTGTAAGGTCAGTATTGGGAAAAACCTCAAGAACTAACAAGGAAGAGGGGAGATTTGGGTTAGATATTAGGAAGAAATTCTTCACTGTGAGTGTAGTGAGACACTGTCCCAGGTTGCCCAGAGAAGCTGTGGCTGCCCCATCCCTGGAAGTGTTGAAGGGCAGGTTGGATGGGGCTTGGAGCAACCTGGTCTGGTGGGAGGTGTCCCTGCCCATGCAGGGGGGGTGGAACTAGATGATCTTTAAAGATCCTTTCCAACCTTCACCATTCCTTGATTCTAGGCAGACAGCAAACCCCACTCATCTCACCACCTGGGGAGACCTTCCCATGCATCCATTTCTGCTGCAGGAGTCAGGACAGGTGACACAAAGTGGCCAACTTTGCTCAGCGTGGGCTACACCAGCCCAAGCTGAGCCCTCCCCGAGTTCATCCTGTCAACGTGGGCTTCAGGTTTGTATTTATTGCTAAAATGTCACTAAGGAAGAAAGAAGCAAAGGAGTGGTGAGGTCACCACCTGTCAGGAGTGGAAGTTTTTTATATGTTCTGTTCTACAGAACATGTAGAAACCAGAGAACACAAAAGGCTTTTTATCAGGTGGGATAAGCTTCTCCTGAAGCAGCACAAGGGACACAGAGATAACCCTGACTACAGGTCAGTGGTTCTGGCTGCTCTCACCTCACCATGGTGGGGAGCAGAGCTCTGAGGAATTGCAGCCCACTTTCAAAAACACATTGCACTCTTCGAGTTGGAAATCCTCCTCTTTCCCATGGAAGTCCCATCTCTGTCTACTCTGTCATAAACCAAGCCTAAAAATCCCCCTACTCCTTGCCAGTCACCCAATGTGATGACACTAATCATCACAAGGGCTTCTGGAGAGACTGGCAGAGGTGACAAATCTCAGCCTGGAGTTGCTGAGCATATTTTTGGGGACAAAACTCTCCGGGCTCTGTCTCAGAGCAATTAATAAATGAGCTCAGATCATTCTGCTTGGCAAGAGTCACAATTAAAGAGTCCCTGTGACACGGACCCACAGCGTTCAGTGACTGGTTAGGGCAACACACCCTCAGCAACGGGAAAACCTGAGGGATCAAATCAGCAATTTACCAGAAACGTGCAAATTGGAAACGTTTCCTAATTCAGGAAGTTAATCCAAGCACAGATTCCAAGCCCGATACCGTTCAGAGGAGCAAGATGCCTTCCCTTCCTTCAGCCACTTCACCTGCTGCTTCCACCGGCTCCACTGCCACCTCCTGGCTAATCCTCCTCAAAACTGCTCCTCCCGGAGATCTGTCCCCTCCTGGACGGGAAGGACACACAGGTTTAATCTGTCCCCTCCTGGACGGGAAGGACACACAGGTTTAATCACAGCCCTCTGGGCAATGATTGCTCTGTAGGAGGGGAAAAGCCAAGAGCTGTGCCAGTGATACAGATCACAAGTTACATGAGCTTAAATGAATGTAAACCACTGCAGTTATCTGCTGTGACAATCTAATGTCACTTCTGTGTATTTTTAAACATTAAGCAGGGTGGATGGATTCCTGTAGCCAAGGAAAACACATCCCCAAAATGAGAAAATTCAAATCCGTGAGACACTGTGTAATAAAATCCAGTCTTTTCTGGCAGTGACAAAAAGCTTAAATTTTCACAGAACATGAGACAACATTTCAGGAATTTTCCGATGAATTAACCAACCCTAAATTACCAAATAACCAGTTTCTGAAAGAAAGGGGCTCAAACTCTTAACTCTGGGTAAACTAGCATGTTCTGACACACTCCCTGGTTTCCCTGGTGATGGCTGATGAATCATGTTCCATGGCAAAGCTGCAGCCTGGAGGGGCAGTTAGGTAACTGCTTCCTTGGTGTCTCCCAGAGCACTGCTC
Source organism: Hemiprocne comata (assembly GCA_020745705.1). Lineage (NCBI taxonomy): Eukaryota > Metazoa > Chordata > Aves > Apodiformes > Apodidae > Hemiprocne > Hemiprocne comata. Next base: position 4,511,177 of record CM036609.1, on the reverse strand, counting down.
CTCCCTCCACCCCTGGGAACCACGGCCAATATCCATCCCAGCCTCTCCCTCCACACACGCTGCATTTTCTTGCAGCACCCGCCAGAAACTGCTCTGCAACAGGAGGTGCAGGTGACAGGCACGGCTGGAATCGCAGGGGTTATGAAAGAAGCAGAGCACAGCTGCCAAAGCAGAGCTGGAGCAGGACCTGAGCATTAATTTCAAGTGTCATAAGGCCTTTGGACCATGCATGATCTCCAAGGTTTAACAGAAAGCTGACACCTTCATGCTTGGGCTGTCTTGGACTGGATGATCTTCAGAGGGCCCTTCCAATCCTGATCCTGTGACTTGGAAGGAACCACTTCTCAGTATGAACTGATTTGATGGAACATTATTCTGGGACATCCCCAGTTGAAAGGTTGGCTACCTTCTGTTTGAGTGACCAGAAACTGAGGAGGCCACGGAGGAGATCTGAGGGCTGGAGCAGCTCTGCTCTGGAGACAGGCTGAGAGAGTTGGGGGTGTTCAGCCTGGAGAAGAGAAGGCTCCAGGGAGACCTTAGAGCACCTTCCAGTGCCTGAAGGGGCTCCAGGAAAGCTGGGGAGGGACTTTGGACAAGGGCAGGGAGGGAGAGGACAAGGGGGGATGGATTAAAACTGGGAGAGGGAGATTGAGGTGAGACATGAGGAGGAAATTGTGGAGTGTGAAGGTGGTGAGACACTGGGCCAGGTTGCCCAGGGAAGCTGTGGCTGCCCCATCCCTGGAAGTGTTGAAGGGCAGGTTGGATGGGGCTTGGAGCAACCTGGTCTGGTGGGAGGTGTCCCTGCCCATGCAGGGGGTTGGAACTAGATGATCTTTCAGGTCCTTTCCAACCCAAACCGTTCCATGATTCTACGAAACAGGAGAGGAGTGAACATGTCCCAGTTGCTATTTTTTGCCCTCATGGCTGTCAGCCTGATCAGAGCAGCTCCAATGTAACCACAAGGTAAACGGGGACAGATTCTTCTCTCTTTTTTTCTAACATGCACTATCCACTGTCTGGCAACAACCCTGAAGAGAGGAAATTCTGGAGAATATCTAAAAAGAACTGACAAGGGAAATGGTGACCCTGTGGTTAGGACAGGAGTCTGGATCAGAAATAACAGAGCTGACCCCAGCTGCCTCTTGCTCTCAGAATGTCAGGTCTCTCAGTTCCACATCTCCAAAACAAGGATATTTACTCATCTGACAGTAAGAGACTAAATTTAATCCCACGGGCTGCTCAAGTAGACACACAAGTAACCACCACTGGAAACCCTTAAAATAGTCAGTTCTCTTTTACAACAGTTCTTTCCTAATAGACTTCCTGGCTTCACCAAAGCACACACAGAAAGTTGTCTTCCTGCTCAAGGTATTAAATCATTCTCAGAGGGGGCACGGGGGGAGGCTGGGTGTTTTAAGCCTGGAAATGAAAGCACACCAATAATTTACAGGCAAAGGACACAAACAGCACTTCAATTCACTGCATCGAGTCACTCAGGGAAGAACAGAGGCTGAATTCCTGCCTGAAAAGCCCAACTGGAAACTGTTCTGTAACCTGTTGTCTGAGTCTTTCATCTTGCAAGCTCCCAGACATGCCAGGGCAGGCTCCAAAGAATTATTTTGCAGCTCACCATTCAGAGTCATGAACACAACACATCCCATGGTTTTTAACTCCCATTATCCCCCCCAGGAACGTGCAGCCCGTGGCAGCAGCACAGGTGGATGACTGAGGACAAAGTGACCTTCCAGGATCAGTCACCTCTGAGCAACCTGGGCTGGTGGGAGGTGTCCCTGCCCACACAGGGGTTTGGATCTAGATGATCTTTAAGGTCCCTTCCAACTCCATGATCCTACGATTCTGTTCTTCTCAGGCTACAGGCAAAAAGCAGAGTGAGGCAATCTGGAGATGAAATTGCAAAATTGGGGTTGTGAACAGAACCAACCCAAACACAGATGCTTTTGTTCAGGTCAAATAAGCAAGAAGTCTGATACAAGCAACAATTCCAGCTCCTTGCTGGTTTCCTCAGGTCAGTGTCATGGGGCTGTCAGCAGTTTGGCTACTTGAGGTCCATGCTGCAGGTCCTCTTGACTTCACTGTGTTAATTCCTTTTACTTCTTGCAAGTAGCAGCTCTCATTAGAATCCCAAAAGCACTGACTCCAATGGAGAAAGCAGAAGTTGGGCAATTTTAGCTCCCTCCATGCCTGTCCTTCCCTTCTTGTAAGATGTTATGCAACTTTTCATGTAGAGAAAAAAATCATTACTCTGCATTTCTGAGAAACATGCTCTGTTATGACTTCCAAAAGGAGCAACAACTCCTTTTCATAACCTTCTCATGTTAGGCAAGAAATTGTACTAATTAGTTATTGCTGCAATTGAACAAAACAAAAAAATACACCATCACCCCAAACCCTACACAGCAAATCTCCTCAAACTTCTCACAACCCATTTGGGAATTGCAGGTTGAGGAATGAAAGGTACAACATCCCCAGATCCCTCTGGGCACGAAGGCTGTAAGCTCAGGACCAGCAGCAAGTCCTGAAAGCTTTTATTTTAACAAATCAAATTTGTTTTTCAAATTGCAGCTGTGTTAGGAGGGAAAAAAACCCCATCCTGAGACAGGCTGCATTTCATAGACTCATGGAATGGTTTGGGTGGGGAGGGACCTCAAAGATCATCTAGATCCCACTCCCTGGCATGGGCAGGGACACCTCCCACCAGACCAGGTTGCTCCAAGCCCCATCCAACCTGCCCTTGGACACTTCCTTTCTCAGCACTGTCCCAACAGCCATTTTTTCCAGCTGGACCATAGTAAAGAGCAAGGAGAAGCAAAATTGCTGCTCTTAGGATGGTTTCATTTTTACATCTTCCATTTTAAACCAGGAAGAAAATGCAATTCTCTTGCAGCTCCCCTGAAGAACTTCCTGCCTTCCTACCTAAAAGAATTCCCATCAAATCAGTTTCTTCTGTGCATTTATAGAGGAACCAAAAAACCATTCCATGGTTCTATGAAGTGTCCCCTGCAATGCTGCAGCACATGGTGAAGAGCCTTAGAGCACAGAAAGGAGCATCAGAATTAGAAATGCAAGGACATGTGACACCTACCCATCTTCATGCTAAATTACAGGGATCAGCAAGACACAGGTGGGAGAAATATTTAGGGATATGATGACATGAAAGGCCCTGCTGCAAACATCTAGAGCAGCTGCTGCTGCCTGCAGTGCTTGTGTGCAGAGCTGCCAGCACCCAGAGAGGCCCAACATTGCCAAACACATCCACGCTGCACACACATGGAAGGCCATGACTCAGTACACAGGCAGCTACTCCCAATATTCCAAGAAATTGCATCAGAAGATACCTGCTAACTCCAACCTGCAAAAGCAGCAACAGAAAAAGAAAGCAAGAGGATTAAAGAAAACAAACAAACAACACAAGATGGGGACGGGCCAATTTTTCAAGTGGAGAATTAAAAAAAACAACAACAATGGAACAAAACCCCAAACCCTTAAATCCCTTTTAAATCTTGATCCTCATTTTCAAAGGCACACGAGACAGAAGAATGCAGCATTGTTAAAAAAAAAAAAGAGCAGATTATTTCTGAGAGCAGAGGGTGCCCCCCCCTGTGATCCACAAGAAACTTTTTCTTAAATTGGAACGGGTCAATTCAAGCAGAAATGATCTTGGTGAGTCAGAAAGCAGTAATGAAATTAATGTCCTTCTCATTTCTTATTCAGAATTCTATCAGAAGCTTAAAAAACTGCAGAATTATCTCGTTGCTGCCAGGATAAAAAGCTTTATTAAGGGTAGCTGTGAACCCTAAGGTAGACTTTTTCCTAGTGCCCCCAGGGAATGCAGATGCTTGCCTTCCTTTGGAGCTCCCCTCTCCTTAGGGGTGGATTTAATTCTTCTGCCATGTCTCCAATATGCTCCCAATTTATTATGCAATTTATTTTTAGCACAGTCCATGTGCTAAAATCAAAATATAAGAGGTAATTCATTTATACCTCCCAAGGCCAGCAAGACAATGCAACTTATTAGTGCCAGATTGCTTCCAAAACTGCCTTCTGTCTGTGAAACCAGTGGAAGTTACTCATTTGAGCTTAATTCCAGCTCTGAACATCCTTAAATCTCCAGAAAAAAACCATCAAGTTTCATTCACAGGCACAGGAGCCCTGGGAAAATGAGTGTTTCCTTCTTCCCCACCTGCACCCTTTGAAGAGAACAGCCCCTGAGAATTGACAGGAAAGGGCATTCTACAAACTAAATCAAAAAACGGTGATACTGTATAAAAATGTTGTCAAGATGGAAGTAAAATCATCATGGTACAAGACAGATGCACTTGATGGAAGCTGCCAAGTGATGTGCTACAAAAGACTTTAAATCTTAATGCCCACATCCAACCTTGCACAGCAACTCTTCTCCTTTCAAATTTCAGCTGTAAAAGAGTGACACCATTTTACAGCCATTAATTTTCAATGTGCCTTTCTTCTGCTTTCAAAGTACTTGAAGACTGAATTCCACAGCCCAGAGAGGTATTCATCAGCCCTGAACCAAAGAGGTGATGATGATGTTGCCTTCTGAAAAGTCCAACAGCAATTCTTCATTATTAAAAGCAGTGCTTGGCAAGGTTCTCCCTCATTGCTCAGCACACACACTATTTTTAACATACAAATATCACCCCTCAAAGACATGAGACCATTGATTTTAACAAGCCCCCACAGCTCCACTGTACACTTTTCCAACCAGGATCCAGAGATCACATCCAGGCTTCAACTCTACATGAGTTTTCTGCTCAGCAGGACATCCTATGCAACCCCCCCAATAACAGTAACAACAACAAAATTACGTGCCCATTAAAAAAAAAAACACAACATCATCAGACATTAAGGACAGAGAGCTGAAGAACTTTTATAGTCACTCCTGGAAAACAGTAGAGCTTGAAGTTCAGCAACAGGTAAGATAGGAGAATAATGTTTTTAATTAAGAATCACTCAGATCTTAATCATAATGTAGGATTATAATAGGATGCAAAAACTGTCAGTTAATTTTGTCATGAAAAGGGGTGTTTATTTAATTCGTCTCCATGGCCCCCAGATTTAAGGACCACACTTGATTCATCTCCTGTTGACAAGTGAGATGTTCCTTACCAGTGGGTAAAGAGTCTTGTTGAGCTATACATTATACCTGCTTGTTTTTAATTAGTCAGTCAATAAAAATATGAAACCATAAAAATCATCATTTAAACATTTTACGACCCTGAGCTCAAGTCCCAAGAGTGAAAAAAGTTTGACCCTCTCAAGTGTTTTGGAGGACCTCACTGCAGGTTGCTTCATGGTTTATCCTGTTCTTATCAAGTTGCTTCATGGTTTATCCTGTTCTTATCAAGTTGCTTCATGGTTTATCCTGTTCTTATCAAATTGCTTCATGGTTTATCCTGTTCTCATCAAATTGCTTCATGGTCTACCCTGTTCTCATCAAATTGCTTTATGGTCTATCCTGTTCTCATCAAAGACACATTCCCCACACGGTCTGCAAGGAATAATCCACCCCAAAAGTGTCAACACACCAGCCTCTGCACCAACAGCCCCCACCCCACAGGGTGTACCTCAATCTCCTACAAAAATGGTGCTCGACCCCACTGGTGCTCACACCATGAATCATCATCATGCAAAGAAACAGGCAATAAATTAAACGTGTTCTAAAAATATTGCTATTTTCAGCTCAGAGGTAAACTTGGTTTGTCACTTACTTGGTTGAAGTGTCCAAGGGAAGCACCACCTTTTAAACTGCATTCCCTGAGCTCTACCTCCTCCTGGCTTCAGTAAATTAAAAGGGCTCAAGAGACACAACAGGGCAAAACCACCCGGATGGACTGAGCTGTTAGGATATCAACCTGAAAAAGTCCATCATTTAAGACCAGGTTGGGAACACAGGGTGGATGCCAGCAACTTCTGATGTGCACAGCAACACACATCAGGCCATCTAAGAAGTATCTGTGTAAATAAGAGAGTCAGTAATTCAGCCAGGGGTGACAGTGCAAAACAAATGATCACCACACCTTTATCCAGGAAGGTGAATTAATCTGAGATAATCCACTGAAGGAGCAAGCTCACACAGCTGATGCCTTTAGTAGGGATAAGGCACTCTTGGTTGAACAGCAGTTTGAACTTCTCTGCTCCCCTTGGAATGCTGACCTCCTGATTGTGGGTTCACCCTGGTGGGTTTCCCTCCTTCAAAAGGCAATGCTAATGAATTAAAAATTCCATCAAACGCTGCCCTAGGCTGTAGGTGTCTTCAGGGGGAAAAAAACAAACAGGACTTAGTCCCACCTTCCAGCAACAATTCAAACCAAACGCAAAGTTGGTGTAGCTGCTCTTCTTGAAGGAAGCATTTTAGCAACACAAACCAAGCCTTTAAATGCTGAAAAGCAATCAGGCTGATACAAACCACTCTGCTCAGTTTGCCAGCAAAGGCACAAAAGCAGTCAACACACTTGAGCACATCCTTGTGCAAACTCTGTAGCAGGTGTGCAGGTCACTGCACATCTCAGCAGGAGTGGGAAGCCACAGCAAATCCCTTGGGATTTCCTGCCTTTTCCAAGGCCCATTTTCCTTCCCTTGCACGAAATACCTACTTCCCAAGACACCACATTGCAACACTTTCAGACCAGCGTGCCAGCTTTTGAAACATTTGCCCCAGATAATGAGGAGATTTGGTGACATTATGTCATGTTATGACTGTGAAGTGGGTTGCATAGTTTAATCTCCTTCCACAAAAAGGAAGTTCTTAAGCCTCGGAAGGGAAAAACAAAACAAAACAAAACACAAACCCAAGATGAATCATTGCTATGAACCATTTAGAAAAAAAAACAAACTGTCCCAGATTTTAGAATTCTGTAATAGCAGCCTAATACTGTAAATTTATTGAGAAGAAAATCAGTTTGCAAAACTGGAATACAATTGATTTACCGAGAATTATTATTATTATTTTGTTGTTTGTTTTTTTTTTAGCATTTAAAAACCATTGAATAACAGGCCTGACCATAAAATAGTGGCACAACAGAAACTGTAGGTTGCAAAGGTGAGGTGGAATGCATAGAACCTCCAGGGCAGACCAGCCACAGTCAATACAAGTCATCACCAGGAGTGTAAATTCCTTTTCATAACTGGCTTCTTTTTTTTTTTTTCTTCTAGTAGGTAAGAGGGTGTATATAAATATTCTAGAGAAATCATTTCAAAACCATGATTTTATTTCTCAGGAACGCTGGAAGGGGTTTCAGCTCAAAAATGAGTAGGTTTGTTGGGCCAAAACTGCCCTTTCTGGTTCCTACAGTTTTCCTATGCATGTTATGAATAAAACCAACATGAAGGATTAGGTGGTAGAAAATGGTGAAAAACATCAACTAAGGAGCTAATTCTCAACAGAGAGAGGACATGGTGTTTCAAAACACAGTGCTGAACAGCATTAAACCTTGAGGAAGTAATGCTAGGAAGAATTTCCACCATTTTTTTTTTTTTTGCTATCTTGGAAAACAAAAAATGCACCCCATTAAGCCACAAGAGCCCAGTTTGTCACCAAGCAGGACAGTGAGTTTGACACCTGCCTGTGAGGATCTCTGGATAGACAGTTTGGTGGGACTGAAGTGAAAAAAAGCAGCACAGAAGAGTAGGAATTTTAAGGAAAAGAAGACTTACAGTACATTGCCTTGGGCCTCTCTCTTCAATGAAGGTGGCAACAAGTTCCTAGATTGCATAATGCTGCTATATTTAGTTTCAGCTGAAGAGAAATACAAACCTGAAAAAATAACAGCTCCTCACTGGTTAAAACAGATAGATTTGGCATTCCAGCCCACCAGCCCTGCACTGACTTGTCATTTCCCCCTCACTGCCTCCCAGGATTATGAAACAGTGACGTGCCTACAGTTCAAAGGTTCCTCTCTGACAACTGCAAAACTCTGATCTGCCCAAAGGATGACTCCAGCCCCTAGAAACCATCCCATCATTTGATGCTCGTTACATTTATGGGATGGATCTTCACATGGTACCACACATGCTGCTGTCAGCACTTTCTTAACAATGCACCTGAAACACCATTGTCTCATTCAAACTACTTCTCACTCTTCTAATCAACACGTTTGTGATCTCCCTTGATTCCCCTTCTCCTCACAACCCCAGCCATTCCAAAAAGCAATCTGAAGAGCAGCATCTGATATGATCCCCAGCTTAAAATCATCCCATGAAAAGCCATTAAAACCAGCTCTCCTGCCCAGAGAGGAGATGCTTGGGTGATCTGAGCCACTTGATTTCCTCTCTGCTGTCAGATCTCTCCTCCTCCTGTGACTCCCTCTTCCCAAACCGGTGGGTCCCCACATCCCAGGGCCTCCCTTTCCAACCCATCTCACACCTCACTCCAACTGAACTAAACCTGTGGAGCAGGAATACAGCATCCCAAAATCCTCGTCCAAAAAAAAAGCTTAAGAGAAAACTGTGAAAAGGGAAACGTCAGGTTAAAAAAATAATAATAATTAAAAAAGAAAAAAGAGCAGCCCTAATCAAATAAATTACGTAAAGTTCTGAAATCAACATCACTTTTGAGGCAACCTTTCCAGAGACCTCTTGGGTTCCTTTCTTCTCTGAAGCACCTTTTAAGTTGTCTGGTTGTAAGAATAACTTTAACTATAGAAGCTATATGCATCTTTTAAGAATCACATTTTGATGATTATAAAAATTTATCTATTATACAACATAGGTCCAGCTACACTGAAAAAATTACACCGCTTATTGAAATACATTTCATTTTAGAAACAGACTACTAAATAGGTCTATACAAAAACCTCTAAAATAATTTCTGTAGTAAAATAAAGAGTGTGTTAGGAGAGCTACACAAACAAGAAAAATTTTTTTGTCTTTCTTTTATAATGCTCAGATATACTGTGACAGGTGGCTGGCTCACTCCAAAGCCAGCACCAGAAGCTGAAAGGAATCCATTACAATACACAGTGATACAATTAATGCTCTGTATTAATCTCACAGCCTTCCCGATTAGTACAAAGAAAACCAGGCCTGTCTCCTCTTTGAGGAGAAGTCCAGGATATAAAAGCAAGCATACCTCATCAGCTGATATGAAATTATAAAATTCCACAAGTCTCAGTATCTGAAATTTAGAAAAGTCACCAGGAAAACGCAAGCGAGTTGGGTTTGAGTCCTGTCGGGTCCCAGGTTGAAGGGAGCTCTGCTGATCCAGAACAGGGTTTCCTTGTTAACTGACTCGAGGGAAAAATTAGGACCATCTGCTGGGGCTAAGAGAAAGACAAAGATCCTCCCCAACTAACCCCTCTGCACTTCCACAAGGGCATGTTTCCGTGTGCATAAAATGGGAAAGCAGCTGGCTGGAAGCAGAGGGGTTAGTGGTGCTGTGCTGAACTGTTTTTTTCTGCCAGGTGTCGCAGAAAGTTGTCCTCACTCTGGCCTCTGTGATTTAAAGGCTCACTCTTAAAAAGAGCTGGAGGGGGGGGCAAATGAGGAACTGGGGGCACTGGGAGGTGGTGTGGGTGGTGAGGATGAGGATGTAGGTGGAGGTGTGAATAGGGGTGGGGAATGGGGCGCGGAGGAAGCGTGCTCACGGGGTTCAGGTTGATGGGCGGAGTTGGGGCGGCGGGTGCGTTGGCCACAGCGGGGACCGTGGTGGCAGGAGAAGCAGTGGAGAGTGGGGTCTGGACAGCAGCTGACACGTTGACGGGGCTGGTGACACGGAAGCACTTCTCCTTGTGGGCCTTCAGCATGTTGGAGAAGCGGAAGCGCTGGCCGCAGACGTCGCAGGGATAGGGCTTCTCCCCGGTGTGAGTCCTGCGGTGCCTCTTCATGTTGGGGCGGCTGGTGAAGCTCTTCCCACAGATTTCACAGATGAAGGGCTTCTCTCCTGCCACACACAGACACAGCCACCAGTTAGGCACGGAATGCCTGCTCGGATTTCCTTCAGCACGTTGGGGCAAACAAATGGCAGCCTGCAAAAGCTACCGTGACCGATACCCTTTGGAGACGGCGGCTCCACCAAACTCCCCAGTCTTTATGAAATCCTCTAACACCTTTGGATTTTGATGCATGAAACAATGTTTTGTAAGGCTCTGGGCAAGGGGGGCTTCCTTCAGAGCAAAGAAAGTAATCCTGACCTCCCATTTGCCCCCCACAGTGAATCACAGGACTAAAGACAGTCAGATCCAGTCCCAGCAGGGCAAGGGAGGTGATTCTGGCCCTCTGCTCTGCTCTGGTGAGACCCCACCTGGAGCACTGTATATAGCTCTGGAGCCCTCAGCACAAGAAAGGCATGGAGCTGCTGGAGGGGGTCCAGAGAAGGGCCACAAAGATGATCCGAGGGCTGGAGCAGCTCTGCTCTGGAGACAGGCTGGGAGAGTTGGGGGTGTTCAGCCTGGAGAAGAGAAGGCTCCAGGGAGACCTTAGAGCACCTTCCAGGCCTGAAGGGGCTCCAGGAAAGCTGGGGAGGGACTCTGGACAAGGGCAGGGAGGAACGGGACAAGGAGGAATGGTTTCAAGCTGGAAGAGGGGAGACTGAGGTGAGACATGAGGAGGAAATTCTTGAGTGTGAGGGTGGTGAGACCCTGGCCCAGGTTGCCCAGGGAGGTTGTGGCTGCCCCATCCCTGGAGGTGTTCAAGGCCAGGCTGGATGAGGCTTGTGCAGCCTGGTCTGGTGGGAGGTGTCCCTGCTCAGAGCAGGGAGGTTGGAACCTGAGGATCTTTAAGGTCCCTGCAAGCCTTAACCATTCTAAGATTTAACAGTAAGGTAATGACTTAACCCCTCCTGTCTGATTTTCTAAGCTGGGTAACAGTTTTGATTCCAAATTCAGAGGAAGGGAATACAGCTGGAAGTACAGCCAAGTTTTATCCTGGAGACACTTGTGCTTTCCTCGATTAAGTCCTTACCAGTGTGTGTTTTCATGTGCTCATCAAAGTACTGTTTCATGTTGAAGTCCTTGCCACACCACTGGCACATGAACTGCTTGTGCCCAATGTGGATGCTCATGTGGGAACGCAGCTGGTACTTGTACTGAAACCTCTCATCACAGTTCTGCAACAGAAAAACAGCAGCCCATAATATCCAGGAAGCAATGCAGCCACGGGACAGCACTCAAAGACACAATGGGGAGGAGCAAAGACTACCTGAACACTAGTTCAGACCCTCTGACAAAGGGAAAATTCCAATTCTTTCCTAAGAGGACTATTTGTAGGTAGGTCAATTTTATTTTTAGTAGGTCAAGAGAGGTTCTTTTCCCCCTCTATTCTGCATTGGTGAGGCTGCATCTGGAGTATTGTGTCCAGTTCTGGGCCCCTCAGTTCAAGAAGGACAGGGAACTGCTTGAAAGAGTCCAGCACAGAGCCACAAAGATGATAAGGGAGTGGAACATCTCCCTTATGAGGAAAGGCTGAGGGAGCTGGGTCTCTTTAGCTTGGAAAAAAGGAGGCTGAGGGGTGACCTCACCAATGTTTACAAATATGTAAGGGGTGAGTGTCAGGGAGATGGAGTTAGGCTCTTCTCAGTGATGACCAGTGATAGGACAAGGGGTAATGGGTGCAAATTGGAGCATAGGAGGTTCAAGGTGAATATCCGAAAAAAATTTTTTACTGTAAGAGTGACAGAGCACTGGAACAGGCTGCCCAGGGAGGTTGTGGAGTCTCCTTCACTGGAGACATTCAAAACCCACCTGGACAAGTTCCTGTGTGATGTGCTCTAGGTGACCCTGCTCTGGCAGGGGGGGTTGGACTAGATGATCTTTCGAGGTCCCTTCCAACCCCTAGGATTCTATGATTCTATGATTCTATGATTTGGTGGGTACTGAGAGGTCTGTGGCACGTGGCAAAGGGTGTGGAACGGCCACAACCTTCAGGGGACACAGCTGGTGGCAAGAGCCTGGCAGAGAGACAGTTCTGCCAGCAGAGAAGTGCTCCTCTTGGCTTAAGGTCTCGGTTGGAGGTTTGGCAGCTTTGCCGGTGATCTCTGCTGACTACGGCATGTCTCCACTAGAGGACTCTGCTCACACAGCCAAACCAACAGCAGCTCTGCAGGCCTGTTTTGCTGTTTCCAGCTGGCATCAGGAAGTTTCTTTCCCTACGAGTCTTCTCCCCAAGCCTGGCTGCACTACCACCGTGCAGGGGGGTTGGAGCTACATGATCTTTAAGGTCCCTTCCAAGCCAAAGCAGTCTGGGATTCTGCGATAATTGCTATGGGTCTAGTGGGAGTTGTGTTCCTCTTTGGGGACAGGGTGACCCACCAGACCTGCCCTGGCAACTGGAAGGGCTCTGCAACCACTCTGCCTCCATCATGTGGCACTCACAGACATCCCCATCAGAGGGGGCCTGCAGGAAAGCTGGGGAGGGGCTTTGGACAAGGGCAGAGGGTGAGAGGACAAGGGGGAATGGATTAAAACGGGAAGAGGGAGATTGAGGTGAGACATGAGGAGGAAATTCTTGAGTGTGAGGGTGGTGAGACACTGAACAGGTTGCCCAGGGAAGCTGTGGCTGCCCCATCCCTGGAAGTGTTGAAGGGCAGGTTGGATGGGGCTTGGAGCAACCTGGTCTGGTGGGAGGTGTCCCTGCCCATGCAGGGGGGTTGGATCTAGATGACCTTTAAGGTCCCTTCCAACCCAAACCATTCCATGATGATGATGGTGACAGACATTATCTGCCCCAGACACACAACTGGGTCAGTCTGTCCCATACTGTCACCTTCCCAAGGACAAGCATAAAATTACATCACAAACACAAGTGAATTCACCCATCAGAGACTCTTCCCTGTCCCAACACGCCTGGTTTAAGACATGCCAATTCAGAGCAAGGCCTTACATCTCCAGGAGGAAGGCCAAGAGGTTTTTTTCCCCACAAGTGAAAATCAAGCAGAGACTATTTTCACTTCCACCACTTCTGTTTCAAGTCACCAGACAGGACAGGGAGGATCAACCTGATTTGCATTGGGCTTTGCTATGAACACTGAGGGAAAACTAGGCTTCAAATCCTGCTGTAGTGTGTACTCAAATTGAGAAGAACATGACAGCCAGCAGCCAAAGCACACCACAGACACCTCAGTTTGCTGCCAGGTGCCTCCTGCTGTGCCCTCCACACATTCTCCCCAAATGTTTATGGAACTGCACCTCATTCCCAAGTCAGTCAATTCAGTTTCCACCTCCATTCCCTGATGACAGTGTTACTAATTTTACACCCCATGGTACAGTATCTAAACATATCCCCAGTTGCTGTCTCACCTCACATCTGAAAGGTTTCTCTCCAGAATGCTGTAGGGAATGTACTTTGAGAGACATACTGCGTTTGAATGATTTTCCACAGGTTTCACATGTAAATGGCATGTCCTTTGTGTGTGCTGCAACACAACAGTACATTAGAGAGGGTCATTCAGATGCAAGCAGTTCTTTAACCAATTTTCCCTTCCAATCTCAGCAGGGAAATTATTAATACCAAACACCTTTTTGAAGTATACAGACATGTCCACACCCCCCCCCATATTTTACCTGCTGCCCAGCACTACAGACTTGAACTTCTTGCTAAGAAGACAGCTCAGCCAACTGAATTTGCCTCATTATTTTTCTCCTCAAAACAGCAATTATGAGGCAAGTATCACCAAGACACACGAAGAGGCAGAACTGATCACCAACTCACCAACCATGTGTTTCCGCACGTGGGCCATGGTGTAGAACTTTTTTTCACAAATCTCACAAGAGAATTTCTTTTCTGCATACCCGTGGACAATCTTGGTATGTTCGTGGAGGGACCAGAGCTTCTTGAATGATTTATTACAGGAAACGCACTGAATGGAAGGGGAGAAATAAAAAGAAGTTTCAATTAGAAAGGTTCAGCGGTTCGAGTTGGTGGAGTTAAGCCACTGAGCTGCTTCTTGCATGACAAAAATAAGGCCAAAACAAGTCAAAATGCTGTGTCCTGTCTCAGACTGCACTTCAGCTTACATTTACTGTTCCACACTTGAACCAATTACACTAAGCAAAGCCAGATCAAGTAGGATTACAGAAGATGTGCACACACTGCATGCTGGTGCCACCTGAGGAGCACCACAGCCACTGCAGTCACTGATTTCCAAACCACAACTGCATGAAGCCCTCGAGGAGCTGACACAGAGAAGACACCTTCACTGGTGTGGGGGGAATCCAAACCACTGGTATGGGAAGAAGCCAAGAGAGGTGGAGGAGGCCAACACCACCAAGTTGCTTTAAACCCATCTTCACATCTTCCAGGAGCACTGTGAGCCCCCAACTCCAGCTCCAACAGCCCAGGAACTGGTCAAAGCTCTCCCATGCTTGTAGCTCCTCACAGAAGACAGCTTCCATCTTGCAGATCTTGTCCACACAGCCTGGTACAGAGCTCACTGAGTTGTCACCTCCATCTTTCATGTTCTAACTCTTCACTTATACGTATCAGTAGCACTGTAGGTCTAAAATGACAATATGCAAACCATGTTTTAATCTCTTCCCACAGCTACTCTGAAATGCCCAGAAGGTCAGTGATGAGCAGGTTCCACAGGCTTCCACACATCTCTTCCTTTTTCCCAATTGTTACAAACTCTGCTTAAAGACTTGATAAAAGAAATCCTTGTACAATTTTGAAAACTCCAGAAAAACTGCAGTTGTACAACTTGACAGCAGCCACATACATGAGGACACCAAAACATTTTCATCTTTGAAGAGGACGAAATTGTGGCCTGTTGTTTTTTGTTAGCTGATGGGGTGTTTTTTTGGGACATCTCCATTACCCTCCTTCCCCCAAAGTCAAGAGGGCTGTTCAGGGTTCTCTGCTGCTTCTCTGCACAGCCAAGTCATGCTGCTTCCATAGCTCCTGAATCTCTGCAGGTTGAAAACTCTGCTACCCCGTGCCTCTGAAAGGACCTACTTGGAGGCAAGTTGGGAGCAAACTGCAGTCCTTTTTGGGGGGGAACCCCTAGAGAGCAAAGCAATGCTGAGAAATCATCCAAAAAATCCTTTGGTGTAAGGTGCAGTGAGCCCCTGAAGTGGTCAGCCTACTATTTAACTGACAATCAGCAGCAATTTAGATCACTGTTATTGAGAGCTACTCCAGAGAGAGTCTAAGGTGACAATAGAAACCATGTGAAGGTGCTAATTTTGCAAGGACGAAAACCAGAAGTTACCTGGAAAACCTGATATATTCCATCACTTAGATGACAATCTAGACAGGAGCCAGCCATGGTTACCAGTTCAATCACCACTTACCTAATTCAACCATCTTTTTTTTTCCCCCTAGACAAAGCTCCATATTCCCCTTGACATGTCAAACCCTACATTCATGTAGAAGTTTCATATTCCCTTGCTCCTTTTGCCAAGTGTAACAAAATCAAATGAGCAAGCAACTGTGAAACACATCCCAAATGTCAGGACAGACCAAAAAATATCTGCTTGCACTGAGAACCTGAAGGCAACAAGCAGTGCTCTGGCACTAGAAATATCTGGGGAAGTTTCTGGACCTTATTGTTCTGGTACTGGATATAAAACACTATGTCTACAATTTCTTCTTTTCCTGTCACTTTTGGACAGAGGAATGCAACCTCTAAGAAGCATGTGTGGGCATGGATTCCAGGACACTTCTCCATTCCAGACCACGCCTTCCAACTATTAATTAATTCCTGTTCAAAGTGAGATGATTTTATGCTGTGAATAAGCCACCTGGATGCTTGGGCATTCCTTAAATGTGCATTTTCATGTTCTCTGCTACACTCAGCTCTAAGTACTGACTTCAAAATCTGCAAGGACACACTGAAATGTTTATGCATTTTACTAACTATGCTCAAGACTCATTATCTTACACTCCTTCCTTCAGTCTTCCTCCTATGAGCTGAAACATAAGGAGAAATAACACAGTGTTACATCCAGCTGCATTTGAGTATCACAGCAAAGAGGAATTACAATAAATATTTCAACTGTCTCCCACGCAGAGGGAATTGAATACCAACTCAGTTTAACATTTAAGCAAACAAAAAATTAAATCTTTCTGGTAAAACTCACTGGACAGACAAAACAAAAAAAAAACCCAACTCGTTGCCCTACAAAGTCTTAGCATTTCAGCTGCACAAAAAAAATTGAACTCAAGCTGCTTCGTGCTGGCAGTGGGATTATTTCAGATGTAGGTGGCAACGCTGGGCCCAGTTTAACAAGGCAGAAAAAGCACGTTCCAATCAGCAGATAAAACAACAGAGCCCCCAGTTACATGAGAACATAGATGCCTATGAGCAAAGAACAAACCACAGATGAATCAGAAACTCTGAAACTCTTTCCACAACTTAAACTTTTAAATGGTTCTATTACAACACAGGCTTCCATTGTTGTATAAAATTAAAAGCTGCAAATCTTCTGTTGAGAAAGACCAGAGATCTTTAAGTATCAGTGAGATTCACTGAGCTTTTTTGCACTGGGAAAAGGGCAGGCCCGGGAGCAGATTTACTTGCTGAATTCATACACTTCCACACACACACATGTTAATTACTTGCATGTAATTATCTCAGTAGGACTTCAAAATGTTACATCTTAAGACGAGTTCAAATCCTGACTTCACTACTTTCCTTCTCACCTGCTTGCCTCTACAGTAATTTAGACATTTCTGATTCCAGTTCCAGCAAAGTGTCACAATTCCATTCTCCCTTGAAACCTTACCTGGACACTCTGAGACTGAGTTTCAGGGCACTGAAACACTTGGAACTTTAAAGCTAGCGAGAGCTGCAGGTGCTCAGCACCTGAAGGAGGAGGGTTTATCCTGTCAAAGGACTTCACTGCAAATGCACTTGTTTTCAGGCCAGCGACTCTGGAGTCTGACATGGGTTAAAGCAGCTTTGGTTTTCCCCAACTCGTAGTTAAATACTAGAGTAACTAAAGCAGTTGGCAGTCGGACCCTCTGTTCCCTGCATTTTACTTCTTTGGGAAGACACCAAAGCGTTGATACGTAGAGACAAGGTCTGGGTCAGAACCTGGTCTGTGCAAAAGATTTCCCCCTCTGAAGTGTCCACTAGCTGTAGTATCCAGGGCACGACAGAAGGTATGGAAATCTGGCAAGCAGGTGAGCAAACCTACCTGGATATTTTTTTCACAGTCTGTTTGCTGGTGAAGGGACAGCTCACTTTCTAGAACAAATTTCTTCCCACATTTGTCGCAGATCTGCATGCGCCTGTGAGTGACGTTCATGTGCTTCTCCAGGTACCAGCGTGTGTTAAACACCCTGGGGCACTTCTCACAGGTTAAAGTCTCCTTCTCTTCACACTTTGATTTCTGCACAGGTGCCTTGGGCTCCTTTGCAGTTTTCTTCTTACGCTTGGGGGGCTCCACACTCTTTCTACGACCCCTTGTAGCTCTGGGTGATGGGGAAGCTGTGGCTGCTGCAGCAGATGCAGCTCTCCTTGTTCTCCTTTGTGCAACACTAACTTTTTCCACTCTTTTCTCTTTTTTCTTCTGCCCCTCATTTTCCTCATAATCATTACTGTCTTCAGTGGCCTCTTCCCCACTGTCACCCTCCTCTTCCTCACTGCTGGTCTTAAGAACAGCAGTCTCTTTGGACTGGGAGGAGACACCCTTCTCCCCTTTTGATACATTTAAGGTTTGGTTGTTAAGGTTTACCTCTACTATAATCTGCTCCCTTTTGTAAGTCACTTCATCTTCCTCCTCTTCCTCCTCCTCAGAGTCGTCAGAGTTTTCTCTATCTTCTTTCACAGCCCGGACCTCTCCTACCGCTCTGTTCTCCCTGAAATACGGCTGCTCCTCTCTTTCATGGAGATGTGGTTTACTCATTTTGCTGTCCACCAACACCGAGTAAGGGCTTCCTGACTCCCTCTTGTACACTTTGGTGGACAGATCAAGTTCCTGGCTGGCACCGTGATAAAACGTGGGTGGCACTTGACCACGGCGACCGTCCTCTTGCGCCATCCCCGCTACGTGCGCGGCGCAGTTTTCAACCACCTGTTGGCAAGAATTGGCTGTTTGACTCATTTGGGGGGCCCTGGTTCATGGAGCACCTTTCATCCCAGAGAAACCAAGAGAGCAGCTTTCAGTCAGGGTGGGCTCTCAAGACTGACGCCTGTTCCATCTACATAGAATGAACCAAATCTGATTCTCTGCTGGTGGTTTAGCACTGAGGTGTAGGTCACAGAATCCTGGGGTTATGGCAAGAGCAGAGCAGTAGTAATTAATCTTCTGAAGAAAGTTGCCAAAGAACCGTTGAACATTTCATCTATAAAAGACAACAGAGAAAACAAAGTCAGTTAAAAGACCCCAAATCACTGAGATCTTCAAGCAAATTGTTTTGAGTTTATACAGCTGGGATAAAGCACAGGGTGCACTACCTGTGAGCTGCATCTGCTGGGGTGGACTGTCCTGTAGCACCACCTCAAGTACAACTGGTAGTTAGGTACAAGTAAGTCACTTATTGCAGGGACCAGAACTAGTACTAGACCCTGAGCTATGGACATCAAGGCATGCTATTTATTTTAAAGTGAATATTGTCCCCCTGCCAAGGACCATTGCCACCTGCCTCAACCTGGGCCAAGATGCTGATCTGTGCTTCTCCCCAGCACTGATGGCTCCAAGACTCTGCTCCACTCCCACACACCTCTCCATCAAACCAGGTGCACAATTCCAGAGAAATCCCTCTTCTCCTTCTGTATCTCCCAAAGGGAGCCCATCCTTAGCCAGCGAGCAGGCATATTATACTGAACAACACTCCACTAATGTAGACATGCATGAAGAATTTCAATGGAGACATTTTCAACCCGCAGCACTAAATCAGATTCAGAACACCGTGTCCCCTGCTCATTTCCACCTCAGAGATCCCTCATGCACCCTCTTGATTTAAGGCACTTTTTCTTTTGTCTCGTTCTCCCTTCCCCCAGCCACTTATTCCTCAATGCAGCAGCCAAACAATATTACATTTGCCCGTCTAAATTTCACTTGCAGTTATCCAAGTTGGAATTTGACCAGGACACCATTACTTCCTCTTGGAAAAAAAATTAAAAAAAAAAAAAAAAAAAAGCCACGTGATCCCTAATGAATCCAAGTAATCAAGCTCTCCCATCTATTTTTCACCAGCACAATTACAATTTGGTAGCACAGTATTGCAACACCCAGCCAAGATTTCAGGCTGTGCAGATCAAGCCAGAAACACACTGAACTCCTGACCAAACAGAGGAGCTAAACAAAGAGCTGAACCTGTGACTAGAGGGTGAAGAAGAGGACAATTAAGGACAGAGCCTAAGAAACATCCCATGACTGGAGCACAGAGAAGGGCCCTATAGAAAATTGATGGATTGAGACACTAAATGGGAAGAAAATTGGATTTCCCACTGCCAGGGTCTGAAAATTTCTTTCAGGCTACAAAGCTTGGGCTAAATGTAGCAGACAGGTATAAACCACCTGGATTTTGCAGAACTATGTGGCCATTTTTATCATTAGCATTCTTGGAACAACAATTAAAAACCCCTCCAAACAATAAATTAAACCCAAAGCAGTATTAGAAACATGGATTTATGATCAATTTCCTTCCACATTGAAATGAGTTAAAACTCTCACCACGCTACTAATGGAGTGACTTCCATCCAAACCTGTTTTCATACAATTGGTAGATTATAGGTTTTTGCCACCAGAAATCTCCCCCTTTGAAGCAGATTTAGTTGAACAGGAGATGAACCTACCAATTGCCTTGGTGGGTTGAAAAGTTAAGAGTGAACCTTGCCTTACAATCTTTGTGAAGTGACACAAAGGAAACGTCTCACAAGTGGGGAAAGTGACTGACCAGTAACTGTTAACGACTGACCAATAACCAGTTGTCCAATTACCAGCTTCAAGTTAATTAAACAGCTTCTTGAGCAGTTCTGCAATACTTCCAAAAAAGAACCCTGGAGATGCCTGGTAGAGTAACCTGCATGCAGACTCCCAGACCACAACAGGGGGGCCTGTCCCTCCAAGCTGATGTAGCTGGAGAAGCTGCTTCTGTATTTCCAACCCACCACCAGGTTTTAAAGGAAAATCCAACCCAGCTGTTATGGGGTCAAAGCATCACCCACATCCCAGGAGCTTTTCCTGGGCAGGTGACACCACCTCTCTGCAGCCTGAGCACCAGAGCTTCAGCACATTCAAATCTTCCAACACTGCAGAATGCTGAAATATTCTCTTTACATATCTTGCCATCACTTCACCCCTGCTCATTTAAGGAATATTCTCTGTAATAAACCACTTGGTATGAACACAGTACCACTTCAAATAGAAACAACAAAGGGGCACAGTCTGAGTTATCAAAGCTATTTGGTCTTAAAACCACTTCACTCTGCAGCATCAGGAACCTGCTTTCACTTTGAACACACCGCCTGCTACCCTCAAGGGACCCACAACTTTCTAACAACATCATTTAACAGTCAAACAGCTGGTAGAGCCAAGATTTCCTTCCACATTTAATGCAAACAATGCACTGTTAGACTGCTGACAGTTGAGAGACAGCAGTTTATATCCTGCCCGAAATATTTTAATACAAGATGTATTTTCCTGAAGTTTCTAATCCCACATGTAGGAAAAGCAGCATTTGGGTGTTTTAGTTTTTTGATTTTTTTTTTCTAAAGGTGAAACTGTGTTTTTCAAGCTGCTAAACAGCTTGAGCTCACAGAATGGTTTTCAGAAGGGAGCAATACAGGTTCTGATTAAAATGTAAAAAGGACAGACAGTTTTCAAGGCAATTTTTGAAGACTATTCAGACACAAATCAGAGGAATAACTGTATTATGAGCATAGGGTCAACCTATGACAGACTGAGAGCGTTGGGGGTGTTCAGCCTGGAGATGAGAAGGCTCCAGGGAGACCTTAGAGCACCTTCCAGTGCCTGAGGGGGCTCCAGGAAAGCTGGGGAGGGACTTTGGACAAGGGCAGGGAGGGATGGGATGAGGGGGAATGGATTAAAACTGGAAGAGGAGATTGAGGTGAGACATGAGGAGGAAATTGTTGAGTGTGAGGGTGGTGAGATACTGGCCCAGGTTGCCCAGAGAAGCTGTGGCTGCCCCATCCCTGGAAGTGTTGAAGGGCAGGTTGGATGGGGCTTGGAGCAACCTGGTCTGGTGGGAGGTGTCCCTGCCCATGCAGGGGGGTTGGATGTAGATGATCTTTAAGGTCCTTTCAAAATCAAACCCTTCTATGAGGTACATCCAACACCCAGTAACCAAAGATCACACAAGAAAGGTTTGCAAGCCTCCGGATGTTGAAGACTCAAACCGAGAAAGAAGTACAAACAACTTGCAGACAAACTGTAGGTGGAGGAAGTATGTGCACGTGGGAGCAACACTTCATACAATGCTTTTGCTCCTTCTAAAGAAAAACCACATTTCTTCTCATTATCTGTACTAAAAATAGAACAATTTCTAGCAGAGAGCTAGCACAATCACCTGCCCCAACGTGGAGTCAATAAATGCCTTGAGATCAGCACAGATCAGGTGCAACACAGAGACCTTAAATTTTACAAGGGCTTGTAGTGAGAGGACAGGGGGAAATGGATTAAAACTGGAAGAGGGGAGGTTTAGGTGAAACATGAGGAGGAAATTGTTGAGTGTGAGGCTGGTGAGACACTGGAACAGGTTGCCCAGAGAAGCTGTGGCTGCCCCATCCTGGAAGTGTTCAAGGGCAGGTTCGATGGGGCTTGGAGCAACCTGGTCTGGTGGGAGGTGTCCCTGCCCATGCAGGGGGGTTGGAACTAGATGATCTTTCAGGTCCCTTCCAACCCAAACCATTCTGTGATTTCATGAAATGCCATACCCTCAGTTTGGCCTCAGAGAGGGACCAGCCTGACAGTTGGGCTGTCTCATTTTAATCCAACCTGTGCCAAGGACATACGCTCCGACTCCTGGCAAGTGTCCACCAGAAGCAGACATGGATGTCAACCACTGCTTCTTCCAGCCTTTGTAAGAAGTGAAGTGGTCGCAGAGGCAGTTGTGCCTGAGGCCCCAGCCTGCCCTCCAGCTGCTCACCCACTCTCCCAATCCAGCCAGCAGCTCCCACAGCCACTCCACTGCTCACTCCTCCTGCTGAGATGCTGCTGGTGGCCCCCATCAAAGGACACAAGAGGCACTTGGGGACACTCCACGACCAGCCGTGACCCCCTGGTCAACAGAACAGTGGCCTAATTTTTTATTTCGTTTTTAACCAGTTTAATTGCTGCCCGTAGCAAAGTTATCAATATTAGTTTTGAGAATGGACAGACACTGGTCTAATCCACTCTGCTGGAGGTTGGCAAGTCTAGGAGGACTGCAAGCACAAGGGTGATTTGTCTGCTGACACAAAGACAGCACTGTATCGATTTATTACTTAGTTAACATCTGGAAGTTCCCCCCTCAGACAGCCAGAAAATTCCTTTAAAAATGATCCATGTCTCAGTTCACAAATCAGTGGCATTTGCCACAGAAGTTCTGCACACACCGTGAGGAGAAAGGGTAAGAGCTTGGGGGCTTCCCTGCAGCTCCCCATCTGCTTCCATGAGAAAGGGCAGGTTGGATGGGGCTTGGAGCAACCTGGTCTGGTGGGAGGTGTCCCTGCCCATGCAGGGGGGTTGGATCTAGATGATCTTTAAGCTCCTTTCCAATCCAAACCATTCTATGGTTCTATGAGGAGACTGCAATAGTCCAAGACTAAAATTGCATTGATTTATTAGCCATTATTTTATTTCTTATAACACAGCCTCTCCAGAAAGGTACACAAAGATAATGCTGTTTCTGTTTACAAGCTGAACACTTCCAGGGATGGGGCTAAAAAAGTACCAGAACTATGATAAACCACTTCATGTGTTTTATTTATTTTGAAAGGTTGGCAAGAAAACGCATCATTTTGGGAAGTATAAATGTAGAGGTAAATAAGACTGTGATTTTCCACTTAGCACTGATTAATAATAACAGAAGCTATTTATTAAGCAATTTAAATTCAGCAGGTAGGGCAGAAATGCATCAGAAAAACCTAATTTTCAGTGCACAGACAACTCCCAGCATACTGCCCAGCACAAAGTTCTGCAGTGTATTTCCTAAAAACAACCACCCCTGCAATGCTTCCTCACATTGCTGTCAGTTATTAGTTGAAATTAGTAGTATTTGGGGGGAAAAAAAATTCGGGACAACAACTACAGCTCTGCTTTATGAAACCCCGAGTAACCTGGATTCTGAGCAACATCTTAGCAAGAAATGCCTGGAGATTGGAGTGTGAAAATCCAAAGTGTTTGACTCAAACGGTGCTGTCCCCCACTGCTCAGTACATTTGTAATATTTTACAGCACATGAATTTAAAAAAAAGAAACACACCAAAGATTCAATATACTTGCACAGTTTGAAGAACAGGTGCATGAAACAGAATAGCACCCAAGCCCAGCAATTCCCAGCCAGTGGGAAAACACATCTGGTCCAAGTTACATCATGTCAGCAGAGAGCAATCAGGACTATAACACAAGAGGGAATTCTTTATCTCGTGGTACAATCACTCTTTTCTTGTGCATCTCAGCTGCTTTCTAGGCAAAAACCCTGGAAATACGTTCTTAAGTGGGAAGTTTTATCCCGAGCAAGAGCAGTTAGCACATCCTCAGAGGTTTTGCATTTCCATCGGTCAGTACTCAGCCTGCCTTTGTCCGTGGAAATGCAAAATAAAAAGACTAATTGCTACTAACGAGCTGTTGTCACCTGCCAGAGGGACAGCTTGGAACACCCACCCAAAGATGGTCCCTGCGAAAGGTTCACGCTTAGTGGAGCTCCAAAGGGAAGGAGGGAAGAATAATCCTATCTACTGTATCAGGACCATTCTGTGCAGCTGACGCTGGATTTGGCAATAGGGTGTAACACGGCAAGAGGATAGTTGGAAACAGCATTTAAGACACGATTCCTGGGACTGTTCTGTGAAAACCAGAAAAAAAACGTAAGTCTCTTTTCACTGGGAGCTCAAAATTCACTTGAAACAGATTTTCCCATCAAATCGCATTAAAAAAAAAAAGAGACATAAAATGGGACGTGGCTTGTACTTGGGTGAGATTAAAGCTGTGCCACATATTTGGGCATCTCTGTCTCCAATGGATTAGTCTTGGTACAACTAAGCAAACTGACACGCACATCATAAAAACTAACAACACTGGCAGCAACTGGAATATTGCAGGGAGTCCTGGCAGGGAAACAAAAGACTGGAGAGTGAATAAATACTGCCCAGTCCTCAAAGGAAAGGTCTGGGCAGATGCATGTTGGACAGGGTGGCATAGGAGAGCCAGGGGGATGTAAGTCCAGCACCTAGAGACTGTCCCACCTTCCAGGTTTTTGGGGCGGGTTTTTTTTTTTGACCATTCCTAAAATCATCCATTATAGGTATCCTGCTAACTCAGCAGGCAACATATTTTCACTGTATGGAGCTGGCTGGTCGCCTCTAAGTATTTAACAGCCTCATGGAAAATGAAGCAGATCATATTTCCAATTCCAGAGAACTGCCTTATATCATGTCCTGCAGCTAAAACATAAAAACTACGTTAAAAAAAAAAAAAACAAACCACAAACCTTCAGGCTTTTTCCATTTCTTAAGATTAATCATTTGGCTGGATCTAGAAATCTGGTTTGAGAGACAAAGGCTTTCAAACCAGTGATTTCCAGAACTGGGATTCTAGATTTTTTTTCAAGCATTATCTCCAGAGAAAATAGTTTCACAAGTTGCCATTTCAGAATTCAGCAGCATCACAATCCCTCAGCTTTTGTACGGAGCTGAAGGCTTTCCCTTGGCTATGAACTAGTTTTAGATATGACAGCCATAAACCTCAACATCCTTCTTTTACTTGGCAAACCCACCTTGAAAGAAGTTCTAGTACATCATACACACTCAAATTAAAAGTTTAAGCCCTTCCTGCCACTTAAAGTTCTAAAAATTATACACCTGAGACTGAATTAGGACGTTCCTTGTACTCACATCTATCGTTGTCTTGTCTATATATTTTAATGTCTATATATTTTATATTTAATTTTATATTTATAATATTTTATATTTTAAGAAAGCAATATTAAAAGAAAAACCAGGTAGCTGCCACTTAACAGCAACCACTCACATCTATACACCTTTCAAATTGATTACTTTTCTGTAATTGTTTGGTAACTTGAAGACACATATGAAGCAAAAAGCTTTCTATGACCACACCAACAGATGAACCATCCCTTCAAATTTGTAGAGTCATCAAAAACATGTGCCAGAATTTCAAAACTACCCACTGGCAGCTACTGAAGGGCAATTGTTTCATCCATTAGCCCACTCCTTGTTCCAAATCACTGTTGCCTAGTTTTCTTCTTGCCAGATTCCCTTCTGCTTTAAAAACCTCTTGCTTTCATCATTATCTGCTCACCTATCTTGAGAACTAGTAAAAACTGCACTAAGATATTAAACTGTCAAGTTTTAGTCATCGTGATGACACTCATCAACCATCACTACCTTCTTCTAAGGTTGCAAATGATGGCACCAACACTCCAGGCTACACACAAAGCCCTGTGAAAACAAAAAGGAAATCTCTCTTCAAGATCTGTACTTCTGTTACCCAAAGTTAGCATTTTTCCTCTCCCACAGTGGGGGGGAGTGGAGAGAGAGGCACTCGATGTGTATCAGTGTCTGTGAATATGTAGATGGAGATAAGCTGAGAGAGCTCCAAAATATGTAAATGGTCAGTAAAGCTGATAGGTGTAACTTCCACCTGGATATTTATTCTGGAATAAAAGTGTTTTCCCTTCGTTTAAGCTGACAGCACCAACGTGGCAATATTAATAAACTTTTCTATCTGGACCCTGCAATAATGGAACCTTTAAAATCATCTCATCTGAGCTGAGGGTGTGATGTTACATCCAGAGTCCCTCAGTCACAGTTTAATGCAGTTTTTTAAGAAACATTTTGATTCGTTTCCAGTTTGCCTTAAAAAAAAAAACACCAAACCTGCTAAATACTTTGGAACTTTGCTGAGAGTGGTGTTTAGTACAGAAAGAAGGTTCAAACAGCAAAATCTTCCTTGGCTTCGTGGAAGTGTGAATTTGATCTCTCTAAAACACCACTTGTTCTCCTCACATCATCAGCATGTCCTTACAGATAGGTTTAAAATCCTCTCCCATTTTTCATTTCGAGCTCTTTACACACCAGATAGTTTTGACTTTGGAATCAACAACTAGTTTGTAAAAAAGCAACCAAAAAAGCTTGTAGCAGCTGCACAACTGCCCTGTGCCCAGTGGCAGATGCACATGCTAGGAAGGGGGACCCACCACCCCTGGGGATGGCTGTGCTGATGGAGAATTAGCACAAGGAGCTTCTCCTTCTTTCCTAACCTGGGCTTCTCTTAGTATCTCCCTCCTCTTTTCAAACTGCCCACAGAAACACACCTGGAGAGTTACAGGTTTAGAACTAGCAGCTTTTTAACTACTAAATCACCCAACACTGCTTGGCTCAAGGCCAGCTCACCTTGTGGTTCTCACAGGGGTGACATGTGTGTGTTCATGAGAGCACAAAGCACCAGCAGAAGTTGACGTAACCCAGTGCTGACACAGTCTACATGTGCCAACACCAAAACGGAGCCATTGTGAGTGTTTCTCCCTGCACAATGTCACCACGCTCCCGTAAACCCTGCACAACCATTCACTGGGGTTATCTTCCACCACCAATTACTGTCTTGTTTTGAGCCACTGAATCTCCTGAAACATTACACACCGAGTTTGTTTTAGATGCCCAGTGTAAACTTTTGGGAAAAGAGACCGTCCTGCTTTTCCAATATTTACGTAATTTAACAAAGCCCATTGAACAACACACAAATGCATCAGCTTCCAAGAAAGGCTAACCCAGTAACAATGCCCCAACAGAGCTCCTGTTTGCACACACTCTACCTTTGCAAGTAGGAACTACATCCAGTGCTCTCCCTGAAGCCACCAGAGTTCCCCATGGAGATAAAAGCTGCTCAGCAAGTCACTGCGTGATCAAACAGCCACTGCACCACAGCAGCAGCTCAGCTCAACCTCCACATGCTCTACAGGTGCAGTTCTCAAGCATAAACAACTCTTCCCACTGACCCAGTGGCTTTTCATACCCAGTTTTTCCCTCTAATTCATTATGCAGCTATGGCCATCTTATCTCTGCTTTGTATTTAAATTTCCTCTGGGCAAAGCGAGGACAATTATCAGCAAAGGCCAAAGTGCCTTGTTCATTTTAATCTGATCTCGGGCTGTGTGGCTGCCAGAGGAGGTGGCACACTCTTTCCCTATTGATATGCCAATGCTGGTTTTCTGATGGTTGCAAGGTGAGATGCCTTGGGAAATCGCTCTGACTGGGAAAAAACCAAACATTCCTGGGGATAAATATTCAGCTGGATCAGTTCTCTGAAGCAGCTCACTGGGCAGCTCCATGAATACCACCACCCATGACCAGACTTGGCTTCCTGAAATAACCCGTTTGTTCTGCAGGTGCAATCTGGCTTTCCCCTTCCATAAAATACCAAGGTAAGAGAATCAGAAGCACAGTAACACATTTGTGGAAAACATCTGAGGATTATGCTGAAGAACTGAGGTTGAAAAAATAATGTGTTTTCAGCAAAGAGGATTTTTTCTCCATTTTTGCCTTTACACAGCTCATGCTTTCATTTCAAAACGAGTTTTTAGTGATTATGAAAAATATTCTTAGATATGAGTTCTCTCTCTCTCTTACATGTTATCATCCAAACCCACAGATTTATCCTTAGGAACAGCAGGATCAGAGTTACAGGCATCAAGTCCAATCAGCATCTTGGCAAAGTATCACAGAACCCACCCCAGGACCTACTCAGTGGTGCACAAATTCACCCAAATTCCAAATCTCGGCAATGAGATATTGTCTTGCCAGCAGGTTTCAGGATGAGAGGGAGAAGACCTGAAAAAGTCTTTCCCTCTTGCAAAAAGGAACAACAGTTACTTAACTTCCTAAGCAAGACAGGGAATAGCCTCTCAGTAAGAATTTTAATAAGATTGGGATATTTTTAACTTTATCTTATCGTCTGAATCTGAAATGCTTTAATTTAATGTGAGTGGGGGATAATAGAAGTCGGTTGGGCACAGGAGAAATGATGTTAAGTGATTTTATAGCACCACCAGTGGGCTAGGTAATCTATCCAAGATGAGCAGAAGGTGGGATCCTTCATCAAGAAAACTGCAGGTTAGAGGAAAAGCTACAAAAAACCAAAGGAGGGTAAAGAAAACAGACTGGTTTAGGCAACCAGTTTCAAAAAGGCAGTAGAAAACAGTGCAATAGATGAAGGTGAAGGGAGACCCAACTGGAAAACAGAAGCATTGGAATGAATTAAAGGTCAGGTGGAAGAAGACAAGCACAACCTGGTATGTGTTCAAACAAAACTGCCTGGCAAAAAAAGTTGCAATTACCTTCACAACACAATTTTTTCTCAGACCTTTCACCTGCAGTCAGCATGGCACTTCACCTGGACCAACAGCTTTTGTCCTAAGTGGGTAAGGAAGGATTCAAGACCTGCACATTTACAGTAAAGCAAACTGGAGATTCTCAACAGCCACTTTTACTATTAGGTGACAAGGGTGAAGATTTACCAGGATATGTTTCTGTCCCTGCTAAAGACTCCTGAAGTAACATCTAGACACCACCACCTGTATTTTCATCATGTCGAGCCTCCTGGTGTCACAGTGCATGAAACCCCCCTCTCAGTGCATGTCCCTCCAAGTGACACACAGCTACAACATCCAGGAACAGCACATGTCACTTAACAGGCAACTAGGAGAATTTACTACTGTGAGCAAGGTTACAAAACACAGTGAGGAATGGCAAAGCACCCCAGTATTTGTGAAAAACACCTCAAATTTGCTAGCCTGAAAACCAGGGCGAGTTAATGGAATGAAGGATAGAGCTCCCATCATTGTCTGTAACTTGTTAGAAAGGACAGAACCAGGAAACCTACAGAAGGATGAGGTTCTTTAAAACTGAAGTAGCAAAAAATATCTGCATCAATCAGAAAACATAAATACTGCTGCTCTGCAGATGTCCAGAAATATTACAGTGACACTGCTGGTTGACTGCACTTGCTACATGTTGGGACACTGGCCACTGACAGCAATCAGGCTGAGAAATTAGCAATCATCTGCTTGCTACCATTAAAATTCACAGTTGTCACCATATGTAATTTGTCTTCAAACAGCACTACTAAGACACATTCCATCATTCCCTTTTCATCACATAAGGACTACAAGGGCTTCAATCAGCACGACCTGCAAACAACTGTGGAGTTCAGAACAGATTTTTACTGTCTTCCAGGAGACTAAGTCAGCCATATGAAAAGCCTTCTGCACCTGCAAGTTTCAGCTGTGCTCCAACTCAAATATTTGCAACTTTCTGCGTACAACATTCCCATAAAAAAAGGTATGTGGATCAATGGATGCTTGTCTGTGAATTTTCAACTATAAAACTTTCTGCTTGTAAAAAAAATAAAATAAGCTTTACTACCTTATCCTAGCAGCCCATCTGTCTCCGCAGTGGTACCACAACTATGCCTCCAAAATTCCACCTGAAAAACTTTCTGTTCACTTTTGAATTTAGTTCCTGGGACAGAAAGAAATTGGCTGAAAACCTTTGGTCTCAGGTGTTGATATGGAGCCTGATCTCAGCAACCTGTCTTCAAGCAGGCCCACCTGCCCTTCCTATTACATTCCTAAAATCCCTTTTCCACGGAAAGGATCAAGTTTCAAAACTTCTAAACACACAACCAAGAGAGCAGTACAGCACAAAGTGCGGGTAGTTGCTTAGCACAGGTAAACGTTTCTCTGGAGTGAAAACTACTCGTCTGAAACCTCCTCGGGGAAGGGTGTCTGAAAGTGTCAAGGAAACGAAAGCAAGCTGCTCGTGTTAATGAGTTTAAGCTGCTGGCACCAGAGCTACCGCCGGAGTTTCACTCCCCATGCAATTGTTTTTCAGGAGGGAGGAGCAACCTAAAAATCACCCATTTAAAATCACTTGGAAAATGAAGCGTTTGCGAAGGTAATTTGGCAATCAGATGCTAGACGGGTAAGATACGGTGAATATTTCAGCTGAACTGGGAAGCTCTGTTAAGCTTTAATTAGCTAGGAGAGCTACATTCTACTTCAGATAAGCAAACCCACCCACTTCCCTAAATACTGAAAATTAAGGTCCTGCAAAGACCCAAGATGATGATGTATAACTTTATTCACTTCTAATGTATGTGTTTAAACAGAGTTTGCAACTTCAAGGACAAATCATATTTTTATGATATATTCTTCAAGGCATAAAATTTGTCACTTCTAGAGAAAACAACCTCTTAAGTTAACAGAGCTTAGTTATTTAGACTTTTGATACAATAAATGAGTTATTGCAAATTTTTTCAAAGCCTAGCATTGACAGCTGGAAGTCAGGCATTTAGACCCACAGCAAGAACAGGTTAAAAACGACACCTTATTGGGAAAAGCCAAAATAATTCAACCACTTTTCCTCAGCTGAGGAAGCTCAAGACATTACAGGGTGATGCCAACTCCAGGCAGCATCTGCTCATTGACTGCACCAATCTTTAAAGTGTGTAACTTCATGATAGTAAAATGACTTCCACAAAAATCCACATTTTTTTCCCTAACTCCTGTGAGGGAAGAACCCAAACTTTGATATCATACGATCCTGAAAAGACCAACAGCACATATTTGGTAAAAATGAAAATTAATACTGTTTTTAAAAACAACAAAACTGTGTTCTCCAAAATTTATTTCACCTTCCTTTTAGAAGCCAAGATCTGGATCTTGCAGGGGGGGGAGCAGTTTCAGAGCATGATACATTAAGAGCTCAGCTGTGCTGTAGGAATTTAACCAAGAGAATGGTTATAAAATGTTAATAGAATAATCATCCACAGAATCAGGTTTCTAGAGAACATATCAATCGTCTCAATTAGTTGGTACTTCCTTCCAATTATCTCTCTCTCTTTTTCTGTGGGGTTAGAAGGAATTTCACTCTTTGATGAGGCATAATGTTGCGTGGCACAAAGAAATAGGTCACTGATGACATGGAGTTTTGTAATCACCTTAAATATACCTGTGCCTATCTCAAATATGCTCCTGGTACACCCCTGTGCCATCAGGCACTGACATGGCATGTGGTATCAAGACTGGAAGATGGGATCTTGTTTACTGAAAACATCCTATTTAATGCCCTGCTACTCCAAGGGCTCTTCCCAAGTGGTTCCTACAAACACACCTTCAGGTGGTGTGACAGCAAACAATGTCTGATCTATCACCAATTTCTTGTACATATAAAGACTTGCCATCTTTATATGAAATTGCACCTCTCCATCTGAAATTCCCACACTCTGTGATTCTGGCACTGAGAATAAAACCCAGGACATCCCAGTATCTTGCACTTGCAACAGAAACTGACAAACTGCTTTTATAATGTAACTCCTATAGGCACCTAAAGGTTCATACAAAACTGCTGAGGAATTTACCCTCCATAAAACATCCAAGTTCCTGTATCACTATTAGGGGAGAAGAAATAATAACATAATAAATTCAGTTATTTAAAACAAATGAACAACAGCCTATAATGCCCAAGCCTCCTTGGATCACGTAAAGATCTGAAAGGTTTTTATACAAACACTAAGCCACAAAACATTTGCTGAACTGATCTTCCCAACTGACTCAATTACTGCTAATAAATGCTGAAGTAGCCAAATACTGGATAAAACTATCAATAAAATCTTAAGTCTCTGACATCCTATTGCATGCAATTGCTTAGTCAGAAAAATAAAAAGCCTCCATGATTTTGTACTTCTCTTTCAAACACACACACTCTGAAAAAGCTTTCAAAATTCCTGTCCCTCAACTCACTGTGAGTTTACTTGGTATCTCAAAATTAATTATCAACATCTAAGTGTTGGCTGCCTGGGGCAGGGATGGGACTCTTCATCCCTTCACCACAACTACCATATTGCAAGGACTTGATTAATTTCTCTAAAGCAGAAAAAAAAATATAAATGCATTTTGCATGTAGGCAGGTAGGTAGGTTTCAGGTAGGGCTGGAGAGAGAGATAGATAGATAGATAGATAGATAGATAGATAGATAGATAGATAGATAGATAGATAGATAGATAGATACAGAAGGGGTTTCAAGTAGAGAGAACACCAGATCCATGTAAAGGATGTAAATTACCTGTTACAATAAGATACTAGGTTGTTTTTATGAGATTTTCCTACTCCACAGCCTTTTTAACCACACCAGTGCCCACAGTCCTGCATCTATAAAACACCTTTTGTGAATACACCCCAGATACCTCAAGAGAAAGGGCACCCAAGTTCCAGACACCAACAATCAAGCCGCAGTGGGTCAGCAGGGTGACAAATCAAGGTGCACCAGCCAGCCCACCCTTCACAAATCAATGCTCACACATCCCACCTCCTTTATTCAGCCGCACACACAGACCCCACCATCACTCTCTTGATTCGCCGCGCACACACCACTGTCAACAAAGCTGTGCCAGTTGCCATTCCTAGAACAATACAGCTCAGGTCATCCCCTGAAAAGATAAAAGTGCACATCCCTCACATCCTTTATGTCTACAGAACTTCCCTCGCTTTGATTTAAATCACTTCCACTTAACAGAGATGCCACAGCTCCGCTGTGATTAAAGATACTTGCATAATACTATTAAGACCTAAGAGAAATATGATCTTGAAGCATCTCTTTTAATTCTAACCAGACACCCCCAGGACCCAAAGTTGCACACAAGGCAGTTAAAAATCAAACCCCTAGGACGCACATACCACAACATCTGTCCAGAGAGCAATGAGAAGAAGATAACTAAGCAAAAAGACTGAGGAAGAGAGAAAACATCTGATTTTTTTTTTTTTTTTTCCCCTTCACACACCTAGACCCAGAACCAGCTACTGGAGAAGGGAGCATTTCGTTTCCTCACCTACCCAGTGACAACTCCAGTCCCAGAAGCCAGTGTGTTTAACACCCGCGATCCTTCCTAACAATCGCGGCCCGTGCACTGTCGCGACTGCACAATTAGCGAGTGACAAGGGGGAAGGAGCGGGCTGCCGGTGCCCCCCGCACCTCCCTCCCACCGCTTCGCGGGAGGGGGCTGCAAAGCAAAGGCAGAGGTGTGGAAAGACGGGCCAGCACAGCCAAAACCAGCACATTATTTTTGTTAACCTCCCCTCAAATGCTTCGTACAACTCACCTTCCACCCCCCCAAGGCAGGTGGCACAGCCCCCTTCCCAGCGGGGTACAGAGCCCCGGCAGCTCCCCCGGCCCCCGGGCAGCATTCCTCCCCCGCCCGCTCCCCGCCTCCCGCGGGGGCTCCCCTGGCTGCACCCCCTCCGCCCGGGGGGTGCCCTGCCCGCTCCCTGCTCCCCCGGGAGGCTACGGGCCGGGTACACCGCGGTCTTCCCCCTCCTCCCAACCCCGCTCCCTTCCAGGCCGGGAGGCGGCTCTACCCCGCTCCCTCCGTCACCCACCCCCGGGCTGGGCCTAGCGCTGTTCGGCGGCTGCCGCCACAGGCCCAAAGAGAAGGGGGAAGGGGATCCCAAACCGAGCGGGCGGCTCACACTCACCCAGGCCGATCCCCTCAGGGCCGCCCCCGCCGCCTTCCATGCCGGGCGGCGAGGGGAGGGGGGCACAGGCGAGGCGGCGGAGGGCGGGTGGTGGAGGAGGCGAGGCGGGAGGGCGGAGGGCAGGGCGGCCGGGGCCCTCCCTCTCTCTCCCTCCGCTCGGCCCCCTCAGCCACCGCAGCCGCGGCGCTCGAGTAGCCGCTGCCTCGGGCTGGGGCTGAGGGCCCAGGCCCCGCCGGCGGACGCGGCTCCCGCTCCCCCTCAGCCGCCGCCGCCGCCGCAGCGCTACGTGGCCGCCGCAGCCAGTCTCGCGACTCCGCCGCGCGCACGCGCGCGCGTGCGAGCGAGCCGGTGCGGGGGCGCGCTCCGAGGAGGTGGTTACGGCGCCGGGAAAGCGATGGGAGGGTGGCGCGCATATGTGCGGGAACGCGCGCGGGGCGGGCGCGGACGGAGGTCGGTGAGGGGGGGGGGGTGTGGGTAACGGGACACCCATAGGCTGAGGGGAGCGGGGCCCGGGGGCGCATGCGCTGTCGGGTGGCTGCCTCGCTTCCCGCCCCCCCCCCCCCGCTCCCTGTCCCTGCCCGCTCCCGCCCTTCGCTGTTCACCTCAGGCTGCGGCGGGGCCGGAGGGGAGCGCGGAGCGCAGGTGAGGCGCGGGGCGGGAGGGGGCTGCGCATGCGCGGGGCCCGGCGCCCTGCGGGGCTCAGGTGAGGCGGCGCACGCGGGGCCCGGCAGTTTCCCCCCCCCCCCCAACTCAACCGGGCCGACCGTTACTCCGCTGAGGTAATTAGAGAGGCCGCCCTAATTACAGTCAGCTGAGCCGGGCAAGCTGCGGCGAGCGCTCCGCCGCGCTGCGGCTAACCCCGGCCCACGCCTCGCCCCGCGGTCGCGCCGGTAAAGGCCCCTGATCGCAGCCTAGCGAGTAATGGCCGTAAACGGGAGCCGGGAGGGCGCCAGGCATCGGGGCCCCGCTCCTCACGGATAAAGTGGGAATAAGCCGCTTCACACAGCGGCTGCCGTGAGGGAGCGGCGGCGGCCTCGGGATGGGAGGCGCCTTGAAAGGGCCGCGTATCGTGTAGGGTGACAGAGCTGCCCCTCAGGAGCCAGGTAAGACCTTAAACAGGCCTCAACAGGGAAGGCCTGCCTGATTTACAGTAGCTAGAGGGAGTCGGTCACTTCTGTTGTGATGCCAAACCCCAGCTCCCACTTGTTCAAACCTTCCTCTCCCCTTAAAATACTAATAACTACCTAACTCTGGCCTGTGGTTTCTTGATTACACCCACCTGCAGGGCCCAGGCCTGATGGATGAAGGAGAGGTGACAAGAAGTGAAAATACATTCTTTGCTGGTAGAGCTCCCTGTTGGTGGCAGGTGTGGGGCTCATCAAAGGCTCTGGGGAGGGCCAGGGCTGCTGCTTTCCAGGCTGTTGCAGCATTTTGCAGTGGTACCACCTCCATAGCCCTGAAAACCACTGCTGAATGCTGTGTAGGAGGGAAGAGCACTGCTGTGGTTTGGGTTTGGCGGCTGTAAAAGAATTAGCAAGAGTAGCAGAAACAGAAAAAGAGGGAAGGGCATGAGCCCTTCTGCTAGCCTTTTTAGTGGCTGCTTCCCGGGGACTTCAGGAATCTCTTGTGCCACCGATCACTGGCTCTCTCTTGCCTACTCTCAGACTTGTGCTCCTGCTGTAGTCCCCCTTTTTTTAAATCCATTACTCCACAATCCCTTCTCTCCCTGTGGTTTGTTTCCTCATCTGCCTTGTCTGCTGTAAATTCCCCCCCTAACAGTGTAGGACATTTGATTTGAGATTCTGCAAAAAAAAAAAATCTAGACACCTTCACCCCCCTGAAATGTAATGTTACATGCCAGTGTGTTTGATTTGCACTTGATTATTGAACATAAAACCCAGATTTGAGCTCCCTGTGCAGAGCAGGGCTTGGGGCTTTCAGAGTTGAAGTTCAGGATCAATTAAAAGGGGCAGCTGAGGCTGGGGAAAGCCTCGTGGTGGGATCAGAATGAGGTTGCCAGATTTCTCCCTTGCCCCAGCAACTCCTGCTGTAGGGGCATGGGAAAGGAGCTGAGCAGGGAGCACTTTGCTCTGACCAGTCCCATGGGAGCTGTTACTGGCTGGCCCAGTTCAGAGCAGGCCCCAGGCTGTTCTCATCTCTGCTGGATCATGTATAGCTTGGGAGGGAAGGGGTAGCCAGAGGAGGCACTGGGGATTGAGGGCATGGGCATTGCTCCATCTCAGCTCAACACCCTTGTGCAATGCAGCTTCTTCAGAAAAATAGAGAGAGGATGTCAGGGGATGTGGTGCTGCTGGTGGTGAACTGTGTGCATGTGAAGGGGATGCCTTGTAGTACCAATTTCCTGCCTTGAAAAAGGGCCAGAAGAAAAATGCTGGGGACCTTTTTCTTGAAAGGTGAATGGACAAGACAGCAATGAATGACAGAGCCCCTCTTCCAAATGTGAGATTTCAGCAGAGAAACAGCTGAGGGCTGGTGCAAAACAGTGGGTGCTCTTGTCCAAAGGAGGACAGATGAGGAGTGGAGCCATCAACTATTTCAACACCCACAAAGGCAGAGCCACTGCTGGTGTCCATCCAGGGGACAAGAGCAGGCCAGGGTCTTGATGGTCTCTCTCTCCAGCATGTGAGGAGAGCATTTGGTCTCCCAGGCTGTTCTGATGCAGTCTGTGGTTTTCCAACCTGGCTTCCTGCAGCATGAGGTCCCCTCATGCAGGGACAATTGCCGGGGCCTTTCCTGACGTGTGGCATCCACAGCTTCAGATGATGTCAGCAAGGGTGATCTCACTCTGCCCTAATAAGAGCTGTGCAGAGATCAAAAGTGTTAAGTCCCTCTTTCTCGATGGCAACCATGTCCCTGCAGAGGGAATGTTTAAAGAAGAAATAAATCAGGGGCCAAGTGCAGATATCCTTCAGCTCTGAAAGGCTTCTGACATGATGAAACCACAGCACGTGTCCTCCTGGCTCTGCTGTGTCCCATCAGCAGTGGCCTAGGGAAGGGACAGTTGCAGAGGAGAGTGACTCTTCCCAGCCACGCTGCATGGTTTGGCTCCTGGGTGCCCAGGGCACCCAGCAGGCCTCCTTCCCAGGGTGTCTGGCTAAGGGAGGGTGACAGCTCTTCATGCTGCTCCCAGGGAGGGATCCAGCTGAGAGGCTGGCTGTGGCACTCAGCCCTGTTCCCACAAGGAAGGCTGTTTCAGCTGTTTGCATCCCTCTCTTTGATCTAGCTTTTGACATGACAGGACATGTCAGCCAGGTAGAGGGAAACAAACAAAACGCAGCAACAGTCCCACACCTCTGCTTGCACATGATCTGCTCCCCAGCACACACCTGCCTGGCAGCCACAGATCCATATCAGCCCTCTGGTTCCCCTGCTGTCATTTCTGCTTTCCCTTCACACCAGTGTTTAACTTCTAGAGGCAACTTTCTGCATCTTGTTCCCTGCTGTGGCTCCTGTGCCCCCTCTCTCTGGCATTTCCCTTCTTTCTGGAGTATAACCAGGGTGGGAAATGCCCTCCTCACTGTGCCAGGGGCAGGTGGCACAGATCTTCATGTCCTCCCTGAACTGCTGCAGTGTTTCAGCAAGCAGCTCTTTGCAGCTCACTCCAGAAGTGGCAGTGATACAGCAGTAGATGACATTGTTCCTCCCTAGAAACCAGGTCATTTTTTTTCTACTAAGCAGCTTAGGACCTTTCAGAATGAAAAGTACAATAAAAGTAGGAGAATTTGCTGGGCCAGGGGCTGCAGACACAGCAGAGCACAGTGTTGCCCCACTCTGTTTTTTCTAGAGGACTGGATGTTTTAGATTTGTTGAGAAGGCAAACTTAACAAGTAAGGATATTGTTGAGATGCAGGTAGCTCTGTGGTGGGGATAACCACTAGCACCAGCTGCAGAATAGTGTGGGGGGAGGAAATCAAACAGAAGTGAACTCCTACCTTTATCAGCAGTTAGTTTTCCTGTGGTGTGGGCAGGCTTCTTGGTTTTGCAAAGCTGGGTGTTCTGGGCAATCCCTGAGCCATCTGCTCTGGTTATTTTCTATGGCTTTCAGGCAGCAAACCAGGGCTGGGATCCTCTAGTAAGGGAGATGTCTGCCCAGTCTGGGGCCTGCAGACCCTGTGAGCTGTGCTGCTGTGAGATGGGGCCCAGTTTGCTGGAGTTCTTGGCTTTGCCCCAGAGTGATGGCTCTCTGCTTCATCCAGACTCGTGCTGTGATGATTTCAGCCAGGGAAGCAGCCCTTCTAGCTCTCTTTTCTTTCCACAGCCAACAGAAAGGTGGGCTGCCTTCCTGCAGTCCTACCTGCCTCCTTCCACAGCAAGAGGTGACTCTTGGTGGCTTGTTGGTGCTGGTGGCAGGGCTGGCACTGAGCAGGGCTAAGGGGAACAGCACGAGCCCTTCTCTGCATGCTTGATGTTTTGCTGAGGCCTCCACATCATAACGTTTCTGTTTTGGGAACAGCCTGAACTAGGCATGAGGTGACACTGAGGACCTTGTGAGAGGGAAACTGGGACTCTTTCCCTGAGGGAGAAGGGCCCTTGGAGCTGGGTGCTGCTGAAGGACCCTGCAAAGAACAGGCCCTGCCCCACTAGGAAAACAAGCCAAGGGTGAGGAGATAAACTGAGGCACCAACAAGGTGCTGACACCTTGCTGACCTGGTCTGCAACCCACCCGGTTTACTCTGGGATTAATGCTTTATCTTTTAGGTATTGTCACTGGTATCTTGCTATGTCCTGCAGGATCCAGGATCCTCTCGAGCAATGGAAAGGAAGCAAAAGGAAAACAAAGGGTTTTTCCTGTTACCTCTTGTCACAGGAAGCCCTGCACTGTCTGAGGGAACCACCACCACTGAGTGCAGAGGTGCTGGGCTTTGAGACTATACAGAGCAAAGTAGAAGTTCAAGCAGAGGAAATTCCTGTTCCCATTCTCTCTTCTCCTTTACTAGTTCAGTGTGAGGCTACAATTAAAGATTAACTGCCTCCAAATAATATTGCAGAGCTAACACCCACCAGCATGTCCTTGTGCCCAAGATGAGGACAACACTTGAGAAGCAGAACTGCAGACTGAGGTGCCCACTGGTGGTACCAGTGGCTTTAACTCTGCCCTTCTGAGAAGACACACTCAGCCCTTTGTGACAACTGTTTTAGTGCTGGAGAACAAGCACCTGGGTGCTGAGGGTCTGGGGCACTGAGGGCTTGAACTCAGCCTGGGCTGGGCAGCAGTGACAGCCTTTTTTTAACAGAGAAGTCTGGCCTATGGGTTATAAACTTTGGAGTACTGGGGGCAGGGTGGTAACATGACTTTATGATCAGAGCCATCAGCTTCTGCATTAAAATCAAGCCACAAAAAATAAAAGTTATCTGTGGGGAATCTTGGTTTTGTGCCTTTTTTTTTTTTTAATTAAAGCAAAATACAGATTTTGGCATATGGTAGTTGGACAAGAGCAGGATGGGAGTGAGGGAAACTCCCAGAACCCCAATCTTCCAGCCTGCTTTTTTGTGTAGAAGCCTCCCTGTGGGTTGGAAAAGCAGTCATGAAAAACTGGGGAGGAAGATGCTGTAAGGGACAGAAACAAAGCTGCACCAGAGTTGGTTTTATCAGCTTTGCAGAAGGGGCACTGCAAGATTATGCCCCTGAAAGTAGTGTTTGAATTCATGTCTCTGGGACAGACTCACCTTGTTCAGGCTTAACCTCTGCTTCCTTCCTGTTCTTGCCTCTCTTGAGTATTTTTAACTACTGCTTCAGAGGCATCCTGCACACCCTCTTTCCTAGCCTCCTCCTGCCCTTCCTGCCCCTACTACCACAGGGAACACATCTTGCAGCTGGTGTTTCCCACTGACTCCACCTTCTGCTCTGCCCTCCCAGTGCTCACTTTGGGACACAACTTCCCATGTACA
This sequence comes from Hemiprocne comata, assembly GCA_020745705.1. Lineage (NCBI taxonomy): Eukaryota > Metazoa > Chordata > Aves > Apodiformes > Apodidae > Hemiprocne > Hemiprocne comata. The sequence continues at coordinate 4,471,640 of CM036609.1, read as the reverse complement.
GCTTTGGCTTGTCAGATCCAGGATAAATCACTGCAGGTTTCTCACTTGCTCTGGATCAGCAGATCCAGTGTGGGGGACCCCAAATGCTGTTTTGACAGTTAAGCTCAGGCTCCCATGGGAGCTTTCCAGCTTCTCTAAGTTCCTCTGCTTTCTGGGGATGTGTTCAGCAAGAACTGGATACCTGCTCCACCAGGTCCTTTCCCCTTAGATTTTTTTTTTCTTGCCTTCTGTGGATGGTGAAAGTGAACCCAGGATGGCTAAAAGAATTATCCATATTTTTCTAAAGACATCAGCTGCCTCACTTCCTCTGGAAGTTTGTTCTGCACCTCTAGCTAGAGTAGACTTCATGTCCCCCATCATTGATTCCTCTCTCCCTGTGACAGTTCTCCCCTGCTTCACCAAGTAGAAAATGAAAGCACAAGGAGTCAAGTCATCCCAGAGTAAACCTGACCTACCTCAGAGTCACACTGGTGTAAATCAAGACTTCCTGGAGTCAGCTCAGTTGTGCTGATGAAAAACAGGCACACGAGGAAGGTCTCAGCCCCCAGCACTGCCTAGTGCCAGGCAAGGAATAATTAAACCAGATTTGGCACTAAGAATTGCTCCCCATCTGCCAGCCAAGCTGAGCTCCAGCCTGGCTCAGGACATTTCCTACCTGCTTCCACAAGTCCTTTCTCCCTCCACACCCCCTGCCACATCCTCTGTGTTTCAGGACAGGCATTTTCTGCTAGATCCACTTGGATATAAACAGCACAAAGGAAGCAATAAGGAAACTCCTCCCTATCCCTTGCTCTAACCACTTCAGACATGCTGCCAGCTTGCTGCAGGGTACAAATTATCACAAACCCAGGGAGCTCCTTTACCTGGAGAGGCTTCAGCCCTGGTGCATCCGTGGCTGTCAGGGAGCAGATGCCCATTTCCATGGAATGCTGCAAATTACAGCTGCTCCAGAGTGCCTGTCCATGTGGTTGCTTTCTGTCCCCTCTTCACAAGTCAGGTAGGCTGGTTATCTATTAAATAGAGAGAGGGAGCACCAGAGAGCGAAAGGGTGAACACACAGAGGAAATCAGGCAGTTTCCTGTTTGTTTATCATGAACAAAAGCTTGTTTGGCTGGTCTGAGTGTTGCTAGAGGGCTGGCCCAGCTGCTGCAGGGGTGCAGAGCTGAGCTTTTCCACCAGGGTGAAAGGAAGGAGAAGGCAAAGGCTCCTGGAAAAACCAAATGTCTCTGGAGGTTTGCAGCCAAGGCAGAGGGGTGGGCTGGCAGATTTCACCTTGACTTGCAGGGTGTGAAGGTGGCAACCAAGTGCTGCTCTTTGGTCTCAAGTGGGAGATGTGTTCTGGCAGCAGAGAGGACTGCAGCCCCCCTCCTACAGGGCCCTTCAGTGGACCCAGCAGGTCTTACGTTGCCCGTTACCAGACTTCACCCAAAAACCTGGTCCCTGTAGCTTAGTTTTTGGGCTGTATTCAGAGACATATGAGTGATCAGTCTGTGCTGCCATTAATCACTCTGGAGCCACAAACATACAAAGCTTCAGATGAAAAACTGCCAAGCTTTTACCAAAAAACTTCATACTGGATTCTCCAGCATGAATTCATCATACTGATGGTCTGGACCCAAGGACTCAGTGGTTTTTTTGAAGGTGAAGCTAAAGCAGCCTGCACCTCTGCAGCCATGCCTAGGCATTGCTGTTGTTCCCATCCAGCCTGAATTAGCAATAAATTAGGGATGGCCTTTGGCAGGTGGAAAAGGAGGAGTGCTCAAAGGGCTGCAGCAAGGAGACACATGCTGCAAATCCAGGCCACCCTGGGACCTGGGTTAGAAAGGGAGACAGACATTTGCACCTTGAGGTGTGCTGCCTTAGGCTAGAGGGGTTAAAGCTGGGGCTGGAGCTGCTCAGCAGGGCAGAATGTGCCTCAGAGGTGTACCTGGCACAGGGGCTGAACCTGGTGCTGCCCATCAGCCCACTCCTATGCCAGCTGGTGCTTTTTCTTCCTTACCCAGAGCCTGTCCTATTGTTTTTGCCCTTGTCCACAGCCCACTCCTTGTGTCCCCTGCCCAGGACAGGGTGACCTCCCCACGGGAGGCTGAGGGACAACCCTTTGGTCCCTGCTACCTTTCCCGGGCAGCGAGCAGAATTGCTGCTGCCATCTGGTGGGAGACCAGCCTGGCTGCTTGGCTCCACGTCTCCTGTTTGCCTTCACCTTCCCTTCTGGAAAAGGTGACCTCTTCACCAGCCTCTTTCATGGTCAACAGCAAAGCTACAGCCTCCATTCCTCACCCACAAAACGACCCCCTGGAGAAAACGAATTTCAAACTAATTTAATAGGAGATTAGATGTCGTCAAATATACTAAAGGCACCAATTTGTGCAAGTAGGTGGCAAAAATGAAGAACAACTGACCACAGAAAGCATTCCCCTCCCCAAAGCTAAAGCTTTAGCACGGCTGCAATTCCTAATGAGCTGCAGAAATCCCGACACAACCAAGAACTGGTGTAACTGCAGGAGGTCCTTCAGTCAGCCAGACTTCATTTCAGACTGTGGGAATCCAGGCCCAACAGCCAGAGCAGGAGCCCACTGGCTTTTCTGTTCACAGAAACACACCTGAAGTTTCTCCACCTCCCTTGAAGTGGCATCATCCCACTGCTTCCCACCTGTGATCCCAGCTTCCCTCGGGCTGAAGTGTCTTACCCAAAAGGTGTGGCAGGTGGTGGTCATGGAGTAGTGTGTCACAGACAGTGGTTGCTCCTCCAGGCATGGGCACACGACAGCCCCTTCCTTGCTGTCTCCAAGGACAGGGTGAAGGGGGAAGATCTGCCATTTCTGGAGCATCTCCAGCACCTTTGGATGCATGAGAGTTGCAGAGCCTTTGCAGGAGCTCTGCCCAGTGGCTGGGAGCCAGCAGAGCAGCAGGTGACAGGCTCAGGACACCAGGCTGATCAACACAGGGGAGGACAGACTAGGACCTGGCACAACAGACCTCCCCTCTCTGCCCTCAGTACAAAGCCACAGGCCTTGACCCTCTCTCTCATTTCTCCACCTCAGGCTGCTCTCCACTTTCACAAGCAAGTTTTTGCTCCTGGATTATGAAAAGCAACAAGGTTGGAAATGCCAGAGGGTGGGGACGCCCTGTTTGTGGGAGCAGCCAGGGCAGCCTGCCTTCCTGCTACCCAAGCCCCAAGCTCTTTCTGTTGCCCTGACAAGTAGAGCATCAAGAGCGAGTGCTCACACCCTGCCAACACCTCCCAAACACTGCCAGGCCAGGGCCAGCATCCTGGGAAGCAGAGTTCTCTGCTCCCTCCAGTCCAGCCTCAGTCAGGAATGCCAGGCAGGCAAGTCCTTCACCACACAATCTGGACTTTTTTTTTTTATATCCAGGAGTCTGGCAGCACCTGAGAAGTTTGGCAGAGGATGCCAGGCAGTGCTCACTTGCTGCTGCTCAGCAGAAGGTTGTTCCCTCACTCACTACCCCTGTGCAGCCCACACAAAACCACATCCTGATTTTAGGGTCACCCTTTCCATCTGGAGTGAGACAGCTCCATGGTCCACAAGGCTGAAGAGCAGCTATAAACACAATATAAACAAGGGGTTCAGCTAGAACAGCTCCAGCTTCAAGAGCAGCTTTGAAGTCTGATGAGTTCATGGCAGCTTTAGGCATTAAGTGAGGCAGAGCAGGGGTAAAGGAGCAGTTAACAGTCAGGGAACATTTGTAAAAAGAATTACACCAAAAAGCAAAGGAAATGGTGATTAATCAGACCCAGAGGCCACCCTTAGAACCTCGGACACCTCCTCCAGAGAGGCTTACAGCAAAAAGCAGCAGGAAACACTCCACGCTCCACTGAAAAGGCAGAACTGGAGGGAGAGGTAATGCAGAGCCACAGAAGCTGAGAGGGGATTTCAGCCACACTCTTCTGAGCCCAACACCTGGTGCACGAAACCAACAGAGAGAAACGCAGGAAATGCTGAAGGGGCTTTAAAAGGAGCCTTGGGGGAAACGTGGAAGCTTCCTTAGAAGTGTCTGAAGTGGTAAACCAGAAGAATAAAGAACAAAAACACTGGTGGGGGGGAGAGGTCTGGAAGTTATTTAGGAGTTATGGACCCGACTGCTCAGCTGCTTAAAATGTTTTGCAAGCTCAGGCACCTCATCACTGGAAGAGTGTTCTCTGCCTGGCAGAAAAGGCAGGAGAGTCTTTGCACTTCACCAGAGGGGTGGGCAACAACCCAAAGAAAGAACCCGGGACCCAAAGAAAGAGCCTGGCACCCAAAGAGGCTGCAGGATGAGGCCGTGAGCCCAGCAGCCCCTGCAGCTTTCCCAAAGGCTCTGCAGCCCCAGGGCAGTGATGACACCCCCCTCAGGGTGTATTTCTCAGGGGTAACACTACAAGGCCCCTGTGTGCAGGACAGGGTGGGTGTGCCAGGCTGGTACCTTCTGACAGGTTTCAGGCTCTCTGTAGGCTGCCCCTGGTCCAGCACACACCCAGTTCCTTCCCAACAGCTCAGTGTTGCACCAAAGACACCCCAGAAAATGCATGTACATGCAGTCAGTGACAGCCTGAACTGTGCAAGGAAAGCAATTAAAAGCCCTCACGATAACCTCAAGATACTCCCAGGCTTACCTTGTTGCAGGAACTCAGCCTAAGAATCATATTTCAAGCCTTTGTCAGGAGCAAGACCCACTTGCCTGTGCTAAGTGACTTTTATCCCAATTATCTAGCACAAGCATGAGGTGTCTTGCTCCGCTGACCCAACCTTCATTCTTCTGAGGTATCAAAAACCAAACAACCAACCCCACATGACTACACTTGGGACTGTGACATTTATTGAAGGCTGGTTATACAATCTCAAACCCATCACATCTTCCTCATGATTCAGGTTCCATAAATAAAAAAGAGCATTGATGGAACAGAGAATTCTGCCCACCTCCGACTGCCTGAGCCGGGAGCACCGAGTCCCCCCTCTGTGTCCCAGGAGCCCTTTGTGACAGGCCAAGAGCCACTTCTACTGACCTTGGTGAAAGAACCAATGCTGCACAACCAGGCACCTAGCAGCAAACAGATCAGTGTGTGGCAGCAGGGGGAGAGGTGGAGATGTCCCATTGCCAGCATGCACCTGAGAAGTTATTTCCTGCAGAGGAAGTATCTTCTCCTCCATGCCTGAACTCCACCTGCTGCATGAAGTGGATCTCTGCTAGTCTCACCCCCAGCCACGATCCACTCCACCTGTGCCTGCAACTATCTGTGCCACTGTCCTAATGGCTGAGATGTCCTCTTACTCTCAGCTGACACTTGAAAAAAAAAAAAAAAAAAGACTGGCTTGGCTGAGGAGCAAGCCCCAAGTGTCCCTGCTCCATAGTCCAGGATCTGCAAGTCTGTGAGGACCCTGGCCCAGCCAGCCTAAAGGCACCGAAGCATCGCTGTGAGACCGGGTGGATCCAGCTCTCCTGGGGTCAGGGAGTCAACCTGGGCTACGTGTTTGTCCCAGGAGGGGAGAGATGAAAACTCTGCTCCTGTTGCTCAAACTGCCTGGGAAGGGGCAATTCTCAAACCTAGCTTACTGGTCAGTGGAGCCCCAGCTCTGACCGCACGCGGGAGGAACGCAGGTCTGTGTTCAAGAGCGTTCAGGTTTATTTGATTGATAATTCGAAAAAAAACGGGTCGATTTTTAAATCTCCCCTGCTTGCATCAATGAGGAAATCGCAAAGATTCTTTTGGAAAGGGGCTGATGTGGTGGGTGGAGGTCAGGCTAGCTAGCTACGGCTGCAGGGCTGGGCTCACTGGGGCAGCTGGAGCAGCACAGACTGTCCAGAGGGCAGGTAGGTGATGTTGCGGGACCGCGAGAGCTGGTAGGCGATGTCCTCGGCCGCCTCCAGCTTGCGCAGCTCAATCAAACCATCCCCTGCAGTGGCCAGAGAGTTGGCAATCAGCTCGGCTGCTTTTGAGTCCCCCTCAGCAGAGATGACAGCTGCTTTCTTCTGCTGCTCAGCCTGAAAGTCAACAGATGAGAAGGGGAATGAAGCAGAGAAAACAAGAGCAAAAAGGAAGATGGTAGAATGGTGAAGGTCGGAAGGGATCTTAAAGATCATCAGGTTCCAACCCCCTGCTCTGAGCAGGGACACCTCCCACCAGACCAGGCTGCACAAGCCTCATCCAGCCTGCCCCTGAACACCTCCAGGGATGGGGCAGCCACAGCTTCCCTGGGCAACCTGTTCCAGCACTTTCCTACCCTCAAGGTGAAGAATTTCTTCCTGATGTCTCACCTATATCTCCCCTTTCAGTTTAAAACCATTACCCCTTGTCCTCTCACTGCCCTCTCTGGTGAAAAGCCCCTTCCCAGATGCTCCTGTCATGTTTCAAACATAAATTCCCACTTCATCACCTTACTGTTCTTTTCCCCAGTAGGAGAGCTAAGACAGAAGGTGATTTTATTTTAATGCTGTGTTCTGTCAGACTGTTTTTCTGCCCACTGAGGGAAAAAAAAAAAAAGGTTGAAAAATAATCTTGAAATTGCCTTATCAGTCTTAACCTTATGAAACATTAACCCACCTAAGGGCACTCCTGGTGGAAAATTGTCCATGAAAGATTCAGGAACTTCAGTGGAGTTAGAACCAGGTCAGATAAACACTTCTACTATTTAATCATCCTGTCTGATTACATGTATCTTACTGCATCCACTGGATTAACTCCGGGTGTAGCTGCCTGTTCCTGCAGTCTCTCCAGGCCTGTGTTCTCAGCTGGACCAGGGCACTTCCACACCAAATCATTTCTGTGGATGCTCCCTGAGATCCCAGGTTAATCCCAGATTATGTGGTCCTGCACGCAGCCAGTGACACTCCTGGGACACAAACCCCTGTCCCCCTGATATCAAACACCATGGAAAGCTTTGCTCACCCTCTCAAAATCCACAAACAGCAGGATCAGTGGGGCTGGAAATCTCCACCCTGAACCCTATTTCTGACCAACACTCCCTCTGTGCTGTTTCCTCCTCCTCCTCCTCCACGCAGACATTTCTGTTCAGCACTCCAGTAAGACTGTGACATGGTATTAACAGAAAAAAGGACCCACAAAGCCAACCTTAGGCTTTATCTACCCAACAATCCTATGCCAGAGCTGAGAACCATGTCAGCATTATGACCCTAAGTGACTTTTATCAACCTGCCCAGTCTCCTGGGTGAGTGAGTGAGACGTCCATTGCAAACTAGAACACAAAGGAGATACCAGGAAGCATCCAAGTTTTTCAGGAGGACAAGGTACCTTTTCCACAATGAATCTGGCCCTCTCTGCTTCTTGCTGGGCTACTTGCTTCATTTCCACCGCCTCTGTGAACTCCTTGCCAAAGGTCAGATGGGTCTGCAGGGCAGAAATCAAGCAAAGGCTGCAGGGCTGACAGGTCAGGACAGGGCTGACAAGTCAGGACAGGGCTGCCCCAACCCACACAGCTCTGGGAGGACAGCCTGCCTGGATCAGTGACACTGGAATGGAGATGGAAAGCCAGTATCCCTAAAATAACTGGGGCAAGAGGACCTCTCCATGTAAAGTCTGAAGGGAGGCACCACCAATGAAACTCCAGTCCAGCAGACCAGTAACACCAGTACCTTCAGAGCCACACCATGCTGGCCCAGCACTCCCCTCCCACAGCAGGGAAGCTCCCCTGCCTGCCAAGCCCTCCAACACCCTTCATGCTCCATCATGCACTGGAGAGCTCAGCCCGGGCTGGTTGGAGAGGGGAAAAGTGAATTTCCTTCAGTAAGGTGCTCAGGGGAAAGCACCAGAAACAAAGAATCAAAACCTCACGTTTTGCAGCAACAAAGTCACCTTCCTGCAAAGACTTCAAAGCTACATGAAAGAGCTCTTTGCCTTTTCCTCTAAGCAGGCTTTTGAGGAAACTCCCAAAAAAGACAGGAAAAGGTGCATGTACAAGCCAGTTTAGCACAGATTTAGTTTACAAAGCTTGCAGGCAGGTCAGAAGAGGAGGAGAGGAGAGCTCCCTCCTTGAATAGCCAGGAGCAAACCTATTATTTTGTAGGAAATGTATCAAAAGTGGGCATTTTGGATACTTGGTATCAAAAGTGGATATTCCCATTGCCTCCTCACTTTTCCCCCCCCCGATCTTGGGGTTTTTCTGGAACCACAAGCTTCTCTAAAGCCACATGCAGCCCTCTCCATCACCCCCAGAAGCATTTGCTCCTCATTTGAAAGCTAAAAGCCCTGCAACAATGGAGCCTGTGGATAAGCCAGCCCAGTGGAGCCTTCAAGGGCTTGCTGAAGGTCACAGGAGACCAGGGACAAAGCCAGAGGTACTGACTGGAGCTGGGACTGCTGCATCACGTGCAACTGCAGCCAGACAAACACAGCCCACGTGTCCAAATTTCCAACCCACCCTTTTCTGGCCACCCAACGAGTCTCTTCTTCACTGCTCTGAGCTGGGAATGCTCCAAAGAGGAAAAACTGAGGAGGGAGAACTCTTACCAAGGACACGTCGTCCAGAATGAGCCCGAAGGTTGCTGCTCTCTCTGTGAGATCCTCACTAACTTGCCTTGAGACCAGCTCTCTCTGAGTGATCAGCTCTCCAGCATCAAAGCGTGCCTGGAATCAGGGTGGGAAACAGTGAGAAGAAAGCTCCAAGAAGGGATAGATTCTCCATGTGTCCCTGCACCCATGAGCCTCAGAGTTAATCCAGTTATCTTCCCAAAGTTACCAAAGACTGAGCTGCTCAGGCATAGAAGAGAAGGACTGAAGGACTGGGAATGTCAGGGTGAGCTGGAGGGGACGTTGTCCAGTTGAACATTTAACATAAAAAGCACACAACTGGGCTGAATGGTTAGTGGTTATTTGACAGTCACCCCGGGGATGCTTCCAAAAATGGAGGAAAGCTGAAATCTAAGATTATAGAAGTGAAAATCCCAGTGTCCTGACTGCAACAACCCAGCCTGAAGAGCAGAGCCAACAGCTGAGAGCAGGTACCAAAGATACCTCTTTCCAACCAGAGATCATCACACGTGAATCGAGTCAGAATGACCAAGAAACAATTAGTGCAGCTACAATTAACTCTACTAGATGGCCCATGAGAGTGGAAAGAAAAGCCTGACCCTGAGGCATAACACTGTCCCCACTCCAGTGGGTCCCTCACTGGTGAAAAGAGGAAAGAAGGATGCCTGGCAGATCCCAGCAGCTCTCGGGCTGCTCTTACCACGACAGACTTGAGGATTTCAGTTGTGATCGAGGGCAGGACACGCTCATCATAGTCCTCTCCAATACTGGTGAAAATCCGTGGTAACTGGGCGGTCACTGGTCTGAACAGGATCCGCAACGTGATGTTCACGTTCTGCAGATCTGGAGAAGAGTCACGAGGTTAGTGGCACAGGGGAAGGAGACACCCTGAAGCTGTCCTCTCCAGGGCAACTGAATGAGAAAGAATAAACATCCAGGCTTCTTTGGCCAGCAGAGAAGAGTTATTTTTACTGCCTGTTTCACCTTGGGATCCAAATCCTCCTTAGGATAAGAGTTAGCACAGAATCATGGAATGGTTTGGGTGGGAAGGGACCTTAAAGATCATCTAGATCCAACCCCCTGCATGGGCAGGGACACCTCCCACCACACCAGGTTGCTCCAAGCCCCATCCAACCTGTCCTTCAACACTTCCAGGGATGGAGCAGCCACAGCTTCTCTGGGCAACCTGTTCCAGTGTCTCACCACCCTCACAGGGAAGAATTTCCTCCTCATGTCTCACCTCAATCTCCCTCTTCCAGTTTTAATCCATTCCCCCTTGTCCTCTCCCTCCCTGCCCTTGTCCAAAGTCCCTCCCCAGCTTTCCTGGAGCCCCTTCAGGCACTGGAAGGTGCTCTAAGGTCTCCCTGGAGCCTTCTCTTCTCCAGGCTGAACACCCCAACTCCCTCATTCTGTCCTCACTGGGGAGCTGCTCATCCAGACTTCTTTTTGCCAGCAGAAAACAGTTATTTTTACTTCCCCTTTTCACCTTGGGATCCAAATCCTCCTTAGGATAAGATTTATGCTTCAGTTCATTTTCAGTGCAGGGAATTACTCGCCCTTCTGCAGAGACACAGACTTGATCTTTAAAGGGACAACTTAGAGGCTGAAGGAAGGGTCCCCTCAGCTGTTCTGTAACTAAAAAGATCAGACCATTCCTGACTCTGTGCCAAACTGGACTCTGGACACATGGGATCTCTACCTCCAGAAGAAAAATAATCATCAGAGCATCTGGTTCTCTGGTGGTCTCCAGGTCCAATCACTCACCTTTGCTGCCGGTGATGACGGGAATGTTCCTGGGGCGGGAGCGGCAGTCAAAGATGATGGGTTTCTGCACCCAGGGGATGAGGAAGTGGGTCCCTTCTCCTACCACCGTGTCCTGCACCCCACGGAACCGGTCAAAGATGACAGCTCTGTGGCCTGCATCAACTAGAGAAGAAAACAGCACGTCAAGCCTGGTTTCACCACTGCCATCCATCATACCAGCACGCCACCAACACCTCCTCTGGGAACAGGGGTGGTTAAAGCCTTTTGCTACGGGCAACCAGTGAAATTAATCAGGTCATTTGGAGCAAGGAGGCAAAGAGAAGATGCAGCCGTGACTCCTGCCCACATATCTGCTCACAGGGGCAGCAGATAATTGACAAAGGACCCTCCAAATCTCTTCCTTGTGCAACACACGAGGTGGAACAGCCCAGCAAGGCTTCGTGTCTGTTTTCCCCCGATGCCATTAGCAGTATAAGCACAGAGCAGCCACGATACTGACAGAATAAAAAGAGAGAAAGGAAGCATTCAGCTTCTCCCACTCACCGTTGTAAAGAGCAGAATTGACAACTCCACCTGCAACAGCCAAGCCCAGGCCGAGCTTCCCAAGGCTCTCAAACACCTTCGCAGCCATTTCACACGTTCACTTCCAACCCCTTTAAAAAGTCCCTCCTGCAAAAAAAAAACCAACCCACAACCCACAAGCTTGTTAAAGCCGGGGGGGTCCCGTCTGCAGGCACCTCCAGAGCCCAGGGTTAGCCCCTCCAGCAAACCCCTTCTGCAGGGGAATATGTCCCCCAGCAGCTCCTGCTCTCTCCTCAGCACCCACCGAGACCCCGCAGCACCCACACAGGTCTGGGCCGCCTCCCCCCGACACGCTCCCGGCCCACAACTCCCGCCAGCCCCTCTGAACCACCCCGGTTCCACGCTGCGGGCCCTCCGGACCTCCAACATGGCCCAGCCGCCTCCCGGAGCCCGGACCTCCCCCGCCAGGCCTCCCGCTCCCTCCCAGGCTTCTCCCCCCCAGGACAGGCGGCCCGTGAGCGAAAGCCCCGCTCTCCCCTGCAGGCCGCAGCTCAGGGGGCTCCGCCTAGGCCCCGGCCCCGGGACATACCGCACCCTCCCGCCCCGCTCCGCTCCCCTCCCGCGGCGCCCCTGACCTCCACATGAATCCACGGCCGCCCGCCCCAGCGCGCCTGCGCGCCGCGCCAAGACGCTCGCTCCTCATTGGCCCCGCTCCTCTCCGCGGCATTCTGGGACTTGTAGTTCTACCTGTCCCTTCCTGCGGCCGGGCCGCCTACAACTCCCGGCCAGCCCCGCGGCGGCCGGCTGGCGGAGCAAGGCCGCTTCCCATTGGCTGCCGCTGCCTGCGGAGCCTCTTGGGAGCTGTAGTCCTGGCGGGGAGAAGACACGTGGGGGCTGCAGCGAGGGCCGAAAGGTGCTGCCCGAACACCCGGGGAGGGTTGGCCAGCGTGTGGCCGCTCCTCTCCGGTCACGGGAGAGAACAGGCCGGGATCTGGCCTTTCCTAGCCCTGCCCGGACTGAGGGGCAGCGGGTCCTGAGAGTTGGGGGGCGTGAGGACGGCGGTGGATAAATTGTTTCTTTGAAGAACCGGTGGAAAATCCAAGGGAGGGGGGGTCCTCAAACATCCTCCCCCCTACCTGCGACACCGCCCCCGGACCAGGCAGACACCCGCCATGCGCTTGGTCCCCGTTGGCGTGAGAAGCCAGACAGCCCCCCCAGGGCAGCCCCCGGCCCGCTGCGGACAAAGGCCCCTTATTCCCTCGTCCGGAGCCCCCGCTTTGGCCCCGCAACCCCAGGAGGAGGAGAGCCGGTGCCGCTAGAGGGAAGCAGCACTCTCCCATCGGCTCCAGGAATCCTGAGTAAAAGGGAAAAAAAGGAGGAAAAAAAATAAACCTTTTGCCCAGGGAGACACCAGCGGAACCGCCTCCACCTGTCTCCACCCTCCCGGGAGGGTTTTCCCTCTGGTGTGAAACCGCTGAGAACAAGGGAACTTCATTACCCCCAGGCCATGTCCGGCATCGTCTCAGGAGGAAAATGGTGCTCAGGCCCCTCCTGTAGGGCCCAGCAGATCCCAGGAGCCATCAGGGACCATCATGTTCACTCTGTGAGCTCAGAGGGTCCCATCCTCCCCTGCCCGATTCCAAGTGGGGAAACTGAGGCACGAAGCTGCTCAGCAGCCCAGTGATGGAGGCTCCTGTGCTGCAGCCTCCTGGCTCCCTTGGAGCAGGGTGACAGATGAGGACCCTAAAAGTGAGGGCAGGTCCCAGCTGATGTCCCTGAGCCTCAGCTCTTGCCTGTGTTCCCAACCCCATGTGTACATCCCCGGGTGGCCGTGCTGGAGCAGCTCCTGCCTGGGAAGGTCACCTCCTCCAGGGTCCCCTGTGGCATCCCTGGGTCCCCAGCACAGCTGTGCAGACAGATGTGCTGTGGAAGCCGTGTCCTGTGTCTGGCAATGCTCCTTCCAAGCCCACAAAAGCTCTTTTGTGCCTCAGCAGTGTCAGGAAGCGGATGCTGAGGAGGAACAGGATGAGGTGAAGGTGTTTGGTGGTGGCCAGACCTGCCAAGGACCCATGCTGAAGCTCAGCTGAAATGGAGGTCCCCCAGGGAGCCACAGCCAAGCCCTAAAAGATACCCCAAGCAGGACCTGGCCTTCTTTGCCATCACTGTTCCCAAAACCCTTCAGCACTCCAGATGGATCCTGGCAACCCCTCCCTCCAGCAAGAAGGCAGCTGAATTTTGGGTGCTCCCACACCCACCCTCAGCCACGTGCATCCCTCCAGCAATAAACCCCAGGAGCATCCACCTCCATCTCCAGCCCAGCCAGCAGGATCAACCCCCAGAGCCCAGCACCATCCCAGTGCACCCCCACCAGCCTCTGGGCTTTCCCCCAGGGATGATTTTGCCCCTGGAGGCTTCTCTGTACTTGCCTCTAATCCAATAACAACATCCGAATTGGTGACACAGCCGCAGCTACAAATGCCAAGAGACTGGTTCCCTTTTGACATGAGAGCCACGCAGGGCACAATTTTCATCATTAAACTCAGGATTTATGGAGCTGGGGGGCTGGGGTTTTGCACTCCCCCCTGCCTGGCATCTCCTTGTGCTTTGCCATTTCGTGGCAACCATCGTGGGCACGGTCACTGCCAGGTTCGTGCAGCCCCTTCTCCCCTTTGTCTTGCCATGTAAAATGAGTGTATCCCATTCATGCCAAAAAAATAAAAGGGGGGGAGGGAGGGGGGGAGGAAAAAAGGCTTGTGGCAACAGGGATTTTTGGTCCAGGGCCCAGGTTTTAGGGTGGGAGCCGCCGGGTTGGAGCCGGTGACACCCGCATGGTGAAAATGGAGGAAAATGGGTCCTTTGTGTGTGGAATATCTGGGGGGTGATTCAGCCAGGGCTGATGCTGGTGGTACAGGCTGACATGCTGCTTGGTGGCATGTGAGGACCTGACGTGTCTCCCTGCCACCCACCAAGACCATCCCCAGCTTCGTGGGCTGGGGGATGCAGCGTAAACCCTCGGTGGCTGGTGACTCTCCAGGTTTGGGGTGAAGGAGAAGAACTGAGCAGCTCCAAAGCAGCTCCAAAGCAGCTCCAAAGCAGCTCCAAAGCAGCTCCAAAGCAGCTCCAAAGCAGCTCCAAAGCAGCTCCAAAGCAGCTCCAAAGCAGCTCCAAAGCAGCCAGGAGCATCCATGCCCTGGGGAACGAGGTGAAGGTGGCCATGGGGGTGCACCCCAAAACAGTGCCAGGATGAGACCCTGCTTCCAGGGTCCCAGTGTCCCCAGGGCTGCAAGCTGTCCCCTTCCCTTGGGTCTTTTAATGAGGCTCTTGCTCTCCACCACGTTTCAGGGGGACATTCCTCCATGAGGCAGAGGAACGTTGGCTTCAAGAAGTGGCTCATTGTCCTCGGGTGGCGCGGCCGGGGCTGGGCAGCCTGGCCCAGCTCCGGCCACTGCAGCACGGGAACAAAAAGCCTCCTCTTCTCCAGCCCTCCACAACCAGGCGTCCCTGGCCAGCCCTGTCCCTGAAAAATGTATGGCATGAAGTCTGCAAACTGCAGAGAATCTCAGCTCAGCAGGCAGCGACCCCGGGGTGCAGGGCTGGGGTGGCAGGGATCGATCCACGGGGAGCCGGTGGCAGAGGCACCCGAGTCCAGTGGCTTTTGGCAGCAATCATAGAATCATGGAATGGTTTGGGCTGGAAGGGACCTTAAAGATCATCTAGATCCAACCCCCTGCATGAGCAGGGACACCTCCCACCAGCCCAGGTTGCTCCAAGCCCCATCCAACCTGCCCTTCAACACTTCCAGGGATGGGGCAGCCACAGCTTCCCTGGGCAACCTGTTCCAGTGTCTCACCACCCTCACACTCAAGAATTTCCTCCTCATGTCTCACCTCAATCTCCGTCTTCCAGTTTTAATCCATTCCCCCTTGTCCTCTCCCTCCCTGCCCTTGTCCAAAGTCCCTCCCCAGCTTTCCTGGAGCCCCTTCAGGCACTGGAAGGTGCTCTAAGGTCTCCCTGGAGCTTTCTCTTCTCCAGGCTGAACACCCCAACTCCCTCATTCTGTCCTCCAGAGCAGAGCTGCTCCAGCCCTTGGATTATCTCCATAGCCCTTCTCTGGACTCTCTCCAGGAGCTCCATGTCCTTGTTTTGTTGGGAGTTCTAGAACTGAACACAGGGCTCCAGGTGGGGTCTCACAAGAACCGAGTAAAGGGGGAGAATCACCTCCCTTGACCAGGGTTGGTGCTTCTGCCCCATTCCCACCTGCCCAATCCCACATGGAGGTCCCAGCTGGAGCCCCTGTGACTCCAGCCCTGCGCCCAGCACGTAACCCAGTTAGTCTCAATGAGCATTTAAATTAAATTAGTTAAACTACATTAAACCCCTGCGAGGACACGGTTCAGAGTGGAAACAGCCTTAATGTCATTTCAGCTGACTTCCCTGCCACGATTTGCAAGTCAGAGAAATCGAATTAAAGCTGTTTTCCTTCTGAACTCTGTCCACACAGACCCATAATACAGTATAATTAATCTGCTTTAAAATTGAGTCTGTCTCATTCGAGCAACTTCACCTGACTTACCCCAGGGAAGAAAAATCCCCTCGGGTGGTGGGGCTGGGACCCCCGGGCAGGCACTGGACTCAGCCATAGGTTTGAGGATGGAAAGTCCTGGAGAGTTTAGAGCAAACCAGGATTATCCCGAATGCCATCAGGGAATAACCTGGGGCTGAGCTCCGTGCAGCAGGGAGCTGAGCTGCCCTGGGCTCCGGGAGAGCTGGAGCACCCCAGCTCTTGGCTGCCCCGGGGTCCCAGCAGCGCCGCGGGCACCAGGGCCAGGGTTTCTCGGCTCTTCTCGATGTTTATCGCCTCCTGACAACGTTTCCACCTCGGTGGAAGGGAGCAGCCAGCTGAAACCGGCTGCATTAAAGCCTCCCGCAGCTCCCGGGAAGGCTGTAATTGTCGGCCAGCTCCAGGGAGGCTGGTGCTGGGGCAGGGAAGAGACCACAGCCCCCAAAACCCACAGCCCCTTTACCTTCTCTGCATCCTCCAGCTGCTCCCCATCTCCTTCCTTATCCCCTCCCTCCGGCTGCCACCAAATTCACAGGGTAAATGGGATTCTCTGTCACTAAAACACAACCCCAGGGGGGTCTGGGGGCTCCCCAGTGCATGCAGGGCTGCCTGGCTGGGGGTGTGGGGTGTCTCCCACCCTCCCGTTGCTCCCAACTCCCATTTTCTCTGCAAAGGTAAAATGGCATCTCCATAAAGGAGCTCCAATTAAAAGGGAGTTAATGACTTAATGAATCATAACAAAATCTGCTTGCATTAGCAGGTGAACCACTGACCCTCTCTGGTTGTGGCTACCAGCTTTTTAATTGCATAGCTTTTTATTTCCTTCCCAGCAAATTGGCTGCTCCTTAAGTGTGTTGGGGTGGGGGGGTGAGTGAGGGGGCTTTGGAGGGTGGGGGGGCAGGTAAAGCACAGCCTGAGTGGAGTGAGCCCCCCCCCTGCACCCCATCCCACACCAGCACTGACCTGACGTCTGAGCCCCAGCACATCCAGCTCCCTGCTCCTTTCTCCTGATGATGAGGATTTGCAGGGCTGCAGAAAATTAGGACTTAAGATTGAAATTCAAGTAAGTTTTTGGGAGTGCTAGGAGCTGTACAAACCCCCCAAACAAGATTTACATGCTGCTGCAGCGCCCCCCCCCAACACCTTGTAGCCCCCAGAGCAGGAAGGAGGGCTAAGGAGGCTGGTGCCTTCTCGTTAATTGTTCATTAATTCCCCATCACTCGGGGAGGAGCAGCTCCAGGATGGGCTTTCCCCTCCCCACAGCCCGACTGTGCCCACCCAGGGATGCACACGGCTGCTCCTATCCCAAGCCACAGGAGCACCCTCTAACCAACACCTTCTCACCCCCTGGCTTTGAGGGGGGGGTCCCACAGACACCAGAATAACACCCAGCCCACCCTGGGCTCCGTCTGCCACCCCCCCCCCCCTCCATTTCTGGCGTGTTCATCCCTTCCCTTGCTCCTTCACAGCTCCCTCAACACCAACCTGCTGCACCCACCCAAAAGCACCCTCGAAGCTGTGGCATGGCCCTGAGATGGGGGGGATCACCCCGAGCTGGTAGAGGTTGGGATCCTGGGGACCCCCCTGATGCCTGGTTTTTGGGTTTGGTTTTGTTTTTGTTTGTTGTTTTTTTTTTTCAAAATTTGTGGTTTTCAGAGAGATGTGGCCAGGATTTGGGGGCGGGGGGGGGGGGATGTCTCTGCTTCTGGGGTGGAAAAACCCTCCCTGGTAGTTTTTGCATGGCTCGGAGATGGGAGGGTGGTCCAGGAGGATGTGGTTGGTCCCGGGCTGAGATTGCCACATGCCCCCAGCCCCACCGCTGCCCCCAGCCCCACCGCTGCCCCCAGCCCCACCGCTGTCCCGAGCTCGGGGAGGACAGGCTGGGCTCGATGGACGCCGCATCCCTTGTCGGAATAAATCCTGCCCTTGTGCCGGGATAAATCCTGCCCATCCGCCCCTGGGACAATAGCACTTCAGTCTGGCCCCTCGGCCGTGCCCCCCCTGCCCCCCGGCCCCGCTCCTCTTCCGCCCCTTGGGGGGGCCATTGGTGCCCCCCATTCTGCTGAGAACAACCGGGCTGAGCATCCCTGACCTGCCGGCTGGGTGGCTGCTTCCAGGGGAACTTCGAGGAGGTCAGGAAGAGGTCTGGGATGTTTTAGTCTTCCTGTAATGTCCTTAATTGCTTATTTATTTAGCGCAATTAGTCCCAGGTGCTTGCTCGTGCCTGCGTGACCCCGGCGGATGCTTCTCCAGCCCGGCCAGGCTATTCCGAGCTGCCGGATCCGTTGGATCCTGGTGGATGTTGTCGAATGCCCTTCTCACCACCCAGGCAGGCTGCGGTGATGTGTGAGCACATCCCTTGCCCATGACCTTGTCCCTGACACTGTCCCTGTCAAGGTCAGCTCATCCCCAGCATCCCCCCCACCCCGTGCCTGGGCAGGACGGATGGGGTGGGGGGATACTGCAGCCCCCCCAAGATATGCAGAGTCCCCCGGGAGAAGAGGTACCAGCCAGAGCATCCTCACCCCGACCAAAACTGTGCTGAGCACCCGGTGCTGTGCCGTGCAGAGGAGCCAGCCGCCGGATGGGCAACGGGTGCAGGAGCCATCCCTGGAAAGTAAAAAAAAAAAAAAAAGCCCCCCTCCCCACTCCCCCCATCTCAGAAGAGCTGGCGGCTGCCGAGAGGAAACAATCCGGCGCTTTGTGGAAGCTGCCGTGAAAAGAACCCACCCCGAACCGCCGGCGAGGTCAGGCAGCCCCAGGCTGCCTTTTGTCCAGCAGGCAGAGAGCTGCGGGGAGGGGGGGGGGACACGGGGCGGGGGGGACACACACACACAAACCGCAGGGCCCCTTCGCTGCGAGTCAGGGCAGGAATGCCCAGTGCTGGCAGAGAGAGACGAGTGGGGGGCTCTCAGGCATGGGGGGCTTGCAGGCATCAGGGGTTTTTGCAGGCATTGGGGGGAGTTGCAGGCATTGGGGGGGGGGTCGCAGACATTGGGGGGGGGTCGCAGGCATCGGGGGGTTGTGGGGGGGTACCTGCCCCACCGCTGGCTTCAGTACCCCAGCTGGGTAGCCCGTGGGGGGGGGGGGGGTTGGCAGGCAGCCTGGGCAGCAGTGAGCAGAGAGAATGAATCCAACCGTGAAGCAGAGATGAAAAAAACACTCCAGCTAATGGCTGCCCGTAGAGGAGGCTTTGAAGTTTATTGGAGCCAGACCTTGGGGGCTGTGTGGGTCCCAGGGAGGGAGCGGGGGGAACTCAGCCCCAGGGAAAGCCTGGATCCATCCACTGCTGCAGAGACACCAGCTGGACATCACGTCCCCGCTGGGATCAGCCCTCACCACCACAGCACGGGGAGGTTGTGACAGTGGGGACAGGCTGGGGATGAGCTGCCTGCATCCCTGGTGAGGGGATGGATGAACAGTCCTTGAAGCTGCTGTAGCAGAACCCCCCCATTCCAAGGAGCTTGCACAAAGCTGGGACACGGCTTCATTCCCCACCCCCCTGCTCCCAGGCACCTGCTCTTCCCACCTCCCCTGCAGCAAAGGGGGAATCCTTAAATCATTTAATTCAATTAAGTGTTGTGGTCACTGCCAGTCAAATAGATGGGTGGTGAGGACCTCTGCTCTTCCCTCTCCCTTCACATGAAGCATTTTCCCAGGTCTGGCAGGAAGGAGGCTGAGCCTGCAGAAGAGGGGCTGGGTGGGGATATTGAACACCCAAGAAAGTGGGTCCGGGGGGGGCCACATCCTGCTCTGGGGTCAGGTGCTGGCTAGTGTTAGGGGGTTATTAGTGTCCTGGCATCCCTTGGGACCTGTCCCAGGCACAAGCAGTCCCTGGGGGGATCATCCCCCTCATCCCAACCCCACATTCTTTTCCAGCCCATCACTTCCAGGTACATGGCTGGGGAGCACTGCCAGGCCTGGGACCCCCACCCTCCACCCATGGGCTTTTGGATGAGAAGAGACCAAAGCTGAGCCCTCCCCACTTCAAACATCTTCCCACCTCTGGGAGCAGCTGCTCCAGGAGCTGATCCACCCAGGAATGCTGACAGCCATCAAAGCAGAGGGATGCTCCCAGCCTCTTGATACAGACTGTAAAAAGCTTTAAACAAAAGCTGCTAAGTAAATAATAAAAGCCAAAAAAGACTGGAGGCAATTTTTGCCATGACAGGAACTGCAGTCTCCCTGCTGGGGGGTTATATCCCTGGGTGACATCTCGGAAGTCTGCACTGCACCAGATTTGCTCCCCAGGGCCTTCGGATGGAGATTTTATGAGAGTCAATAAATACTGAGAGTGGAGCTGTTCAAAAGACCTGGGACAACCCGGGGAGCAGAGCCCTTGAGGTAGAGCAGCACGGGGACACACCAACAGCCATGCTGCCAGCTTCCTTTGCCCTTGCCACCGTTTCCCTGTCCTGGGTGTCCCAAGGGAACCTCCCATGAGCAGAAGGTGCAGGGTAGCAACCCATGGCCCAGCAGCTGCCTCTGACCCAGGGTAACCTGCAGGAATCATCATTAAAAGCTTTCCAAGAGCTGAACAACAAGTGACAGAGAGAAAACCGACCGAGGGGCAGATCAGAAAAGCAAAGCAGGGAACAGGGACCATGTTTGGGGCGAGTTGTTTATGCAGAATCATCCAGCCAAGAGCTCAAGCAGCAGAGACAGGACCTGACACAGCCCATCATGTCCCCAGCCTTGGCAAAGACCTCCAGCCAAAACTGCCTGAAAACTTGGAACTAGTAGGTTCGGATAGAGGGCAACGGTGGTTCGGTTTTAAACCCACCTCTTGGAAAGAGAAGGGATGTCACAGGAAAAGCTGCTTTCCAGGGAGTTCCTCCCTTATCCCACCGGCACAGCCTCAGGCATCTGGCTTGGATGAGGGATGCCACGAGGCTGGAGGAGCCCATCCCCATGCAAGGATGGGGCTGGGGGCTGCTGGGGCACTGGCCACCCCCACTGCAGCCTGTTCCCTGCACTGATCCAGTCCCAGGGGCCCTCAGCCAAAGCTAAGGACTCCTGGGTGGCAGCATTCCTGGCAGCAACTTTTCCTCCCTTGCTCCACAGCAGCACAACCCAAGAGCCTCCAGGCTGCAGTGAGGAGGCAGGGGATAGAACACTTTGTAATTAGATCCCGGGATGCTGCTGGTTCAGATGCACCACCTATTTTTTTATTCCACCCATTGCAAATGGAGCTGGCAGCTCCCTGCTCTCCATCTCCTGGGAGGGCTCCTCCAAAGGAGTCCATTAGTGCTCCTCAGTTTCTTTTCAAGCAGGGACCTGTAGAGCAAAACCACCTCCAGGCTCTGGAGAGTTGTTCCCCCTGGGACCACCACAGCCTGCAGCATCTGAGGGCTGGGAATGCCCTGCACCATCACCAGGGATGTTCTGACCCAGGGAACACAAGTGTAGAAGGAGCAGCTCTTCTCAGGAGTCTCCCAGGCAGCCCTTTGCTCCAGGGAAACCACTTGTGGAGAAGTTTGGGTCCAGAGCTCAAGTGCCCTGAGCCAGCCAGTGGCTTTTCCAAGGGTTTTCCTATTGGGTCTACAGCAAAGGGCAGGTTTTTGGCATTCTACCTGCCCTAGAAAATCCTGGCTCAGGGATGTAGTGGAGTTGGGTAGGTGCACAAAGACAAATCCTCCTCCTGAGCTGCCTCAAGATCCCTCAGCAAGGGATGGACATGTCTCTTTCTTCCTCAGCAATGATTCAGCTCATCTAAGACATAAATTGTCCCCAGAAGGTTCCTGTCCCTCTCCACTGACTGGGAGCAGACCAGAGAAGCTCCATTATTTATAGAAGCATCTCAGTCTGATGCCCAGGGTAGAGAGATACAGCTTCCAGAGCAGACACTGAGCACCCAGCAACCTCACTGCAGGTTGCCTTAAAACCCTGAAAGATGGGTCATTGAGACCAAACTCAGGTTCATCTTCCTGGCTCTGGAGCATCCATCAGTGGGTGCTCAGGGAGAACACCCAGCACCAGCTCTGATCTCTCTCAGATCACCCAAAAAGCACCCTTGAGATTGCAAGCAGGGGAAGCAGGATGCGACCCAAGGAGCTCATCACCTGTGCATGGATTTAAAAGGGCAAAGCCTCCAGGATATGAGCTGCTGTGAGGGAACATCCAGCCCAGATTTCTTGGATGGTTACAGCCTTCTTCCTAGCATCCCTTTGCAGGAAACCTGTGATGGATGAATGAGCAAAGGGGTGAATGAGCTCCCTGTGAGGAAAGCTGCTCCACTTCTCCAGATCTGGGTCATCTGGTCAAGGCGAGGGCTGAGAGCTGGTTGAATAACTCCAGTGCACCTTCCACCACGGGGAAAGATAACAGGGATCCCACCCTGCTCCTCTGCTCGCTCTGGAGCAGGTTGAATACAGGGAGAGGAGGGAGACAGCCAGCGCCGCTCGAGGCCATAAATTAACCTCAGGGTTTCCTAATGGGACCCTGATTTATCTCCTGCCTCTTGTCTGAACTAATTGAGTTCATTCCTCTCGGTGATTCATGCCATGGAAATGGGTTCCAGAGAAAATGGGACCTCAAGCGGCTTCAGCAAATCCCTCCCTTTATTAGCCAGGGAGCCGTAATGCTTTTAAAACCAGGAGAGTTTCAAAAGCAGCAGCCACCCCCCAGCCCATCAGTCACTGCCAGCGGCCGCAGCTCAGGTTTCAGCCGGGGCTGCCACATCCATCCCTTCCCCAGCCGGGGCTGTTAGCAGGACCCGGAGCGCAAAATAAGGGGGTCTGTGGCCCCCAGCCCTGCTGGGAGGGGGCTGGAGGTGATCTAGGTGCTCAGCCACCACCGTGGCAAGTGGGTCCGCTGCCCCTTGCCAAGCCAGGGTGAAGGAAAAGCCGCCCCGAGGGGCTGGTACCACCCTCTGAGCAGCACAAGAGGTGAAGCAGGAGCTTGGTTTAATTCCTCGCATCCACCCGCCGGGATGCTCGTTCCCAGCTCTGACCCACGCCTCGGCCAAAAACCCAGCCCCCAAGCTTCACCCCCCGCCCCTCACTTCAGCATCCCACCCTCCTCCTCCTCCTGCCGGCTCCGAGAGCTTTCCCCCCAAACCTCCCAGTTTTCCTGGAGGAAAAATTCGACAGCTTTCCCCCCCACAACTTCCCAGTTTTCCTGGAGGAAAGCTTCAAGACCTTTCCCCCCCTAAACCTCCCAGTTTTCCTGGAGGAAAAATTCGACAGCTTTCCCCCAAAAAACTTCCCAGTTTTCCTGGAGGAAAGCTTCAAGACCTTTCCCCCCCAAACCTCCCAGTTTTCCTGGAGGAAAAATTCGACAGCTTTCCCCCCCCCAAACTTCCCAGTTTTCCTGGAGGAAGGCTTCAAGACCTTTCCCCCCCAAACCTTCCAGTTTTCCTGGAGGAAAAATTCGACAGCTTTCCCCCAAAAAACCTCCCAGTTTTCCTGGAGGAAAGCTTCAAGACCTTTCCCCCCCAAACCTTCCATTTTTCCTGGAGGAAAAATTCGACAGCTTTCCCCCCAAAAACTTCCCAGTTTTCCTGGAGGAAAGCTTCAAGACCTTTCCCCCCCTAAACCTCCCAGTTTTCCTGGAGGAAAAATTCGACAGCTTTCCCCCCCCAAGCTTCCCAGTTTTCCTGGAGGAAGGCTTCAAGACCTTCCCCCCCCAAACCTCCCCTTTTTCCTGGAAATCGGCTCAGCCGATTCCAGCCGAAATTCACCCAAAACCCCAAACCAAGGCAGCGGCACGGAAGGCGGCTCCTCCTCCGCCCCCCCGTGCATGTTTGTTGTGCCGTCGGTGCGGGCTGAGCGCTCACAGGGGAGGGCGTTCGGCGACACGGAGGGTGGATAATGGCTTGTTTGCTTTCAGCATGTCTCGGGTGTCCCCAGGGAGTCTGGAGGCTCGGCCTCGCAACCCGGGCATCCCATCCCTGCTCCTCCCAAGCGGTGAGGATGAGGATGAGGCTGGGGAGACCATGGAGCAACCCACCCGCGGGTTATAAAGCTGTTAAATCCTCCCGCTGGCCGTTATTAATTGAAAGAAGTAAAATTTGTTGGGGGTGGGGGGGGGAGGACATCACATAAAAGAGAACATAAAGGACATGCAGGAAAAAAAAAAAGCTTACATAACAGTGAAACAGCAAGAACTAGGAGAAAAAACAGATTCCAATTAGAGAAAAACACATCCCAAGTAGTCAAGAGCCTGGCCTTGAGACAGGCCTGCAGGACACCTGCAAGGGAGATGGAAGTGGTGGAGAGGAGCACTGCCCACAGCTTGTCTTGGTTGTAGCCTTGAGCACGGGGGAGAAAACACTAACTGGACTCGCTGTATTAGCATTCATTAGCGTATTAATGAGAGATTAGCATAATAAAATACCCACCCATAGGCTAGAGGGACCCCTACTAACAGAAAGCTCCCCTGCTCTTGGAGCAGGTGTAGTGAGAGTTTTGAGCATTGCCTCTTGGGATGGAAGCCAGGGGTTAGTTAACAATCCTGTGTGGGAATGATAAAATATTGTTATTTCTGACGTTTTTGGGTGTAAAAGCAGCACTTGTCTTTAAGGAAGCTGAGCTTGCTTTGTGGAGCACCACCCTGCTCCCTTTTCTGCACAGAAGTGGATATTAAAGCCAGTATCTTGACTTTGGGTATGGATCAGGTCCTTGCACACCTGGTGGTGGACTCAGCTTTGGGGACAACATTCCTGCACCCATGTTTCCCCATCCCTCAGGGCCAGCAGAGCCCCTGCCAGCCCAGCATGGGACATCTCCAGGTCACCAAACCTTGGTGCAGACCTTGAGGTGTTGGGAGGATCCACCTCCATGGGCATTCCAAGCTGCAGCCCCTTTTAAACCGTCCCAGGGTGGTCTGCCTTGGCCACTCCACACCCACCAAGCACCCCAAGAGCTGCTCCCCTAAAAACACACCCTGCATCTCCCAGGTGGATTTTCTGCTCTCCTAGCCTGCCATTACAGCCACCAGCTGCATTTCCCTGTGGCTGTCATGTTATGCACCTCATTAAAACCCTTCTAGAAGCCAGAATAAAATTGCCTTTACCAATTTCCTCCTTGTCTTTGGCATTGTTTACTTCCTTGGAGAATTCCTGGGGGGCTGGAGAGCTGCTTCCCCGCAGAGACAGCACAGATCATGCCAATCAGATTATCCTTATCCGATTGATCCTCATTGATCTGACCTTTCTAAAGCTCTCACCTGATTTCCAGAGCACAAGAGGTTTGCAACGTGTGGTTCCCTTCCCTCCTTGACTCTGCTCTACATGGGCATAAAACCCCAGAAACCTGCCACAGCCCACGGGGAAAGAGTTCATTAAATAAAAACCCCAAACGCTTTAATTGCATTAATTGAGCTGAAGGGGCAGGAGCTGGGCTGGGCGAGGGGTGGCAGGGGACAGAGCTGGAGGCACCAGGCACAGGGGGATGTATGGATGCTATACGTGCAGCGCTGGGTGAAGCCAAGAAGCTCCCCCCCCCCGCAGATGCTCTGGGCTTTGTTCCGAGGGCCGGCGGCTGGCTCATTTGCATAAGGAATGAAGGCAGCAATTAGTTTACCTCATCATCTCAGCAGACTGGGAAATTAGCTCCTTTCTGAGTCAATCACAGTTGCTGGGAAGGGGCTCCAGGGATGGGGGGCGGGGGGGGGAGAGTAGGTGGCCACTGCGCCCAGCACCCCCTCCAGAGCCACGCCGGGCTCAGCCTCATGGGGACAGGACCCACCGTGTCAGTCAGCCCA
Source organism: Hemiprocne comata (assembly GCA_020745705.1). NCBI lineage: Eukaryota > Metazoa > Chordata > Aves > Apodiformes > Apodidae > Hemiprocne > Hemiprocne comata. The sequence continues at coordinate 4,446,603 of CM036609.1, read as the reverse complement.
GTCACACCAGTGCACCGTGCCCAGCCACCATCCCAGTCAGCCCAGTCACACCAGTGCACCGTGCCCAGCCACCATCCCAGTCAGCCCAGTCACACCAGTGCACCGTGCCCAGCCACCATCCCAGTCAGCCCAGTCACACCAGTGCACCGTGCCCAGCCACCATCCCAGTCAGCCCAGTCACACCAGTGCACCGTGCCCAGCCACCATCCCAGTCAGCCCAGTCACACCAGTGCACCGTGCCCAACCACCATCCCAGTCAGCCCAGTCACACCAGTGCACCGTGCCCAGCCACCATCCCAGTCAGCCCAGTCACACCAGTGCACCGTGCCCAGCCACCATCCCAGTCAGCCCAGTCACACCAGTGCACCGTGCCCAGCCACCATCCCAGTCAGCCCAGTCACACCAGTGCACCGTGCCCAGCCACCATCCCAGTCAGCCCAGTCACACCAGTGCACCGTGCCCAGCCACCATCCCAGTCAGCCCAGTCACACCAGTGCACCGTGCCCAGCCACCATCCCAGTCAGCCCAGTCACACCAGTGCACCGTGCCCAGCCACCATCCCAGTCAGCCCAGTCACACCAGTGCACCGTGCCCAGCCACCATCCCAGTCAGCCCAGTCACACCAGTGCACCGTGCCCAGCCACCATCCCAGTCAGCCCAGTCACACCAGTGCACCGTGCCCAGCCACCATCCCAGTCAGCCCAGTCACACCAGTGCACCGTGCCCAGCCACCATCCCAGTCAGCCCAGTCACACCAGTGCACCGTGCCCAGCCACCATCCCAGTCAGCCCAGTCACACCAGTGCACCGTGCCCAGCCACCATCCCAGTCAGCCCAGTCACACCAGTGCACCGTGCCCAGCCACCATCCCAGTCAGCCCAGTCACACCAGTGCACCGTGCCCAGCCACCATCCCAGTCAGCCCAGTCACACCAGTGCACCGTGCCCAACCACCATCCCAGTCAGCCCAGTCACACCAGTGCACCGTGCCCAACCACCATCCCAGTCAGCCCAGTCACACCAGTGCACCGTGCCCAGCCACCATCCCAGTCAGCCCAGTCACACCAGTGCACCGTGCCCAGCCACCATCCCAGTCAGCCCAGTCACACCAGTGCACCGTGCCCAGCCACCATCCCAGTCAGCCCAGTCACACCAGTGCACCGTGCCCAGCCACCATCCCAGTCAGCCCAGTCACACCAGTGCACCGTGCCCAGCCACCATCCCAGTCAGCCCAGTCACACCAGTGCACCGTGCCCAGCCACCATCCCAGTCAGCCCAGTCACACCAGTGCACCGTGCCCAGCCACCATCCCAGTCAGCCCAGTCACACCAGTGCACCGTGCCCAACCACCATCCCAGTCAGCCCAGTCACACCAGTGCACCGTGCCCAACCACCATCCCAGTCAGCCCAGTCACACCAGTGCACCGTGCCCAGCCACCATCCCAGTCAGCCCAGTCACACCAGTGCACCGTGCCCAGCCACCATCCCAGTCAGCCCAGTCACACCAGTGCACCGTGCCCAGCCACCATCCCAGTCAGCCCAGTCACACCAGTGCACCGTGCCCAACCACCATCCCAGTCAGCCCAGTCACACCAGTGCACCGTGCCCAGCCACCATCCCAGTCAGCCCAGTCACACCAGTGCACCGTGCCCAGCCACCATCCCAGTCAGCCCAGTCACACCAGTGCACCGTGCCCAACCACCATCCCAGTCAGCCCAGTCACACCAGTGCACCGTGCCCAGCCACCATCCCAGTCAGCCCAGTCACACCAGTGCACCGTGCCCAACCACCATCCCAGTCTCACACCAGTGCTCTGCACTCCCCCACTACAGCTCAGCCTCCGGGCTCATTTCTGCCAGATCTCACACGGATAAAACACAAGAAGCCTCAAGCACCCACTTTGCTTCTGCAAGAAGCCAGATCCGGCCCCAGTTTGGCGTTTCCCCGGGGACAACAGCTCCTGCTTCACCCTCCTGCCACGCAGAGGGGATTCCCCAGGGAAAAGCAGATGCTTTTGCCCCCATCTCTCCCCCTCAGCCCCCTCCCTCAGCACGGAGCAGTAATTCCCCTGGAAGGTTTATTCCCCACAGGAATATGAAGGAGCCTGGCAGGCACAGCAAAGCCCCTCTCCCCATTTCACTCCCAGGACCTTCACCTTGATGTGCTCTTGGCTGCCGGGTGCTGGTGGGAGCCACTCTCCTGCAGAGAGATGGATGGAAATGCATTTCCCCCAACCACATCTCTGCTGGTTAATGCATCCAGCTGAGCACGGGAAGGACCCACCAGAGCTCTGAGGCTCCAACCTTCAACACTTTCAGTAAGACAGAGTGAGGAGCTTGAGAGTTTTCTAGAGAGCAACAACAGGAACAACATCCCGCTAAGCCTGGGAGAAGTTTTTATATCAGGTGCAACAGCTTTGCCCTCCCAGCACCACCTTCTGACTCTCATCTGCCTTAAAATTCCTTAATTTAATCCATCTGGGCTCAAACCCTGCAGGGCTTCCCATCTCCTGGCTGTGCTGACCGTTGCTGGTCATCAGCTCAGGCTGTGAAGGTCCTCAGGATCCTTGAAGATGGGAGATTTTGGAGAAATGGGAAATGCAGGGGAAAAGAAAGGGGAAGGGTCTCTCTCAGGTGACACAAAGGCTTAAACCCCAGGTTGTCCCCAAACCAGCCTCCTGGGGATGTCCAAGGAGAAGTGGTAGGAAAGGTCTGGGGTCTGGTCATCCAGCATCTCCTGGAGCAGCATGTGGGGCTGCAGTGGGGGGTCATGGCTCTGCTGTCCCCTCCAAACTGACTCTTCCTGGGCTCTCCAGAGAGAACCCCCTCAGTTTCCCACCTCTCCTCACAGCCCTGCCATGGTCGCTGATCTTCAGTCCCCCCCCACTAGCCCCCTCCACCCTCCCGGGGGGTTTTCTGCCCCACTTTTGTGCACAGATGTGCAGAGGAGGAGATGAAAAGCAGAGGATGCTGCAGCCGGGGTGCTGGAAGCTGTTGCCATAGGGACAGCATCTCTGAGCAGCAGCTGGGGCTGCACTTGAAGTCCTGGTCTCCTCTCCTTCCCTTTTCTCCTGTTCAATGTCTCTGTGAGGAGCCCAATTTGGCACCTCTGGAAGGAGCAAATTCCCCCTCTGCACCAGGGGAGCGTTGTGTGGGTGTGGGAGGAAAGTGCTGGATCCTGAAGAGCATTGTGCCCACTCTGCCAGGTGGATGGATGGATGGATGGATGGATGGATGGATGGATGGATGGGTAGGGTCTGCCAGGGTGAGCATGGACTGGAGCACAGAGAAGGCAACAAAAAGAAATATGGCCAGACAGCTCCCAAAAAGCCATCTCTCTCAATGAAGGTGAAGGTTTGGGCTACTGAGACCCAGCAGACAGAGCTGCACCAACCTCTCCTGGCCCCACAGGGTGGAGGAGCATCCCCTGACCCAGCCCAGGCAGGGAAAGCCCAAAATCACCCCAAATACCAGGGTGGGGGGGCCCAGGCAGCACCTTTTGTCCTCGCTGAAGGGGACAGGAAAGGGCCATCCATCAGGGAGACAAGGCTGGAGAAACCACACAGTGATCTGAGGAATGGGGCCATCAGGGGTCACCAGAGACCCCCCCTGTTAACTGACAGCAACAGCAACATCATCCCGGGAAAACTAAGGCTGGATCTCTCTGTTTTCCCCTAAATGCTCCAAAATATTGTGTATTTTAATCAAAAGCAGAGACAGGAGCCCTCTGGCACCACGGTACCTGCTCCCTCCTTCCCCTCTTGTGTGATTTGGGTGTATAGAAGGAGAAAATGGGATTATCTTTGTGCTCCCTCTGCTCGGGTTTGCCCCACATCCACGAGAGCAGGACACCTAAAGGGATGAACTGGCACTGCCAGGAGAGGTCCAAGTTCATTAGGAAGCTGCAATCAGGTCAAATTTACTACTTGGCTTTGAGGAAATGTTGTAGAAAAAGCTTCATTTGGCCTTGGGAGGAGGGATTCATCCTTTCCCCTCTCTGAGCAGGGAAGGGGTGCTGGGTTGGGTGCACTGAGGTCTCCGTGGGGCCAGGATGGAGCGTTTCATCCTCCCCAGCCCCACTCAGCAGCTGGTGATTTTACCTATGGCTTCACTCAGAGTAAAACCAAGAAGGGGGGAACACGGGGGACCCCCGGGAAGAAGGAAGACAAACAAGGCTGGAGCATTAGAGCTGCTCCACACACCCCTGGAGCCATCCAGCTGGCTCAGCCCCTCACCCTGAGCTGCTCTTCCCTGAACAACCTCACAGAAACCTCATCACGCCCCAGGAACGGGCTCGGACCCCCCCTCCCCAGCCCCTACCCCTTTCTTCCTGCCCCCAACGAGCCACCCCCTGCTGCCAGAAATGCCTGGAAGGGGGAAATGAAGGTGATTTAACGCCCCGGGGGGTGGGCAGGATGAGCGATGGGCAGTGGGGGGTGGGGGTACAGCAATGGATCTTGCTGTCAGGAAAGGGCTGGGATGAGGCTGAGCAGTGGGAAGTGGCCAGTGCAAATATGCAGGTGGCCACGGTGGGATGGTGGCCACGGCATGTGGGGAGCTGGTAGCAAAGGTTTTGGGGAGCAAAGAGGGGAATCTCATCCCTAAATAGGAGCCTCAGCTGTTCCCTGACAGCAGGAGCAGCAGCAAAGCTTTGCTGCCTCAACGCCCTCCGGGGTCTCTGAAGTTTGGGGATGAGCAGATTGGGTGTCCTGTGGATGATCATCCAGCTCCAGTGAAGCTGAGCGACCTCCCAGGAGGGCTGGATGTCCCTGTCCCCACCCTGTGCCCCTACGGACCCTGAAAATAGACCCAGGACCAGTAGAAAACACCCTGGTCTGCAAATCAATATTTCCAGTTTCACCAATTAATAAGTAGAGCCTCAGTATCTCTGAGCACTTGGAAAATAAACAGCTCATCTCTCCAGAGATCAGAGAGAGGGGCAGGGATCAGCTTCCCTGCTTTAAACATGGGGAAACTGAGGCACAACAGAGTTAGCAGGTGATACTTCTAGCACAACCACTAATATCATCCCTGCTTGGTGCAAGCCAGATGCTGGGAGAAGGGAAGGAGGAGGCAAAAAACCTGCTGGATCTTATCTGGCCTACATGTATTCTGAAAACCAGTTGGAAAAGCATCTCCCAGTTGGACCAGAGGATCATTGTAGGTCTCTTCCAATGGAAATATTCTAGATCCCATTCTATATTCTATATCCCATTCCTATTCTATATCCTATACCCCATTCCTATTCTATATCCCATTCGCATTCTATATCCTATAGTTCACTCTATATTCTATTCCCATTCCACAACTGCTTAAGCATTAAAGCAATTCAAATTAGACTTCCCAAATAAAAAATAAAACCAGCAAAAAGCCCAGCTATGAGTCAAGGAAAAAAAAACAACAACCCCAAACCCACCACCCCTCCCACTCCTGCCTCATCCCACACCGCCTGCCCTGCTCCGTCCTTATCAATCCCATGGCAGGTCTGACATTCATTTCCTCCTAACAGCAGAATTCTTGAGCCATCAGCAACAAAACGGAATCAATCAGTTCCCAAAAGCCAGGCTGGTGAGAAGAAAGCCAGCCCTGCCCCTGGCATGTGGGATCAATCAATACCTTGAGCAGAAAAATATTGATAACGTTGCTGCCCTGGCCATATTTATGTCCTTTATTATATGTGCCACGAGGAGTGATTGTTCTCCCTTCCTCCCTGGCCCTGCCAGTGTTATTTTAAATTGTATAAAATCTTCTGTCTCTCTCGGGGAGGCAAACCATGGTCTATTTTTACTGCCTCATGATTTTGCAGGGGCTCTGTCCCGAGGAGGGATTGAGTTTCCCGGACATCGTGGTCTCCGCTCGCTGGAGATTCCTTCGCTCGGTCCTTATAAGGAACCAGAGATTCATCTCAGCCACCACCATGAATCCCCCCCTGCTGCAGTCAGGGTGATGGATCACGCTGGAAGGACAGTTAAAGAAAGAAAAAAGGGAAGGGAGGGAGGCTGGGAGCTGTCAGGCTATGGCTCAGCAAGTGGAAAAAGGAAGGGGGAGGATGGAGGGAGGCATTAGGAGAAATTACGGGCGTGGAAATCAAGGAGTGTAATTGAAACCAGATTGGGACACTTTGATAGTAGTGGAAGGCAGCTTTTTTTGTGAGTTTGGGGAATGCTGGATCCATCCCACCCCACAGATGGGCTTTTGGGGTGCTTGGAGTCTCCCCCCAGCAGCAATTCTGGGTCACGTCCACACCTTGAGGGTTTCAGGGGGCCAAAACCCAAGAGAAATGTCTGCTCAGGAGCCCCTAAACATCACCAGGATGGCCCCAATCCACAAAGCACCCACCCACATGCCCCATGTGTCCCTGGGTCCTTCAGTCCACCCCACAGATGCCATGGACACCCCCAGCACTGACAATTCATCCTTCCCTGATCCACCTGCAGCAGCATCACCCACACCAGCAACCCTGCATCCATCCTGGTGGTCCAAAGGGCCCCAGCTGTGGTTGGATCCTGGCTCAGCCACCGCTGGAACGGTGTCAACTCCCACCCTGAGCCAGGAGAGCAACATCCCAACTGCTTGGTTTGGGTGCTGTGGTCTGACTGAACCCCCTTCCCAGTGGGAATAAATAAACCCCATCTCCATAGGAATAACTGAGCCCCATCCCCACGGGAATAGCTCCCAGCAGAGGTGCTGGTTTTCAGAGCACTCCCCATTTATTTCTCCCTGGCTGCATCCAAAGCTCAGCACAGACAGGACGAGCAGGCACAAGGCTGGAGAAGGAAAAGGGGCTGGTTTTAGTGACAGTCCCTCCCCAGCTGTCTGGATCAAGAGAGTTTTCCCCACATGGTAAAACTCTGCCATGGGCACACGAGCCTGGAGCCACTGGCATTTACTACTCACTCCTCAGCCAAGGAAGATGCTCGGCAGGTTTTAAATTGAGGTTTGAGACAGAGCTGATCTTCCCATCCCTCCATCACGGAGAACAAATGGGTGGTTTGGGAGCTGGCAGAGGCTCTGAGCAGATCATGGGAACAAAGAGCTCACCCATGTGCCTGCTGAGCCAGAGCTGACCTTGGCCTCCATCCTTAAAAGCTTTTAAGTGCCCAAATCCCATCGATTGCCAGGAGAACCAGGAGCCCAAGGACCCCGGGAGCCCTCAGCTTCCTGCTCTCTAGACGTGGGCTTTGCTCTTGCCAAGTGGCCCAGGTTGCAAATTTCTCAGCAAAGCTGGCCTAGAGAGTTCAAATGAAACGATTTCTGCTCCTCTTTTTCCTTGAAAAAAATAGACTTCATTTCCTAAACACTGCCTTATTGCCATGAATTCCCCTCCACCCCACAGAGACTGCCCACCAAGGGAAGCTCCAACAGCTCTCAGAGAAGTGAAGCCCCTCTCTGAAGTCAACTGCAATAACCCCACAGCCTGATTTCCACCCCAAATGTCCCCCCTTTCCCCCTCAAAAGGGACTTTTCCCAGCACAAGCTGGGCAGTGCAGGGTCCCCCTTGCCTTCCTTGGGCTCTGCCACACACCAGGACCCATCCCCTGCTCCAAAAATGGTCCCAGCCCATGGTCACAGGGGTGTTTGTTTTTTTTGCTCCTCCTTGGCTTTTCCTTGCAGCCCTTTATTTATGCTCTCAGCCCTGGCTGTGAACAGCTGGGATGATATTTTCCCAGTGTGTATTATTTATTCATTGTTATTTATAACTTACAATTACTATGTTAGTCTCTTTGTCGGGAAAGTAATTACCTGTGCTTTTTAGTAAAATCAATGAAAAGTTTGAAGGCAGGAGCTCACACTGAGTGTTTAACTCGTGCTGTTTCTGGGGGCTCTGGTGGGGTGCTCAGGGGTGGGAGGAGAGGGGGGGGAAAATCATCACCTGGGTCTGCTCAGACCCCTCTGGCCCTTGGGAGGGGTTGGGGGAAGACTTGGATGAGCCTGAAGAAAGATAATGAGGGAGAGAGAAGGTTGCTCCAAGGATGCTGAGTGCTCTGCCCTTGAGAGGGGCTTCATGAAGTATTTCACCAAGCTGTAATTGGGCTTTTGCTAATGAAACCTTCCTTTTTTGGGGGGCAGGGAGGCACAGGGGCACATGACAATAATGCTCCTCAGGTGCCAGCAGCCAAGCAGCCCCACGCTGCCCCTTGGGCAGGGAAACCCCCCCTGTGTGTGACCTCTCCCAAGCCCAAAGGGGGGTCAGGAGCCAACAAGAAAGCCCTTTTCTGCCTACAAACAGGCAGCTTGCAGCCAGACCACTCACCAAGCTGCTCTCAGCAAGGCCAACCCAGCTCTGCCAGTGCCCAGCACCCTGCCAGCCCCTGCAGCACCATCCTGCCATGGCAGAGCAGGACCAGCAGCATCACCAAGACACAGTTTTGGTGATGGCTCTGAGCCACCCTGGGGGTGTGACTGGCCACACTGTGTCACACAGAGCGGGTGGATGTAGCTTTTGGTTGACCTTAGGGGCTGAAATCCAGCAGAGCACTGCCTTCCACCCACAGCCAAAAGGTTGTTCCCCCAGCAAATAAAGCCCTGGAGCCTTTGAGTTTCATTCCAAGAGGCAACAGCGGATTTTTAAGAGGCTTTTTGTCACCTCATGGAGCTCGGAAAGGGCCACAACTTTTTTTTTTTTTTTTGGGGGGGACAGGAACAACAACGACAAAAAAAAAGAGCGTGCGGGGGATTGAATGAAAAACTCAAACCTTCAAAGGGGCCACAGAGAGTTGGGATGGGAGCAGAAGTTTTCACTTACCTTTGCTGGCCACTGGCCCAGCCGGGTGCAGCTGCAGCCCAGCTGGGCTGTCCCCATCTGCAGAACTTGGCTTTAAATCCCGGGCACCGGGTTTTTCCCGGGGTGACTCCCGTGGTGGCATCAGGTCGTCGTGCAGTGCCTGTGCTGGGGGTGGTGGCAGGGAGGGAGGCTCAGGGACCACTTGCCCCAAGCCCCGTGTCTCTGACAAGTGCATCCCACAGTTTGTGTGTGTGTGTGGGGGGGGGGGCACATCTCAAAACCCTGCGGGGTGGGAGGATTTACCCAAGGGGCTGAGGAAAGCAGCTGCGATCACCCCTCACTGCAGCAGAGCGGGAAATGCAAATCAGTTGTGGGACACTCGGGCTGCTCCCCCCCCCCCGCGCTGTGCCCAGCCCCACCACACGCCCCCAGGCAGCTCTGCCCCATTTCCATCCAACGGAGAGTTAAAAGGAAAGCGGGATGCTTGGCTCTTCGCTTCCCTCCCTGCCCACCCGACCTGTGGGTGGGCATCCCGTGCCCCCCGGGCGCATCCTGCCCCGTCCCCACCTGGCCCCAGCACGACTTTCTGGCCACCAAACCCCTCGCCATGTGGTTCACACGTGTGTTCCCGCAGCTCCCTGCCGGAGAACAAACAGCAGCTTTTTTGGCTGTGGTTTAACCTCATGGAAAGGCAGAGGCTGCGAATGTGGGACTTTCCTGAAAGCCCTTCCTGGTGGAGCAGCACGAACTGGCTGGGAACAGCCGACTGCGTGCGCCCGGGGAGGGCAATAATTCCCTTTTTGAGAGGAAATCCAGCTGAACTGGAGGGAAGGGTGTGACCTGAGGGAGCCTGTGGGGCTGTAGGGAGCTGGGGGGGACTCAGGTGGCTGCAGTGGTGCCAAAACCTGGACTGAGCATCATTACCAGGAGCCCCAAAAGCACCTGCAGAGCCTGGAGGGGTGAGGAAATGCCTGACATTGGCAGGACACGAGGCCAAATCCACTGTGGAGCTGACAGAGAGGAAAGGTGTCCCTCCTCCATCCCAACCACAGGAGCCACCCCAGGGTCAGCAGCGGTGTGTCTGGGCTGTTTCCAGCTGCCCTCCCTTACCAACTCCACCAGAAATTCCACTTCATTCTTCCAGTGAGTCCCACAAAGAGCATCTCTGGCTCTGGCACACCAAGGCAGGGGCCTTGCCAGGATGAGGAAAAGGCCGTGACATTTCCAACTTCCGTCACCGTGGGGTCTGGGCTGGGCAGGATGCCAGGCAGCACCATCCTGTGGGAAGCTGGAAGGGCTGGGGCAGAAGAGCCAGGGGCTTTTTAGAAACAGAAGGACATCAGTATGGGGGGGGTTTGCTGCCAAGGGTGGGTTTAGGACGAGGGGAAACAGCTTGGACACCACAGCATCATCTCTGTGCACCCTGCTGGGAGCTTCTCCCTGTCACCTGGAAGGCTGTGACAGACCTTGGGGTCTGGGTCCTGAGGGTGTCCCCAGTCCAAGCACCCATGGGATGTTGTCCCTTGTCCCACGCAGCTGCAGGAGATCTGGCCACCCCATCCCAGCGATATCATTAACAGACCCATCATAAAGTGGCCAGCAAAGAGCTGGAGTGCAGGGACAGACAGATGGATGTGGGTGTTGGAGTGGATGGAGAAAGAGGGATGGACAGACGGATGGACAGCAGAGGAGGGTGCATGGAGACAGATGTCGGGCGTGAAGAATTGAGGGCTGAAGAGACCTGCTTGGATGGAGAGCAAGCACACCCCAAAAGTGCTTCATGGGAGGGTGAGAGGGCTAGGGGCGGGATCGGGGGTGGGGGGGCGGTCTGGGCTTTGTGTGCCGGCAGAAGAGGGTGCTGGCTCGGCCGCTCGCCGTGATGATCCGGGGGCGGAGAGGAGGAGGAGGAGGAGGAGGAGGGACTTGCAGCCCTTTTCTCGCTGCCGCCGAGGCGGCGGGCGGCAGAGGGAGGGCAGCCGGGCCGCGCACCGGCTCTGGGGGGGGGGTCACCGGCCCCGCCGCCCCCGCACCATGGCCAGGCTCCTGCCGCTACTGCTGCTCCTGCTCCCGGCGGTGAGTGCGGGGGTGCAGCAGCATCCCGAGGGGCGCGGGCGGAAAGCGCGGAGACCCCCCCCCCCCGGGGTACCAGAGGCACGAGGCGCGGGTGGGATGGAGGGTCCCGGGGGTACGGGGACGGAGAGTCCCGGCGGCACCTCACAGGGGTGTTTGGAGGGTCCCGGCGGTACCGGGCTGGCAGACAGGCAGGGTCCCACGTGTAGGAGGATGGAGACCCCCGAGAGTACGGGGCGGGAGGTTCCCGGGGGTCCCCACTGGGCGGGCCTGGAGGGGCCCGGAGGCACCGGGCAGCTGGGCTGGAGAGAAGAACCGGGCAGGGGGCCTGGGGGTGCCAGACAGAGCACTTCTGGGTGAGGAGGGAGAGGTCTAGGGGGTAGGTGGTGATGGGGAACCTACAGGAATGGTTTGTGCAGCCCCTCTGATCCCGCTGCCCCCGGCTCTGTCATCCCTGTTACTCAGGAAAAAAGGATGAGACAGCCCTCAGACAGTAGGTGAGGAGGGAGGTGAAGAGGGGAATAAGCCGTCCGCACCCCAGTGCCCCCATCTCCGGCCTTCCCACATCCCCAAAATCTCCCTTTGACATTCCCTGCTCCAAACTCTCTGCCCAGAGTGAAGGGCGAGACCCTTCCCCCCTGCCCCTGCCTCCCCCCCGGGACGGGCACAGCCCCGGCGTGTGTCGGAGACAAAACTTCAGGGCACCGGGGGCCAGGAGAGAGGGAAACACCAGGAGCAGGGTGGGATAATGGGGATGGAGCCACCTACCTGGGTCAGAAACAGGGCTTTTGTCGGGGGAGGATTTCACAGGGGTCCCAGAGGTTTCGTTAGGCAGCAGGAGACCTTTCGGGCAGGATATTAGAGCCGGTGCTTGAGCGGTTTCATGCAGAGACGGAGGAGAAGCGCGGCAGCTGCGGCTCCGTGCCGGGGGGTCTCCTTCCCCCGTACACCCCGGGACTGGGCTGACCAGGCTCCCTGGGGATGCTCACGGTGGTGGGAGGGTGGCAGGAAAGGCGAGAGCTGTCCCAGCCATATGGATTCAAGTCATTTCACCCCAGGGAATTACCCGCCTGGGGCGACCCCCCCGCCTGCTGCAGCGGGGTCAGGATTTAGTGGCCTCCAAATCCCTGCAGCCACCCCCAACTCCCCCTGTGTCAGGGCTGAGCCCAGCCGGGCAACTGGTGCCTTGGGGGTGACTCCCCACCCCCAGGATTACACCTGCAGTGCTGGGGGGACCCCAGCTACTCTGCTGAGCCCTCACCAGGGCAGGTGCAGATGTGCAGCCACAGCTGTGGCCACAGCCCCAGGGCCACCCCAAACCCCGTGGTCGCTGCTCTTTACCTGTCGTGCTTGGCCAGCAGCTCCGGTGGGAAGAGGCAGAGCTGAGGGCTGGCTGGACCCGCAGAGCTTCTCCTGCTACCCAAAATTTGGGGACTGCTTGGAGCCAGGGGTTTAGCCTTCCCTAGACAGAGAGCTCTGCCAAGAGAGGCAGAGCCCGTCTGTGGGGCAGGTCGGATCCAGGCTTGCTGCCGGGCCCATCTCCAGCTGGAGCATCCCCTCCCTTCACAGCTCCGAGCGATTTTCTGAGCCAGGGCTCCGGAGCTAATGGTACCTTGCTGAGCTCCTGCTTCCCATAGCACCCTCCAAGGCCATCTCCTCAGCCAGTGGCATCTGCTAGGACACACACACACAAAAATAAATCACCCGACACGACTCAGAAAGCAATTAAAAGCTTACAGAGGTGTTGCTCACACCCTCCATCCGTGCCACCCCCCCCCCCCAGCTCCAGCTGTCAAAATGCTTTATGGTGTTAATACCTGCGGCTTTGTCAACAGGAGTTGTGTTAATAACATGCACATTTCAGTGGACTAATGCAGACCATGTGCCCCCTCTTTAAGTGTGTTAATCTTCACGGGGGTTTCAGTGCTCAGGACTGAAGGGGAAATGTAGCTGCAGTGGGGGGGGGGGGGGCGGAGAGTGTGCAGCACCTGGGACTGTAAGTTGCATTTTCTCCAGCATTTCAGAGCACAGAGAGGGGGACCTGGAAGCAGGGAGGCATTGGCTGCTCCTGGTAGCCCTACAGGGAAGGGACACATGGCCAGAAGGTGTCCCTGGGGTGAGCTGCTGGGAGTCCGGTGTCACACGGGGGAAGCCAGATCCTGTCCCCACGGAGCTGCTGGCAGCTCCCTACGGCGTGGGAGAGCTGGGCTGGCCACTGCTGGCCCCAGCTGTGCTGCTCCGGCCTCCCCAGCACTATTTATAGCCAGGCACGTTCGGTTGCTCCCCCAGCCCCCTCACAGGGAGGTGGGAGAGGGGCAAACCCCCGCCCAAGCCGAAGAAACACGCTGCAAGTCGGGGGATGGGGCAGCAGGGCGAGCTCCGGCCACCTTTGCTGCAAAGCCCTGTGAGCCAAATCTGTCCCCCCGATGCCAACCGAGCCTCTTCCTCACCCCCAAACCCACTTCCCAGCTGTGATTTAGGCGTGCTGGGAAGCATCCCTTCAAAAAAACCCAACCCACTAAACCCTCCTGCTTGCCCAGCTGGAGCGGGTTGCCAGCCTGGGCTGGCGAAGCAGCACCGGGGAGGAGAGCACATGCTTTCCAGCGCAGGGTAATTGGAGCACTTTGTCATTCAGATGCCTGTAATTGGCGCTCCATTGTCTCAGCCCGGCCGGATGCTGCCGGATGATGCACAGCGAGTTCATAACGCCGCATTGTGCGAGGAGACAGCCAACTGGCTGACGAGGCATCCAGATGCACGGGGAGGGGAAGCTCCTCCAAGCTTTAGCTGAGTTTCTTCCCCTTCCATAAATCAGGCTTAGTTGGATGGCAAAGGGATGGTCCAGCCCTGGAGCACACCTGTCTGAGAGCAGAGGGAGCAAAAGGAGTCTTGGAAGATCTCAGGTCACCCCGAGCATCCTGGCAGCCCTGCACCCGGGCAATGAAGCTTCCTGAACCCTATGACCCCAGCCAAGGGGTGTTTTGGGGAGCAAATGCACCCCACTCCCCAGGCTGCCAAGTGAAGGGAGGCTCTGACCCCAGAGCTCATGGCATATTTATTGCTTCCATGTGTGGTGACAGGTTTTATAAGCAGATACACTTACCTCCATTAGACAGTAACGTGGCTGAAGCTCGGGGTGCTCCCTTCAAAGTCTTCATTTCCATCCTGGGGGCTGATTTCCAGTCTTCTTGTGCAGAGCTGCCACCCCAGCCCTCCAAACCCTGCACTGGGGTAGGTGGGTCTCTCTGCCACCAGCCTGTAGGCACTGCCCTGCCTTCCCCCAGGCTGGGAAGGGCTGAACCCTTCAGGATGGCAAAGCATCCTTAGAGAGAAGATGACTGAGGTGAGCGACAAGAACACACAATGCTGTAACCCTGCAGAAAAGCCCATATCTTCCCCCAAAATACCCAGCAGCCTGGACCCTGGGGACAGGGGATCTCCTGACATCCCTCCAGCTGTAGCAGAGGTTTTCCTGATGAGCAAGCTTTGCACAAGGAAGTAATTTCTTAAGACCTGTCTTTAACGTCAGCTCCCTTTAGCCCCGACACAGGATGTCCACCCCTACCTGGATGCAACACGTGTCTCTCCACCTCCCTTGTAGGGAAGGTCACCAACAGAGGTCACCTCCCTGCTCTTGTTTTCTCTCCCAGGGACCTGCCTGGGGCTCCAAGGACAAGTGCTTCACCAAGATGTACACGACGAGTGGGGAGTGCTGCAAAGCTTGCAACCTGGGAGAGGGGGTGGTGCAGCCCTGCGGGGTCAACCAGACCGTCTGCGAGCCCTGCCTGGACAGTGAGTACCTGCTGCCCTCTGTGGAGCAACTCAACAATGCTGGCACAGGGGGACTGTGGGGACCACAAGCATGAGGAGGCACTTGGAACACCCCACATGCATTCTTTTTCTCTCATTAAGTGTTGGCTGGGTATGATTTGTGCTGCTTGTTTCCATCTTCCCTCGCATGGCCCAGCTCCACCCTACATGCAGCCTTCCCATGCCACCCATCTCCACACTGACACCAGGATTCATTCCAGCATTTCCCCAAACCATCAGTCCTGAAAATCCCCACCATGGACGCAGCAGTTCTCTCTGGTTTGGGACCTTCCAGCACTGTTCCCCTCCTGATGCCTTCCACCCCACATTTGCCTCCAAAAAATTCCCCTTCCCACAGTGACCACATGCCAGTCTCCAATCCAGCCAGGAGGGTATCTCCCAATGAGTCACTTCTATTTCTTTTTTTTTTTTTTAAACCCTTTTAAAGACAGCAAAATAAAGGCAAGTTTAAAAGGGGAGAAGCAAATCACACAGGTCCCCAAGAGAGAGGGGCAGAGTTTTTTCCTGGCCAGTTCCAGGCACATTGCCTATGTCAAATGCTTCATAAATGTCTGTTGGCGACGTGTGCTGGAGACCTGCTTAAATGTTTGCAGATGAGGCCCTGGCTGTTTAAACAATGCCATGATAGGCATAAGCAACCTGCCCTTCACATTTACAGCTGCAAAGCCTTTGAAGGCCTAAGGACAAGTATTTGTAGGGAAAGCTGTGCCAGCCAGATCCCTCCAGGGATGTGATTTGAGAGAGCGAAGGGACAGAGCAACTGGGGGGGGGAGCAAAGAGGAGGTAAAGTCAGGATGGGGGGAGAAGCAGTATAAGCACAGCCAGCATGGAACAGTGTCAGGGCAGTGCTAAAAACACCTCTGCTTTCCTGCAGAATCGATGAACAGCCCTTCCCCTCCCTGGGCCTGGCTGCCAGGAAGGCTGAGCCCCCCCCTGCTCCCCTCCCCAGCTGCAGCCTCAGGGCTGCTGGGCAGCGTAACCCCACCAGGCTCACTCCTCCTCACCTTCCTGAGGGGTGCCAGGGCATCCCCCATGCCATCCATCCCCACCAGCCCTTCCTGCAGGGCACCAGGCTGAGGTGGCCTGCTCTAACCCCAGGTGCACAGGGCTAGAAATCCAGAGATGTACATCCCCAGGATGCTTGGATGAGCCCATTTCCCATTACCTGCAGTTCCAGGCTAGTGGGGAGCTTATCTTCATTATTTCTTTCTGGCAACTGAGGGGAAAAAGGAAACTCCCACCCTCCTGCTTTATACCCCCCACCCTGCCCCAGCTGTAGCCTTTGTTAATGGCAACATGGACTAATAACCCCCAGGAGCTCATCAGCTGGGAGCTGCTGGGTGGGGGTGACCCATGGGTGCAGGTGCTGCAAGGATGCAGATGCTCCCCTCAGCTCTCACCTGAGCCCAGAGTGGGATTTTTGGGATGGGGAGAGAAGGAGGACCTGCAAACCCCATCGTCAGCCCTTGCAGGGGTGGGGAAAGGGTCCTTTTGGTGCGGGGCTCACACCGTGTCCCGCTGCTGTGGGTGCTGGTCCCAGCTGAGCACCCTGCCTGCCAAGGGAGGAATGCTGGGAGGAATGTGGGCCCAGCCCCACCTCCACCCCAGGCTACCTCCGAGCCCTCACCTTGGATCCCTTCCCAATTCACCAGCCAAATCCTTTTTTTTTTTTTTTTTTTGCAAAAATACACCGCAACCAAAGTACCCCTCCTTGCCAACACCCCCAGGACTGGTCCCTGCCCTAGCCCAAATGGCCACTTGCTTTTTTAAAATTGATTATCATTTTCCTTCTCCCCTCCTCTTGCCAGCCACCCCTGATTGCAGCCTCATGATTTATTTATCCCCCTCACCAGCCCCCAGCGCTGCGGGCAGGAGGGAAGGGAGGGGGCCCTGCTTGAATCTCAGCTGTAATTGCTCAGCTCAGATACCTTGCTGCCACTGAAAATGTGCCCACTCAGCCATATGCCTTTCCTGGCCACTTCCCCACTCTAATGGCTCCTATCAATAATTCAGAATAATGCAAAGGATGAGCCCAGGTTAATGGGAGCTGCTCACACCGACGGCCGAGACAGGGCTGCTCTGGCTGGGCTCGCTCAGCCAGGCAATGGGGCAAGCAGTGGGGCAGGGGCTGTTTGCCCACCCAGGGGCAGAGCCGAGGTGGCAGCTCAGAGCGGGTTCATCCCTGGGGTCCTGCAGTTCCCAGGAGGGCACAGGGGTGGCCCCGAGGGAGGAGCAGGACCCCCAGACACAGGGAGATGTTGGGTGGAAACGGCGCGGCTGTCGCCGCTCAGGGTTCGCTGCAGCTGAGGAGGGGTGGGAAAGAGCTGGGATGGCACCTCCATCCCTCTAACCCTGCCCATTGCCAGGGTCTCGGAGCTTTTCCCTCCCCTCTATCTGGAAAACGGTCAAAAATGAAGCCAAAAAACCAGCCTGCCCATGGCTTGGTGTCTCCTTGGCCACCCAGGGAGGCGGGAGGCCACTGAAGGCTGGGCATTGCCTCCTCCCGCCATCATCCTTGGGAGACAGGCAGGTCATTAAAGATCAGCACGTGGCTGGATTGCCTTCCTGAGGAGCAGAGCTAGTGGAGGGATTGAGCTCCATCTCCCAGACGCCTTCTCCATCAAGGAGCCTCAACTTTTCCCTGGCATTTCAGATGAGGGAAGTCGGGGCATTGCAGCAGAGCGGGCTCCGGGTGGATCGATGGGAAGCATCCGATGCAGGGCCAGCAGCTGTGCCCTCCAGGACGGGAGCTGTCCCGGCTTCCCAGGCTAAAAATATCCTCAAACACCTTTGGGAGCAGGGAGAGGACGCGGGGGTGTCTCGCTGGGCTGAGGGAGGAGGATTGATTTCTCCGGCAGGATGAAACCGGAGAGCAAGGAGCCCTGGGGTCAGAGGAGAGTCAGCAATTAGTGCTGTAACCTCCTGTTCACATCACACCCCGTGCAGGGGACACGTGGCTGAGGAGGGGGGCGCAGGGTGGTGGTGACTGCAGGGACCCCCCCCCCCGGGGCAGGATGTGGAGGTGAAAGCGTTTGGGATGCTGGTGGCTGTGGGATGCCCATGGGGACAAGGTGAAGGTTGAAAATGGGGATGGGGGCAGGGATGCTCACCCAGGGACACAGGCACCAAGTGCTGGGGTGGGCATGTCGAGGGCAGCATCCAGATGGATCAAAGGCTGGATCCCCACGGAGCTGGGAATTGCTGGAGGAGGGGGGCTTGGGAATTGCTGCTGAGGGAGGTGGTTGAGTCTCCATCCCTGGAGGTGTTTAAGAAATGAGTAGATGTGGTGCTTGGGAACATGGTTTAAGCACTGGACTTGGTAGAGTTGGGTTAGTGGTTGGTAGAGTTGGGTTAGTGGTTGGTAGAGTTGGGTTAGTGGCTGGTAGAGTTGGGTTAATGGCTGGTAGAGTTGGGTTAATGGCTGGTAGAGTTGGGTTAGTGGTTGGTAGAGTTGGGTTAATGGCTGGTAGAGTTGGGTTAATGGCTGGTAGAGTTGGGTTAATGGCTGGACTCAATGATTTTAAAGGTCTTTACCAACCAGAATGATTCTGTAAAGAGAAAGGCTGGAGCTGCTCATGGGAAGTGGAGCCTGGGGGATGCTCGGTGGCACTGGGGGACCACAGGGGGAGGGACACCTCTCCCCCTAGCCTGGAGGAGGGAAGAAAATGGTGAAAGGGGAGACGGTCCCAGCCAGCAGCAGCTGCACAAGCCCATCTCCCCAGCGTGGCACCATTTAGCGACGGGGAGCAAAGTAACCAAGGGGATGGGGCTGCCGTGGTGGGCCCCCGCTCACCCCCCCCCTCTGTCCCCTGCCAGGTGTCACCTACTCGGACACGGTGAGCGCCACGGAGCCCTGCAAGCCCTGCACACAGTGCGTGGGGCTGCAGAGCATGTCTGCCCCCTGCGTGGAGTCGGACGACGCCGTCTGCCGCTGCGCCTACGGCTACTACCAGGATGAGGCCAGCGGGAGCTGCCTGGAGTGCCGGGTGTGCGAGGTGGGCTTCGGCCTCATGTTCCCCTGCCAGGACTCGCAGGACACGGTCTGCGAGGAGTGTCCTGAGGGCACCTTCTCCAGCGAAGCCAACTTCGTGGACCCCTGC
This sequence comes from Hemiprocne comata, assembly GCA_020745705.1. NCBI lineage: Eukaryota > Metazoa > Chordata > Aves > Apodiformes > Apodidae > Hemiprocne > Hemiprocne comata. Next base: position 4,427,880 of record CM036609.1, on the reverse strand, counting down.
CTGCCCTGCACCACCTGCGAAGAGAACGAGGTGATGGTGAAGGAGTGCACGGCCATCTCGGATGCTGAGTGCAGAGGTAACGTCACCCTGTCTGGGGACAGCTGGGTTCACTGGGTCTCCCGTCATTCTTCCTGCCTCAGTTTCCCTTTGCACCACCCTGAGCTTGGAGGAGAGGATCCCAGCAAGCACTTGCTTTGAGCCCTTGTCTCCCTTGCCCATCCCTAGGGCCTGCCCAGCCCTTCCCAGGGCTTCCTTGGCTGAGCTCCTGGTATGACAAGTGCCATGGGTGCAGGCACTCTGCCAGCTGGTTTTTGGTGTCCAAGGACACCGAGTGGAGCCACGAGGTTCACCAGTCTCGGATGCCATGCTTGCCACCACCTTGCCTTCATCCGCAGGGGACTTGGCAGCTGATGGGTTTCTGATGGGAAATAACCACCCTTAAGAGCCAGGGGACCGCTGGTCCTGCAGCCCAGGAGGGTTCTGTGCCCAGGGGAAGGGGGAGACCATCATTCCCCGGAGCAGCCCCCACCATACCAGTCCTCAGCCTGGTCTCTCCTTGGCAGCAGCAGCGTGGTTCCCTGCCCCGAGTGCAGCCAGGGAGAAAAGACCTTTGTCCTGGCCACCGCTGAGTCACAGCACAGGGACAGCCAGCACAGCTCCCGGGAAAGGGTCGAGTAAATGGAGACAGAAGTCAAGGAGCACAGGGCCAGCTTTGTCAGCTGCCCAGGGGGCCCCACCAGCTGCTGTCCCACAGCAGCACCACCCCAAAGGGCAGTGGGGTCCAGGGTGGGGGGGACAAGGTGCCAGCTCCCTGCCATGCCACCCGCTCTGTCCCTGGAGGATGGCACAGCCCCTGGAGAGGGGCATGGGGGGGGGGGTTGGGAGGGGGCAAAAAGCCAAGGGAGGAGCCGGGGCAGCCCCGGGGAGAGTGTTTTCCTGGGGCAAGATGAGACGGATCTGCTGGATCCACGGGAAACGCCTGGGCGCGGTGGGAACGGGGTGACTCCCACATGGGGCCGGGCTGGGGGGTACAGGCAGGGGCCAGGAAAGGGGCAAACCCAGGCTCAGGGGTGCCTTGCATGGGTCCCAGTGCAGATGTGACATGGGTGGGAGGCCCAGGGCTTTGGTACTGGGGGTGGGAGCCCAGGGCTGGGTCTGCAGGTTGTGGGAAAAGCTGCAGAATTCAAGCAAACCCTGTGCTGGGAAAGCAGAACTTCCCATGTCCATGTCAAGCCATGACCAGGCACCATCAGGTGTTGGGGCAGGGGGTGGCTTCAGCTTGTCCTGGGGACCAGGGAGGCCGGTGCTGTCTGGACCCAGGGGATAAGTTGGCTTGCGAGGACAAGGAGATGGGGCAGAGCTGGCACCTCCACAAGCCCCACAGCCTTTGGAAGAAGTTCTCTGCAGAGATCACTGTCCCATCACCAACTCACTGCCACAGCCCCTTACAAGGCACGGCCAGCTGTGTAGCTAATTATTCTCATTTCTTTCCCCCCCCTGCCTGGCAGACCTCCACCCTCGCTGGACAACACACACACCCTCTCTGGTGGGCTCTGACAGCCCCGAGCCCATCACCAGGGACCCCTTCAACACCGATGTGGTGCCCAGCACCCTGGCAGACACTGTCACCACCATCATGGGCAGCTCCCAGCCTGTTGTCAGCCGTGGCACCGCCGACAACCTCATCCCTGTCTACTGCTCCATCCTGGCAGCCGTGGTGGTGGGGCTGGTGGCCTACATCGCTTTCAAAAGGTGGGGGGGGGACACCAAGGTAGCACCAGGGCAGAGGATTTGGGTAGGGGGAAACAGGCTGTGCCCCCAGCCCTTGGAAATCCTGCATCCAGAGCTGTCACCAACAACAAGGGAGGGAAGGATGGGTGGGTGGATTTCCAGAAATGCCTGAGAAATGAGGTGGTTAAGGGTGGAAGAGAGAGATGGCAGCGCCGTGGGGGAGCCCTCACTGCAATCCCCAGTCCCTGCTCGTTCTGGCATGCCACGGGCAGCTGTCGTGACTGCTCAGGCTCAGCAGCTCATCCCTGGGATTGCACCTGGCCCCGGGCAGGCCAGGGCTGGCTCAGCATCTCCCCGGGCACTCTGAGGGCGTGGGGGGCACCCACAGCCATCCCCAGGACCCCTGCAAGCTCTGGCAATGCAGCTGTGATTTTGCAGCAGCTCCGTGGAGGAGGGAACCCTGCCCGGGTCCCTTGCAAAATTCAGGAGCTTGGCACCCACTCAGCAGCTAGAAATGCTGATTTAAATGGATGCCATGCGGAGAGGTTGAGGCTGCAGGAGAAATGCTTCTTCCTGGGAAAACTGGTCCCAAGAAAGGGGGACAAAGCAACACACCTGCTCTCAGCCTGGGGGGTTGTCACCTCCCCTCTCCTCTCCTTGCAGGTGGAACAACTGCAAACAGAACAAGCAAGGGGCCAACAACCGTCCGGTCAACCAGACACCTTCACCAGAGGGGGAGAAGCTGCACAGTGACAGTGGCATCTCAGTGGACAGCCAGAGCCTGCACGACCAGCAGCCACCCAGCCAGAGCACCCAGGGGCCAGGTAGGGCCAACTGGGTGCTGCAGGGTGGGCAAGGGGCACCCCAGGGGTGGGCTTAATGCCTCTTCATCCTTCCCAGCACCCAAGGGAGATGGGAACCTTTACACCAACCTGCCACCCAGCAAGCAGGAGGAGGTGGAGAAGCTGCTGGGCAGCTCCGCCGAGGAGACGTGGAGGCAGCTGGCTGGGGAGCTGGGCTACAAAGAGGATCTCATAGACTCCTTCACCCGGGAGGAAACACCTGCCCGGGCTCTCCTGGCCGACTGGTCCTCCAAGGACACGGCCACCCTGGACGTCCTGCTGGCCGCCCTGCGCAAGATCCAGCGCGGGGACATCGCCGAGAGCTTGTACAGCGAGTCCACGGCCACCTCCCCCGTCTGAAAGGTGGCCCGGGGTGGCCCCACGGGGTCCCCTTTCCCCTTCACCCCCTCGCCTCTCCCATCCCTGGCACCCGGAGCCCTGCAGGGGAGGGTGGGAAGGAAGAGGGGGCTCCCCGGGCCCCCCCGATTTCCAGTCCTCTATGCACTGAGCTCCTGGTTTCGGTATCGCCCCCTCCCAAGGGTCCCCCCCCCAGCAGCCCCGAAGCAGGATGGGTGCAGGACTCAGTGCCACTCAAAGCCCACCTGCTGCTGGAACATCCTCAGCAGCCCCACCAGGATGGGCAGATGGACACGGGGATGAGCACCACACTCTCAGCCCTCTTCTCTCTCCCTTCCAGCTTCTTCTCCTTCCTCCTTGGAGGCTCTAGTTCTCCTCTTCCTCCCACCCTTCCTCCTTGGCCCTCCCTGCCACTATCTCCTGCTCCCCTCCAACACCCTAAAATCCAGCTGCTTCCCCCAGAACTGCAGGCAAAGGGCAGGACTGGGATGGGCAGAGAGAGAACTGGAGCTGCTGTACTGGGAGCTGGGGAGGGGGCTGGTCCTGTGGCCAGGCTGTGCCAAGAAGTGGGGGGGGGGGGGGGGGAAGGACTTGGCTTCCAGCAGCCCAACCCACACTGTGAAATTTTTGGGGTGCAGCCGCCCTGCATGCTCCCCTGGGCTGCCAGCATCTGGTGAGGAGTGGCTGGGACCACCCAAACGCTGGGGACCAGGTGTCTGGGTGCCACCATCTCCCCAGTGCTGGAGCTCCAGGGGGAACACTGGAGGTCTCAAGGGCTGAAGAAGTGCCTGCCTGCAGTGGGGACATGGCAAAAGGGCTCTGCTTGTCCTTGTCCCAGTGTCCCCACACTGCACCCACCCAGGAGCAAAGCCACCCTGCCATGAAAGCACTGTCCCTGTTCAGCCACAGACCTGGCCGGGGCTGGTAGTCCCCAGTCCCAACTTGTAAGGGCTCCTTCTCCTCCAGCACTGTGAAGGGGGGCTCAGAAACACCACTGTCCACACCCCTGTGGGCTCTTCACCTGTCTGGGTGCACAGTGGGTGCTGCTCACCCTTGGTGCACCAACTGCCTCCCCCTGGACATCCTTGGATGGCCCCAGCACCTCCTGCAACCCCAGGGAGGGGACATCACCCACCACCTCCACGTCTCCAGAGCTATAAGTACATTTTCTTGCCATATCAGCTTCTCACCCAGCATCCAGCTCACCCATGGGTGATGCTGGAGAGCAGCACTTGGTGGGTGAGCACACCATTCCCCCCAGGAGCTGCCACCATAGTCCTGGGGGACATCCCCAACTCAGCTACAGCTTTGACATCTCACCTGCCAGGAGCATCATGAGCTTTTTGCAGAGGCAGGACCACAAGGCGAGGTGGTGCTCAGCACCAGGACCATATCTCTCTGCACCTCTGGACTCCCCTTTCACCTCTGGATTCAGCCAGAAACTTTTTCCTGCAGGCAGAAGGTGATTTTCCTCCCCTCTTTACGGAGAGAAGCAAGACTTGTAAATAATACTGTGTCATTTTACTAACTGCTCCATGTTCCTACGTCTGAGGGGGGGTGGTGGTGCCCACCCTGGCTCCTTTGGTCTTCCTTTAATATTGGGGTCCAAGCCTTCGGTCCCACCTCATTTCTGGCCTTAAAGACTCAATGGGGATGCAGATGCAGACCCCGAAATCACTGCAGCAGGTCCAGGAGAAACTGGGGAACACGGAGGGATTTGGCTGTTCCCAGTGGAGCTGCTGGGAGGGAGACCTCAGCGCTTCCCAAGGGACTGGAGCCTGTGTCAATAGGATTGGAGTGCCCGGGGCCTTCAAAAGCTTTTGGGAATTTTGCCTCCTGTGCTGGAGATGCTAAAGCAGCCTAGGTGGAATCTGGATCTCCAGGATGGGATATTTGATGCCTCCTGCTCTTGTGTAATGAAAGAGCAAAGATTCCTTTGGAGGAACAACTTGGGCCACTGGCTGCCCAGGCCAAACCCCTTGGTTAGAAACACTTGGCCTTGACAGGGCTGCAAATCTAACACCCAACTCCTGACCCAATCCCACCACTAAAATCCAAGGAAACTGCCCCAAATTTGCAACCCCTCTGGCAGTGGGTGACTCCAGCTTGCAAACCTCTGGCTGAGGCTCCAGCTCCTGCCAAACCAAACCATCCACAGGGATTCTTTCGGATGAATTTGAACGTTGGTTATCATCAGGTTGTTTCCATCAGTCCCTTTTTTTTTTTTTTTTGGTGAAGTGACTCCAACATGAACTAAGGGCAACTGGAATAAAGTGCCCAGCTCAAAAGCAAAACAAACTGCCCCGTTCAGCCTGACAAGCCAACCTGGCTGTACCTTTCCAGCTGGGAATTGTTTTTTCTTCAGGACAATATTGCCACGGTCTCAGGTTTCAATTGCCATAGTAAAGGGATTTCCTCAGGGCTGAGGAAAACGGAGACAAGCTCAGCATCCAAAGAGAACCCAGGGGACGCCTCAAATCCCTGGTTGCAGGAAACAAAGAAAAATTAAAAGTAAAAAAACAAACCAGGAGGGAAAAACCAAGCCAAAGTTAGTGCTCGTCGGTATGTTTTGTGTCCTTTTTTAATGTTTCTGTTGTGTGAAGAACATGTGTTTCTCCACTCCCCCCCCTCTGTAATAGCAGTGCTGATTGATTAGGAAGTTTTACAGTAAAGAAATAGCTGTCATAGAAGGAAGTCTGGGGGGGTTGTGGGTGGGGTGTGAGCAGCATGAGGTGGGGGGCCATGCCCAGGGGTGGTGGGTCACTGTCCAGTGTATCTGTTGGATGCCAATAAAGAGCATCACTACGTTGGTGTGTGCTTGGTTTGTGACTCCGTGGTAGGAAAGATGGACTGAAGCCTTCAAGGGTGGGTTTTGTTTTGTTTTTTTCCTTCCTTCTTTCCCATCCTCCCATTTTAGCCTTATAAATGGTAAGAATGTGAAGTCTGACCTTATCTGGTGGAGGAGGATTTCTTGGGAGACTCGGATCTCAGCCAGGAATGCAACATCGGGGGTTTGGCAGGATTCATCCAGCTCTGGACAGCAGTGACACAAGGGGCTGTGGTGCTGGGAAGCATCCCAGCTCCTGGGATCATCCCCCACAATGCTCCTGATGTGCTTCCCAGGATGGCACAGTGGGTGCACTCCTGGAGAGACCTTCTGTGTTGGGGAAAAAAAACCCAGAAAAAGACAGTAGCTTCCTCCTCCTGCCCCCCCCGAGTTACTCCAACTGTTGTAAAAGAACATTAAGTGGCTCAAATCCACTTATTTTGAAGCTTTTGCTGCTTTGGGCACAAGGTGCCTATTTCTGCACCCTGGTGCTGTTAGTGATGCTGCCCTCAGCACCCCAAGGTGCAGCATCAGCCTCCCAAACCCCCCAAAAAACCCTCCAGATCTGGGGAGATTTACTTAGACGAGGGCAAGCTTTTGCCACGAGTCCAGGAGGGGTTTGGAGGGTGTATTTCTGATGCTAAATACTCACACGGTCCTTGGGCAGCCCAATTTGAGGAGAAAAGCCCCCAGGCACAGTGGCAGATGAAGCTTCCCTCAAAGAAGAGGTTGGCTCTTGCCCCGAAGAGCTTTTGATGGCTCTGAGGGGGGGTCCTTGTCCCCAGGGACATGTGAGGGTCCTCGTGGGGCTGGTGCTGGAGGTGCTTCACACAGGATTGCCTGGGGATTTGCACACAGAAGGATTTAAACATCACAGTTTGTAACAGCTTGAAATAGGATGCTCAAATGTAGCTGCTTTTATTTCAGGCTGGCCTGGGTCCCTCCAGCAGGAAACATAATGAGGACCAGGAGTGCACACACAGGAGGAGTGTTCCCCCTTTTTTTTTTTTTTATTCAGGCTCCTGCACAGCGCTGAGAATAAACAAGGGAAAATAATTGCAATCAATCCATTAGGGTTAATCTGCTTCCTCTTAATGCCCAGCCTCCCTCGGGAAGGAAGCTGGAATGGAGGAGAGGAGCAGAGCTGGGCTGTGAGGGTGAGCTGAAGGGTTTCTACCTGCAGCACCCAGGAAGGGAGCTGGGGGTGGGGGTGGGAATGAGCATCTTCTCCCCCCCATCACCCTCCCTGCATCCCAGGCTGGGAGGAGAAGGAGGGAAGGAGCTTTGTGAGGTGATCTTCATGTGTGGGATCAGCTGCATTTGATGGTCCTTGGGGAGAGCAACCTGATTTATGGTTAGTGCAGGAGAAGGGGGGGGGGGGGGGGGGGTGTGTGGAAATAAAGAACAACAAGATCTGGAAAGGAGGCTGATGTTTGCATCGGCTGGAGGGCAGGGCTGAGGAAAGGGCCCCGGGAAACTTCCTTCTCCTTCTTTATGGGAGCCTGGGGAGGGAGAAAGGAGCCTCCTGCTTCATCTGGAACCTGCTGTAAGGAGCTCCGGAGGGGCTCCCCCTGGCTGGGCTGGCTGGAGGTGGGAGGTGGAGAGGGGACAACCAGCAGCTTGGGAGCAGGGGGACAGACCCCCGCTGGACCCACACACCCCCTCCAGCCACTGTCACCTCCAGCAAAGAGCCACCCCTTTGCTAAAGCCCTCACCATCCTCAGCAGGAGGTCTCAGCATCACCAGTCAGCAAGGAAAAGGAAAAAAAAATAAATAAAAAAATCACAACAAACCCCACGATGCACCAAGATGCTTTTGATTCACCATCGGGGAGCCAGGATCTTCCCTTCGTGGAGGGACAAGGCTGGAAACAGCAAGCTGAGCTTCCTGAATATCAGCAGGGCTTTGCAAGGGAAACAGCAGCTCATGGTGCCCAGCTGCAGCTCACAAACTCTCATCTCACCTGTATTTCTTCCCCATCCCTGCCTGCCTCCAGAAGAGCATCAAAAAAACATTCTTGCAGGTTCCCCTGGCGATTTAGCCTGGATTTAGGGGTGCAGCTGACTGCAGGGAGAGGGGATGTGGAGATGCTTCATTCCCAAACCCCAGGGAGACAACCCGGACCCACAACCAGCCCCGATCCAGGCAGGAGGGTCAGCACCAGCAGCCCCAGCTCCCCCCCCCTCTGCACTCCCGGGCAAAATCTGCCTCCCATATGCTGGAGAGCCACATTCCCAAATAATGGGAAGCAGGTCGGCAGCAAAGGCAGGAGCACCAGGGAGGTGGCCACGAGCCAGGGAGGGGAACAGCCCTTCCCTGGGGTTGCCATGTGGGCACAGGGGCTGCTCAGAGCCCGGTGGGATGGAGGTGGGAGGTAACAGCCCCCAGGAGAGCAGCAGGGCAGTGGTTCCCTGTTCACCTGCTCCTGGCTCCTCAACTTTTCCTGCTCCACAGCCCAGACCAGGAGCTGGGGCCCAGCAGGCATTGGGAGGTGCTGGTTTAACCCAGCACCACATCCCTGCTGACCAGGCTCTGGGACAACCTACTTGGTCCAAACCTTGAGTAACACTGGATGCTCTTGCAGCACCCAGGAGCTCCAGCAGAAACCAGGGCTGTGCTTGGGGCAGGATAAACCAGGCTCAGCATAAACCTGGCCCAGGATAAATCTGACCCAGGACAAACCTGGCCCAAAAGGCAAGGGGACAAGTCAGAGGGTGAGGGAGGGGCAGCAGCGACACATCCAGGTCCCTGGCAAGGCAGGGTGGCAATGAGAAGAAAGGTCCCTGCATCTCAGGGTGTCCCCACACCTCATGTGGGGTAGGGGACACAGAGAAGTAGGACACAGGTGTCCTGGCACAGGTTTTCACAGGACAAAGATGCATGAGCAGTGCCAGGACCAACCCCAGCAGCCACTTTGCTCAAAGCCACCCCTAATTCCTGCATCTAAGAGATATCACACCTCACTTACCTAGGAAGGAGGGAGAGCTCTGCCAACACCAGCAGGACCAGGCAGGAGAGGAGAGGGAAAGGAAAACCCTGCTCTTCCTCTTCTTCCCCTTCCTCTTATCCCCCCTCCCAGGTTTCCCCCAGGTGAAGCTGCTTCACCAGAGCTGGGTGCAACCCACAAGAGGTGCTGCTGGGGCTTTACTTTAATGGATGGGACCTCCCTGGGTGAAGCAGGGAGAAGTCAAGCAGCCTCAAAGGGCTGAATCTCTGGAGGAGATAACAAGGGGGACAATGTGAGAGGGGACACAGTGGCCAGGGCAAGGCAGCAGGTCCCCCCCAAGCACGTGCAATTCCTGTCACTGCTACTGAATCACCTCAGCAAGACCCAGCACAGACTGTCTGGCACAGGGGGTGTGAGATGTTGCCCCAAACATGCTGAGAAAACTCATCTCCAACCCCAACGCAAGAATTAGGGTGCAAAGGGAACCCCAAAAGAATCCCCCCAGCTAGGCGAGCTGCAGGATAGATGGGGAAAAACACTCAGGTTTCCCTCAAAGCATCACTCAGAGATGGAAAATGCCACCAGGCAGGCTCCTGTGCAGAGGTTGGCTTCATCAGAAGCTGAAAAGAAGCCACCTGGGAATGGAGCTGTGGGTTTGTTCTGGCAGAGAGACAGCAAACTGCCAGCTGGGAGCAGCAGAAGTGGCCAGTTCCCCCCCATGGAGACAGCAGAGCAGCTCCCTGAAAGCCCACCCTGCACCCATGGAGGGCTTCAGGCTCTGCTCAGCACCACGGTGCTGTGCAATTTAGTAGGAAAGTTGCCAACGGCTCAGTTTCCTGCTCTTTTAATTATTTCCTTTATTTGAGTATGAAAGGGGAAGGGGAATGATTTAGAGAGACTGGGAGAAAATGGTCGGGTTGGTTTCCTTCCAAACGCAGCTGAAGACAAAATCACTGAGAGCAGGAAAAAGCCTCCAAGGGGTCTGGAAGAATTGACTTTCTCCTGTTTCCAAGGGAGGATGAGGCAGATGAGGGAGATTTTAATTCCCAGGCACATCAAAGATGGGTTTCAAGCAGGACACTGCAGTTTCAGAGGAGGCTTCCAGGGTCCCTTGCTCCCCTTGTGAACATGTAAACCTTGTCTTGAGAAAACTGCACCACCTGGGTGCAAAACCAGGCTGAGAAGGATGGTAAAGAGGTTTTAATTCCTTTGAAAGGTGAAAAAAAACTCCATGTGATTCCTTCCAGTTCGTCAGTTCCCCTTGGCCATTGGTTGGGGACTCATTTTCCCCATCTGAAAAACAGAAGGAATATAAATCCTCCTCAGATCCCTGCTCCCAGGTTAGTTTATTGCTCATTTTAAAATAAACATTTTATTGTTTTGTTTGGTTTTGTTTGGTTTGTTTTGTTTAATCTCCAGCTGCTGGGTGTTGGAAATGCCTCCTTTGTTTTAGAAACAAAACAACAACAAAAAGGGGAATAAAATTTTCATCAGTTGCTTAACGAGACTGTTCCGAACAAAGCAAGGTTTGCAAAACTGCTAGATTAGGTACTTAGAAATACAGATTTCTGGTTTTCTAACTAGGGAGGCTGGGCCAGGTGCCAGGCAAGCTGTGGGAAGGTAGCAAACAGTGGCCAAACCCAGTGCTCCTGCACTGACCCTCGTGCATCTTCTCCCTTCCCACCCCTGGACACATCCCCTTGTTGGACAGATGCTGGGGAACGACCTGGGTTTGTTTTTGCAGCCTGGCCTCCAAAACCCAACAAAACCTTGATGCAGCCACATCTTTCCAGCTCTCCACATCACTCTGTGTCCCCTGTGCCACCAGGGCTGGGTCACCACCACAGCAGCCTGCTGACAAAACCCAATTCTCACTAATATTCATCAAGCTTGAAGAGTGAAAAAGAAATAAGTGCTGCAAGGATTTTGCTCAGCTCCTGAGCAGGGAGGAAAATCTCCTTCCCTGCAGGTCCAGCTTGTCTTTAAGCTCAAATCCATCCTACACATATTTCCCCCCCCACCCCCGACTCCATTTCCCTTGTGTGGCTCCATAGCTGGAAGGGTTTGGTTCCATCTCTGGATTGCTCCTGCTTTTCAGCCTGGAATAATCAGGGACTTTCTGGAGAGACACTTCGGCTCAACCCTGGAAAATACCCAAGGACACGTGCACACAACTGCAGGGTCAGAAAAACCAGAGGCGTAAACCAGTGGCAGAGTCTGCGGGTGGATGAATTCCACCACCAGCCCCAGCCCGGACCCCAGCCGGGTTTTTCCAAAATAGCCCCAGGGAAGCAGCATCCCGGCCACACGCCGGGACGTGTGTCCTCCCTGCCCCTCGCCCATTCTGGTGACCAGAGGCACTGAAATGTCAATTTTTTTCGGGGAGCTCAAACTTGGTGTAAACCTGAAGTGCTCATGGGATTAACCAGGTGCTGGATGTGGGGGGGGACAGGGGTCCCCGGCACGGTGGGGACAGCCTGGGCTGGGGAGGGGGGGGGTGTTAATCAAGGGAATGAGATTGTGACAAAATTAGTGAGGAGGGGAAAAATGTCACCCTGGAGATGCCAAGCTGAGCTGGGCATGGGACCCCAGCACTCGCAGACCCCCAGCCCGAGAGAGGGGCCACCCCCTTGTCACCACCCCCGGGCTCTGGGGTCCTTCCAGATGTTGCTTTAACTCCTCCCCCTCCACCTTTGCTGCTCCCACAAGGTGCTCCCAGTCCTGCTGGAAGAGGAATAAGAAGTGAGGGGGGGTGTCAATGGGTGTCTTGGTCTGTACCGTGCCCAGAAGTGTGGATGGGGGTGGATGTTGATGTGTTGCCCCCCCCCGGCTCCCCACTCCAAAGGGAAAGCATGTTAAGGGCATCCAAGGGGTGTGGGCTGGGCAAGCATCACCATCCTGCTCTCCAGGGCTGGGGGAGAAAGAAATTTGGCCCCTGGGGGGGTCAATCACAGCCCCAGGCCTCTGGGAGCCCACCTCCCCCCCCCCCCGGCAGGGCTGCCTGTACCACCCCAGCAACGACCTGCCAACCAACCAACCCACCCACCCATTTCCTTCCAAAGAACCTCAATTTTACACTTGAAATGAAAGGATTGAAACATTTATGATTGAGCCCCGGCTAAAAGTTCCTGGGAATTGCCCGTGCAACCATATGGATTTGTTCCTTGGCTTAAAAAACACAAACACAAACCCCCAAAGACGCCCTCCCCCCCCGCCTCCCACCCCCTCCTTCCCTCCCCTCGGCTCAGAAAAGAGCCGCTCGCTCTCCAGCCCCAGCCGCTGGTTTCAATTATCTCCGTGATTAACTTTCCTCGTTTTACAGGCAGTTGCTGCCAGGCGCCCCATTTCCACCCCGCTGGGGTGGGGGGGGCTGGGGGGGGCAGCATGGCCGGGGGGGGGGGGTGCGGGGCAAAGCCACAGGACCCCCCCGGGGTGATGGGATGGAGATGCTCCAGTGATGGGAGCCTCAATGGGAGGCTGAGCTGCAGGGTTGTAGGTAGGAAAAAAGGAAAAGGAAGGGGAGAGGGAGGAGGAGGAGGCTGGAGGCTGAGAGGAGTGATGGATGGGGTCAAGAAAGGTTTGAAAATGTGGGATTTGGGGAGGGAGTGAAGAACAGGGGGGATGAGGTGCTGGGCTTGCACAGCTGCCTGCTTGGTGAGAGGGAAGGTGCAAAGGTCAGAGGAGACAAGACGGGAGCAGCAGGTCAGGTGTTTGATTTCTCCCCCCAACCCTCAGCTCCCAGGATTCAGCGCTGAGCACCCACCAGTTGCACCCATGGGTGCTGCCCCAAGGCGTCCCCATGTCCCCAGCATGGCCATACCCAGCTCCTGCAGGACACGGTGGGCTGTGGGTGGCTGCACCAGCCGAGATCTGAGTCCTTCCATCCCTCCCCTCCCCACCTCCTGCCCCTTCCACAGCTCCAGGCACTGCCAAGGACATTTTGGTCCATCCATGTTGAAGAGCTCTGCAAAGCCCAGAGGTGGCAGGGACCCATCAGTCCTCACAGTGGGGGGGTTACCTCCAACCTGAACTCTTCCTCGGGTCCCCCCACCCTCCACAGCAGCGGGGGAAGAGCAAGAAGGAACCACCACCCCACCTTTGTCACCCAACAGGACCCTCAGGGGAAGCTGTGGGATGCCCTGACCCATCTCACCCCAGCCATAAATCCTGTCCTGATTGCCAGCAGGCACTAGAAGCTGATTTGATTCTAATTTCCTTCTCTTGACTCAAAATTGAGCCTCTAATCCCCTCCAGCAAGCAGTCCCTGACCATATCACCTCCTCCCTCTCCCCTTTTCCTTCCCATTCCCCCACCAGCCTCCTGCCCAGGCTGGGCAACAAGTGGGGCCAGCTGGGCTCCATCACCAGCCCCGGGGGGCTCTGTTGCCAGTCCCGGGGGGGGGGATCCCCCCCATCTCCCTGGTTATATGACCCTTCCCTTCCCCTCAGCCTAAGGGGAGGCTGTTGCAGCTCAGATTGTTGTAAAACCTGAGATGGGTCCTGGGCTCCCCCCCTCCTTGTGCTGGAGAAAGTCAGGATGGAGAAACCAAGGGGCAAATTTCCACCTTTAAGGGAGGACAGAAGGTCTTGGAGCTGTTTAAAACCAGAAGAGAGGGATAGAGAGATCTGGGGAGCACCCTGTGGTATGGAAATCTGCTGCAAGGTCATCAACTCCGGGTCTTTTTGGCCAAAACAAGCAGCAAGTGATTAAATCACAGCAGGGGGAAGGCACTGCCATCACTGTGGCTTTGCTAAGGCCAGCCTGGCTGCTAAGGAGGGCCATGGGGCAGATGCCCATGGTCTCTCCATGCAGGGTTTGCTTTGTGCAGAAGCCCCTTTGTCCCTGGAGAACAGGACATGGGGACGTGGGAGACCCCCCACCCCGTTCCCACACTCATCTGTGGGTCTGGGCGAGCGAGGCACGAGCTGGGAGCCGGCGCTCAGCAGGGGCTGAATGCAGACAATTAGCAGATTGCAGCTTCATTAAGGGTGCCAGAAATGCTTGAGAAAGGTCTGTGGGCTTCTGCCAAGACCTCCTTCCCATCCCTGTCTCCCCCTTGAGCCCCTCATTCCCTGGCAACCCATCACTGTGCTCAGCCTCTGCTGCAGAGCAGATGCAAAGCCCCAGTGCTGGGTCAAGAGGGAAGAGGCTGATGTGGGATAAAAATGGATGTTAAGAAAATACAGGGTGTCCAGCTTGGGAATGAGAGGATAGAGACTAAACTCTGGAGGTGGGGGAGGAGTGATGGCTGAGTCCATGGAGTTTGGGCTGGTGGAAGCTGCAGAGCATCAGCACAAACTGTTTCATCCCCCTCCCCGGGTCCTGCTGGGCTCTCTGGTGGGAGCAGAGGCATTTTGGCCCCAAGGAGGGGATGCCAAGGGAAGGGGAGGTGAGGTGGGTCACCAACCTTTCCACACCTCCCAGCTGTAACCCCAGCCTGGGCAGCTGGAATCCCCCCCTTTGTCTGGATGAAAAGCAGGGAGGTTGGGTTACCAAATCACACCCATCCCACCCCCTTCATCCCTCACTGGCTACCCCCACCACCAGCTACAGTTACCCCATGGACAAAGGTGCTGGTGACAGGGGTCTGGGGGTCCTCGAGCAGGGACACAGCCCAGCCCACGGCCCTTTCATCTTCTCTCCAGGGGCCCCAGGAGCAGAGATAACCCCTGCCCCAAGCAGGCTGCCTGGCGAGATAAGATCAGAGCCAGCAGGTAGACAAAGCTCAGCCCTTCAGCACCCGGAACCAGGGGGTTCCTCCAGTACCTTCTGCTTCTTTGCAACTCAACCCACCCCTCCTGTCATTGTATGGGGCAGGACAGACCCAGGCAGCTCCACATTCAGTAAAAGCAAAGCCATTCCCCTTCACCTGGTCCTTGAACAGCTTTTCCCATGCTTTTCCAAGTCGTGCTGCTCCATTATATTTGGGGGATGATCTGGGAGCTCCTTTGGGATGTTACATCCCACAATGGGTTCAGTGGCTTTGCCAAGCAGCCCAAATCTGGGAGATCCTGGCAACTGGGGAGCCCTGGGAACCCAGGCTGCACCCCAGTAAATTTGCTGTGGTGCTGAAATCCAGGTTCATTCCTCCATGGCTCTCTCCCTGCCAAACGGTGCCCTCCAGCCCTGAGCTCTGCCTGCCTCTGTCAGCCCTGCAGCACCTGGGAAGAATCTCCTGTTTGCAAGAAACAAGCCCAAAAGTGCTGCTCAGACTTCACAGCAGCAGCAGCCCAGGGCTGGTTTTGTGCCAGGGTGGGATGAAAAGCATCCCCTGGCCACAGCAACATCCCTTGGCTTTTGGTAAAGGTCATTTCTTAACAGGGTTGGAGGCTCAGAACAGGGGCTGGGGAGGGAACAAAAAGCATCAATCCCACTGAGCACTGGGAGCTCTGACATCCCGAGCCCTGGCCCAACTCAGCTGTGGTAACACTGCATTTTCCTTAGAAGGAAAAGCAATGTTTGTCTGGGAAGAAGGAGCTGGAAAGCTGCATGTTTGTTCCCACCAGCCCCTCCGATGGCAGAAGATTGGGAGACATGGGAGATCCCTGCAGGCTCCTCCATCACTCCACACAAGGTGGGTCTTGATGCTCCTGGTCTCAGCCTGGTTGGGGATGGAGTCCCACAGTGTAGGATTAGTGCTCGGGGAGCATCTTCCTCCAGGGATGTGGGCTTTGAAGGAAGCCAGGGGCTCAGGGACAGAGCAGAGGTCCAGCACCCAGCAGTGTCCATCAGATGGGGCTTTTCATCAGAGCCCTGACAACCCCCTGAAACCACCACTTTGTTCCCGAGAGAAACCTTCTGCTTCTTTGAAGTTCCTGGAAGTCCCCTAAAATAAGGAGGCTTTTATGGCAAAGGATAATTGCTCTTCATGGCACCCAGAAGCAGTGGGGAGAAGGAATCAAAGACAAAACAGCCTCCAGAGCATCTTTCCTGCTGGTAGGAGAAATATTGTCTCTGGCTGCCCCCGCTGCTCCTGCCTGCCCTGCTGAGGTTCAATCACCTCTTGGGTTTCATTCAGGAGGTTTCCAAAAGAACTTTTCCTTTCTCATCAGGACAGGAAACTGCAAGAAACAAACCAAAGTCCAAGGCTGCTCCAAATGCTGATTCCTCCAGCAGACCGAGCCAGCTGAGCATTTGGATAAGCAAGGACAGGAGAAAGGGAGTTTTAATTTCCTTGAAATGCCCGAATTTTGGCATTGATGCTGGCTCTGGGCTGCGTTCACACGCTGCCTCCAACCCCCAGCAGTTGTGATGTTGGTGAATTTGACCTCTGGTTTGAAGTTCTGCATCACAGGGACAGCTTCAGCTGCCACCACCCAGGGTGTTGCTGTGACCCCCAGACCTCCTTTGCTCCCAGCCGTGTCCCCAAAACTTTACCATGTGTCTTTGTGTCGCCCCAACTTGTGGGATGAGCTCCTGCCTCGGGGAGGTTTACATGAGGCCAAGCAGAAAAACTTCTGGCAGAGCAAGAACTCAAGATGGGGCTTCCAAATCCCTTCCCCAGGCTCCTGACCACTGGCTCCTTCATCCTGGCAAAGCTGCTGACCCAGGATCTGCGAGTCTCCTGCGCTCCATCCTGGCTGCTGTAGCTGTACCATGTTGTTGCAGTCCAGGGCTGAGAGCAGCTGTAGGTGCATCCTTACACCAAGCTGTGGGGTGAACCCTCATCCTCAGCCCCTGCCTGGCCCCAGGGCACTGGAAACAGCAACAAAAAAAAGGGGGAAATGCCCCCTTGCTGCTGCCAAGGGCTGGCACTGGGCTCGCACCACTCCTACCTCATGGCAAGAAGGATGTTGAGGGGCTGGAGCACGTCCAGAGAAGGGCAACAGAGCTGGGGGTCTGGAGCAAAAGTTTTATGAAGAGCAGCTGAGGGTGTTCAGCCTGGAGAAAAGGAGGCTGAGGGGAGACCTTCTGGCTCTGCAACTGCCTGAAAGGAGGTTGGAGACCTCTTCTCCCAAGGAACAAATGATAGAATGAGAGGAAACAGCCTCACGTTGTGCCAGGGAAGGTTCAGATTGGATAGGGGAACAATTTCTTCACTGAAAGAGTGGTCAAGCACTGGCACCATCCCTGGAGGTCTTCAAAAAATGTGTAGATGTGGCACTTCAGGGCATGGTTCTGTGGTCATCACGGTGTTGGGTTGGACTTGATGATCTCAGAGGTCTTTTCCAACCTCAATGGTTCTGTGATTCTACCTGAGGACGGGACCACAGCAGAGCAGTCCCTTCCCATCAGAGACCTGGCAGCCCACTCAAAGGATTAATTTGTTCCCCAGAGATGCTCAGGATGTTCCCAAGAGATGCTCTGGCAAAGCCCCGGAGCTGGGGAGAGCTGTAGCTCCTTACAGCACATCTGGATCTGGATGAGCACATCTGCCTGCAGCCCAACGGCTGCAGAACATCAAGCCTGCACTGAGGGAACCACAAATCCCCCCATTCCTGGGACAGCATCTGAATTAAAGACAAACATTTTTGTAATATTCCCAGGAAGCAGAAGTCGGGGGGGGGGGGTGAGGGTGGGGGGAAGGAGGGGATCCCCACGGCCACCAGCACGTCGGAAACATTCACTTTTCCCTTTCCCTTTTACATCTTTTTTATATGCTTGTTAGTCAGTGGTTTTAATACACTTCTGGCCCACCCTGTCTTGTTATAAGACTCAATACTTGGCTCTGTGGGATTGTTGAGTGTGTTGAGTCAGGCCAGGGCACAGGGAGAGCCCAAACCCCCTCTGCATGTGCAGAAAAGCAGCGTTGCTATAAAAACACATGGGAGCATTTTGTTCCTTCATTGGATGACAAAAATGCATTAATGGATTATTATTATTAAGCTGGGGGAATGACAAATAATCCACCTCTGAAGAATTCCCTAGTGAGAAGCAGCCGTCTAATGTTTTGTTGGAGAAAATATTTCTGGGAGGACCAGCAGCTGGCTGGGACAGACCAGTCTTGGGAGCCTCAGGGAGCAAAACAAAGGGAAAAAAGTGTCTTATCAAGAAAATATTTAATCCATCAGGTGACTCAGTTTGCTCTTTGACTAAATGAAAGGCACCAAAAATAGAAGGCGTGAGAGGAGGTTGTGGTGAATAAATAGAAATGGGAAAAGATAGGGTCTAATTCTGGCTTCCAGGCTGCAGGGGTGGGGGGTGGGGGGCAAGCACAGCAACAGCCCCTGCAGAAATCTGGTCTGAGTTTTGTGCTCATAACAAAGCTGAAACCTCAACGACTTTCACATGGTTTTGTGTTTCTCCCGCCGCATTTTCCGTGGCCACAAAAGCAGGGGCTTGAAAAACGACCTCAATTTTTTTTTTTTTTTATCTGAATTGAGAAATCTCTTCCCAGCCCCTCTGACTCATCCCACCCATGAACGGCCGGAGCACGGAGCAGGGGGGGGGTTCACACATGTGCACCCAACGTGCGTGACGTGACCTCGCTCCTGATGGAAATCCTTTCCAGACAGGGCCAGAGCGTTGCCCTGATTCCCTGTTGTCCCCTGCCACTCTTCTTTCCCCTTAAGAAATGGCTCAAGTGACAGAAATCCCTGTCCCCAAACCCCCTCCAGCCAGCCACGGCAGCTGGGAAGAGCTGTGGGATGCGGTTGGGATCACGATCCCGACCTGCTCCTGCATTTCTAGGGGGGATGGGGAAGCGATGTCTCGCTCCCGGCGCTGCCTCTTGCATTCAGGGCCGAGAGGCGATCCTGGGATTTTTGTCACAATGTGGTTAATTAAAACCTCTCTGGCTGCTTGATGTACACGGGGAGGTGACGGCACCGAGTCCCCACGGGGTCTTGCTGCCATGTGGAAAAAAGGGGAGATGCTGGGCCCGGGTCAGTCCCCGGCTCGCAGCGGGATCAGCCCTCAAGGGGAAGCAGATGGAAGGGATTTATCCCAAACCTCGAGGGTGCCCCGGGGAAGGGGCTGGAGCAGCTGGGAAGCGAGCGCGGTGCTCGGGGCAGGGCACTTTGTCCGCCCCCGCCGGGTTCCCGGTGCTGATCAAACAAACACCTCCTCACCCCACCGGAGTAAAAGCCACCTTTTGCCAAGTCCTGCTTTTTCTCTGGAGCAAGGGAAGAGCCTGGGAACTTTTCCCTGCCCGGCACCTTCGTGCTGTCCCCTCCCCAGTTCCCTTCGCTTCCCAGACAGCCGCTGCCCCCGCGGGGATGGTCCTTGGCATTCCCAGCCTTCCCCAAAGCAGCATCTCCAGGAGCCTCAACGTGTTAAACGGCAAAACACATCCCCGTCCCCCGGCAGCAGAGACTTATCCCAGGAGAATCCAACAGTGCGACCTCATCCCCAAGCCCTCGCTGCACTCACAGAGCTGGTGGAAGATTTTACAGAGGGGTTTTGTGGCGTTTCTCCCCCCTTTTTACTGGCAGAAGCACCACAGGACCCGAGGAACCAGCACCCCGTGGCTTCGCAGCTCCGGGGGTTTCCCCAGGTCCTGCTCTCGCCGCTCCTGCTGTTCCCAGCCACCAGCTCTCTTTGGATATTTGGGATGAGAGGATGTTCACCTGAGCAAGCAGCAGGTTAAACCCATCACCTCATCAATGCCACACTTCCCCGGGCTGGAGAGGAAAGGAAAACAGGTTTATTGCCCCTAACTTGCCCCTGATGTGAACTTTCAGACCTGTGTCTCCCCCCCGGATGCAGTGAGAGTTTCCCGAAGAAACCGGGAAGGTTGTTTTGTTTTTTTTCTTTTTCTTCCCACAAAATATTCCTTTCACCTTCCAGCCTGCCACCCCCCCACACCTCCCACATTAATTTAAAACAAATTAAACTCCGGCCACACCTGGCTGGCTCCCAGCAGCCCCGGCTGGATGGAGGCTGCAGGGAGTCCTGGGGGGATGCAGGTGAGTGGGATTGGAGGAGGAGAACGGATGTGGATCCGTTACCCACCCCCTGGGATTTACAAGGGGGGTGTCAGGACACCCCATCCCCGGCAGGGGATCCCCAGGGATCTGCAGACAGGACGTGGGTTTTGGCAAGGTGATCCTGGCTGGCTCTGTGCAGGGTGTTGGATGGTGGGAATGGGGGTTCAGGATGATATTTTGCAGGAAGACAAGGTTCTAAGAAGCCAGGAGGACTTTTCTGCTCAGCTGGGATGTTTACCAGAAGGCAGATAACATCCATGGGCTTTTCTGGGGGGGAAAAAGAAACCAACCCCAACCCGTGATGAAGACAAGACTGTTCAGTTTTACTGCTCCATAAATCAGCCCTCAGGCCCCCAAGCCCGGGGATCACCCCGGGTAAATCATCACCTCCCCTCACACAAAGTCCAGCACCCGCACAAGTGGGAACGAGAGGAAATATTATCCCATTTTCCACCCCTGCTCCCCCCCCTCACTTTCCCTTGGGAGGAGGTTTTAGGTTTTCAAGCAAAAGTCACTGCATCTACTTATAATTCCAGTTTTTAGCAGCTGACACTTCCCCTGCTTTCCGTCAGCTGCAAACTCTCCGGTTCCCAACGAAAGGAAGAAACAAATAAATAAAAGCTGCCATAAAAACAGCCACATTCTGTGAAGATTAGGGGTGAAATGGAAACCCAGCATCCTGTTTACCAAAAAAAATAAATGAGAGGGGGAACATTCTTGATGATCTTTAAGCCAGTCCATCCTCCATCCCTGCTTTTGCACCCACCACCTCAGGGTTTTGCTTTCCAGCTCATCTGTCCCCCCCAGAGAGAGAAAATCTGGAGCAACGGCCAGAGGGGGGTGGAAATAGAACTGGGTGCTGCCCGTTGGGGGCTCAGTGCAAGCAATCCCATGGGAGCTTTGGGCTTGCTTCAGGGATTCTTTCCTGCATGGATGCTCTTTGGAGAAGGTCGTGCTCCCTCCTTCTGCTCCCTGGGGGGCTGCAGGGATGCTGCTCTGACCCCCTCCCCATCTAACCCCCCCTGGGAAATGGCCTTGTAGAAGCCCAGGGGGTGACTGCCTGTCATGTCTCTGCTGCAGCATCACTCTGCCTCCCTGACTCCATTGGGTTTCTGCATCCTATTTATTTTAGAGGGATTATCATGCAGTTTTTGGACACACAGCCCGTTTGCTCTTCACATTCCCCGCCGGCTCCCTGCAGCCAGGATTGGTACCGAGGCCACGGGAGCCTCTGAAAGGGCTGAGACAGCTCAGAAAAGCAGCCAGGATGTTTCCCTGGCTCTGACAAGTGGTGGGAAGGGTGTTGGGGGCTGTAGCCCAGCTGTGCTGGCTGGGCAGACACGGGGGAGGGCTGGAGGGGACCCGGAGGTGAAAATCTGCTGGCAAGAACCTGTCCCCACCCCCTCCACCTGCCCCTTGAGGAACCCAGATACAAAATCACTCCCATGACCCTCCAGAAATGCCTTTTCCCCGTGACATTACCCCGGCATGGCAGGCAACAGCTGGGCCATCTCAGCTTTTACCTCTTACCTCCCTTTGCTCCCAGTTTCAGGTCCCTCTCCCCAGGCTGTGCTTTCTGGTTGCACACCAATGACTCCCTGGATGTGGAGCCTTCACCAGACATCAGCCCAAAAATCACCAAGAAAAGCTGCCCAAGGAATGATGAGCTCCTCCAGGAGCTCCCTGGAGGCACAGTAACATATTGGCCTTGATCCCAAGAAAAAACTTGGAGAAATCAGCTCCATGGGTGTGTTTTCCCAAGTGTTTATGCCTGGGGAGGGAGGGGATGGTGCAGCATCCCGTGAGTGATAGGATCTGCTGTTGGACTAGCACAACATCCCAAAGGACTTGCTTGCACCAGGCACAACCTCTGGGCTGCCACGGGATCAAAAAACTGTCCTGTGGAGAAATGTCCCTGCTGGACACCACGGGGGAAGCCAAGCACCCAGCTCCTCTCCCAGATTTCTGCCACCAGAACCCCCCAGTAGCAGCACTGCCATTATCTGGAATTTCAGGCTCGTGGAGCCGTTTCCAAGCATGGATGGGGTGTAGGAACTGGTGGTCTTCTCCATGCTGAGCCTTGCCACAGGCTCGTCCCCAGCTGCCACCATCCCCTCTCCCCCAGTCCAGGGCAGCTGCAGCTCCCTGTCCCCTTCACAGCCTTTCCCAGGATCTATATCAGATCAATACCTGTCTAGTCAGGAGGTGAAAGGTGAATACATTAAAATACACTTAGTAAACACCATCCACAGAGCTGGTGAGAAGGTGAAGGCAAGAAATCATTGCAAAATAACCCCTGGAAGACACATAACAGGAGAGACCTGCATCCGAGAGCAAATAAATCTCCAGCTGAGGGTCTGAGCTCTGGGGGAAGCAGGTTTGGATTGAGTGGGGCAGGGTCTGAAAGCAGCGAATGGAATGGGATTCATTTGTTTTCCATCTCCCTGATCTAGTGGGTTCAGAAAAGGCTTCATTTTGCAGAAGCTGGGGACAGGAATGGAGCAGTGGGGATGCACTTGGGAGCCCTGGGAGAAGTTTGCACCCAAGAGCATCTCTGGTTTCTAAATGATTTCAACTGGGACCTTGGAGGTGGCAGGAAACATCCCTGGGAAATCTCAGCGCTGGTTTGCAGCCCTTCAGCCCCCCAGAACCAGGGTTGAGGGGGGAGAAAACTCCCCAAACCTGAGTGTGGGACTGTGCAAAAAAGCATCAAGCCAAGCCAAAAGGAGAGGGGATCTGGGGGCGGGGGGGAAGGTCAGGGAGAGATTTTGGGGTGTGGGGTAGCCACAAAGGTACAAAAAAAATCCTTCCTTGCTCTTTCTGCTTTGCACAAGGAAGATTTTTGCTTCAATGGGAGAGGGAGGATGGACAAGCTCCTGGTGCACACCAGGATCCATTCCTTCTGTCCAATCCCAGCCCCTCTCCCCCAAAAACCAGACTATAATCAGATCTACTCATCAGGTCATGGGGATCCATAACCCAGAGCGTTCCCACCAGGAAAACCAGGGTCCTGGGTCAGATCAGGATTAATTGGGACAAGCAGGAAGCTTCACAGATTCAGTAAGAAGCTCCTCCCAGCCCTGCTTAGGGCAGCAGGATTTCCAGCCTCTGTTAGTGACATCCATTGATCAGGGAAATTTATCCCCTAGAGACTTACAGGAAATGGTTCAAATCAATTTAGACCCAATTATCACACCAGTCACCTAATGAGCAGGGTAAAGGGAAAGCTCCCCTCCCTCTGCCACAGCAGATGGAGAAACCTGGTAAAAAATGAGTGTATGAGCCCAGGCAGGACTCGTGGGGATCTTTGAAGGTGCCCCAGTATTTCCAGCAAAGAGCTGAAGTCTCGAAAACCAATAAAACAGCATCACTGGGGAGCAGCCCAGGGTTCTTCCATTTGGAAACCTGGGCCAGCTAGCAGGCAGGCTGGCTTCCCAAATCCATGGAAACACCTCCCTGCCTGCACAGGGAGGAGCATCAAACAGAACCTGTCAAAGCAAGAGCTCCCTGGGGAGATGCTGACATTGGGTTTGGACCCAGCAGCTACGTTGGCTTCTGAAGAACAAACCTGAGCTGATCTGCCCCATCCATCCATGTGCTCATAGTGGCAACATGGATATCATAGAATCATGGACTGGTTTGGGTTGGAGGGACCTTAAAAATCATCTAGATCCATCCCCCTGCATGGGCAGGGACACCTCCCACCAGACCAGGTTGCTCCAAGCCCCATCCAACCTGCCCTTCAACACTTCCAGGGATGGGGCAGCCACAGCTTCTCTGGCCAGTCCCTCCTTTCTTCTTGGCAGAAGCCCCAGCCTAGGGTAGTGGCAAGTAAATACAGGGGGGACAATGTGGGCAAATCTGATGTGTAAAGCACAACATATGTGTGCTGGACATCCTTGGAGGAGGAGCACATCCCTCCTGTCCCACCACATGGTCATCCCAGCCAGTGCTGGCAAAACACTCAGCTCCTCATGCTCACCTCTGAGCTCAGCTCAGAACCATCTGCCCGGGGCTGCAGCTCCACAGACCCAGCTGGGGGCCAGCAAGGCTGCTTCTGATGGCCCAGGGAAGAGTTAACACAGATGTTAGGAGGCAAGACCAGAAGACAGGATCAGCAATAAATCTGTCTGCCCCCAGTGGAGAGCAGAGCAATAAGGAAGATTAAAGGAAGCAACCCAGACCTCTGCTTCCAGCGATAAACAAGAAAACAACAGCAAAACAGCTCCGGGTTCAGGCTGACAAAAGCAAAGATGCTGCTGGGGGTGGGAGGCCACCAAGCCACGCCTGCACACGAGTGTGGGACGTGCCCTTTCACTTCTTCTGGAGCAATGCAACAACCAGAAGCAACCGTGGATCCCACGCAGCGATGGCAACCTCCGGAAAAACGAGAGTCCCTTTGGGATCGTTTGCTACCACTGACCAACCAACCAACCAACCAACCAGCCCTCAGAGATGTGAGAGAACAATCTATATTCTCCCAGCACAGCCCGTGCCCCTTCCCTTCCCCTCTCTGCCCTCTGGGCTTTGGTTTCCTCCATTATTTTTGTTTGTTTGTTTTGCTGTGTCCGATAATGGTCCCTGTGTGGGGAAGGTGGTGGTTGGGGGGGGTGGGAATCCAACTGCTCCGTAGATCCAGGGTCTGCTCCTGGAATGCATGAGGTTTATTCTAAAGGGGATAAAAGGAGACTGAAAACAATTAAGTGAGTGATATTTTAATAAAAAAAAAAAACACAAACATGACCTGTATCAGGGTGGGAACTTTCAAGTCGTATCCTGGAAAAATGTAACGATGTTAAAGGGGTTTTGGCACCCGGATCCCAAAAGCAGAAGTGGTTTTTCTGAAAGCACTTTAGCAAGTGCTCCACAAGGCAGCTTCTGCACCCCAGCAGGGCTGTGGTTATACTCCAATTACAAGCACTTAGCACCTTTTGGTGGTCTTTGTAAAACAAGTCCAAGAGTGGAAGTCTGCTCTGGAACCCATGACATGAAGGGGAACCTGTGGGGAGAGAGCAGCTCCCACTGTCTGTTTTCTCTTGATTTAATTCCTCTGGGGACAATTAAATCTGAGGAGGAGGATGGTGGTCTCCCCCAGCCACCTGCCTCACACTGAGGTGTTCAGGAGGATCGATTCTGCCCCAGTCTCACATTTCATAGAATGTCAGACTGGTTTGGGTTGGAAAGGACCTGAAAGATCATCCAGTTCCACTCCCCTGCATGGGCAGGGACACCTCCCACCAGACCAGGTTGCTCCAAGCCCCATCCAACCTGCCCTTCAACACTTCCAGGGATGGGGCAGCCACAGCTTCCCTGGGCGACCTGTTCCAGTGTCTCACCATCCTCACAGGGAAGAATTTCCTCCTCATGTCTCACCTCAATCTCCCCTCTTCCAGTTTTAATCCATTCCCCCTTGTCCTCTCCCTCCCTGCCCTTGTCCAAAGTCCCTCCCCAGCTTTCCTGGAGCCCCTTCAGGCACTGGAAGGTGCTCTAAGGTCTCCCTGGAGCCTTCTCTTCTCCAGGCTGAACACCCCCAACTCTCTTAGCCTGTCTCCAGAGCAGAGGTTCTCCCCCCACCACTGGGGCAGCTGGAGGGGCTGGGACACCTGGGCAGGGGCCATTGGGCTCCTCTGCTCAGTGTGACATCACAATTAGCCACAGTGGTAACACCTGTGATGTCAGAGCAGAAGGATTATGATTTCAAAAGGAAGGTTAAGCAGGAGGAACAGATGACATCCTTCTCCCTGCACGAGGGATGCCCAAATGTGTGGGTAATGCTGCTAATTAAGGAACAGAGAAGGTGTTGGCAGCTCTCCTGATGTCACGGTCTGCTGGGGGCTGAGGCCACCCCACCAACAGCCCCAGCTTTGGGTAAGGACCATCCAGTGCCAGGACCTCCATATGTCCCTCGGGATGCTTGGTCAGTCTCTGGGCACAGCTTCAGGTTGGATCCAACCACCAGCAGCTCTCACGGGGTCTCTGGATGCACAGAGCACCCAGAGGCACCCAATTAACAGCACAAAGTCAGCAGCCAAGCAGCCCCACAGCCCCTCTTGTCCCGAGTCTTCTCTCTCCCTGTGTATCCAAGGGGAACATCACAGCCTTGGGCCTCCCAGACAACAGCCTACTCCTGATTAACTCAAACTCAACCTCAGCCTCTCCTCCAGGACCCTTCCCATGAGCATGAAGCACAGCCAATCCTCCAAACCCTCATGTAAACACTCGGTCCTTCCAGAAAAAAACAGTAACTCACATGACCCACACTATTTATTTTTCTAAGACCATTTCTCCTACCCTGGCACCGCAGATCCTGCTTTTGACTCTGATTTTCTCTTGGAGCTCCAAAGGCATGAACTTGGTGTTTAACCCCACTGTGTCCTGGGCCCCTGTGTGGGGACAATCTGCCTGAGCTGGAGAGATGCTGAACACGTAGGGATGGGAATCCTATAAATCCCCTTGATTATTCCCTACCACCCTGCATCTTTCCAGCAGCCCTTCCTTCTGCATGCCTTCCCCAGCCCTGTTATTTTCTTCTCCTTCTGTGTCCCAACCTCCAGAAGGCATTGGAGCTCCCATCACCAGTGGGGAGGTTCCACGGGGGGTTCAGAGAAGTCCCAGACATTTCACCACCAACATGTGTTGTTCTTGGCCCCATCAGTGGAAGCAGGAGGAGAATCTGCCGCCCACAGAGAGCAAGTCTTGGAGGCCAGGCTGATGGCAGGAGCAGACACTGGGAACCAAACAGACTGGAATTCCAGAACATCTGGCCAGGAGCAGCCACAGCCACCCGGGCACGGTGGCCAAATGCCAGCCCAGCTTGCCTGAGAGCTTCCACAACACGTGCTGCTTCAGAGGAGGAGCCTCATTCCATCCTCTGCTCCAAATCCAAAATCCCTCCTGTTGGTGCCACCTCCCTGGGGTTCCTCCCCACATCCCCACCACCCCATGGAGCAGCTCAGCACTGGCCTCCCAGTGCTCCCTTTTCCCATCACTCACCAGATGGGCTGTGAGACCAAAGAGGTCAGAACCAGGCAGCAGGGAACAAGCAGGGATGAGTGTGCTCTCCATTCCCCCTTTTCCTGGTAAAACACTCAGCTCCCATCAGGAATCATTCAGCAAAAAGGCAGGACTGTCCCTGGAGAATTTTGTTGTGAAATTACATCAAGAGGAACATCATGCCTGTTATCCTGGGGTGGTGGCATGTTTGACCCTGGAAACACCAAGCAACCCCACTTTGCAAACCCTCCTCCTAAATTCCTCCTTCCCTCAGGGGGTCCATGAAGCTCCAGTAGCAGAAGCAGGGGGTGGGACCCATGGTCAGCATCACCCAGCTGCACCCACATGGGGGCACTCACCTTGGGGGGTATTTCCAGACCCACTTATTCCCTAAAATTCTGGGGAAGGAGAGGGTGGAACACACTTCTCTCTCTCCCCCCCGTCATTCCCAGAAAGTCTTCTTCAGCTGGGAAGGAAATGGTTGCATGTGCTCAGAAGCAGTGGGAGCCAAGCCCTGATATTTGGTTCAGCAAGAAGGTCACAAGAGGCGATGTGCTTGTCTTCCTCCAGCCAAGAAAGGATGAAATCCCTGGATCCAGCCAGCCAGAGGAGGACCAGCTACACAAGACCCCCCCCATGGCCAAGCCAAGGTGCCCACCGAGCCCTACGCCACCCGTGGGGGCCTGGGGGAGCTGCTGGTGATAGCCATGATCCCAAGAAAGGAGGAGTGGCAGCCCTTGGCTGGCCAAAATGCCAGGCATCTGGCTCAGCTTCCAGCTGAGGAGCTCCAGATGAGGCAGAAAATAAAGGATAAAGCCACCGATTGAGGAGGACCGCTCACCCCGGCCCTCGCTGCTCGGCGCAGGGGCACGGCCAGCCCTTGACTCACAGCTCCAGACACTTCAAAGGGCTCTTTGTCTCCCCCCGGCCCCAGCCCACTTGCCCGGGAGGGGATTAGCCAGCTCAGGGTGGAGAAGGAGCCCTGAGCACCCAGGGGTGCTGGGCTGTTCCCCCTGCAGTGTGTCCCCAAGGGTGGGATGAAGGCTCAAGGCAGCTCTGCTCGCCCACACCAGGCTTAAACCCCTTTGGAGGGGGCTTGAGCTGGGGGGTCGTTGCCCTTGCATGGGAAACACGTGCATTTCCCAGCTTTTATCTTCATATCAGAGCCTTTTTGCTCATTTTTTGTGCAGCCCAGACCCCCCACCCCCCCCCCCACACCCCTTAGCCAGCTCGCTCCAGCCGCAGGTCTGGGAGCTGATCCCTCCTAAGGAACCTGCTGCTCTCCCAGCCCCAGCCTGTGATTTATTTAATTGATCTTTGGATCAAGTCCTACATATATTTCCAGTTTCCTTGGGAGGTTTGGATTTTTGTGCCTTTCTCCCCCTGCTTTGGCATCAGCTGTGCTCTGGGACCGAGAGGAGGGGGGAGAGGGGAACGCAGCCGGAATTGGATTGCAACCTTCACACGTTTCCAGGCTTTTGGAGCCCTGTTTCCCACCGAGAAAGCTGGAAACCTCAATCTGTCAGGCCACCTAACCAGAAACACATGGTCACAGCTCAACTTGCCAGCCAGAAAGGAGGAATCAAAGGGAGGGAGAAAGGAAAGGAGTGACCCGCGGGAGCACCGGCTGGGGACGCAGGCAATTTGGTGGCTCTTGCAAAGAGGAGGAGATGAAAGATGCTGAGAGCTGGAAAAGAGAAGAGGAATTTGAAGCCTTAGGGCAGAAGGGATAAGAATGGTGGACAAGCCTTGGGAGCCCTGCCTGAGGGGATTGGGAAGAGTCTGGCTGGGTTACACCCACTGCAAGGGGGGAAATTAATTGATATGTCCCTCACAACAGAAGCTCCTACTTGCACGAGGGCTCTGCAGCTAAACACACCATTCCAGGGGAAAAAAAAAATATCCCACAGAAGCACTTAAAATATTTGCATTAAATACCCAACAAGCCTATCAGGATTAATAGCATTACAGTAAATTCCAGACAAATTAATAACCATTAGGCCATCATGTAAAAGCACTCCTGGAGCTGCCTGGCCTAAGCTTCACCATAAATCACTTTGCTATCAGTAGCCAATCCTCCCTGCACAGACCAAAAGCTCTTTTTGCCAGCAGTGTTTCATGATACAAATAAAATCATCCAGTGGGTTCATGTGTTGGCACCCCAGGTCCCTGCAGCCTGATGAGGGGCAGCATCAGGTTATCACAAATAAAAGCCACCAAGATTCCCCCCCAGTTGGACATTGTTTTGTTGTGCTGTTTTGTTTTTTTTTTTACTTATGGGAATTTTAGCAATCCAAAAAAAGCAGGTTAAAAGGTGTTGAGGAGCTCAGCTCTTACCTCCTTGCTGTTATACATAAAGACAAAGCTTCCAGAAAGGTTCCCAGGGAGGAAGAGGAATGCTCTGGGGTTAAAGGAGCACAGGGGAGGATGCATCTGATTTCCAGCTGCCCAAAGTTCCCTGCATGATCTTACCCAATTAATCCACCACTCCGGCTCAGTTCCCTTCCCCTTCCCACCCAGCAAAGCGATTTTGCACCCAGGGATTTGCAGCTGGGTCGTCCCCTCGGCTGTGCCCAGCTGGCCCCATCGGGCATGAAAAGGGAGAGGGAGGAGGGTTTGTCTGAGCTGCTGCCACAACCCCCTTCAGCCTCAGCTCCCAGAAAATCAAAAAGACGAGGCAAAAAAAAACCAGCTTCCCAAAACCATAAAAGATGAGCAGAAGGGGGAAGGGGGTAGGGGAGGGATGAGGAGAATTAACATTTCCAAAGCAATTACATCACCATGTCTCCCAACCAGCTTTGAAAACCTTGACCTCTGCCATGTTCAGGCCCTGAGATTAATTACCCGGGTTAATTGTAGCTGTAATAGCTGGCTTAGTCAGCATTATGACACTCTCTCATCCTGCAGGTCTGCTTCTTACCTGGAAAAATGATCCCTGGCTTTTCCCTGTCCTTTCAACAGGTCTGGAGCAGAGGAAGCTCCTGCCCTCCTGGAAGGCTTTTTTATTTTTGTTTCAGTCAGGATTTACCTACTTTTTCATGCAATTGTGGTTTTTCCCCTGCTCTTCTGCCCCCATTTAGAGCAAGGAGGCTCCTGTGGGTAACTCATCACCCACAAAACCTGTTGCTGTTTTCCCAAAAGGGCCTGGCAAGGTCACCACTATTTCTTTGGGAGTAGCTGGTGTTTCACCCCAGCCGTGTGGAGCAAAGAAATCACCAAGCTCTGATCTGCCACCTCAGAACTGGCCGCCCCTCAGACAGCTGTTTTCTATAAATAACAAAATAAGGAGCACACAAGCTGCAGAAAGAGGGAAAACAAATCCAATTAGGTTGGAAAAATGCTTTGCCAGGCTGGCGAAAGGTCTGTGGTTAATCATCTCGCAGGGTGCATCTCTAATAAAATAATGAAGATTTGGGCTCCTAGTTCAGCCTCTCCTTCAGGGTAAAACCTGGGGGCAGGGAAATGCATCCCCATCCCTATCTCTGTCTGCTTTAAAAATGAGGATGTGAAAATCTGAGCCAAGAGGAGGGATTTGCCAAGGGAAGAAGGGAAAAAGAGCTCTGGAGTTTGCTCGATTTCCGATAATAAGGATTGATTGTTCTCCTGCTGCTCTCTCAGATTTTGGCTCGGGATCTGGAGCTCCCCTGGGAACTGGACTGCAGTGTAGGTTTCACTTAAATGGACAATTTGTTGCTTTAACTTGCTAAAAACCTCAAAAGCCACAACAGGGCTTGGTTGTACAAGCTGTTTCTTTCCTGACTCAGGTCAAGTGACAGCCGGCAGCCTCCCCTGCCTGGGGACTTGGGAAGCCACGAAGCCAGAGGTGCCTTAATGCTTCCAAAGAGCCTCCCTGTGATTTTTGGTGTTTGAGGTGGGCTGGCTCAAGACCTCTTCAAAGCAGCCCCAATTCCCCAGCTCAAAAGCTTTTAATCTGGCAGCAAAAGCCTCGCTGAGCCGCAGCGGTGAGATGCTTGAGTGAAGCAAATTCAGCCTCCAGTCATGGTTTTTGTTCCTAAATCAGAGCAAAAATTAACCAGCAACTGGTTGGAACTAAATAAATAGAAAAGAATAAGAAGAAAAAGAAAAAAAAAAAAAGAGAGCAATCTCCTCATTAAGTCATTCAACTGAGGCTGGAAATTATCCTAAAGGGTCAGCTCTGCCGATGAAGACAGCAAAGCCCAGCCTTGTGTTTCTGTCCCTGCTCCAAGGGTTCCTTATGCATTTTGCATTAAGCAGTAATTGGATAAAATGCATAAACAGGCACTGGCAGGGGGAGGAAACCCAGGGCTCCCTCTCCCTGGGGAGTGGGGCTGTGCTGGCTGGACAGGCACGGTCTCCAACTGCAGCTTTTGGTAAGAGGTGCCCACCAGAGGGGACCTGCACCCTGACCACTCATCTATGGATAAGGGACACACATGAATCCTCCCCCAGCAGGAGGAAGGACTGAAATGTGGTCTCTCCAACCTGGAAAAGGACTATAAGCCACCCCACAGAGACACCAACAGTCCCCACAACTTTCATATGCCCCAGTTTTGGGCACTTCTCCCAAGGCTCTTGCTAATCTGGGATGTCACCCTTAAGCAAGCATCCCCCCCCCCAACCCGCTGAGGCTCATCTTTGACTTTGGTTAGTTGGGAGGAAAAAAACCAAACCCAACAATCTTGCATTCACTGGGAGACTTTGTGATCTAATAAATCCTCCTTCCTCCCATGAATTGCTCCCTTTGCTGCTGCTGAAGCTCCAGGCGATGGGACAGAGGAGAATTAGAGCATCAATGGACCCAGAGCCTCGACTGCTCCAAACTGGCCCTGATCCACGAGCTGCTCGACTCTGTCTGGGATCTGGCCGTTGCTGTAATTAGGAAAGCCACATCATTATCCAAAGCATGGTTTTCCAAGAGCAAATCCATCTGGGTGATCCCCTGGGGAGGCTGAGCTTGTCAACGCACGTTGTGCTCTGCCCCCTCCTGTGGCAGAGGAGGGGGCTGGGGGAAAGGGGTTTGGAGAGAGCAGATAATTGAATTTGGGGGTAAAACGGGTGATACCACACCCAAAAAGCAACGCTGAGAACAGTGTTGCTGCTTCTTTGCTCATTAAAAGCTGCTTTTTCACCCCCGCTGACCCCTCCAGCCTTCTCAAGCGGAGCAGGAAGGCTTCAAACCCAGCCAACTGAAAAGTGGAGCCTAAAGAAAGGCAGAAATTGCCCCCCAAAGCCCTTGAACAAGCAAAGCTGCAGCTCTGGAGGGCAGGGCAGGGGCTCATCAATCACAGCCCTGTCCAGCCCCCTGCACCCTCAGCCCCAGGAGCCGGGACCTGCTGCCCTGCACGGCCCAGCCCCTCCTCGGGGACAAAGATGGGCTGGAAGTGCAGGTGTCCAGGGGCAGATTTGTAGCTTTTTGGCTGGATGTGTTGCTTTTTTTGGTGGGGATAAGGCAGCTGGAGGGTCAGGGGGTGAGCAGGGGGGGGGGTGTGAAGCACTTGTAACTGCTGCAATATTTTCACTCAGGGCTCCAGGCCTTATTTTGAAAACAAAACCAAGCACAAAACCCTGCGCTTTGTCTCAGCTCATGGGTCAGGGTTGACCATGAGCACCTAACCCATCTGGCTGCTCCCAGCCTGCATCTTCCATGAGGATGAGCCTGCAGGACCCTGTGTTTGACCCAAAAGTGTTTCATGCTGTGGGCTGAGCCCCCCTCCAAGTGCTGGGTCACGGCTG
Source organism: Hemiprocne comata (assembly GCA_020745705.1). Taxonomy (NCBI): domain Eukaryota; kingdom Metazoa; phylum Chordata; class Aves; order Apodiformes; family Apodidae; genus Hemiprocne; species Hemiprocne comata. Next base: position 4,395,600 of record CM036609.1, on the reverse strand, counting down.
AAAGCTCAGTGTTGGCAAAGGGAACAGGGCTGGAAAAGCTCAGCTCAGCCCCTCCATCCCCACTGAGATGGACAGGGCACCAAGACCAGTGCCACGATGGAAAGAGGGGGCTGAGAAGGCAAAAACCCTGGGAAAGTGCATCCCCTGGATGTCACCCCATGGGGATCCCCCCAAACTGAGGCAGGAAGGGGACTGATGCTGCTCCAGCCCCACAGCACACAGAGATGTCACTTAAAAACACGTGCAATGCGGCCACCTCCTTTTTTTAAAGCACTGAGCACCTGCTCCTTTCGCCCCTCTCCTCCTGCACGTCTCCCTCCCCCCTCCCACCCCACATCCAGCTCAGCCCAACGGCCAAATCCCCCCTCATCTGTCCCAAAATAAGCCCAAACCACCTGGCCCAGCAGCCTTGCTCTGGGCAACCCGATCCCCGGGACGGAAAGCAGCTCCACTCCCGAGCTTTGGATCCACCCCCGCCTTGGAGCCGACCCAGGCTGCTGATGGAGTGCGAGTGCTGGAAACACACCCCCGGGTACCCGCCCTCCACCTTCAAGCCCCTTCCCCTCCACATGAGCTACTTAAAAAAAAAAAAAAATCCATTTAAAATTATTTCATTATTCTATGGAAATCCTGGAAGGAGGGGGTGCCATTAGCCAAGCCCACCGGAGCCCTCAGCCACCCTCCAGGAGCTTTCCTGCACATCATAAAAAAAGGCATTTCCATGTAATCAGGTTAACAAAGTGATTTGAAAGCTCACCAAGTGCCCGGGCAGAGTTGGAGCAACTTCAAACAGCAGCAGAGAGCCCTGGGAGGGAGCAGGGTGGGCACAGCACCCTGCATCCCACTGATGCTGGCAGAGCAAATGACCCCAGGTGGGATGTCCCCCCCTTAGAGCAGCAACGGGCAAGGTGGGATTTAGAAGCAGGGATTTCTTCTTAGATCAGCAGATGCAGCTGAAAACAATAATCAGCTCAGGTTGAGGCAGGAGAGTCCTTTAGAGGAGCTGCCTCTGCCTGTTTCCTACCCAGGAAACCTGCCACACTTGGGTGGTGTAAAAATTAGGAAAAATTCCCCTTGCCTTCATTATTTTCCTGCTCCAACACAAAGTGAAGCCAGAGCCCTAGAGCCAGAGGCTGGGCTTGGAGCCCTGGGGAATCTGGGGGTCCCCATCCTGTCTTCATCCCCTCTGAGAGCATGGAGGGTCTCAGCAAGGGAGGGAAGTGGTGTGGGATGAGGCTGGAAAAGTCCTTTTGAGGGGTTATGGCCCAGGCTGCAGGTGAGAAGCTCTGGGGAAAAAAAAAATAATGGGGTGGCAGGGAAAACAGGGCTGTGCCAGAGCTCTGCTTGCCTGCTGGACTGCTCAGAGAGAGCAGCTTCAATATTTCCAGGGGAAAAACAGAACCAAACCAATAAAAAAAAAAAAAGAAAAGAAGGAAAAAAAGAGCAGTTTTCCCCCTTTTCCCAATAAAACCAAAACAAAACCGTTTTTGGCTCCCTGCTTCCTTATCCCTTTTGTTTATGACAATACAACCCCACCACTTGTCCAGCCCAGTTCATTAAGAAATACTAATCACTGGTATTATCACACAGCTCCCAGACAGGGTTTATCTCCCCTCCACAGCCAGCCCAGGGAAGCCCAGAGGCACAAACTCCTGACATGGACACAAGCAAGGGAAGGTGCACAGGGGGGAGGGAAAGGTTTGTCTGAAGCAGCTCTTCCCTAGAGATGAGCTGGGGGGGGGGAAAGTGCATTTTTGGAGGTGAGAGAAATGAGAATCAGTGCTAGGGAAGAGGCACCTGAGAAGTTCAACCACCTCCCTCCAAAATGTGCCTGAGAAATTAAGATTGTTCTAGCAAAGCTGTGTTAATTTAATGAGCCCCGGGGGAGGGGAGCATCTCCTTCCTCTGCTACCAGTGGTCTTCCCAAACCTCTCTGCAAACACGAGGTGTTTACAGCACTAAAAACACGAGGTGAGATCCCAGCACAAACCTCTCGACTCCAGCTTTAAGCCCAGCCGACATGAGCAGCCCACCCTAAGGCAGCAGAGCTGCAGACAGCCACTCTTTTGGGGCCGAAGCAGAGCTCTGGCCCCCGAGATTTGCTGCTAAGAGGTTTTCCCTCTCCTTGCAGCTTGGGCAGCAAACTGTAAAGATTTTGGCCTCTTCTCTGTCCAGACTAAAATAGCTCCGGGGGCATTTTGCAGGCAGTGATTTCCACCCCCCACACCCCTCCCCTTGTTCTTTCAAAGGCTGCACACAGCTCGGGGCCAGCCAGAGGCATCACAGCGTTTTTACTGATCACTTTAATTTCATTCAGCTCTGCCCCACTCGGAGAGCTGGGGCAAGAACCCCTGACAGCTGCAAGCCAGGCAGGTTTTGTTGTGTTTTTTTTTTTTGTGCCGATAGATTCTATCACCTTTATTTTGCCTTTCCCCAATGACAGGAGCGTGATGTAAATACGGAACATGACCTGGGAAAATGTTACTGGGACGTGAACCCTTTTCATCTCCCATTTATCATTTCCCATCTGCCCTGGGAAGCCGGTGGCATTGCTGTTTGCTGAGCCCAGCAGAAATGAGCTGTTAATCTCCACCCCGTTTGGAGGGAAGGAGATGCTGTGTGAGATGTGAGCTGTCACCTCCACCAGAGGCTCGACTCAGCCAGCAGAATGCCCTGCACTGCCTGAATGGGCAGGATAAATGACTGTTTTCCCCCCTGAGGTTTGTGGTTTGGAGGCTGTATCAGCTGCTCTGCTGTCCTACGGGAGGATTTGCAGGTATAATTAAAGTTTTGCTTGGAGAAAAATCCTGTGCTTTACACCCAAAGCACAGGGAAGGGCTGGTCATGGCTCCAAAGGCCCTCCCTGCACACATCATAGAATCACAGACTGGTTTGGGTTGGAAGGGACCTGAAAAATCATCTACATCCAACCCCCCTGCTCGGGCAGGGACACCTCCCACCAGACCAGGTGGCTCCAAGCCCCATCCAACCTGCCCTTCAACACTTCCAGGGATGGGGCAGCCACAGCTTCTCTGGGCAACCTGTTCCAGTGTCTCACCACCCTCACACTCAAGAATTTCCTCCTCATGTCTCCCCTCAATCTCCCTCTTCCAGTTTTAATCCATTCCCCCTTGTCCTCTCCCTCCCTGCCCTTGTCCAAAGTCCCTCCCCAGTTTTCCTGGAGCCCCTTCAGGCACTGGAAGGTGCTCTAAGGTCTCCCTGGAGCCTTCTCTTCTCCAAGCTGAACACCCCCAACTCTCTCAGCCCATCAAACAAACACTCCTTTGACATGGCTTTATTTTCCCCGGGATTACTTCTTTTCCCAGAGAGGCTCCACTTGCCTCTTTGGTTATTTTTGATGAAATTATATTCAGCCTCAGAGGGTGGGAAGGGAAATTGGAGCCACCCATCCCCAGTGAGGGGGGACCCGCTGGGCCCCTCAGCCTGGAGCTGAGCACCCTGGGGGGCAGCCAGCCCTAACACTCCCCTCCCAGCACCCCAAACCAAGAAGGACCCTCTTTCCAAACCACCCCCCCCAGAGCAGAAGCAAAACATTGATTTAATCTCCCATTTGGCCTGATAAAAACAAATGAGCCGACACAGAGAAACCCAAAGGAGATGGGGATGAAAAATCATCACAACCTATTAAAAAAAAATCAACATAATAAGGACAGCACCGGCCTTGCCAGGTCCCCAACTTTCCCAGGATGAACGCGATGGAGTTTTTAACACTGTCCCAGGTTATTTGATGTTGACACGTGAGCTGGGCCATAAATAACACCGTGGTGGGGAAGGTGGTTTTAGGCAGCACCCCCAGCTCCCAGGCCGGCAGGTTTTGGGGTTCGCTGCCCCTGCAGCCCCGCAGCGGGGGGTGCACCCCAGGACCCAGGCGCTGCCCAGCGCGGCTCCCTGCCTCCCTCTGCAGTCGCACGGCAGAAAGGCTCGCTCGTCTCGCAGCCTCCTCAGCCTCCTACCCGGCCTCTCGAAAAGGCAGGAGTTACCCCCGCCCATCCTCTGCTCCCCACCGGGGCGTACGTACCCCACAGCACCCCCAGGTGTGGCCCTGCGCCCCTCATCGCATCCGCAGCGCGGGGTGCTGGGCTCCAGCTTCACTTGAACCCCCGGGTTTCATACAATCACAGAATCACAGACTGGTTTGGGTTGAAGGGACCTTAAAGATTATCTAGTTCCAACCCCCTGCATGGGCAGGGACACCTCCCACCAGACCAGGTTGCTCCAAGCCCCATCCAACCTGCCCTTCAACACTTCCAGGGATGGGGCAGCCACAGCTTCCCTGGGCAACCTGTTCCAGTGTCTCACCAGCCTCATATGAATAAATTTATCCCTACTGCCCAACCTCAGTCTCCCTTCTTCCAGTTTAAAGCCATTGCCCCTCATCCTACCACTCCATGCCCTTATAAAAAGTCCTTCCCCATGGGTTTGCTCTCTGGGTAGGCACTACCTTACCAAACCATCTCCCCCAGCTCTTCACAAGATCCCTGCTGCCTGCAGGTGACTTCAAGAGAAGAAGGAACCTCTTAATTTGTTTTCCCACTTAAAAAATCCAAGCAGGCTCCTGCAGCCTGTTTGATTTTCTGCTAACCAAGAGGTCTCAGCACGTGGTGAACGTGCTGCAATGAGGTGTCACCTTTTGGAAATTATTATTCTTCATTACTGGAAAAGGGAGGGGAAACATCCTTGTGCTGGGAACAGAGCAAGAGGGCTGAGGCAGTGCAAGAAGCAGGGTTTAGAGATAATTTTCCCAGAGTAATGTTATTTCCTAATTTAGAATCCAAGAAAGCAGCTTGTTGCATTCCAAAGGCAAACCCAAGCTGCTCCTTGGAGGGACCCAGTTCACCAGCCCCAGCATGAGGGGATTGTACCTGGCTGGGAGGGTTCAGGAGACAGGGCCATGGGCTCCAAACCTCCTGTCTGGCAGCTGAATTTGGGTGAGGGGGTTAGGAGAACTTTTCCCAATGCTGCAGCCCAGAGCATGAACGTGCTTTTCATATACATTTATTTTAAAAATCAGATAGAGCTGCGTTATGTACATGAACACCAGCAGATGGATACACACTCTGGGGGGTTCTCTGGCATATGCAGCCAAGGATGCAGCTGGGTGCAGCTGACTGGCACCCAGGAACCTGCTTTGTCCCCCCCAGCTTTGCTCCTGGGCCCCTAAACTCAAATCCAGCTGGCACAAGTGCATTTTTCAGGCTGGGGAAACCTTTTCCTGCGTGCTAAGGAAAGGCTGTGAGAGCAAAGTATCAATTAACCCCATTTCATGTATTTGTGGGTGCCAACAGCACCCACCTGCTCCCTGGGTGTTGGAAGCACATCCCTCTGGATCAGCCCAGCTGAGGAAGGCAAAGCACATCCTGGAGAGGAGGCAGGAGACAGAGCACTGAACCGTGGCACAGCAGAGCTGAGCAGAAATCTCACCCCTGTGGCCAAATAACCTTGGGCTGCTGGGCTGCAAAATAAAAAGGCAGGGTGGCAGCCTCTTTTCCAGAGCAACTGGAAGGGCAAAAAGCCCCATCAGGGGCCACACAGCACCTTAGGCTGCACAGCCCTCTTCATCAACACCTGAATTAATTCTCTCCCTCCCTCCCCTTGCAGCTGTCAGGGATCTGAAGGCTGGGGTTCCCACGCTTGCTGTGCAGTCTCCCTGACCTCCCCATCTTTGCTGTCTCTCCCAGAGCATCTTCACTCTCAGGGCTGAGGGGTTTTTTTTTGGTTTTGGCACTTGACAGCACTGCTTGAGATGCAGCTGCTGCTGCAGCTTTGCCAGACCAGCACCCCGGGTTTATGGGGACATGGGACTCACCAGGCAGTCCCGCTGGGCCACATCTCCTCCTCCATGGCATGAGAGGACCATGCCCTTTCCCTCTGGTGGAACCTTCAAGCCACCTGCCCAGAACCCTGCAAAAGCCACCGGGTCCCCATGGCTTGATATTTGTGGTGTGCTACTGGAGGAAGCTCCCACAGCTGCATCCAAACTCTCTTCCTTGTTCCAGTCGGCCTCTCCACCCCCATCTCACACCTGCACCTCAGGTCACCTCAACCTTTCTGCTTAAAAATATATTCACCCTCCCTGGCCTTTTTTTGTCTTTCTAATCTCCTTCTGGCCTTAATTCTGCTGAGGTTGATAAGGCCTTGTAAATAATGCTTCCAAAAATAAGATCCGTTAATAGCAACCGCCTGGATGAACGGGAGGTGCCTGCCAGAACTTCTCCCTCCCCACCTCACTCCCTCCCAGGGCTCAGCACCCTGGGCAGAGCTGAGCCCCCCCAGCACCTCTAGGCTGAGCCCATCTTCCCAGCCCATGGTCCCACTAGAGGGCAACAGAAACCCAGGAAAGGAAAGGCAAGGAAAAGCGGATCTAGGCTGAGAAGCAGAGGGGAGAGAGGGCCTGGCAGCAAGGCTGCCTTCAATTCGGCTTTCAGATAAATCACCCCTAAAAATTCCTCCCGCAGAGCCAGACCCTCTGGACCTGGGGGGGGGGGGGGGGGAAAAAAAAGAGGTTTCCCAATGCACCAGAAACACGTGGGTAACGTTTGATTTTGGAAATCTGCACCATCTGACTGTACATTTTTGCAGCAGCCCCAGCTGGAGTGGCTGGGCTGATGCTGCACAGAGATGCAGCTGGAAGAGCCCTGTCACCCCCTGGAGAACCCATTGTAGGACACCGAGGAAGAAGCAACTCTGGTCACCAGATCTTCCATTATTGACAAAACCCAGCAGAACAACTCACTTCAGAACCCACCAGCAGGAGCTGCAGCTTTGGAGCAGCTGAGCTGAGCAAAGCCAGAGCCAGAACCCCAGCACCAACCCAACCCAGCCTCATTTTCTTTAGATGTGCAGAAAGCAGCACCCAGCCTTTCCATCACCTCCCACCCCAACCCCAGCCCGTGTTACAGCACCAGGATTACATTTGCCAGTGGTTAAAAGGAAACCTGACCTTAAATGCTGGTCCAGGACCCACCTGGAGGGTTTTATTTCCACTGCTGAGGCCTCATTTCTGCATGGGAGGTGCAGGAGCCCACTTCTACTGGACAAACCCCTTGGATGGGCCATGCAGGCTGGGTCACATCCCTGGACTGGACTTGGGGACACATCCCCACCATGGAAGTTGCAGCCCCATGCTCACCATGCTTGGGTTATTTAAGTAGCTCCAGAAGGAGCCATCACAGCACAAGACAAGCTAGAACAGCTCCTAAATCATTCCTCCTTTATGCCACTCCAGCCCCCAACTCCCTCCAAACACCAGGAAACCCAGAAAGCCACATTAAATCATTTTTATCCCTTGCTCTTCCTCTTCATCCTGAGCTGCACTGACCTCAGCTCAGCCTCGAGAAGCCAAATCAGCTCCACAGAGCAGCTCCCCAAAAGCATTTCAGCACCCAGAACCAGTGTGGGAATAGGTGGGATGCATCCAGGCTGGGGGGACAGCATGGACCCCAACCCTTGTGACACAGAGCTCCGGGCAGGCTGTGCAGGAGATGAAGTGCTTGGAATGATTGAAAAGCAGGTGATGGCACAAGCAGTTGGAAGTTTTATGAAGATCTTTTATCGAAATCACAGCAGTTACAGACATGCAGCCTATTAAAGGTACCCAGCACACCACTGGGGCCAGGGCAGCATTAGTGCCACCATGTATCCTCCAGCACTGTGTTCCTTCTGGTTTTAGGAGGCCCCAGGGTCCTTCCAGCACTGCTCTTGGATGAATATTCTAGAGCTTAATAGCCCTGGCGACCAGGAAGCTTTTTTTTTGAGGGATTTGTCACTCCTTTGCTCCCTTTGGCACAAGTTGGCTGGGGGAACCAGGCTTCTCACCCTCCCTTGGCTTTAAGGAGGCGTCTTGTCTCCTCGTGCCCCAAAGTGCCACCATTCCGTGGGAGCAAGTGCCATCAACACCGAGCAGGTTGCTCAGCAGCAAGTAAAAAGTGATTCAACCCCCAGGTAACTCCTGTGGCATCTGTCCAAGATGGTATTTCCAACCTGCTTCAGCTTTCCAACAAACCCAGAAGGCATCAGGCAGCACTGCAGGCAGGCACCTGAGATGCAGGCAGCAGCCACCACACAGATTTGTTGCCCACCTCCCCAAAAGTGCAAGGAAAAACTCCCTGTCTAGATCCCAGCACTGCAATCACAGTCAAAAGCTGGAGCAGTTTGCTGTGCAGATGGGAGAGCTAGCAGGGCCTTCAGGGGGAGCATCCTGCCACTCACAACCTGCTCTTTCCCCTGTAGTTGGTTCATCTTTAGCATCACTGCAAGATCTGGCTTCCCAAAGCAGGTCAGGAAAAGGGGGAATATGGAAATGATACAGAGAGGAAGGCAGAGTGATCTGTAGAAGAGGAATTGTCACCTAGGAGTTGAGAATCACAGAGTTTAATTCTAGTCCTGTCCCTAGCAAGTTACTTCTTGGTACTCCAACTTCTCCTGAAGATGGGAAAAGGGGACAACTGCTGCCTTCAGTGGGACAAAACCCACCAGGAGCAAATCTGCCTGTAACAGCAAAGTGTGGCTTCTATTTCCTTTTGAAGCACAACTCAGCCTGCCATCCCTTTATTCTGGAATAACACAGAACTCAAACCACCTGGTTTGGTGGAACAGGATCTGCATTTCCTTGTTCCTTTGATGAATTCCCAAGTTGGAAAGGAGCAGTGGTGCCCTGGCATGGCTACAGTTTGCCACCTCCTGCCCTTGCCCAATGCAGAGGGAAAGGGAGAATGCTGTTGCCCAGGCTGATACACATATGTCCAAAAGAAACAAAATCACCAATAAATTCAAAATAAACTTCCAACCTGGCCCACGTCTCTTGCAAAGGAGATGCCAGAATCTCTGGAGAGGAGGGAAATGCTCTACATCCATTTTGAGCAGCTAAAGGGGGCCACACACAGACCCCAAAATCAAAAGACCCTGGAAATATTACAGTTCTCTCTCTATTTAATTATTTTATGAGTGGGGAGGGAACATAGTGGGGCAGGAAGCATCACTGCAGCAGCCAGTGTTAGAGGAACAAAAATTAAACCTCCCCAAAGAAACCCAGGCCCAAAGAGTCTCCCCTCACCTGGTCCATCACCTCTCAAAGGGCACAGCCCCCCCACCGGACCTGCAACGGGGTCCTGCAGCCTCTCGGGTGGGGGGGACTGGTTGGAGAAGTCTTTTGCCTTTTCCCATCCCAGTTCACTCCCTTCGTGCCAGTTCATCAGCACCAGCCCGGGATGCCCCTCTCTGGGGAGCGATGGGCATCCCTTGGCACGACAGGAAAGGACCCACACCCCTTGCCAGAGCTCGCTGGACCCCCCAGAACCCCACCTGAGCCCTTGGGGACCCCCCCATCCCCCGGGTTGGTTTGCCTGGGTTGCAGGCAGCAAAGGGTTACGCTCGGGGGTGCCGCTCCGCTCCCAGCACCTGGCAGGGGGGGGGAGCCAGGAGGGGATGGAGAGGAGTTTCATTGAGTCTCCAACAAGGCAGCGAGGAGCAGGCAGAGGAGCAGGCAGAGGAGCAGGCAGAGGAGCAGGCAGACGAGCAGGCAGACGAGCAGGCAGCGGAGCAGGCAGAAGGTGAAGCTGCCGCCGGGTCCGGGAGCTGTCGGAGGCACCATGGATCTGAGGGGGACCCCGGAAAGCGGCTTGTAACGGGGGACACCCCCTTCCCCTCTCGCCGACGTTCGTGGCTTCAAAAGAAGGGAGGGAAAAGGAAAATAAAATAAAATAATAAAATCCCACCCCAAAGCTTCTCTGAATTTGAGCTCCGGCGAAGGCGGGCGGCACCGGCTGGAAAATGCATCTCCCTCGGAGCTGCATCGTCCTCTTCATCCAGGGGAGCATCAGTCTGCTGGTGAGCGCTGGGGAGGGGGAAGGGGGGGCTGCAGGGGATGGGGGGGGGGGGGGGGGTCGGGCTGCCCAAGGGACAGGGGGGCTTCACAGCCAGCTACATTCCCCAAATCAATTTTTGCCCCCCCAAGTCCATCCCCCCCCACACCCCATCCCTTGAAAAAAACAAGCGTCCTAAAACTTCTGTTATTTTGGCGGCGGGGGGGCAGCGGGCAGGGCTGCTGGAAAGGTACTTCCTGAGCACCCTAAAAATCTGCCCTCCCCCCCTCGCCCCCCCCCCCCCCAGGCAGAGCAGTCCCGGTGGAGCTGCTGGGGGGCAGACCCCCGGGGCTCCAGCACAGCCCAAGCCACCCTCAGCTCCCCCGGTGCCACCGCTGCCAGGTGAGTCCTTGGCACCCCAAGGATCACGGTGGGCAGCACCCAGGGTTCCACCATCCACCTGCCACCACCCGGGCATCTTCCCAGCCCGCTGGGTGCCCAGAGCTTGGCAGCACCACCACCACCACCCCCCCCTTCTGTGCTGCTTTTGGGGTCCACGGCTGGTAGGCAGGCAGAGCCCCGGTGCCAGCAGGAGTTGGGCAGGAGCCCATGAGTGGCTGTTAGAGGCCAAGGGCATCTCCCCGGGGTGAGATCTCACCTCTGTGCTTTGCTGACCCTCGTGCTGCTGCCCTGCTCCATCCCTCCACTAGACCGTGGCACAATTTGGAGATCAGAAGAGGGGTCCACAGGACGTGGTAGCAGCAGTGGGACTGGTGTGAAGGCCACGAGGTGGGCACCCTTGTCAGAGGTGGGCATCCTCCCCCCATAGCACCCGCTCCCCAGCATCTGCAGAGCTCCCCTGGGTGCAAGTGCCCTGCCCTGAGCCAGGTGTCCCTGCCAGGGGGCACCCTCAGTGGCAAGATGCACCCGTCCTGGCTCCTTTCACCCATTCATTCCCTGGGCAACCACGTGAGGAGGATGAGAGCAGGGGGAAACTGCCACCAAAGGGAAGTGTGGACTACAGGGAGAAGTAGAGAGGAAGGGCAGGAGAAAAGGGAAATAAGAGGATGGCTGGGTCACATCTGGAGAAGTGGGGTGACTCTGGAAAGCAAGACTAGACACGGGGGAAAGGCACCCATCACCCATCTCTCACTCTCCACCATCACTATTTTCAGGTGATCTGTGGCCAAGAAGAAGCAGGGAAAGGTCCAGAGCAACGTGAACCCAAGACCCAGCAGGGAGCTCAGGTGCAGAAGACCAGAGAGCTTCTCTCTCCAAAATCCCTGTTAACTCCAACCTTACTGCAGAACATGACCCTCTTGGAGCTGGTGAGCAGCTCATGGGAGTTATGGGATACCCTGGACAACCTGTCCAAGCAGGACCACGCTCCACATCCCAGAGGACAGAGGGACTTGGGGTCAGCCTCAGGCAAGCTTAAAAAAACTTTTGGCTGGGGAGATTTCTATTCCAACATCAAGACAGTGAAGTTGAACCTCTTGATCACTGGAAAGGTGGTCGATCACGGCAATGGAACAGTCAACGTCTTCTTCAGACACAACTCTACTGGGCAAGGGAACATCTCTGTCAGCCTCGTCCCTCCCACCAAGGCAGTGGAGTTTGACCTGGAGCAACAGATCTTCATCGAGGCCAAAGAATCCAAAATCTTCAACTGTCGGGTGGAGTACGAGAAGGTGGATCGTGCCAAGAAGACCACACTCTGCACTTTTGACCCCTCCAAGACCTGCTACCACGAGCACACCCAAAGTCACGTCTCCTGGGTCTGCTCAAAGCCCTTCAAAGTCATCTGCATCTACATCACCTTCTACAGCATAGACTACAGGCTGGTGCAGAAGGTGTGTCCCGACTACAACTACCACAGCGACGTACCCTACTACCCCTCGGGATGAAGATCCCACCTCAGGATGCCCCTGGTGACAAGAGGGTGCTGGGAGGGTGGGGAGGGGGGGGACAGGGACAATTTTGTGAGCAGGGGTGGGAGCGCAGCTGTCCCTAGAAACCAGAAGCAAAGCAGGAAAAGGAGGATTTTCCATTTCCCCCAGAAACTCTGAAGAAGAGGAATTTTAGGCTTTGGGGTACCAGCATCACAAAACCTGGCCTGGATCCATGGTCTATAGAGACTGGTATGAGAAGGCAGGGTCTGAATCTGGGATGCAGAAAATAGGACAGAAAACCACCATCAGGACTTGTGTTCCTCAGTGCAATAATGGATTTGCCTGGATTTAGGCCACAAAGGTTGGTGACCAGGCACAGAGGGCTCCAGAAGCAGGCTTACACAGCCTGGAGCCAGGGGAAGACCTCAGGGTGGGGGAGGAAGGCACCTGATGCTCTCCATGGCTGTAGGACATACATGGGCAACTGCATCATCTCCCCCATGTCCAGGCTCTGCAGAGGTGGGAGCTGGAGCTGAGTTTGGTGGGAGCTGGAGCTGAGCTTTCCCACACGGGGGTGCAAAGGGCTGGAAAAGGGGAGGTGGGACAGTTGGGAGGGACCTTCCCGGGGTGCCACCCCACCCCAGCTCACACCAGGCACCACCACAGCACTGGGAGGGGGTTCAGGGAGTTGAAACTCTGGCTTGACAGGTAGAGAAATCCTGGTGGCTCTGTCAGATCTGCTGACACAATGTATGATTCATGTGTTCCCCTGACACGCCGTGATTCATGCGTTTCCCCTTCATCTCATCCCTGCTCCGTGGCACTGCTGGCTCCTCAGCACCCATTCCCACCCTCATCCAGCCACATCCAGCTCCTCTTCCTTGGTGCAAAGGTGCATGCCCACCTGTGTGTGAAGTGGAGATCTGACTGTAGCATTTTACTTGAAGAAAAAAAAAAAACACAAACCAACAACAAACCACCAAAAAACCCAACGACGTCGTCCTGCAGGAGAGAGAATAAAGTTTTCCCAGTGGCACTGAGGCAGGCCAAGTGGTTTTCCTGAGAGCAATTGCAGCCTCCTTGGGGGAGAAGGAAAATACAGTGGTGGGGTTTTGAGGGAGGCACAGGGCACCACCACCACCCGTGCCCAAATTTGGCTCCGTTCAGACGCAGCTGAACTTGTTTTCTGCTCATCAGCCATCGGGTCCAGCTCTGGGGTCTGCCAGGACCCAGGTTTTCACCTATTGCTCGTGCAACTGCACCACTGGTGGGTATTCCCACCCTCCTCCCTTTCCCCATGCATCCAGACTTTGGACTCCCACTGCAATGGGGATATTCCCTCCCACAGAGAAGACCCCAAAACAAGCAGCTTCCCAACCAGCCCCTGCCCTTCCACCCCTTCCTTTTCCCAAAAAGAATGCTCCCCATATGCAGAGCACCAGGGCAGCTCCAGAACTCCCCTTAGACCAACCAAACCCCAGCTGAGTTCCAAGGCTGGTATCACCACCAGAGCAGGTTTTATCCTTCAGCCTCCACAGGTCAAATTCCTTCTCTACAGCTCGGAGAGACATTTGCTGGCTGCTGGCAAAGTTTCAACACAGGCACTTTTACATCTAGACACAGAGGCCAGGTCCAAAATACATCGAGCAAAGAAAGCCTTTTAGTGCAATAATCAATGAAAAGACTTTTACTCTGAGGACAGAAAGTTTAAAATGCTTTGAGAGGTTGGGTTCAGAAAATAACAGGAGGAATATTTGGGCGGGGGGGGGGGGAACAACCCTACAAGGAGCTATCTCACAAAAGTCTGTTCCCCCAGGAACAAGACTTCCCTTGCTTGAAGGAAGGAACACAAGGAGACACGTTCAACCCCTTTCTGCCAGCACAGACAAAACAAACAAAACCACCACACACAGAAGTTGCTCATTTGGAGAAATTTCAGACAATTGCCCGCTGAAGAAACAGAGCAGCCAGCGGGAGCAGAGAACCAGGCTACAAAGGATGCTCCGTTGTCAAAAGTGATGTGGCAGCCACAGTTACTAGGAGACCAGGATGGGCCATTATTGGGGCTTGGGAGAAGAGAATTCCTGCTAGCCGAGTCACAACCCCAGCTCAGCAAAGGAGGATTTTGCCGAGCTGGAGGGCAAACAATACAAGAGGGGGGAAAAAAAAAAAATCCCCCCACCCTCAATCTGCCTGCCGCTCACCCCCTGCTCCAAGGAGATGAAGGGAGAGCCCTTGGGACTCATGGGGTAACATTTCCCCTGTTAGAAGCAGAGTCAAAGTGAACTTGGGTCCATTTGCTTGTGCTTTGTGATTATTTGCTCCGTGGGGTGTTGCTCAAGCTGTGCTGTGCAGGAGAGTTTGGCCATGGGGTTTCTTCTGCTTCTCGAGTGGAGGAGTTAAATCCCCAGGGCTGCCTCTGCTGCAGTATCACCCAAGGTTTCATTTCCTTCCCCACTAGTAGATGGACATAAAATGTATTTGGGGGTGGAAGGGGTGGGGGGGGGAAGCTAAAATTTATCCAAACCGAGTTCCACAAGTTGCAAACTTCATTACAAATGAAGGAGCCTGTAATGACTGTGGAAAGGAGGCTTCAAAAGTCTTGCATGACACCAGGGTTCAGCAAAGTGCCACAGAAGTATTCGCAGGCATTTCTGCAATTAGAGCCCATCTTCATTTATAAAATGCAGCCCCTTATCATCTCTGATAACTCAGTGGACAGCCAATCTCTTTGTCTCCAAAGCAGGAACAGCCCCTGATGGGAGCTACTTACTGCTGTCATCTCCAACTGCACAGTGAATGTTCTCCATCTCCAGTAATTAGCTCTCTTTAGTTTGTTAATACTTCTTCCTCTTCCCCACAAAATCCTCCTAATTTAAATTTCATGAGTCTCCCAGCTGAGTTAACCTGTGCTTCTGCACATTTAGAAACTGGCTTCCCAGAACAGCCTGCTCCACCCTCCCAAAGTCAATCAGCAGCCCCCAGCCACTAATTGGACTCATTAGTGCTGGTTGGGACCAGACATTCCAGGTTCTCCAGCACCAGGATTACACGAGTCAGGACAAAAAAACAACCAGGAGCAGATGGATTTGCTGCAGGAATCCAACCACCCCAAGACATCTCCCCTAGCCTGGGGTGGTGGCTCCCATCACTTCTGCCTCCTCTGGCTTTAGGGACCGAAGTGATGAGCCCTCCACCCTCTTCTTTAAAACACTGATTAATATTTAAGTCATTAACTCTGCACAGCCCAAGTGCTTCTTTGTTAATTTTGCCCTGTATCACCAAAAATAATTGGGACTAATCAACCCCAAAGAAACCCAAATCCACCTCTCTGGAGGTCCCTGGGACTTCTCTCCCTTCATAATCTTCCAGTCAATCAGACATTGGGTTTGTTTTTTTTTACTATTTCCTATTTACCATATCAAAAAACAAAACAGCAGAGGCTTTGGATTCCAATTAGGCTCTCCTGGCCACCTATCACCTCCAAAATGTGCTAATGCACTACTCCAGGATTTTGGAAAGAACAAATCTCACAGGAAGGTACAATTTAATGCAAGGATGGCACCACCAGACCCTTCTCACCACTACAACAGCTTCAAGGCATCAATTTCCCTCAACTCAGGGTCAGGCAGGTTTTGGTTTTTCTTTCTTTCTTTCCAAACAAACATTTTGAGCAGGTTCCAGTCAGATGCCAAGATCTGACTTAAAGATCTGACAAGATCTTGAAGAAGAAGGAAGTTTGGTCATGAAAAGCTTCAGTTCAAATTCACGAGCAACAAAAGGGGGTTGTCACAAGAGCCTTCCTTCAGGTGGGAACTACTTTACATTGTGGAGTTGCCAACCTTTGAGGTTTTCACCAGAATTTGGCAATATTTGGAGGAGTTCCCAAGGTGGTGGCTATCACAGCCACTTGGTTACTCCAGAACTTCAGCTTCCATAAAACCAATTGGCTTAATCACAAAAAAAGAAAACCAAACCCCAAGAAAACAGCATTTCTAGAGGCTTAGATGTCAAAACTCAAATATAAAGCTCAATTTGTGTTAGATCTCATGATTTCTACATCCAGCTCACTTTATGGTCCACTGGAAGCTCCAAGCATTTACATTTTTGTTGCTCCTGGTTTTCTGCATCCCCCCCGAGTCTCCAGCACAGCTCCCCTAACATCACCTGCCTGGGACAAGCCTGGCCCTGCTGTTCCTGAACCAAAGTGCTGAGGTTGAGCCTCATGGAGGGAATCCCAACCTAAGTGCTTTCACAACCCCAAATAACCACATTTTACAGTTTCATGCCCAAACTGTCAAGTGGCTGGTGGAGCCTCCATGGAGCTGTAGCTCAGTCAGACCAGGGCTGCTGTGTATGTGCAACACTGCATCTTTATGGAGATAATTAGGCTGTAATGAGGCCTAGTGAGACAGCCAAGCCTTTCTGCCTGTAACCCCCATTTCAATAGCCACAGGTAGCTCCTGGATGCTTTCATGTTCTCCTGCCCTTCAGGGTGCATAAAAGCAACTTTGGGTTCAATTTTGTTGTTAGGTCCAAGCGCTGGGCCAGCGTCACGCTGAACATGGAGCTTGGGAAGGGTCAGGCAGGGGCAGGGTGGGTGCCCAGGCTCCTACTCCAGCCCACAGCCCCCCTGCCTGCCCCAGAGAGTCCATGTTCCTTACAAGTCCTCCTGAAGCCCCTTTGCTGCTGCTCTGTGTCATTTTTCCTTTGCTAAGGGAAGAGTTTCTCCTCTTTGCAGACGTTTCTCAGTGCCCAGGACAGAATTCTTGCTCTCCAAATGGTTCAAGACTCTTAATTCCTGGGCATAAATCCTGATGGTGCTATTGGCTTTCCTGATAAACTTAACCAAGTTATTCCAGGCCTTTGTCTAGTCTGCCTTATCTCTCTTTATAAAGATAATATTCATTTGCCTTCTGGGGATGGAGTGAGACTGCATGATCATCAAGCACTCTGGAAATCCTCCACTGTAAAGGGAGGCAAGCAGAAATGATTATTCATGAAATCCCCAGTGTTATGACTTGTTATTACACGCAGTAGAATAAAAAAAAAAATGCAAGTGGGCTGAATGCATCATGTATTTGATCTAAGAATTATTACAGTTTTGCCAATTAGACCCAGAACCCAAATACAACCACTTCCCTCCTCCTCCCGCTCCCCTGCCAGAGCTTAGCACCAGCTGCCGTTTCATAAACACCAACATTTCCCCATCTTCCTGGGCTTTCAACAAACTCCAAAAGCAGCAGGTCTCTGATTGTTTTCCCTCCAATTAATGGCAGAGTGCACTGCTCTCCCAGAAAGGAGCTGAAACGTGTAATGTCACATCACGACAACAGCCGCTCGTCCACCGGCGGCTTTTTCTCCTGCCCATGAGGGAGCCGTGCCAAGGGGGTGGGTGAGAAAAGCACCCCTTGGCACCCCCCCCCAAAACCCCTCACCTACCTGAGAGCATCAAACACGGCTTCAGCTGAAGGGACAGGGCTTGAGGGTTAAGCAACAGGGCTGCTTTGCTGCTCAGTGCACCCAGCCAAGCCTGGAGGAACAGGGCAATCTGCTCCCTTCGGGGAGCTCAGCTCGTACACGCTGTTCCACAGAACAAGGCCTGAACCTCCTGGTGGGAAGGAAGGATTTACTTTTGCCTGAGAGGTTTCCAGACCTACCAGAGCACCCATCTGTTACCCAAATGGCTTGTTTCCTAAAGGCTGGTGCCCAAAGAGGAGGGAGATGTGATGCAGTAACCCCTTCTCCTCCAGTCCCCTAAGGTCACCGCTCGCAGTGTGGTTTGTTATTTGCTGGTGAGGAGATCCTGGTGAGGGTTTCCTCTCCAGTCTTGTTAGATTGCAAACAAACAGACAAGAGCAGCTGAGTACAAGAATGGTGATATTTTAGAAAAAAAAAAAAAAGGAAATATTCCCATGTAAGTGCTGTACGGATAATTCAGACTTACTTGGGTTGCACAAGATTATTCCAGGGGTGTGAGGGTGGCTGCAATCCCAGCTCTCCTTCCACAGGAGGAGGGTTGAATTAGTGCTTGTTGCCCAAACAGCCCTTCCCTGTGCCCCTGGGGACAGGGACAGCTGGGACAGTTGGTGTTACAGCCCTGAGCTGGGGCACACAGGAGTCCTCCCTACAAACAGATTCAGGGGTTCACCAGCACCAGAGGCTGTGGGGAAAAATCTGGGTGAGATGGAGTTGGGCAGATCATGGAGGAGAAGAGGGGCTGTCTGGTGCTTACACACAGAATCACAGAATCACCAAGGCTGGAAAAGACCTTTAAGATCATCAAGTCCAGCCTATGACCAACACCACCACACCATCTAGACCATGGCACTAAGTGCCACATCCAGCCTTGCCTTGAACACATCCAGGGATGGTGCCTCCACCACTTCCCTGGGCAGTCCATTCCAATGTCTAATCACCCTCTCCGTGAGGAAGTGCTTCCTGATATCCAACCTAAACCTCCCTTGGAGCAACTTCAGGCTGTGCCCTCTTGTCCTGTCACTGGTTGCCTGGGAGAAGAGCCCAGCCCCCACCTGACTACAACCTCCCTTCAGGTAGTTGTAGAGAGTGATGAGGTCCCCCCTGAGTCTTCTCTTCTCCAGGCTAAACAACCCCAACATCCTCAACCTCTCCCTGTAAGACTTTCCCTCCAGTCCTTTCACCAGCCTTGCTGCTCTCCTCACACCCCCCCCGTCCCAAAATGAAGAAGATGGATGGGGGGTGGAAGAGATTTTAGAGGCAAGATGAGATGTTAAGGGAACACTGGCCCAAAGCCTCTCAAATGTGGCTCCCAGTGGAGCTGCCCAAGCCACCTCTGTGTCCATCCCCATCCTCTCCCTTCAGGACAAAGGACACACCACTTCAGTACTCACACAGCTTTGCAAACCACCCCTCCCCTTCGAAAAAAACCCAGTAAAATGAAATATCAAAACCTGAGTCAATGCACCAAAACCCACCCAGGCACAAAGCAAAGCCCCCCGGCCCCTCCCAAAACCACCTCCAAAGCCAGCCTTGGTGGCTCTGTTTCCAGCTGAAGTAGCATCTGCTGTTGGTGACAGTCTGACCTGCACTGTCAAGTGTCTGCAGGGAACTGCCAAGTCCCTGGGGACAAGGGGACACCTCCCCTCACACACACCCCCCCTGTCAGTGCTCACCAGGTCGTTTCAGCAGCAGCCACGGGTGCTTTGGCAGGTGAAGGGGGGAAACACAGAGAGGGGGAAGTTACAGGGGATGGAGAACACAAGAAAGAGAAGAATTCAGAGCTGAAAAAAAAAAACAAACCCAAACCAAAGGGAAAGGCTGTCAAGAAGCAGCATGAGGAGGACAGGAATGGAAAACTTGTCCAGCTCTTGCAAATCCCACCAGACCCTAACTCCTCTGTAGAGAATTCCCAACTCAAACTGCTTCAAACCCCACACCTGCTTGCACTAAAAAATATGCTAAATAATTCAGTTTTTCCTTGTGTGCTCCTGAGCTGTAGAATCCTCCTGGCTCCTGTAGCTTTGTGTGGTGCTTTAGGAGGGGGGGGAGAAGGTACAAACCGGGTGGGATTGAGGGAGGGGAGGTTGGTGTGTCACCCCCACCACCACCACACTCTGGGACAGCAGAGCTCTTGGCTCCAGGTGCTGCTGCTCGTTGTGGAGCCAGTGTCAGCGTGGTGGCTGCGACACAGGGGGAAGAGAGACGTGCCACAGGCAGGATGAAGGCAGGGAGAAGGGAGGGCTGGTGTGTTTTCCACCTGCCAGGCTTTTCTGATCTGTGGCAGATGTCTCTCCGCTTTCAAACCGCATCGAGAAGCACCTGCTTTCATCTCGCTTCCTCATCGGGAAGTTTTCCCGTCAAGGGGAGAAAAAAAATTAGCTGCTGTGGTCTGCTCAAAGCTGGGCACCATCAAGGACACACGTCTGCAGCTTCAGGACGTGTCTGGAGGACCTTATCCTGGACCACTGGCTCTCCTGCTCCCCTTAATCCTTCTGGAAGACCAACTGCCTCATGCCTGTCATGGTCCCCACAGTGCACTGAGAAGACCACGGGCTCTTCCCCAAGTACCCACCATGGGCTCTTCCCCAAGTACCCACCACGGGGTCTTCCCCAAGTACCCACCATGGGCTCTTCCCCAAGTACCCACCACGGGCTCTTCCCCAAGTACCCACCACGGGCTCTTCCCCAAGTACCCACCACAGGGTCTTCCCCAAGTACCCACCACGGGCTCTTCCCCAAGTACCCACCACGGGCTCTTCCCCAAGTACCCACCACGGGGTCTTCCCCAAGTACCCACCACGGGCTCTTCCCCAAGTACCCACCACAGGCTTTTCCCCAAGTACCCACCATGGGCTCTTCCCCAAGTACCCACCACGGGGTCTTCCCCAAGTACCCACCACGGGGTCTTCCCCAAGTACCCACCACGGGCTCTTCCCCAAGTACCCACCACAGGGTCTTCCCCAAGTACCCACCACAGGGTCTTCCCCAAGTACCCACCACGGGCTCTTCCCCAAGTACCCACCACGGGCTCTTCCCCAAGTACCCACCATGGGCTCTTTCCCAAGTACCCACCACGGGCTCTTCCCCAAGTACCCACCACGGGCTCTTTCCCAAGTACCCACCACGGGCTCTTCCCCAAGTACCCACCATGGGCTCTTCCCCAAGTACCCACCACAGGCTCTTCCCCAAGTACCCACCATGGGCTCTTCCCCACGTACCCACCACGGGGTCTTCCCCACAACTACCTGAAAGGAGGTTGTAAAGAGGTGGGGATTGGTCTGTTCAATGAACTTCCAAATGATGGGACAAGAGGGAATGGCCTCAAGTTGCACCAAGGGAGGTTTAGGTTGGATGTTAGGAAGAATTTCTTCACTGAAAGGGTTGTCAGGCATTGGAACAGGCTGCCCAGGGCAGTTGGTGGAGTCACCATCCCTGGAGGGATTCAAGATCTGTAGACAATAGTACTGAGGGACATGGTGTAGCTAAGGACTTGTCAGTGTTAACGGTTGGACTTGATGATCTTGGAGGTCTTTTCCAACCAAGGTACCTCTGTGGTGATCCCCAGCAGGGTGTGCTCCTCCTGAAAGCTCCTCCCCCCTCGCTCAACAGCGACACACGCTGCCTCCCAAACCCTTCACCAAGGAAAACTCCTTTACAAGCAGGGGAAAAAAAAAAAATCATCTCGTTTTCTCACTCCAAAATGGGGGGGAAAAGGACAACCAGGAACAAGCTGCTGTGGGTGGGATGCAGCTGGTTTGGCCACCACCATCACCCCATCACAAGACTGACGAGGAAATTGAGACTTTGATGAGAATTTTAGCAGGTTCTTTGGCTGAAACCAGCTCCTGGGGAGGGGCCTGGTTCAGTGCTATGGGCACAGCAGCCCCAACTAGAAGGAAATTCTTCAGTTTCAGGCACAGGGGCTCTGAAATGTTAAGTCTTGTTCAGAAAACTACAACCCCAACCACAAAACCAGTGAAGATACAGCATCTGAAGGGAGATTTCTCCCTGGACTCCACACATGCACGTGGGACTGATGGTTCAACACAGAAGTGAAGACAGCCCTTGGTGGAGCAGCCCAGGAGCCTACAGGGTCTGAGGATCAGTTTGAGGACACACGGGTGCTTTATAAACCTTTCAAAATTGCAGCTTATGCTGTTGGTGGCCAAGCTCTGTGTTTGCAGCCTCTGTGACAGCAAACATGGTATCTTAATTGTGGGACTCGTTGGCTTGCTGAACTCAAGACAGATGGCATCTTAATTCAATTAGTACACTTTAATTACCTATTATAGTAGGTCTTGGAAAAAAAAAAATGGACACAAGTGAAAGGTCTTCTGAGCAGCCATCAATCCTGCCATATCTTTATCAATAATGAGCAGTAAATGCTGTTCAGTGGTTTCTTTCTACCACTCCTCTTCCTCACCTCTAAAACCAGCTGAATTTTCTCTGCAGTTTTGGAAGTTTTGCCTTATCTGTCCTTATATATTGAAAACAACCAGAAGCAAGCTCTGAAGTGACAACACACGGGAGCAAATCAGCTGGAGAACAGGACTCCTGTATGTTCACCCAGGTCCTCCCAGCATCTCAAGCTACAGCAATTAACCTGAAGAAGATCCACCTATTTTTGCTTCCACAGATTGTAACCTGTGGAGAAATTATTGCCAGTGAAGAGGTCTGAACCAGAGTTTAAAATTATCTTGTCTTGTGACACAAGAATGTGGAAGATTGTGTCTTCTGGTTCCTTTTAAAACTACTCTTGAAGCCCTCCTTAAAGGAATCACAGCTGGGATCTACTTCTGTGGCTGATCTGAGACAACAGGGACAGCCTCGTGGTTAACAGGTGCTGATGGAAGAAATCTCCCCACAGTCACTAATTTACAAAATCACCTAATTTTGAGGTCTGTTTCAGCTACACAGGGTTGTTTGTGCCTAGGGATGGAACTGAATGTTGGAAAAACATCCCTCTTCATGTGGTTGGAAGAGAGAGCTCTTCCATCCCCAAAGCACCAGAAGAGCATAAAGAGGTCTCAGAAGACACAACTTCCCATTTACATTTTTATGAGCAAAAGGGTGGGCTTGGCATTCTCCTGATTTTAGTTCTATTTTAGGAATGAAGCTTGGAAAACAGGTGGAAGCTGAGCTTAACATTGCTTAAAACTCTTTGACCACAAGATGGGACGTTCCAGCACGCTTGTAACGTCCAAGAAACCTTTGGAAACAAGGTACTGGCCCAGTTTTTTTTCTTGGCAGCTCTCTAGCTCTGCAGCCATTGCCAAGAACAGCATGAGCAGAGGGAGTGGCAATGCAAGCATCCCCAAATCTCCCCTGTTAACAAATGGGGAATAAACATGAAGATCCAGTTCAGGCACAGCTTTCTGCTGAGACTGCCAATGGTAGGACCTGGGAGTGTCAAAACTGATCATGTTTTGAAACTCTTGTCTGTAATAGACCTTTGTCTATTCAAGAAAAGCATTTCTGGTGGGGTACTGAGAGCCAGAAGATAGCAAAGGTTTGAAGTTTGGGGCTGGTTTGTTGCTGTTTGTTTTTCAAACAACTAAAGAGCTCTGAAACAGAGAGTCATATTGTACACATCATCTATACTTAAACACAGCCTACCTATTTTCTGCTGCACCAAGCTCTCCTCACCACTTCTAAAGCCTGTTCTCTCCTCCTTACATTGCCACTTTACAGAGCACACAAAAAGCCTGTGGGTGTATCACATTAATCTATAGCCAAAGGTTTAAAATGTTAGGAGGAAGGTAATAGCATGCATTTCAAATAGCTAGTGACTGTTCACCAAAACTCTGCTTACACCAGAACCCTGAGAAGTTCCTCTCCACGTGCTGCAGGCAAAGAACACTGAGCAGCACGAGGTGCCCGGGCTAGGGCAGGAGAGGGAACACAAATAGAGCCACTACTCAAACCAGCTGCAGCTTTTAAATCCCCAGCATTTCATCTCCACGCTGCTGAACTGACACTGCAAATATCTGCCTGTACCTATCAATCACTCTGCAGCATCACAGCCAGCAGAGCAGAGCCAAAGAGTAGAGCTGCTGCAGGGCAGCAGGTAAAAAGGCATTTGTTCCATTTAATTTTGGAGAAGAGAGCTGTCAAAGAATATACAGACAAGGTTTAAAAAGCCAACCACTCAGCAATATAACAAAAACACCACTGATGTCCTACAGCCCAGCCCCACGCCACACCAGGGCACCCACAGCCACTCTAACCTCACAGGATGATGTGTTTTGGAAGTCCCCGCAGCCCTGGAATGGGATGGAGTTATTGCCATGGGGCTGAAAGGAAGGAAAAGGCTTATTTAAACAGTTACTGTATGTGAAAAGCCTCTCTTTTCCCCCTTGCCTCTTCAGGCTTCAGCACCAAGAAATAAATTGAGCTCATTAAAGAATATTTCGTAGTTCAGGTTTGTTTACAGGCCCCAGCTAAGTAATGCCTGCTGCCTAATTCAGGTTTTACCATCTGGCACATCACACCAGAAATCAAATCTGCAAAGTGGTTCGTTTTTTTATTATTTCTTTTTTGCTTTTGTTTTGGGTTGTTTTGTTTTGTTGTTGTTGTTTTTTCAGATTCAGGAGAATCTGAGTCAGGAGTGAAACCACACTGGGCCGAGGATAAAGAGAAGGCGTTTTAATTTCACATCCTCTGGAGAGAGAAATTATGACAACCCATCAGAGTAGGTCCTGGTCGTTTTTAGTTTTCCATGTTTTCCAGTTGCAGGCAGGGACTGCAAGGGATGGAGCTCCTGCCTGCCCTCAGCAGAGGCCTCACAAAGGGCACCTCCAGTGAGTGAACAGATCTCCCAGCAGCCCATGTACATAGAAATGTGCAACAAAACATTCCTCTCTCAGCTGCACGGAGACACAGGCAGCTGGACTAGATGATTGGGGTAGGTCCCTCCCAACTGGAAATATTCTGTTCTTAAGACAGACTGACTGGGACGTGTCCACTGGGTGGCCACACCATCACAGGACACTGTTATTCCACTCCTCACCCCAGGACAGTGAGGCATGATAATCATCTGAGCTCACTGTCTCCTTGCTGTCCAGCACACAGGACAGAAGCCAACCTCCCCCAAACCCAGCAACGCTGACAACAAAAAGAGAAATCATCCAGTCTGCCAGCTCTCTGACCACAAAAAGCACTGGCCAGTTGTCCTTGCAGTGAGGGTAAACCCTGACAAGCCTCCAACAACCACCAGAGCTGGCTGTGAGCTGCAGCGCGGCCACAGACTGAAAACTCAACGTCCTCTTCAGCTATTTTTGTCAAGTCTAATTGTTGTCTGGCCAAAATTCAGCAATAAGCAATAATTTTGCAAACGCCACCTGCTCAGAGGAGTGAACAAAGTTGGTGGGGAAGAAAGGAAGCGTGGACAAACTGCACTGCAGTAACAACAGGACTCCACGGTGGGAAACTCTCCTCGTGCAAAAATAAAAAAGCCACCAAAACCTTGGAGTTCTACCAGGAGACTGAAGTAAGAATAAGTAGATGTGAACGGAGGGAAAAAGGACCCACCCCAGCTATGAGATGCAACAGTCTGAAGAGTTAATACTTGTACTGCTTCATTTTATCATGCTAAGATAAAAAAGCACTCCAGGAAGGAGCAAGCTGTGCAGACACCCATGCAAGGATGTCACCCTGTGGAATGCCAGGTGTTAAATATCGAGGACCAACACACCCACCTCTCCCTGTCTCAGACCCAGATCCCTCCTTGGTGAAGGTGTTTTCTCTGGTAGGCTTTGAATGACTCCAAGATGCCCAGGGATAACCTCTGGGTCTGCCAGGAGCCTGCCAGAAGTGGAATGACAGTTGGAGAATGGTTTTCATTTGTTTGTTTTCATCCCATGACTCCTAGATGCACCACCTCTGGCTGTGCCAGGGCTCAGAAAGCTTCATTAGCAGCTCGGTACAAACATCTGAAGAGCTCTTGTCCTCAACACTGCTCCCCAGTGGCAAGAGTCAACGATCTGCTCTTCAATCCCTGCTCCATTACCCAATGGCAGAGCTCAAAGTAACATTCCTGCATCTGGATTGGAGAAAAAAAAATACTCCAGCATAACACAGCCCATCATTTCTTTTCTGGAGGGCAGGGAGAAGTGTTCCAGTTCCCATCCAGTTATCATCCACCATCTCAATTAACTACTACCCTTTTTTTTGGGGGGGGCCATTGATGCATTTCAATTATTCAAAGAGGAGCCCTATATTTTATACCTCTCCTGCCTGTGATTTTTCATCATTTGATGGACTAATTGCAAATCTCTCTCAATCCTTTCCCAACTTACTCCATCAATTAACACATTTCCTCAAGTGATTTTAATAATTCAGTCTCAGAGACAAAGTCTAATGTATCAAGTAGGAACAAGATATAAAATCCAACCCCAAACTTAACCCAAAACTCAGCTGAATTTTCTTGCCTGTGTTCTGGGTTCAAGGGCCACCTCCTACATTAAACCTCTCCTTCATTTATCATAGTTATTTTCCAAAAACCTTCCAGACCAACTGCCATTTATTTCCCCAACTATTTAATGGGCTCTTTTTTCTTCCATCTGTCTCCCAGTTTCTTTTGCTCATTGTTTCCTTGTGGACTTCAAGCTGGCACCTCCCAGCCATACCCCCCTCTTGCTGTGCACCCTCCAGCACCACCTCTGGCAGTTTTAGAGTTAAAGTTAACTTTAATTTAAAGTAAACTTTAAATGTAACACAACACCAGAAACCAGGATTGCTAAGGCAAAATTTGCTGCAGCATGTGTCTGGAATTGCAACCAAAGATGCAAGTGGGCAGCAGGTAAAAAAAATTATAAATAAATGCACCCTTTAGAATTAAATATCTTTATATTAGATTTAAAAAAAAAAAAGGCATTAGAAGTGAGTTAAGTAAATCTGCAACTCAAGTTAAATGGCAGCCAAGAGAGAAAGAAAAACTGCATGGCCCAAGCTGACTGAGCAGGGTAATTATTTTAGCCAAGCCTTCTGCAAATTAATTGCACAGAAGTTGAGAAACCTGCAATGAAGTTTGTTGGTTTGTTTTTTTTTTTAAAAACATTTGGCTCCTTCAAGGAAGTGGAGGGGAAATAAAAGGAGAAAAAGAAAAAAAAAAACAAAGGAGATGGTATTGTGTCCTTAACTGCAGTTTGAAAACCAGAACAAAGATCCTGAGAGTTTCAAAGCACAGCAGCTCTCCCCACTCTGCTGTTTGTTCTGCTCATAAGCAGACAAGCTGTTTCCTTTCATCTGGAAAAACTCCCACAATAAGAAAACTACCTCAATAGAATCCGAGTCTGTAATAACAAAGCCCAAGGGGGCAGCCAGCAAGAAATCTTTTGGCCAGTAAAAGACATTTGGTGTTTGGATCCTCAGAGAGAGCTGACTGCCTCTGGGTGAAGGGCACTTGTACATCCTCCTGCTGCTGGAGAGGTCAGGGATCCATTGAGGTGTTTCTCCTTCTCCTCATCCAGATGAAGGCTGCAACCTTCCTAGGTCAGCACGAAAGCAAGCAGAGGAAGCAGGAGCAGGGAGATAATAGGGAGAAAGAAGCACATGAAAGACTGCACACAGGGATGAAGTGTCTCCCTGTCACAGCCTGAGGAGGGGGAAGAGAAGGAATTAAAAGCACGAGCGTGGGGTCCAACCTGGATTCTGAACCTGGGCCCCTGGTAGCTGCGCTGCAGCTGAGAAGACCCAGTAAAACAAAAATGTCTCTCTGAAAATCTTGTTTTGATAAATATGCCATCTCCTCTTGGAATTCAAATCTCCAACTGTTCAACTGGCATGGACATCTCTGCAGTAACAACACATGCCACAGATTGTGAGTTAACTTGAATTACATTTTGGATCTGGGGAGGGGAGGGTGTCAGTGGGAGGTTTATGAACAGTATGCTCCCGCTCTGATGTTGTTAGAACCAGATGGCTTCAGCTGTATCATTCACAATAAAAAACAAACAACCAAAAAAAAAAAGTGAAGCTGACCAATAAATCATTAATTCACCTGCAACTGGAACAACCTGAGTAAGTCACCTCCTTCGTGGATCTCACTCCAGGAGAGTCTTTGCTGCAGCCACAGCTGGCTCTGCAGGGAAGGCTGGGACAGACAAGGCCCAGAACAGATTCTTTTCCTGCAGGTATCTCCCCATCCTCTGGGAAAGGATGCTGCCAAATCTGTGTTGCTCTCCTGTAAACACCTCCTCTAAAAAAGGCTGAGGACATGTGAACACCCTTTTTTACTTTCCTCTAGGCAGGCCTGCTTCCCAGAGCCAGGGACACTCGTGGAACAGTTGGTCACTCTAACGTGACCAGGATAAAAGGTCTCCTTCAGGTTTGGATGGTTCAGTAAACAATGAAGTTACTGCAGCATAATTAGACATCTCTGTGCCACACAGACAACTTCTGCCATTACCTGGCAACAAACTTTTCATGCCTGTATGCAATTAGAAGCTGGAAAGGCTGGGTTTGAGTTCTGATGGGGTGGTGGGGAGAATCTTGTTAGGACTAAATGCTTTGCTTACCTAAAAGGAAACGCACTTCAAATCCAATATAAAAGGAATTAGTGGCATTCAGGCAATAGGTGCAAGATGGGAATTTATGGATCATGTAAAAGGAAGGCTTTACTATACAGTTGGTTGTGTGTTTATGATGAAAGGGGCAGGGACCCTCTCGTGAGTCACCATTTGATAAAAATAGCAGCTGGATTAAGCAGATGAGGGTATGAGGGGAATTCTTCACACAAGGGACAAGAGGCTGTGAGAGGAAGTATGACAACAGCATGACAAATCAGACAACAGATAGCTAATCTATTTTCTAGACAAAACAGAGTTATTCTCTGTAATCCATTACATGCCCTACCTGACCATCTTAAGGTCAGGCCCATTTGCCACTGCCCCAGCACTGAGTATTTCAATCTAACCTCCTTGGAGATTCAGGGCTAATGGTGACACAAATGGATGGTGTCTGTCCTGCCCAGACATCCTGCCTTGCACCTTCATGTGACAGAACAGCAGCTTACACTGCTCTCCCCTCCCACATCTACACAGGTCCAGGTCAAGGGAAGGACCACAGGTCAGCTTCACACAGCAATTATCAAGTTCTTAAAGCAAATGCTCTCTAATATTTTGGCTGTGAGGAATAGCACAGGTTTGGATGGCAATTCTGCAGGCAACATTCCTTCATAAATCCCATCTGAGCTCCAGGAACAGCTTGTCACTGCCAGTCCATGGCAGCAGGCTGAAACTGAACCTTTGGGGAGCCAGTTTTTAAACTGGGAAGTCTTAAAAAGCAAACCAAAAAGAAAAAAAACAGACAACGGATACCACACAGTACAAAATAGTAATTATTTATATTTTCCAAAAGAAAAAAAAAAAAGTTACCAGCTATTTTGAAACTTCTTCCCTGTAAGAAGAGTGACTAATAGAAAGGAACAGGATTGGCTCCTATACAGTCAGCAAGTCAGGTACAAACAGTTGTTAAGAATCATTTAGCAACTCAGGACAGGGACGTTTGATGCAACGTTCATGAACAATAAAATTCCTCGTCGGTATTTTTTTTTTGTTGTTGTTGTTGCTTTTTGTTTGTTTTTTAGAAAAGAGGGAGGAGGGAAATAAAGCAGGGAAAAATGCCAAAAACATTTCCCACAATATCTAAAAACAGTAACCGTTGCTCCTGTCAGACAGCACACACTCCAGATCAAGGCTGTTCTAGTCCTTCCAAAACCAACACAGACTTGCCAAACGATGCCTCCAGCCTACCCACACCCTCCAGAACACTGAGCATTCCACTGTCCTGTGGCACTTCAACCTGTTGTTTTTATAAAAGGTGGTTTTTTCCTTTTTTTTTTTTCCTTTTTTTTTTTTTTTTTGCAATGAACATACAAGTGCTACTAACAAGAGAAACTGATCTTCTCGTTGCTGGATGGCTAGGAGTTACACAAACGTCCAGTTTTTTAGCTCAGCTGGAAGGACTTAAATTCTCTCTCTTTTTTTTTTTTTTCCTTTTTTTTTTTTTTTATATATATAAATACTACTGGAGCTCCCATCAGGTACTTTCCAGAATTGAACTGAAAATCCTTTTTAACCCCTCAATGCTCTCTCCAAAGCTAAAATGTCCTCTTGCTCCAGGCATCTGACCGTTTGTTCTGTGCTGCCAGACGCAGAGACGTTGTTTTCCCCAGCACCCCCTGCTGGGATATCCCGACTTGGGTCGGTGCCTAAACCAAACCCTGCACTTAATTGACTCAGCCAAGTCGAAGGGAACACACAGACGATGCAGCGACAGGGATTCGTTAGGTTGAACAGCCCCAGAGCCCCAGGCCCACCCTCCCCCCTCTCCCCAAGTTACTTGGTGCTGTTTTAAAAAGTCTGGGTGTCATGAAGCAGTCTCTTCCCCCCAACAACAGAGTAAAAGCTCCACAGATTTTCGCTGTCTACCTGGTGGTCAAGGTTACAGCAGCAACAGTTGGTGCTGCTTCCAGAAAAACATGGGGTGGTGGGACAGGCAGGGCTTTAGGATTGCTTCAGTCGCTTCCGGGGGGGTCCCAGAAAGGGACACTGTGCAGAGGCCAGAGAGCGATACGCCTCGGCCACCAAGTGGGGATGGGACACCACCATGGACTTCCAGCCTGAGGTCTCCATCACATCAGAAGCATGGCTAGAAATGAGAGAATACAGAACTGAAGTTAGCAACTGGGGATAAAAAGGATTAACTAAACAGATTCTTTCCACGTGCCTGAGAAACCTGACACTTTGAGTGTACTGTTATAGGACCACCCTGGATGTCTGCTGGGCATCTTTTGTGAAGATTGCAACTTGGGCTCTGCTGGCACAACTCTGTGCTGGACAGTCCTTCAACTTAAGGATGGAAAGCTTATACATGAGACATGGTTTAGGAGTGGGCTGGTAGAGCTAGGTTAGTAAAGTGAGGTTAGAGGTTGGACTGGATGATCTTGCAGGTCTTTTAATAGAATCATAGAATGGTGAAGGTTGGAAGAGACCTTAAGATCCTCAGGTTCCAACCTCCCTGCTCTGAGCAGGGACACCTCCCACCAGACCAGGCTGCACAAGCCTCATCCAGCCTGGCCTTGAACACCTTCAGGGATGGGGCAGCCACAACCTCCCTGGGCAACCTGTTCCAGTGCCTTCCTGCCCTCATGGTGAAGAATTTCCTCCTCATGTCTCACCTCAATCTCCCCTCTTTTAGTTTAAAACCATTAACTCTTGTCCTATCACTGCCCCCTCTGGTGAAAAGTCCCTCCCCAGTTTTCCTGTAGCCCCTTCAGGTACTGCAAGGTGCTCCAAGGTCTCCCTGGGGCCTTCTCTTCTGACTCTATGATCCCAAGGGAGGAGCAGCAGGAACACAGTGCTTATTCACCCTGACTACTTGGCACAGAAGTATTTTAAATCAATACAAGAAGTAGAGAAAAACTGTATTAACTGACAAATAGGACTAAAAATATTTCCAGGCATCAAAGTAGTTGGCAGTCATTTTACATCTGCCAAGAGGTCTGTTATATTCCAAGAACCTCCCCTGTCCATGACAGCTCACAAGCTGTAACCCTATTGCTAATAACCAACTTCCCTCTGGATTTGTTGCACGCTGGAAGAAAACAAAACAAAACCAAAACTTACTAGTTAATGAAGTCCACTGCTTGAGTTTTCAGTTGATCAGCACTATGTAGGTCAGCCAGGATGAGGATCTCAGCTGCATTTTCCACAGACAGGTTACTGCACAGTGCATCCTCACACATCACCTTCAGCCGCTCCAGGGCGTACTGCAAGACACAAGTCAAGGTTTGGTCACACACAGAACACCCAACCAGGCCTGACATGAAGCCTCCCTCGTGCTCCTCCACTCTCCAAACTACTCTAGGATGCAGGACAGATGCTATATGCATCTGAACTGTACTCAAAGAAGTAGTGAGCAGCAAAAAAAACAACCCCCAAACAAACATTAAAAAAAAAACAACCCCAAAACCAAACCAAGGAGAATCGTGATGCGCCCACCCTGAGAAAAAGCAATGGAGAGGAAACATACCCACCAGAGCACTCATCCTGGCCTGCCTGTGTTACAGGCTTAGTGGTGCTGAGTTCATGCTTTGAAATGAGAATTTCAGGTCACCTGGAATACTTCCTAGCTCAGTTACTTCAAGGCACAGAATGCTAAAGGCAGATCTTTATTCTCTATTACTGCATGACAGTGTTCCTGGGTTCAGTGGGAAGATCTGTCTGCCAGGGGAGGTTCCACAGGTGTTCCCCTGATGTTCAGCCAGCTTTCACTCCATTTCTTTGCCATTAATGACCTGCACACTAAGATCAGCCTTGCTCAAGTCTGTGCTACTAGTTTAATACTGCAATGTGAAACAAACAGCCCTGATTTCTTGTGGCTATCCAGCTGGAAACAAAACATCACAGCGTGCCTGTAACGCCCTGGCCAAGGCTCTATTCTAACTTCATCTTCTCAGCCTCAGAGTTTCTACCACTGCATTGTGAATTTGCCTCAACATTTTTTAGTTCCACGGGGTCAGGCCGTGTCAATCGTTTGAGACATTCAAGGGATATGCTGAGAGGAAGAGTGCTGTCTAATAAATTTCACACCCTACTTTCTGCAGCACTTCAGTCAGCACTGAAACACGCAGCCCCAGCCAAGATTTCCAAAAGCAACTCGGTGCTCTCAGGCAGACCTCAGAAAGGTCAGCCCTCTGAAAACTTTTAAGCCACTTGTTGTCAAGGAATGCAACCCAAACCTCAAGTCTTGTGGAATATCACAGCTGGGAACTGAGAGACTGAGATACTTCTGAAAAATCTTGCTATGCGTGTTCTAATTATGGGGTTTGTGGCTCTTTGGGTGAAACAAACAGTATTTCTGAGTAGTTCTGAATATTCCAGATATCATGGGTCAGTTTCACAGGGATTAGCAGAGTGGTCAATTTTAATGCAGTTCTTACATGAGTAATAACATTGGTGCTAAATAAATTGTCCTCAAGATTGAACACAGTTAAGTCTCCACGTCGTGACTTCAACCCGAGTGACATTTCTAACAATAAAAAAAAAATAAATCTTTAAGACTGGTCATTTTTTTTATCTGACAGATTAACTGCATTTGAGAGTATCCTTCATCTTGTTTATAAGGCTTTTTTGGACAGCTCAGAGATGACCTGATATGCAAGTTCTTCAGCATGTGAGGCCACATTTGGGAAAAATACCAGATTGTAAGGGCTGCTCTGTCAACCTGAACTGAGAGCTGGTAACAAGCTCATCTTCATAACGACAGGAGCACTTGCCATGTGATAAGCACTGTTACTATAAATTGGTTTGATATTCTGATTGAGATTTTTCACCCCATTATGATTAAATTTCAATGAATAATTGTACATCATAAAAACATATTTTTCACTGAAGACTCGGCAATAATTATTCCTCCAATTGAGGCATGGCACTCATAACCAGGACAGTTTTCTCCCACCAGAACATCTGAGAAGGCAAATCAAATTTACTTCCTTAATCTGTATCAATAACTGAACCAGTTCCAAATG
Organism: Hemiprocne comata; assembly: GCA_020745705.1. Taxonomy (NCBI): domain Eukaryota; kingdom Metazoa; phylum Chordata; class Aves; order Apodiformes; family Apodidae; genus Hemiprocne; species Hemiprocne comata. The sequence continues at coordinate 4,362,874 of CM036609.1, read as the reverse complement.
AGGGGCAATCCATTAGTTTCTATTATTGTCTGTCAGTAGCTTAAAATGCAGCAAACCAAGCTTAAAATTCTTCTGTTTGTAAATTGAATCTTCTCCTCCACACATGTATAATTTTTATTTGGATTTTTGTTACAAATAGCTCGGTTTGTAATTACAGTTGGGCAAAAAAGTAGCCATTCTGGTCTCTCAGGTGCCAAGATTTCCCCTTCCCCTCCACTTTCTTAATTACACTTTAAAAAAAAAACACCCTACCTAACAGCATACTTACCCAAGAGGCTGAAATAGTATCTCCTGGGTTGGAAAGATGTGCTTTGTTTTGGTTTTGGTCTAATTACATGTTTTCCCCAAGAGACAGGAGGAACTCAGAAGAAGCTGTTTCAGTCTCTTGAGTAAATATTAGATGTTTTATGTGCCTTCATGGAAGATTTTTTATTTCGGCTTTTAAAAGACACACAATGAGTTTAAAAGGGAAAAGCTACATTAAAAGCCAGGGAACTAAAAGTTAAAGCCTACTCTGTCCTTAATGTACTGCTTCTTACTTCCACTTGCCTCAGTTAAAGATGGTACGTGAGCTCTCAATCAATACTCTTTAAATATTGAATAAAATGTGGCAATGATTATAATCAGGCCAAGAATCTCCTTGCATTATTTCCCATTTTAATTCCAGTTGCAGTGGCCTAACAATGGCAGATGGAGGGAGCATTTCACCTCTAAAATCAGCAGTTTTGATGAAGCCCAGGTCAGCAGTGACAGGGGGACTGGATGACCCTGTGGTGGTTGCGTGGAACAAGGTTACATGCATCCACATCTCAAAATCCACCACCCTGACAGGCACCCACAGGAGAATCCAAGGACTGAAGAAGCATGGAGACTGAACTACGCTCTCACCCCTAGAGGTGGTCCCTCCAGGTCAGAGTTGAGGCACATTGGCAGGGCAGTGTGGAGAATCTTGCACTGCTTCTACCCGTGCTGAACCTGTTCCATGGATAAATTCAGGACTTTAGTCTCCAGTGCTGTCAAACTGGCATCTTTTCACCAGCACTAAGTTCACTTTTAAGAGAGAAAAAAAAAAAAAAAAAAAGGGAAATCAAGTTTTGGTTATATGTGAGGAATTGTCAGTGGTTAAGATGGCTCACTGGCCAGCAGAGCAACTCTCTTCTGTCCTTGGGGCTGCAAAGGGAAGGAGGCAGTGGCCACCTGGCTGGCCAGGCCACGACGCTGTGCCTGCTACATGGGGACAACCAGCAGCCCCCCAGTCAGACCATTCCCACACCTCCCTGGCAAGGAGCCTGCAAAACCCCAGGTGAGGCCCCAGGGCATCCTCCAGTGCACCCCTTCTCTCCACAAACAGCAAGGACTGCCACTGCAAAAAGAGAATAAACGACAGGACCTTCCCCACTCCTGGCTATCCATCACGTTAGAGCATTTCCTGAAGCTGCTGATACCAGGCAGAGCAGAAGGAGAAGCAGGCCCTGTTTGCCAGGACAGAAGACTGCTTGTGAGATCTGGTGATCATCACACTACAAAAATAAAGTATTGCCAGGTCCACCTTGGCACGTTCTTCTCACCCCCAGCTTTTATGCTAGATTCTGCTGAATAGAGATGTCCTCTGAAATTTTAAGAAAAGGCTTGAAGAGACAAAACCTCCTGGTTGTTAAGATATTTATCTACAGAGCTGTAGGTATTTTATTTGTACCTAAACTCCAGCCAGGTTTACTCATAAGCCACAACCAATTCAAAGAAACTGCCCGACCACAACGATCAGATGGAAAAGCTTACTGCAGCAAGCTCTGAGGAGCAGTGTGTAAAGCAACACACAGGTCACCCCTGGTTCTCTGAACCCCCAGAAATCCCAACTGTACCTTGTCAGCAGCTGCCAGCAAGTCGTCAGCCATCTTGTCAAGATTTGGTGCCTTCCCCGTGTAAATGAAGCACATCATTTCCTTAAAAACTTCAGGCTCCACATCATTGATTTCGACCCGATTCTGTGTCAGAAAAATGAAGCTTATCAAGATCCTGACAAGATGCTAAAGGCCTCCTCCTACCCAAGCTCTTGTAGTGTGCAGAAATTTGCTACCAACTATTTAGAATGTGTACTACTTGCAAAGAGAGGGGGGAAGAAGAAAAAAAAAAAAAGGGAAAGTAAAAAAAATAAATAAAAGATGTGGATGGAATAAGAAAAATTCCACGTTGTGTTTCACGTTCTCTACTTCTCCCTATCCCACCCCAGACTCTTTCCCCAAAAGTAACAAAGGTAACAATTGCCTCCTTGATCCCTTTCTTCCTCCCTTCAGGACAGCTGAAGCAGAGACCTGCATCTAATGTGAGAAAAACAGTTAAAAGGTGACAATAGTCACAAACACTAGCTAAGAAAGTTATCTGACCAGTGATCCTAAGAGTGGACTAGAGAGCTATTGACCCATCTGGAGAAGTTCTCCTTCCTTCAGGAACTTACCTTTTTACTCTCTTCCATCTCGTGCTCAAACATGGCGCTGAAAACCGGGGAACGCGCTAAGGCAGCGGGGAAAACAAAACAGAGTTAGAGAAGCTCTTTCTCTTCAGGAGGAGCCACCACCTCAACAACTGTCCTGCTACCTAATGCAGGGAGAATTCTCCTACGGTAGGAGAAATTCAGTAGAACTGCTCAAGCTTGTATGGGTTGTGACAGAATGTAAAGTGTATGGGTTGTGACAGAATGTAAAGGGGCTGATGTACCTTCAAACTAGACATGGAAGAACTTCTTATGGCCTTTCAAAACAAGGGTGGTAAATGCATGTTTCTTGGCTTTACAAGTATTCCTCTGGAAGTGCAGTAACTTCTCCTTACAGCAGGAATACATTATAGCACACTACAGCCACAGAAGAATCCTCCTCACCAGGGGAGGAGATAGGCAATTAAAAACGGAGCAGAAGTTTCTTCTCTAAGAACAGTCTCTGACTACAGCTCCGCAGTTAGAAGAGCTGCAGAAGCCTCCTCTGAAGATGAAGTAACTCCAAAAAACCCACTTGCCATTGTGGTGTTGTCTCCTATCCCACTGAGGCCCATCCGAGCCAATACTGACCTGCCAGGATGGCTTTGTGCCCCTGGAACTCCTGGCCTGCCACGCACAGGCAGCAGTCCGTGAAGCGAGAGTTCTCCCAGAGCCCTCCCAGCTCATCCGCCAAGCGACACTCTGGGACCTTCACCATGTTCATCGTGTTCTGGCCGGAGATATTGACCGAGTCCTGCACCACACTCACCTGCAGGGGAAGAAAGCAAACGACCCAAAAAACACAAAAACCCACACTTGGAAAACTCGTCTCCCTGCGGGATGTTCCTCTCTGCAGGTGGAGGGAAATGCAAAGCAAACCCTGCACCTCCCAGCCAGAATCCTGGCATGGTTGAAAATGTCTGTGTTGAAGGCATCCTTCTACCCTGCCTTAACCCTGTTCATCCAGTGTCTGTCCCAAGTCCTAACTAAATCACGCCAACAGATCTTCTTCTTGACCCCAAATCACTAGCACTTCTACACAATTTAATCCTAACTTTCACAGAATCACAGAATTGTCAGAGTTGGAAGGGACCTCTAGAGATCATCTAGTCCAACTCCCCTGTAAAGCAGGATTGCCCAGAGGACAATACTCAGGGCTGCATCCAAGGGCATCCTGAATCCTCCAGAGAAGGAGACTCCACAACCCCCCTGGGCAGCCTGTCCCAGGGCTCTGTCACCCTCACAGTGAAGAAGTTTCTCCTCACATTCCAGTGGCACTTCCCATGTTCCAGCTTGTGCCCGTTGCCCCTCGTCCTGTCCCTGGGAGCTACTGAGCAGAGTCTGGCTCCATCCTCCCTGCACCCACCTTAGATACTTGGAGGCATTCATAAGGTCTCCCCTCAGCCTTCTCTTCTCCAGGCTGAACAGTCCCAGCTCTCTCAGCCTTTCCTCATCAGGGAGATGCTCCAATCCCCCAATCATCTTTGTTGCCCTCCCTGGACTCTCTCCAGCAGTTCCCTGTCTCTCTCAGTGTTTCCTAAGGGAATGGAACCCTATTTTTCCTGCTTATACAGACATGGTACCTGACCTACCTTTTTCCTTCCATCAACACCCTGAAACCCTCCCCAATCCATAAATGCAACAGACTGAGGTGCAAATGAGAATGAAGTATACAGAGAGCTTCTATAACCAAGCACTGCACCCACACGTGGATGCAAGGGCAGTGTCTGACCCCCACAAAATGTCTTCTGCTTCTGGTTCTACATTTCTTAAGAGTTTAACGCTTCCATCACATTATAAAAGAGGGAAAAAAAAAAAAAAAGGGCAGGTTTATGTCAAGTAATTAGGAAGATTTGGGGCAGGCAGATGGATTCCTTATCTCCTGCTCTGAAGCACACACCACCTGTAGCCATCTTGGCTGATGAATAACCTACACAAAGGGCAACAGTTAAGAGCCTCCTCAGCACCAAACCATGATTGTTCAACACAAAGTGGATCCTACCCTTCTACAGCAGACTCCAATTAGGAAAGATCAGAGTGACTAATACTACCCTGCTATAACACAGAATAAAGGAAGAGGCTGATTGACAGGGAAGCACATGTGAGACTTATTTCCTGGACTTGCTGTCAAGTTCAAGCTAAATTTCAGTTCTATTAATAATCAGTGGCCACAGAAGAACAATGGGCAGCAAAGAAAGCTTCACAGTTATGCAAAAGGAGAAGCAAATTATGAAGTGAGAGATGAAAGAAGATCTTCTAAGGAAAAAAATCATGCTGACAGCACATAGCCCAACTCTTGAGAAACCTCCAGTGGGTTTCTGATGGCAGACACATATTGTATACACTGTACAACACCCAAAAATCAAACAACCACCAGATGCTGCTTGCCAAAGGACACTAATGATTAGCCAGAGCAATTGTGAGGAAGCTAACACTCTTCATCATTCATTTGACAGGCACAAAATCTTTTTGCCTTGTGACATCTAGACCAGCAACATGGACTCAAGCAAGAATGAAAACTAAATCAGGTTGAGTAAAAGGGAAATCTAAGATGTAGATCCCTCACTGGAGTCCAGTACTGATCACAGACCAGCCAGAAGAGACTTGTGAACTGTCTCTCAAACCAACAAATAAACCCTCTTTATACATGAAAGGGTGTCAGTGACTGTCATGCAAATCCATGATATGGCTTTTTATATAAAAAGTTTAGACTGCTAGATTCCAACTGGTGACCAGCCTTAGAGGTCAAAATAGACTTAAGCTGTTTTCAACATCTTAGCAAGTGAACCAATGCTGAACAATAGCTCAGAAGAGAGCTATTACCATAACTTTGGGAACATTCTTTTTGGAGGTTTACCACAATTCTATTTACCTATGATAATGCTGGAGTATCATTTAAGCAGCAAAAAGCAAAGCAGTTGGAATATGAACAATCCACCCCAGCTGCAAAGCAGAGGCTGAAAAATCCCCAAACTGACAACTAAAGGAGGTCAGATTTGAAATGCTTGACAAGGAACATCATTCTCTGTCTTAACAGCATTTTCAGCAAGACATTATCTGTGCTCAGCACCAGACACGAGCAGAGAGCAAAAAGCTTTTTCCTTTTAACTTTAATAAAACAAGAAGAAGGGGCAGCAGGGACACTCAGTGACCTTCTGGTCTATCCCACATATCCCCACCTGACAAGCAGCTCAACACCCAGCACTACTAACTCCTTAGACACTTTCTACATACAAAACATGCTTGCTGGAAGTACAGATGTGAGCAGCATCACTCAGCACCTGTGGCCAGCAGGGAAGCATTAGGAGAGCATATGGCACAGTGGTTTATGTGCTAAGAGACTTAGAAGCTCAGGGAAGAAAGAAGAAAAAAAAAAAAAAAAAAGGAGGGGTGGGGGGAAAGCCAAACCAAAGTGTTGAAAGTTCTTGCCAAAGCATTTCCAGACCTTCCCCTCTGGTATCACTAAATTGAAGATTTCTTACATGCTAGACTGTAGAACAAACTGGAAGAGAAAACAGAAGACACCAAGGCCAGGTGAAGCCAGCAGCAAGTTTTCTCTTCATCCAGAACAAAGAGGGAGCTGAAGCTTCTGAAGGGAGTAATTCAGTTAAGAGCAGAGCAATTTGAATTAGCTCTGGTTGCCAAGACTACTGGTGGATCTCAGGTTTATCTACATCACACCTTGCAAATTCCCTGCTCAGACATTAATAAATTTGAGTTTCACTCCACAATTGTGGAAGTTTGCTGGCTCTTTTCTCACAAAGGAAAGAGTGATCACCAGATCTACAGAGGTGCCATCCAAGACACTGTCCTCTCCTCCCCTTACTGCTCCAAGTGTTCAAGGAAGGGCTCCTTCCACCACAGCAGTAATTTGGGTTTGAACACACAACCTTTAGATGTTTGGCAATTTAAGTATGTGCATGTTTATGCTGGCCAAACAAAACATAACAAAAAAATAATAAATACAGCTGTCTAACAACTCTGACTGAAGCATTTCTGTCACTCCTGGAAGAAAACAGCAAAAGAAAAGACTCCCATAAAAAACCCTGCAGGGGAGCCAAAGAGAGAATAACTTGTTCTACCTTTCTTCTGACAAAAATCACAGCTAGAGGAGGTATTTTCCAGTTAAAAAGACAAGGGAAACAAGACAGCAGAAGCTCTGAAGACCCTAAATTAGTTTAAATTTAATCATTAAGGTTTCTAAACTTAAGTATCTGGTTTTAGAAATAACTGCATCTTTGTCTGAAATTAGTATTAGTGAAATAATAATTCTGAAAGCCATTTAGAAAAATACAAATGCAATGAACAGAAAATTGTGGTTACTATTAAATCAATTTTTCTTAAATGTTAGGGTTTTTTTGCTGCACAGACAGTCTTAGGAGTATAAAGGAAAGTTTTCTTTATTCAGTAGGCAAGTAATAGGTGGCCAGTTTCCACTAGAGAGCTCCTGGTGGTTATTATCCCAAGTGAGTTTCAATTGAAGGAGCACAAACAGATGGATGATAATACTAAACCAGAAGTGAAATGACAATCAAACCTCCTTAATTCCTACCATCATTGCAGGTAAAAGACAAATGTAAAGCAACAAAAAATAAATGCAAGTGAAACTTGATGAATCACACACACAAAAAGCCACCAGCCACGTACACAAATAAAAATCTAAGTGCCACATAAACATCCAGTATTTCTCCTGACAACTCTTGACTCCTTAAAAGCAAGGATGAAAAATAAGGTCACATCTCCCTTAAGCTAATGGAACTGCTCTTCTCTCAGCTGCACAGGAAGACTTACCTCACAGAAGAGAGTGAGTTTGTCATCTGGAAGAAGTCCATTGGCCTCATCCAAAAGGAAGTCTCTTCTAATAAATTTCTTGAAGCCCCAGTCCTTGCCTTGCACAAATCGATAGGCTCGCTGGCTCTCTGGAAGAAAGATGTGGAGCTTCAGCACAGGCTGAGTGACTCTCCTGACCCAACAGCCACGGCCAAACCCCACCAGACAGCAGGAGTTTTTACACACCCATGGCTTTTGTTTCTTCTCCTTTCGCGTTCAGGATGGAGAATTTGAACTTCGCTCGAACTTCACTTTTTGGACAGCTCACCAGCAGCAGGTAGAGGGACAGATAATCTTTACTTTCTTCATCCAAGCCTTTGGGGTTGACACGTAAACACCTGTGGAAGCAGAGGCAGCAGAACCAGATGTCAGCAACAGGTTTGGGGTTTTTTTTGGCAGGGCATTCCTAGCTTGCAAAGACAGGGCATTGTGGGACCTTCAAACAAGTTCAGTTTAGCAGCCACTGAACCACGAGGAAATAAGGGACAGGTAAATAGAGTGGAACTGCACTTCCAGTCTCCTGCTACACCTCCAAGGCAGAGAAGAACATACAGGCAGTAAATGTGGGCAAACCAATTAAAAAAAATACAGGGGGATCCAAAAAAAAAAAAGAAAAAAAAAAAGAGAGGGGAGTATGGTTTATATTACTGAAAAGCACCCGAGATGTCACCTTGCACAAAAGGAAAGGGAAAGAAATAATAGAATGGAGGCAATGGATTCAAGGAAGTGTAATAAATCCAGAGAAACTGTAGGTAAAATTCCACAGGAACAACTGAAAGGAAAAATGGCTTTCTGGAAGGGCTGGTAGTTTCTCAAAAACATAATGCTAGGAAATTGGACCAAAAGAGAAAACTGCTCCTGTGTGAAGAAAAGGCAGTAAGTGCAGGAAGTGCCTGACTCATAAACACTTCCATGAGCTGAAACTTGACACAGAATTTAACAAAAAGCACCAACTAGGCTACAGGACTAACAAATCAAACACAGGAGGCCAAAGAAAAACATCAGGAAGATCCAGACATTAGAATGAGAGCTGACCAGCAAAGGTTATAATGGTAAGTGATTTAACACCAAAAAGGAGGCCAAGGAAAGCACAGGTCTGCCACCCAAAGGAAGGGAGCACAAATTGTTATCACACAGACAAAATTATGTAGTGCCTGATTTTCCACAATCTGTATTAAAGAAGTTTAAAGAAAAATGCTAACAGTTAGTATCAGGGATAAAACAAGGAACAATGTGGATCTGCTAGGTCAGACACAACTCACAGTAGATACACATTCTGACCAAAGTCCACTCTGAGTTACTGGAAATTACTTGAGAGTTCAGGGAAGATAAGAAAGGTTCTAAAGGAAAAGGGCAAAAATAATGTCAACTTTAAGGAGCAGAACTTCCTGGGCAGAAGGAGTTACAGACCATTGTTGCTTCCATCAGCTCTGTGTTAAGTCTTCAAAGCCACAAAGGGCTGCCATAAAAAGAAAAGCAACACAGCAGCAAGAGCCTTAAATGGCAGCATTTGGAGTGCAGGCAAAAATTAACATTTTAACAACATGGAGTATTAGGGACTGAAACGGGGAGGCTGAAATAGTGCTTAACTACACTGGCTGTGGGCTCTCAGTGCCTTAGAAAAGCTTGTTAAGGAAAACATCAGTCAAAAAAATCCCCAAACTGAAGCCATTAATAACCCTCCCTGGCCCCTCAAGGCAGGATGTAGTCTCCCTTCCAGCAATGGCTTCTATTACTTGTGATGTTTTCCATGATCACAGGAACACCACAAAGGGCCAGATCCTCACTTCTGTGTGTCCAAACACTGTGCTGAAGCAACAGGAGAAAGCGACACAGGAGGACAAAAAAAAAATAAATCAGGGAGGTCTAGATATTAGAATGAGATCTGACCAGCAAAGGTTATAAAGGTAAGTGATTTAATACCAAAAAGCAGGCCAAGGAAGGCACAGGTCTGCCACCCAAAGTGGACTTTCTCCCTGTGCACATGTTGTACATCCAAGGAAACAAGAACTCATTGCAGGAGAAGTATTTAGGTTTTTTTTTTAAGTTTCCTGTGTAACAGAACCCCAAATTCTTTCACAGAGCTGCACAAACAGGGTGAACCTCTCTGCTCTTGTTTCTTACCATTTGAGTTTATCATTGGCTCCAGATGAAAAGGTTGAGCTCTTGATGACCTCACCCATTTCTTCTCGGCAGAAGCTGAAGTTGTTTATGGTCCACATGTACGAAAACTTCACCACCTTGATCTTGAAACAGAGAATCACAGGCAGGTCAGGGTCGTGCTCATTCACCTCACCAGCTCAAAGGCAAAAACTGAAAACCTGGAGGTTTCACTGAGTCACTTGCTTGGCAAATAACCCCCAAGCACAGGACAGCAGAGTCTGGAAATGGCTGGCAGTGGCAGCTGGACCACTGCAACTTCTCCAACTGCCTCCTGCTTCAAAGTTACTGCTCTACAAAAAGGGTGGGACAGGCTGGAGAGGGTCCAGAGAAGGGCCATAAGGATGATCAGAGGACTGGAGGACCTGCTATATGAGGAGAGGCTGAGAAAACTGGGTTTGTTCAGCCTGGAGAAGAGAAGGCCCAGGGGAGACCTTCTCACCACGTTCCTGTACTTAAAGGGTGGCTGCCAAGGAGATGGAGACTCCCTGTTTACAAGGAGTCCCTGGGAAAAGACAAGGGGTGATGGGCACAAGTTGCTCCCGGGGAGATTCCGACTGGACACCAGAGGTGAATTTGTCACCATCAGGACAGCCCAACATTGGAACAGTCTCCCAAGGGAAGTGGTGGGTTCCCCCACACTGGACAGTTTTAAGTCTCAGCCTGACAGGGCACTGAGCCACCTGACCTAAACTATAGTAGCACCTAGAGAGGTTGGACCAGATGATCCTTGAGGTCCTTTCCAACCTGCCATTCTAGGATCCTATGGAAGTCCCACCAAGAGAGGAGAGCAACATTCTGCTTTTGCCCCAGTGAATGCTTGCTGTCAAGCATGACATTTCTGGGAATTCAGACTCTCAACTGTTGAATCAACCTCTCACCACGGGTCTGACTGCATTATGTCAGTAAGACCCCAGCACAGGATGAAGTTACCTGGGTGTAGCACCAGCTCTCTGCTACGGGTCCACTCGACATTTCTGCCGGGGGAGGAGGACTCGGCACCCTTGACATCGCCAGTTTGAAGATTAAACAGAATTTCACAACTCAGCAGGAGAAATTTATAAGTGAGCTTCACCCTGGCAGTCCCCAAAAAAGAGGGGGGAAAAAAAAGAAACAAAACTAAGAATAGAGGGGAAAGAAAACTTCAGGAGTGCTGTTAAACCTCATGGGACACAAAGCCATAATGTTTTCTCCCTCCCCCTGGCACCTTCAAAATATGATGGTATATTTAAGCATTTTAAAGTGTTACCAGATGTCTTCTGAAGAGAGGCTCCACCACCTCCATTCATTCTTTCACTATGCAGCTCTTCACAGGAATAAGCCTAGTATATAATTTTCTTTAAGGAGTCCAACACTCCAACAGGAGACTTCCCACTTGACTTGGGATTTACTGCTTTGCCCTGAGGCCCCCATTTCAACTCCTTGTTTTCGTTTTGAGAGTCTCAAACTATCCCAGATCGGATGTGACAAACCAAGTTCTCAATCTGATAAAGCTACAGGTAGTGACATGCAACCCAAACTCAACAGCAAAACAAAAGGTTCAGAGGGAGGCTGCTAACATCAATGGAAAAATTTCCTATAGCTTAAACCTTCTCCTGCAGCCTGCCTGTTAGGGAAGGTGTTGGTAATCATTTCTCTACTTCAAACTGAATTGCTTTGGCCAAGGGAAATTCTCATTTCCTTTCCATGCTAGTGAAGTCCCCAACTTTTAAGGGCCAAGTCAAATTGTCACCTGCAAAGAACACATAGGGTTAAAACCACTGCAACTCACCAGAAGGCATACACAGGCACAGCTGATAAAACAACCACCCAGCTACCAGGAGGGAGATGGTTAAACCAAATAGAATAACCAACCCATCTCTGACTTTTGAGTCCTGATCCCTAAGGCAGATACACAGAAGTTCTTCAAGATGAGTTTGGAAACCAGGATTCATAACTCTGGCAGATAAAAAGCATCACATGCCTTCCAGTTTAGCCTTCTGCTGAACACTTTCTGTTTTGTAGGTGGTATTTATCTGCACAGGACTGTCACTGAGCCACAAGAACTCCATTGCTGTTACTTTACCCTCCAAAGGATTAAAAAAAAAAGGGTGAGTAACAGACATAAAATTGTTATCTTGCAATACAAATAGGTTTAAATAGAAAGGCTGATATTGAGGTTTGTTGGAGAAGAAAGGTAAAGCACAGGCTTCTGGCAGCCAGTGGCTGTTTAAAGGAGATGGTGGAAAGCACAGAGAGTATTTACCTAAAAACCCCACACCTCAAAACAACAGAATATTAAGATTAAGAACACAAAGATAAATGCACATAACTGCCATGAACATCCTTTAGAGGCTTTAAGGGCAGCTGCAGTGCAGGTCTGGATCTGGGTGCAGGCTCCAGCTGCAGACCAGGCCTCTCCCAAGCAAGGCTCACACCAGCCTCTTCCCCAGCTCACAGCTGGGCACTCGGGTTTGAGTCCTCTGCACCTTCACAAAGTGCCTGGAAATACTGCTCCACAAGCATTATCCAACAGTAAACCAAGAGTGAGACATTTCAGCTTTATTTCCTTGAAAAAAGCACAAGTTGAGCCCATGCAAACACTGAAAAAGAAATTCCGGCTCACAGGAGCTAAGAAAGAAGTGTTTAACCCTGCAGAGATGCACACTTAACTGGATGGAAATTTATTTCCTGGAGCAAAGCTCAGGGGCAAACAAATAACTTCCTACTATCTGAAGTGCAGAGAACTAGTAGGGATGTAGAACTGAGGGCTCTCACATGAAACTGCCTTGCAAACTTCTTGCATTTGCAGTCTGTGCTGTGCACGTGGAATCAGGGGAGAAAAAGGGACAGCAATAAGCACTTCAGGTACTTACTGCAGGTTTTACTACATTAAACTTAAGATCACCACAATTCCTCCAAGGAAATTCAATTCAACCACTCTGTGTCATTCAAATGAATCCAAATTTAGCAGACACTGGTTCTCAATACTTTGCTAACTGCCCTTCCATGGGCAACATTCAGTCTTGCCTCTGGACATCACAGCTTCACTGTCTCCACTCTCCCTGGGGGAACAGATAAAACCTGAAATTCCAGCACAAGCAACAAGAAATATCTCCTCCTCTCCATGACTGGGAGAACATCATCTTTTCACTGGCTTTGGTCTATGGGCTGGAGAGACCCAAGCTTTTTCTGTCCCCTCGGGGTTGACAGCAGCACTGCTTAACTCCACCCAGGCTCTTACATTGTTCTCTTCACAGCCATTTTAAATCTACATAATTCCAGTGGTCTGTTTTATAGCACAGGCACAAACGACAGGGACACAAAGTCCTGACAGGAGAAGAAATACAATCTTCTCTATAGTATTTGCAGGAACTGATGTCAGAGGAACAGGTCTGTAGCTCCCTGGGTCTTCCTCACACACTTCTGATGAGCTGGAATAACTGGGCAGCTTCCAGTCAGCTGGGACCTCCTGTGGTAGATGATGGAGAGGGGTCCTGCCATAACATCCACCAGCTCCTTCAGTACTCTGGGGTGAATCCCACCAGGCCCCGTGGGCTTGTGAACATCATGAGCATGGCAAAGAATGGAGTTCTCCTTGCCTGGCTTTGGAATAATTACAAGGAACAAATCCAGAAGAGCTTGGATAAGAAACCACCTTCCCTGTAAGGTATTTATGAACAAGAAGCAGTTCTCTGCAAGATGACTTCTCCTTCCAGGTAAACTGAAGTAATTAAGTATCTCGACACACACATTAGAGAAGTGGTTTAACACCAAAGGTAATTATACAGTGAGAAGACTCCAGTGGGTCCTTCTTGCAGACAAATTGGTAAATTCAGTGGTAACACCTCCCTTTATGGCATGAAAATGAGGGATTAATAAGGAGGGGAAGAGGACACAACAAAAACTTTTCATGTTACAACAGCACGTGCATCAAGCCTGTTGGAACACCCAGAGAAGTTGGTTTCCTGGATGGAGGACAAAGATAATCCTAATTCCTGTGTGTCCAAGGAGCAAACTCCAGAAGACTGTAGCTATCAATCATCTAACTGGGGGAGGAAATAGATCATCATGATTCAAAAATTGAAGCTTTAACAGCTACTTTCTGTATTTCAACAGGACTTTAAGTTGTACCTAAATAAGATCTCCATCTTACACAGGCAAAGAAGTTTTAGGAAGTGTCTGTGGTCTAAAGGCAAGACAAACTATGAGGTTGAAATACACAGGACTACTTAATTTTCTCTGACTAACTGTCACTTTTATATCTTACATCCTTTCCTCCCAGATGGCTTGGATAGGCAGGTGGTAATAAAAGTTATGACAACGTGCTAATAGAATTGCTGCATGTCAGCATGTCATTTGTGATGCTTCTAAAATGGCCCAAAGGGGACAAAGGTTCTAGATTTGAAAGATTTTCTATTATTTGGAAAACACTTTCAGTCTGGCATGTCAAAGCTTTCTACAGTTGCTTTGCAAGGCTGTTAAATACAGTTAAAAAGAGATGTTAAAATCCAACATACTCCTAGCTCAATGCAGCAATCAGCCATCAAATGCTTGTCATCAAATGACATCACTGGGACTTTTATTGCTGTAACAAGTCATAATAGAGAGGAGCAGCTCTGCTCTGGAGACAGGCTGGGACAGTTGGGGGTGTTCAGCCTGGAGAAGAGAAGGCTCCAGGGAGACCTTGGAGCACCTTCCAGTGCCTGAAGGGGCTCCAGGAAAGCTGGGGAGGGGCTTTGGACAAGGGCAGGGAGGGAGAGGACAAGGGGGAATGGATTAAAACTGGAAGAGGGAGATTGAGGTGAGACATGAGGAGGAAATTCTTCCCTGTGAGGGTGGTGAGACACTGGAACAGGTTGCCCAGAGAAGCTGTGGCTGCCCCATCCCTGGAAGTGTTGAAGGGCAGGTTGGATGGGGCTTGGAGCAACCTGGTCTGGTGGGAGGTGTCCCTGCCCATGCAGGGGGGTTGGATCTAAATGATCCTTAAGGTCCCTTCCAACCCAAACCAGTCTGTGATAATGGCAATAAACAGGTAATACCCATCACTGCCTTTTGGAAAAATTACCAGTAAGGAAAAACTTGTCCCTTGCCCTGCTTAGGGAGCACACAAACAAGAGAAACACACAACAGGTCATTGAAATATATCCTTAGAAAAGTGCCTTAGAAACTGCCACGTGCTGTTCCACCTTCAAATGGACCAATATTAATTGCATTTTAAAAGGAAGCACAGCTGACTAAAGGTAAAGTTTCTAAAATCAGCAGGGCACTCCCCATGTTTATTTGCTGATGAACACTTAATACTTCATCAGTTCACACTTCTTCAGCAACAAGGGCTGGCACCTCTGAACCAGGAGTGAACTAAAATCCCTGCAGGCAGAGGTTTTAGGAAAACATTTGGTAAATTTGACAAATACTCTGTCTAGAAATCAAAATTCTTTCTGGCCAGGAGAGGCAGGGATAAATATCAAGTCACAGGAAACAAAATATTACCTTATGGACCTGTGAGCCCAGGTACAGTCTGGGAGTCTCTCACCTTCTTGGATATAAATAACAACCAGCACTTGCCTCTGGAACTGGTTAAGGTTACAGTTAAGAAAAAGAACAATTTTCACCTCACTCACAACCACTTCCAGATGAAGACATTTTATCTAAGAACCAGAGCCAGATCAGACTTTTTTGAAGCACAGGAAATGTTCCCTTGCCACCTTGTCCTTATCATTATCTCCTGACTTAGCAGCTGTACCAAGACATCTCAGCTCAAAACTTCAACTACTGTAGGAATCAACAGCCACAACTATTCTGTGAGCAGCCAAGACTTGACCTGAGAGAGGCAGGGAATCTCAGCTCAACAAATAACTCTAAAAAGAGGCCTCAGAATTACTAGACTTCTGCTAAACAGCCTGTCAATTTTTACTTCTTCAAGAGAAACCAGCTCCCTTTAAAGAAACAAGTCGTTTACACCAGAAATTTCCAAGTCTAGTCCTTTTCAGTAACAAAACAAACTTACAGAAGTCTGTAAAAGAAGAATATTTTTAATTAAGGGTTTCAAAAACCGGGGTGATTGCTTCTTGGACCAGCAACATATCAAAGATTATCCAAGAACAGCACAAAGCACAGAGAAAGGAGCAGGACAAAGATAATTGGAGCAATAAAACAAGGGGATGAGATATGGAAGCACAGGAAAAGACCATTATCTTCCTGCATTCTTCAAAGCCTTGGAAAGGACAACGGAAGGTCTGAATTTGCTGCAGTAAAGAAAGAAAAACAAGAAATGGAAAAAGAAAAAAAAGGAAAGTTAGCTGAAAGAGCAAAGTGGGATGCAATGGAGCTCATTCATGGATTAATAAAATGAGTTAAGCTTTCAGATTTTAATGTATAGACTAAGCAGGGGGTCTCAGCACTGTTCCTGCCTGGAAAGGAGAAAGGAATGATGGGCCAAGCTCTCCCATGGCCTGTGCTAAAGTCTGATGGCAGGATCCTGTGGGGCAGGAAATCTTGTCTAGCTGCAAATGCAGGTTGCAATCCAGGCACAGTGAATTCCAGAGGTTACACCAAGCTGCCTAATTATTAACATGGCAGTGTGGAGGAGACTGCACCAAGGTAGCAAACAGACTGTACCAATCAACACAGACTGAGAGCAGAAATCAACACTTAAGAAAGATTCAAGTGACCCATACCAAAAAAGCCAGGTCTTGAAAGGAAGCCTGGTTGACAGAAGCAAAGAGGCTTATCTTTCTGGAACAAGGGAATGGGAACAGTTCTACAACAAGAAGCCAATCATTGCCTGGAAATGAAGGAAACTAAGGGAGTAACATGAGTGGCATATATAGACTTGACTGTACTTGAATCAGAGGGAAGAATAACCTAGACCAAAAAACTGGTTGGTGTATTTAGCTTGAAGACTTTCTAAAAACTGGGAGCATGAGTATGATATCTTCCTCTATCATCTGTGCTCTTAAATCCAAAACCAGCTCCTACTTAACCTGTACCCTGTTGAGTGCCACAGAAACTGCTGAGCTCCAAATGACACATGGAGTTTCATTTACAATCTTCAGTCACAGAACAGACTGGAAAAGCAACACCATCATGGCAGTGAGATAAAAGGAATTACCTGGCATCCAGTGGAAGATACACACCTGTCTAAAGGACCTACAGCTTCTCCTCTGGGAGACAGAAACCATGGAGAGAACCTGGTTTCTTTAAAATACAAATGATCTCTCCCAACAGCTGAGGGTGTCCCTGCTTTTTGCTCCTTTTCAAGGCAATAAATATCACTCCTAATTCAATTTGTGAGTTATCTCCATTATACCATCAGGAGCATGCAGAAACTTGGGTGGAAACCCTTTTTTATTACACCCCAAAGTTGCCAAGTACTTTGGAGAAGGCCAAATTCCTGAGATCCCAACAGGGCCCTCTGGACACTGCATAAAAAGATGATGTTAGTGAAGGCAGACACATACACCTTAATTCAGTTGAGTTCAGAAAACTCATGATCAAGTTGGAACATCCAGAATTACTGTGGGGTTTGTTTGGTTTGGTAGGGCTTTTTTGAGATGCCAGATCATGGAGAACTAGAGGAGTTGCCTATAAAAATAATGCTTGACACATTTAATAAGATAGAGTGGTAGAGTTATCTCCAAATGCACTGAATATTGGCAGCCCACTAGAATCCAGCAACCAAAATTCCACTTGGAGAAATGCTCCAAAACTGTTTCTTTTCCATTCTTGGAATGTTTTTGAATTTTTTTTCCCCCTTAGATCAATTCTCCATTATAAAACAGAGAGAGAAAGAAAGAGAGAAGAAGAAGAGAAAGAAAGAGAGAAGAAGAAGAGAAAGAAAGAGAGAAGAAGAAGAGAAAGAAAGAGAGAAGAAGAAGAGAAAGAAAGAGAGAAGAAGAAGAGAAAGAAAGAGAGAAGAAGAAGCGAAAGAAAGAGAGAAGAAGAAGCGAAAGAAAGAGAGAAGAAGAAGAGAAAGAAAGAGAGAAGAAGAAGAGAAAGAAAGAGAGAAGAAGAAGCGAAAGAAAGAGAGAAGAAGAAGAGAAAGAAAGAGAGAAGAAGAAGAGAAAGAAAGAGAGAAGAAGAAGAGAAAGAAAGAGAGAAGAAGAAGAGAAAGAAAGAGAGAAGAAGAAGAGAAAGAAAGAGAGAAGAAGAAGAGAAAGAAAGAGAGAAGGGCATGGTCACCTACAAAAATCCTAACATGTATGGGACTATGAAGGGCTAAGACAATTGGCAGTGAAACATCAGGACTGTGAGGAGAATGACAAGTTTTACATCTATTTTGTAAGACAAGAAACACCAAAACTCATTAGCTCTACCCCATCTACCCTCCCTTTCCCCTCCTCCCCAAACATCACCAGATAAAATAGTAAATAGCTAAAACTAACCCAAGGAAAGAGAGAGGAAGTCAGTGGTAAGAAAGTTCTCTGCTCTCTAAATAACCTTCTGCTTTTATAAACAAACCCTCCACTGAAAACTTGTGCTCTGCAGTCATTAAGTGGTATTTTTGACATTCTTCTAAGGCTGCTTCACTCCAGTGTCTGAACAGATGCATAAACTGGATTCCCTCTAATCACATCCAATCCTAACTATAAATTACCCAAAGTATATTAGGAGCACATCCACACCAATAAACACATATTTTTTTAAAATCACATTCTTAAAAGCAAACCAAGCTATTTTAGAGTTACTGTTAACTGCTTTTCCTCAGAACTTAATCTTCACAATTTTCAATGGAGATCACAAGCGTGCTAAAATTAAATAGATATTTTGTTGTCAAATTCCTCTTTTCTTCTCCCTCCTGCCCATTCTTTCCTGCTCATTTCTCTCCTCACAGAAGGAAAAACGTTACTCTTGACACACCAGCTCAGGTCTCCCAGAAACAACCAGCCTGAGCAGACTTCTGTCTTCAGTAAGAAACCTGACTTTACTTTTCACAAGAAGGATTTTGCTATTGCCCATCAACTCTTCCTTTAGATTGTCCCTCCCAGGAAACTGTAAAAACTATTTTACAGCTTCAATTTTTATTTGTAGGGTAAACTGTTAACCTGTCACTGGGCAAGTAACTCAGTTGCCATTTTAGCAATTCTATTTTATTTTTTTTAAAGTAAAGCATTTGCACTTTCACAGCATGTTAACTCCTCTTCCAAATGAAAAGAGGAAGCCATGAGAACTGCTCCTTCCCAGAAAACTTCCCAACATCCCAGGGAAGCCTCTCTCTGAAAACAGGCTGGCACCAGCAGCAGGGTTGGTTTTTTTTTTTCTCCCCTCTGTAGATTGTTGATCTCTTGGAAGAGCAACACCCTGCTAGAAATACCTCACACCTCTAAAATCCCAACAGATTCCTGGGGAGCTGAAAATAACTGGAAGAAAATGCCTAAGTGGTTGGATGCCTGATGAGAGAAGGAGCAAAAACTGATCATGAAGCAGGGCTGAATTTTTCAATCTGCTGGGCTGAGACCTGGAACCAAAGAGGGCTAAAGCACTCAAATGAGATTGCAGAGCTGACCTCTAGCAAACCACCAGGACTGTAATCCCCTCTGGAGCCTTTTATTTATATCAACTTTCCAGTAACACAAACATCTGGTAGTCTTCACACAACATTTTCCAGTTGCCACCTTGCACTAATATTCCTAAAAGCTTATTAAAAAAACCCAAACCAACTTGAGCTGAAACACAGCTTCTACCATTATTATTCTGGAAATTAAGCTCTCAAATAATCAATTTAGAGATTATTTGAGGCCCAAATTGGGCATTTCTCAAACTACTGGATTCTTTCACCTACTTGCAATTGCAGCTTGACTCCAAAATGGTGATGACAATGATTTTAACCTGCTAAATGTAAAGATCATATGACTGTCAAATCAAAGCACTCTCAGAATCCACGTGCAAAGCCAGGTTTTTGGAAAAGCATGAAGAGGAATCAACTGCTTCCTTCATTCCAAAAGAAAGCTCACACAGGGATTTATTTCTAGCATATAATAACTAGCAATTACAAGCACTCAAAAAGACTCCTGCTTGCAGCCCAGCCCACCAGATCCTGCTTCTCTGGCACTTTTGTTTTTATAGGCAGGAATCACAGAATGGTTTAGGTTGGAAAGGACCTGAAAGATCATCTAGTTCCAACCCCCCTGCAGGGCAGGGACACCTCCCACCAGACCAGGTTGCTCCAAGCTCCATCCAACCTGCCCTTCAACACTTCCAGGGATGGGGCAGCCACAGCTTCCCTGGGCAACCTGGGCCAGGGTCTCACCACCCTCACACTCAAAAATTTCCTCCTCATGTTTCCCCTAAATCTCCCCTCTTCCAGCTTAAAACCATTCCCCCTCATCCTATCACTCCACACCCTGGTAAAAAGTCCCTCCCCAGCAAGGAAGAGTCCTTAATTTTCAAAGTTACTTTGTTTAGTCTTTTCTCTGACCTTATCAGATACCAACATGAGAAGGAATAAGGAGGACATGGGAATCAAATGCCACCAACTTCCCTTTCCAGCCCACCTACATTGTCCTCAAAAATCATGTTTTCTATAAAACATGTCACACCCACTTCAATGAGGTGTGATGGTTTTCCTAGCATAATTTTAATAATCTTACTCACATTAACATTGAAAAGTCACATCTTACCATAGACTCTAAAAACAACAATTATGGCACATACCTACACACATATTTGAATATTATAACCATTCAAGACCAAGATTATTGAATTAATATGACAAAAAGCAAATAAAAATGTTGGTAGCTTAGATATTCTAGATTTCATAGGTTTTTAGTCAATAGGAAAAAGACTGGGTCAGAGGCCTTATATGTCTGGTTGTATCAGTGACACTTCAGAAGCAGGGCAGCAAGGTGCATTCTTGTCACTGCTTTCAGCATTAAAGTTGTAACTTGTATCAGAAGTGAAAAAAAATCTCAAAGGTAGAATCTTGGACACAGGGAACAGATCTGCTGACTTTTAATTATACATTCTATGCCATTGATTGAACCTTTCAGACACAGAGGGAAATGTAAAAGTCCACGAAAATAAATTCCCAGAAGATACCTCCATTTACATCCCTTTTCACACCTACAAGCCACTTCCATCATCTCAGCCTCAAAGAAGAAAACCTGTTCTTGCTGCTTTTCATTTCTTCCTGTTAGTCCCTCCTGTCCTGATAAAATAATTTTTAAAGTCTTCCTGCTATTTTCCTCATCAACAGCAAAACTCAATAAGCTACAGGGCAATATTATCTAAAAAGAAATACCAATTATCTGCTAGCCAAGAACCAAGTCTAAAACACAAGTTATAAATCTTTACTGCAGGGTAACATCAGGACTTTTATCACACTGGTAGGTGTGGTGAGGTTGGCATCAACCTGAACTGAGGATGTTGCAGAACACTGCCAGGATCTGGCTCAACATCATCTACTGTCATGCTTGTGCTCACTGATTAAAATGACACCAAACCTGAACAACAATCATTCCACTGTCACCTCACTTGTTAGAAAGCAGCCTGTAAGGCAGAACAAAACATGTGAGGGCCATTTTCAGAATTCTGGACTCAAACACCTCGACAGACACACAGCTCTCTCCTGGAACAAATAT
Organism: Hemiprocne comata; assembly: GCA_020745705.1. NCBI lineage: Eukaryota > Metazoa > Chordata > Aves > Apodiformes > Apodidae > Hemiprocne > Hemiprocne comata. The sequence continues at coordinate 4,341,853 of CM036609.1, read as the reverse complement.
GAAAAAGATCACAAGCCAACAGGAAACCTTCAGAAGATCACCTGTCTCTCCAGTGCAGCAGTGAAATCCTGTTCCCTGAATTTCACTGATTGCTCCCAAGTGCTTCTAAGCAATTAATCAAACTGATACACGTGGTTTTGAAGCACAACTTGTGGAGTCTGCACACTTCTACCAAAAAAAGCAGCTCAGGAAGTGAAGGCCCTGATGTAAGTGTCATTGAATGTGAGTTTGGAATGACAAAGGCCCATCTGTAAGGTCAGGATACCCAGCCTCCACCTTCCAGACACCTGAGGAAGCTCCTGTAGGATGTCTTCACCCTAAGGTCAGAGATTCTCAGGGAGGGGGAAAGGCTGGGAGAGGAAAACATTGTCACCACAGGTTCTCTGTGGGCATGATTCTAGCCATGTGAACTGGAAAACTTTCCCCTCGATGCAGTCAGCAACTGTGGTAGCCTCTTTATGCAGCAGCTCTTGGGAGGCAGCCAGGCAGCTTCTCTGCATTGCTCTACAGCAGCTCCAGACCACTTGGTGGACTTGTCTCCACCTGCTCCCCAGTCTCACTGCTCTAAGCATGTCTCTAAAAGCAGGGCTGCCACCTGAGCTTTTCTTTCAGCCACAAAGGCAAGGCCACTATTTGAAATGAAAAAATAAAAATGGAAAAGGATTTCTTTTTAAGAGGAGTGAGGCCTTGCTAGCTTTAAAAATCTCAGATGATGAAATAAAATGTCTTAATCCTGGGAAGTCTCCCACTACTAAACCACTGCTACTAGAGGGAAGTTGCTACATACAACGATGAACTTATGATTTCTTGAACAAATTTCTGCAGTGATGACCAGAGAACATGAGCAGAACATTTAACTGAAGCCACACCTTGAAAAAAATACACATATTCTTAAATTAAATTACTTCTTCATCCGATCAGGTCTTGAACAAATTTCTACTTCTTGTTTGGCTCTAAGATGAGTAAGTTTTCCTAGACAAGATTTCTCTGCTCCTGCAATTTTGTTCAACTATCAGCTCTTGTCACAGCCCTAGCAGAGATATTCACAGGTGATCCTCATTTTGGAGATAGCTATTTATTGGAAAATGAGGACCTAGCTTTCATAGAAAGGAGCAAAAAAACCCCAAACAACTACACACCATTGTTTTAAGTCCCACAAATAATTTTGAGAACCTCTACAAGTACCATTCCTGCATATTCATAATTAAAAACGTGTAATTCTGTACAACTGTACCTCTGTTAACTCCAAGGTTGGCACTTTAACTCCAGAGAAAAGCAGTGATCCAGACATGACATCAGACACAACTTAAAATGCACAACAGATTAGGTTTCTGATGAAATCCATGTTTAAAGTCATAGAATATAATCTATTGGGTAAGACCTACAATGCGGGCTAAGAAAAGCTGAACCAAGATCTCAGTGTGAAAATGTTAACACTATTTCTGTCATCAGTGCATCTAAAGTCACCACCATCCTATTATCATATCAATGGCCAAACCAGGTCCTTCCAGTCATGAATTTAGTGTTCAGAGTGTCTAATCCCTCCCATATTCCTGACTTTGTCAACTCTACAGATGTCTACAAATCCAGGGACCAGCTACACCTCACAGAACGACTGCTGCCTGTAGCCAAAGAATTTACTCACAGGATAAATATGAATCCCCAAGTCTCTTCCAGGCATTTGCTGCAGTCACTGGTTCTGCATCTTCTCTGTCCTAAAAATGTGGAGAGAAAAAACAAACACACTCTAAACCACAAATTAAATTTCACATGCCCAGGGAGGGGATTGGAACCAGATGATCTTTAAGGTCCCTTCCAACCCAAACCAGTCTGGGGTTCTATGATCAGCAAAGAAGAAGAGTCTTCCAGAATCCCTCAACTCCTTCCCTCCAAAACACTGCTCAGTAAAGGGCCACTTTACAACATGAAACCAAGAAAAGAAGTCCTAATATATTTTCAGATATATTTTCTGAAAAACAACAGCTTCTTTGCCTCCTAAAGGGTACTAATACTTTACTCTCCCACTAGTTTCCTGTACCATCATGTGTGTCTAGAACTTGGGACACGTGCTTTATTTAAGAGGTGTCTCAAGTGCAAAGTACAAGACAGAAAGCAGCAGCTTATCATCTGAGAATCAAGAAGCAACACTCTCAATAAAGGTTTTTGCTTGGTTTGGGGTTTTTAAACGTTTTTGCTGTATTTCCTCTCTGTGCTGAGTAGGAAACACCAGCAGTCAGAGCTTGGAGAAACACAGCAAGATCTTACATAATGCTCCAATCGGGAAGAAAACTGAGCCAAAGCTGGGGGGAGAGAAGGAATTTTACATCACAGGAGACATTTCCAAGCGTGGAACTATGAATGCAATCAATAACAAGAGAGACAGCTCCTGATCTTAGAAGAAAGAGATCTCTTTCCCTGCTTTATATGCTCAGTTTTCCAGAAATAACGTCCAGGAAGAAATGAAAAGCAGATGATTTCAAGTTGACAAGCCCAGAGTGAGCCAGGCAGTGGCATGGCAAGCCCCACGAGTAGAACACTGGGCAGAAGGTTGTGCCAAGAATAAAGCTGGTAAGTCATTTGTATTGTAAGCTGGATTGGCATCTAGAAAAATCACACAGGGCAACAAACTCAATTCACACTACATACCTAACACTAGGTCCGTGGAGAGGCTCAGCTGCAGTTCAGAGATTAACCCTAAACCTCCCCCCACACTGGTCAAGCTGGCTCAGTGGAAACTGGTTTTAACTTTTAGCAGGTCTAATCAGCACTGGTACTGTCTCCACGTTAAAACAGCAGCAAATTGTGAGATCAAAAAGCACGAGAAGTAGTATTTTTTTTAAGCACCCCACTGTGACCTGTGCAGCCAGTGATGGTCCTGCTCACCAAGACCAGGTGTCAAACCAAAACTCCTTGCATTTTAAATCCCTCCCTGATCTGTATCTATACACACATCCTGGAGGTTTGGGGGAGGGAACACACTGAGTTTTATAATAGTGGTAACTATACTCAAGTAAATATCAGAGTTGATACCAGTTTCTTATGGTAGGTGCAGTTTTGTATTACTGTCCTGTACTGATCCTGTGACAGGATGACAGCCTGGATGTATTTCTGCTATCCCCTTATCTTGATCTCTTGACAAAGCAGCATCAAGGAGAAAAAAAGTATGTTTTTTCTTCCAGTCACAACCACACAAGTGACATACTGAAACCAAACCACCTGGTTAGACAATGTCACTGAAAACGAAGCAAGTCAGTTCTATGTTTCACTTAAGCAATTTAGGGTTTTTTTAATAAGCAAAGAGCTTATATACATTCTTCAGACTTTACAGGGCTTCACACCAAGCCATTCCAGATATAACCACTCAGAGCTCCAAAGGCAAAAAAAACCCCAGGAAATCACAAAACTATTATTTTTCATTATGTCAGGATGACATTCTACAATCACAGATATAAACCCATTTAAAAACGCTGAGTTACAAAAAAAAAAAAGACAACAAGTAACATTCTGTATTTTTCTCCCCTCTAAAAAAGCAAGTTCCATTTCACAGGCAGCTTTGCCAACACTATGGGAATATTTTACCTTTCTAACACCATCACTAATCAAGATAGTGCTTGCTACAAGCATCAGCACTCTGCTATCACATCGCATTAGTGACACGTTTAACTGTGAAAGGGGATTCATTTGCCTTTCCCTACTGCATGATGATGCACCATTTCCTTTAAACACCACTACAGGCCCGAGACACAGCTGAGAAATACCAGCACTGATCCCAGACACCCCGGGGTCTCATTCACAGGAAGACCAAGTTCCCTCCTGATTTAGAAATGTGCCTCACAGCCCTCAGCGGCGAAGCCACGACCTGTCAAGCCCTTACTTGGTTACACTGTGAGTCACCTCAGTTTTTCCACTCCAGCCCTTATTTCCTTTCTCCCACTCGTGTTTCCTTACTCAGTTCCTGGCACCCCGCTGAACCTCTACCCCTGCCTGGGATCTCTAGGAATCCCTCCACCAGGCCTGCCCCCAACTTCTCCCAGCCGCATCTCTTCCCCTCCTCAGGCCCTGCTCCCTCCCTCACACCCTCCCCCCCGGCCCAGGCACCGACCCCCCCTCTCCTCTCAACTCCTGCCCCCTTCCCTCCCCACCGCTCTTACCTCCTGGCCCTGTGAGTGACTCTTGCCGCCGGACGAAGCGCTGCTCCGAGGCCGGCTGGGAAGCCCGAGAAGCCCTGTCCCAAGCAGGTGCGGTGGGTGGGGATGGCGCCCCGGACTCTGCCCCCACTCCGCAGCCAGCCCCCCTAGGAGAACACCAGCAGCTGGAGATCACTATTTGGCAGCATGTCCTCCTGCTCCGGCTCCCCCGCAACGGGCGCAGTGGATCACTATCCCGCAGGTCCCCGCAGCAGCGCTCTGCGCATGCGCCGAGTTGACGAACAACCAGGATATGGCTATTCCCAGCACCACCACCACCCCCCCACTTCCCGGCCACGCATGCGCAGTGCGCCAACAGTCGCTCCCCACCCTCCTCGACAAGCACAACGGCGCATGCGCACATCCCCTCGCCGCCCGCCTCCAGCGTCCTCCACTCCACCTTCCGTGCATGCGCCGTCGTCTCTAAAACACATCCCTGCCCTGCGCATGCGCGCTCGGCCCCGCCCGCCCGCTCCTTCCTTCAGGGTCTCAGTTTCTGGCAGCGCGGCGGAGCATGCGCTGTGTGCCTTGGGGGGGCGCCCCTCAAGTGTGAGAGCTCACTATTTGGCAAGGAGCTACTCCTGTCGCAGTGCCATTTAAACAGCCGGCAGAGAAGGAAAGGAGGGGGGGGGGGCAAGCCTCTGCGGGTCTCGCACTTCCCACTCGTGCGGCAGAACCGCCGCAAGAACAGGGGAGAGCTGCCCTACATACAACCTCCCCAAGGCAAGCGGTGAGGGGGGGGGGGGGACGACGCTACCTTTCCCCCCGTTCCCTACGGAGGTTTCCAGTCCTCGCCCGATTCCTTTTTTTTTTTTTTTTTTTTTGTTCGCTTCTTTTCCCCCGCACGCCCCCTCCCACCTCACCTGAGAAGGACACCGCTGCCCGCTGTCCCCTTGCGCTCGCCTCACACTGCCCTAAACTGACACATCCGGGCTCCTGGCAACGCCCGCCTCCTAGCGACGCCACGCCCTCCCTCGGGGGCGGGACCGGCTCATTGCGCATGCGCGGGAGCGAGGGTGTAGAAAAGGCGGGAAAGGCTTCGAGCGAACTGGTGCCTGCCCGCCCCCCCCTTCCCTATCTTTTTGTTCTCCCCCTCACTGCTCTGTGAGGAATTGGCCGCCTGAGGTAATGGCGTGCTGCTGCTTCTCCTCCTGCCGGGGAGACCTCTTCTCCTGGTGTTGCGAGGGTGTTGAGGGCTCTGCTTGGAGCTGGTGTTGTTGGGAAGTAACTCAGAAATTTAGAATTTTGTGTCTTACGAGGAGTGGCTGAGAGAGCTGGGGGTGTTCAGCCCGGAGGAAAGGAGGCTGAGGGGACACCTCCTCGCTCTCTGCAACTACCTTAAAGGAGGTTGTCAAGAGGTGGGGATCAGTCTGTTAATGAAGTTACAAGTGACAGGACAATGGCCTCAAGTTGCGCCAGAGGAGGTTTAGATTGGATGTTAGGAAGAATTTCTTCACTGAATGGGTTGTCAGGCATTGGAACAGGCTGCCCAGGGCAGTGGTGGAGTCACCATCCCTGGAGGGATTTAAGAGTCTGTAGACACAGTACTGAGGGATATAGTTAAGGACTTGTCAGTGGTAGGTTAATGGTTGAATTCAGTGACCTTTAAGGTCTTTTCCAACCAAGGTGATTTGGTGATTATTTTGTGTAATATGTGCTCTCTATATATATCCAAAACTGTAGTCAGAGAGGCACCCTGTGAGGGTGATGGAGCCCTGGGACAGGCTGCCCAGAGAGATTGTGGAGTTTCCTTCTCTGGAGACTTTCCAGACCCTTCTGGACATGTTCCTGTGTGACCTGCCCTGGGTGTTCCTGCTGCAGCAGCAGGGTTGGACTCGATGATCTTCATCCTACCTCTATGATTCTATGCAAAATACAAACAGTTCTTCCCCCTTCTCTCACTTCAGGCTGGGTCATGGGCTCCTTCCCTGCATGGGTCACCAGTGCTTGTGAAGAACATCTCCCCACACTGTGCACAAGGAGGATTTCTTGTCAAGTTTAAGGACGATTGGCGAGTTTTTCCTCAAAGCACAACATTTTAATCTTTTGAGAAAAAAGATTATAAAGCAAACATGCTCTGTGTCTGTCCTTCAGGGGTCTAGACCTAAAGCTTAACGGAGACCTTATCGACCTTTTAGTACCTACAAGGGTGTCATCAAGCAAATGGAGCCAGGCACTTCATGGTGGCACATGGCAGGAAGATGAGAAACAAAAGCAAAAAAAAGAGAGACTGCATATGTGGCATTTTTTTATCATGACCATTCGGACAGGTCGTCCAGAGAAACTATGCAGGTATTGGAGGTTTTCAAAGCTTGATTAAATAAAGCCCTGAGCAAGCTTGTCAGATCTCAGAGGTGACCCTGCTTGGAGTGGGTTGGACCAGGTGATGGCCTGAAGTCTCTTTCAACCCAAATCTGTGATCCTAAGATCTTGTCTGAGTCTTCTCATTGTAATGGTTTGCAATCAGAGGAAGCAAAATTTTCATGGTTATTAGTCCTTAATTACTTACATGTTTGTAGAGAAGCTTACCCAGAGGTAACCTTTCTTTCCTGCCAGCTTCAGTCTGGAGTTATAGTCAACTAATACAATTACATGCAAAGCAGCCCAAAAAACAAATTAGCCAGGTTACATAGTATGTATCACAGCCACACTTATTTAAATGAAAGATGTGAAGTCTTTTTATCTCGGATCTCCCTCTCTCAGATGAAAAATGCTGCTTCTCAGACCAGGCTGCCACGTTTGTCCACCGCTGGCTCCGGGAACATTGCCTGGGTTTATTGCTAACATGGCCTGGGTTTATTGCTAACATGTCCTGGGTTTATTGCTAACATGTCCTGGGTTTATTGCTAACATTTCCTGCCGTGCCCTGGGTTTTCCTGGCACGGATCTCACCCAAGTCATGACCAGTTCTTGGACCCTGCTCCATCCCTTCATTTCACAAACTGCTGCCCATGGTGACAAAACAGCAGGTAATGCTACACTGTAATGAAGAAATGCCATCAAACTGCCTTGTGGGAAGCCCAGAGCTGGTGTTAGCATTCCTATTCTGGCTAGAAATGTATTTTCATGCCCTCTCCATTATCCTGGATTTTATTCTCCCAATATAAACAGTGCATTTTTACTGATTGTTGATCGTTATAGTTGAAGTAAAATAAACAAATTACAGCACCAATTTTAGAGGAAACAGAAGAGATTTTCCCCCCTTCCCTCCTGCATTAGAGCTTTTAGGTGGTGGAGTCTTGATGATCCAAGGGGTTTCCAGGTAGAACAAAGAGAAATGTCTCCTTTAACTCAACACTGGCCACGTGTCCCTTAGCAGTGGGGAGGTCAACCCCTTTTGCAGTTTATTCTCCTGATAAAAATTCTCTTGTTCCCAGGAAGTGGGAAATTAAATCTGGCGTCTGTGAAAACGAGGATGGAATTTCACCTCTCCTTCCTATGAAAAGTGATTTATGGTCGATTCTGCTCTCCCTGGTGGTTGACTAGAAAGTGAAATAGTGTCACTCTTCACAGCCCCTACTCCTTCTGCCTTGAATACAATTCTGTAACCAAAAAGGGCTGGACAATTCTGAGGTGCTGCCTGAACCTTGGCAGTTTGGATGGGGATGGGCTGATGTTTGTGTGTGTGTTTTGACAGGAGTGTGCCTGGGAGAGCACCAGAGTCTCAAGTGCATTCACTTTTGGGTTTAATTCTCAGGATCAGCTGAATGACACCAGACAGGTTGGTTTTTTTTTTCCTGCATGAGGAGAACCAGTAAATGCTCATGGACACACAGGTTTGGAGCTGGTACTTTGTGTGTACAAGTAAGTTTGATTTTTTTTTTTATGTGAACCTGATTAAACTGATCTCGGTGAAAGAGCTGCGTGCAAGAATTTTAAACAGCTCCTGCTTTTTAATATTCCTCTTTGGTTTTAATTATTTTGTTCCTACGTTTTTCCCTTTCAATTTTCTAAAAACCTAGAAATGTAATTAGAGAGAGGCTGAGCTCGAGAAAGCTGCCAGCATTTCTACATCATGATTAAATGTATCAGCCATCCCTTTAGTCAGAGGCTGAAAAACAGGATTCTCATCATTATCTCCCTGTTATCCAGGAAAGAATCTGCAACACGTACGGATACAGAGTTATTGAAAATGCAGCACTAATTAAAATCTCACATAGGCTCCTGATGATCAGGAGAGTATGAAAACACAGTTATTAAATTATTTCTTCCCATATTTGCCATCTTTGTTACAAAAACAAACAGAGCCGTTCCAAACAAAAGCCATCTCCAATCACTGGGGAGACTTAATGAGGCTTTTAAATATGCAACAGTCACACAAACGTTGCAAGTTCCTTGATTCACCTCCTCATGTCAGAGACATCCACAGAACTCATTTTCCACACGTAAGGGAGATGCTGTGGGATAGTCACCACCAGGAATGGAGCTGCTGCTTGGTTTGAGGGCAGGGTCACTGTTTGTTTTAAAGACATAAAAAGAATCTTGGTATTACAGGCTTTTTGATATTTGTGCCTTTGCCAATTAAAACTCTAGTGTCTAAGAGGTTATCCCTCAGGCTGACTTCTGCTGGGGTGTCTCCATCCTCTTGCAAATGTCACAGTCTCCCCCAGCCCAGCACAAATCCTACATTATGATGTCAAAGGAGCCCAAGCTTTGGCACTACAGAGCACACTAGAGGCCAGTAAGTGCTGATATGGTTTGTGATGAAAGGAAAAGCTTCTGAGATACTGGCTCCTTTGAACCATGGAAGGCTGAGGGCCCTCCAGGGAAAGGAACCTGGTGAACTTTCTCTGGTACAACCCCTTCCCTCAACATTTAATTTGCAACAATACAGCAAGTACTGAGCTAGAGAGAATCCAATATCCCCACTTTTCCTTCAGTAGGAATTCAGTAATCTCCAGTGTTGCACAGAGTAGGAGGGCAAGTTGAGTATTACCCATCTTTTAAAACTTTTTAAAATGTAGAGAAGTTAAGCAGCTTGTTCATATTAAAAAAAATAGAAAAAGACAAAATTGGGAAAACAGTTGTTTCTGGTTTCAAAACATAAATCCAGAAGAGCGTAGGAGTTAGGTAGGTTTTAGACATCCAGATTCAAAACTAAGCCTGAAAACAATTCTTTTTCAACAGATGCAAAAACTACAGGTACCTAAATTGTTCAGGAACTGCCCTTTCTGGACCTGGGAGTTCACTGAAGTGTTGCCAGTTTCTGGTTATGGATGTTACTGCCTGAGCACTTCAGCAATTAGCTCTGACTTTAATGACACTTGGATCCAGCAGCACCTTTGTCTCTCAGAGCATGAGAGGATCCACCTGCTCCAGCACAGCCACCACACACACACAGCACTGAACTCAGCACCAAATGCATTCATGATCAGCACACCTCTGAGAAAAGTGGTGGGATCATCTCCTCTCCCCCACACAAACAGGGTCTGGCTTTGCTGCTATTCATATTTCTTGTCAGAACTGGCTTTCCTGACTTCAAGATGCTGTAAGACAACTTAAGTCACTGTTGCTGTGATGAAAAACGACTTGTGAGAAAACAAACATCCCTTAAAAACTCTTGACCTCCTTTGGAAAAGGTCTGACTTGGCTACTTGAATTGCAGGGAATCTGGTCGCCGTGCTATTTTCACATGTATTGGAAAAAGTATCGAAGCCAATTTCTCAGAAGAGGAAATTCTACTTTAAAAATGCACTCTTGTGAGGAAGTGACTCCCTGATGTCTTTTGAGTTGGTGCTTTGTTTCTCATTAGAAGCATCTCCTGTCTTCCCTGATGAGCCTGCTCTTGTTTTCAGTGCTGCTTTGCTTTAAGGTGCTTTTGATCCTGTATTCATTAAAACCTGATCCTGCTGCTTCCCACCAGCCCTAATGGTCTGTGAAATTATTTTCCTTTCTCCAAGATGCTGTTAACTCTGCTGGCACCTGCAGAGTGGAGGAGCTCAGAACATTGTCAAAAGTCCTCCGATTTATTCAAACCAGCTTTTCTCCACCAACAAGAATTAATCTTCAATGTTATCACAGCAATCTTCCCTAGTGGAAAAGTGGGAATGGGCTGCAACAGAGTCCGCAGGTTTTTATTACTGCTTTCTTTTTTCCCCTTCTACAGAGAGAAAAATGGGGAAAAGATTTGAAAATCGAAGGTAAGATTCACTCTGTGTAACAGAGGGAGAGTATGAATGAGCATGAAGGACTCAAACAGCTGGGGGGAAAAAAAAAGGAATGAAATCCAGTAAGAAAAAAGTAGGGAACAATGAAGCAAAGTGATGTAGTAAAGGGAAAATGTAAAAGGGCATTTGCAGTCTGGACCTTGCAGGGAGTAAGAACAGTTAAGGAAAAGGCAGGATTTTAAGGTATCCACGAACTAAGAATGTTTCAGTTACTCAGGATTCATAACTCATGACAGTTCAGCCTCGTTCTGTGTTTTATTGTTGCTGGAAGAGAGGAGAGCTCTAAATTTATGCTCTCAACAGATGACAGAGGTATTAGCTGTCCATATGTACTCGATGGCACAAATTCTAGCAAGTTTTGTGGCTTAAATATTGCTACTCTAGAAAGTTCTTACAGAAGTGAAGATCTTCATGTGGAGCTAATCACTTCTTTGTTCTTGCCTTCTCATTAGCAAGGTCCTGCAATGACTACTATGGCATTAAGGCACTGCAGCCAAATTGGTAGGAGTGACTATTCAGATGTTTGATTCCATTTGAAGATGCACTCAAGCTACTGCATAGAAAATTGTTTTCTAGACCAGTGATTTCAAACCCAAGCCATTCAGAAGACCAACCAAAAGTAAGGTTGTCCATGCAACCTTTTGGTCCTACTCTAGAGATCTGCATGCTGTAGTCTTTAGTTGTGTCATCACATTAACTTGATTTCCTAAGGAGGCAAAAGCTTCTGTTGCTTGATACTCCTTGTCTTCCTACCCCATCCCTCAATAACTTCAAACTCAGCAGTGTTTTCCAACCAAGCTGAAAGAAACAAAGTAGGGACTGCAAAAATACTTACATTTCTTCCTGGGTGTTTTCTCAATGATCAGGTAATGAAGCTACCTTAACCTGCATCCCTGTGATGTTAACTGATAACTTGCTTCATGCCATAGAGAGGGGGGAAAAAAGAGACACATTAGAATTCACCAAACCAGAGAAAATAAAGCTCATGTGACAACTAAGCACTGATTTAAAGTGCCCAGCTTAAGACATCTCAGGCCTTGTTATTTAGACAAGCTGGTGCTTCAGTTGTGCTCAGATCAGATTTTCCTCTCTCCAGGTGTGGCTGGGAACATCCCTATTAGCAGATCTAGGCTAGTTCTTCACACACACACCAAAAAGATATTAGAAACCACTGGAACACTTTAGGTTCTGGGATGGCCACACAGCTCCTAAGGCAGGGGCAGAACACCAAACTGGTGTCGTGTGTCTTAATCCTGAGACAAGGGATTTGTTTTTCCTGCCACATTCACTGTAAAACTAACCAATAAATTACAGCCTCTCAAGTTCCCCGAGTGAGATCTAAGACCGTGGGAGAAAGTGACACTAAAATTCTGAGCATTAACTGCATCAGAGCAAGCTGCATGCTTGTCTGGGAAGCAGACTCAGCTCCTCAAGGCTGATGAGGGGTGAGAGAGGCAGGTTGTGCCCAGGCAGCACTTTGCATTGTTCTGAGAAGTGGTTTTTACAAGTTTAGCCAATGACTGCCAGGCAGTCACGCTGCCACAGGACACAAACCCCAGTGCTTTTCCCACTACAGCAGGACCTGGAGACAACAACCCCCACTGCTCGAGTGTACTCGAGAGGGCTGAGATTTTTATTGCCTTGTCACGTTTAATTTTAGGTGGGAAATGGTCTTTTGGAGGACAGTTTTCTGCTGTCAATGGGAAGAGGCCATTAGAGATGGGGCCAGCAAGCACTCTATTCCTGTTCCAGGGCCACTGCACCATCCCTTAGTGTCACCTTTAAGCTGTTATAAAGGGGAAATTGCAACGTTTGATTAAAAAGTGTGGGGTGCTAGCCTCCCCTGCAGAAAAGCAAATCCCCACGTCCAAGGACCATTATGGAAATCCTCCCTTGCTGGCCCCCAAATTATGCATGCCTGTTAAAACATTTCACTTCATTCCCAGTTTCAAAGCAGGGTAAGCTCAGATAATCACCAACTCTTCACTGAGAGGCGCAGCAAAAGTTCCAGTTGTCCTTGGAGAATGACCATTAATGTTGGTTTTTTTAAGTGGTCTCTTCAAGACTGGCAATTCATTGCTTTTAAAGTAGTAACAATGACTTCCTTATCCCTTAAACTGTTGTCATTTGAGCATGAGTCTTTACTATCCTGTGACCAGAACTGTTACACAATTAAATCCACCTCCACACACCATATACACATACACCCCATCCACCTTATTCCCTCTGCTCGCTCAACATTTGGGGTTTTTTTTCCAACACCTGCAGAAGGAGCTCGTAAAAACAAGGGAGATGAAAGGCAAAGGAACACAGCTGCCAAGTTTTCCCCCCTGTGGATGCCATGTCTCAGTTAGCTATGAAATAAAACTTCACCTTTCTGAGCTGCTACACGGAGGAGCTCCTCCTGGAGGGACAACAGGCACAGACACTGCAGCAGTGTGATCTGCTGTTTATTCTCAGTCCGTGCATGTCTCAGTTCTCATCTCCCTGGCACCACCAAGAGCTGACAAGGTTCCTGGGAGAATTCTGGCAGAAATGTTTCCAGAAACATGGACTGGGATGGCAGTGGCTGCTGCTGTGCAGGAAGCCAGCTGGGTTGTGTGCAAGGAGGACACAGATCCTTATCCTCATGTTGTCTGTAATGAAGGCCATTCTGCAGCAGAGCTGGTGATTCTCTTACAGCTTCTAACAACTGAGCTTCACTGGAGTCTCTGCTGATGGTCAGAAAGAAACAGGCAGAATAAAAATGGAGGAAGACCTTGATTTCCACATTTACTACCAGCACAAAGACTCCAGAAGTACAGTTCTGTGGCTAATTAAAGAGGAACTGCTTTGGTTGTTTGGTTTTTTTTCCTCCTTGTTTTTCTTGAAAATGATTGAAATAAGAGTTCCCCCTGCTGGTAACTGGCTGAGCCATCAACGGACTCAGGGTTGGGACTCTGGAGCCAACATCAAGTGGAAGAGAAGATGGAATCTGTAACTTCTCAGCCTGACCTCATGCTTTACACTTGCAGGGCTTTGTCTAAGGCACTTAATAAACTAATCTCCTGCTCAACCGATTTCCTTTCCTTTTCTGTTCAGAGAAAGAGCAGTCACATCTGCTCAGGGAGGAGCAACCCACCAAGCACTCCCTTCAGCAGCTCCTTCTCAAGTCAGCCCAAAAAACTCAAAACCTTACACAGGGAGTGTGCAAAGCACCTGCCCTCCTGGCTGCAACGGGTGATGATATTTCACACCTTACAAAACCTTTTCATTTTGGAAAACATGACATCTCACAAAACTGTTGCTCGCTTCAGCCGGGGAAAGAAAGACACATCAAGCACATGGACTGAAAAAGGGCATTAATTTTTGGTTTTTTAACTCGATTTGCAGCCTTCTGATCAACTGGAGAATGTATAAAAAAAAAGTGTGAAGTAAAAAAAAAAACCAACAACTATTAAGCATCGTTATCCCTCTGCAAAAGGTGCCTTGAAGAGGAGCTACCGTTTCTAATAGGAAGAAAGAACATGGAGGATGAAAACTTTATTGGATCCTAACTCAATCCCTGTGGAGTTCACCTGTCTTTATGTAAAGAGACAGCTGAACTCAAGCAGCAACACACACCAGAAGCCACCAGGCAGGCTTCTCAAAACATGGTCAGCAGTTTGTCACTGGGGAGAGGCCTCACAGCAATAATCCTGGCAGCTCAGAGCTGGGGACCTGCTTTGTTCACACTGTTCAAACCTGTGCTGTTCAAACTGTCCAAGAAGAGCCAGGGCTGATTTGAAAAGAGCTCCTTGAATTGCTTTTGTAACCTCCTCTGGGATCCAGCAGTACGTGAGGTCTGGAGAGACAGCAAGCTGTCCAAGGAAACCCAAAGGATTTAGACTCGATGTAGGTACAAGAGCTGCCTTTGTTTTAGGAAATTCTTACTAAGAGTTGGAGGTGCAGCAGGAACCAAGCTGGAGCAACACCAAAATAGGCTTTAGAGCTAAAGTGGGTCAAGGGAGCCTGCAGCAACCAGGAGAGAGAAAATCTCCTTTATTTTCCTTCTTCTTGGCAGACTGATCTTTGAATCTTGTGGTCTGAATACAGAGAAGTTGAAGATATTGGTAAAGAGAACAGACCTTAGGAGGTTCCCAGCCCTGTCCTTTCTGCTGGTCAACCTTGGCTGCTGCAGTGTGGGGAAGGGGATGGGCCTGTGGGTTTGAGCAGAAGTTCCCTTGACACTGTGGCAAAAAAAAATCACAATGAAATGTTTGTTTCATTTTTAAGACACTGTCTCTTCTCGAGCTACACCTGGATGTGGGGTGAAAGAGGGAGAAGAGCTCGGGAAGACTGCTCTTCCCAGCATGTACACACACCAGGCTGCTGCTACCTCAGTCCCTCCATTTCCAATCATACACTTCCTCAAGAGCTTTAGCCAGTATAAAATGATTGCTAATTAGTAATTCTGCTCCTGTGGGATCAAAATCAGAGTGATTTTCCCTGTCATTTGTAGCAGACGCCGTAGGATGCAGTGGTTTGCAACAGCAATGGCTCAAATACTCTCAACAGGCAACATGTTTGAACAGAAATTCCAAGATTAGCACAAGGAAGTGGATGGTTGAGGGAGTACAGGATTTATAAAGCATTTTTCAGGTGTTTCTATTTGCACAGTGATGGGGAGCTCTTCTGTTCCTACATTAGTCATTTAATAAAAGGGAAAACAAGTCTGCTAACCTTACTAGATTTGAGAGCTTGCCTGGAATCTTTTTGCTGCTTTTGGTTGCTGAGTTAGAGAATTGCTTCAACTTCAGATTGTGCTGAGAGACAGGGGAGCATAAGTGCTACAAACACAGAGAAAATACAAGTTTCATGATTAAGACACACAACAGAGAATTAATTCTCATCTCTGCCACAGCGTTCATGACCAAGTCATGCAATTTCTCTGCTCCCTTTTATAAAATGGGAATCATATGAACTACCTTGGAGATAACTGGGCAGCACAAGTGTCTTCAGGGAAGCCAGAGTCTCTGTGCAGCAGCAGGTGCCAGCTCAGTGCCCATCAGGCAGCATCCATGGAGTTAAGTCACAGAAGCTTTTACTGCCTAATTCTCTGCCTCTCAGACCACTTTGATAAGTTTGCTACTTATCACTTGACCTTCAAGAAACTGTAAGAGCTGAAGGTGACAGAGAAAACCCCTTGAATAGCCTCGGGTGTCATTTCCCAAGAAATGTGTTGCTTGAGCAGAGCTGTAGGACAGCAAGACAGCTTAAATGAAAACCAAATTTGAGGCCAAAACGGTTGTAAGGAAGAGTGGAGGGGTGGGGGAGGCAGGGGATGGAGAGGGAGAGACAACAGCGCTGAGGAAAGAGATCAGGATCCCATCTGGAAGGGCAAAAGGCCAAAGCCACAGGCCAGATGGAGACCAAGTGACAGCTGGTACAAACATGCTTTCATGTGTCAAGTTTGCTCTGTGGAGAATCCTGCTCTCCAACCCTGAAGGCATCACTGATAGTGACTCCTCCCCACACAGCTCTGGGGAGCTCCCCTGTGCCCAGGAGCTGTTCCAAAGCTCACCACGACGGGGGGTAATTAAGCAGGGCCCTTTCAACACCTAGAAGCTGTTGTCACACAACCTTGGCGTGGTTCTAGCAGCAGAGGCTCCTGTTCCTTCAACAGCAGAAAGAATGAATCTGGGCCCCACAGGTTAAACAGGTTTCCTGTAAACTTCTACACGTGCCAAGAGCTGCTCCTGCTCGAGAAGGGCTCGGATGAAGGGTATAAAGCATCTTGGTGTCTGCACAGATTATCTCAACAGAAGAGTGTCCAACTGCTGCTCCACCAACTCAGTTATGGAAAAATCATACAATCAATCAGAAAGGGTTGGTTGTCTTCAACACAGGCCTTTAATCCACGGATCTTTCCAGGCCACACCAAAGAAGTAACATAATTCCAAGGCTAGCCCTCTCCTCGGAGGGAGGTGTGCTGCTTCTCTCCAAGATCAGCCAAGGATACTAAAATTAAAGGTCTGAAAAAGTGACCATTGTCTCTTTTTCTTTAATAAAGATATTAAGGATTTGTTTTTTTTCTCCTGTTAAGGCAAGAATTTCATCCTGCTACTAGGATCTAGTAATGCAGCTTTGATTACAGAAACAAAAAAAAAACAAAAACAGAAGCTTAATTACAGTTAAAACTAAAGCATTACACTTCGAAGACAATTTAGAATTAAAAAACTAAAATAAACAACAAAAAATTCAAACACTCTCCCTTCTGATTACCTATCCTGAGTCCAGTTTCATCACGGATTTTGAGGTACAAGACAATAAATTAAAAGTTCCTCCCAACTGCAGAGATCAACCACGTCCTCAATGCGATGTCTTCTTCACCACTTTCCCAAATTTGGCATCGAGTCCAAGACCTGCCAAGAGATAAAACAATCCATGTGCATAGAAAAGGGCTTCACACTGTTCCAAGAAATGCAACAAGGGAACTTCTCAGAGGAATCAGTCAAGTTAAGGTACTAATGGTCACTCAGAGGCAGTGACTTACCTGGTGTGGGGGGTAAAAAAAGCAAATGGATCTGCTAGGAATCATGTTCCTCTTTTCCTGCACTGGTGAGACTACTAACGTGCCCTTCCACTGAGAGTGTTCTCATACCATCAGATTTTTTTTGACCAGCATCTTTTGTCAGTCATTCCCCCACTTCACATCACCTCTAGTTACATGGAAAGGGGAAAGACCTTGGGAATTTGCTTCCCAGACTTACCCAAGAACACCAGGATCGTCCCCACCCACTGCATGGAGCTGATGGGGTTGGCAAAGAGAATGACAGAGGCCAAAATGGTGAAGAACTTGCGGGTGGTGGTGATGATGGAACAAGTCAGAGGTCCAAAGTATACCACAGTCATGAAAATAAAACTCTGTAAAGAACAAACAGAGCCTCTGGTCACTTGGACTGGAAAAAGGACAACACGGATCATATCCACAACCAGGGAAGCTGTGGCTGCCCCATCCCTGGAAGTGTTGAAGGGCAGGTTGGATGGGGCTTGGAGCAACCTGGTCTGGTGGGAGGTGTCCCTGCCCATGCAGAGGGGTTGGATCTAGATGATCTTTAAGGCCCCTTCCCACCCAAACCAGTTAGATATTTCATCTGAAATATTTTCAGATGAAAAGCTGACAGAATCTTCTTTCAAATCCTGATGATTTGCATACAAACTGAAAGCAGTTTGACTCTGAAGGCAAGGAGCAACCAAGGCAAGGGAAGGTGAAGCAGCTTTCCTCTGCCACCTCCCAGCTGGACAAACCCACCCCCATGAGGGCTGCACAACAAGGGAAGTGGATTTACCTGACCCAGGGCACTTGTCAGGCCAAACAGGAGGATGTTGTAAACGATGCTGGGGTAGCGCTCCGTAAAACTGAGGAACTCCCAGAGCTCTCCAGTGAACAGGATCCCTGGAAGAAAGATCAAGATGAACAGCATGAATTACCAGCCCAGAAGCAGCCTGAGCAGCCACTGACCACGTCGTTTACACTCCTGTGGTTCCCTGCTCGTGGCAGGGGGGTTGGAACTTGATGGTCTTTAAGGTCCCGTCCAACCTTAACGATTCTATGATATCCCAACAGGAGCCACTAAAAGCAAAGAGAAAATTCCTCACAGTGGAACACGAAGAGAAGAGGAGAAAAAGCAATCACCTTCCCAGTTAATTAATGGAAGAAGCAATCATTAACTGCAGATCCAGTTCTGACAAAGAGAGCCCTCAGCTGGCCTGCGGGGACTGCTCGGGAGTGAACGAGCCTCGGGCAGCTCCACCCTGCGTGGAGCAGTGTCCTCTGCTGGGCACGGGGAGAGCTACACTGAGCAACCCAGGCAAAACAACAACCCAAACAGAACAGAATCGTTTGGAAAAAAAGTGCTCTAGGCCCATTCTGGAGCAGGACACGAGGTCTCCTCCCACAGGATGTCCCAGGGACCTGGGTGTGGCAGCGGTGGTTTTGGCAGGTTGCTCCTTACCAGCTCCCAGGAACAAGGTGGACCACAGGTTAACGTTCAGCATCATGTGGTTGGAACCAGTCTGGTAATGAGCTCTCATGTGGTCCTGAGATACCCCAGTCAGCCCATCCAAGGTCAGCGACAGCAGCTGAGAAAAGGAGAGTCAGAGATAAGAGACAGCAAAGAAAAACTTTGCTCTTTATGCCTCCTCCACGGGACAGATCTTGAGCTTTCTCCCCGTTTTTTTTTTACAGCCCAATCACCTGATCAATAGCAATTACAGGGGCTCAAAATACCCACGAGGAGGGCACGTGTGTGCTCCTGCACTGATCTCAGACCACAGCTTAAGGGTGCCCCCTCAAACCCAGGTGTCCCCCTGCAGAACTGTCCCCACGCCAGCTTCAGGGCACGCCTGAGGTACAAAGGACGTGGCCTTATCTGTGCTGTAACCACCTGATCCTCCTCCCCCTGGCAGGACTCACCAGGAGCAGCTCTCCATAGCCAAAGACATGATCCTCACTCCCAGCCCCCTTTTTGGGCTTGTACAGGAACAGGGCCACACCTGCCACTATCAAGAGGACGCAGAGATACTTGGCTGGGGGATACTTCTTCCGCAGCAAAGTCACTCCTAAAAGCATGACTGTAAAGACACAACATCACCCACTGCTCCCAGGACCCCTGCAGGGAGGGCCCAAAATAACAACACGGGGGTAAAACAGCCCTTGCTTCTTCCTGTGGCAGAGGGAAGTTTGTCACAGCTTTGACAGCTGAGGTTGAGGGCACGAGAAACCCACACAAACGTGCCAGGAGAAAGGGGCAGGACGTACCTGGAATGGGCTTACAGGATTTGCCAAGGACCTGTAAAAGAAAGATTGTGTTAATTATCCACATACCATCACCTGCCTGCAATGAGAGAGATCGTGGTGGTCCATGGGTGACCTGACCCCCCTGATGCCCTTCCAGAGAAGGGCAACAGAGCTGGGGAAGAGGCTGGAGCACTAAGAGAAGGGTCTGGAGAACCTATGAGGAGCAGCTGAGGGAGCTGGGGGTGTTCAGCCTGGAGAAAAGAAGGCTGAGGGAAGACCTTCTGGCTCTGCAACTGCCTGAGAGGAGGTTGGAGCTGGGGGAGAGTCAATCTCTTCTCCCAAGGAACAAGTGGAAACGGCCTCAAGTTGTGCCAGGGGAGGTGTAGGTGGGATATTAGAAAAAACTTCTCCCCTGGAAGGGTAATTAAATACCAGAATAAGCTGCCCAGGGAGGTGGCTGAGCCTCCATCCCTGGAGGTGTTTAAAAGACATGTAGATGTGGTGCTGAGGGCCACAGTTTAAGCACGGGACTTGGGTTGGCTTAATAGGTGGTAGAATTCATAGAATCATAGAACGCCAGGTTGGAAGGGACCTCAAGGACCATCTGGTCCAGCCTTTCTAGGTGATACTCTGTTTTGTTGACCCAAAGCTTGCCTGAGCAACCCAAGTATCACTTTGTTGGTCACATCGTCTTGACTGGGGGGTCAGTAACAGGTGCCTAGTGTGAGGTCACCCTTGGAGACAACCCCTCTGATCTTGACCCAGAGGCCTTCAACAGGGCTACCACAATTACCAGAGCTGACTTCTATACATCCAAGCTTTTCCTTAACACCAAGCATGACTCCTCCACCTTCTCCCCTGCCTGTCCTCACAAACAGCCTGGACCATCTATCAGGGTCCTCCAGTCCTGTGAATTGTCCCACCACGTTTCAGTTATTCCTGTGATATCATAACCACCTGACTGGGCACGGAGCTCCAGCTCCTCCTGTTTACTTCCCAGACTGTGTGTGTTTGTACATGGCACTTCAGGTGCCAGATCCTTTGGTTCTCATTTTTGGGGACAGCTGAGGCACGTTTGACACGACGCTGGTTGGCCTGGTTAGTCCCCCAATGGGTTGCAGTGGTGATGGTGGTGTGACCACTGCCCTTTGGGATCCCTCCCCCTGGCACTGGCATACTGCTCCCAGTCTCCTCTCCAGTAAGCCCAGTTCTACCCCCATCTCCCTTCAAGTCTAGTTTAAAGACCTTTCCATGAGTGCTCCTGACCCAAGACCCTTTTCCCTCTTTGGGAGAGGTGCACCCCATCTTTCACAGCAGCCCATGGCCATGGAACCCAAAGTCCTGCTGATGACACCAGTCATGTAGCTGGCTCCTCCTGTTCATCCCCTCATCAATCCCTGCAGCAGGTGGGATAGAGGAGAACACCACTTGTGCTCCTCACCCCCTGACCAGCCGTCCCAGGGGCCCTGAAGTCTCTCTTCATTGCCCTTGGACTTCTGGTAGCAATCTCATCGCTGCCTACCTGAGAAACCTGTAATGAGGAGTGGTCTGAGGGTGGAACTAGGGTAGGGAGTTTATCCTGAACATCCTTGACCTCGGCCCCAGGGAGGCACCAAACCTCCTGTGTAGCAGGCCAGGTCTCCATACCAGGCCTTCTGCTCCCTTTGGAATCGAGTTCCCTACGACAAGGACTCCTCTCCCTCTCCTCTCCTTTTTCCTCTCCTCTTTCCTTTTTCCTTTCTCCTTTCCTCTCCTCTTTCCTTTTTCCTTTCTCCTTTCCTCTCCTCTTTCCTTTCTCCTTTCCTCTCCTCTTTCCTTTCTCCTTTCCTCTCCTCTTTCCTTTCTCCTTTCCTCTCCTCTTTCCTTTCTCCTTTCCTCTCCTCTTTCCTTTCTCCTTTCCTCTCCTCTTTCCTTTCTCCTTTCCTCTCCTCTTTCCTTTCTCCTTTCCTCTCCTCTTTCCTTTCTCCTTTCCTCTCCTCTTTCCTTTCTCCTTTCCTCTCCTCTTTCCTTTCTCCTTTCCTCTCCTCTTTCCTTTCTCCTTTCCTCTCCTCTTTCCTTTCTCCTTTCCTCTCCTCTTTCCTTTCTCCTTTCCTCTCCTCTTTCCTTTCTCCTTTCCTCTCCTCTTTCCTTTCTCCTTTCCTCTCCTCTTTCCTTTCTCCTTTCCTCTCCTCTTTCCTTTCTCCTTTCCTCTCCTCTTTCCTTTCTCCTTTCCTCTCCTCTTTCCTTTCTCCTTTCCTCTCCTCTTTCCTTTCTCCTTTCCTCTCCTCTTTCCTTTCTCCTTTCCTCTCCTCTTTCCTTTCTCCTCTCCTCTCCTCTTTCCTTTCTCCTTTCCTCTCCTCTTTCCTTTCTCCTTTCCTCTCCTCTTTCCTTTCTCCTTTCCTCTCCTCTTTCCTTTCTCCTCTCCTCTCCTCTTTCCTTTCTCCTCTCCTCTCCTCTTTCCTTTCTCCTCTCCTCTCCTCTTTCCTTTCTCCTCTCCTCTCCTCTTTCCTTTCTCCTCTCCTCTCCTCTTTCCTTTCTCCTCTCCTCTCCTCTTTCCTTTCTCCTTTCCTTTCCTCTCCTCTTTCCTTTTTCCTTTCCTTTCCTCTCTCCTTTCCTTTTTCCTTTCCTTTCCTCTCTCTTTTCCTTTTTCCTTTTTCCTTTTTCCTTTTTCCTTTCCTTTCCTTTCCTTTCCTTTCCTTTCCCCTCTCCTTTCCCCTTTCCTTTCCCCTTTCTCCTTTCCTTTGCTTTCCTTCTTTCCTTTGCTTTCCTTCTTTCCTTTCTCCTTTCCTTTTCTTTCCTTCTTTCCTTTCTCCTTTCCTTTCCTTTCCTTCTTTCCTGCAGACGTTTTCATTAGCAGGGGGGGTCTGACTAGACCTCGCCGCCGCCTCCAAACTAGAGGACTTTTTGATCCCGTTCCACTCCCAAAGCCCCTGTTCCTCAGTGGGAAGGGGGGTGGTTGTTGGGCAGCCACGTTTGCAGCACCTCTTGTGCCAGGCAGGGCAGGAACATCCTGCCACTGTCCCCTGTCTTCCCAGGCATCACACTGGGTTGGTTGGAGAGAGGACAGGGAGGTCTCTCTAGCAGGGGCTCTCTCCACCTGCTGGGTTCCTACCATGGGAAGCAGGGTGTGACTCCAAGCACCTGCTTCCCTCTCACACTCCCTAGTGGCCCTCAGCCTGCCCACCTCCTCCTGGAGCTCCAGCCCTAGGCAGAGGAGTTCTTCCACATGGGCACACCTCCCACAGGCATGGTCACCACGACTGTCTGACAGTGGTGTCTGTGTTCACAGAATCCCAGAATCGCCAGAGTTGGAAGGGACCTCTAGAGATCATCTAGTCCAACCCTCCCACTGAAGCAGGATAACCTAGAGCACTTCACCCAGGGCTGCATCCAGGCAGGTTTTGAACATCTCCAGAGATGGAGACTCCACGACCTCCCTGGGCAGCCTGACACCTGGGAGGTGGCATTTTTCCACTTGACCCGGGTCTGGAAAGCTGGAGTCAGCCTTAGAGCATGCAGAGCTGAGATGCCATTGTCTTCTGCCAGGTGGATACCATTGTCACCTGGCCAATAATCTCTCAGCACCCTCCCAGCACGACCAGTTAGTTACGGTTGGACTCGATGGTCTCAAAGGTCTTTTCCAACCAAAACAATTCTGCGATTCTGTGACTAGTGCCTGTTCCTGGGGTAGGTTGGGGGTTCACCAAGTGCTGTCCCCCACCCCTGACCCCACAGAGCCCCCCCTGCCCACCTGGGTGGGGTAGCTGACAAACTGCAGCGCCGAGTTGCTGGAGACCATGGCACCCAGGTAGGACAGGGAGCAGGCGGCGTACAGCCAGCTCCGGGTGCGATCCGCCTTCACCGAGTCGAAGAACTGGATCACTGGGAGCAAGACCAGGGAGAGGAGAAGTCAGGAGAGACTCCAACAGCCATCACGGAGCAACAGCCATCACGGAGCAACAGCCAGAACGTCATCAGGGGGACAAAAAAGGCTCCGGTGTCCCCCTCCGAGGGGTGAAACAGCCCGAGGAGCCAAACGGCAGCCGAGCCGCCGGCCCCGACTTACGGAGCTTGGCGAAGGCGGCGTTGATCACGCACTGGATGAACACCAGGGTCAGGGCGTACTTGAACTTCTCCTGCTTCGCTCCTTCTCCGTATCGGCCCCGCGTGCTGCAAGAGCGGGACTCGGTAAGAGAACAACGGGATCCAAACCGGACCATCCGGTTTGACCACCCTCGGGTCACTGAGAGAGGCACCGGGCGGGACCCAACGCGGGCCGGGACCCAAACCGGAGCATCCCCCCCACCTCCTCAGGGCACCGAGAAGGACTCAACCCGGGAGGGACCCGCAG
Organism: Hemiprocne comata; assembly: GCA_020745705.1. Taxonomy (NCBI): domain Eukaryota; kingdom Metazoa; phylum Chordata; class Aves; order Apodiformes; family Apodidae; genus Hemiprocne; species Hemiprocne comata. The sequence continues at coordinate 4,318,408 of CM036609.1, read as the reverse complement.
CAAAGGCGGCGGCTCCCGGGGCTTCCCCCTCCACACACCGGAGGCTTTCCTTCCCCCCCGCCACCCCCGCGCTCCCCGTCTCACATGCTCTCCTGCAAAATTCCATAGTAGAAGTAGCAGGCGAAGACTCCCAGGAAGCAAACGGGAAGGCGGAGGCGCTCGGGCAGCAAAGCCCCGTTCCCGCTGGCTCCCATGGCGGCGACTCGGCCGCTCAGCGCCGGGGGCAGCTCCAGCACCGCATCCCGCAGCGCGGTCGGTGGCGGCGGAGCGGGCTGCCTCATACGCCCGTTCTGCGCCCACCTTCCATCAAGGACCCGCCCGGCCCGGTCGAGGCGGTGCCGGGTCCGCCCTGCGGCGGACCCGGCACCGCCTCGACCGGGCCGGGCTGCTTGAAACCCTCCCCCGGAGCCATCCCGGGGTCGGTCCCGCCGTGGTTCGGCTGCGGTCACGGCCGTAGCGCGCCCACCGGGAAAGGCAGCGGCCGGGGCAGCCCCGAGCGGGGACCTTTGCTGAACGCGGCCTTTGCGGGAACGACAGACGATGTGGAGAGCGGGGATTGGCTGCGTGGCTGAGGGCGGAGCTAATTAGTTGATTAGTTCATTAGTTAACGGCGGGCACGGAGCTCTGGCCGCTGCCGCGCGGGATATCCAAAGGCGCCCCCGGTTCTCTGCGGTTCCTTGCACGGCTGAACCAGCAGAGCTTCAGATCGTTTCGGTGGGAAAAGACCTTGAAGATCATCAAATCCAACGCGTTCCTCGCAGCCCTGCCAAGGCCACCGCTGACCCGTGTCCCTCAGCACCACATCTACACGGCTTGGAAAGCCCTCCAGGGATGGGGACTCCGCCACTGGCCTGGGCAGCCTGGGCCAGGGCCTGACAACCCCCGGGGGAAGAAATTGTTCCCAAGATCCAAGCTCAACCTCCCCTGCACAATTTGAGGCCGTTTCCACTGTACAGAGGACATGGACAGGTTGGAGAAGGCCCAGAGAAGGGCCATAAGGATGATCAGAGGACTGGAGGACCTGCCATATGAGGAGAGGCTGAGAAAACTGGGTTTGTTCAGCCTGGAGAAGAGAAGGCCCAGGGGAGACCTTCTCACCACGTTCCTGTACTTAAAGGGTGGCTGCCAAGGAGATGGAGACTCCCTGTTTACAAGGAGTCCCTGGGAAAAGACAAGGGGTGATGGGCACAAGTTGCTCCCGGGGAGATTCCGACTGGACACCAGAGGTGAATTTGTCACCATCAGGACAGCCCAACATTGGAACAGTCTCCCAAGGGAAGTGGTGGGTTCCCCCACACTGGACAGTTTTAAGTCTCAGCCTGACAGGGCACTGAGCCACCTGACCTAAACTATAGTAGCACCTAGAGAGGTTGGACCAGATGATCCTTGAGGTCCCTTCCTAGGGTCCTATGATCCTGTCATCTTGTCACTTCTTCCTGGGGAGCAGAGACCGACCCCCCCTGGCTCCAACCTCCTCTCAGGCAGTTGCAGAGCCAGAAGGTCTCCCCTCAGCCTCCTTGTCTCCAGGCTCAACACCCCCAGCTCCTCCTCGTAACACTTGTTCTAGGCCTCACCACCAGTTTTGGCTTCAGCTGAGGAACAGCAAGTCCTGTGGATCCACCCCAGGCCCAGCACCCTCCCAGGGAGCCCCAGAGCAGGATGAGACCCCAGCAGCACACAGCCAGGCCCACAGAGCACAGCCCTGCAGTGCTGCTACCTCCCCAGAAAACAGGCCCTCAACATCTGCCTGCCAAACTCTCCAAAGACTCCAGTTGAGACTCAATATATTCAATCCCAAAGAAGGACTTTGGATGCCTGGAATATTTATTTTGTTTCCTTTTAACTGGCAATACCAGCATCTGCAAAAAAAAAACCAACAAACCAACCCTCTAAACACAAGACAGGAACTCCAAAGCTAACATTCCTTCTTTAAGCTCTGCAATACATACATAAAATACAAACTTCAAACAGCTGCAAAAATAGTGTCTTTGGAAGAAAATAGAGTTTCTACATCAGATACAAGAAAAACAGGCTTCTCAGTCCAACCCAGAGCCTTTGCAACAGAACACAAAATCTAATACTTTTGTTGTCCAGAGGTTTTACAATCAATGTTCCCATGTTAATTGGCTCCTCAGAGGCAGAGGGGTCCCAGCCCCCCCTCTCCATCCATCCATCCCCCCCCAAGCCACCCCCAGCCAGGCTGTCTGGGCTCATGGGAAGGAGCAGGGAGTTCCTTCTCCAGCAGCAACACCCCCTGGAGCAGGGACCTTCCTGCACTGCTGGTTTCCACTTCCCCTTTTCCTGCAGCACAGCCAAGGCACCTGGAAAACCTCAGCCCAGGCACGGGGAGGGCAGAGAGGCAGCTGGTGCCTCAGGTGCCTCCCTCTCCCTCAGCCACAAAACCTTCCCAGATCAGTGGAGGCTGCACTGAGGCCCCCCTGCCACTCTCCCCTTTCAGCCCAGCATTCCTAACACTCCAGGCTTGTTTCAAAGGGAACAATGGAAGCAGAGTCAGGGCCCTGCTGCCCTCCAGCCCTCTCTGTGCTCTGAGGGAGAGGAGCTGCCTTGACAGTGCAGCAACACACCCCTCGCTGCTCCAGCCCATCCAAGGGCAGCTGCCGACAGGGCCCCTTCTCCCCCCTTCCCACTCCCCAGGGTTCAGCAATCCCAAGACAGCTCCAGGGCTGCCGAGGAAGCTCCAGCCTGAACCCTCCCAGCTCCACCTCCTTCCCAGAGCCACGCAGTCCCCTCTGCTCCCCCAAGCAGCGCCCGGCTGCTCTTCACCGGCAGAACAATCACACAGGAAACAAAGACAATGGAACACAGGAAAGTGCTTTCGACAGGGGAGGCCGGGAGAAACCAGCCCCTCCAGGCAGGGAGGAGTCCCGTGGCACAACGTACTTCACAGTTTCTATCACCCTGGCAGGAAGCCCCTTGTGGTTCTCAGTCCCGGGGCCACCTCCTGGCTGTCACATCCCACCTTCACAAGGCACTTGTCTCCACAGAGACACCCTGAGGAGCCAGAGCTGCTGGTGCTGGCTGTGCCCCGAGGGCTTCACACCACCAGGGAGCTGTGGAAGACGACGCTCTCCTCTGGCTGCCCGCGCTTCCAGTGGTCGTAACTCCGTGGAGAAGACTTGGACACCTCGCTGAAGTTCTCCACTGCAGCGTCCTTCCGTGCCCCCAGGAAGGGGCTGGGGGGCTGGCAGGATGTAAACGTGCCCGTGCCAGGGCTGGGAGAAGCTGGGAAGCCTCTGAAGAGGAAACCCACGTTTGGGAAGAGGGGCTTGACCAGACTGACGGGGCAGAAGGCAGAACCGGTGGGGTTGAAGTGCACTTTGTTCTTGTCTGGACAGGAAGGCTGGAAAGGCTGCTCAGGGCTGGGGGAGCTGGAGAAAAGAGACAGAGAGGACATGGTCAGGAGAAGACACTGGTGAGGGCACCGAGCAGCCACAGGGAAAACACCTGGAGTGGTGCACACCTCCAAGAGCTTGGCTAAAACCTGAACTGCCTGGGAGCTGGACTGCTCTGCAGGTACAGAGAGGCATGTTTTGTCCTGAAAGCATCACTGATTTTCAAGGAGAGCCCCTCCTCTCACAGGGGGACAGCCCCCTCCCCTCCTCCAGAGGCTCTGCTGGCCACCAAAAACCTCCTGCAAGGAATCACAAGATCTTTCCCATCGTGCCTGAGGGGCAGCAATTCAACTTGCAGCTCTTCTCACCAGGGCTGAGCAGCCACGTTTTTGTTGGGAGTTTTTCCTCAAGGCTGTTCCCTGCTTTTAAGACAGGGCAGGGGGGGGGTTACTGCAGCAGCAGGAGCCTCAGCTGCCCCCACCCCACGTCCTCCCACAGGACCAAGCTCCTGTGAGTTCTCTTCTGCCAACAACTCCTCATACTTACGAAGCTTCTTCGAAGGCCCGGACCTTCTCACAGCCCTCAGGAGGCTCCCGTTTGAACATGTAGCTGTGGTTGGGTCGAGGAGAAGAAGCAAAGGCCAGGACTGGAGAAGGGCTGCTCTCCTCTGGCAGGGGAGGGGGGGGAAAAGACACTTTTTGAGAACTTTTTTTAAAAAGAAGCCAAGAGTGCTCTTTAACTCAACCCCAGAGCTGCTCTTCTAGACCCTGGGGCTGCAGGTGACAACACCCCAAAGCTGCAGCCTTTTATCTGTGTAGTTCCCAGCTCCATCCTCCATCCAGAGGTAGAAACCACCCACCTGGGGGGGAATTACTGGGGCTTCACCAGCCCACTGTGGTGCAACCAGGTTGGCTGGGACCCTCCTCCCATCTCAGCTGCAGCTTCCACCCCAGCAGGCAGACAGGGAGGAGCCATCACACCGAGGCTTGGGTCACACTGTCCCCTTTGTGTCCCCTGCCCTCTCCATGGTTACCTTTCTCCTTTGGATCTGGCTGCAACTCCTCCTCAGCAGAGCAGGGCTCCTCTGCTGCCAGCCTCCCCGGGGTGTGTGGGGACAGGTGGAGGGGCACGGAGGGGGAAGGAGAAAGAGAGAGGCTGCTGGAGCTGCTCCTGGGCTCCAGGGGCAGGGAAACATCTTCAGAGCCTCTCTGGGCAGGTGCTGGTGCCCTGTGGCCATCTGGGACATCCAGGATCTAGGGAGGAAGGAAAGTCTTAGCAGAGCAAGAGCCCCTGACAGCAACACAGGTTGAGCTGCAGTGGCACCTAAAAGAGCAGCTACTCGGGGAGTTGGATCCAGGGACAGGCAGAACCTCCACCTCAGGAGTGAGGGCTGCAACCACAGGGACAACAGCCCTTCTGTGTCCTGTAACTCCAGTTTTTAAGCCATCTGGGATCACTTCTCCCACATCTGCACAAAGCAGCCTCTGGATGCCAGTCGAAGATGGTGAAGACCCCAAGTCCAAGTCTTAAAGCTGTCCCAGAGGTGTCATCTCTCCTGAGATCACTGCTGGCTCATCTCTCACAGCACCAGCAAGCTCCCAGGAGGGAAAACAGCAGCTACTGGACCCAATTCAGACAGTTCCACGCCCAGAACAAACTAAAACCACACACAGAGACTGTCCCCATGGCCAAGAACCAGCCATGGGCAGTGTCCTCAGGGAAAAGGATTTCCAAGCCCCCCCCAGAAGACTCAGGGCAATCTTGTGGCCATCACTTACCCTCAAAAGCTCTTCATCCCCCTGTTCCTTCACAAACACTTCCTCCAGCTCCTGGTTTAGCCCTTCCAGGCTCCTGTGCAAGCAGGGGCTGAGCCTCAAAATGAGAGATGGAGAAAGGAAGCCTGAAGGGGAGTCCTGGAACAATCCAGAATTGAGGAGGTTAGAGTTGGACCTGCACAAACTCAGCAGTTACATCCCGTTCCCACAGCTCTCCAGGGCTCTGCCAATGCCTTCCAGGAGGCTGGTGGCAGAAGAGTGACAGCAGAGTCACAAACCCCCTGACTGCAGAGCAAGGCACAGGGCTGGAGGGGGGGAGGAAAGAGGAAAAAACCTCTCCCTTCTCAGCATGAGAGCAGCCTGGACATCTGCCCACAGGAGCTTGCTCTCCAGCTCACTAGGACATGGGGGAGACATGAACGTACCCTGAGGGATGATCCAAGGACAGCATGGTCCCCCTGGAGTGGGGAGCTCTTCTCCTTGTCTTTGCCACTTCTGCCATTGAGCTTTGTTCGCTGGAGCTGCTGCTTCAGCTTGGCAATCTGGCAAACAAAACTGCAGCTGCAGCACCAGAGAGGCCAACACAGCTCCACCAGAAAGGACCATGCCTCATCTCTCTCCTCCCCCCCCTCTGCCAACCCACAAGGAAGTGCCAAAAATAGAGATGGTTTCAATCACAAGCAGCAGCTCCAGCCACTCCTCAAAGGATGGACCACAAGTACTTGTGAGGCCTCATCCAACCCCCCCCTGCCCTGTGGCCAGATCCTTCCTCTGCTGGATCTAGGGGGTGGGGGATCTTCTACCCACAGAGAGTGAGGAACCCGGCCCTGCTGGGACCCACCAACACCACCGAGCAGCCCACGGAGCTCCCATGGAGCTGCTCTCCAAGAGCTGCCTGCTAGAGGAAGCCAACAAGATGGACCTTGAGCTGTGTTAGGGATGAGAACAAGGGCTGAGGTCTCATCCTCAGCAGCATCCTGTCCTTCCCAAGCAAGCAGGAGCCTCCTCTCCATGAGCACCCAGCACAGATCTCAGCCAGGCAGGGGGGGTGCCCTGGGTTACCTCTCGGCGGTGATCTGTGCTGCCCCAGGAAGCAGAACGTTGGTGAGCCCCGGAGCTGCCTCTCCCCACCTCCACCTCCTGCCAGGACACTGGGGTCTGGAGTGATGAGAAACACAGCTGAGAATAACCACAACATCTCCCACTTTAGAGCCTGGTGGTAGAGCCCTAGGGGTGACCACTTCCTGCCCCTTTCACAGTCCTCTTCCAGTCTCCCCCCCATTAACACATACTCAGGAACAGGCATGAAGAGAGAACCATCTGTTTGCAGCTGCCAAAACCACAGAACTGGGACCAGATTTCTGCCTCTCACCAAACTGGACCTCACAGACCTACACTGCCCAGAGGTCAGTGGCTTCATCACCACAAGGACTTGGGGAGATAAAGCATGTGGAGCTGTTACTGGGGAGAAACAACCACAGCCACCACCTCCCCTTGGAGGAACAACCACAGCCACCACCCCCCCTTGGAGGAACAACCACAGCCACCACCCCCCCTTGGAGGAACAACCACAGCCAGCCCTGGTGCTGCAAGTGGTGACACGGGGACCAGGCACTTGTACAAAGAGGAAAAGCCTCACTCAGCTGTGAGAAGACCCAACTGCTGCTGAGACCTCAGGCTCCTGTATTGGAGCTCAAAGGTGCAACCAGAGGCAGAGTCTGGCCCTGCAGGGTGGCTGCTGCTGCTGCTGCTGCTGGAACCCTGGGAGAATCCAGCTGCCTTCCCAGCTCAGTCTCCTCAAGCAGAAAACCAGCCCCAGCACCACGTTATGCAGCTGTTTTCCAAGCAACAGCCACACTTGGAGTATCAATGGCAATCAGAACGGGCTGTTAATCTGATCAGCAGAGGGTGTGGAACTTCCTTCCCCTGAACTCAGCCCTCTCAGTGGCTCCAGGAGCAGAGCAGTCCCCAAGCACAGTGTTTTCAAGACCAGCCATCATTTTTCCCCCCCCCCCCCCCAACACCACATTTCAGTGCCTCTCAAAGTGCTCGCCCTGTGTCCCTGCTGCCTGCCACTTCCGTGGGAGGCTTTGGATGAGACTTCCCTCCTCCATCCTCAGCCACAGGCTGCCAGAAGGTGCAAGGGCCTGAGAACAGTTCCTCTCCGAGCAGCTCAACTCATCTCCCCAGAGGCCGCTGCGAGAACAGCAGCTGTTCTAAACAACCCTGGTTGAGTCACAGGGATGAGAGGAGCCTCTTCCTTCAAAACAGTTAAAAAAAAAATCTATTTAAACCAAAGAAACAAGGTGAGTTGCCTTGAGAGGCACCAGGTTTTCCTTCTATAAAGGGATACAGATGATTTCTAGGCAGAAACTCAACAGGCTCTGAATGAAACCCCTCCTTACACAGCCCTGGAAGCAGAGCACAGTGTGTCCCCTACAGCCAAAACCACTTGCTGGCCGGGGTTGCAAGCAGCAGACACTCCAGCAAGGTTCCCTGCACCTCAGTGCTCAGTTTGCTCGGAGAGAAGGAACCTGTGCAGCCTGAACCACCTCCCCAGGGTCCCACAGAGCTCAGAGCACTTGGTCTCCCCCATCCCCGTGCTGCCCCTGAGCCAAGGGACACACCAAAAAAAATGGGAAGCCCTGCAGCAAGGACCAACCCTGCAGCAAGGACCAACCCTGCAGCAAGGACCAACCCTGCAGCAAGGACCAACCCTGCAGTTTCAGCACATGGCACATCTGATCTCATTTCCTACCTCAAATATTCCCTCCTAAACAACTCCCAGCATCACCCCCTTGGCCATTAGCCCAAAACGTTGTGTCATCCTACATCCCAGCAGATCACACACGTCCAGCTCAGGAGGCAAAGGTCTAAGAGCCAAGACCACAGCCCCATCCCACATCATGGCAAGAAGCAAGTTTGTGGGAAGCTGGAATGCTGCAAGGAACAGTCCTGCTTTGCAGGAGGTGACAGGAACTCTCCTCAGGTCACTGCAAGGCTCCTGAGCCCTGTTTGAGCAGTCACTGCTTGCCGTGACACCCACAGCACTGAGCTCTGCACTGCTGCTCACCACCAAAACAGGGCCTAAAAAGGAAGAAAACAGAAAAAGATGCTGCTTGCAATAGGAAGGCCTGAAAGTGAAGAGCTCCTGGACGTCCCACCTCCCACGGGCAGGCTGGCAAGGCAGAAGGAAATGACAGAACCTTTTGTACCAACAGTGGCAAAACCGCTTCCTCAGAGAAAGGAGAGAGAAAAAAAAAAAAAGCCTCTGCAGAGCAAGAGAAAATCATGAGCTCCAATCCTGCCCAGGGCTGCCATCCTCACCCCCACGCTCAGCACCTGCAGCTCTATCTCTCACTTAACCACCTCATGATAGCAAATCTACAGAGCTCTGCAACCAGGAGCTGAAGGAGGAGGGAAGTAACTATGTCCTGGCTGGCAGAGTGTCCCACGACTGATAACTGGGGCCTGGAAACATGGAAGGAGTGGGAAAGTCTGGGAGGTTCCAGTGAGGAACATCCCCATGCAGGAAGGCTGGAACTAGATGATCTTTAAGGCCCCTTCCAACCCAAAGCATTCTATGATGAGAAGGCTCCAGGGAGACCTTAGAGCACCTTCCAGTGCCTGAAGGGGCTCCAGGAAAGCTGGGGAGGGACTTTGGACAAGGGCAGGGAGGGAGAGGACAAGGGGGAATGGATTAAAACTGGAAGAGGGAGATTGAGGTGAGACATGAGGAGGAAATTCTTCCCTGTGAGGGTGGTGAGACACTGGCACAGGTTGCCCAGGGAAGCTGTGGCTGCCCCATCCCTGGAAGTGTTGAAGGGCAGGTTGGATGGGGCTTGGAGCAACCTGGTGTGGTGGGAGGTGTCCCTGCCCATGCAGGGGGGTTGGAACCTGATGATCTTTAAGGTTCCTTCCAAACCATTCTATGATTCTATCTCAATGCACAGGGCAGCCTAGAACCAAGGACTTCATTCCCAGCTTTCCACAGACAAGGTGTTTGACACACAGAGGGGTGTGTGTGTGCAGCAGGAGATCAGGGCTCATTTCACAGGTCTCTTGCAAGGTAAGATCAGCATCTGCAAGACACCTGCAGGTGACCCATGAAAGGCTCTGGCACACCCTGGCAGAGGAGGGATCAGCTCCAGTCTGAATTAACACCGTGGGATCTTCCATTCTGGGAAGAAGGAGGTGTCCCTCCTCTCCAACCTTTTCCCCAAAGGGGAAAGAAGAACTAATTAGCCCCAAAACACTGGGGGTTAAATGTTCCACCCATTGCTGATGGAGACAGAAAGGCAGAGTCTGCTTCCCTGGCTCAGAAATAAAGTGAGACAAATTCTCTCTCTTCCTTTCCAGCACGGCCTCTGCCCTCAGCAGCACTCTTGGGCACTAGAACCAAAACAAAAGCAGGCAGGAATACTTTGGAAAAGGACAATGGAAGCTGGAATCCAATTGAGAACTTCCTGCAAACAGCCCAGTAATAAATTGTTAAACAGCAAAGATCAAACAACAAGTTCCCAGAGATTGAACGCATTAAATAAGCGACTCGTTAAGCAAACAGATGCTCTTATCCTTCTAAATTCCTTCACCTCTGCAGACAGGAGAGTGCTGTTTGCTGCCACACAGTAATATTTACAGGTTGCTAAGAGTTCCTCGAGGTCTGGAGCTTTTCCATTCTACAGCAGAGAGCTGGTGAGCCCTTCTGCAGGAGCACCCTTGACTCCTCGCAGTGTGTGGCACACAGCCCGTGAGCCTTATATAAGGACTTGGCCCAGAGCTGCACACCAGAAAAAAAAGCAGCCTTGAGCCAGGACTGGAGCTGAAAGCCAGAGGCCATCTGCCTCCTAACAAGGCCAAGGAAATTCTAACTGCACCAAAGTGGAATCAACTGAAGCTGGGAAGCAAGAGAGGGGGAAAAAAAAAAAAGCCTTCCTAGAAAGCTGCAGCTGGATGGATGGAGGTTCAACGGCCTCCCCTGCTGGGCCCCAGCACAGTGTCAGTGCTGAGACCTTCTCCTGGAACACGGGCACCTGCAGGGCTGGATACCTGGGTCGCTTTGTCACTCATGCACGAGGTGGGAGCTCCCTCAACGTCCCGTGGCCACTGTCCCAGAAGGTAGGAGCCCAGGATGGTGTCCAGCGAGGAGGTGCGACGCACGCGGGGCTGCCGGGGACGGCCACACTTGTCAGCAGCAGCAGCAGCAGCAGCAGCACAGGGGACACTGGCTGGGGAAGGGGGAGAGAACAGAAAAATCAGCCTTCCAAAAAGCCCAGACTCAGCCACTGGGGAATTATCGAGCCCACATCCATGGTAAAGATGACAAGAAGGGAACCAGCACGTACATACAAGCCTGGAAAGGCCTTTTTATTTTTCGGAAGCAAAAAGTCCTGTTGCTCCTCACACACCCAGGGAGCTCCTGCTGTCCCCACAGCAGCAGCTCCTCCCTACCAAGGCCACCCAGCCCCAGCACGGGCAGGTTTGCTGCTGAAAACAAGCAGGAACAGAAACCCCACTTGAGTGGAGTGGGGCAGCATGGAGTGACCCCCCACGCACCCTCCTCCTCCTCACGGGGCTGCAGTCAGGGCTTTATCAGCAGGAGATTGCAGCTCGAGGAGCAGAGATCTCATTGCAGCCCTGAAGTGGCTGCTTGAAACCACTGGTTGGACATTCCAGCCCAGTGAAATACTCAGCACCTCCACCTTGTTGTGCAGGAACATTGTAGAGAACCCAAGGCTGCCCTGTCTGTAAGGCCACGTTTCCTACCAGCTGGAGCAAAGTGCTTGGCCAGGGAATCCAGGCTCTGACTTAGCAGCAAAAAGGAGCCTGTGTGCCTCAGTTTCCCCCAAGGAAGCATTCTGCTGCTTGCTTCCAGTTTCAAGGAGGCCAAGAGAACATTGGCAGAGTTTTGGATCCTCCAGGAGGACTATAGGAGCTCTTGGGGTGTTGGTGGGTGTGTGGATTCATCCAGCAGAGACCAGGAACCCTGGAGACCATGGACCCCAGAGACCATGGACCCTGCTCACTGCCACAACCCATGGCTGGCTGTTCAGACAGGGTTTCCATAATAGTAACTAGAAACATGATTAACAGAAAAGCTCTCTAAGTAAGACTCATAGAATCATGGAATGGTTTGGGCTGGAAGGGACCTCCAAGATCATCTAGTTCCAACCCCCCTGCATGGGCAGGGACACCTCCCACCAGACCAGGTTGCTCCAAGCCCCATCCAACCTGCCCTTCAACACTTCCAGGGATGGGGCAGCCACAGCTTCTCTGGGCAACCTGTGCCAGGGTCTCACCACCCTCACATTCAACAATTTTCTCCTCATGTCTCACCTCAATCTCCCTCTTCCAGTTTTAATCCATTCCCCCTTGTCCTCTCCCTCCCTGCCCTTGTCCGACGTCCCTCCCCAGCTTTCCTGGAGCCCCATTAAGTCCTGTAGGACTCGTGTAAGTTGGTGTGTCAGCAGTGGTGCAAGCCCAGCACAATCCCATCAGAAGGACCAAGAGCCAAGTGTCTCCCCTGGCTGACTCCAGCAAGGGGAGATCCAGAGCACACACTTTGCCTTCCCTGTGTCTCCTCCATCACCTCCTGGCCAGCTCCACGCTGGAGGTGACCCTTGTGGCCCAGGGGCAGACAGCACAGCTGCTCTGCAGCCCTGTCCTCACCCTTGCAGCTGAACAAAGGTGCTACCACCAGAGCCAAAAAGGGAGCAAGAAAGAGGCAAGTTCAAGCCAGCAGGGAAGTTTGTTTGCATTTCGTTTTGATTAGACATGAAAATCACCACGAGCATCAGAACCAGCCCTGTGGCCTCCTGGCAAGATATTAAGGCCACGCACAGCTCTCTGCTCCAGGCACTTTGTGTGCAGATAATTCTCTCCTTACTCCCCCAAAATGAGGGCACAGCAGGCAGGTAGTGAGTTAAACACCCTCCAACCAGGGTTAAACCATTAAGCACCGTGTTGTGGTTGCCAAAAACCCCTGGTATGGAGGTGCCAGGGCACCCACTGCAGGCTGAGACTGTTCCAGGGACAGGGCTGGTTAAATACATCTTTTTATCAGCTAAAACACTGTGGGATTTGAGTTCTAGGTGAGAAAAGGGTAGGAACAAAAAGGCACGTGGGAGGGCAGGAGAAGCATTAGTCCTGGCCTGACAGCCACACCTGGTAAGGTCCACACGAGATTAAAGGCCCATTGTGTGGGGTCCAGCTGGCATTTCTAGGCACCCTCCCTGCTCCCAGCAGTGAGCAGGGACACAGCCACCACTAATTCTCTTTTAGAAACTCATTAGTGTTTGCAGCTTCCTCTGCAGTGCCTCCTTGCCCCCATGGGCTGAGTTATTGCAGCTCCATGATGTAGGACTGGAGCTGTCTCTCCCTCTCAGGCTGCTCCCCAGCCAGGCTGGCAGGGCTGGAGGTCCCTCTCCCACAGCAGACAGAGCTCTCCAAAGGCCCCCTTTGGTATCACCATCACACCCAGAGGGACTGGGGTCACCTTCATACTCCCAACCTGCAACAGGGCAACAGTCAAAACCAGCCTGAAAGGACCTTGAGAACAGACATAGAACCATATAATGGTTTGGGTTGGAAGGGACCTTAAAGGTCATCTAATCCAACCCCCCTGCTTGGGCAGGGACACCTCCCACCAGACCAGGTTGCTCCAAGCCCCATCCAACCTGCCCTTCAACACTTCCAAGGATGGGGCAGCCAAAGCTTCTCTGGGCAACCTGTTCCAGTGTCTCACCACCCTCACACTCGAGTTTCTCCCAAACATCCAACCTAAATCTACCAAGATTTGCTGACTGGGAGCAGAGATGTGGCTGCACAACAGCTGACAAACACCTGAAGCTGTCACTGTGTGACCAGCAAGAGCTGTCCTTCCTTCTCACCAACAACAACTTGGCTACCCAGCAACTCAGTTTGTTTGGTAGCAGAGCTGAGAAGCCCCAGGAGCAGCTGGGGAGCTGTGGGGCAGGGTGCTCAGGCTGTGGGGCAGGGTGCTCAGGCTGTGGGGCAGAGCAGCACTCAGGGCAGCAGGAGGAGGAGGTGCAAGAGCCCCGTGCAGGGTGGAGTGTCCTGTTTACAGCTCCGGGCTATTATCACCCTGTCACACCGAGCCAGCACAGCTGCCACCTGGCCACCAGCTCTGGAGCTCCTCCAAGCCAGTTCCACAGCTGAAAAAGCCTCAGGTTGTGGCACTTTTACTTTCCATGTGACAGTGAAGCTGCTGCAGATAACAGAACCCAGCCCGTATCTCCAGGAGCCATTTGGCTGCCTCCAGTTCTGCACCAGGCTTCTGTGCAGCCCCAGGTCAGTTTTTTTTAGTGCTGGAATTCTAGATTTCCAGTTCCTAGGCTGGAGTTCCTCGACTTTCCCAACCACATCAACACTGGGGAGCTCAGAGGTTTCTAAACAGTCTCTCTAGACCAGCCAATATCTGCATCTCAAGAAGAGAAAACAAAAAGTCTTAGTAAACTTTAAAAAAAAAACCAGGTTCACTTTTCCTACAAGGAACACTTAGAGCTGAATCAAAAACGACAGTGGCAAGCAGAAATCAAGTTCCCATCACTACTTTCTTCAAGAGTTGTAAAATTTTCTTCCTTCCCTCTCCAGATTCCACCCTGGGGAAACTGCATCAGAAGAATGTTTAGAAATTTAAGGACATGCTGTTCAGATCCTGACGTTTTTGGAATATGTCCCTGCAAAGGTCTCTCTTAAAGTGATGAAGCATAAAATAGCAGCCCATGCTTAAATAAAATCAGCTTTCAAGTTCACCATGGAATGACAGGCAGGGAAGCTTTCCCTGCAGGCTGTCCTGTCAAGGTGGACCTGATGGACTGGACCTGGCTTGGGATGCAGTTCTTGGTGTATTGGCTCAAGGAAGAGTTGTAAGTTTTCAGGAGAATGTGTCAGGGAGAGTTCAGCTGGGATGGAACCAGCAACTCTGTCAATAACTAACTTAAGCAGGTCTCTTCCACCCCAGTTAACAGAAATTCCTGCTCATGATTGAAGTTCTGTATCAGCTTCCTCCATCTCCACCCTTTAATGATCTTCACACCATCGTACTCAGATGATGCTCCTGATTTGGGGCACTGAGGTAACACAAATGCCCAAGTTGAATTTCTGACGGGCCTGTCAAACCACAGCAGGACCCTGTGACACAGAAATCTCTCTTAGACAAAAGACTCACCCCAGCCCAGGCTGCTGGATGTGTATCAGCATCCCCTCCCACACCCCAGCACCACTTCCTTGATCTTTAACATCTTCCCAGACCATCTAAGCTGGGAGCTCTCTAGATGAACCATATTTTTTTGCCCAAAACCTGCTGGGACACAGTTCAGGTGGCACAAGCAGAGGGGACACACGCTGGCACTGCTGTGGTGGTTGCCAGGGCAGGAGCTCCTGCAGGAGGAGGGCAATGGGCTGTCCTACCATGCCAGAGCACTTCAAAAGCACCTTATGGTCACCTTAAGGACTGTGCTGCTTAATGGGGTACAGCTCTGACCAACAGCTTTGGTGGCAAGCAGGTCTTGGCCACAGCCATCTCCACAGCTTGCTGGCTCCAATCTGACCCAGGGGAGGCTGCTTCACAGCAAGAAACCTCATATCCTCCTTTCTCTTCTTCTTGGTTGAAAATACAACTGGACAAGAGGCACGTACAGGACTCCCAGAGGGTGTCAACAACACACAAACCACGTCAGGGAATCACACTTCATCTGACCTCACTCTGCAAGAAGGTTCTTGACCAGAAAACAGATCTCCTCTGAGGACCAGAAGCACCTGAATGGGGCATTTCCAGGGCAGTGACAAGCAGCAGAAGTGCTGGTGAAACAAAGATCAAAACTGAAGCTTCTAACCCCCTTTAAATCTCATTTCAATTCCTCTGCAGCTTCATTAGGGTGAAGCAAGTTACCTGCCAGGCTGTTGCCAAACAGGACAAACAGTTCCTAGCAGCAAGGCAGCTCCAGCACTAGGGCCTCAGTTTCTATTTCACTGTTTGTTTTTTTTCCTAGATAGGTCCTCAGTTTGTATTTCACCTTTTTTTCCCCCCCTCAGATGGAGCAGGCAAACTGCCTGTCCTGCCTGTTGCACTCAGGAAATGCAACAGGATCAAGTTCTTTTTGAGCAGTCCCAATTTTTAACGTAACAAAGACTGAAAATCTTGACAGGGGAAGAATTGCCTTTTTTTTTTTTTCCTTCCCCCCCCCAGCCTTGTGTCTTTATTGCACTCTCTGCCTTCAGCAGAACATGAAGGTTTCAGAAACCCCACAGCCAGCCCTGGTACTTCCTCCTGGCACACCCAAGTGCTGCTGTTTTGTGCTTCTTCTGCAAAAAAGACTCCCAGGAAGGACCTTCATCAATCACACCATCTGAAAGCAATGCAGGAGTATGGCAAGGAATAAATGCTTTTTGCTCCAGGAATCCCAGAAAGCCTAAAAGTAAAACAAGCAGTTTTACTTGTTCTTAATGGAGTTTCAAATTCTGTGCTTGGAACACTGCAGAAATCTGCAAGTGTGGTGGGAAACAGGAGCATTGCTCAGGAATTGCTGGCATGGTCAAGGCCAGAGAGCAAGACAGGAACAAGAGCTGGAGAGGTGCTGGGATGAAAGTTCACAGAAGCTGGAGAGAAAAAGATGATCCTCTCCACAAAGGCAGCTACTGACAGGTCTTTTTAAGCAGAAGGGACAGGGGGAAGAGCTCAAGCTTTAACCAGAGATGGAGCAGGAGATCCAGAGAAGTCTGGTATCTTTTTGGTACCTCATGGTACCAGAAGATGAATGAGGTGATAAATCCACAGGATCTGAGGGGTCTCCACAAAAACCCCACCAGAAAACGAAGCCAAGCAGGGATGCAGAGAACATCTCCAGTATGAGAGAGGCAGCAGGATGACTACAAGCAACCTTTGGAGGCTGGACAGTCTGCATTTTCTAGGAAAAGAAAAAAAAAACACCTCACTTTATCCCAAAAGCAAGAAAGGAAGGTTATGTTCAGGAGGGAGGAATGCAGTAAGATAACCAGTTTTAACTGATATGCCCAGGAGGGAAAAAAAAAAGGACAATTTGAATGTTTAGGGGCTTCAAAGAGGAGAATGAATCTGGGATTTCCAGCAGATGAAAAGGTAATGACAAACATCCCTCAGCCCCTCCTGCACACAGCTCACATGGCCACAGCACTGACTCTGCAAAGGCAGGTCCCTCCACCCCTGTCTTGCAATATTTGAGCACCACAATCCATCTGCCTTTAAAGATGATTTACAACTGAAGGGAAATCCACATCCCTGCCAGGGTGGGACTGGAGAGCTCTTTGCTCATTTCAGTAAATGTGAATTCAGAAATGCAAAAACCCCCAGAGCAGTGAAATCCTCTCTGCACCTTCCGGCCAGGAGGCAGAAGCTGTGGTTAAACCACTCTGCTCCTCATGACTCTTGCTCAAACTGCACACACAGCCCAAGACACCCAAAAAAGTACCCTCTGTTCCCAAAGCACAGCCCTTCACACCCCTCCTCCATGAGCCTTCCTCTGCTTCAGAGCTTGACCAGCCCAGGAAGGAACAACCCACCCCAGGGGGACATGAGGAAAGCCAAGGAAAAGAGGATCCACCTCCAGCTTGGGGAGCTGGTTCCCATCTGACCCAGCCCAGCACTTGCCCTGGAGGCTCCACTGAACCAGCCCCGAGGGCTTCACCACTGGCCTGGGAGCACAAGGGAAGGAATTCCAGGCTTTGTAATCACCCCCCCCTGGTTACAGGCTAAGAGGACAGCTGGAGAGAGCTGCCCAAAGGACACAACATCTGCAGATATCATCCAAGGAAATCCGTGAGGGACACCGGCAGTTCAAGATGGCTTTTTCTTTTTTGGACACTGTGAAACAACAACTCCCTCCAGCTCAGCTCAAGGCCTGAACCTGAACACCCCCAGGATGGAGGAAAAGAGCTGAACTCTTCACCTTTAGTTTAATTCTCTCCAAGTTTGTTTTGCTTTGGGTTTTTTTTTTTTCAAATAATCAAACAATCTGGAGAATCTCAACATGCTCCAAGTCTTTGGCTGAAGTGCAGATTTCCTAAATCCAGCCTGGTGCAAGGCACCACTTTGGGTTGGTGGGATCTCCAAGGGAGCCCATCCCCCACAGTGACCCCCAGCTGGGAGTGCTCCTGGCCTGGCTTTCATCTCTGAAATTTAAGAAAGAACTAGGGAAAAAAAAAAATAATGGATGGGCAGGGAGCTTCTGAGGAACAGTAAGAGTGGTTTAGAAACAAGCAAAAACTTGTTCAAACATTAGATCTTGAGGACTTGTTCACTCTGCTCCTGGGGAATACAGATGACTAAGGAGCTACCAGGATCATCCATGTCCCCCGTGAAACCCAGGCAGTGAAGACAGAGCTGAGGGTTTGGGGTGCTTTTCCCTTTTTTTGTTATCCCTACCTAAATCAACTCCTGCTAAGCATCTAGGAATCGGGATCACTGCAAAAGGCAGGGCCCTCACCCTGGAGATGAGACACCTTTGGTTCTCAAGCCCTTGGAAACCTTCCAGCAGAGATAAAACAAAGGGAAAACAAAGCAAGACATCCTTGATATTTCTACTGTTACAGACAAGGTGGAAAGCAAGGAAAAAGGTGGTTTCCTGTCCCTCATATGCATATAACAACATAAATGACATCAATGCTTGATGACAAGCCCTCCTCCTGTCCTCCCAGTCATCTCCATGCTGGTTGCACTCAAACCATCTGCCTGGAGGGCCCAAGATGAAGCTACTGCAACAACTTTTCAGCAAGGAGAAAATAAAACCCCATTTGATCGACCCTAGTGCCTTTGCTAAGTGGGAAGCAGGACAGCAAAGCTGCCAGGAGCTGAGTGTTCCACCAGCCTGAGCAGTGTGAGCACAGCAGCCTCAGGCTCCAGCCTGCCAGGAACCATCCAAGCTCTGCAATTCCTGTTCCTGAATCCTTCCAGCCTGGAAGGGTGGCACAAAAACTATGAGAAACTGAGGCACGGGGAGGAGATGCAGCTTGCCCAGAGTCATGCAGCAGGATCCAGGCAGGGAGGGAAACAATTATCTCCTGTTATTCTCCAAGAATGGGCTAACCACACAACCTGCTTTGATATTTTCCTCATTTCCTGAGCAGTCAACCCTGCATTACCAAGTGGTTTAAATGGCAGCAGCACAAGCTTAATTTTTAAGGCAAAAAAGGCCTGTTTTAATATAAATTCCAAAAGAGATTTATTTTTTTTTCCAGGCCCATCACCATTGGTATTCCTTGGAGGATCTTCCTTGCACAACTGTGAATCCTTCTGAATCAGGTTCACCTCAAACAGCAGGAGCCACCAGGGAATCTAACCCAAGAGGGGAGATTGAGGTTGGACATGAGGAGGAAATTCTTCCCTGTGAGGCTGGTGAGACACTGGAACAGGTTGCCCAGGGAAGCTGTGGCTGCCCCATCCCTGAAGTGTTGAAGGGCAGGTTGGATGGGGCTTGGAGCAACCTGGTCTGGTGGGAGGTGTCCCTGCCCATGCAGGGGGCTGGATCTAGATGATCTTGGAGGTCCCTTCCAACCCAAACCATTCCAGGATTCTATGAAGAGCCAAGTTCAGCTCAGTGCAGCCAATGCTGCCTTTACACAGGATTTCAACCCAAAAACTTTGCATAAATTGAACTCATTTCACTCTGGTGCTCAACGTTATTTCCCTCCCAGGGTCAGACCAAGTGCTCCTTTCTTCTTTTGCACCACACAGTGAAGTGTTACCACACCTGGAGCAGAAGTGCTCCCTCTCTGAAGGTGCCCAGGTCCTTTAGTCCTCTGCTCACCCAACGAACACTGAAAACCTTGCTATGATCCATGCAATTCTGTTAGATAAGCCCCAGCTGAAAGAAAGCTTCACAAATTAAAAAATCCATCCAGAATAAATGACCTGAGAGCTTCCTAGTTCCTCTGGAGCATTCTGCTGGAGAAGGGACCTACCCAACTGACTGCACAGCCCCATCCCTTCCCCCTGCACATTTCAAATGCCATCTCCAGCATTTTAAAGCAGGGAAAAACTTGTTTCACCCACAGAATGTCAACACAAGTCAAGATTAGTTATAACTGTGTCCTCTGTTTCCCCTTTCCCACACCCGTATCCAGAGGCTAACAAACTGGGAGCAGCAAGTTTAGATTGAAGGTATCATCTGCATCAGCTGAGGGCTGCACCACCACCAAGGGGCTCCAGTTCCTGTGCCAGGAACTCGTTCTACATTCAACAAAGCCACCTGCAATGCTCTGCCTCCAAACCTGAACCACCTCCTCTACTCAGCTGTGTTTTACACAAAGACTGACTTGATTCCACCAGACAGAGGCAGGATTCTTCCAGGCTCGTGCAGCAGCAGGACATCTTCAAGACCTTCCCATCCCTCAACCAGTCTCCACACGACTATCTCCCCCCCCCCCCAATTTAAGCTTTCTACCTGTGCTTAACCCTTTCATTCTGTCAGCCTGCTTACCCACAGCAAAACCCTAAAGGCAAAGGCAGAATTACTTCAGAGTGAATCCCAACCTTTGGAAATGCAAAGCTTGTTGGAGCAGCTGTTTGCACGGTGCAGCAGCACCATTTTCCCATGAGCAGCCTCACTGGAAGGGTTTTGTTTCTCTTTTGGAGAGTTCAAACCAGCCCAGGTTTCCCTTTTGGAGAGCTAATACCAACCAAGCTGCCATTTCTACTGAGCTACCCCTTCTTTAAGATGGAATTTTTCACTTTCAGGCTGGGTACAGGATGTGAACCCCACGAACCTGTGCTCCCCTTGTTCCTTTGCTTAAGCAACCCCTGAAAAACTCCAGGTGTCAAACAGCATGAAAGCAAACTCAAGAGGAGACACCCACAAACATCTGGGCCACTCTTTTGGCAACGAAAGCCTTTCTCCCCATCCCTCAGGACACCAAACCCCATCAGATACCAACTGCTACAGCAAGCACAGCAAGGCCTGAAGCATTTGAGATACCCAAAAATAAGATGGAGGGAGGGGTGGAGACCCCCACCCCAATTCTGTGATGCCTGCAGCAAAGGAAAGCAGCAGAGAAAGGCACTGCTAACAGCTCTGCTGTATCACTACCACGTAGGCAGCAATCCCACTGCACTTCCCAGTGGTAAACATCTTTTTATTCCTTAAGAAACATTTTCATTTTGCTAAGCACACCCTCCGAGAGTGTTGCCCATGAAGAGTGTCCCACTCATTTGCCTCTATACCACACACCAGGCCTGGGTTTAATTCAGATACCAAATAAAGAGATCTGGCAGCCTGCTTGCTTCCCCTCTCTAGCAGGATCCACACAGCAAAAACGACTGGACATCTCAAAACCAGGCAAGTCCAGCAGGGAAGCAACAGAATCCCATCCAGATGAGTCAGCTCAGCCAGCAGCAACTTCCTGAAAGGCTTAAAAGGCACCACATAATTCTGGGGTTGTAGGGGTGGTGGTGGGAAAAGTGGTGAATTTCCCTGAGCTCTGGTGAAGAGGGACCAGCAGTGAAGTTTTGCTTCCAGGCAGGGTTGATGTGAAGCAGGTGAAGTGTGAGACTCAGCTCCTGTCAGAGCCACGCATGAAACCCCCAAATCAACCAAGACTTGCACCTCTGCACCTCCCTGCTGCTCTTCTCCTGTTTGGAAGGTAGAGAGAGAGGTCACCTTCTGTCCTCCCAAGAAATCTACTCCAATAGTGCTCAGAGGAGCAGCTGGTAGGCAACTCCCAGTGCAGATATTTACCCCACCTTACACATTAAGTGAGGAGTGCACTGAAGGAGTCAGCTCAACTAGTAGCATGACATGACTTTGCTTTCACACCACATTTAATGGATTAAAACTGGAAGAGGGGAGATATAAGTTGGACATTAGGAAGAAATTCTTCCCTGTGAGGGTGGTGAGACACTGGAACAGGTTGCCCAGAGAAGAAGCTGTGGCTGCCCCATCCCTGGAAGTGTTGAAGGGCAGGTTGGATGGGGCTTGGAGCAACCTGGTCTGGTGGGAGCTGTCCCTGCCCATGCAGGGGTTGGATCTAGATGATCTTTAAGGTCCCTTCTAACTCAAACCATTCTATGATTCCATCTTCTCCCTCTCTGCATGAGCCAATTCAGACAACCCTGCTCATGTTCACAAAATGCCACGTTCACCAATGGGTCTGCAAATTACAATTCAAGCTGCAATTTAAATAAATGTATCCCCCCCCAACCCTAGTGTCATACTGAAAAACAGAGACATAAAGACTTCTGGGTGTATTGCTTGAGAAGATCAGGTTTCAGACCTGCCATGGTTGGTGAGGGCTGGGGTTACAGAGCCAGGCAGTGGCAAGGAGGGTCTAGGGGAGGCTGGAGTCTGGATGCCACCATGGAAGCTCTCCCACCAGCACGTGCTTCCATGTGGGCTTTGGAGGAAACAACTGAGGCCACGAGCACTGCTGTGAACTTTTTAAACTTCAAAGCCTCCACAGAGCTCATCCCCCCCCCCCAGAGAAGGTGCCTCCTTTCTGCAGCACCTGCAGAGCTCCCACCACCCCAGCAGCCTCCGAGCCTGGAGGACATGGAGGGAGCAGGGATGGGTCTGGGCTGCACCCGAGGAGGATCAAACACTCCCACATCACCTGCTTCCCCACCAAAAGCCACATCACTGGAGAGATAAGGAATTACAAAAAGACCCTGACCCCAACACCACACTGGAAGTCCTGACATCTTGGGTTGCTACACAGCGAGTCAAGTCCTTTTAAAACATCCTTAGACCTCCTTCCTGGCATTCCCAGCTCTTCCTTTTTAACAGAAGCCCTTTGAGAGACTCAGCAGCTGCTCCTCATCTCAATGGGATCCTCTATTATCAGAGCAGCTGCAGGATCAGACCCCTGGATCACCCCACACCTCTCCTAAAACCCCAAGGCAGAAGCAGGGAGCTGCCCAACAGCCCCACAGCAACTCAGTCTGCAGGCTCCCGGGAGGAAAGATGTGATAAAGCCACGGATTTCCATGCTGAGTGCCCAAAAGGTAGGAGCAAAAGTGTCAGATTATGACTCACCAGGACACCAGCTCTTGGTTCAACCCTGCCAGTTTACTGCTCCAGCTCCCACACACCCAGGGAGCAAATTGAAACTCACAAAGAGCAAGGAAGCAGAGAGCCATGGAAATTTAAACACTTCCAAAGCTGCAAACGAAATGACTATGATCAAGAGGAAAAATTCAAGCTCTTAGAGCCCAAACAGTGAGGCACAGAGCCAGGAAGAAATGAAGACCAGCAATTCTGGTTCCTGTCAGTGGAGCTCCAACAGTTCTCTGCCCTTGGAAAGCTGCATGGCATTCCCCACACTCCGGAGCAGGTACAAGAGCTCCACCACCACCAGGTCACAACCAGCCTGGCTCTCCTTTCTGCGAGATTTGCTTTATTTTCTTTATCATGCCTGAAGCCACCGAGTAATTGCCCCATTAAGCACAACTTCACCTCGATTTCAGCACACTGCTGAGAGGGAGGAGCAGCGCTCAAACGAATTTATTTCATTAACTTGTTTCAAGTATGAAGTGGGCAAAAAGCTTTTTAATAGCTTGGCTGATCAATACCAGCTCTGCCAGTGGCAGGAATGACTCTAAATTTCAACCAGTGAAATGCAGGACGCTGCAGGAAGGACCATTAATTCAGCAGCTTCTCTGAAAGAAGATGAAGTAGCTGATGCATTAATCAAGAGACCAGAACAGATACCACCAGATCAGCTGGCCCAAAGCTTGACAAATATCTATCTGTTCCAGAAGTTTGTTTAATCTACATGTAACTAAAAAAAAAAAACAAACCTCCCCTGCCTGTTGCTATTTAATACTTCTTGAGATAATGAACAGCCAAGCAGAACCCAACATCCAAAAGCAGTGTCAGAACAGCCAAAAGTAATATGGACATCAGAAAAAGCCAAACACTATTATTAGGGGACCAAAAAGTTGTATTTAAATAGGCATTCCTGAAGTGGTCAGAAAACTGTCAGCAGTATAATTAGGGACAAATTGCCATTAGCACAAACCAAATGATGTTTCTTTATCAGGCTGCATCAGCTGCACAGAACACAGGGCTCGGGGTTTTTTGTAAACCACCTCGAAATGGGCAACTCCTTCTCAGGTCAGACCGCAGGCAGCGACGGTCCTGCCTGCGAGGAGGGAGCCCTGCTGACCGCCCCCCCGGGGCCAGCTCACCCCTCAACCCTGAGCAGCGTCTGAGCGGCCGGTTCGGTTTTCCTGCGCTCACGGTTTTCGCTGTCGTGGCCCCCCCGCCCCGGTTTTGCCCTCTGCCCTCGGTCTCTCCCGTTTCTCTTTCACTCCCCCCGCAGCATCCATGCGGAGCAGCCTCCTGAGCGCACCGGAGCTCTCGCTAATCCCGCGGCCCGGGCGGGACGGGAGGTACCGGCGGCACAGCGCTGGGACCCCCCCTCGCCGCATGGGGTAGGGAACGGGGCGCATCCCCGCGGGGGCACTCTACGGAGCGGAGATACCGCTGGGAACCGCCGGAGCAGATATTAGTGCCGCTTCGAAACACCGCCCCGGGCCCTGCCACCGCCCCCGATGCGCTCCCAGGGGCAGGAGACATGCAGGCTCCCCTGAGGCTGCCCGTGGATCATACCGGGGACTCCTTCTCTTCCCACCGTTACCTGCCCGGCCCCCGTCTCCGCGGCGCTGCTGGAGCTGGAAGGGACGGTGGCGCGGAGCGGCTGGAGCCCCCCGGCCCCGCCGCGGCCACCGGAGCCGCCTGTCCCCGCCATACCCGGCCCCCCTGCCGCTGCCGCCGCCGCACGGACCCCCCACTGCCTCCTGCGCCCCTTATGAGAGCTCCGGGGGCGGAGACAACGGGACGAGCCCGACGCTCATTGGTGCCCGCAGCCAAGCGCCGCCCTCCTTAACGGAAGCCAATGAGAGCTCTCTGCGAGGTCCTCCTCCGCACGCGCTGTTACGGCAGCCAATCAGAAATGCGGTCACCCTTAAAGGGCGTCATCATTCTCTCCAGAGCCAATCAAAGAAGGGAAAGATGCTCAAGCCGCGCCCCTTCTCCCTCCCCGTAGCGGCAGCAGAACCAATCGCAACAGGAGACAGCGCGTAAAACCCACCTTACCCGGATGGACCAATCGCAAGCCTCCCCTAACGCCCGCCCCCCTCCGCGGAGACCAATCAGAGGCCCGTTGTCCGCCCAGGCAGCGGGTCACGTGGGCGGGCCCGGTTTCTCTTTCACCTTGGGAGGGAGGCGCGGGGGGGACCGGGACCGGGACCGGGACCGGGCAGCTTGTCCCGGTGCAGCCGCCCGCCCGATCGCCCCTTCCGCCTCATCCCCGGGTCACGGCGGTAGCGGGAAGCACAAGGCCCGAGGCTTTACAGCCCCAGGGAAGCGGCCGGTGGTCCAACCCCCTCTCCCCCCCCTCCCCGCAGCGAGGCCAAAGGGAAAAGCAGAAAGAATCGAACGCTTCAAAACAGCCCAGATGGTAGAGCACGTTCCAGCGCTGCGCCCTCAGGGCCCCTGATCCACCCCCTCCCGCTCTCTGGAAGCAGCCGAGGCCTTTCCCAGCTTTTAGGGTCTTTTTTTCCCCTTTCCTGGAGCTCTGCTCTGAGCACCGGCATCATCATCCCGGTTGGTGTTTGCCTTAAAACTCGGAAAACTTGTGGGAAGTTGAATCCAGGTTTTACTCCTGAGTAGATTTTTTGTGTTTCCCCCCCACCCCCGACATCAGAAATTCCTCACAAATCTTCCCCCAACCCCTCCCAGGCTGAACAAGAGTTGAAAAAAACCAAAACATACAGAGCTGGAAAAAAGGGGAACAGAAATCAAAGTGTTGGTGGGGTTTTTTTTGGTGCTGGTCACAGAGCATGAAGAGTTCTGGCAGGAACAGGGAGAGGTGGCTCCGTGGGGCTGGGAGGACCAGGCCACACCACCTCACTGCTCATCTGCTCCAGGAGTCACTTCCCAGCCCGCTGGCAGGATCTGACCCTTGTGAACAACAAGGTGGATGAGGTCCTTCTTCAGCTCCCTGTCCTGCCCACCACCACATGCCCTGGGGGCTCAGAGAGCTCTGCTGAGCTCGTGGCATAGCATCATGGAATGGTTTGGGTTGGAGGGACCTTAAGATCATCTAGATCCAACCCCCTGCATGGGCAGGGACACCTCCCACCAGACCAGGTTGCTCCAAGCCTCATCCAACCTGCTGTTCCCTCCATGCCCACCATCTTGTCACCCACAGGATCAACTGCTACTTCCATGAGAGGGACAAAGACCTGAGGACACGGACCCAGGCAGGAGGCTGAGGGGAACACGGCCTCAGGAATGACACCAGCAAAGCTCTGGATAGGCCAGAGGAAAAAACGTCAGGATTTTGTTTTTCAGGAAAAATACCAAGGATTTTGGGGAAGGCAAAGTTGAAGCTGTAAGTACTTCATCTACAGTTTTTCCCAGTGCTAATGTGGGAATCTGTCCCCACAGCCTTCTTCAGATCAGTTCCTCTGAGGTTCCTGCAATCTCACCCGGCAGGTGCAAAGGAAAAGCTCCTTCCACCACAGGTTTTCCAAAGCTGGTCATTCCCATCCTCTGACCTTCTGATCCTCAAGTACCATTGCTGATCCTGTCTTCCATGGCAACCTTGTGATTACACACCGTTGCTTGATTCCTTGAGAAGACACCATGCCATGCAGGCTTTTTTCCCTGGTTCTAGTCCCCCAAACATATTCTTAAGTCTAACTAGTCCTCAAATAAAGGTCATTATAGAATCACAGACTGTTTGGGTTGGAAGGGACCTTAAAGATCCTCAGGTCCCAACCTCCTTGATATGAGCAGGGACACTTCTCACCAGACCAGGCTGCACAAGCCTCATCCAACTTGCCTTCAACACCTCCAGGGAGGGGCAGCCACCTTCTCTGGGCAACCTGTTCCATTATGTTTCACCCCTTTCCACTCTCCCACATCTCCACTAAAGCTCCAAGCAGCCTCCACTTGCTCCATGTCCAGGCTGATGTTCCACGTCCCGACAGACGCACTAACGTGGGGTTTAAGGAAAGGCTGGATCTGTCCAAGTGAAAAGGGTGGGGCTGATCTATCTAACCCAGGGGGCTGGAAGCTGTGGCATGGCCAGATAAGAAGAAGGGGGGCAAAGCAGGAGGTGGCAAAGCAGCCCGGGCTTGGTGCCAGGCTCTGTGGAGAGGCTGGGAGCAGCAGGCAGTTGGTGCCCCTCAGGGCTATCACAGCAGAGCAGAGTCCCCATCTCCTTCCTGTATCGCTCTGCTCACCAGGCCACGGGCTCTGTTTGCATCTCACCAGGCAGCAGATGGGAAACCAGACTGTGTCATTCCAGAAACCCCCTCCCCACCCCGGGGTTGGGGGGGGGAGAGGGGTGGATACTGCATTGCTGCAGCTGCTGAAGGGGAAGACGGAACGTGCCTCCCGATGGGAGCGAAGACGGGCAGAAACCACAGCCTTGGTTGTTGGAGCTCAGGAAACAAACCAAGTGTCACCCCTCAAAGGAATCATTGCTATCTCTGCTGCAAGGAGTCCTCTGAGATCTGATAAGGTGAGACCCAGTCACACCAGGAGGCAGTGATCTCTGCTCAGGGCTGTCCTAAGGCCAGGGGAACATTCCAGAACAGCCGCGATGTTGGGGCCATTTCTGAGACATTCACCAGGAGACAGCTGAAGTGTTTCCTCTATTCCCTTCATCTTACAACCTAAATTAATTTGTCTGTTCTCCCCACAGCTCCTATCCCAGCTCCCACTGCAGGAACAAGGTAAAGCCATAAATCTGTCACAATTGAAGGCTGGGCTGGCTATTAAACAGACAAGACCAGCTGATCTTTGAAACCTTGCTGCTACTCTGTACACAGACACGTCCTCACATCAGACACACTCTTCCTGAAATATTTCCTTCCCAAGGCTCCATAGTAGCCATCAGCAAAGAGACAGGAAATTAAATACAAGAAGAAAGCTGGAGCGGGAACACCCAACTACAGGTGTTCAAAATAACCTAAAACTGCAGTGAAAAAGTTATAAAGGCCAAATAGAGGAGTTTCAACCAGCTTCTTTTTTTTTTCCACTGTAGCTCAACTTTTCTAGGAACCCTTCACAGTCAGTCCTTCCAACCCAGAAATTCAAATTCACCTTCAGTTTCTCTGCCCCCCCTGTCTTTTTAAGGCACTGCAATTTGAACCCAATACCCACAGCTGGAACAAACTAAAAATATTCCTCCTCTGTGCCATTTTGCTGTAGCAGAAAGGAGGTCACACAGCTGTGCCTCTGATTGTTCTCACCCTCTCTCATGCTATAAAACAGTCAGGAATACTGAAAAAAATAATAATTAAGTAGCTTGGCACAACTCAACTAAGCACCACTCTGTCTCCAGTCCAAGTTTTGCTCTCACCAAACGCTTCCCTCAAGGTTTGAAAACCCACATTTTGCTTTCTTATGTAGGAAGAGGCAAGAAAGCACCAGCTGTTCCCTATCAAATGGGCTCCAGCCATTCCAGCTGGGGATGAGCTGCACAAGCTCCATTTGCAACCAGCACAGCCTTGCTGGATCTTCCCCCACCGAAGACACACACCACAGAACAAGGGTTGTAAAACCTCAAGTTCCCACCTTCCTGCAGGCTACACTCTGGCCCACGCAGCACAGTCATCTCCCTGTAATTAGCTCCCTAACGATGTGCTGCAGAGCAGCACAAGTAACACGATCTTTTACAACTGCTCCAGGGCTGCAGGTCGAGGATCTGACTTCTCGTTTCCATTGCTCCTGCTGCAGCAGCTCCTGCAGCTGCCTCTGCCTGTGCAGGAGGAGAGCTGACCCCCCACCCCTGCACCACACTCAGCTCTTAGAGCCTGGGGCAGCCCGACACGTTATCACAATGAGCAAACATCACAGAGCTTCAGAATGATCAAATGCATCTCCTGGCTATGGAGAGGTGTTCCAGAAAGTCACCTTCTAACCCTACAGCACTGCCCAGCTCCTCAGGATTTGCAGGCATGTGGGAGAATATTTTTCCCCCTTCCCCATCAGACCCCTTGGAGCACCCCCACCCACCATCCTTCAGCTTTATGCCAGTGGCC
Organism: Hemiprocne comata; assembly: GCA_020745705.1. Taxonomy (NCBI): domain Eukaryota; kingdom Metazoa; phylum Chordata; class Aves; order Apodiformes; family Apodidae; genus Hemiprocne; species Hemiprocne comata. The sequence continues at coordinate 4,290,233 of CM036609.1, read as the reverse complement.
CTTGAGGAAGTGACAGACAAATAGGAAACAAGTAGGGCTGAACAGTTGCCACTGCAGCTCTGTCATTCTGGTCCAGAGCTAAATGAGATTATATTTCTGGCTGTTTGCTACGGGTAGGAGGGAGACAGAGCTTAGATTTAAAGTCCTGATCAGCTGAGCATGAACGTGGAAGATCAAAGGGTCATTCAGCACACAAGCTAAGCTTTCCTCATTGTCCTTGAACAAAATTCCTCTCACTCTAAACTGTGGAGTAAAATGCCTGCCTGTCTGCCTCCACTCTATCCCCAAGAGAGATGGCTGCATTCACTACTGCAGTTTCTGCACTCAAATGTTTTGAGATGAAAAGCTCTAAAGAGCAGCAAGATAAATAAAACTGCAGTTTATTAAAAGAGACTAGCAGATTTCACCAGACCAGCCAAGCTATTTCACAGTCTGGTCATGCTTGCAGTGAAAACAGTGGGAGTTTTGGGAACAGAGCACAAGCCCTGCTAAGGGTAAGGAGACATTATGAAATAGAGCCTGTTCACTAAGTCATGGAAAGGCAGGAAGCCTCTCCTCATAGTCTGAATCATCAACACACCAAAAGGAGGAGTGGACTTAAAAGTAATCACAGAATCATCACAGAATGGTTGGGTTGGAAGGGACCTTAAAGACCATCAGGTTCCAACCCCCTGCATGGGCAGGGACACCTCCCACCAGACCAGGTTGCTCCAAGCCCCATCCAACCTGCCCTTCAACACTTCCAGGGATGGGGCAGCCACAGCTTCCCTGGGAAACCTGGGCCAGTGTCTCACCACCCTCACAGCAAGAATTTCCTCCTCATGTCTCACCTCAATCTCCCTCTTCCAGTTTTAATCCATTCCCCCTTGTCCTCTCCCTCCCTGCCCTTGTCCAAAGTCCCTCCCCAGCTTTCCTGGAGCCCCTTCAGGCACTGGAAGGTGCTCTAAGGTCTCCCTGGATCCTTCTCTTCTCCAGGCTGTGATGTCCAGCACTGCCAACATCATAACAGAGCATGGAAATGGATACAAGGAGAGCAAGGCAGTCAAGATCAGCACAGAACAGGCACAGGGACTCAGAAAAACAGCCATAAACAAAGTCTCATACCTGCTGCTGCATCATCTTCCACTGCTGCTTGGGCTGCTTCTACCCACTACAAGAGCCATCTGATCATCCCACTGCTGTGACCTTGCAGCTTCTCCTGCTGGAAAACAGACACAGCAGGGATCAAGTTTGTGATCTTTGGGATCTTTTCATCATACACTTGCAGAAGTTTGGGTACACGATTTCCAGTTTCCTTTTCCATCCCCATCAGTGCTGCTGGTGTCCAGGACAACCCCCTGTCTGTGCCAGGCCCATGCATCTGTGCAGGAGCTGAAGTTTGACAGCTCCAAGTGACACACAAAGGTTGTCTCCAGCAGGACACAGCACATGGAGGGGACACCAGGACTTGTCATCTACACTGGCAGAGCCCACTTACCTCATCCTAAGAGATGATCTTGCTTCTCCTCCACTCCCAACCACCTGGCTTCAGGAATTAGACAACACCAGAATCTTGGTAAGATTCCCCAGGACAATATGGGCTGCCTTAGATGTAAAACATTCACCATTAAGGAATGACAATTTGCTCAGGAGAACAAGTGTTTAAGGAACCTTTATACTCCTAGGAGAGGCAAACTCACAGCTTCTCAGTTTGCACAGAAGCTCCAGTTCACCCATCAGCCTTGGTCCAGTCTCACCCACTGCCCTGCCACCTCCTGAAACCAAACTAGATTAGAAAATGTTAGAAACATTCTCTAGAAAAAAGAAAGCTGATGTCAAGGGCTGTATTTAGCACAAGAATATTATTCCCCTCACACACACAAGGCAGTCCCAAGACAAGCTCCCCAAGAAGTGCTGCTGAATTTTTCCAGAACATGGAACTTGGGAATTTGGAAACACAGGTAAATAAAACTGTGGTAACCACTGGCACAATGTAATTAGGAAAAAATGCAGACACTGAAGAAAATCACCTACTTGGCTCACCCTGGAGCTCAGTGAGCCAGAAGTTCATATGGGAAGAAGCTGCTTTTTTTTTTTTTTTTGCCATGAATAATTACAAACCCAGGAGTTTCAAAGGAAATCAGCAGTTCCAGCTGGCACAGAAAACTCATCCCAGGAACAGCCATTTGCAGCAGTGCATTTCTAACAGGACACGAGCCCCCAGAAAGCAGTGACACTGCTCACCCCCATCTGGACTTATCTGACACATTTCCTCAAGTAAGGAAAGATGGGATTTTTTTCTAATTTTTGTCTAAGGACAGTGATCATCCTGCATAATATGAAGTGGTGTAAAAGCTACTGCTCCCATTTTGTGCTCTGCTTCCTCCAGATACATTCTCCCATTCTCCATCCATTCTGTGTTGGCAGTCTGCATTCAGTTTGGTGTTTCTTTGGCTCCTTCAGGGCTGATCAGTCTCCTAGGAAACTAGAGGAAAGATAAACCTGCCTAAACAGGGAAGAAGCCAAATTGATGCATATTTGACATGGGAGCAAATCAGACCAATGAGGTTGCTCAGTGCACCAGGATAGTATTAGTTTCTTCTCCTCAAAATTGTTTTGCTCAGCTCTGGTTCTTGCTCCCACCTTGTCTTCCTACAATCCCCTCTTACTCCTTGTCTTAAGCTGCTTATTTTCTTCCCCTTTGGCTGAGCCTCCAAGTACACTTTGCCCTTCAGTCTGGGGTAACTTTTGCTTTCTGTTACCTGCCTCCTGTTTTTCCTCTAACCCTAAATCATCCCTCTACCTCCACCACTACAGGCAACCACCAGAATATGGTGATTAGGGACCACTCTAATTAGTGGAGCAAGCAAAGACAAATTCTGCCCCTACTATACTGACATTTAAGCTGTTCTTAATACCTCCAAAGTTCTTCTTCCACTCAAGAGATTCATGTCAGCTGGAAACTGAGCTACAAACTCTGTGGCTTGTTGCCCACAGCACCACAGTCTGTCTTGTGAAACAGACCTGCCCACAGGATGGGCTCAGAAATGCCAAACAGGATCAAGTTTTGCCTTTCCTTCCCACATCAGTGTCATTTTTATTTTTTTTTTGAGGGGTGGGGGGGTTATAAATGTTTCTTACACCTGTGTGAAAGTCCATGTCCTTGGCTGAACAACATGAGGAGAGTTTTCCTTTAAGGAAGCATGCAGGGACTGGATTGTCCAGGAAGCAAAGCACTCACATCAGTGCCAGGCAGTTGGAGAGCACTGCCTAGACTGGAAGGAATGTATTAAAGGAGCAGATCCCAAATCCTAAAGCAGACAGGAGAATCAAACAAACAAAAAAAAACATTTTGGCAGGAACAGGACAAGGGTGGCATAAAAAATCTGGCCTATCCATAGAGTTTAGCCCTCCCAGTGCAAAATGTACTTTTATTGCAACTATTTAATAATTAGATTATAGGAGGAAACCCAGGGGAGGAAGGGAGGGAAGAGGCAAGCATGGCTGGATCCAGCTGTAACTAAGTGAAAACTTCTGCTTTCAACAAAACTCAGACTGGGTTTTTTTTTCTGCTACAACAACAACAAAAAAGAGACATGGAGGCCAAACTGGATTGACCTTGCTCCTGATGCCAGAAAACACAGGCTCCACTGGGATGTCTGCATGCCAGAGCCCCAGGGAAAGAGCCAGTGCATGGATTCTGTTCAAGTTGACTGAACCACCCCTGGCCACCTACAGGGAGTTGTCTTCTGCAAGGCCTGCAGCTCAGAGCAGGGTACATGGCCACCATCCTCCACACAGGAGCTTTGGTGACTATCCATACTACTAAAGCAGTATCCATTCAAATCTAAACCAGCTTCAGGCTTTAAAAAATAAGCAGGCATTCCCCCAGCTGTTTGCTGCAAACACAGCCCCTCTAAACTGGAGTGCTCCTGGTGTGCAACAGGGGAGGAGGATTTATTTTTTTTTAGGTGAAAGTAAAAAAAAAATACTGTGCCAACCTGCAACTAAATCCCACAGCATCAGCACCGTGACTGAATTAAATACATTTCTTGCTGTTGGGTTTGTTTCTGAAGTGCCCTGAGGCCCACTGGAGAGCTGGGCCTCTTCAGATGTAAATTACTTCAGAACACAGAGGCCTGAGCTCGTTGCCAGCCCAGGTTCCACCTCAGATCTTCCACCACATTTAATTCTGTGCCTTGCACCTTCTCTCCCTTTTTCACACCCATCTCCATTTGGCCTCTCTGCACGTTGCTGACTGGACTTTGTCAGGACCCAAGTTCAAGTTTCTCTGAGTGACAATCAGGACAATTCAGGCTCCAGCCCCAGCTCAGAGCCAGGCATGGAGCAGGTTGCTGAGACCCTGCCCAAAATTCCAGGCAGGAAACAGCAGGGAGCCCTCAGCTGTTCTAGAGCAAAGTGCCCCTGTGAGAGAGACTGACCCACTCCCATATGGACACAGGGATGGGATCAGGAATTCTTCAAGTTTTACACACCTGGGTCAAGTTCTCTGATGCTGCTCTTATCACTCAGACCTAAAAACCAAACATTTAAAAACATTAAAATGGAACCCAAACCAGAGGGAAGCCACCTCTGCTCACCTTCTGGAGCTATGAAGGTCATGAAGCAACCACCCTGGGTCTCCCTCTCTGTCCCACTGTGCTCTGGGTCTCTGCAGCACTTCATCATTATCCCTTTCTGCAACTCCAGCCCCCAGAGATGGGCTGAGATGATACCTAAAAGCAAGAAGGATTTATTCAAGTAGAGCACTTCAGTTGTTTTCATAGTGTATTTTCACTGCTTAGCATTTCTCTCACTTGCTTCAAAACATGCTGAAGGAGGTAAAGCAGCCCAGCAGGAAAGCATCAAATAACACCCCAAGCAATCCAAGTGGATGCTTCAGTGTCCATAAAACACTTTCCAACTGGAGAACCTCAAGTGCTTCACAAGCATTTCTTCTGCTCCACAACAATCCCTTTCATGAGCAAACCTGCTTTCTGCCTCTCACTAACAGAAGTGATCATAGAATTGCATCATGGAATGGTTTGGGTTGGAAGGGACCTTAAAGACCATCTAGATCCAACCCCCTGCATGGGCAGGGACACCTCCCCCAGACCAGGTTGCTCCAAGCCCCATCCAACTGGTTGCACTAAGATCCTGCAGGAAGTTCACTCAATGCCAGAGCAAGTGGGAACCAAGGCAGAAGATTAATTTTAATTTCAATCTATTGATGCTCGTACCTGTTTATAGAGAGATCAGTTTTGGTGAAAATTCTGTTTTAATTACCTATATTTTCTAAGATTCAGCAAGAGCTGCTTTATAAAATGCCACGTTCAATCACACAGAAGTTATCAAGCAGCAGGAAATCCTTATTTCCTACACCTGGAAAATTCTGAGAGAGTTAAGAGACTGCAAGAACGTTATTAGAGGGACTTTAACCCCCGCGGAGATCCTTGTGAAGCAGAAGCTGCTCCAAGTTTGCACCCTGAGGAACTCCCTCCCTCCCCAGGCCGATTCCCACTCCCTCCCTCTCTTCCCAAACCGATTCCCAGTTTTCCTGGCTGCGGGGAAGCCGCGGTTTCATCCACTGACACCTAGTGGTGATGCCCACAGGGGAGGCACCTGCCGCCGTTCCCATCTCTTGCTGTTTTCCCCCAGATCAGACCCGAGGTTTCAGCTCCAAGAAACCCTCAGGGCTGCAGCTTCTCCAGTCCTGCCTCCAGGCAGGAGCCCAAGGGCCGAACTCATCCTTCACACACACGTTAATGAAAAAAAAAAAAAAGATAGGTTTATTTCTGCTCTGAACTTCCTAAGCCTAAGATTTTGAACTGAAGTGTGGTAGCAGTAAATGAAATCCTTGCAAGCTGTTCTACACCCAGAAAAGGTCTCTGCTGTGGTCACAACCCCAGCTGATGGTGGCTCCTCTGAGAGGATGAGGCAGATGGAGGTCATCTTCCCTTCTCCTGGCCCCCTCCCTCCACACAGAGTGGAGAGTTGGGTGCTCAGACTGAGAGGACTCATGGTTTGCATGAACAGGTTGGTTATCAGGAGATAAACCTGCATGAGGAACTGGATTCCTGGCTCCTCTTCAAGTACTGCCACCTCTAGGAAAGTTATTCACCACCACCCCGTTGGTGATGAGAAGTCCTGTTAATATAACATTAACATAAACTTCTTTCACACATAACCTAGAAGCTCTAACTCATGTTTTCTTTGTTGATCTGACCAATTAAGCACCAGAACTGGTTTTGGAAAGAGGAATCCTTTGCAACTATTGCCATGGGATGTGGTAACATGCAAATTTTTTCCACGTGGGCATATTATTCTTTAGTCTTTTCCATTCAAGCAAATCTGCACTTCAATTTGGGTCTTTGCAAGGTCCAAATATGTTGTTTCAAACCAGTCTTGAAGCTAATTGTTATTTTTCTACTACAGACCAATTCCCTTCAATGCAAGGAGAAAAGAAGAAGCTGCAATCTTCAAGCCTTCTAAAGCTTTTTTTATTGCTCCTGACAGCCCCACATTTCCATCAGAGCCCTTCATCCCCTGGCAGCATCAGACACATTCTGGTGAGGCCTGAGCTTTGTTTCATGGAAAGTACATGGGAGAAGAGCAACTACCAAGTGTTCAGATTGACTCCTCCTTATTTCCATGAAGGAATCCTGCACTCCTTCCTTGCTCCCATTTCTCATGCCCTTTGAGGTGATGCTTTAGTTCATCCCAAATTTATCTTTAACATCTCAAGTCAGTCTAATAACTTGGGAGCATAATGTTCGTTAGCCCAGCACTAGATTTTGGCTGAACTACCACTTAAAATTCTATTGAATTCCAGGCAGTGTTTTATTTCTCTTATAAAGTAGGAGGAATTCACACATTTGTGCAGCAGTGCTCCCTCCTGCAGCCACTTTCCACTAGGTTTGCAAATCGGTTCACATAAATAGTTCACCCAGAGTTTCCTGTGTTTAAAGTGTGCAATTTTTAGACCAAATTTGTGCTTATTTGCAACCAATATGTACACTCCCACTTCACATACCACACACACTGCTTCCCACTCCTCTCTGCTTGGCCAAAAGCAGAGGTATTTCATCTTGACTTCTTCAGAAGGTTTGCCTTTCAGCATTTCACACGAGATTGTTACTGCTCCTTGGTGTATCCAGTTTGTAATGAGAGAAATAGTATTACTGGCATGAGCAAGGATGACATGCACTCAGGAGGATTATAGGATTAAACCCTGAGAATTTCATAATCCCTGAAGATAACCATAGCTGGAAAGAAATCATGTGTTCCACTAAATACTCTTAATTTTTCCCCAGGTCTTCACATAAAGCAATATATTGTTGAGTGTTCTTATGTTAATGTTGTTGATATATTACATGTACCCAGCTAACAGCCTAATCTCGCCCAGGGAACAGCTTCCATGGAGATCTTGGCCTGGGCAGGGGACCACACAGGGGTGAATTTGCTGCCTCTCTGCTCCAGCCCGGGCAGAGGCCCGAGCTGGTCAGAGCCACCTCTGGAGAACTACAACGAGCCTCATCAGCTCCGTGCACAAACACAACCAGCTCACGTTCACCCGTGAGAGAACTACAGCCAAAGCTTCACCAAAAGAACCCCTCCCCACCATGGTATTTTGAGAGCGGAAAGATTAATTCATGACAACAGCCTTTCGAAATGAAAGCCCGAAGAAGCACAACTCTGCCAGGCCCGCCCAGGCCCGTTATGGCCTCTGACAAGGCCCGCCCTGGGCCGGCCCAGCGCGGAGCCACGGCCCGGGAGAGGCCGCTCCCTCCAGCAGGCAGGGCAGGCGGCGGCACCCCCTTCAGCAGGAGGGGGGCCGGGAGCCGGAGGCGCGGCGCTCCCCGCCTCCGCCTCAAGAGCAACGGGGACTCACCGCCTTCCTCCACCCAATCAGTCCGTGGACCCGGCGACGCGCCTCTGCCCGGCCCCAAGATGGCCCCAGAGGGAGGGCTCAGGTTGCCCGAACCCAACATGGCTCCCTAGGGAAAACACCCGCTCCGCTCCACAGGCGTCGCCGGGAGTCCTCTGGCTTCACCCCCGGACCCAAGATGGCCGCAGGCGCCCCAGCCCCCGCCAAGACCACTCAGCCCAAATCCAGGATGGCCGCCGGCAGCTTCACTGTCACAGGCGCCGCCGGGATACCTGCCCGAATCAAAGATGGCATCCTCCGCTGGCGTGCGGCTGGCTCGGTGTCACGTGACGGGGGGTGTGGACCGTGTCCCGGCGGAAGCGTGAGGGACCGAGCAGGGAAACAGGGACTGGCGGCGGCGGGAGCGGGCTGGCGCCGCCGGAGCAGACGTGCCGCAGGACGGGAGACACGGCTGTCACCACGGAGCCCGCCAGCGCTAACACGGCGGCCACCGCCGCTTCACGGGCCGGGGGCGCCGGGGACCAACCAACCTCGCTGCCCCCGCCCCCGCCGAGGATGCCGCGCAGGAAGGTGAGAGCGGCCTGGGGAACTGGGGAGACACCCGGTGGGGAAACCGGCGAGCTCGGGCCGCAGCTTTCCCTCTTCCTAGTCCCCTCCGCTATCTCTCATGGATACAAAACCGGGGGAAAAATAGCGGCCTTCAGCCCCAGCGCCCGCCCCGCTCGCTCCCCGAGTGGCTCCCGCACTGGCCCCTGGGCGTTGATTGGCTGCCTTGCTTGTCACTCATCGACCCCAACGGTTACGCTTTCCCCTCCCCCGCGCTTGCAGCGCACCCGCCTCTCGTCTTTTCCGATTGGGCAGGCTGTTGGAGAGCTGGTCGCGCATTGGCCGGACTGTGTCGTCGGGCTGGCCGCTGATTGGCCTTCCCGCGGCTGCCCATCTACGCCTCCAACGGCCACCTCCCCGCGCGTGCCTTGTTTCTCCTTCTCTCCCTTCCCCCATCCGCTCCGCCCCGCCCGCGTTGATGTGTCTGTGGGAGTGAGGCTTGCACTGATAGGCTGCCGGCTGCTGTCAGTCACGCCCGGTGGCCACGCCTTTGCGCTCTCCAAGCTGCTATTGGCGGGCTCGCTCTTTCGGCCACGCCCAGCTGCCTTCTGATTGGCCGGCACCGGCGAGTGTCCGCTGGGCGCAAAACAAAGCGGCGCGGGGGCCGCGCTCCTGTCTCTAGGCGCGCGGGGCCAGGGCGGCCCCTCCCGCCCTTCCTCTCAGGCGGCGCCGGCGGCGGCCTCGGCCCCCTCAGCGTCTCCTCAGGCCCGGTGGCCGCTCGGGGCGACCTCCGCCCGCCCCCCTGGCGGTCCGGCCGCCCTGACCAAGTCCTATCGACGCCCTCACACCGTTGTTGCCCAGCTAGGGCTGCCGGGCAGGGGAGAGATCTTGCCAGGTGGCTGCCCGCCAGCTCCTGAGGCCTGCTTCCCTCAGACAACCGCCCAGCCCACTGTGTGGTGCAGGGGTCCGCTCGGGTGGTCCAAGACGACGTGAATACAACTTTGCAGCCACTTTTGGCCCAGCGTTTTTGCTGAATGACTTGGTTTTCTCTGCATTGCTTCCACCGGGGAGCCTTGACACTGCCCTGAAGTGCTGAGTGGTGAAGAGTCAGTTTGGCCCATCTTTTCTGCACCACCTGCTCCCACGGTGCCTTGTGCTCTGCTGGGCTGGCTCTGCTGGGCTGTCTCTGCTGTCCTGACCAGGCAGATGGTGTGGGAGTGCTGGTGACTTGGCAGAGTGAACTGAGAATGGTCAGCGTGGAGCTGATCCTGTCCAGCCTTGAACCTTCCTTTACCTTTTGCTTTAAATTAAATCGGGTCCTGCTGTGACCTTACTGAGTCAGTTTGCAGAATATTTTTATTATTGGAGGCACTGTCTGACACTGCGTATTTATTAAACTAAAATGTTTTCTTCAGAGTAAGACACTTGACCTTTATTAGTTTGCATATGTCGTTGTGTCAGCTTGGAATTACCTATCCAGCATCAAATAGTTTTGTCTTTTTTGAATGGTATCAATACAACATGCGAGTTTAGGTGCTCCTGTGCTGATGTCTGGGTCTGTGGTGTTGCAGAGGAACGCGGGCAGTAGCTCAGATGGAACAGAGGACTCTGATTTCTCTACTGATCCTGAGCACACAGACAGCTCAGAAAGTGATGGCACAACACGACGATCTGCCCGGGTGACCCGTTCCTCAGCCAGACTCAGCCAAAGTTCTCAAGGTAAATGCTCTGTTTTCTTCAGCAAGGAAAAGAAATCAGCCCCTTAAGTAACAAGAGGCTCCATGTACTCCATACTGTAGACCTTTAGAACTTAAATGTGTGGAGTTTTTGAATAAAAGCATTTAACTGCAACAAGCTGCTTGTTAAAGGAAGTGGGAATCAAACCCCTTGATTCTGCTACCAGCTTTGCCTGATTTTTCTGAGAACTCTAAAAATTTCCTTTCCAGCTAGACAGTTGTCTTGGTGCTGGAGCCAAGCTAAAGAGAAAGAGTGTTTAGGGATGAAAGTTGTTTTGGTATTTTGTTTGTTTGGGGTTTTCTGTGCTGCAAGGGAAGATGTATTTTCATGACTTGCTGACTCTGCCCCTACTCTGCAATAAATATAATCACCAGATTGCCAGTTGTTTTTTTTTATGCTGCTACTTTGGCACCCAGACTGCAAGAGGAAACACTGAGCGTGTCCACCTCCTCATTTGTAGCATTAGTGTAGTCATTTCTTGGCTGTTGGTTAATAAGCTGCCATCTGGCATCAAGGGGAGGAAATGACAGTTGATAATAACTTCTTTCCATTGCTCCATGTATAGGCTTTGATTAAAAAAAAAAAAATAAATCTGTTTTGTGACAAATTTTATTGCAGGAATACAGAAATTACCAGAAAACACATGGTAATTAGGTCTTAAAGGCAAGAGGAAAGGTGGTTGGGCTCTGCGTGGGCTGCCTGTGATATTCTGAGTTATGAAAGTGTTATTTTTCATGCAAAATTATTGTTTTATAGTCTTAGGAGCAGTGTAGGATCAGAAGAGCACACCCAGGGTCCCAAACACAGCTCCACACCAGGAGCTGTTCCCAAGGCTTGTTATCTGTTAGTTATCTAAGCTAACAGCTCTTTAGCTTTCCAAATGGGAGCTGGTTTGTAATTATTAGGTCATTAGTTAAGTCCAGAGAAAGCTGATCTAACAACACTGAGGAATCTGGAATTAGAAGTGTCAGAAGATTTAAGCTGGGGAGAACAGAGCAGGTGTTGGTGGTGAGGTGCAGGGCAGGACTGTGGACGCTCAGATGTTGGTGCTCCAGCCTTCAGAGCAGGTGCCAGGCGAGGCTTGGCCTCCGGTGGTCACTGTGGGTGTCATGATGGTGTTTCTGTGGGATCAGATTCCAGCCCAGTCCGCAATCCACCATCGTTTGGAGCAGAAGAGCCTGTCTACTCCACCAGGAGGGTGACCCGCAGCCAGCAGCAGCCCGCTCCCGTCACCCCCAAGAAATACCCGCTGCGGCAGACGCGCTCCTCTGGGTCGGAGACCGAGCAAGTGGTTGACTTCTCTGACAGAGGTAGGCAGGGTGCAGAGAGGTGTCCAAAGTTTGCAAAATGCTGTTGGAAAGTGTGTGGCTCCGTCCTCTGAGGGCACGGTGTAATATCCTGAGGATAGAGGGTTTGAGACAGCTGTCTGGAGCTGCTTTACATCTTGTTTTGAAGGCTTGCTTTCAGGCAGATTTGTAACTTCTTGATCCTTATTCAGACACTAAAAATGCAGCGGATCACGATGAGTCTCCACCTCGTACCCCCACCGGGAATGCCCCTTCCTCAGAGTCTGATATTGATATCTCCAGTCCAAATGTATCCCATGATGAGAGCATTGCCAAGGACATGTCCATGAAGGATTCTGGAAGTGACCTGTCTCACCGCCCCAAGCGCCGCCGCTTCCATGAAAGCTACAATTTCAACATGAAATGTCCCACTCCTGGTTGTAACTCTTTAGGTAATTTCAGCTCCAGGATTAATCTGTTGGTTTTTGCCTTCCTGCTGTGATAAAGTCCCCCTCAGTCGAGTCATTAATCTAAACAGTATGCATTCAGTTCAGATCAGAAATGGGTATGGGGAAGGGATATAATATGCAAGTTTATTCTCCCTGGAGGTGTTTTCTGGCTAGGGGTGTTTGGGGGATGACAGGATAAAGAACAAGTCAGGAGTGTGAGCTCAGGTGTGGGAGGAGGATGCAGAGTCCTGCAGGTAGGGTGCTGGGCTCTGCCAGAAGCAGGTTTTCAGAAGCAAATTAATACAGACCTCAAGTCTGTACCTGGCTGCTTGCATGGAGTGCAGCTTTGGAGCTAGCATGAAAAAGATTTTCCTTCCTTGTTTTTAAAGCTTGTGCCATGACCCATGAAGTGTGCTGCTGGTGTCACACTGGTCACAAACTGAGCATGCTCCTTGAAAAGCTCACGTGAGCTATCTGGGATACTTTTGAAACCTCTTTATGATCAAATGTTAAAAGGGTTTGTTTTTTCTGATCTTCTGCAGGCCACCTAACTGGAAAACATGAGCGACACTTCTCCATATCGGGATGCCCACTGTACCATAACCTCTCAGCAGATGAGTGCAAGGTAAAGAGTCTCCTGGTTGATCTTCCTTGTGTGTTCCTGGAGCAAAATGCCAAGGCCCCTCCTTTGCACATGGGAAGGGAAGTTAGGATCTTTGTCAAGTAGAGCTGAATCTTTGTGAGACAGCAGCTCTGGTGTGTCAAAGCATCTGTGGGTTACAGAGGGTTCACCTAAGGGAGAAGAGGAGAGGAGGGCTTTGCTGCAGCACTGAGAGGTGGGCTTTGGGTTGGTGGGCTTTGGGTTGGTGGGCTTTGGGTTGGTGGGCTTTGGGTTGGTGGGCTTTGGGTTGGTGGGCTTTGGGTTGGTGGGCTTTGGGTTGATGGGCTTTGGGTTGATGGGCTTTGGGTTGGGTTGCAGGTGCGAGCGCAGAGCCGGGACAAGCAGATGGAGGAGCGGATGCTGGCCCACCGGCAGGACGACAACAACCGGCACGCCACCAGGCACCAGGTGGGCCAAGGGCACGGGTCCCACTGGCTGCCCACTTCAAAGTGGCATAAAAACCTCAGCCTGTGGTTTCCAGCCATAATTTTATTAACCTGATCTCCCTTCTCTCAGATAAACTGTCGTGCTGAGTCCTGTCACCTCCCCATTTGTCATCTCCAGTTTGTTTATTAACGGCAATGAAGTTAATATTTTGGTTTGCTGCCTCTAACTGTGTTACTGTAAATTTTAGACTAGATATTAGGAAGACTGAGGGTGGTGAAACAGTGCCACAAGTTGCCCGGAGAAGGTGGTAGGTGCCCCATCCCTAGAAACATTGAAGGTTGGGTCAGATGGGGTTCTGAGCAACCTGATCTGATTGAAGATGTTCCTGCTCAGTGCAGAGGGGTTGGAACTAGATGATCTTCAAAGTCCCTTCCAAGCCAAAGCATTCCATGATTGTATCCCTTAAACAAGAGACTGGAGCAGGTAGTGAGAGCAAAGAGGTGGCACTGGCCTGTAATACTACAAAGGAGGCTGGAGTTGTTCTCAACATGATCTTTTCTGTGTGCTTTGATGTGCAGGACAAGAGAATTCCTTTAGAACTCTAAACTACAAGTTTACCCTGACTAAATAGAAAAGAATGAAACAGGGGAATTACATTTTTCAGTTCATGAGTCTTGGACTGGAGTCAAGATGACTTAGTGAGTCACCTCTGAGCTTTTCCCCATGACTAAGCAGCACATCAGGAGTGCACCCTGTCTTGTGGGACTGAGGTGCCTTGGCAAAGACAAGCTGTGGTAGGAAGAAACATTTCCTGTTTGCCATCCCTGTGTTGTACCTGCAGTGCCCTCTTATTAGCATGGGATTTGGATCAGGGGCAACAAACCTCATCAAATGAAAGCCAGGCCAAGGGCAGCTTCAGGGTGAGAAGGTGAATGTTTGAAGTGGATGCAGCCTGGTGAGGGTTTCCACCTCTGGTTTCTTTCAGGCACCAACAGAGAGGCAGCTGCGATACAAAGAGAAAGTAGCTGAGCTCAGGAAGAAGAGAAACTCGGGACTAAGCAAGGAGCAGAAAGAAAAATACATGGTAAAAGCAGTAATGTTATTATTTCATGCCCCCCTGTCTGGAGTGAGGCAACTAAGCAGGAGTTGGGCTTTCCCAGCCATCCTGCAACATTCTCAGCTAAAAACAGCTGCAAGATCCAACAGCATCATGACAGCAAAACCTCCTGTTATTTGATTGTTCCAGGAGCACAGACAAACTTATGGCAACACCAGGGAACCTCTCCTAGAAAACCTGACCAGTGAGTATGACCTGGAGCTTTTCCGGAGAGCACAAGCACGGGCATCTGAGGACCTGGTGAGACTCCTGACTCCTACTGTACCTGATAGCAAAGGTCTTTGTTAGGAATGTGAAGGCTTCCTGGGTGTTGTTGTGCAGGTAGAATCATAGTTTGCAAGAAGAGCAGCTTCAGCCCAGCCAAGTCAGCAAAGTTACTCCAGGGGTAATGGTGGAATGCTGAAAGCACAGCTGGAGTGAAGCTTTTGCAGTGGGAATGGAGGAATAATTAGTAACAGTCCCATTTACCAGGTGTTTGTTTTCAGTGGAAGAAAAGACAACCTCGCCTGCTGAAAGGATGGCTAAGGAGTGATGGCAACAGAAGCCATCCTGACAGTAGCCAGTGGCTGTGGAATGGAGGCTGAGGCTTCTACAGGTGCTTTCCAAAGCCACCTTCCATCTCCAGAGATAAACCAAAAAGCACTTTGGTGCTTACCAGTGACAATTGCACCTGGGCTATCTGAGGCAGAGCATTAGGCTGTATCCTCTTCCTGCAGATTAGGAAAGGAGCTTGAAGTGGCAAGGAGCTTCCATTGCTTCCATGACCAAGAGAGTATGATCCTAGTGTTGGCATGCTGCCAAACACTGATTTTTCTGACATTTCCTGAGGAAAGGAGCAGAGTCAGTAACCACTGCTTGTGGAGAGGGCTCAGACGGAGTCTGATCAAGGAGGGGTCTGTGGGAGGGGTCGTTAGACCTGGTCACACTGAACGATGAGCTTTTTATAGGGGCTTGTAGTGAGAGGACAAGGGGGAATGGATTAAAACTGGAATAGGGGAGATTGAGGTGAGACATGAGGAGGAAATTGTTGAGTGTGAGGGTGGTGAGACACTGGAACAGGTTGCCCAGAGAAGCTGTGGCTGCCCCATCCCTGAAGTGTTGAAGGGCAGGTTGGATGGGGCTTGGAGCAACCTGGTCTAGTGGGAGGTGTCCCTGCCCATGCAGGGGGTTGGATCTAAATGATCTTTAAGGTCCCTTCCCACCCAAACCAGTGTATGATTCTATGAATTTAGAAGACTTGAAGTAAATTCTTCCCTTGGGGGGAAACAAACAGAACCTCCTTCCCATCTACCTGCCTTTATGTTTTTTTAAAACAGTCCTCCATCCTTTCCATTCCCAGGAAAAGCTGCGGCTCCAGGGCCAGATCACAGAAGGCAGCAACATGATTAAAACCATCGCGTTTGGCCGCTACGAGCTGGACACCTGGTACCACTCCCCCTACCCAGAGGAGTACGCTCGCCTGGGACGTCTCTACATGTGCGAGTTCTGCCTCAAGTACATGAAGAGCCAGACAATACTGCGCAGGCACATGGTGAGGGCTGGGGCAGAGCTGATCCCCCTGGCTTCAACCTGGTGTCAGCCTGTCCACTGGAAACACCACCGTTGTTATCTCGGCTGCAGGGGGCGAGGAGGCCACGCGCTTCCTGGAAACTTCCAGTTACTGGGGAAAGGAGCAGTCAGTAACCACTGCTTGTGGAGAGGGCTCAGACTGAGTCTGATCAAGGAGGGGTCTGTGGGAGGGGTCGTTAGACCTGGTCACACTGAACGATGAGCTTTTTATAGGGGCTTGTAGTGAGAGGACAAGGGGGAACGGATTAAAACTGGAATAGGGGAGATTGAGGTGAGACACGAGGAGGAAATTCTTCCTCCATTTCTTCTTCCTCCATTTCTTCTTCCTCCATTTCTTCTTCCTCCATTTCTTCTTCCTCCATTTCTTCTTCCTCCATTTCTTCTTCCTCCATTTCTTCTTCCTCCATTTCTTCTTCCTCCATTTCTTCTTCCTCCATTTCTTCTTCCTCCATTTCTTCTTCCTCCATTTCTTCTTCCTCCATTTCTTCTTCCTCCATTTCTTCTTCCTCCATTTCTTCTTCCTCCATTTCTTCTTCCTCCATTTCTTCTTCCTCCATTTCTTCTTCCTCCATTTCTTCTTCCTCCATTTCTTCTTCCTCCATTTCTTCTTCCTCCATTTCTTCTTCCTCCATTTCTTCTTCCTCCATTTCTTCTTCCTCCATTTCTTCTTCCTCCATTTCTTCTTCCTCCATTTCTTCTTCCTCCATTTCTTCTTCCTCCATTTCTTCTTCCTCCATTTCTTCTTCCTCCATTTCTTCTTCCTCCATTTCTTCTTCCTCCATTTCTTCTTCCTCCATTTCTTCTTCCTCCATTTCTTCTTCCTCCATTTCTTCTTCCTCCATTTCTTCTTCCTCCATTTCTTCTTCCTCCATTTCTTCTTCCTCCATTTCTTCTTCCTCCATTTCTTCTTCCTCCATTTCTTCTTCCTCCATTTCTTCTTCCTCCATTTCTTCTTCCTCCATTTCTTCTTCCTCCATTTCTTCTTCCTCCATTTCTTCTTCCTCCATTTCTTCTTCCTCCATTTCTTCTTCCTCCATTTCTTCTTCCTCCATTTCTTCTTCCTCCATTTCTTCTTCCTCCATTTCTTCTTCCTCCATTTCTTCTTCCTCCATTTCTTCTTCCTCCATTTCTTCTTCCTCCATTTCTTCTTCCTCCATTTCTTCTTCCTCCATTTCTTCTTCCTCCATTTCTTCTTCCTCCATTTCTTCTTCCTCCATTTCTTCTTCCTCCATTTCTTCTTCCTCCATTTCTTCTTCCTCCATTTCTTCTTCCTCCATTTCTTCTTCCTCCATTTCTTCTTCCTCCATTTCTTCTTCCTCCATTTCTTCTTCCTCCATTTCTTCTTCCTCCATTTCTTCTTCCTCCATTTCTTCTTCCTCCATTTCTTCTTCCTCCATTTCTTCTTCCTCCATTTCTTCTTCCTCCATTTCTTCTTCCTCCATTTCTTCTTCCTCCATTTCTTCTTCCTCCATTTCTTCTTCCTCCATTTCTTCTTCCTCCATTTCTTCTTCCTCCATTTCTTCTTCCTCCATTTCTTCTTCCTCCATTTTCACGCCAGGGTGTGTCCGGCAGCCGGCGAATTTTCCCGCCCTTAAAGCAGCGTCCCCCTGACTTTGTTTTCCTGTCGTAGGCAAAGTGTGTTTGGAAACACCCACCCGGTGATGAAATCTACCGCAAAGGCTCCATCTCGGTGTTTGAAGTGGATGGGAAGAAGAACAAGGTGAGGAACTGCCATCCTCAGGCCAGGCTGGAGTGGAGTCTGGCCTTCAGGTGTGCCGGGCGCTGTTTCGCTGTAGAGAAGCAGGACACAAGTGGCCCTTTCTCCCTCTAATTGCAGAAAAACGAATAGAGTCTGATCTGTCCATTCTTGCAGTTTTGTCTGCGTTTCCCTTGTGGTTATTCCTCAGCCCTGTTGTGCTGTGATTCTGTGATTCTGCTCCAGCAGTTCAATCTGTTGCCTCATACTGTGCTTGGACACATGTGTCAAGATCCTGTACTGAAGGTTAGGGGGGAGCCTCAGTGGGTTGTGCTGCCCATCTCCCATTCCCTGTGGATACTTGGATGGCTCTGGGTTGAGCGTGGACCAGCCTCCTGTTGGTGAGGGTGGCCTCCTTAGTCCTCAGTTGAAGGGCAGAACGTGGATCTGCAGCTGCACATTCAGTGCTGGGCAGCAGCACCATGTGTGCCCTGCCTCTGGTTGTGTCTGCTCTTGGAAGGCTTCAGAGGAAGGAACAAAGAAACAAATGCAAAAGCTAAATTTTGCACTGAGGGAAGTTGGGAGGAGTCTTTTCAAGTTACCAGAGAGAACCTTGAAAGCAGGGGATTAACACAATACAGTGCAAGCAAGCAGAGATCCAACCTTCTGCTTCCTCCACTGAGGATGTGATGTTTGGGGAGTTAAGAGATTGATCTCCCAGACATCAGCTCCCACCCTTGGGAAGCTGGGCTTATCAAGTTTCATCACAAATGGAATTGTTTCCTGGCCCAGCTGCTCTATGTGAAAGACTGTACATCATTTCTCACATGATTCAGAGTTTTCTTGCCATTTCCACGGTTTTGTCCACTCTTGGGGTGTAATAAACAGATGTATTCTACTCTCCTTCTGCTTCTAGATCTACTGTCAAAACCTGTGTCTGCTGGCAAAACTTTTCCTGGACCATAAAACACTGTATTATGATGTTGAACCCTTCCTCTTCTATGTCATGACAGAAGCTGACAACACTGGCTGTCACCTGATAGGATATTTCTCCAAGGTGAGTTGAAAATCCATACGCCCACGTTACAACCTCACTGGAATGAGATTTAGGACACAAATTATCAGTACTCCAGTCTCTCCTCCAAGTTTTTGCAGACTCAGGATTTGTTTCTTGTAGGAAGAAAGTTTCAAACCTGATCTGCATGAATCGTTCCTGCTCTTTGCTGCAGGGGCTTTGCTGTAGCACCTCTCCTCATTACTGGCAAAACCAGATCAGCTCAAATGGACTCTTGTTGCTGGGAGGCACAGTGGTGTCTGAAACATAGGGTTAAAGAAAATGTAAAGGAACGTAGAGAAAAATACATTAAGCATTAGTCACCATGTTTTGTTTGGATTTTAGTAGAGGGCTTGAAGGAATAAAAATCCTTAGGTGGAAAAGCTCAAGTGACTCAAGCAGATCCCACAAGTCACTGGCCAACCTTGGAGTAGGAGCCAGTTTTCTCAGCTGTTTGCTCAGACATTTTGCCTACCTAAGAAACAGCCAAGCTGTTTGCTTCACCTCAGCTGCACAGCAGGGAAAAACACATTTCCTGGGTGTTCCTACTTTAGGACAAAAAAACCACTTGCCCCTCTGGCCACGGTGGTGTCGTGCAGGGCAGTTAGCAGTTCAGATATTTCAGTCAGTGAAATCCTAAAGGCAGGAGACTGCTCTCCTAAATCAAGTGCAGGAAGCTCCATTCCTTAAGGCACTTGAGTCAAAACTGAATAGATGTTTAAAAAGAGCTAGCTCTCAACAAAAATCTGCACTGATCTGAGGAGGAATCTGTCTGAGTCTCTTCTTTGTCTGAACATCTCAACATACACCATGTGCTTATTTATCACGCTGCTGTTATGTCACTTTCTTGTGGCATGGTAGATGTCAGAGGTGGTAGTTGGAGTGTTACTGGCTCCTTCTCAAGCACAACTCCATGGCCAGCCATCCTAGGCTTCAAGTTGTGCACCAAACATCCAATTGAATGGCTAATCAAGAAGACACTAAGCCAGGCTGGTAGCTGAAGGATGATTGTGTGACTGGTTGTTAGGCAGGTTTTTCTGCTGTTGCTCCTTTCACCTTGTATCAGCTGCACAGGCTTGTTCAGTCTGCTGGGATTATGATATCCCCATTGTTTGCACAGATCGAGGCCTGTTAACCTCTCCTCTCCCTCTTGTTTTTAGGAGAAGAATTCTTTCCTCAACTACAATGTTTCTTGTATCCTGACAATGCCCCAGTACATGAGGCAGGGTTATGGCAAGATGCTCATCGACTTCAGTAAGTACAGAGAGAGAAATCCTGGGAACATTCTGCCCAACATGACAAATCTAACCCATCTGGTGGTGGCTGAGCAGTTGCCCTGGTTTGTCAGACCATGACAGCAGTTTTCATTCTAGCTGATTCCTCTGTGTGCTAAAGAGGATAAGAGTCAGGAGAGAGTAGTTTAGGAAGGATAAATGTTCTTGTTGTTTTTTTTTCCCTTTCCAGGCTATTTGCTTTCTAAAGTAGAAGAAAAAGTTGGCTCTCCAGAACGCCCTCTGTCTGATTTAGGGCTCATCAGCTACCGGAGTTACTGGAAGGAAGTTCTTCTTCGTTACCTTCATAATTTCCAAGGAAAAGAGATTTCTATCAAAGGTATGTCTCCAAGTGAAAAAGTTTGCAGTGAGTTGGTTCAGGAACATACCCCTGCATCTCATTCACTCATCTTCCTCAAAGATGAGGGAGGTCGTGCTTGACTCAGAGGTGTTTGTGTAGCAGCAGAGCTGCTGGAATATTCCTATAGTTGGGTATGGCTCCTTTCCTGTCCTGCCACCACTGAAGATAAGCCAGCTTGCAGAGTTTTAAAACTATATAATGGCTTATTCTTTAAAAAAATACACTTAAAATATTCAGAAAGAGCTTTATCCACCTGTCGATTAGAATATTTAATTTTAAAAGAGAAAAATGGCTCCACTGAGAGGCTTTCTAATGCTTTGGGAAAATGTTGAGACTGTTGGAACTTCTTTTAATAACATTTAATATGATTGTGGCACCCAGGAGCACGCAGCATTTCAGAGAGGTATCAGGGTAGTTGGGGAGGGTGAAAGGCTGCAAGTCAGGCAGCAACAGCAGCACTGCAGGTACCTCCTTAGCAGGGCATTTTGTGTTCATCCCTTCCAAAGGAGTTGCATGAAACTTGCAGCTGGCAACTAACAATTGCAGGCTATTGCAGAGGAATTTGTTTCTCTTCTAACATGAAGTGCTGCTGGTTTGCAGAAATCAGCCAGGAGACTGCAGTGAATCCTGTTGACATTGTTAGCACCTTGCAGGCCCTTCAGATGCTCAAGTACTGGAAGGGAAAACACCTGGTCCTGAAAAGACAGGTAAGATTTGTGGTGGCTATTTCTGCATGTTTTTGTTTCCTTGTGTTTAGCTGTTAAATTCAGATGAACTCACTGAAATCAGTATTTCCTTTGTGTTGTGCTGGATTTTCCAGCCTTCTGGTTCTAGTGGGGGAGCACTGTAGTTTTCAAATGCAGTAACTGGTCAGATATGATGTGAACATCCAACCTGATTCTTCAGGAGTGTAGAATATGTTGCACTGACTTTCCTTTTCTCACATGTGGAAGAACCTTGCTCATTTTAAGTGGCTTTTTAGGGGACAATGGATCAATATTCCCATCGTGCTCCTCCTCGTGCCTGCCCTTTATTGGGCAAATGGTTGACACAGAAGTGAACTGAATCAAATAAATCTTGAATGAGTCCTGTTTGTACCCTGTTTAGACATAAGACAAGTGGTTGATAAGACCCCAAGTGTGGCAGCTTCTCTCTTTTGTTCCTCCCTCTCTGAGACTTCACTTTGTTCCTAAAAGCAGCTGATCAGTGGGATTGGAAGGGCCTGGAGGAGGCTCTGCAGAGGAAATGCTGGTTTTGTCATGCTGAGCAGTTAGGAGGCTGGTCACCTTCAGACCTGTGGACTTGGATGTGTGCTGTTGTACCTTGGATAATTCTCCAGTGTGGATCATGTGTTTTAACCTGCCCTTTCATGCTCTTTTCCTTAGGATCTGATTGATGAATGGATAGCCAAAGAGGCCAAAAGATCCAACAGCAATAAGATAATGGATCCCAGCTGTTTGAAATGGACCCCTCCTAAGGGAACTTAACTGTCCCTCACTCCTGAAGCCAGTGAACCCCAGCAGTAGGAAGTACCCTAGGGATCTCTGTTGTATCTGTTGCTGTTGTGATTGGCTGGTACAGGACCCTCCCAAAAGATCAGTTCCCCTTGGTTCTGTTCTGGCCCGGATCTTTTGTGCTCACCACAGATGCTGGTTCTGAGGAACTGGATGTTTCGGCCTCAGTGAGGTTGCAAGGATTGGATCTGTGTAGGACCCAAACGAAGCTCCTAGCAGCGCTGGCCCAAGGAGTTCTGATGTCTGGTACTGTACCTGTCCAGTCACTGGTCTTACCCTCATGTTCTGATTCCAATGAGGTTGTGTCGTGTCCTATAATCTGGTTGTTTCTTCCTTCAGGTTCCTTGCGTTCTGAGTAATGGAGATAACTTCTGTGGCTTTTGAACAAGGTCTAATAATGCTTGTTTGGGGAAAGTCTGGTTTTCCAACAAGCTGCAGTTACACTGACTTCAGCATTTTTAACTGGTTCTGTCTGATGGACTGTTCCATTCCATGTATCAAATAGTTCTAGTAAGTTAACACACCACCTCCTTCAGCAGTGTTTTCCATAGGATATAGCAGGTCTTCACATAGTTAATCTTGTACAGTCAGAAGCTCACATACCTTGTACCTGAGTGGTGTGATTGTTGGTGTTAGCTGAGGGAGTCAAGGCTCAGTGTGTGAGAACATCCTGGGCTGAGATGTTTCATAGAGTTGCTCTTGGCATGTGCTCCTGGAGCTGCCACAGTACCACGTCTGCTGGGGAGGCCTCGTTGATTGTAAGTTCCTGGTTTTGTTCCTGGTTTATCTCTTGGAATTAGTGGGTTCCTTTTACACAGAAACAGCCTGTTCAGTATATTTCACTGGAGATATTTTTCTCAGAGTTGTCTTCCTTGAATTGTAGGTCCCTGTGTTGGAGAGGATTTTTTTTTTTTTCCTCTAGACTGATGAAACAAGAACTTTAAGCAGTTGTTTTACCAGCCTTGGCCCAACAGCCACAGAACCTCTGCAATGCAAATACTGTCAGTTGTTGGGTTGCCTGCAGAGTCTGTTCTGTGCAGCAGTGGCAGCCCCAGGTAGCTCTGTGGATGGTTTGCTTCTCTGGCAGTGAATTCTTGGTTGTCTTTGTAAAAGAAAAAAAAACCTCTTACTCACCCTCTTCCATCAGCACCACGGGAAGAAAAAAAAAACAACCTGGCTTTCAAGTATAACCACTGTCCTTGTGCCACCAGTTTCCTCTGTGGCTCCAGGGGGATGAAAAGGGGGGGGACAATCTTGGGGTGGGTGATGGCAGCACCACACAGTGCTGATTTCATGTAAACCTTCCAGTGCTTCCTCAGTGAAGGGGGGTCTGAAGTGAAGCACTTGCCATGTACTGGTAGGTAGGAGCCATTTCCTGTTGACCACTGACCCATCCTAGTGTGGAAAAGTTCTCTCCTGCTCTTCTGATGGTTGTCTGCCTCTCTCTGCCTCCTCAAAAGAAAAGAAAAAGAAAAACAATTCATCAGTACATGGTGTGTACCTTGTGGGCATTACTGAATTTTGCTGCCTCGTGCCCTTTGCTCCTGTCTTGTAACTAACTACAGATACTCATGAAACTATCCAACCAAGTAGGTCTCTTGTGGAGTAGGGAAGAAGGCCATTCTTGTGCAGAAGCTAAACCCTGTTCCCATGATGTGGTAGAATGTGCTATTCTTGTATCTACTTCTCAATAAAGCATGTTCTCTGCTCAACTTTATGCCTTTTTAATTTTTTTTTTCCCAGTCAGATGCTGTTCTGCATCTCCAGTGAAGTGAAGCTGCTGCTTTATGTTGCAAGGGCCTTAATTTTTGACCCTGTCTTTGTGCCTGGTGTATTAAGGATTGTTTTCAGAGCTGCCTTTAGGTTGAATCTTTTGGCATGAGCCTGATGGTGTGACCACTCTAGAGCTCATGGTGCACAGGAGGCTGCCATGGGGAACACAGGGACGTGGCCAGATACTGGGGACTTGATGGGATGCAAAACTGGGATAACATCTGTCAGCCTGAAGTTCATTTGAAGAAGGATAGAGTTATCCTCAAAGTGGTGGCCCTAGATCTTTAGCCTTGCCTTCTGTGCTTCCATGACCAGACCTTCTGGTGCTGTGGGAGGGTTTCAGGCAGTGAAGTCTCTCATCTTCAAAAAACAGTGTTTGAAGTTCAGCCCATCTCAACCATTTTGAGTCTTTGATGTCTGGTATAAAATGGTTAATTTCCACACATCTGCTCGAGTTTCCTCCAGAGAGTCTGCTTTTCTACATAACTCCATGGGAGTTAAAAAAGAGGAGGGGTGTTTCTGGACTCTAAGCTGACATGTCAGTGACCATGGCCTGGGACTTGAGATGCTCAACTCACAAAGAAAGAGCAAACTAGCTGAGATGGAATACCTTGGTAGCCTTGTTCTGATTAAGATCCACATCAAGGACACTTGCCTGAACACTGAGTTTTATTTCCTCAAGTCACATCGAGGCTCTTCCTAATTCTGTCTCATTTTCCTTAATAAGATAGTTCCAGCATCAGATTTGGGAGCATTGCTTTTACTTGCTTGAGCACAGTTTTGTACAATGCTAGTTGCCTTTTTTCCCCTGTTTTTTTTTCTTGCACATACAGAGATGCAGTGTGATTGAGTTTGCAGGTTAGAAAAGGGTGAGAGCTTTATTCCCCACACTGCTCTGCCTGTGGCAGCCACTCCAAGCTTTTGTTTTCCTCCAGTCCTTATTCTGTTTATGTTGTGACTTTTCTGAGGCCGTGACTGCATCTACAGTTCTTGACACAGCAGGGGGGTCCCACGCTTGGCTGAGACCTCTGGGTGCCTCAGTAATGCAAACACTAATTAGGGAGTGAGTCATACAGATAGCCATAAACATCTCTGGTAACCAAAGGATGAGACATGCTCAGTTTCACCCACACTTTATTCATAGCAACTGCAAACTTGCAGATGTTCTATTCTGGAGGGGCAGTTGGAAGCCCACCTCAAAATGACAATGCTACCAAAAGCAGCTGGTGCTTTCAGTAAATTTTCCTAGATTGATGCCTTCCTGCCCCCTTCTTTTCTCATTTTATGAAAAAACCCACTTGTGTTTAGCCTTGAATTAACACAGGAATAGATAATGTATGTGATTTTTAAGCTCCTTGAATCCAGACTCTGGAAACACAGTGGCTGTCAAGGCCTGGGATGTGCTGACCCTCCCAACAAACAAGCCCTGCAAAGGCCTTTCTCAGGAGCAGGCACAGCTTTAGCTGCTGCTCCAGCCTGGCATGAACAAGGCTGGGGCTTTTCTTGGAATCTGCCACTGGAAAATGCTCTTTCAACCTTGGACATAGCCAAATTATTATTTTCTTTTCCTCTGAATTTCTTCAAAAGACAAGGAAAATAAAGCTATTCCAGCATGGAAGCTTTCCAAGTTGAACTTCTGCCCAGGACGAGGCAAGTTTTTACAGTTAAAACCCCAAAAATGAGAATTTAGAATGGGTATGACAACAGAGTGTAAACCACAGCCTTTCATGAGGTCTGGTCTCATTTGCTCCTCACACTCTGTGCTGTGGAGACCCAGTTTTTGTTACTGAGCAGTCGAGCTCTCCAAGTCCTGCTGTTGCAGGAACCTTCCCTCTGCAGTGTGGAAAAACTGAGACAAAGGAAAGGGGTGTAAGGATCCTGCTGCCCCCAACCTTCACCCCACCAGCTGCTCAGCCTTAACCCAGCTCTTCAGTGCTGCCCCCAGCTGAACCAGCTCATGTTTGTAAGGATGGTGCTGAACCTCATCTCTGATGTGACCCAAACCTCTCCACCTTCCAGTCATTCTGTCCCTGGACCTTCTCATTTCACAAACCACAAGGCCGCTCCTTCTCACAATTTTTTTTTTCCAGCCTCCTGCAATATTGGTACTATAAGAGTTTTCACCACGGTGAGGTAAACTGGTGTTTCTTTGGAAGAGGGGAGATTGAGGTGAGACATGAGGAGGAAATTCTTCCCTGTGAGGGTGGTGAGACCCTGGAACAGGTTGCCCAGAGAAGCTGTGGCTGCCCCATCCCTGGAAGTGTTGAAGGGCAGGTTGGATGGGGCTTGGAGCAACCTGGTGTGGTGGGAGGTGTCCCTGCCCATGCAGGGGGGTTGGATGATCTAGATGATCTTGAAAGTCCCTTCACACCCAAACCATTCTGTGATGATTCTTCTTCACTGAGAAGACCTGCCTGTCTCTCCAGGAACTGCTCTGTGCCTGCTGTTCCTTCTCCCCAGCCAAGCACTGGCAGTTCTGGCTTTTCCTTTTCCATGTGATTGTTTGGGGCAGGATGTGGTCACGTTGTGGCCACACTGAGGATGTGCAGGGAAGGAATAGGTGGTTGATATTCCTATAAAGAACATTAGACAGCAGGGAAGCAGGAAGGAAAGGAAGCTAAATATGTAAAATTACTTCAGTTGTTTCTATTGTGATGGCTGAGTAACTCTGAGCTTAGTTTAAACCCATGGAAGACAGTCCATCTGCCAGTAACTCCTCCCTCCTGTTGTTCCAAAACTAAGAACTAGAACACCTCCTTCTCACACCAGCTCACAGACAAGGGGAAAAGCAACTCTATTTTTGAGAGCATCCTCTGTAATTAGGTCTGCTTTTTCCCCCCTCCCCTGGGCTCCTGCCCACACACCACAAGAAAACACCCAGACCCAAGTCTGGGATGACAGCAGAGGTGTAGCAAAAAGGGAGAGAGCAAAAGGAAAAGAAGACATCTCCAGGGAGGGAATGGATCTCAGATGCTCTTCAGAGTTTTCTAGAGTAAAAGATGTCCAACTCAGCTGTTGCACTGGGCTTGACACCCTTCTCCAGAGTCACAATCAACTCATGCTGAACAGTGGTAAAACACTTCTTAATTTGTGCCTGCTTTGTGACATGGCCACAAAGATCCACAAATTACAATCATCCTACATCATAGATTAGTAGTAGGAAGTGCAAAAAAAGAGGCTTCTGGAGCTGGGTTACATGTCCTGTTATTTGTAGAAATTAATCAGGAAAAGAATGAACATGTTGGGCTGTATGAGGCACGACAACCCTCAGTCTTGAGAAGCAAATAATGCTTTTGCCCTGCTCAGTTCTGTGGGGGTGGTTAAAAGGGAACTGTCTGCACAAAGGGAAGTGACAAAAAGACTTTCATTTTCTTTCTTTTGAATTCCCCTGGTGCTCGGGTGGGTGATGGCTCATCAGGCTCCTCCATAACTAGTGCTTTTAGGTGGAGATGAACGAGGAGTCATGAGGGTTTATAACTCAGCTCAGTCTTTAACGTGGTAATGGGGGTGCTAACGAGGGTACAGAGAGACTCTGGGCAGCTCAAGGGAGCTGGATCTTGTCACCCACCAGCTGGGCTGAAGAGGGAAGTTCAGTGGTTTCACATTTCAGCCCAAGCCTTGACTGAAGGGACGTTACCTGCACAGCCCTTGGTTTTCACAGCCAGCACAAAAAAAGAGATCAGTGGGTTTCAGCTCTGCTGGGTGTTACTCAACTACAGTAACAGAAACTCACCACTGCAAACTGTGTGGAGAGGTTATGAAGCCATTTCTAGGCATATGAAAAAAAACCCCAACCCTCTAAGGAGGTTTCTTAGTGCTTCTCCTGAGATAAACATCACCAGAACTGCAGCTCAGGGAAAACAAATGGCAAAGGTGGCTTTAGATCCCATTTCTGTATGAGATGGGCAAGATGGTTCTAACTTTTTCTACAGGCTACTGAGCAAATTGCTGGCACAATTTCCCCTTCTGTGACTTCATCTCTGCAGAAAAAGAAGAGTCTGATTCTTTCTTTGTATCAGTAGCACTGGCATTGGTTTTGTTTACAGAGCTCTTCTGTTTGGTTAATGCCAAGTCCTTGATCCCCTCTCACTGAATTAACCTCAGCTGCATGTCCCTCCTGTTCCTACTGTCCTCTTGCCATCAGGTCAGAGATGAAAACTGCCCTGCAGAGTCTCTGCTACCCAGTGTCAGGTAACACTGAGACACTAATTGCCAGTCACTTGGTCTTGGGATGACTCAGAAAGAAAGGGAACCTCCCCCCCCAGTCTGGAGTTGAAATGGAGAAACAATGCCCTCTGATGTGAGACACCTCAGTGTGATGTGACACCTTTGCTGGGACCTCCTGGGCAGCAGTGACAAACCCCACCTCCCCACAGCACAGTTTTTAGAGTGAGACACCAGCTGCTTTCCACTGGAAAACCAAAAACTCAAACCCACTTCCCATTTCACTCCAGAGCTGGGTGGTTCTAGCTCAGCCACAGATTGATTGTCTAATTCTGGCCATTGTTGAGTCTTCTGTAGAGGAACCAATCTAGTGTAGACTCATCTATAGAGTGTTGTGTCACAGCAGAGGTGACCAGGGATCAAGTGCAGCTGCTGGCACAGTGGGGTACAGGTCACACTGGCCAGGGCTAAAGAAACTGTAGAGGCCCCAGGGACATCTCCCTCTGCCCGTGCATCCTCCCCTGCTCTGAGCTGAGGACAGTTTCTTGTGTGGAGAAATGGAAATTTGAAACTCCAACTGTGTCTCTCCCACCTCTGGAGATGGAGTTGGACCCCTTGGAGCAGCCAGAAAGAAACAGGATGTCAGCAAACCGTGTTTGTTGGCAAGTTCAGTGTGTCCCTGAGGAGCCAGTGCACTGCATCAGGATCCTTGTTTGCTTTCCATCCCACGAGGGAGTTTTCCTGCAGACCAGTTGTGCTCCTTCCAGTGAGATAAACCACTTGCTGCTTGAGCTGTTCTGCTCATCACTTGATCCTGGCTCTGGAAACTGTCAATCAGGAGCCTGTAAGCAATCTTTCTTTGACAAACTAGTCCTTGTGTGAGAAAAACAGAAATCAGATGGGAACAACAACCGAATTCAGTGGCTGAGTTTAATATTGGCCAAGACTGTTCCTCTTGACTGATTTTAACATCTTGGGAGCTGCTGTTTTAGAGAATGGCTTCACTGCACCTCACTGCCCTTTGCTTCCAGAAACACACACAGATATGGCTTGCAGCCAGGAGGCAGTACATTTATATCTGGCTGACTTCTTTCTTCAGCAGACAGCTGTTTGTATCTTCTCCAGAGCAGGAAAAAGGCCAAGTTGTGGTTGTCTTCTCTGATCCTATGTCCACTTTCCAAGGAGAAACCTTAGACACACAAGGACACTTCCAGCATTGTCCTGGACCACATCTGGTCATTTACACTAGTCAGGTAGAGAGAGGAGCTTGGTGTTCACACTGCTCTGTGGCATAAAGACACCATGGATTAAAACCACTGGAAATCAGAAGAGAGATGTCTGCTAGAAAACAAGATGCAGGTGAAACTGGGTTGACTTCATGTTTGTTGACCTTTAGCAATCCCTTCTTTGATCAGATTGTGCTGTTGTCTCACACCGAGATGTTACACACAGGTCCTAAATTCTTGTTCCTTCTTCGTTTTTTTTTTCTGTTTTGTTAATTTGGCTAATTTACAGGCAAGGAATTCTATCATTCCAAGAAAGCCTGTGGAGCCACAAGCAGAAAGGTTTTGCTGTTTTGTGAAAATGCTGCAATTTAAGATCACCTGTTGGCGCTCACCCTGACAGTTAATTCTTCTCAAACTTTAAAAAGCAGACACTTGTGGTGGGGCTGTGAGAAATCCATTTCCCAGATGAGTTTGATTCAGATCATATTTAAGAGTCCTAAATCTGTTCCCCCCCCCCCAGATGAGGGATGTATTTATCCCAGCATTACAGTGCCAATCCAGGAGTTCCACTCTGCCCACCCACTGCCTTGTTTCCTAGAACCCCAAGCAGTTGTTTAAAAGGGTTTTTGAAGTTACTGGGTTATTTTTTTTCCTCTGTTAAACTTGATAACCCGTACTGAGCTAGTAGGGGAGGCACTGAATCCAGGCAACCGCAAAACTCCCTGGAAATCCCCAGCAAAATAGCAGCGACGTCCAGGAGGTTTTGCAGCAAGGTCTGGTTTGCTCCGAGAGGGCAGCAGAGGGTGCTGCCTCCCCAGGGCAGGGAAGGTCTCTGTGCGAAGGCACTGCCGGCCCGGCAAGGAAGCCTGTGCTTCTGGGAGCTCAGTTTGATTTTTCTCTCTACCTGCATTTTCTAGGGAAAAAAAATAACCGTTTGTGTTCAGGGATACCTGGTCTTGGGAAGGGCCCGGTGAGAGGCATCACTGCTGCACTGCCTGGTGTGTGTTTCTAGTTGTCACCAGCTTTAGAGGACACCAGCACAGGATCATGCTTTGGGAAAGGTGCAGACTTAGAGCATCGACTGGTGCTTGGGAGAAAGCTTTGGGGTTTCTCCCCAGGTTTGGCACAGGCTGGATGTGCCAGTGGCTTCACCCCTGGGTTCCACAGGTGCTCTGTTTCCACCACAGATCCTGCTCTCCTTGTCCTCTGCTCTGGGTTTGGGGGTACCTGCTGCCCCCACCACTCTGAAGGATGGGACATCTATTTTTCTCCCATCGAGGAGGTTTCCATATCGTCCCACACACTTCAGTTGGCCAGATGGAACCCAGGCAGGTACCTCTGCTGCACGGGGAGATGACCCATCTCTTCTCCCACCACCACCAGTGACAGCTTCTCTGCCAGCACAGTCTGAACCCAACTGGCTGGACACTCTCTTTGCATGTGATGCTTTCCCCTCTTCTTAGCTGCCTGGTGACAGCTCAGAGCAGCATTCCCTTGAGCCAGATGTGTCCCAAATCCTGTCCCTTGTCCCAGACCAGCAGGGAGAGCCGCCAGGACAGGACATGGCCCGTAGATGGCAGTGGCCTTCCACCCTCAGTGTCCCTGCCACAGCCTCTGCCCCTGGCCCTGCCCGGACATGACTAACCCGGCTTAACCCTTGGGCTGCCAGCAACACCCCGCAGTTCTTAATGTCACCGTTTGGCAGTGGGAGTGGGTGGCTGAAGATGTCACCAGTAGGCTGCCAGCTTTTGTTGCTTCATTTCAATATTGCGCCGTGCACTTAAGGAGGGAGAGCTTGAATCGCCTCCTGCCTGCAGTGCATCCAGCCAGCAACAGGAGGCTCCCTGCCCCTCACACCAGGAGGGGCTTTGAGGTTGAGCACTTCCAGTTAAGCTCCTGTGCTTTTGCAGTTTTCACTAAAATCGACTAGACCTGCCCCAGAGCTCTGCGATGAAAACAATGCTCAGGCTTTTCCCCGTTTGGAGAGGGACTCTCAGGCTGAAGGTGGGACCTGTTACAGTGCAAGAAATCCTGGTTTTCTTCTATTTAAATTTTATTTCCATTAGGTTAGCTCCTTCTTGCCCTAATTAAGATCCAGACATCATTGTACCACTCTACCAACAAGCAGTGAAACGAGCTGTGGGATCTGAAGGTGTCTGCCTTGGCGTCAGGAGGTGAGGGAGGGTTCACAGATTTTCCAAAGGGTCCACATCTTCTCTCCCCCCTGAAGGACTCGATGGCTCTTTTGTTGTGACCAGCTCCAAGCTGAGGTGCTGCATGTTGTTGAAGAGCAGGTTCTGGCTGTAGGCAGTAAACCCTGTGGAAAATTTTAGCCTTCCGGCCGGAAGATGAGCACTGCCAGAGTTCAGAGGACAGTAGTAAACTGGTCTGGAGCTTGAGGGACTGGTTTGTGACAAAAGGCTGAATCAGATGGTGGGGAGGGGCTGAAACGCATTCTTGGAAGATGCCCAAGGAGGGAGAAGGATTTTTTTAGGGGACACAGGGAGGTAAATAACTGGAACTAAAGGATGAAAGAGAGTGGAAATATAGGATGACAAAAAACGTGAGCCCTCTGAGCCTGTGGTGTGTTCTTGTAGCCCTGGGGAAAATCCCATCACCAGGGTCACTAGGAAGAGACCTGAGGAGACTGTCTTCTATTGACCCTAGAGAGATGAGTCCTCCAAAGGACTCTTTAACTGCCTTTCCTGGGATTATTTCTGTCTTCTGGGAGTCAGAGAGGGGGGGTCTGCTTTTGAGTGACCATGCTAACGTGGTGCTTTTGAAAAACAAGTGTTGAGGCTGCATGGGTGCGAGTGGGAACTACATGAAGGCAGGGGTTGGTCTCATCCCTTGGATCAACCACAACCTGCTGGGGTCAGAGGGCACCTGCTGAGGTGGCTGTGGAGGGGGCAGAGGCAGGTGGGCTGCAGCCCTTGTAGCCTCAGAGCAGAAAGTCCTCAACAGTGGGCTGCAGAGCAGAGGGGAGCCCAGCATTTTCAGTCCACGAGGTTCAATTGAATGAGAAGGCTGCAAAGTGAACCATGAAGAGCTCAGCCACGACTTTGCCCAGCTCCAAAGGAGGACAGGTCACTGGCTGGACCATCAGCTGAGGTTTCACTCATGTGCATTTGTCCCTTTGCAGACAAATGTGTCTTCACACGTGTCCCACCCGGGCCATTCTCTCTTTTTCAATTTCCCTGCATAGTACCTGGCCTCACACAGGAATTAGGGGTGCTCTGTATGGAAGTCAGGACAGGGGGAGATATCCTTCATTGCTAACCATCAAATCAGACTCTTTTCTAGTGCAATGGTTTTTATTTTTTTATTTTTCCTGTCCTGGAAATTGCTTCCTCCCCTGATTCCACCTCTGCTCCCAGCAGGAGCACACCATGGAAAGCCTGCTGGAAAACACCTGCTCTTGTTGGAGAAAAGAGCTGGATAAAAAGAGTGGGATCTTATTCTGAAAGTCATCTGTGGGGCATTTTCTTCCTGAGAAAGGGCCCCCTTCAGTGTTGCCTGCATCTACTAAAGCCCTAATATCACTGCCAAACAAGTTTGCCAGATGCCACAAGCTTTCACCCACTTTGCACCATGAGACCCAGGCTCACGATCCACACTGCTGCTGGTTTTGACTGGCCCCACTTCTGGCATGTGCAGATTTACCTCGGCCTGAGGGAGAGGAGGGTGGCACTGGAGACACTGTCCCTGCCTGGCTTTGCAAATCTGGGTTCATGTCGTGCGTTGTGCTCACAGCTGCAGAGGGCCCAGGTCTCTCCAGCTTCTGCCTGTCCTTGCTCCTGGGCCAGCCAGGTTCTCCACCTCCCAGGGCTGGGTGAGGGTGCTGCAGCATCCGGTTTGTGTCGTGTTAAACTCTGAGCTCTTCCCTTACTCCACCACCTCCTCCCACACACCAGGAGCTGCTGCCAGAACGCCAGAGGCAGGGCAGCAGGGAGCCAGGCTTGCTCTCCTGAGCGGGGAGACAGGCAGACAGAGACAGTGCTGGGAGCAGTCACTGGAACAAGGGAGAGCCAAGGCTGCCAGACAGACACAGACAATGTGCAGTCAACAGGCAGAGCTTCTGTCCTGCCCAGACGGACAGACGGAGACTATCAGGCTGAGGAGACGAGATAACCAAGGCTCCTCAGGCAAAGGGAAAGGATGTGGCATGGGGGAAGCACTGCCTGTCCTGTCTTGTTCCTCCTGTGAAACCACCGATGGGCTGCAGTGGGAGCAGGGGTGCTCCTCAGTGCCCAGCCTGGCAGAACTCAGCTGGAGGCTGTCATGTCTGAGGGCTGAACACAGGGATGGGGGACATGGGGAGGTGGGTGCTCCTCTGAGCTCAGCCTGCAGCTGCTGTGCCACCTCAGGCAAGTCACTTCTCCCTGTGCCTTGGTGCCCTTCCACCTCTGCCATGAAGACAGGCTGGGAGAGTTGGGGGTGTTCAGCCTGGAGAAGAGAAGGCTCCAGGGAGACCTTAGAGCACCTTCCAGTGCCTGAAGGGGCTCCAGGAAAGCTGGGGAGGGACTTTGGACACGGGCAGGGAGGGAGGGGACAAGGGGGAATGGATTAAAACTGGAAGAGGGAGATTGAGGTGAGACATGAGGAGGAAATTCTTTATAGAGCAAGGGTGGTGAGACACTGGCTGTGAGAGTTGCCCAGGGAAGCTGTGGCTGCCCCATCCCTGGAAGTGTTGAAGGGCAGGTTGGATGGGGCTTGGAGCAACCTGGTCTGGTGGGAGGTGTCCCTGCCCATGCAGGGGGGTTGGAACTGGATGATCTTTAAGATCCCTTCCAACCCAAACCAGTCCATGATTCTATGATGATCTGCTGGAAGGGGCTGGCCCTGTGACACATCTGTACAGCAGGAAGCACAAAGCTAATTCCTTAGGGTCTTTCCACACTTCCTAATCACAGTTCGGCCCCTATTAAATCAGAAAACTGGGATGAAGAAGAAATCCCTCCATCAGGAGTGTTACTGAGCAGGGACACCCAGAGCAAGCCCCATCTTTCCTTGCAGCTCCCACCAGCACAGCAGGGTTTGGCTGGGTCAGTTGATTCCTGCCTGGGAGTTCTCCCCATGGATCCTGCTGGTGCAGGAAGTTTTGCTGATGATTCAGCAGGTGATGCTCTTCCCTCTGAGTCACTCCCAGGCAGGCTAGGAGGGGGGAGATGATGCCAGTGGAGATGCTCTCAGCCAGACCAGATTCAAACCTGATGGCTTAGGTCATTAATTGCATTGTGACAGCTTAGGATACGACTTATCTGAAACTGATATGAGGAATTGCTGCGTGGCTCCTCTGCTGCATCCCAAAGGTGGATTCGTATCAGTGGGAGAAGGAAGGAGTGTGAATTTGCAGTCAGGGCAAACCAAGGGCCTCAGGACTACTTTTTCTTGGCCATCCACTGAGAAAGGCACTTGTTTCCTCCCTAGGGTTTCACACTTGTAAAAAAGAGGTGGTCACATTTGGGAGCCTGATGCTGAGAAAGCCACTCATGAGGTTTTGGGTGGTCGGACCACCTCAGAGGGACAGTTAGATAGCAGGAGAATACCTGCATTGTAACAGAGTAGTAGCAAACAGGACTTAAATGCCAAAAATTTCTTGTTGCTCTGCACCTGCCTGTGATCCTTAGAAGCAGGAGCCTTTGTGCTGCCTTTCCCTTTTCACATCCAAGGTTTCAGGGCCAAACATGGGCCTGGCCTAACTGTATGTTAGCTCTGTAGGCAACATTCACAGACAGCAGCACATTCCCAGTTCCTCCTCAGGTCAATGGAATCACATTTGCTCACACCAGCAGGGCTGGATCTGACTTTCTACTGGGAAATCCCTTTAGGGTGTTGTTTTCCTGGCAGGCACAGGCTGCTCCTCCTGTCCTCCTTGCTTTAGCCCTCTGCCCTGAGAAGTTTGAACTTCTCAATCCTGGGGGCTATTGGAGGGGTCAGGGGCTCAGCAAACCCTTTCCCTGCATGGGGCAACCAGTTGGGCATTGAGTGTTTCCTTCACCAGCTGTGATCACACGTGAGTAGAGAAATGTCCTTTATCACCTTTGGTTCTGTCAGGCTCAGGCAGGGACAGGCACTGAGCAGAGGCCTCCAGCTGCCTCCTGTTCAGCCCATGGCTTGCTCTGTTTTCCTCAGAAACTGGTAGAAACTCTCCATACCCCACGTGCAGTCAGCTGAGGGAGTGAGGCAGGTACCTCCATCCCAAGGGCAGCATTGATCCACCTCCCCAAGGCTGTTGCCCATCCTTTCACCCTACCTGAGCTCATGGAGCTCTCCAAGAGCAGCCTGTCCTAGAGGGTGTCCCAAAGGGATGGAGAGAGCTCTCTGCTTGCTCAGGACAGGGCAGTGTGTGTTTGGTTGATGCAGACACCTCACAGAGCTCTACCAGGAGTTGCTGGTGTCTCTGGTTGCCACAGGACTTCTCCACAGGCACACTGGGGGCTTTTGGGGCTCAAGGCAGCTCCTGGTACCTACCAGCTTTCCTGAGAGGTTCCAATCTACCAATCTACACAGGAACAGTGAGCCTGGAGCCTCCGTTACTGCTTACCAGCAGGGCCAAGAGCTCTGAACTCCAAACACCCTTTCCCCTCTGTAATTATGTTGTATTTTTAGGTGTCCCTTCCTTTTTCTATTTCAAGCCCGCAGCCTCCGCAGAGTAAACCGGAGAAGGTGCACGGAGCCGAACCCGCTGGGTTTGGGAAGCAGTAAAACAAGGCTTCTAAACTGGGCTCAGAGGCGTAGGAGCCACTGGTGAGGGCTGGCAGGGAGCCCTGGCACAGCACAGACCACAGCTCTCCCCGTGCCAGGCTGCTCTGGCAGTTGAGGGTGGGGAGAGGGATGCAGGGAGAGCTGGTGGACCAGGCATGGAAGAATGGTTCTCTCTGGTCTTTTTGAGGAGCAGGTGGATGTGTGCACTGGGGACCTCTTGTTCTCCCAGCTGGGTTTAATCCTCAGGTGGCTTGCACTGAAGAAAGGGGTTTGATGCCTAAATGGGCAGAGACTTGGCTCTGCCCTAGTGAGGCCACATCTGGAGCATAGACCACATCTGGAGCATTGTGTCCAGTTCAAGAGGGACAGGGATATACTAGAGAGAGTCCAACAGAGGACTCCAAGGATGATTAAAGGACTGGAACATCTGTCCTATGAGGAAAGGCTGAGAGACCTGGGGCTGTTCAGTGTGGAGAAGACTGAGAGGGGATCTTATTAATGTTGACAAATATCTGAAGGGTGGGTGTCAAGGAGTGGCCAGTCTCTTTTCAGTGGTGCCCTCTGATAGGATGAGGGGCAATGGACACAAGGGAAGTTCCACCTCAACATGAGTAAAAAGTCCTTTACTGTAAGGGTGACAGACAGCCCAGAGAGGCTGTGGAGTCTCCTTCTCTGGAGACTTTTGAGACCCATCTGGACGTGTTCCTGTGTGACCTGCCCCAGGGGATCCTGCTCTTGCAGGGGGTTGGACTCCATGATCTCCAGAGGTCCCTTCCAACCCCCACCTTTCTGTGATTCTATCATTCTACTCATGGGTTTAGTGGTGGGCCCAGTTCCATCTCTGGAGCACCAGTGAAGCTGGTGGTTGTCCTAGCTCCACAGAGCTGCACTGGAAGTGGAGCTTCTCTTTCTTTGAAGAGACTTGTGAGTCCCTTCATTCTCATTTGTATTTATACAACCTGGTATTGGGCTTGCTTAGCACTTTGTGGGTTGAATAACACTATGATAGCAACAGAACATTTTCCAAACAGCAGCAAGAGGTCACAAAAGCTTCTTTCCACCTCACAGTGGTCACTTCCAGGCTCTGGGAGGGCTCTTACCTAACTGTCTGTCCTCAGGTCTTTCCCATGTCCCTGCAGTGAGGATACTCATTCCACCACAGCATGACCACAAGCTGTTGGTAGAACGAGCCAGGTTTCTCCTAGCTGCTTTTGGCTAAACCAAACTTCTCATTGCACTGCACCTCAGGGCTAATAAATGCTTATTAGCCCCAGATTCCTCCTCAGATTTCCTCTACCAGACTCACTAGGTCAGCCCAGACTTCTAGGAAACCCCTTCTTGCTGAGCTGAGCTGCAGGGGGGACTCAGTGCTGGAGCCCCTCCACTTTGTTTTGCCAAGAGACTTCACCTCTGGCTGTCCCAGTGGAGACTCTCCCCTCCTTCCCGAGGGAGCAGCCTCTGGAACGACAAGGGGAGAAAGGGGAAGAGGTGTCGAGCTGCCTTTGCATTCCCCCAAGCCATGTTCTGGCTAAACCAGCCCCTTCCTCTCAGGATAAACTCAAAGAGCCCTGGGAGTGCCCTGTTTTGTAGCTGGCTCCCACGGGACGTGGCTGAGCCCAGAGCAGCCCAGACTTTCTGCTGCATCATGACCTGGGCTGCACCTCCATCCCACTCCCATCTTTGTCAGCCTGGCTTCTGGAGCTTCCAGGGTCTGGAGCTGCATGGGGGACAATGGTTGGGCCCAGGAGAGCAGATTTACCATTGCAGATGGTTTTAGTTAGTGCTCAAGACACATTAAAGCCAGCGAAGGTTTATATTTAGCTGGGTTTCTTTAAGAGGAAAGCCTTTTATCCTCCTGGCTGGTCATCCATCAAGCCCTTGGGAGGGCGGGGTCGGGTCTCCAAATAGATCCCACGGACAAGCAGCCACTGTGAAACCACATTTCCTCCTGGGAGGGTTCTCCAGAGACAGGGCTTGCTGTGGCCAGGCCTCTGGTCGCCAGGCAGAGCAGGCTGGTCACGGGAGCTGGCAGGGACACAAAGCAGAGGCAGGGACACAACCAGCTCGGGGACTGTCTTGGCATCATGGCATTTAAGCAGCCCTTGTAGCCCTGATCCTACAGTTCTTGCTTCTCCTGCCTGGAATGGAAATTGCAGTTGAAGATTTTAATCTGGTTTTAACCGGTAAATAACACGTGGAGCTGATCTAGTCATGAGTCTGGGAGCTACTGGGGTGTAAATCTACAGGTCTGCTGGAGGGACAAGCAGTGTCAGCACTGTGATGGGGTCCTCTGGGATGCCCACTGCAGCTGATGGCAGTTCTGCTGTGCCTCAGGGCTGAGGCTTCTCCATCTTACTGGTCACAGCATCCCTGGCATGAAAATGTAGGTGGCAGCTACAGGAAAGATGTTGATGGTTAAGGAAAGCTTTGTAACACAACCCAGGGCAGCTCTGCTGCAAAGGCCCCTCCAGTCCCTGCTCTGAGTTTGTCACCAGGCATTTACCTCTGAACACAGCCCCCTTGGCAGCTCTGGTGCATTTCTGGATATCCAGGTAGGACAGACACATCCCTGCCGTGTGGATCTGCAGGCTGAAGGCCACGGCATTCCTGCTGGGAATGTTCTGGGTCCTCCTGACATTGCTGGGCTGCAAGAAGTTCCCAGTGCTAAGGCTTTAGTCATGACTGGGAAAAACTCAGTGAAGGAGAAACCTGCTGTCAAGGAGAGGAAAAGTTCCTTGGCTGGAAGCTCCTTTACTCACACCAGTAAAAATGTTAGTGGATTTACTTCAGGTTTATATTGGCATTGATGAGAGAGGAGCTGGGCCCTGTTCCTGTGTTTCACAGCCCTTCTGAGAGCATGAGTGCATTTGATCATTACAATCCCCTTGGCTTTTCCAAAGACTGTATCACTGATGGTATTTTAATTGCCACAGATGGATTTGGAAGCAAATGGTCCTGGTTCATTCTAGTGGTTGCAATTCCCACCACCACCAGCACGGTGCTCTACTCCAGCAGTAGCAGAGGGTGATTTTTTTGGGCTCTGAGGATGTTGACATCTGAGGTACATGGGGTAAATTACATCTCTGGGGCAGCAGGACCCATCCTGAATTACACTGCTGATTCTGCAGAGGTTCCCTCCCCTGGGAAACTACCAGGGCACTTGGGAGGGGCTCTGTGTGTGTACAAGCAAAACCAGTTTGGAACTGGAACCAGTCTGAGATTAAACCATTTCCTTTGCTCTCTTTCCAAGAATGAACTTTATTTTTCCAGTTGATCTGAAACAGGGAATATTGGGACTTGGTTGTTGGTTGTTGTTTTTTTTTTCTCCTTCCCTGTGTCTGGATCCTTTCCCAGAAAAACACTGAAAATGAAACATTTATTTTTCTTCCCAGTGAGAAAGTTCCCTCTTTTCTGGGAAGAGGTGCAAGGGTCGGACTAGAACTACTGTCATCCTTGCTTTGTGAGGAGCAAATGCAGAGAGGAGACACAGAGCCTGGCCACACAGCCCACTGTCTGGTGAGGAAGGCTCAAGGACAAGGTTGTGAACATGCCAGAAAATCTGTACTTGTGACTAGAGAGTGTCTTCATTCATGACAGCTCCACACCCTTGGAGCCCTTCAGATTGCAAGGCCTAAGTTGCACCAGGGGAGGTTCAGGCTGGATAGTAGAAAAGATTTCTTCACAGGAAGGGTTGTCAGGCCCTGGCACAGGCTGCCCAGGGAAGTGGTGGAGTCACCATCCCTGGATGTGTTTGAAAGCCGTGTAGATGTGGTGCTGAGGGACATGGTTTAGCAGTGGACTTGGTAGAATTGGGTTAATGGTTGGACTTGATGATCTCTTAAAGGTCTTTTCCAACATAAATGATTCTATAACTCTATGATTCTAAGTAAAGGGCCAGCTTTCCCACTGGAGAAAACAGGGAAAGGAATATGTTGATTTAACTCTCACTGGACCAAGCACTGTTTCAGTCCCAGTTTCCAGGCAGGGCTCAGAGCCAAGCCAAGTGGATGCTGCAGAGGAGGTGCCACTGACTCTGGAATGGGTTTACCAAAATGCCTCCTGGTCAGCCCTGGAGGTGGCTCATCTAGTTTGGCCTCCAGTCTCTACCAGGGGAGAAAAATGAAGGTTCTGCAGCTGTGTCCCCTATTACAGTTCTCTGCCTTCCTGGGCTGGAGATGGTGCAGCTCACTGGGCAGGTGATGGCCCAGGACCCACCTCATTCTCTCCGAGCCTTGCTCAGCTGGTTTGCTTTCCAGGTTTCCCCTTTCATGACTTGCCTTTGGAGTAGGGGCAGTCTCTTAGCTGAGGGCCTCGAAGTGCCTCTGCAATGCAAAGAACAGTAGTGTCATTAAGTATTCCAATATTATCCTACCATTTTGCCCAAGACCAGCTGACAGTGACCCTGCCAGCGAGCAGGTCCAGCTCCTGAGGACCACACAAGGCTGTGGTGCTTGTTTTCCAAGGGAGGCCATCCTGCCTTGGCTCCCTTCTCTCCAGGCTCAGCTTGCTGGGACAGCCAGAGGAAGGGGCTGACAATTCTGTTTTCCTCCCCCACCTCCACTCCCCTGCTTTGAAGACCTCCCAGTAAGTAACCCAAGCCCAGAGCTGTGGTGGCAGCCACTGCTGGGGAGGAACTTCCAGTCTCCGAGGCTCTAACCACCCAAGGAACCAGCCTCTTTATCCCCACAAATTACAGGCTCCTGCCTGCCCTTTACAGATGAGCAGGAAAATGGAGGAGAGGGAGCTCAAAACAACCCCCCTCCCACGAGCCAGCCCCCCTGCACCCCTCCTCTCCTCAAAGCCCTTATCTCAGCTGGGAGATGGAGCTCTCAGCAAGGCTGATGTGGTCTCCTCTGTGTGCCTGGGGATTTACCACCCCCAGGAAAGGCCTGCACTGATGTGTGAGGGATGGAGCCAGAGGGAAGCACCAGCTTACCACAGTGTCTCCTTCTTCCAGAGAGGACAAGGGGGAACAGATTGAAAATGGCAGAGGGGAGATTGAGGGGAGACATGAGGAGGAAATTCTTTAGTGTGAGGAAGGTGAGACACTGGCACAGGTTGCCCAGGGAAGCTGTGGCTGCCCCATCCCTGGAAGTGTTGAAGGGCAGGTTGGATGGGGCTTGGAACAACCTGGTCTGGTGGGAGGTGTCCCTGCCCATGCAGGGGGGTTGGATCTAGATGATCTTGAAGGTCCCTTCCCACCCAAACCAGTCTGTGATTCTGTGATTCCCTCCAAGGGCTCAGACTCAGCCGTGTTGGGTGACCCAAGGGTGAGCAGGGAGTTTGAAACGTAGCAGGCACGAAGCAGGAAAAAGTCTCATGTCAGGAAGGATCCAAGCAGATGCTTGTTCCCTCCCAGCCCCCCCAGAGCAGAGTGGGTCGATGTGCTGGGGAGGGAGGTGGGTGTTTTCTCTTGCTTTTGCCAGGGAGCTGCAGCCCTGGAGAGCTGCAGAGTCTGGGCATCCTGTGCAGATGGGCAGCGTGAAAATCTTTTGTGGTTAAGGCATTGTGCTGAATCCAGGAGATCTGGATCCAAAGTCCAGTTTTGCTGTGGACTCCCTAGGTCATCCCCATGCCCAGTTCCTACTGGGGTAATAATCCAAGTTTTCCATTGTCCTTTCTAAGGCCCAGATCCTCGGGTGTGCTCAGGCTTCAATTTCCCATTGCCCCATGAATGCTAAAGGTGCCTTCCAAAAATCTAGACCCAAATTCTTCCCATGGGGCCTCTCCCCACTCTGTGCCTTGTGCAGTGGCCTCTTCCCCTCCATAAGCAGCTGTGGGCAGAACCAGAACCCCTATCAATAATAACACAGCTACAGATCAGTTGACAAATGCTGGTTTCCAGCTCTAGCAATGGAAATGAAATTCAGCTCCCTATGAAAGATATTGAGCTGCACGAACCTTCAGAATAGGCTCCAAGTGGCAGCAGCACAGTGTACATGGGCAAACAAGCACCAGGCCAGTGTCCCAGGGCAGTGACCTGTGTAAGAAACCTCAACCTGGGGATCAAACCCAGAAGGGTGGTGAGAAAACTCATAAACTAGTGAGTGACAAGTGGGTGGCAAGGCCAAAACCTGGAAAAGGTGATACAGGAACAATAAAGAGCTTGGATGAGGTGGCACAGGGAAGGCTGGTGCTAGTGAAAGAGTTTGACAGTGGTTTTGGTGTCTGAATAAGCAGCTTTGAACCTGACTGGAGCCTGGCTGGCTGTGCTCTGTGGTGATGGGTTCCCCACCAGCAAGCTCAGATCCTTTGCTGACTTTTCTCTTTGCTCTGCTTGTAGCTGCTCTTCAGTGGAGTTCAACCCAGGTCCCCTGTGAGCTGCCCCATTCACTTGGAAGCTGGGGGGAGGGAGGAATGTTTAATAAGGCCAATGTCCAAATTAGGAGGTGAAGGAGGGCTGCAGATGCTCATAAATACTGCTCTGCTTGTCAGAAAGGCTGTTCTTCTGCTTTTATTGCAGCCCCTGATTTACGAGCAGGGCTGAGTGCCAGACTGTGCTGCTGCCAGGCAGGAGGAGACTCGTGTGTCAGTGTGTGTACACGTGTGTGTGTGCTCACCTTCACAGGGACAAGTTCAGTGGCGTGGTGCAGGTTTGGCCTCTGGCTTCAGAGTGCTTCTCTCCTGTTCTTCAGAGGGTTTCCAGGCTGCCTGAAAGGCCAGGCCTCAAGGGCTAGGTTGGACAAACTTCTCACTGCACACTGGACTCCTCTCAGCTGGTCAGTGAATCTGCACTGATGGTTTGGGTTGGAAGGGACCTTAAAGATCATTCAGTTCCAACCCCCCTGCATGGGCAGGGACACCTCCCACCAGACCAGGTTGCTCCAAGCCCCATCCAACCTGCCCTTCAACACTTCCAGGGATGGGGCAGCCACAGCTTCTCTGGGCAACCTGTCCCAGTGTCTCACCACCCTCACAGCCAAGAATTTCCTCCTCATGTCTCACCTCAATCTCCCCTCTTCCAGTTTTAATCCATTGCCCCTTGTCCCCTCCCTCCCTGCCCTTGTCCAAAGTCCCTCCCCAGCTTTCCTGGAGCCCCTTCAGGCACTGGAAGGTGCTATGAGGTCTCCCCAGAACCCCCATCCTTGCTTTGCCCATGCACTGCTGGGGAGGTTCCCTGTGTGTAAGTAGAAGATGAGTGGGTTGGTGGGACACACACACACACTTCAGTTGCATCCAATCCTTTAGATTAAACTGCTCTCTCCCAGATATGAAAATATCCTTGATCTTTTGGCATTCTCAGACAGTCTGAGCTAGTTTTAAATTGGCAAGTGAACAAGGTGTTGTTTAATGCAGGGGTTTGGCCTGAATACAGAGGTTGTCTTAAGCCATCTTCATTCTCCAAGTCCAGCGCTATTGTAAAATCATCTCGTAGACAAGCAAATTCACTAAAAGATAGTGGTTCTGGTAGTTCTCAGCAGTACTCTGATTTAGCTCTCACTGGAGGCAGTGGGAGGTTCTCCAGCAGCCTCTCTTTTTGGTGGCAGCACAGCCAAACTGACACTGAGCACTTGCAAAGACCTTTCTGGTTTCACACCAGCAGGGCTGCACCAGCTCGAAAACTGGATTAACTTCAAGGCTGCCAGTGGTGGTTTATTGATTGCCAATTGTGGGCAAGACTGCCTGCCTAAAGGAAGGGGTAAACATCTACTGAAGAACAAGAAATGAGACCTTTGTCTTCCTCTGGATGGAGTTAATGGGCTGTCAGAGGGTGCTATGGCTTGAACTGAAGAGCTAAACCCCTCAAACTGTAAGGTGATCAACCAGAGGGTGGATTTTATGTGTCTCATCCTGATTTCCACTCCCTTCCCTCTGCC
Organism: Hemiprocne comata; assembly: GCA_020745705.1. Classification (NCBI taxonomy): domain Eukaryota; kingdom Metazoa; phylum Chordata; class Aves; order Apodiformes; family Apodidae; genus Hemiprocne; species Hemiprocne comata. Next base: position 4,247,030 of record CM036609.1, on the reverse strand, counting down.
AACTGGTAGGAGATGTTTGCAGATGGCTGCATGTTGGGAGGAACATCCACAGCATGACATTTGGGAAGGGTGTTCTCCCTTGTCCTGGGACCCTTCAGTCCTGGGACAGAGCTGTGCAGAAAGAGCACCAAAATCAATCCTTCCCTTCCCCGGGACAGTCCTGCTCCCCAGCCTGTGTCTAGATGGAAAGATGCTCAGAGAGAGCAAGAGCTTTTACTATTTACAACAGCTCCTGGAAAGAATGAGCACCATGAAACAGCAGCCAAGCTTCTGCCAAGCCTGGGCAGGGCTTCCACACCAGGGTAGGTCTCTGAAACAACCCTGTGGGGCAGCAGGGACAGCACCATCTGCTGCCTCCAGCCATGAAGGAGACTCCAAGAGATGGCCAATTTGCCCCATGCTTCAGTAACATCTACTAACTTAATTCCTTTCTTTGTTAACAATTTGCAGTGGTTTTTTTCATTCACAAAACCCACCAGCTGGGCCATAAATTTACACCATCAAGCAGCAAGAGTGAGGAGGGTGTTTTCTCCCCTGGGTTGCCCTCCAGCTGCTCCCACGTGGAGCCTGGTCCCCTGGTGCCTCGGTGGCTGCTGGGCTCAGTTTCACTGAGTCACCACTCCCAGCCACATCCATGTTCCCATTTCAGTTTGCCAATTCACGTTTTATTTAGCAACTGGCCTGACTCACCCACGGGCTGATGACAGTGAAGAGATGAAGTTGATCCTCATCTTTAATGCTCATTTTCTTCGGCCCGGACGCTTCCCCTGTCCCTCGTGGGCTGAATTATTAGTTTTGCCATTTGCCATTGCCTGGAGAGGAAAGCAGGGATGTCTCCAAGGATGCACTGAGGGAGCCCCAACCTCTCCTCTGGGGTAGGGGAGAGAAGGAGTCACCCAGCAGGGAGCCTGTGTGGCTGAGCATTAGCCAGAGCTGTGCAACATCAGTTACAAAACATGAAACTGGGCTGAACTTTCCTGGTTTCAGGTTTCACATCACGCTTTGGGCTTCATCCAGATACCTTGAGCCTGGACTAGGGAATTTTGGGGGGGTGACTTCCAGCACCTCTGGCAGTTTGTGGAGTCTTACAAGTTTTCATATTTGTCTTAAGACTTGTGTTTTTGGAAACCTGCCTATTGAAGAGAAGGCTCCAAGGAGACCTCATCGTGGCCTTCCAGTTCCTGAAGTACAGGAAAGCTGGGAATGGACTTTTTACCAGGGTGTGGAGTGAGAGGACAAGGGGTAATGGTTTTAAGCTGGGAGAGGGGAGATTTAGGTGAGACATTAGGAAGAAATTCTTTAGTGTGAGGGTGGTGAGACACTGGCCCAGGTTGCCCAGGGAAGCTGTGGCTGCCCCATCCCTGGAAGTGTTGAAGGGCAGGTTGGATGGGGCTTGGAGCAACCTGGTCTGGTGGGAGGTGTCCCTGCCCATGCAGGGGGTTGGATCTAGATGATCTTTAAGGTCCCTTCCAACCCAAACCATTCCATGATTCTATTAATCTGCAGCTTCTGTAAAGCAACATCAAGCAAAACAAGTTTTTAGCCATCATAAAGCAGAAAAACCTCTCAAAGCCAGCATCTCGTGTGCATTCTGGAAGTTGAAGAGGAAGAAAAAAGGAGTCTATTAGTAATTAATTTGATAGAAACACTTTGGATTGCTTTGCCATTGTCCCTTGCTAGACTGATGAGTGTGGCTGGGAGGCCTATGATCATATGTGATTTATGTTTTTAAGCCACTTAACTGGCTGGAATTTAGTTACATCCACCTAAAGGGCTTACAAGATGGGCATTTTTATCAGTTCTGGAACATTTTCCTAATTTCAACTGTATTTTAACTGCAAGATGCTTCATCTTGATTTTATTGCATCTGACCTCATTTAAATTTTTTAGAAAAAATACCATTTTTATAAGATACTTTATTTCCAGCAACGTTTTATATTTCTATATACTGCATAATGCCTTGTTCCATATTACATTCTGATGTTTTGACATGAGAAACTTCCAAGGGAAGTAATTTTGACAGCCAAAATCTGTAGTTTTTTAAAGCTCAAGAACAGGTTTGTCTCTGCTTTGGGAGGTAGTTTGGAAGGGAATGGTTTGACATCAGTTCCCACGCAATGGAAACTGGGTCTGCTCCTCCAAACAGGTGCTCTCTTTGCCTTTCCTTGGGGCAGTGGGATCTTCAGTGCAGGGCAGCCCTCCCAGTGCCTTCATCTTAACCCTCTGCATGGTGAAGATTCCTGCCCCTCTTCTCCTGTGCTGGCAGAGTTGCCTGGATGCTGTTCCCAGGATCAGAAGCAAGAGGTCCTGATCCTCAGTGATCCTGATCCACCTGGGGTGGCAGGTGTAAACAGCCTGTAGGTTTGTTCTTCTTGACACTCCAGGATGGGCCTGCAGTGGCTCCTACCCTCCTTCTGCAGCTCCTGCAAGGCTTTGATGCTGCTCTGCTCTAAGCTACTTCAAACAGCCTGGGAGGGTGGTTCAGCCCGGTGGTAATTACACCCTTTTGCAGCTCACTGGTCCTGCAGCCCCTTTGAAGTGATTTTACCACCCAGCCTGGTCGCCAGGAGCCACAGGCACACACACATCCCGTGGAGTTCAGCCTCCCTAGCAGCTCTGCCCTGAGGGCCCCATGGGGAGGTGGGAGTGGACGGGGGGACAAGGAAACAAGATGAATTAAGGCTTTAAAAAAACCCCAGCAAGGCCCACAAACTATCAACCAAAGATTTTATTAACCCGTCAGACACCCAAGCACATCCCTGGTGGGGCCTGTGTGTGTGCAACCAGCTCTTGCCACTCCTGAGCAAAACCAGACTTTGTCAAGAAGAGGTTTTCCATCAGCTGGAGGGAATTAGGCATCTCTCCCTGATGCTGGCTGGCCCTGACCAGCTCCATCCTCTGGCCTGGGTAGCCTGGCACCACCTGCCACTCCTGGATGGACACATTCCCAATGATCTCTGAAGGGGGCCTACAGGAAAGCTGGGGAGGGACTTTGGACAAGGGCAGGGAGGGAGAAGACAAGGGGGAATGGATTAAAACTGGAAGAGGGAGATTGAGGGGAGACATGAGGAGGAAATTCTTGGCTGTGAGGGTGGTGAGACACTGGAACAGGTTGCCCAGAGAAGCTGTGGCTGCCCCATCCCTGGAAGTGTTGAAGGGCAGGTTGGATGGGGCTTGGAGCAACCTGGTCTGGTGGGAGGTGTCCCTGCCCATGCAGGAGGGTTGGATTAGATGATCTTTGAGGTCCCTTCCAACTCAAACCATTCTATGATTCTATGATCTCACAGCAGGCTGAGTGTTCCTTTTGCTCCCTGGAACCAGTCAGGGTACAGGCAAGGTGACATCACTGCCTGTGATGCTTTTAAAGACCTGACACCCTGTTGTTAGGATGCTGTGGCCCTGCTCCCATTGGTGCAGCCTCCTCACAGACTCATTTGTCTACTTTACATCTTCCTCTGTCCTCTCTGACCACAGAGGCTGAGGTTAGGTGATGTTGTTGTCCCCAGCTGCCTCTCCCAGCTCAGCCTGGGCTCTCTTTTCCACCTCTGAGAACTACTCACCCCAAGTGGCACAGATGACTGTGGCACTGCCAGGAGGTGAAGTGGAGCCATCCAAACCCGAGATGAATGCACCAGTGCTGGGCTACATTCTTCTCTCTGCAGGCTGAGCTGCTGGCTGCTGTGTAAACACAAAGAAGAGGAAACAGAGCCCAGGATGCCCCAAGCCTGCTCTTGGCTCAATGGGAGCACCTCTAGACATGCAGGCTGTTGAGCACTGGTAGCACCTGCTCATCTCTGAGAAATGTTGGAAACTCACAGTGATCCATGGACTTGCAAAGACTGGAAGCAGCTGCTCTGGAGTACCTGGCACCAGCTGGGCTTGGAGCCAGGAGTCTGAGTGAAACAGGCTCTTGTTGAGACTTGGAAATGTCCATGTTCTACCTGACCAGGAGCTCACGATGGCAAACCAGGATTGCAAGGGCCTCCCCCTCCCTTGCTTTGTTTGGTGGAGATCACAGACCTGGAGGTTTATCCTCTCCTTTGGCTGCAGCCAAGTGTCTCCCTGATTACAGACACAGACCAATTTCTTTTGGCTTGAAAGTAATTGGATTGTGCCCTGGCAAACCCTCCCGGAGCCACACAGTCCTAGACAACTGCAGAACCCTCCTCCCCCCCCTCACCACTACCTTAATCACCAAGTCTACCATCAGCAATGCTCAAACATGCAATTGTCTGGCAGACACACTGCTGTTTTGAGGGCTGCTGAGGGGTAGCTGGAGGGAGCAAAGCCATCTGTGTGTGAGCTGCTGTCTTCTGCCTTTTCATCTCCAGCAACACCACAAGAACCTCTGCATAAAGCAGAAATGATCTTCGTTGACAGCTGCCATGCCAACAATTTAGGTTTATCCCAGTTTCTTCTTTCCCATTAACTGCTGGGGCAACTAGTTTGGGTTTGGAAGGTGGTCTCATGTTCCAGTCTTCCTGAAACTGGAGGTGAAAGCTCCCTGTCATCTTCCAGTCCTCCCATTGCTTCCTTGAGAAGGGCTGTCTCAGTCCTCCATTTGAAAGGCTGAGGGCAGCCATGCAAAAGACAGGCCCTACCCAAAGCTAAACGTCCTGCCTCTCCCATCAAGGACAGCAGTATTTGGGAAGTTGTCCCACCAAGGTCAAAGCAAGGCTGCTGAGCCTCTCTGCTCATTTGAATTCTCAAGGTCTGGATGAGCCTGAAACTGATTTGAATTTGTTTTTGCGAAAGCAAAACATGGATTTATTGATTCCCTGACGTCTTCCCACGAGCCTGATCTGCACTGTCCATGAGACCACCCAAGACACTTCAATATCTGCCCACTCATTTCATCCTGGTATATTTACTGTTAGAGAGGCTCCAGCCAAAGTGCTCATTCCCTGGAATATGGACATACCCTGATCTGGATTGTATAGCTTGGGGCCATCTCATCTTGGTTGTATTTGCTTGTGCAACGAACTCGCTTCCTTACAAGAGATGCTGCAGCTGTGAAATGCAGCCTTTTTGAAATTGTTGGTTGTTTATTTGCTCCTTAAAAGTCAAAGGATAGAAACAGCCTGTGTGTGCTGCCCTGACAGGCAGGAGTTGGGTAACTGCTGGTGCTGTGACTAAAAGGTGACCGGTATGACTGGAGCTGGGAAGTGGCTTCCAGATGGGAAGAGACAAAATAAGACTCTCCTGCTTGGAGAAGGCATTTGAAAGAGGGTATCATAAAGGTCTGTGAAATCATGTTTGCCTCAGAACCACAAGAAGTAGGGGGTACCTAATGCAATCATCAGCAAGAAAAACAAAGCAGAAGCAGCTAAGGAGATGCACCAGGGGCAGAGCAGCTCCAAGCAGGAATATTCCTCCCCTGCTTGCATCAGCTGTGGATCCCTGACATGGAGTGTCACCAGTGCCCAGGCAGCCCTCGGGCCAGGCTCATCTGATCATTTTTACAGCTCACATTGTTGAGTGTCTCTTGTCCCCAGTGCCAGGTTGCTGCTCAGCCCTCACCAATACTTCCCATTTTGGCATGGAAATGCTTGTTATTTTGGTTTGGTTTAACCTCTAGCAAGAAAACAGGTGGGAGCTGGGCTGGGAAAGATGATGCAGAGGCTGGAGAGACAGTGCAGGGCAGTTTGAAGAATAACATTGCTCACTGTAATTTATGGCCACTGAGAAAGTCCCTTTTCTTCCTTGGTATCAGTAGGAAAACTCCTGAGCTGTAGAGAAGGCTCAGCAGCCTCTCACAAGCTCAGTCTGAGCCAGATTCCTGCTCCTTGCTCCCCAGGATGACATGGATGTGTGACATTGATAATCATGTCACCTGAGGTGGCAGCTCTGGAGGACTGCGTTGCTGCTGGGCTGACAGGCTGCAGCAGCTTCTGTGCTTGGCTCTCCTGGGCATTATTGCCACATGCTGCTGGTTCTAAAAGCTAGTCCTAGGACGAGAACAAGCCTGGCTTTGATTATTCAATTGTTGGGACACGGTGGAAAACAAGGGGCATTTCCACAGCTATGGGAAGAAGCTGGCATTGGAGGTACCAGAACGTCTAGTCAGCAGGAGTAAGGGAGGAGAGAAGGCAGGGCAGGGAGGAGGTTGCAAGAGGGGTTGTGAGACAAAACAAGGGCAGGGACATCCGAGGGGTGGAGGTGATCAGAGCCTGTGGGGTGGAGACCAGCTTAGGCAGCAGAACATTCTGCATTTCGCTGAGTTTTTAAGAGTCTTGTGGTTGCAGAGAAAGCTGCAATGGTGTCAGGCAAGCCAGAGGCAGCAGGTGGAAGATGCATCATGCTCCCTCCCTGGAGAAAGTTGTCTTTTGTTTGACACCACGGCAAACAGCCCTCAAATCCTCATAATTGAAACAGAGTCATTCTCTTTTGTGTTGTTTGTTGGGGTGCCCAGCTCCACGGGATCTCTGTGCAAGGGCAGATGAGCTATTTCCCCTGGCTTGAACTACTCCCTGATCCCAAACATGCTGAAATCAAGAGGGAAACTTCCATCTTTTATTTTAACCTGGGCCACTGGTTAGCTTCCCTTCTTTGCATGCTTTTGTGTCCTGTTAAAGGGAAAAAGATAAACCTTTACAAATCATGAGAAAAACGTCAAGCCCTAATTAGGAAAATGCAAAACGTGGATAAGTCAGGAGGACTCCAGGAGGGTCGTGAGGGGCAGAGGGAGGCTGAACGAATGGATGAAACTCCAGGCTGATGTTCCTGCACACACAAACTGCTCTACGGTTGCTTTTGGTGGCTTAGAAGCAAAGCTGAAGCCAAACTGGATGCAGAAGGAGCTTCCCACTGGATGTGGGAAGAGCTGAGGATGTGTGCTGGGAGTGAAACAGCCAGTGGGACACCCCAGGATTACCCCTGACACCAACCCAGTGCCTGCCTCCAGCACAGCCACACCAGACCCTTACTCCTTACAACTTTTTTGGCGGTGAGAAGTCCTTTTCTGGCTTGCAGGCCATGAAGCTCAGCTCTCAGATTTAGCAGGGACTGCTACATCCTCTTGTGCCCACCAGCATCTCTTCCTGCCCTGCCAACTGGGGCCATGGCAGCTCACAAGAAGGCTGGGACACTGGTGGGGGACGGGGAAGGTGGCGTGTGGGGCCGTGCAGGCAGGGAGCTGGGGCACTCACCTGCCTGATGTCTCAGCCTTTGCTGCAGACGCCTGAGGGCAGATGGCTCAGCTCCTATTAGGACAGCAGGGAGCCTGCTGTCTTCTCCTCCCAGTCCTCCCCTCTGCCTGTCAAAAGCCCCGTCCCCACCACCCCTCCCAGCCCTGGCAACTCCGCGCCTCCTGGCTCATCTACCAGCTCCATCAGCGGCTTGGCAGCCGTGGGAGGCCGGGTGCCCGGGGGGGGGGACGTGGGGGTGTGGTGAGCTGGAGACGCCCCGCTTGTTTATTTGGTTACCGTTTTGTGGTTTTCCAAAGGTGCCTGCAGGTCTGCAGGAGAATCTGCTGCACGATGGGCCTCGCCCTGTTCCCGGCTCCTCCGAGGGCCCAGCCGGTGCCGCACGGGCTCCGGGTTTCCGTGTCCCTGTGTGGACATGCGTGTGTGTGTGTGAGAAAAAGCAAGTGAGAGCAAACCCTGCAGGGGCAGGCAGAGCCTCCTGGAGCTACTGCCATCTCCTTCTTGGACTTTACCATGCACCAAGGGCTCCCAGGCACCCCGGGATTAATCCCGTCCCTGCCAGCGGTAGCTCGTGCGAGGTTAGAAAGAATTGAAGACTCTCTCGTGTCTTTTAGCTTTATAAAGAATTCTAAAATCCCTCATGCAGGGCTGGGAGAGCAGGGTGTCTCCAGGGCAGTGGAAGTGTCAGGCTACACAGCTGCTCCACTTCCCATCATCTAGAGTTTGCACCACACTTTGGGAGATGATAACAAAGGCTGCATCTTCGTCCCCTTTCTTGTCCACATAAGAAATCCATCTCCAAATATTATTCCTTGGCGTTGGATAAGCTACAAAATGGATTTAAGACATAACAGTTAATTATGGCAGGAGCTGCAGTTAGGAATTTTGGCGTGATGCAATACCAGCTTACCCCATTTTGCATTTCTGTTCCTCTTACCTGTGTGATGCTGGCACGTGGGGGCTCGAGCTAAGAGCAGAGATTCCTTCTGATAAAAACTGCACAGGCTGCAGGGAGCAGTTGCCCACCTGAGGACTCCCTAGAAAAGACAAGCCAGGGTGATTGTTCCTGCTTGTGGGCTCTGAAGGACACCTTTCCCAGCCAAGAGGTGATGCAGATTTTCTGATTCCTGCTCGACAAACTGAGCCACAAAATGATCCTTTTCCTCTATTTAAAGACATACTTGCAGCACCCCTGATGTGCAGACCCTTCTGGGGTGAAGGCCTGATCTGAAAACTGAAAATAGAGGAGAGATCTCTGCTATGTGTCATCTACTGAGCTGCAGCCTGGCCCACGCACCCCATCAGGTCCTGCTTTTCCTCCAGAGAGCACCAGGGCCCTATCAGGGAGCAGGTCCTGGGAACCACACCAAGTTTCACACAGCCCAGAGAGGAGAACCCCACCTACTGAATCACTCTCCATGCTTCCTGCAGCACCTCGCTCTTCCCCCTGCATCTCCCGCCAGGGACTGACCCAGCCCAGGCCTGCTGAGCTGCTTTGGCTGCAAAACCCCACACAGGAGATCAAGGGGCTGATTTTCAGAGGGAGAGGAGGAAGCACCAGGGGCAGAGAAGCTGCTGCCTGGTGATAGGGCCACCGCTGAGACGCATTTGCTTGATGCCACTCGGTATCAAGCTGCCCTGCCACAATGTAAATGTAGTAGATTGAGGTGAGACATCGGGAAGAAATTCTTCACCATGAGGGCAGGAAGGCACTGGAACAGGTTGCCCAGGGAGGTTGTGGCTGCCCCCTCCCTGGAGGTGTTCAAGGCCAGGTTGGATGAGGCTTGTGCAGCCTGGTCTGGTGGGAGGTGTCCCTGCTCATAGCAGGGGGGTTGGAACCTGAGGATCTTTAAGGTCCCTTCCAACCTTAACAATTCTATAATTCTCTGATTCTCTGATTCTATGTCAGATATGAGAAGGTGTGTTGCAGGGCTTAGACATGGTTTCAGGACCCACAACACCAAGCCAGCTGGCAGAGAGGGGAAGGGATGGTTCCTGGTTCCTTCTGTGACAACCTGCCAGTTTACAGCCTCCTAGTGCTTCCTTCTCCTCTTGCCTGGGCAAAAGCAGTTGGCATCCAGACTTTGGGTTGAACGGGCTGTGTAGGTGTTGCCAGCCCTGCTCTGGGAGGCAGGATGGGGATGGAGGAAGTTTCTGATGGCACCCAAGACTGCTGAGTGTGGAAACATCTTCTGTTGCCACTAAGGGATTGCTGGTGATCACAGCTGGTTCAGGAAGGTGGCAGCTTTAGTGCTGGTTTAATGCTAACCTAGAAGGGGAGTGGTACCACCTCAGCTTCACACCCTCCTCAGCTTTGGATGGCTTGGACTGGGGATGGGACCTGCCCGACCAAAGTTTCTTTATTCTCATCTTGTGTTTATCTCGTGCCTTCCTGCCAACAAGCACAAACACACTTGGTAAAAAATTGGTGATTTAAGCTGTGGTCCTGCAGGTGGGAGTCAGGATTCTTGTATTAATCCCCTTGGCTGAGGTGAGAGGAGGTGGAGCTATCTGTGTGGGGTCCTGTTGAGAGGCAGTGGGACAGCTGAAAATGCAGCCCAGGAGTCTCCACTCCTCATCCCCATTCTCTAACCACTAAGTGACAGTCACGATAGCTGAGAACAGGATCCAAGGACCAGGTGACCAGTCTCTTTGCTATAAGCCCCTCAAGCCAGGAGCAGAGCCCAACATCCTGATCCCAATTCCCTTCCTATCTCACCCTCCCACCCACAGCTGGAAATAGAGCCGAGAAGCCCTGGCCAGGAGCTGCTGCTCCAGCACCTCCTCCACTCCCTGCACAACACGCTTAGTTCTTGTCCCACTGAGAACATCGTGGTTGCCTGCCAGTCACTCCAAGTTGTTTTGTTGGTCATTTCCTTAGCTCTGCCCACTCCCAGAGCAGGGCTGGGTTTTTTTGCCCTTTCATCCCTTAATAGCAGCGTGGCAGGACATAGGGAGGCAGGGACTGTGCTGGGTTGGGAAGGCGTTGATGGGGGGCTGGTCCAGTCCATGAAATCCCATCTGAACTGAGCAGAGCTCTCCCTGCTGCCTGAGGGAAACAAAATGATAGATTTCTGTCTCTTTGAAGGCTACAATTTCATCCTCCCATTGCCATATTCCCCTGCAGTTAATAAGCACCCTGGCTACTCTGAGGAGGCTACTGTGGCTAGGGAATATGTAAACCCAGAGAGACTGGAGCTTTCTAGGATTCAGGGGAAGGAGTGTGGTAGGACCAAGGATTGGTCAGGAGCTGAGCCAAGCATGACCCAAAGGAGTGGAGCTTAATTCAGGCAGAGCTCTGAGAGTTCCTCCTGGCCAGTGCTCTGTGCTCAGCTTGGGCCTGATTCATCCCCAAAAGCTGCAGGAACTCATCTTTGGAGTGTTGCAGCATCCAGGCTGGCTGGTGCACAGCACTCTTGTGTCTCTGCTTCATCCCAGGTCTTCAGGAGAGCTGGTGGGGGCTTGCAGAGTTCCATGGGAACCTGCTTGATTTTTGGAGACCAAGAAACCCGTAGTAAAATCCTCCCTGCATTAAATTTAATGACAAAACAACCCTTGATGTTGCTGGGTCTAGAATCCTGTCCTGTTATTTAGTTCTTTATTGTGTTGCCAACTCTCACATCTGATGATATTTGCCATTTTCTTCTGGAGGCAGGTTCTGGAGTGGTGTGATGACTCTGGGAGCTTGACTTTCATTTAAAACTGAAAACTGTGTTACTAACCCTCATTATGGTGGAGTAAACCGAAAAAACCCAACATGAACCCAACAGGCTCAAAAGCCATGAAGCAAATACAGAGAATAAAAGTGGTATTTTGATATTTAAAGCTAATCCATGGTTTGGGGGGGTTCACTTGGAGGGTACAACTGCATTAGACAGTCCTGCTTTTGGCTGAGGTCTTGCTTGCAGTCACTTACCCTAATTAGGAGAGTTTCTGAGGGCCCATGAGTTAAGGGAGGTCAGTTCCCAAAGAATTCCCCACTTCCACTCCTCCTGCATGATCAGTGTCTCAGGATCTGACATCTCAGAGACAGTTTTCCAACTATTCCAGTGTCTGGAGCTATTGATCTTGGTTCCAGAATGGAAATGGTCCTGGCTAAAAGGAAAGAGAGCACCTTTCCTTGCTGCTGTGCCTGCTAAACCTGAGCCATGCACCCAGAAGTGCCCAGAACTTGGAGGCTTCATGTTCTAGAGACAAAAGGTGTGGCAGATCAGTGGCCTAAGTTGGTACAGATCTATTTGCTAAAACAAACCTGTCCTCTTCCTGGTGTGAAATAACAAATGAACAACAATTATTTTAAATAAAATGGAGCCATCACTCATGATTCAGCCTCATGGATCCATTTCTGCAGGTTCAGCTCACCTGTAGCACCAATGACCATCCTTCTGGATCCTTTTGGCATGGCCAAGACAAGTGCAATAATTAAGACTGTCAATAAAGCCCAGGGACGTTGTGGCTGCCCCATCCCTGGAAGTGTTGAAGGGCAGGTTGGATGGGGCTTGGAGCAACCTGGTCTGGTGGGAGGTGTCCCTGCCCATGCAGGGGGGTTGGATCTAAATGATCTTTAAGGTCCCTTCCAACCCAAACCATTCCATGAATCTCTGAATTTTCTCTCCAAAGAGCTGAGTATTGACTTCTTGGAGTAACAATGTCCCTCAGTGCCAGTCAGAGAGTCAGAGGACAGATCAGAACTTGCTCCAGATAAGATTTTCTCACACCATTTAAAATCACTCTTTCACATCTCTCAAACTGCCCATGAAAATTTCCTTCACCTTCTGATGGAAAAAAATTGTTTTTGAATTAACATTTGTGGATTAGAGAGGAAACATGTCCATAATAAAAACACACTTTAAAACAACTTTCCTGTGGAAAGCTAATTCAGGTGGGAGTTTCCAGACAACTCTTACTGTACATGCTGATCTGAAGGTGAAGGTCAGCAGGAGATGCCTGGAATACATTTGGTTGCCCAATTGATCAGCTGTTCCAGCCATTTCCTAGTGCATTTCTCCTTCTGTGCCAGTTCAGCTGTGCAATGACCCACTCACACCACCTCTGTCCACCCCTCAGCTCTGTGCAGAACACCCTGCTGCAGGACACAGCCCATAGAATCATAGAATCATAGAATCATAGAATCATAGAATCATAGAATCATAGAATCATAGAATCATAGAATCATAGAATCCTAGGGGTTGGAAGGGACCTTGAAAGATCATCTAGTCCAACCCCCCCTGCCAGAGCAGGGTCACCTAGAGCACATCACACAGGAACTTGTCCAGGTGGGTTTTGAATGTCTCCAGTGAAGGAGACTCCACAACCTCCCTGGGCAGCCTGTTCCAGTGCTCTGTCACTCTCACAGTAAAAATTTTTTTTCGGATATTCACCTTGAACCTCCTATGCTCCAATTTACACCCACTACCCCTTGTCCTATCACTGGTCATCACTGAGAAGAGCCTAACTCCATCTCCCTGACACTCACCCCTTACATATTTGTAAACATTGATGAGGTCACCCCTCAGCCTCCTTTTTTCCAAGCTAAAGAGACCCAGCTCCCTCAGCCTTTCCTCATAAGGGAGATGTTCCACTCCCTTCATCATCTTAGTAGCTCTACACTGGACTCTTTCAAGCAGTTCCCTGTCCTTCTTGAACTGAGGGGCCCAGAACTGGACACAATACTCCAGATGCGGCCTCACCAATGCAGAATAGAGGGGGAGGAGAACCTCTCTTGACCTACTAACCACACCCTTTCTAATGCACCCCAGGATGCCATTGGCCTTCTTGGCCACAAGGGCACGTTGCTGGCTCATGGTCATCCTCCTGTCTACCAGGACCCCCAGGTCTCTTTCACCTACACTACTCTCCAGCAGGTCAGCCCCCAACCTATACTGGGACATCGTGTTGTTCTTCCCCAAATGCAAAACTCTACACTTCCCCTTGTTGAATTTCATCATGTTTCTCCCCGCCCAACTCTCCAGCCTGTCTAAGTCTCTCTGAATGGCAGCACAGCCTTCTGGTGTGTCAGCCACTCCTCCCAGCTTAGTGTCATCAGCAACCCCATGCTGGGGTCCCTTCTGTCCCTTTGTCCCAGGAGCAGGCACAGGGCTGCTAAGCCCCATTTCCATCTCCCAGGACTGCACAGCCTCCTGGGACCTTGGCATCAAACTCTATATTCACGTTGGGACTGAGGTCCTGGGGGGCTCCAGAGGCAAAACAAACTAGAGAATTAAAGGAGCCAGTGCTTGAGGGCACAATAAACACTCTGCATTGTACTGTGGGCAATGGCTGAAAAAGCCTTTCCACACCAAACCCTTGGCACTACAACTCTTCAAAGCATTTTCTCTCTCAATTTATGAGAAACAATTAACAGTAAGTTATTAATAAATATATAATGCTTAGAGGCAGGGACCAGGTTGCTGGACAGGGACTCCTGTTTCCAGTTCTGTGCATGGGTGCTGAGCTTATTTAATAATGCTTTGAGATCTACAGCTGAAACTGCCCTGGAAGAGCTGGTTTTCAGCAGTATCACCTTATTACTAGAGGGTGGAGGACACACCTGAGAAGTAGGAACCTTGAGGAAGTTGGGCTTGACCCCTGCTGCCCCCTCATAGCTTCCTGTGGTCTGAGCTAAATCCAGGAGACCTCAGTCCTACAAGGCTGAGCTCTGATCTCAACATCCCACTCACATACGTGCATGGTTTAATCATAGAATAGAATCATGGAATGGTTTGTGTTGGAGGGACCTTAAAGATCATCTAGATCCAACCCCCTGCATGGGCAGGGACACCTCCCACCAGACCAGGTTGCTCCAAGCCCCATCCAACCTGCCCTTCAACACTTCCAAGGATGGGGCAGCCACAGTGGTTTGAGGGTCTCCAGATGATGTCTAAGCACACACTTCTCTAGGGTTGATTTTGTGAGGATGCTTCGTAGTCCTGGCCCTGATAATAATTCCTGGTCTCTCTGTGACTCTGTAATAGAGGTGACATGTTTGGGGGTTTTTTTCTGTGCCATGGAGTGCTGGATGTCAGTGTTTCACACAAGGTTCTCTGATTAGAAAATTGTGTTTGCCCCAATTCTCAAATGTGGGTCTCCAAAATCAAGTACACAAGAGGGACCTGTTTCCTTCGAGTCTGACCATCCCATCCCACTGGACTTGAGGGGATCACCAGGGCTTTCAGGGTTTGCTTGGTGACTAAAAGGGCATAAAACCCCCTCCAGAAAGTGATATTTGTTGAACAAGGGATGAGATGATGAGAGACTCTTCCCAGGATAGGGATTCCTGTGGAGCTGCTGCTGGAGTCGTAGCTTGACAGGTCTGAAGCTATAAATCCTGCAGATGAATTTGAGTCAGAGAGGGAACACTGGCACCTCTTGAACATGTTCTACTGCTGAAGGGGGTTATTTAGGTCTCTGCCACCCACGATGTATGATGTGAAAGACATCACCCAGGTTCCTGTGGAAACATTAAAAGAAATATGGGGGCTGGCTCACCCTCCTTTGCCAATTACAGTTTAGCTGAGTTGCATTTGCAGGTAGGTGCAGGCTCAGGAGAGAGGGAGAGAGAGAGTGAGCAGAGTTTTGGAATGAATACCTTGTAGCCCAGGGCCACTTTGCAAATCAGGGGGATGATAAACCCCAGGGATGGTGGATTGTTTGAGCTTTACCCCCTCCAACCACCAGAGCTCAGATCTTAGCTTGGAAGGGTCCACAGCTCAATCCCCAAAGGCTGTAGTGGCTTTGGCACTGGGTTCTGCACTAGGTATTGCTGCCCAAATCAGGAACTTTCTGAAAATCAGAATGTCTGAGATTAGAAATCACAGCTGGGCCCTCTTGTGCAAAGAGCTGGAGACCAGGGAGGGATGATTCCAAACCTGGAAAGTTTAAACAGAGACACCAGAATGGACACGAGATGTGGGAAATTACTGAGATGCAAACAAAGCAGAAAGAAGGCAAATGAAATTGCTCAAGGCTGTGCAGGAAGCCAGTGAGGGAGCTGGGAAGCACAGTCACATCCCTGAGCCCCATTCCAGGGCTCCAGCTGTTCCCTTCTCAGATGTTGCCTGAGCCCCATTCCAGGGCTCCAGCTGTTCCCCTCTCAGATGTTCCCTGAGCCCCATTCCATGGCTCCAGCTGTTCCCCTCTCAGATGTTCCCTGAGCCCCATTCCATGGCTCCAGCTGTTCCCCTCTCAGATGTTCCCTGAGCCCCATTCCATGGCTCCAGCTGTTCCCCTCTCAGATGTTCCCTGAGCCCCATTCCATGGCTCCAGCTGTTCCCCTCTCAGATGTTCCCTGCACCTAAACCACCCTTGTTTATGCAACAACATGAGAGACTCGGGTTGTGCTGGTGGCTCAGGGCAGGAACCCATGGCCCAAGGGGATAATGGTGGGGATAGAAATTCCCAGGGGATGGGACTTGGCCAGGGAAAGGGCTGGGAGCAGGAGCAGAGGTGTCCCTGGTGCAGAGGAGCCACTGTGCTTTGTTCTGGGCAGCCCTGGGCTGCAAAGGGAGCCCGGGCCAATCCTCCCTGCTGGAGGGGAGATTCTTTATGAGTGTGAGGAAGGAAAAGGGAGGATTAATGAGTGCAAAGGGTGGGGATAGGGCCCAGGGCCTGAAGATTCCCAAGCAATAATGTCTCAGGTGTGTACATATATATTTATATAAATATATGGGAACTGTTGTGAAGGT
This sequence comes from Hemiprocne comata, assembly GCA_020745705.1. Lineage (NCBI taxonomy): Eukaryota > Metazoa > Chordata > Aves > Apodiformes > Apodidae > Hemiprocne > Hemiprocne comata. The sequence goes on along the minus strand of CM036609.1, from coordinate 4,231,201 downwards.
TGAATGAAGGTTCAGAGCTTTGCAGAGCAGGGATGACCCTGTGGTTAAAGTGTTGGCCCAGATTTCAGAAAACCTGCTCTCCTTCCATGGTTCCCAGTTTCCCAAACTTCTTTTTATGGCACTGCATCCCTTTCTCTCACCCATTCCTTGGAGGAAGGGACTGAATCTTCCTTTGGATCCCCAGTGTGGTAGGGCTGCAGCAAGGTCACTCATCGGGCTACTGCTGGCACCCTGCAGATTGTGGGATATACTGGGAAATGTCCCTACAAAAGTGAGAAAAAGGTTAAAGACTAGAGGGAATGGCCTGTGGAGGCTTCAGGCTCCCAAGGTGGCCATCCCAGTTGAAGTTCCTGGAGCTGAAAACTCCAGTGGAGGTGGGGGACAAAATACAATTTTCTGGAATTTGTTCTGGTGTGGTTAAGTTTTGCTTTGCAAGTTTTTCTGCATGGGGAAAAAGATTGTTTTCCTGCCAGTTTTAGGTTCTGTATTTCCATAACTCTGGGGCACCAAAGGAGGCAGGGAGCTGAGGTTCAGCCTAGCCTTAGACATCTGGAAGATGGAAAATCTTTGGAGACGTTTAAGTTGTTCAGTCACACTGTGCAGCGTCACAAGGGGCTGGGGTTCAGTGGGGTCTCCTCAGCAGCCCCCTCCTCCAGCCAGGCAGATTGAAAGGACAGGCAGAGCCATGGACAGCTGGGTAGGGGTGACCTTTATTTCAGCAAATCTTAAAAGCTTTGATAATCCCCATTTCCCCCCATCTCTTTGAGCCTTCACTGGATGCCAAAGGTAGATTCTTTGCAGACATTCCCAACAAATGATGTCCCCTGCTTTCCTCTGCTGTGATACCTTTTCCATCACTTACCCACCATGGCAGGGTCATGACTCCAGGCTTGACACTTTGGCATGCCAGAGTGTCCCTGCAGTGCTGTTCCTTTCCATGACCATCCCCTCCTTGGCTTCACACAAGGCTGCCAGGAGCTGAGTCCAGTCTCCATGCCCACCCAACCCCATGGACCTTTGCCAGGGGGGATGTTTTTACAGCTACCAAGCAACGGGCAGCATTGATTTCCTATTGTCTTGGCTTGCACTCAAACCAGGCAGGAGAAGAACCATCTCCAGGCTCATTCCCTTTCACTTTAGCCATCTGGTCCTGTGCTGCTGGAGCCTCCCCTGCCTCAGAAGAAGGCCCAGATCAGCTCTTTGTGGTATCTTCCCTTCTGCCAGGCTCCATCTCTGCTTTCATCCTCGGTGCCATGCCCGCCCCCTCATCCCCTTTGATTCCAGGACCTGAAGAGAAGACTGGTTTAGGGAATGTCTTGTCAAGTCCACCTCCCCCCTCTTCCTCCCCAAGGGCCTTCTGCATTGTCTCACTGTGCTGCAGACGGAGCCCGGGAGATCAAAGCCCAACCGTCTTTTTTTAGCTCGGGGAGGAATGCGCGATGCCTCCTGCGCTGTCGCCGGCTCCAGCAGAGTGTTCCTCTCCGTAACTCGAGACTCGCATCCCTGGAGGCGGCTCCAGGATTGACAGGTGACACAGAGCTGCTCTGAGCAGGCAGGTCCTCTGCAACAAGTCTGACTTTGCACGGAGAGCTTTCCGTCAAGGATTTGAAGATGTCTGCGGTTAAGATGGGATGTGCCTCATAATATTCAGCTTTGAAAGAACTTACCTGGATGGAATTAACCCTTTCCAGAGCTTAGTCTTTCTTTCCTGCTCCAAGTCAGAATGAGGCATGGCCACTGTTTGTTGTTTGTGCAGAGTTTTCTTTCTCTCTTCCTTATGCTTGCCCATCACACCACTCCCATCAGCCCTGTCTCCCTGGGAAGGACATGAAGCTCCTGGAGAGAGTCCAGAGGAGGCCACAAAGATGATCCAAGGGCTGGAGCAGCTCTGCTCTGGAGACAGGCTGGGAGAGTTGGGGGTGTTCAGCCTGGAGAAGAGAAGGCTCCAGGGAGACCTTAGAGCACCTTCCAGTGCCTGAAGGGGCTCCAGGAAAGCTGGGGAGGGACTTTGGACAAGGGCAGGGAGGGATGGGATGAGGGGGAATGGATTAAAACTGGCAGAGGGAGATTGAGGTGAGACATGAGGAGGAAATTCTTGAGTGTGAGGGTGGTGAGACCCTGGAACAGGTTGCCCAGAGAAGCTGTGGCTGCCCCATCCCTGGAAGTGTTGAAGGGCAGGTTGGATGGAGCTTGGAGCAACCTGGTCTGGTGGGAGGTGTCCCTGCCCATGCAGGGGGGTTGGATCTAAATGATCTTTAAGGTCCCTTCCAACTCAAACCATTCTGTGATTCTATGATTCTAATGATACTATGACGACAATATGGAACTGCTCAACAATGGGTGGCAAGGTTTGCTGGGGTGACACCTCCATGCAGGCTTCAGCAGCAGCAGCCAACTGCAGCTGGGATCTTAATCACTAGGAGCAGAAACTGCCATCACTTGTGCTGAAAAATCACTCCAGCATTTCCCACAGTAGCAAAAGACTCTTGAGTCACCTGTTGAAAAAGTTCGTGACCCATTTTGACCTTGAGGGTTACATCCAACCAACATATTTTGCAGTGAGCCTGGGAGGAGATGTGTCTAGTGTAAGGCTGATATCTACTCTGAGGCAGATTCAGACTCAGTTTCTGCAGGTGAATTGTTCCCAACCCCAGCACCATTCTGGGCAGGGACTGCTGGCATCCAGAAGGCAGCAAAGATGGGATTCCTAAAACCCTGGAGCCTCGGGCAGGTTCTCTGTGCCTCCGTTCCTGGCAGGGAGCTGCCAGTAAAACTCTGATAAAGACTTTGCTCAAAGGGATTGTTCATTCAATAAATGAAAAGGAAACAGCACGAGTAGATGGGGAGGAGGTAAATTCTCTGCCCTTATCACACCCTGATGAGCAGAGACCTCAGCCAGAGGAGTGTGTACACTGAAGCAATCAGATGTTTATAATGTTTATTCATATCGTTAGGGCGTTTTTCCTGGACTGCTGGAGTCAAGTCATTCCTCTGGTACGTTCCCTCCAGTGGATCAGGGAAGTCATTTCTGCTCCCTGGACCCCTTTGTTCATCTTGTCTCTTCAGACTCTGAAGAGTTGTCTCGCTCTGGGCCCCAGCAAGGGGCACAGCACCCCCAACGTTTGAGGCAAGGATTGAGCCTTTGAACTAGGCCAGTTTGTGTTCTCCATCCAAAGGACCCTCTGAGCCTTCCAGATGCTCTGACCAGCCCCACATGGCAGAGCCTCAGCCTGCTTTCTTCAGTGGGTAAACTGAGGCACAGAACAGCACTCCGGGGTCATATGCTGATTCTGTGGCTGAGCAGGGAATGCAGACAAGGTCTCTTGCCTGCTGGGCTTGTGCTTCAGCCACAATCCATCTCCCTGCCCAAGGCCCTTTCTGTGTTCAAAGTCTTCCACAAACAATTGAGGTCTTTGAACTCCTCCTCAGCCTGGTTAGTTTAAAAGTGGAGGCAGGGAAGGAAACACCTTCCTAAACTTAGCCCCCAGCCAGCCAATACTTTTGGGAACTGTGTTTGATTAGGCCTGGGGAGCAGTAGTTTGGTCTGAGGTTTAAAAAAAGTAATCCTTTCCTCTCTGGTTAGAAGGCTGCTTCTTCTGAACAGCAGAAGGATTAGGTAGTGTCTTCTCCAAGGCAGAGCTTGCTTACTGCTCAGTGAGTTATTCATATTTGCTCCATCTCAGCCCCTCCTGGGTGCCCCTCTCTGCCAAACCAGTATTTCCCCTGCCCTCTATCCCTGGTGTTTCTCCCTTGGATGCACAACAAGTGTAGGAGAGAGGGGAGCAGGGGCTCTTTGGAGCTGCTGCCAGTCTCCAAGCAGTGACACAGGCTCTTAGGAGCTAGGACAGAGAGGATGGACTTCAGGAAACAGCAAAGTCTGCCCCAAGGATGCCCACTGATCAGCCTGACTCCTACACAACAGGATAGACAGGTCTGGAAAAAAGCTGGAGAAAATGAATCTCAGAAGAAAGAATGGGGCAGGACAGCCCCTAGGTTGCAGTCAGGGTGGACGCCCGCTCAGCCTGCCATGCTTTTCTAACCAGGCCTTTCCAGAAGCTTCCACATGTCCTTTCTTCTCAGTTTCCTGAGAAAGGGAAAGGACTGAAGCTTGATGAGAAAAGCTGATCTTGTGGCATTTCCTGCTTGGGCTGGAAGCCACGTGTGAGACTCTGTGTGAGATCCACAGCAGGCAGATGGTTCAGGCTGAGCCCTGAAGTCCCTTTATGCTCTGAGGCAGGGAGGCTGCACACACCCTTGGAGATCACTGGGAGAAGGCAGGGATGTAGCAAGCAAAAAGGAACTTGATTTCCTTCTTTTCCTGCACGGGACTCAGCACAAGGCTCCCTCTCACCTGGTGAGGCTGGTTGGTCACCAGAAAAGTGATTTTATAAGCTGCCTCTCCCAATCCAGTGACAGTCTTCCCTAGGCTGTGGGGTCTTTATCCAGGGCCCAGGCTCACACACGGCCCAGGCACCAAGTGTCCAGGTGTTGGGCGAAAGGAAAACCCTAAAAAAATGGCCTACAAATCCAGAGGCTGTGCAGGCTTCCCCTCATCTTTCACTGATGCAAAAACCAACCCCCCATCAGGTGTGTGATCCTGAGCAGGAGTGCAGGGGAAGTGTCAAAGGCAGAGGAGAGAGGCTGGGTCTTCTGCTCATGGAGGGGGTGGGGGGGTGAGCTCTGTATCAAGCAAATCACCAAACCTACGTGATTATCTGTGTCTTTATCACCTGCTGCAATATCTGACCACCAAGAAGGGCAGCAGTAGCCCCAGAGCAGGGCTGACCAGGTGGGACTGGTGGTTCCCACCTCCCCACGAGCACCCCAGGAGCTCCCAGTGCAGTGGGATGCACGGGAGGTGTGTGTGGGTGTCGGGGCACATGCATGTGCATGTGTGACTCCCACCTTCAAAGGGACTCAAAAAAATGCAACAAATCAGATTACAAGAGGCAGGTGTTACCATTGGTTGGCAGTTCCAGCTGTCAAAAAACATGAATCCACTTCAAGTGCGTTGGGAAATCTTCATAATGGATGATCTGTGCAAAAGGAAACCACGGCAAATAAGGTAGATCTGGCTTTGAAGTGATTCCTGATTAATTATAAATGCCAAATGGCTGCTTTTTGCAAATAGTTTTTTCCATAACAGCACAAGCTTTAACCAAAATCTGCCGGTATTCTGTCATAATTTATGTTCCCACTTCCAGTTCTGAACTGAAAACCAGGTTTGAAGGTTTTTTTGCTTCATCTTCTCAGCAGATGGAAACGCACGTGACTTCACTGAGGTGGATTCAACTGTTGGTGGTTGTTAAGCAGCTGAAGTTCCACTCCCCTGTTCTTAAACAATAACAATTGTGATGCTTTAAAGATGCCCTCAGGCCCCTGAGCATAATTTATCTTTTCATCTCTGTTTACACAGCAGTTAGAACAGTGGGATCCATCTCCTGATAAGGGCTTTTGGTCACTGCAATAATACTTAAAAATAATATGAGATGTTTGGGAAGAAAAAGGAGAGCTGGGAGGAAAAGATTTGGAATGCCTCCTCTTCTTATTGATTTTAAAGTCTGTGATATGAAGAGATCTTCAGTATTTAGTTTAGAAAATTGCAACTGGCTCTTGCTAAGACACTTGGCTGCTCCTGGTCAGGCTCCCAGCCACAGCCTGTGTTTGCTGCTGTCCAGGCCCCCGAGGTGCCAACACTCCTGGGTGCAAAGGAAGCCAAGTGTTTCCTCACTGCTACCAAAAAAAATATGAGAGCTGGTCTAATACCAACTGCTGGGCAATGATTTGTTACAGGTTCCAGCATTTTGGTATTTCTCACAATTAATCAGGAACATTTTACTGAGTCTTGCTGGCACGGCAGCAGGATGGAGAGAGAGCTTGTCTGTGGGTAGAAAAGGGGAAGCTCTTGGTGCTTTTATGCTCTCCTAATAGATTCTGGATGCTCAGCCTGTTGCCCAGCCTCCCCTCCTGTTTGCTGCCATCACCCACCAGAGGGAAAGGTGTGAGTCCCATGGCAGGGTGTGAAGGCACCTGAGGGACACCACTGGAAAGGCAGGAATTCTGCTCTGCACAACAGCCCCTGTGACAGCAGCCAGGGTTTGGTTCTGCAGGGTCACAGGAGGGGAATTTTGCTGGGAATGAGTCACTGGAGTGACTGGCAGTGCTGTGGGGAGGGTGCTGAGTGCCCTCAGTGCAGCTTTGGGCTTGGTGGTAGGTTTTCTGGCTGGCTTGGGTAGGACACATCTCTCCTTGGTACTTTAACGCCTCCCAGTCCCCTTCCCACCATCTAGGAATTTGGGATAGAATCACAGACTGGTTTGGGTTGGAAGGGACCTCCAAGATCATCTAGATCCAACCCCCCTGCATGGGCAGGGACACCTCCCACCAGACCAGGTTGCTCCAAGCCCCATCCAACCTGCCCTTCAACACTTCCAGGGATGGGGCAGCCACAGCTTCTCTGGGCAACCTGTTCCAGTGTCTCACCACCCTCACAGCCAAGAATTTCCTCCTCATGTCTCCCCTCAATCTCCCTCTTCCAGTTTTAATCCATTCCCCCTTGTCCTCTCCCTCCCTGCCCTTGTCCAAAGTCCCTCCCCAGCTTTCCTGGAGCCCCTTCAGGCACTGGCAGGTGCTCTAAGGTCTCCCTGGAGCCTTCTCTTCTCCAGGCTGAACATTCTTCCCCACCTCCCAGGCAACCCAGTCGGTGCCGGCAAGATGTGCAGGTACCATAAACCCAGCTCACAGAAGCTGATCCGGACTGTCAGTATCTACCCAATGAGTATCCCTGGCACCAGTGTTTCCTTCCGCCGGTGAGAGCATTCCCCGTCCCAAGGGATCACTTCCCATCCATTGCCAGGTTCCCCATCACCACGAGATGTCTCTGTTCAGCTGTACCAAGGCAGAGCCCAACACTTCTTGGCCGCGGGATGGGTGGGGGGAGCTTCAGCCAGATGAGGGAGATCTTGTTTGGCTTCGAGGGGAGTTGGGGTAGAAGAATCTCAGCAACTTCCCAAAGATCTCTTACTTGATCTCCCCGGCGTCCCCTTTCATGTGCCGTGCTAAGCTCCTCCGTGGGCCACACCCTTCTCCAGGGAGCTGTGCATCCTTCTGGCACCGTGGCTGGAGCCTCCCAGAGCCTGAGGTTTCCTTCAGAAAGACTTTCTTGAAGCCCTTGAGCAAGCAGCTTTGCTGGGGGATCACACAGCTTCGGGTGCCTTTGCATCTCCTCACATGTCTGAGAGACTTCAAGAGGTCCTACCTGGACTAAAAACATTCCTCGGGGAGAAATAACATGGTACTCATCCTGCAGGAGCTTCCAGGTCCACAAGTCCCTGTCCTCACCCCCGGGATGGTGTGGTGCAATGGCTGCAGGAGATCTGGAGAGTCTACCAGTGTGGTTATGCAGACCCAGCAGCAAGAAGCAGGGTAGGGGTTCAGCAAAGGCTGGTTTTGGACACAAGCCTCTCCCGTGAACATCACAAGGAAAAAAAACCAAGGAGGGTGGGCGTTTTTGGTCACCCACTTTGCTTTCAGGAGAGGCACCCAACTGACCTTGCTGTGCAGCTCCAGAGACAGCACTTGTCCTGTTCCAGTGTGTCAGCACTGCTTGGACCTTGAGCCACCCCGGGGAGAGGGACCTGCTGGGTTGAAAGTCCACGGGGCACGATGCCACGGGGCTGTGTCACACAGGTGGCTCCTGGCTGCTCCGTGCCTGTGGGGAGGTGGGTGGCAGGAGGAAGAGGGTCACAGCTGGGGGGGGTGCAGGGGGGTTGCAGAGCAGCTTGGACCCAGCTCATTAGGTCCCTGGGGAAAACGGGGAGCATGATGTTCTTTGGCAGGAGGCAGGTGGTCAGTTCTGTGGGTGCCACCTCTGTGGTGAGCCAGGAGCCTGACAGAACTTTTTGGATCCAAAGGGTTTCTCTGGAGCATCCTTCTGCTTATTCCTGAGCTGAGCAGGGAGGTGCAGAGATCCCTGAGCTGCAGTAGAGCAACCACCACCCCATCTCAGCCACTCCTGCTGGGCTGGACAGAAGATGTGACCCTTTGTGGCTGTCCCAGGGCTAGCCCTGGGGCTCACACATGTTGCCATGTGGCCTGTCTCTAATTCTGTCCTCGTGGTAGCACCAGTCCTCTTGTGACAATTGCTCCAGATCCCAAACTGGTCGGAAATGATCATTAAGTTCATTATTTTGGAGGCCAAGGGCCTTCATCTCCTTCTCTTCTGCCTCCTGAGAGATCCTCTTAGCAAAAGCCTTGAGAAAATAGTGACTCCACCTCTGCCTTCCATGGCCCAGAGCCGTCTCACTGCTGGGAATGAGGGATGCCTGGAAATGGGGAGAATTACTCTGACTTTGCCAACCTGCTCTTGGCAACCAGAGGGACCAAGTCCATCTTAATGATGTGCCCATTGTGATCTGAACGTCAGAGAGTTTGTCTGGAGTGCAGGTGCAGCATGGGGATGGGATTTGACCAGGACAGGGTCCCTCATGTCCATGTCTCCAACACTGCATCACTCATCAACAGGCTTCAAAGTGACTCTGAGAAGCCAAAGAATTGCAGAGGGTGAGGTGACACACTCAGGGACAATCCTGGTGGCAAAGCTGAAGCTGAGGGCTGTAACCACCGGGCAATACTGTCACAGACTGGTTTTGGAAGGGACCTTCAAGGTCATCTAATCCAACCTCCCTGCATGGGCAGGGACACCTCCCACCAGACCAGGTTGCTCCAAGCCCCATCCAACCTGCCCTTGGACACTTCCAGGGATGGGGCAGCCACAGCTTCTCTGGGCAACCTGGGCCAGGGTCTCACCACCCTCACAGGGAAGAATTTCCTCCTCATGTCTCCCCTCAATCTCCCTCTTCCAGTTTTAATCCATTCCCCCTTGTCCTCTCCCTCCCTGCCCTTGTCCAAAGCCCCTCCCCAGCTTTCCTGGAGCCCCTTCAGGCACTGGAAGGTGCTCTAAGGTCTCCCTGGATCCTTCTCTTCTCCAGGCTGAACACCCCCAACTCTCTCAGCCTGTCTCCAGAGCAGAGCTGCTCCAGCCCTTGGATCATCTCCATGACGTCCTCTGGGCTTGCTCCAGCATCTTCCTGCCCTTCCTATGTTGGGGGCTCCAGAACTGGACACAGGACCCCAGGTGGGGTCTCACAAGAGCTGAGTAACAATATTTTTTCCCTGCCCTGGGTCTCAGTTTCCCCACCTGGAAGCCATCCTGGCCCCCATGTGTAAAGGCCGAAAAGGTGGATGGAAAGCAGAGGCCCACGTGTGCTGAGGAGTGTTGGTACAAAGAGCATGGCCAGCACGTGATCCTGCTCTGCCAGTTTGGCACTGCCAGCTCAGACCTTGCCAGAGGTGGTGCCAACATCCACGAGGTGCCAACTGCTGGCACGTCCAGGGGCACGTTGGAGGGAAATGAACCTCCCAGACTCCGAGACGAGATAAGGGGACCCAGGCAGAGGGTGCAGTTCAGACTGTGTCTGGAGCAATGTTTTCATTCCTGCTTGCTGGAGCACCCGTGGTAGGGAGAACCTCTCTAGGTGGCCTCGCTGGGGTGGAAGACATTGCTGAGGTGCTGAGAGCTCCCAGGCAACTGAGCAAGGCAGCCTAAGCAAATAACTCCTTGGGGAGAGGAGCCAGGGAAAATTCTCTGGTGGCTGCATATGAAAGCCGCGTGGTGCCGAAACCCTTATTAGCACATCCAGTCCTAATTGTGGTGTTTGCATGTGCTGTTCTGTACTTGCCTTTCTAACAACAAGGGAACTGACAGGAAAAGCACCAGGGATGCCCACGGCAGTCTGGGCTTGGATCAGCTGCAGAGATTTTGATTTCTGATAAGGTGAAGCTGTGGTGATTTATACCCCCTCTGCTTCCTTCCTCGTGGGGATGAAGACATCCCGGAGGAGTCCTCTTCTTCCCAGGACATTCTTGGGTGATCTCATCTTGCTCTGCCTCTGCCTGTGCTGGCACCAGCAAAACCAATGCGTGTGCTCTGCACGTGAGCCCAGCAGCTTCATGGTGGTGGGGAAACTGAGTCACAAAGGAGTTAGTGACAGGCATGAGGGTTACCCGGGGTATATCAAAGAGACCTGATCCAATGTTAATTGAGCTCATGGAAAGACTCTCTCAGTGACCTTAGCAGACTTTGGATGGGGTGCTTGGAGGAAGAGGAGTCCTGCTGTTCCCTTCTTTTCTGCCCCACGCTGGGGAGCAGGAGACAAAGGGCCTCCTTTCAGCTCGTGGCATCCATTCAACACAAGGAAATCACGACAGATTTGGCCACTTGGGAATTTAGCTCAAGGCAACAGAGCACAGGCTGGAGGTGGAAACTCTCTGTGACCCTGGGCACTTCCCCGAGTCTCTCTGGACTGCTCCTCAAAGTGGGGGTGATGGGGATAAGAATATTTCCTTTGTCTGGTGAGTCTGGAAGCCTTGCAGGGCTGGGCTCCCTCCTCGAGCATGTCTGTGCAGTGCTCAGCACAGTGGGGCTTGGAGCTGGGTGAAGGCCCCCGGGCACTATCCTAATATAAATAATAATGAAGCATGGCTAGAGATAAAGTTTAACCAAGAACACCAGAATGAAAACAATGCACGGGGCTCATTAGGAGGCACTGGAGCCCCAGAGAAGATGAGGTTGAGTATGAGCTTCCAGATTTCTGACTCATCTTAAAATGCAGTGGGCTTCTTCAGCTTCACAAAATACTGGGATCTGTACTTCCCACCCAAGCCTGAATGTTTCTCCTGGGGAATATCACCCTGGTGTTGTCCCCCCATCTTTATTCAATTCCCTCCCAGTGCTTCTGTGTCTCTTCTGTGGAAGCTTGGGGAGAATCCATCAGAAAAGAAGCCTCAGTCTGGTGACAGGCATCACCAAAACCCGTTGTCAAACTTCTCTGTGTCATTTGTTTCCTTATGGATTTAGATCAGCCAAACTCAGCTACATCCAGAACCAGGGCAGAGATTGTCCAGTCTAGGTCCAATGACTTCTTACTCCAAGAAGGAAGAAGCTCCTTGGAAGAGTGACCTCAGCATCCCACTGAGGACTTTAAAAGTTGGGGACTTCTTGGAGAAGCTGCTCCAAGAGAGATTTTTCTGTTGCATCTTCTTTGTAAGAGCTGTGGATAGCACTGGGATCTCAGCTCTCCAGAGGCAATCCAAGCTGGGGTGTGGGGTCCTTAGTGGGTTGTGCAGAATCCACAGACTTTTCTGGGTTTTGCTTGGCCTGGATGTGTCAATGTCAGACCCCCTGGTGTTTGCCAGCCAAAATGGTGGGATGTGTGTGGTGGGATGAGTGTGCTGTGGTCATCTGGCTCCAGGGAAGGGCTCCAGGCACTGGGCATGATGCTCCACATCAGCTCTCACCTCAGGCTGGATGTCAGAGCAGATCACAGCTCCCAGTGCTGTCATGCCAGGAGGTGCTGTTGGTAACATCCTGATCTCTGGAACAGGCAGAGATGGGTTTTTTTAAGAACTGAACAAAGCCTTTCTGGTAAAAGCGAATGCACCAGGAATGATGTTTCGGGGCATGATGATCAAAAGAGAGACCAAAACTACTCATGAATTTGGATTGAATTTGGCAGCTTAGTTTGGAGAAGGCAGGAGGGAAAATCTGGAGGAAGTTCAAATGTTTGCTTTGTTTCAAAAAGATCAGAAATGAAATTAAATTTGGGGGGTTCAAAGCAGTGTTTTGATTTCAAATTAATCTGGGTTTGGTTTTTTTTCAAGGTGAAAAAGACAATAAAATAACTTTAGGTGAAGGTTATGCTCCAGCACGGAACATTTTCCCTTTTTGTTCAGCCAGCAAACATGAATCCCATACACAGACTCTGTGCAGGAAGGTGGAGGGGGCCCCTGGCCATCCTGTATTTCAAGATAATGGAAAAAATAACTGCTTCTTCAGACAAAATGTGAGATAATAGGATGTCCCAGGGCTTAAGCTGGTAGCCCCATGGCACAGCTGATCACATTAGACTGGAATACACAGCAAACACCGAGAGGGTTGTGCCCATTAGGGCAAGGGAAAAGATGTATTTTGAGGGCGTAGCACACCTGGAAAAGTAGATGCAAGTGTCTGAAAGAGGCAGCTGCCTCTCTGGGAGCTCTGTCAATAACCAGGGTTGTACCAAAAGAAACACCTGAGTCATATAATCAGTTTCCCCTTCTAACGGAAACACCCTGGCAAGGCCCCAAAGATTGGCTAACCACTCAGGCCAGGAGGGAGCAAGAGCAGCAGCCCTCCCAGGCACTGAGCTGGCTGGAAGGTATCATTTCATATCATTTCATATCATTTCGTTGGCTTTCTTCTTTTTTTTTTTTTGTTTCTTTCAAATGCTTTCAAGTTTTGTTGGTAAAGAAACGTGAGCCTTCTCCCTAAGTATTTGTGTGTGTGATGGTGTGGTGAGATGGGGCTGCTGGGGAGGGTGCAGTGGGGGTGCATGGGGCCAGGGTGCAGGGTGCTCTGTGGTTTTGGGTAGGGTGAGGCCAGCCCTGCTGGAGGGAAGGTGCAGCAGGAGCTAAATCCTGCTTCTGAGGCTCAAGGAAGGATCATTTGTTCTCCTCAGCTCTCGGTCCATCTCTGCCTCCTCCCTGGAGAGAGCTCCTGGGTGGCTGCACAGCACCCTGCTCAGCACCTAGGGCTGGAGAATGGGGTCAGAAATGGGTCCTGGTACCAAACTTTCCCTCTTAAAGCCTGTCAACCCATTCTCCATGATTTCATGCCAACATGGTCATTTAATGGCTTTAAACTGGAAGAGGGGAGATTGAGGTGAGACATGAGGAGGAAATTCTTTCCTGTGAGGGTGGTGAGACACTGGAACAGGTTGCCCAGGGAAGCTGTGGCTGCCCCATCCCTGGAAGTGTTGAAGGGCAGGTTGGATGGGGCTTGGAGCAACCTGGTCTGGTGGGAGGTGTCCCTGCCCATGCAGGGGGCTGGATCTAAATGATCTTTAAGGTCCCTTCCCACCCAAACCATTCCATGATTCTCTGGTCTCCTCAAGGCCCCAACCCTGCCAGACACAAAGTCACTTCAACCTCAAAGCCAGACGAGTGGGTTAGTGTGGTACCAAGATGGAATCAATCCACCCAGGCCAGCCAGTCCGGGCTCAGCCCTGCTCCAGCCTCACTCCATACCTCCCAGCTGTGGCCACATGGCTCAGGACATGGATGTCCTCTGCCAGACACACCAGCCCTTTGCCTCCCAAATCCCCGTGGTGCATCCCAGCCCCGCATCTCCAGGGGACAGTCTGGGTTGTGGAGGTGACATCCGAGGGAGGAGGTCCTGCAGGTCGGGTCCCTTGCTGCCCTCCCCTCCTCCTTCACCCCCCGGGTCCCTTGCTGCCCTCCCCTCCTCCTTCACCCCCCGGGTCCCTTGCTGCCCTCCCCTCCTCCTTCACCCCCCGGGTCCCTTGCTGCCCTCCCCTCCTCCTTCACCCCCCGGGTCCCTTGCTGCCCTCCCCTCCTCCTTCACCCCCCGGGTCCCTTGCTGCCCTCCCCTCCTCCTTCACCCCCTTTCCTCTTTCTCAACCACGGAGCCGGCAGCTCCTCACAAACAGACCGTCCCCACGCTCCCGTCCGGGCGGCAGCCCCGACCTGTTCTTCCAACCCACACCAACTCTGGCACCTTCAGGATTTAGGAGCGGTCTGGCCCGGGGCCTTCCCACTTCACAGGGCATCTCGTGCCCTGGAATGCAGCTGATCTGGCTCTCACCTCCCTGCAGTGCTGGGGCAGGCTCCTCCGTGGAGCCAGCCGGGAGTTCTCTGCTCCCTCTCCCCTGCCACAGCCCTCCCAGGTAGACCCCATCTCCAGCAAGGTGGTGGGACAGCCCGCACGGGAGGGACACTGAGCCCCGAGCTGGTGGCTGGGGGAAGCCTGGCCATCCTCTCCTTGTTTTTTTCCAGAGAGATGAAGGCTCGGAGGTGGAGTTTACTGGGGCTCCCAGCAAGCTATGGGTTCGCAAGCGCTGACAGAGCAGATCCCGGCCGTGCTGGAGCCCGGGGGTGCACAGTGCTGTGCAGAACCTGTCCCTTTCGTTCCAGGCTGCTCCTGCACTCGTTTAGGGCTGGCTTGTGCACAAGAGAAGGGGAGTTTCTGTGTCACCACATCAGCCTTGCCGGGCTGGCCTTGTAGATAGAAAGGTATGAACTGTAACGTGGATCAGGTTACCAGCAGGGATTGATTTACTGCTCCCAGCAAAGTGCCTGAGAGAAATTCCCTGATGGTGATGCAAGGTCAAGCCATGGAAACTTGCAAGACTCTTCATCCTGCTGGAATGAAGAACAGCATGTCAGCTCCCCCGGGCCAGGGTGGACGTGAGGTCCTTGTGGACAGGAGGTGCTTGCACAGCTCAGAGCAGGCAGAGCTGGGAGCAGGGTGAAGGGTTGCTGGGGTCCATGGAGCAAGGTGACCAGTGGCATTGCTGAGGCTGGGAGGGGACAGGGAATGACTGTGACAAAGCTTAGCAAACGGTCTGGGTGATAATCAAGCCCTTATGGTGGAGGACTGAAAGATTCTTGGGGTTTGGGCACCATCCTGGAAAGGGCCAGAGCACAGAATAACAACACACCCCAACCCTGGCTCACCATTCCCACTCTGCAGGTGGGGAAATGGGGCCACAAGGCAGAGTGTTGTTTCCATCACCATCAGCCACCTACTAACAGGCGCTGGGAGGAGATCTCAGCTCTCCTAAATCCTCATCAGTGGCTGGATTGCCCTGTCTGGGGGAGGGGAAGAGCAGGGAGGTGAGATGGGTGTTAAGAGCAAAGCAGGTGCTGCTCCACAGATGGAGGCTGCCAGGGCAGGCCCGTGCTTGGCAGTGGGCAGTGGAGCAGATGATGTTGCACTGGGAGGACTGGGGAGGCCAGGAGCAAATGTGAGTCCAAGGGAGAAACCAGCCCTGCAGCAGAGCCTGAGTGCAAAGGAGCCCTGGGAAGTGCTGGAGCAGATCCTGGATGTCACCTGAGCTGGCAGCCCCTGTTCTTGTCCCTGGCTCACCCAGGTGGCTTGCAGTGGGGACCAGGGAGAGCAATTCACAGGAGTGGGGAAGGAGTAAAACTGGGAGTTAAACTACTATTCCCAACATGATCCGTGGGGAAGCAGCACGTTGGACTGCAGAAGCCAGGTTTGCTCTTGGAGCTGCAGCCATGTCCCTTCCCCTGGCCAGGCTCTCCTGGGTCTGTAGCAGTTTTCACTGCTGCTCAGGGCCGTGTGTGTCCTGCTCCATGTGTCTCCATGTGTGTGTGTGTCCTACTCTGTGTGTCTCCATGTGTGTGTCCTGCTCTGTGTGTCTCCATGTGTGTGTGTGTCCTGCTCCATGTGTCTCCATGTGTGTGTGTCCTGCTCCATGTGTCTCCATGTGTGTGTGTGTCCTGCTCCATGTGTCTCCATGTGTGTGTGTCCTGCTCCGTGTGTCTCCATGTGTGTGTGTGTCCTGATCTGTGTGTCTCCATGTGTGTGTGTGTCCTCCATGTGTCTCCATGTGTGTGTGTCCCGCTCCATGTGTCTCCATGTGTGTGTGTGTCCTGATCTGTGTGTCTCCATGTGTGTGTGTGTCCTGCTCCATGTGTCTCCATGTGTGTGTGTGTCCTGATCTGTGTGTCTCCATGTGTGTGTGTCCTGCTCCATGTGTCTCCATGTGTGTGTGTGTCCTGCTCCGTGTGTCTCCATGTGTGTGTGTGTCCTGCTCCATGTGTCTCCATGTGTGTGTGTCCTGCTCCATGTGTCTCCATGTGTGTGTGTCCTCCATGTGTCTCCATGTGTGTGTGTCCTGCTCCATGTGTTTCCATGTGTGTGTGTGTCCTGCTCCATGTGTTTCCATGTGTGTGTGTGTCCTGCTCCATGTGTCTCCCATGACACCAGTGTGTTGGTGTGTCCCCCCGGGTCAGTGACACACCCCAGTGCTATGCTGCTTTCCCGGGCTGGGGGAGGGGGACACAGGGCTGTTTGCTCCCAAGGGGCTGCGAGGGGACAACTTCCCTGGTGCCACCCCTGAGGAGGGCTGAGCCTCGCCCGGCTGCTGCATCCCATGGGCTCCAAGTCAGAGGAGGGGACTGACAGGGAGGTGACAGGACCCTCCAGCTGTGGCAGTGTCTAGAGGAATCAGATTTGGTTTTCTCTCTCCTCTCACCCACCCTTTACCACTTTGCCACAACACCAAGAGCCACCAGCCAGCCCCAGATCCTACCTGATAAAGATCTTCTCTCCTAATTACTCAGCAGTCCACAAATCCAGCCTCAGTTAAGCCCCTTAGAAATAGATACCTTGGGCTACCTCTGCTCCTTGTCCTCCATCCTTCTTCTCCTTGCTCTGGTGGGCAGACTTGCAGCTGCCAGGGCTGGTTGTTGAGGTGCTGGAGCAGGTCCAGAGGAGAGCAACAAGGCTGGTGAAAGGACTAGAGGGAAAGTCTTATAGGGAGAGGCTGAGGGAGCTGGGGGTGTTTAGCCTGGAGAAGAGGAGACTCAGGGGGGGACCTCATCACTCTCTTCAACTACCTGAAGGGAGGTTGTAGTCAGGTGGGTCTGGGCTCTTCTCCCAGGCAACCAGTGACAGGACAAGAGGGCACAGCCTGAAGCTGCTCCAGGGGAGGTTTAGGTTGGATATCAGGAAGCACTTCCTCATGGAGAGGGTGATTAGACATTGGAATGGACTCCCCAGGGAAGTGGTGGAGGCACCATCCCTGGATGTGTTCAAGGCAAGGCTGGATGTGGCACTTAGTGCCATGGTCTAGATGGTGTGGTGGTGTTGGTCATAGGCTGGACTTGATGATCTTAAAGGTCTTTTCCAGCCTTGGTGATTCTGTGATTCTGTGATTCTGTGATTCTGTGGTTCAGGCAGAGAGGTCCGTGCTTTGGGGGCTGTGACCCACTCCCAGATGTTGGAGGTACAGGATGGCTGTGGGACTCCTGGTGCTGTGATCTGTGAGCTGCCACGGGAAACGAGCAGAGAGGGAAAATTTCCCTGCTCCCCTGTGGGATGGGACAGGGACAAGGAGAGGCTTGGGAGAGAAGGGCTGGGTGCCTGAAGTCGTGTGAGAGTCCAAACTGCGTGTCTGGGGTACAGGGAGGCATGGAGCAGAAATTACACGTGTGTGCAAAGAAACACATGATCTGTGTGGGCTTCTGCAAGGAGGGTTTGTATGGGATGGGACCTGATCAGAGGCAGAGCACAGCCCTGTGCCGGGCAACCCAGCTCGGGGTGAGGAGCCCGTGGCTGGATAATTTCTGTGCTCCTGTTCAGGTCAGAAACAGTGCAGCTGAGAGGCCATCTCCAAGTCTGCACTGACACCAGGCTGACATTCCCCTGCTGGGATTCCTGGGCAGCCTGAAAGGGAAAGGTAACGTGAGGGCAATTAATGGCATTAGCTGCTGAATGCAGAGCTATTATTGACGTGTGGGGTTAAGTACACACTGGCACAAAATCACTGGGAATCTCGGGTGCATAGAAAGCACCTTGGCACGAGGCCCCAGCCTGGATGTAAAAAAGGGACTCGCCCCCAGACTTGGCTTTCCAAGCCCTCAGCCACGTCGCTGCCAGTTGCAGGACCCTGTGGTGTCAGTGGTCTGGGGAGGGAATGGTTCCCTCTCGGTCCCTGGGTTTCCTCATAGGGATTGGGAGCTGATTCCTCATGACTCAGATGTCAGAGCAAACCACGGAAGAGGTTTTGCATCAGGAATAGAGCTGGTGCTCACGTGGCTCCCGGCTCAGCAGAGCAGCCCTGGCTCATGGAGGATAAAGTGTCTGATGGTTTTTTTTAGAGCATGTTGGAAAAATGTCCTAGAAGAAGGCTTTTCTGCTCTTGGAGGTGTTCAGGGCTGCCTGTCTTGATACCTTCGAGCCAGTTTGAGGTCTGGATTTCTAGAAGAGCTCAACATCCATCACCCCCAGGCTTTGCATTTTCGAAGAACTCCTTTCTTAAGCAGCTGCACCAAGGCCTGAGCTTCCTTGGGAGCTCAGCATGGAAGCCCCAGGTGCTGGGCTCCTTGGGGAGCTGGGGACCTGAGCTGGGCTGGGAGCATCTGGCCCCGTGGACCTTGTGCTGAGCAGGATGTTCCCCTGTAGATGGCATCACAGCATCTCGGCTGTCCTGCAGTGATGCTTCCACCACAGCCACAGAGCCCCAGCTGCCCCTCCTGCCCCAGGAACCCAGCATGGGCTGCAGCTCAGCCCAACGACCCCAGGGTCCCCAGCAGCCTGGGCATCCCCATGGAATCCTGCAGCCTCCGTGAGCCTGGATTCCAGTCACCAGAGCAGCTGCACAGCTCTGCTGTCCGACCTGGAATTACCATGTGGACACATCTGGGAGTAGGTGTTCAATGATGGCTTGGTCCCAATCCAGATCAAAACTCTCCATCGGTTTTGCTGGTGGACTGAAATTGCATCTTTGCTTCCTATAGCAGGGTTTGTCTACCTGGGGACATTCAGGAAGGTTAATCTGCATTCACTTTGAAAGTGGATAAATTAAACCACATTAAACATGCTTATTGAGAATTAAAATAGCTTTAATGTGGTTTAGTTTCATTTACTTTGAGAGTGTGTTGAACTAGATTAAATTAAAACCATTTTAATTCTGAAATCTGAATCATGAGTTTAACGGGCTTTAACTGATCAACTTTAAATTCATACTTTTAATTAATTTGAATTAATTTTCCGGAGTGGCTCCGTGTCGACAAGCCTGGTAGGGAGAGAAAACCACAGAGACACAGCAGGGTCCTGTGGAATCACCTTCACTATCTGAGGGAACGTGTGTTTGGTAGTTGCTGCTGGGGCTGCAGCACAGTAGGGAGAGACCTGATGAGCTTTGGAGGAGTTTGTAGGAGATGAGGAGCCCGTGTTTTATCCCACTGGAATCCTGGGCCCCTTCTGGTGCCACAAGATGCAAAGGCAGGGAGCCTTGCCAGGCTGTTGGTTTGCTGGGATTTGGATCTCCCCCAGAAGGTTGTATTTAAAGAAACGCCGTCCTCTGGTCCTCATGTGGGCAGTGGTGGGGCAGGAGAAGCCCTGCAAGAATCATTGAACCATTTTAGTTGGAAAAGACCTTGAAGATCATCAAGTCCAACTGTTAACCCAGAACTCGCTGGCAGCAGGTTTTGTGAGCCTGTTTTGCCCGTTTTGAGTTGGGTTTTTTCCCCTTCTTTGTCCCTAAATCCAGAGGGGTTGTCCCACTTTGGGGCTGCTCAGCCCCAGATGTCTCCTGCATTCCTTCCATCCATGGCTGGCTGAGCTGGTCCCAGGCCTGGGCTTTTAACCACCTTGTAGACCACACGTCACATCTGACCAGGCTGCCACATGTGACTGTGTGGCATGTGTGTGGAGGCTGGCTTCCAGTAAACAGTGCTCCCCTGGGATTTCAACATGTTCCTCCAGCCTGAGGTGCCTCAGAAATCCAGGTCATGGCGTGGTGGACATGGACCAGAACGGGGATACGCTGTGGGGAGAGGCCAGCTTTGAAGGCAGAAGTCCTCAGGCTCTGGTGCTGCCCCTTCTTCTGCAGCCTTGGGCAAGGCTCACCTGTCAGCTTCCCCATCTCCAGAGAGAAGATAACATTTAGATGGCCATAATAAAAATTAATTAATGTCTAATGTACTTGAAAGGGGCCTACAGGAAAGCTGGGGAGGGGCTTTTCATCAGAGAAGACAGTGATGGGACAAGGGGTCATGGTTTTAAACTGAGAGAAGGGAGATTTAGGTGAGATGTTAGGAAGAAATTCTTCACTCTAAGGGTGGGGAGGAACTGGAATGGGTTGCCCAGGGAGGTTGTTGATGCCCCATCCCTGGAGGTTTTTAAGGCCAGGTTGGACAAAGTTTTGTGCAACCTGGTCTAGTGGGGGGGGTTCCCTGCTCATGGCAGGGGGGTTGGAACTTGGTGATCTTTAAGGTCCCTTCCAACCCTAATGATTCTATGGTCAGTTCTTTGCCATTCTAAAGCACCAGATAACCATTCTGGATTTTTATAACCCAATTCACCTTGAAGTTGCTTATCACTCTGCACAATCCCTCAGCACTCCAGGTAGTTTGATACTGACAGCTGAAGCAAAGACCAGAAAATCAAAGTTTATTTTCCATCCAGCTCTTTGTCCCAGATGAATAGAATCTCCCAAGACAGGAAAACTTAGGCTGGGAAAATCCCTTACTCTTGGGAATAAGTCACTGGGGCCCTGTTGGATCAGGTCTTAAGCACTGATCACAGAAGTTGTGATATACACAGAATACACATAAAATCATAGAATGGTGAAGGTTGGAAGGGACCTTAAAGATCCTCAGGTTCCAACCTCCCTGCTCTGAGCAGGGACACCTCCCACCAGACCAGGCTGCACAAGCCTCATCCAGCCTGGCCTTGAACACCTCCAGGGATGGGGCAGCCACAGCTTCTCTGGGCAACCTGTTCCAGTGTCTCTCCACCCTTATAGTGAAGAATTTCTCCCTCTGATCTAACTTAAATCTCCCCTCTTTCCATTTAAAACCATTCCCCCTCATCCTGTCACTATCTTCTCTGATGAAATAGACTTGTGTGATTTCTGTGGTATCACCAAGAGGTGAAGCAAGACCAGGGCCCAGCCAGAGCAGCAGTCAGGGGAGCAGAGCTGTTATTTGCAGATTTTAAAGAAATGGGTATTACTGAGATCAGCAAAAGGCCAAGGAATGAACACGTGGAGGAAACCAGCTCCTGGGTTGCTCACTCCCTTTCCCTTCTTGGCAAATTTGCTCTCCTGTATTTTTATAACCATGTCACCTCGTAACACGCAATAAAGAGCACGGGATCCTTGTTTGTTTTTCATCTGCTGCAGCTTCGTTGGGCAAGGATGTCCCAGAGGCAACGTGTCACCCAGGGAGTGTTCCCCACCCTCGGCAGCAGCCCTGGCTTGGGATGGGATGGCAGGTCCCTCCCCTCTGGAAGAACCAGGTGGGCAGGGGAAGGGATGCACCCCACCCTTGGTGGGCATTCCCATTACCAAACCTTGCAGAGCCTGGCCAGCCTGATTGGGGTTGGAGAGCCACCTTCCTCCTGCCCAGAGATCCCAGCTGGGATTGGAGCTGGGCCAGGAGTGAGGGAACCATAGACTGGTTTGGGCTGGAAGGGACCTTAAAGATGATCTAGATCATCCAACCCCCCTGCATGGGCAGGGACACCTCCCACCAGACCAGGTTGCTCCAAGCCCCATCCAACCTGCCCTTCAACACTTCCAGGGATGGGGCAGCCACAGCTTCTCTGGGCAACCTTCCAGTGTCTCACCACCCTCACAGGGAAGAATTTCCTCCTCATGTGTCCCCTCAATCTCCCCTCTTCCAGTTTTAATCCATTCCCCCTTGTCCTCTCACTACAAGCCCTTGTAAGAAGTCCCTTCCCAGCCTCCCTGGAGCCCCTTCAGAGGGAAGGTGATGGTGAGTGGTGTGGAGGAGAGGGAAGGGCTGGCATTTCAATCCAGCTCCACGGGGACAATTACACCTGATCCTAAACATGCCAAACAGCATCTCTGCTAGTCTGGCAGGGATCTGCAGAAAATCCTTGTGCCCTTCTGCATCTTCCACTTCAAAGTCTCAATGTCCCCCTTGCTCCGGGACCCATGGAGCAGAGGCAACTCCCTCTGCCCCCCGGGTCCTGCAGCAAGGGGAACATTCCTGTTCTGGAGCAAAGGGGCAGGAGGAGGTTTGTGGTGCTGCATTTACCTGCAGGGAACTGAGGACAGAATGTGCTGCCCTGAGTGTGGCCCCATGGCAGGTGCCAGAGCTGCCACAGTCCTCACACCAAGTGCTTTATTCATTGAAAAGCAGCATCTTGGCAGCTCTAATCCAACTGGTGTCCCTGCTCCACTCCTGCTCCTCTTCATCCTTCTACTTAGAGCTATTTGCTTACAATATGACTCACAACTATCTCTATTTATGGTGTCTCAATCCTTTCCATCTCAGTCCTTTTCTTTTGTCAATCTCCATGTTCTCTCTTTGTCTCATTTGGATGACAAGGCCTTCCAGGCAGGAACAGTATCTTCCTTAATCTCTCTAAAATGCCAGCCACTAGTTACAATGCTAGATAAATATTTAATGATAATAATTGAACTTGACAGTAACAATACTCAGCCACACTTACATTTTCTAAACCCTTTCAGACACAGGCTAATTAATTAATTGCAAATTTACAAACAGGATAATTAAAGGATGCCCTGGCTGAGCAAGGAAATAGGCTGAAAGTGGTGCAGGGATTTTGGAGGGATCACCATAAATCATGGTGGGGAGAGTGGCAAAGGTTGCACCCTGTGAAAGCCCATGGAGTGGGAGGTCTGAGGACATTCTCAACCATTTGGTTCACAAAACTGGATCCAGTTCATGATCCTATCCCTCTCCCCACCTCCCTCATATAATTGCATCATTCCTCCTCCCTCCCCTAAGGGAGAGTCAATTAAAATAGTTGGGTTTGATTTTTTTTTTTTTTTTTGTCTTTGAAAGGCAACCCATGCGCTTGATTTGATGTAAAAGTTGTCAGATTTGGAACAGCAGAAACAAGCTCCTTTCATCCCCCACTGGAACTGCAAACCAGCCTCCCCCTGCTTCCCACAGGGAACCCCCTGTTGGTCAGGCCAGGTGAGAAGAGCTGGAGCAAAGCACCAGCAGGATGGGATGCTCAGAGCTGGGACAGGTTCCCCCTTAAAGAAAAGAAGTGGGATCATCCAGCAGGAGCTCACTGGGCCACACAAGCCATGGGAAATAGCCAGACCACAAGGAATGCAGTGTTTTCATTGCATCTTCTCTTTTCATTGCAAGTGTTTTTTTTCTTCTTCACCCCTTTTTGCCAAAGGGGGCCTACAGGAAAGCTGGGGAGGGGCTTTGGACAAGGGCAGGGAGGGAGAGGACAAGGGGGAATGGATTAAAACTGGAAGAGGGAGATTGAGGTGAGACATGAGGAGGAAATTCTTCCCTGTGAGGGTGGTGAGACACTGGCCCAGGTTGCCCAGGGAAGCTGTGGCTGCCCCATCCCTGGAAGTGTTGAAGGGCAGGTTGGATGGGGCTTGGAGCAACCTGGTCTGGTGGGAGGTGTCCCTGCCCATGCAGGGGGGTTGGATCTAGATGATCTTTGAGGTCCCTTCCAACCCAAACCAGTCCATGATCCCATGATTTCTCTGACTTTTTGGATGAGAAAATCCCTAGCTTGTCACTCTCCATTCCTGTTCCTTTTCCACAATCTCCTGAACAGAATATGAATGAGTTGCAAACCCAGGCCCCCAGCAACTGCTGTAACATTTAAACCAAGCCCTATTCACAAATAGATTAGCAAATAAAAGAAACAAAAGCAGCTCTCACTGAACTCGGAGATCATTGTTTTGTTGTTTCTCAGTCGGATTTGGATGTCGATCAGGTATTTATGCAGATCTTCCTAATCTGTGTCATTTTCCCTCATTTCAATGCTCGTGTTTGTTCACTTGAAAATGTATTTCCGGAAAGTAATGGGGGAAAGTGAGTTGCCCAGGGCCACGCTCCGAGTCGGTGGCAGAGCCAGGAACATATCGCTCACTTCCCTCTCCTGTGTTTTAACCACAAGATAATCTTAATGAATAATAATAATAATAATAATAATTCATGTAAACACCGGGCCAAATTCATCCCAGGAGCAGCTCCAGTGCAGCAATTGGCTTTGTAACAGAAGCAAAAATGAGCTGGTGCGTCGACTCTCACTCTGCGTGCTCCCTCCTACACAGGAGGAAGAAGGGGAATGTTTGCCGTGGATTTCCTCTCCTGTCCTCCTCCCTCTCATCCTAGTTCATGGGGAGAAACGAGGCCCATGCCGGGCTGGATGAGGCAGGGATTCCAGCCAAGCCACTCCTACGTCAGCTGCTCTGAGCCCAGCATAATTATTATTTATGATTTGTCTTGTGGCAGCACCAGGAAGCCTCAAGTCACGGACCGGGGTCACGTTGCTCTCCGTGCCGTACAAATCCGAGGCAGAGATCCCAAAAAGCACCCAGTGGGAGCTGGAGAGGACAGGCAGTGGGTGATGACAGGGGAGCCTGGGGTAACGTGGCAGCATCCCTGCTGCCTGCAGGAGCCTGCACGGTGCTGACCACCCCCGGGCTGTGCCCCAGCTCCGGCCCCTTCGCTGCCACACGAAGGTGGATCTCCTCGGGGCATTTGTCACCAGCTGCTGGGTGACCCAAACCAAACCCTGAGCCCTCCCTCTGCAGGCAGGACAGTCCCTGCCTCCTGGACTCTCGCTGGTGGCAGGCAGCAGCAGGCTCCCAGGGGCTGAGTTGCATTTTTTTGGGAACACAAACACAGAAGCAGGGAGGTCATATGACCAAAACTGCCTGGCAGAAAATGCTGAAGTTACCAGAAGAACGAGGTGCACAGGAAAAGCTCAGCTGGAAGGAGAACTGGTTGTACCAGAGCTGGTGTGACTTCTGGAGCTGCCCAGGCACTGCCTGCCTGCCACAGCCACGACACATCCCTCCATGCTGGCATGGCACCGGGGGGATGTGTCCTTACAGAGGGGCTGCAATGCCCTGGACACAGATGTAATTGGGTGTTCTCCTTCATTCCCCCTTCCTGAGCTTCTGCAGAGCCAGGGAGATGAGCTGGGTGGGGGCTGGTGGTGGGATCCTGACCCCCCCAGCACTGAGCTCTAGAGCAGCACCCGGGTCAGAAGGGGTGAAACCCTGTGATGGTGCTTAGGAAAGGGGCCACACAGCAAGGTGCTTGCTATACCTACACGCTGCATGTGGTGGCCCAGAAGGTGCCTTCTCACATGCCTGGTGGGCAGCTGGTTTCCCCTCCCACCCTGCAGGATTGCTCTTCTCCTCAGGGGACACCTATCTGCACCTCTACCTTAACATTTTCCTCTTGGATCTACTTTACAGATCATTTTAGCCAGGAAAGGCAAGATTCGCAGTGGCACCAACGTGCCTCTTTCCTTATTAAAATCTTGGGGGACCCACTGGGGAGCCAGAAGCTTCTGCACCAGGTGCAAGGTTGTGTAACCCTCTTGTAAAACACGTTCCCTGACTCCTCCCTGCACCCACCCCACCACCCAGCCCCTTCCTGGTCCGTGCTGCTGCAGCCACCATGCTTGAGTCACTCCTGGGATGACTCCAGCTTCCAGCTTCCTTGCTTTACCAGGGTCTGCATGGAAGCAGGATAGAAATGGTCTTATCAGGAATTTCACTGACCAGTGTGGAAATGGGCCGTGGGAACCTCCATGGAGGATTGGTCTGGAGCACCAGCATGGCTCAGTGAGCTGGAGGACCATGCTGATCCTGGAGGAACATCAGGGCTGCCTTGTCTACTGCTGCTCTGAGCTTTTTCCTTCCGTGTGGCCTTACCTCTAGTTGGCTGCAGTCATTTTTGAACTGAAAAGCTCCACACAAGCAGCAGTAGCTGCTGTGGGGCTCCTCTGACCTCCTTCAAGACCCGTGAAACTCCAGCACTTCAAGTAGAGGATCTAACATGATGGAGACTGAGATCTAACATGATGGATGACACCGGGCCACGAGCAGGAGATCTGCAAATCCTTTCCCATGAGCAGAGGAATTCACAGCTCTTGAGACCTGACCTGGCTCTCTGCTCCTTGTCCTGGTCACGTTTCAGCCCAACCTTGGCCCTTTGTGATGCCTGAATAAGGAAGAGCAAGGACTAAGGGTGACCACTGCTGGCACCTCTCTTGGGGAGAGCTGCCACACGCCTCCCGTCCAGCAGCAATTCTTCCAGCCCTGCTGGATCTGCCCAGGACTTTCTCCAGGTGTAGAAACGCTGGAGTCTCCCTCTGACCACTCTGTGCTGAGCTGAGCTGACCCAGGACCTTTCAGGATCAGGCCCTGGGGCAATGTGTGTCACCCAGCAGGTGCAGGGTGCAGCACATCCCAGCCCATGGGCTGCCAAGCCAGGGGCCCAGCCGGGGAGGGTGACAAGCCAGGACTTGGAGCCAAGGAACCTTCCTGGGTGGTGAGGCAGCTGGAGTGATGCAGTGCTAGGCCTGAGCTTTGCAGACCTAATGGAAAATCCAGGGCTGTCCATGAGAGTCTTTCCACGAGCGTTGACGCATTTTGGGCCAAGCCTTTGACTCTGGAGCAAGCCTCCAACTTTTCCAGCTTTTTCAGGTGTTCACGGATGATATTTTGTTCCAGCTCCACTTCCAGACCAGTTCCCTTGAATTGCAACTCACTGGAGAGAGACACCTGCATTTGCATCGTGCTGAGCTCAGGCTTCCATCCTAACCCCGGGAAGCACGTGTGGGACAACATGGCCCATCTGAGCAGGACCAGCACCCACCACTTCCCCCATCACCCCGTCCAATTTGGTGGTGTCCAGCAGGGAACATTTTTTTTCACTGAAAGAGGGAACCAGAGGCGTGTTGGGACACACACTGAAGCACAGACTCCTCTCTCTGGGTGACTGGGGATGCAGGAGGTGAGCGGGTGCTGCTGAGCAGCAGCAATTGAGGGCTCAGAGGAAAAGCTGAGTCACTCCAAGGACGTGCTGGTACTCCTTTCCAGCCAGGGGAATTTGCCTGGCATTGCTTCTCAACTCATGAATTTACATCCTCATGTGACACCACGCAGCAAGTGGTGTGTGGCTGATTGTGCTTTCTTCCCTGATCCCTGGCCTAGGCCAAAGGGAAAGACAAAAGGCCTTGAGACCCCTCACTGGTGTTCCCTGGGCTCCCTGCATCCTCAGATCCATCTGGCAGATCCTGCTCTGTAGCCCTGATGCAATTTAGAAAACCCCAGTTGCTGTATTTACCCATCTCAGTGTTTTCACTGAAGGTTTTCCCGGGTGTTCTTGTGTCAAAACACTTCTGCAGACCTACTGCTGAGGTGGACACCAGCCTGGAGTGCTGCGTGTTCCCCACCCATCAGCATCACTCCTGGTGGTGGAGCTGGGGTTCCATCCTGGAAATCTGAATTGCAGCTGCAGTTTTCCCCTAACGTGCAGGTTCCTGCTCCATCCCAGCGTTGCTGAGCAGCAAAGGAAGGTGGAAGAGAGGGGGGCAGGGAGGCCGAATTTCTGTAATTACCTGCAGGAACCTTTCTGCCTCTGCGTTGAATGGAGAAACCAGAATGCAGCCAAGGTTTCTGCAAGCTGGGCAAACATCCCGACCAGAGAAGGCTTTCTTGAAACTCCACTCTTCCAGGCGGTGCCTTTCTTGGCTGTTGCTTTGGCAGCACCCGGCCAGAATGTCTGGAGGCTGTTACAGGGCAGGACTGCAGCCTCCTCTGTTTTCTTATGAAATACACCCACAAAGCAACCTGCAGAGGCTCCAGTCTGCCAAATCAAAGGGATCACACTTGTCCCAGGGCTACACACTCAGCAGCATTCCAAGCAAAGCTGCATTTCTAAAACCTGGGCTGCAGAAATTAAAGGCACAGGCGGCCTTTCCTTCCCCCGTCCCCACCGACTGGATCCCGTCCCATCCTCCCTTTGCTCCCCCCGTTCCCCAAAATCCACAGGAATCAAAGAAATCAACAACTTTTCCAGCCCTCACCAAAATCCTGGCCCCTGCAGCCACGGTTGGTATCGATTCCTAGTCCCTGGTGATTATGTTCTCCCACACAATCAGATTAAGTTTTGTCTCTTCTCCCTTTCCAGGCTTGTTAACCTAGAGATTTGGTTCTTTTTTAAACACCTCTTTTTATCCCTTGACATTTTCCAGGATTCTCTGCATGGGCAAAGGGGGCACGGGGGATTGTCCCCTCTTGCCACCAAAGAGGTTCCCAGCATGACCTTCCCCTGGGGTGAGGGGGCACAGGCCAGTGTGGAGCATCTTCAGTGGAATGGTGTGGGACCAGAGGGTTCTCATCCCTTTTGTGAAACAGGTGGAAAGCTCCCCTGAGCCAAGGAGTTGGGAAAGAGGAGGGGAAACACCTTTTGATGGATCTGGATTTCTGTCCCAAAGCCTGGACTCATTGCCACTTGATTTTCTTCACGGAGGGGATGGAGTTAGGAGCACAGCTTCTGTAGACTCCTTCTAGCCCCCATGGATGGAAAAGGACACCTTCAAAGGGTGGCCTGTCCCACTTTACATCCTCTCCACTGGATGCTGGAGAAAGGCTGGGGACCTGGGACATCTCAGGTGGGACAGATCTTGGCCTCCTTCTCTAGTCCTCTTGGTGACTGTAAGTTAAGGCTCTCCTAGGTCTGCTTTCTGTCCCACCACCTCCAGACCTTCTTGGTAAGGCTGGGCCATGTCAGTCCACTCCAGTTGGCACAGAGTGGACACGATTCTTCACTTCCTTGCACCTCTGCAACACTAGCACTTTTCAGCCTCTTTGCCCGGGGCAAAATGGCAGTTGCTGGCACGAGGACACACAGAATCTTTCCTCGTACGTTGTGTTTTCTTAATCCTCTTTCTTGTTTGTGTTGTCTTTTGGATTCACTCATGTAGCCTCTGAAAGTGCAGCGCCCAGAAGTGGATACAATGAGGTTCAAGCAAGTGTTTCCCACTTCTGGGATCCAAACCTTCTCTTGGAATCAGTGTTTGCTGAAGAAAAATACCAGCACTGAGGGGAACGCATCATCTGGAGAAGCTTTTCCAGATGAAAAATGTTGACCAACTCTCCAGTTTTCTGGTACTTTAATGTCTGAGCGTTTTTTCTGCAAGATTAGGGGGGTCATAACCAAGTCCCTCCAGGACATTTTGTTTTCTTTTTTCTTCTCTCTTTCGGCTCTTTCATTTTCTCTCCTATTCAAGGTGGAAGAAGCTCAACTGAGAGAAAAGGAGACAATATAGGAGGCATCCTAGAGAGCGTGCCAAGCCTTGGCACCTAAGCTGTGGATTTCAAAAGAGCAGGAAGATGAGGATGGAAGGAAAGGAAGAAAAACTGGCAAAGAAGAAGGTGCCAAATAGGAAGGACCTTGTGCCAGATGGTGCAAGCCTGAATCCAGACAAGGGCACGGTGGAGCTGGCCTCTCAGCCAAGATCCTCAGCTTCAAACTCCTTGTGGATGGGGAAGTTCTTTAAAGTGCATCCCTGGAGCCCTGGGGAGGGATGATGCAGCAAGGCCAGAGTGTCCTCCCCTTCAAACTGCCAGGGCCTCCAGGCTGGAGCTGGGCTGAAATCTCCACATCTCTCTGCATACAGGGAGGCAGGAGCTGTATTGAGGGCACCTCTGTCGTGGGTCTCAGCAGCATGTGAACAAGGAGAAACCAGATCTCCTCCTTAGCTTGGAGAAGCTAAAGCACTTTGGCTGCTTTCTCAACCCTCTTCGGGTTGCTGGGATGGAGGTGATCAGGCAGCAGTGAGGCAGAGACCTTCACTGAAGAGTCCTGAGAGACAGATCCACTGCTGGGCACCCAGCAAGAGGCTTTTCAGTCCTTGGATGAGGGCCCTGTTTTTTCAAAGCCTTCAGCTCCCTTTGCACTGACTTGTTGTGAAAATTTCCTTCACACTTTGGGTGCTCTTGACCCCTATTTCCCTCAGAAGCTCCAGCCAGACATGGTGAGGGATGTCTCCAACAGTCTTCAAGACCTCACTTGTGATGGCTTTTGCAGAATGACCCTGGAGCACAGAAATGATGATCTCCTCTCAGGAGACCTTTGAGTGCAGTACATCCTACCACCAAGCTGAGAAGACCCAAGCTGGCCATGGCTGGAGTTTTAAAGCCAAGGACTATAAATGGATAGAAAACTCAGCACCTTCCAACCCAAACCATTCTATGACCTTGCTCAAGAAGAGCCAGGAGGACAAAAAAGGTGTTGGCCAGGACTGCACTGATACCTCTGCCCAGTACTTGACCCAGAAGGCTTGTTTTCCAGCAGGCCCAGTGGCCAATCTGTGCTGGTACATCCCTCGTTTCTGGTGGGACTCGCAGAGTCTTCCAACAGTTTGATAGTTCATGAGAAAGTTAAAAACAAAAATGTCCAAGAGAGAAACCTTTCAGTGCCTTAGAGCAGCCACGAGTGGTGGGTATCCTGGGAGAGCTGGACTGGAATTCCTGCTAGCTCAGCATCAAAGGATGCTCCGAAACTTTACCTTCCTGGTGATGTCTCTTCTTCCCCATGAAAGATGACCCAGGTGACCTTTGATTGAATGTCTCGATAGTCCAGAAGGCAGAGAGCAAGATAATTAGAGCCACAACATCTGATCACAGGAGAGAGGTGAGGGCAAGGTGGGAGCAGAACAAAGCTGCTTTTCAATAGGGGGTGTGACTGCTGGGATGGTCACAGAGGGGCTGGGAGGGGGTGGGGGGGCAGGCTTTAAAAGGGGGGTTAAGGAGCTTATTTTTGAATAAAGGGTGCAGGAAGCTGGTTGTTATCTTCCTTGTGCCATTCAAACCCCAGGTGGGACTTAATCTCCTGGCTGAGGCAGATGGGTGCTCTGGGTGTCAGTCCTCTTCCCAAGGGTGGAGGACCTGGGCTTTCCAACCCCAGCTGAGGGGTGGGATTGCTGGGTTTTACAGACAGGGAAGCTGGCGTGGAAGGGGCCTCCCTGCTTGGCCCAGGCTCCCTCCATTGCCCTGACACAGGTGGGAATTGTAACCCAAATTTCTCAACTTTCAGTGTTAGGCATTCAAAGCCCTAAAAACAAGGGGAGATGGATAAAAACGGGAAGAGGGGAGATTGAGGGGAGACATGAGGAGGAAATTGTTGAGTGTGAGGGTGGTGAGACACTGGCCCAGGTTGCCCAGAGAAGCTGTGGCTGCCCCATCCCTGGAAGTGTTGAAGGGCAGGTTGGATGGGGCTTGGAGCAACCTGGTCTGGTGGGAGGTGTCCCTGCCCATGCAGGGGGTTGGAACTAGATGACCTTTAAGGTCCCTTCCAACCCAAACCATTCAGTGATTCTATACAATCCTTTCTCTCTCCCCAAAATGACAAGATCTGTTTACAATCCACATCTTTTGGGTGTGTTCTCAGTGTGCATTAACCTCACCTCCAAGCTCTGGAGATGCCAGAAGGAGAGATTCTCCTCCCAACAAGTGTTTCCAGGAGCCAGGGTGTCCAGAGACAGCGTGAGGCTCATGGTGCCATTTCCAAATGTAGCAAGAATCCATCCTGTGCATCCCTATCCCAGCACTGACTCCTCAAGGAGATCCTTTCAGCCACAGAAGTTCTTCCCTAAGGCTCATTCCCCCAATATTCCCTTTTTTTCACAGCTCCCCCTTCACCACCTCCCCAGCCCCACTGGACATGGAGCTCCCATGGGGAGGGTCTCATTCTGCAAGGGGCAAAGCCCAGTGTATTTCCAGAGCTGGATCAAGGCTTTTAGCAGCCATCACCTGGAACTTCACTGTCTCATTCATTCACATCCAATCTCTTCAGATCGACAAGAAGCATTAAGTGAAAAATGATGAAAAGCCCCAGTTGTGCAGCTGAAAGCTCCTGCTTCCTTTTTGCTGCTTCTTTCCCCCCCCTTCCCTGCCCCATTTTTCCTGGAGCCCCAGGAAGCATCCCCACAAGTGCAAAATTATTTCCATGCAGGGCTCTGCTCGTGTTAAAAACTTCAGGGCTGCTGGTGCACAAGTCCCCAACGCAGCTCTGGAACAAATTGGACCAATTTGGAGTGATTAGTGAAGAATTCACATGTGGTGCCCAGCCAGCAGGGCCAACCAAGTGCCTCCTGCAGCCCATTAAGGGCCATTTACTGTGATGGGGCCATTTGTCTTTGTTGTTGGTTCTGGCAGGGCCAGTGACAGATCTTTGGCTGCCCACTGGGCCAACCTCTCCCTGACATCATCTCAGGGGTAAGAGGGCAAGGCTGAGACACACATCGAGTCTGACACCAGCTGATGGATGTCCCAAGGAGCCATGCCAGGCAGGGCTGTGGGGCCTTTCCAAGGAATGGGAGGAGGAATTGCCATTTGGGGTTGCACGTTGAGTGCTGATGGCAGTGCAAAACCATGGGGTGGACATGAGATCTTCTCTGCTGCTGGGGGCCATGGCCAGGCTGTGGTCGTGGGGTGGTTCTCTGGAGCAGGCTGCTCCTCATGGGCTATATGGGCCCTGATGTGTATGGAGAGACTTGGATAGAGAATCATAGGTTCATGGACTGGTTTGGGTTGGAAGGGACCATAAAGATAATCTAGTTCCAACCCCCCTGCATGGGCAGGGACACCTCCCACCACACCAGGTTGCTCCAAGCCCCATCCAACCTGCCCTTCAACACTTCCAGGGATGGGGCAGCCACAGCTTCTCTGGGCAACCTGTTCCAGTGTCTCACCACCCTCACACTCAACAATTTCTTCCTAACATCCCATCAAAATCTCCCCTCTTCCAGTTTAAAGCCATTCCCCCTCGTCCTATCACCCCATGCCCTTGTAAACCAGAGAGCCAAAGTTGAAGCCCATGGACCTTGAGGGCCAATCAACAACCCAAGCAAGCAAGCATGTCACAGGCATGGTCCTTCCTGCAGCTCCAGCCACAACATGGATAGAAAGAAGCAGCAAAGAGCAGGACTTCAGAAAATCATTCCACTCTTACTAGAATTGACCAGTGGGACCCGTTGCCCTTGGACACGTTTCTGGTGGCAAGAGAGACTTTCTGCTGCCCTGATGGTTCTGGAGAAGGAAGGTGAGCAGGTGGTGTTGGTTGAGGTGTGGTTACACTGGGGTGATGATAACCAGACTAGTGATTATAGGTACATGACTCCAGAGGTAAAAAATTCATAGCCTGGAACTGAGACAGCTCAAAACTGTCACCAGGGCTGAGAAACAAATCCAGGCCCAGGTGAAATACAAGTGCATCTTACAGGGTTGGTTTTCAAAACCTGGACTATGGGATGTGAAGAAACTGCCCCTAGTTGGAGCTCTGCAAATGGCTGATATTTTCACTCTCTGGCAGTTTAAGATTTTCCCCCCTCCCTTTGTTTTGGGTTTACCCAAAATCAGCTTTCTGTGGGAGTAAAAGGAAAAAAAAAAAAACCAGAGTTGGTGCCAGGTGAAATATTGCTCTCAAAAATGAAGATTTTGGGGAGCACCTTATTTCTGTACATGATGTAAATTGATCTTTTAGTGGCACAGGACTTGGGATGGGAAGAAACCTGCAAGAGACTAACATCAGAAACCAAATATTTTATTCTTTGAACTACTGTTCTGATGAAGGGAATCACCTGGAACTGCCACGAAACCCTGTGATTGATGAGAACTGACAATTATTTGTAAACAAGACATTTCTTTTTGCCCTCTGCGGGTGCCCAGGTCTTCTTTGAAATGACACTCGGGGAGTTTGACCTATTTTTAACCTTTTTATAAAGGGAAAAAAAAATTTAAAATCAACCAGTACTATCCCCCTCCCCAGCAGTCAATGTTCTCTGGCAAAGCCAAGTGGTATTTGAAGACTTTGGTCCCTCTGACAGTGCCAGCCCATGAGCTGTTGTGTGCTGACAGCCTCTATTGTGTCCTCCAGGGTAATTAAGAATTTGATCCAGACCTTTTAAACTTCTTGAACTGACAGATACTCTCTGAAGTAAGACACTGTCAGTGCTTTTGGGAGGAGAGGGAGGGGTGCTCAAAGGGTTCTGTCCCAGGCCACAGGGCACCAGGACACCTGGGTCCATTCTGAGGGGATTTGGGGGCAGCTATTTTAGCCATCTCCTCAACAATTGGGGCCATTGGAGGAATTGGGGTCAATTATAACCAGCCTTCACCTGTCTTGCTTCCCCAGAGAACTGGAGCCAGATGGCAACCTGTGGGATTGGCTGCTCCCATCCCCATTCCCACTGGACAGATGAACCTGGAGCTTGGCAGTGCTACAAACCACCTTTCAACAGCAGTTTAAATACAGTAAGAAAGGTGGAACGAGAGGAAAAGGAGACATCCATTCTGGTACAGGCCTCTCTGCTTAATATCTTACACAGCAATGATCCCAGTGGGATGATCAAACTCTGAGCCTGATCCCAGGGCACCCTAAAACCCCCTCTTGGCTGTTTCTGCCCCAGTGACAAGGCTGGTGAGTAAGTTGGTGTCACTCAGGCTGGAATTTCGTGACCACTTTGAGCTTAAATCTGCTGCAAACGTGGACGTGTCCAGCCCGAAGCTGCTCCAAAGGGTTTTTCAAATGCACGAGTGGATCTGGGGGGGTTGTGTGTGGGAACCAGGCTCTGAAATGCCATTTCTGCCCTCAGTAATCACCCAAGCAGCCTCCATCAACATCGTGGTGTCTTGGCCACCAAATTCCCAGGATGTGATCTCACCCTTTTCTTTATTATTGTTCTAATTAATGCTGTTTCATGTTGCATTGGAGAGCAGGGTCAGACTGAGCTGAACCTGTTGCCTCCCCAGGTCTGTGCCTCAGAGTGCCTCGGTGGCATTGCACAGGGAACCCTTCAGCTTCAGGGGAGGCTTCCAAAAGAAAGAAAAAAAGGTGGTGAGTTGTGGCAGGCCCCCCAGATGTCACAGAGAAAGTGAAGGATCTGAATATCTAAAGTAAAAATGTGGGTAATGCTGCTGGAGAACTAGAAGAGCAAGGAGCAGAGGGACCTGCAGGTCTGGATTCAATGCTGTGAAATCCCCAGAGGAGGTGAAACTCCAGGTGATCCTCCAGCTGGTGAAGAACCAAGGTTGGTCTAGAGGTTTGCCTTCCTCTGCAGCACTCTCCAGGGGTACATCACCCAAGTCATTCCTTCCCACTGCCAGTGTCTCACTCTGTAGTGTCTCCTGTTCTTTCTCATGGGGTATTTCATAGAATCACAGAATCCCAGAGTGGTTTGGCTTGGAGGGACCTTAAAGATCATCTAGATCCAACCCCCCTGCATGGGCAGGGACACCTCCCACCAGACCAGGTTGCTCCAAGCCCCATCCAACCTGCTCTTGAACACTTCCAGGGATGGGGCAGCTTCCCTGGGCAACCTGGGTGCAACTTGTCAGGTATCAGTACAGCAGAGGCCCCAGCTTTTTGCTGGTAATTTCAGAAGAGGAAAAATGTCACCTGTGAGTCTGATTTTCTCCTGCCCTCTTGTGTCATCATTGCACCCTTTGCAGAATGCACTTGGCACCTCGTGTTCTCTTTTTTTTCCTGCTGCCAAAAGGGACATCAGATGCAATGGCCTTACCCTTAGCACAGACTCATCAGCCTCTGGTGGGATCCAGCAGCAGATCAGCCACTCTCTGTGCCCTTCCAGGGTGATGTGCACAGCAAACAGGCAAAGTGAAACTGGCCAGGTGCTCCCAGCTGAGGACCTGACCCACAATCCAGTCACGGGTGGGCAGTCCAGCCTCCCCCCTGGCTCTGGAGCCTGGCCTTGAGTTGTGGCAGCCCCCCAGCCTCTCCACCTAAGGCAGCTCCTTCAAGCCTTCCAGCCTGTTGGTTGCCCTTCTCTGCACCTTCTGTAACTCCACCTCTGGAGACGTGGTGGCCAGGACAGCACATGGTACCCCAGGCATGGCCACATCCAGGTTCCATCTCTGCTCTGACTTCAGCTCTGTGTAGTTCAGGTGGTTTTTTTTTTTCCCTGGGTGTGTTAGTGTTATGTACTCCCAGATCCTCTCCCTGATTTTTGCCTACTAAGTGGGCAATCTAAGCAGAGTCTTGTGAGTCCCTTCTGGAGTTCCTCACCACTGGTGCAGTGTCCTCCTCCAGCTCCCTCAGGCTGAAGCATTTTGTTGAGCAAGAATCAGCTTCCCTTTTTTATTCCATTCTGTTAGAAATTCCCAAGGTTTCTTGCCTTCATTCCCTTTAGGAAAACTACTTACTTCTCCATGTTTAGTTTCACTGGTTTCCATTAAATTGGGGGAGAAAAAAATGATTTTACTGTTCTCTTCTTGTAACATCAGGTCTTGACATGATTGAACAGGAACAGAGTTGGGGGTGAAATCTTGTTTTGGAATGTTTCCATTTTTCTTGTCGTGTCCACGTTGATCTGGAATGGGGAACAGAGGCATAAAAAGGAAGAGCCTGTGCTCCTTGGGTTGCTTCCCAGGAAATGATTTAATTTATGAACACGAAGCCAGCCTGGCTTTCCTTGACAGGGTCCAGACCTCACCAGGAATCCCAGGTGGAGTTAAAAAATAATTGGATGAAACTGCTCTAGAGTCCCCGTGAGTCCCGTTGGCAAAGAGCTTCCTGAGAACATGAATGGAGTGAGGTCTGGAGAGTGAAGGGAAGCCAGGAACGTTTCTGTGTTAGACTGGAAAACTGGGAGCAGGCATTTCAGCTCTGATCCCCTCCCTCTGGCAGGGTGCAGGGCTGAGATCAGGTTCAGAGCAGCCAGGTCTCCTGTAGGAGGGAGGGTGGGACAGGGTGGGACAGGGTGGTGGGGACCATTTGTGCTGCTTTGTGCAGGAGCAGGTAAATCAGATGATTTCCCCATCTGGGATGGGGTCAGAGCAGAGGACACTGCACGGGCAGAAGGTTGCCACCAGCCAAAGCCAGCTCCTCCCAACGAGGTGTGTAGCACTTGTTGAGTGGAGGATGTACCATGTGTCACTGATGGAGGGAGATTATCTTCTTGGAGAGCACTTTTCTGCAGCCCTGACCTCAAACCTTTGAGAAGTCCAAGATCCATTCCTGCCCAGGGTCCCAGTAGCCCAGGTTTCACCACCTTCACCTCTTAGAAACCCTAGTGAAGCCACCCTGGGTTGTATCCAGCCTTTGGCCCTTTGGAAGGCTACTGCATCCTTGATCCCTTGGTGGATGTAGGCAGATCAAAGCCTGACATGACCACAAGAGCCTCCTGAAAGGTCCTGTACCAAACCCATCCTTACGTGGCTGGTTGGGTCTTGGTACCCCCCACAGGGCCAAGGTTCAGCATCACCCTGGCCAGATCCAGACTGCATGGACCAGGACTGGAGCAGATAGGTTGGCTTCCTTGCCAGTGGCAACCTTGGGAGGCTTGGAAGATGGAAATCTATCTTAGGAACATGGAGGGTTTTCATGATGTGTGTCAGGGCCTTGTAACTGGCAGGAACTGCTCAGTGGTCATTTTCCTTTTAAGTTGCAGGAGCTTGAGGTGTGAAAGATGCTGGGAACTTGTTCCAAGGGAATAGAGAGGGTTGGGAAGTTGCTGTTGTCTTCAAAACCTCTTTATTTCTCCTGTGACCATCAAGCATGAAGAAATCCACCTTCAGAAACGTTCACCTCAGGGCCTTGAGTGCTCCAATAGACCTTAATGACTCCGGGCAGCCTCACCTGGGGTCTCCACCCTCTCCCTCTGTCTATAGGCTGAGGAGCTCTATTTAAGCTCAGTCCCTGGGCTTACAGTTCCTCTCTCTGGTTTGGGCTACTAGATGGCCTTTGGACCTAGGCTGGAGGTAGCTGGGTCTCCTAGCTGGACCTCTCAGACCTACCTTGTGGATTTGTCTCTATCTCCTGCTGCTCCTGACTGGATTTTCTGGATAGAGCTGGCACCTGGCTGATTGTTTTGCCTCCTTCAGGACTGCTGATGGACCCTGCTGTGGTCACCCTTGGCTTGACCTCACTGATGGAGCAGCCCTGCTCTTGTTCCTCCCCAGCACCCCCTTCGTGATGAATGATGTTCAGGAACAAGGTGGACAGATGTCACTGGGGCTAGTGGAGTTATTGCAACACACTGAAAGACTTTGGCTCTGTAGTCATGCAGCTCTGGTGGGAACAGTTGCAAAGATCTGAGTAAACTACTGCTCCATGGAGGAGATGTGTGTGCCTAGAGGTGCTTCAGCTGCTGTTGGGTGAGACAAAGGAAAAGACAATTTCTGGGACTGGACCAGTTACAAAAAAAATTAAAAGTTTTGAGGACCAAATCAGATGAGGAATGCCTCTTTGGTTCTGCTTCTGACTATCTGACAAGCCTCAACAGAGAAAACCAAAGGCAGGAAGAGGAAACACACTCTGGACTTGTGCTCCTCATCTGTATGAATCAAAGCACTTTCCAAAAACTGGCAGCAGTTTCACCCCATCACTTCTGGAGGAAAGTGAATCCAAAGATGTTTAAGACAACGTGTGGAGGGTTGCAAGTGATGAAATGGCTGCAGTGGTTCCTGGTTTGCATTTTAATGAGCTGAGCTGCCCTGGCTCAGCTGATGCTCTGGAACTCATCAGGCCAACTAGGTCATGTGCCACCATCCAGCCATACCCTTAAATGCAGAGACTTTCACCTGGGACCCTTAATGTCATCAACAAGCTTCATGTGAACTGGGGAAGGTTCCTCAGGTGCCCAGAGCACGGTCTGCACTTGGGCTGGACCCAGACCTGGGTGCTCAGAGGTAGACCTGGGTGCTCAGAGCCTTGCTGGAGGGCAGAGAGCACAGCATCATCATTGACTTTCTGGACTTACCTGGGCAAGATGATGGTGCTCAGCCAGGCTTTGGGCAGGGAACAACCCATCTGCATGAGGGACAGGTAATATAAAGCTCTTCTTGTGCTCCTTTGGGTGACAGGGTGGGTTTTGCTGGATGTGGTAAGTTCAGAAGCACCAGGACTGGGGAAATGCTGCTGGGCCAGCTGGGGCTGTGCAAGGCCAGCATCCCTGTCCTGCTCTGTGGGGACGAGCAGCCCAGAGCTGTGATGTGGTAGAGGTTGTCCAGAAAACCTGGCTTTGTGTTCAACTGGTTTGTGGGCTGCAAACTCAGCAGCTGAGCTCTCAGTCCCTGGACCTCTTCCTAAAGTCAGTGTTTGGCCCCATCTGGCTGAGGTGGACACCTACTTCTCCAAGTAAGTAGGTGAAGAAGAGGAAACCACCTCTTCTTCCAATGGACACAGGTAGAGGGTTCCTGGCCTGAAACCTGGGGGGGGGTGTGAGGTTAATCCCCACTTTGCTTAGCACAGGGGAGGGCCAGAACTGAGAGCAAGTGTCTGTGGAGCTTCAACTTACCCAGCCAAGTGCTGCACGTGTCCATGCCCTCAGCTGCTCAGGGTGCTGTGGGGTCCCTTGTCTCACCTCGTGGTGCTCTGGCACTTGTGACACTCTGCCTGGCTGGCATCAGCTGCTGTTGAGGTAGCATGGAAGGGCTGGGACACCTCCATGTTTTGCCAGAGAGAAGGTTTGAATCCAGCCCCCATGGCTTTGATGAATGAGCACATGAAAGGGGAGGACAGAGACCTGGATGAATTCCAGCAGGTAGGAAGTCCAGCCCTGTACACATCTGGTCATTCCTAGAGCTGATGGAAACCATCTGGGTACTCTTGAGACTGCCTGTGGTGGCCCCAGAGCTGCCACCCACCAGTGTGGTGCCTCTGTGTGGTGGCAGCAGCTCCTCTGATGCCCTTGCTAGCCAAGCCACCTTTGTAACCTAGGGTTCATGGTCCTGTGCCCCTGAGTCTTTCTCCTGGCTCTAACACCACCAACTGCTGCTCTTCCCTCTGCCTTTGAACTTGGGCAAGTGTCACTGGAGCAGCAGCTCCTGCCCGGTTCTCCTTCCAGCTTCTTCTTGCAAAAGGAGCCAGAAAAGCTCCAACTAAGCAAAGGCTGATGTCATCCCCGGGCTCTGTGAGCCAGGGACCTGAGCAGAGGCCTGGAGTGCCTCTGTCTTCATCCAACTGTGGTTGTTCCTGCTTCCAAGCCCTTACTACCTGCCTAATTCCGTGCTAGGATATTGCTCAGACATCTAAGGAGATGCAAGCTGGCAATTTCCATGCACTCCTCAACATCTCCAGCAAAACACCCGCTGGTGCCAAGCCCTTGGCTCCTGGCTCCTCAACCTGTTTCTACTAAGTAAGGAGATTTCCAGGGCGAGTCTGTCTTGGCCCTGCAGGAGGCATCTTTTCTCCTGCCAAGGCTTCGGCTGGAGCAGCTTCTCCTGAGCTGTCACTCAGGGAGCAGGAATGCAGGCGAGGCTGCCCTGTGGTTAAGAGGACTCCACCCCAGAGACAGAGGTAGGCGCCCAGGTACCAACACCGGAGACTTGGGGCACATCCAGGGTTGCTGATGACAGGCACTGATCTGTTCCTTAACCCTTTGGCTTCCCTCTTTCTGGCAGGGCTGCTATTTCGGATTTACCCCGTGCTGGTGGTTGCTGTGTGAGCAGCTGCTGGATCCCTCTTTAATGCAAAGAAAATAAGTAGGGATCCCATCCTCCTTCCTCTGATTCCTGGGTCTAGAGGACGTTTCCCAGCTGGAGATTGATGTTTGGTGGAAGAGACCCCTGTGCTGTTTTTGTCCCAGAAGGCTGGAAAACTGTAGCCTGCTAAAGCATTAATCTGTGGGGTTTCTTCTTTAATACTCAGGGCTTGGGTTGCATGTTGATTGTTCTGTTGAGGTCTCCTTAGAAGGTCTGGAGTCACCACAAAGGTGGCTACCTGGGAGTGCTGCACTTCAGCAGCATTACTTGCCCATCAAGTGGGCAAACCCAGCGTGTGCCTCCTTCCTGGGTGAAAGTCCAAGCCCAGGAGTTCTGGAAAGTCCGACCAAGAAAATGTTTTGCCAGCTCCATCACCCAAGTTTCAGTTGTGATGGCAACATCTCACTGATCCCCCCTGCAGGTACCCACACAGCCCTGGAGGACACCAGTATGGGCCAAGGCTGGGGGGCTGGAGAACAGCCCAGCTAGGGGTGTGCAGCTCCAGACACTGGGGCTAAATCCCACTTGAGTGCCAAGGTCTAAAGTGTGTTGTGACCTTGTGTGTTGCTCCTAAGCTTCAGCTCTCCATCTCTAGCACAGGGATGGCTTTTGTCTGTTGTTCTTATTGTTCTACCCCATGTCCTACCAGTACACACCCCCAACTGGGCCCCAGAGGCTCTACTGGTACCAATGTCCATCAGATGTGTTTTATCTGCCTTGTAGCTTCTAGGTGTTTAAACGTGACAGATAAACCTCACAGGTCTCCTCGTCATGAAGCAGGGCAGGTGTCCTGCTTGGCTCTTCCCTCTGCAGAGCCTGAGTGTTCAGGGAGCCAAGTTCCAGATTTTGGCCTGTCTCCCTGCTTGTTCTCCTCATGTGTTTGCTTCATGTCTCCTTGCTGCAATATTTAAACTCACGAGCACAGCCAAGGAGTTGGGATTGCTCTTTGAAGCCCTCTTGTGTGCTTTGAGGTGGTGAATCCCATCTAGACCATGACTGTGTCAGCCCTTCCAAGACACATTAGATACCCTTAAAAGCCCATCTCTGAAGGTTTAAGGGGAGGGTACAGATCTTGCTTGTTCCTTGCTTCTCCCTTGCTCTGAGTTTCCAAGCCCCATCCCTTGTTCTCCACTGCCTGTTGATGCTTCCTCCAATGCTGGTAGCACACCAGTTTGTCTCCATGTGGACTGTGGAGCTGCTTCTGCTTGTGTTGGTGGAGCATTTTTCAGCCTGTGGCAGCAACGTGGCACAGAAAGGGGAAATGATGTTATTAAGGAATTGGAATTCATAGGTTTGGGGGCTTGTTTCTGTTGGAGAGATGCTACAGGGGTTGTTCAGCCTGGAGAAGAGAAGGCTCCAGGGAGACCTTAGAGCACCTTCCAGTGCCTGAAGGGGCTCCAGGAAAGCTGGGGAGGGATTTTGGACAAGGGCAGGGAAGGAGAGGACAAGGGGGAATGGATTAAAACTGGAAGAGGGAGATTGAGGTGAGACATGAGGAGGAAATTCTTCCCTGTGAGGGTGGTGAGACACTGGAACAGGTTGCCCAGGGAAGCTGTGGCTGCCCCATCCCTGGAAGTGTTGAAGGGCAGGTTGGATGGGGCTTGGAGCAACCTGGTGTGGTGGGAGGTGTCCCTGCCCATGCAGGGGGGTTGGAACTAGATGATCTTTGAGGTCCCTTCCAAGCCAAACCATTCCATGAGGATTCTATGCTGCAGTGTGTCTTAGCTTGGTAGTGGATCCTCAAAAGCCCTTTCCAGGGTTTTCTCAGCTCCTTGAGGCAAACCTCTGGTCAGAGTTGGGGATGGCTTCTGCTTACAAAAACCAGCCTTGACATCCCCCACCTTGTTCCTGCAAGAGGAGGGGCCTAGAGAGAGTCACTGACCTTGGAGAGAGTGTGAACAGCTGGGGAACAGGCTCCAGTTTGCAATCAAATGCTCAAAGCCCCGTGCCCACCTTGCTGACCTTTCCTGACCTCCATTGCCCAAGGGTCAATGTCTACAAGTCAGAGTCCTCTGGAGACAAAGGGGAATTCACCTCTGTGAAACATGGAGTGGTATGAGAGCTATTGGGCCTCTCCCAGTGTTTGCTGCCAGGGGATGGGGGCCCCAGCACAAGCAGAAATTCTTTCCTTGGGGCTTGGGGTGGGTGGTGGGGTCTCAGTTCAGATGTGGGAGCAGTTCTCCTGCATCTCTGCCCTATTGATCCACCATTTGCCTTTCAAGTGCTGTCCTGAGGAGGTTTCCCATGGGCTGAACTGCTTTGCTCAGAATCCAATGGAAAAAACCCCACAGGTCCTGCTTTTTTCAAATGCAGCTTCAATGAGGCTGTGGGTGAGGTTTCCTCCATCCCTGATGTGGTCACCAAACACCTTATCAGCATGGATGGAAATTGCAGCGGAGAAGAAAAAAAATATCAAACCCACCCCCAGCTCAAGAGACCAAATCCAGGCCACAAAAAAAGGCCCTTGAGGGATGTCTCAGCCCATGGGGAGGTTGTTGGAGGGAATCATCCTTCTTTCACCTTGGCTTTCCAGTGCTGCCTCTGGCACAGCACCACCATGGCCTGAGAGCCCTGGCTGATTAATGTGGGAAGGGTTAATTGGGAGTGAATTGGTCAAGTCCATCTTCAGTCCTTAGACCTTCAAACTTTAACAGGACCTCTTCCCAGCCCAAGGAAAGAGCTGGTCTGTGAGCTGGAGGACACTGATGGGGCTTCTGAGCAGAGCTGCCCTCACTTCCACGGGCATGTCAGGGTGCCCCTGGTTTTGGTGGGTATGTTGCAATCCCTGGAGTTTACAGCACGACCTGCTCCATCATCCCAGCCACAAGCCCAGGTCCTGGGGTGATGTCATGGAGGACAT
Source organism: Hemiprocne comata (assembly GCA_020745705.1). Taxonomy (NCBI): domain Eukaryota; kingdom Metazoa; phylum Chordata; class Aves; order Apodiformes; family Apodidae; genus Hemiprocne; species Hemiprocne comata. Next base: position 4,188,469 of record CM036609.1, on the reverse strand, counting down.
GGCCGTGTCATCTCACGCTGCAACACGCTTCTGCTGACACAGCCTTGACAGCACGTGGGCACTGGGATCTGCTGGGCATGGACAGGGATGAATGCTCTGCCCTTGGCTGGAAGCCTTGTGTCAGCCAGAGGCCCTGCCAATGCCACCAGGGCAGCAAAGCCTGTGTTCATTTGCACCAGCAGCACCTTTTAGCTTGCTTGGTGCTGACACACACACTTTGAGCTGTCTGATGGTTTGTGCCCTGCTGCAGTTGGTGTTTCTGTTTCATCCCTGTGACCTGGAAGCTCCATCAAGTGCTTAGTCCTGGGTTTGGCTCCAGGATGGAGCAAGGGCAGCTGAGTTTGCTCAACGGGAGCTCTTTGCTTTGCTTGTAGTTGTGCTTCTAGTGACCTTCCAATACCTGAAACGGGCCTACAAGAAGGCTGGGGAAGAGCTGTTCACAAGGGCATGTAATGATAGGACAAGGGCTGATGGTTTCAAGCTAGAAAAGGGCAGATTTAGGTTGGACGTTAGCAAAAAGTTCTTTACTATGAAGGTGGTGAAGCACTGGAACAGGTTGCCAAGAGAGGTGGTGGAGGCCCCATCCCTGGAGACACTCAAGGTCAGGCTTGATGGGGCTCTGAGCAGTCTGGTCTAGTTGGAGATGTCCCTGCTGATTGTAGGGGGGTTGGGCTAGATGACCTTTAGAGGTCCCTTCCAACCCAAACCATTCTATGATTCAGGCTGAGGGATTCCTTGTGCTGCAAGGTGAGCCTGCTTCCTCCTGGCATCATTTGCCTGGTGGTGGTCCCACCATGGACAAGATGATCGCCTTCTCTGGGAACTTTCAAGAACTTTCTGAATGCCTTTCTGAGTGATCTGCCCTAGTTTGTGGCCCTGCTCTGGCAGGGGGGTTGGACTCGATCTTCAGAGGTCCCTTCCAAACCCCTGACATTCTGTGATCCTTCTGAAGCAGTGGCTGCTGCTGTGTGCAACACCAGAGCCAGTTACTCCATCATTGCTCCTGGTTTACAAGCCTGAGGCCTGTCTCGGGGGATCCTTGTTCTTTGTTAAAGGTGATGCTGAATCAAGCAGAACTGGGAGGGAGCAGATCTCCAGGGGTCATTGACTCACATCAAAGGATTCCCCTCAGAGCCCTGAATGTCTCTGTCAATAGGACTCTCTGATTCTTCATGGCAAAGAGCATCTCCTCAGGTCTCAAGCAGGCATTTTATTTGGTCCCTTGGCTTGGTGTTGTGTCCTTGGGATGGGTGACTCCTCTCTCCCTGCCAGGACCTGCTGCTGGGAGCATCCCAGTGCCTACAGCAACTTGTCCTGCTCAGATAATCACAAGGAGCTCTTTCTCCTCTCCGTGCTCTTTTGTTCCATTTCCTTATCTCAAGAACAAGCAGGCTGTTCATCCCAGGGCAGGTCAGCTCCAGGCCACCTACAAACCCAGCACCTGCAGAGGTGACCATGTCTCCTCAGCCTTCTGCCAGCAAAGGCACCATAATGTCACCTTGGGCATCATGTCCCCTGACCCCTTTGTGTTGTGCAGACCTGAATACTGGCCACCAGCTCAGAAGGCCCTTGGGTTTTCAAGAGGAGTAATGAGGACATCAGTGTCTTACTCTTCCAGGAGGCTTTACTTGGCTCTTGGGTTTTTTGGGGCTTTTTTTTGGTACCCTGAAGAGGGTTCAGCTGGTTCCTGCCTTGCCCTGTGCTGGCAGGCTCACCCCACACACCAGTACTTTCTGCTGATGTCTCAAGTCCCCCCAGGTCTGGGAGTTGCTGTCTGCCCTGGGGTGGTCCTGTGCCCCAACAGAGCTTCAACCACCACTGTCCTCTCATGCTTTCAGGATCCCAGGGACTGCATTCACTCATGGCCCCTCATTTTTGCATATTTTTCAGGCAAGGGCTGTTTGACCTTGAGCATGAGGAACTTGTGCCTCCATGTGTGGGCTGTGTGGATGTACCAGCCTGCTTGGAGCTAGCTTGGGGCTCATTGAGTGGTGTAGACTTGTCTTGCATCTAATTAGAAGCTCATTTCTCCCCTTCTTGCCTGTAACTCCATCCCTCTCTTCCCCTTCTGCCTTCAGAATCAGTGCTCAGCACAGGCAGTCTGGTAAGAACAGGCTCCAGTGCTGGTTTTCTTGGTCACTTTAGGTCCTGTGGTGCTAAGCCTCACCTGTAGGTTAAATCTGACCAGGGTTTGCAGAGGCCAAGCAAAGCTTCCCAGCTAACATCTCTCAGGAGGTGGGTTTGGCAGGAGAGACCTCACAGCAAAGGGAAAAGTGAGCCAGATGAGTGGATATCCCTTTCTTTTAGGAGCCTGGGAAAACTCCCCAGCAGAGGGACTGACACCAGGGAGCTCGTAGCAGAACCTCTGTTGTCCCTGTGTCCCCTGAGAGCTGAGCTTCATAGCCCCATAGACTGGCTTGGGTTGGAAGGGACCTCCAAGATCCTCTAGATCCAACCCCCCTGCATGGGCAGGGACACCTCCCACCAGACCAGGTTGCTCCAAGCCCCATCCAACCTGCCCTTCAACACTTCCAGGGATGGGGCAGCCACAGCTTCCCTGGGCAACCTGTTCCAGTGTCTCACCACCCTCACAGGGAAGAACTTCTTCCTCATGTCTCACCTCAATCTCCCCTCTTCCAGATCACTCTTCTCCCTCACTGCCTTCCCAGGATGATCTCTCGTGTGTGAAGGGGGGACACAAGTGGGCTGCAGAGTGGGAGGTGTGTGTCCCTGCCAGGGAGCCAGAATATTTTGCAGAGAAACTCGTGTTCTGCCCCTCGTTGGGGCCTGGCTGCGCCGGCCTCAGGCGGAACCTGCGCCCTGTAAACCAGGGAAGGGTTTTGTTGTTTTAATTCCTTGGGTGGTGTCATGACCTGGTGTTGTTTAAAAATAACTTTGTATCTGTGATCATTACGACTTGTATAATGTTAACAGGCAATTATCTACCAATAATTATTAGGTTGAATAATTCCAGAAAGAGTTTATTTAACATAAACATTTGGAAAGCTAAATACTATGGATAAGATAGAGCCCGAGGGCTCGGGACTGCTGGGTTTTCTTTCCAGCTTTGCCTCTGGTCTTCTGTACAGCCATGGCACTTAACAGATGTGGCTTCTGCAAATAGCTTGACTTTAGGGGGAAGCAGTTTTGCTCTCGACCATCAAACAAGCCAAAATTATACTGGCAAGATTGAGAGGAGCTCGGGTGATGCTTTGCTGCCCTGATAACGGATGTGAAACCTCCCAAAGGATCGGTTCTGGGGTGTTAGTTTCTTCTTTGTGCTCATCCAACGTTGTAGAACCCAACTCCAAGTCACTCGTTTCAAAATCAGCTCTGTGGTGTCACTTCCAGCTCCCAGCCCAACTCTGGGAATGTGCAAAAGTTGATGCTGAAAACCTGTGGAAGATTTTTGCCCAGGAACATATTTGTGTGTTTGGAGCTGGGCAGAGAGCTTGTCTGACAGCAAAAAAAAACCCAACTACCAACATTAAGGATGAAACAGTCACCAGAAAATTGATAGACATGCCTGGAAATGCCTTTAACCCTTATTTACTGTAGGGCTTGTGGTTTGAAAAGCCTGGAGTCTCATTTGGACTGTTTGGTCCCCAGTGAAATTACAGAGGTGGGGAGAAACCACCCCATGATCCGTGTGGGCTCTGCCAAACAAGCCCAGAGGAAAGGGCTTCGTTCCTGGGCCTGCTGTGCCAATTAAAAGCAGGTTTAGAGCTCGAGGTGACTCTGGCAGTGGGCAAAGGGAAGGAATGTCCCACTGGTGGCTCCAGAGCCCACGTGAACACCAGCTTCCATGGCACTGCCTTGCTGTCCCTCCCGTGGGTGTGGAGTCCCAGGTATTTTATCAGAGGGACTGGTTACAGCTTCACTTGCTGGAGATGATGGCACTGTAACCCAAGAAGAACAGAGCCAGACTTGCCATGAAAAGCTCCTCTGAGTCCTGGTCTCCTGAGGTGCCACCAGGGTGGGGAGTGGGGGGGAAGGAGCCCCACGTGTCTGTATTGGTGCAGAAAAGGAAACTGAGGAATAAGAAGAGTCTTGCACAAGGTTGCACAACGTGGAGGAGCTGGCAATAACATGCAGGTCTCTGGCTCCCCAGCCTTCCTCGAGGCACGTTGCTCATGTATTTTGGAGGGAGCCTGGTCTTGCTTGACACCCAAAGGGGTAGAGGAAAAAGTAGGTGAATCCATCAGCCAAGCACCATCATGGGGATGAGCCTTGTCTGCAAAGCTACGTGGATTTTAAGGAAGACTTTGTGGCTGAATGTGTCCCCATCTCCAAGTGCACAGGGTCTTCAGGGTAACTGGTAGTAGGGAACAAACACAGCAGCCTGGGGTTTTTTGGCTTTTTTTGTTGTTGGTTTTGGTGTTTTTTTTTTAACCGTGAGCAAAATGCTTCTGGCTTTGCTGCTGTGGTGCTTCTGGAGGACTTACCAGGCCAGGGTCCACGTGTGCAGCAGGGTCTGTGTAGCCTCTTTTTTATCAGTGAAGGACAGGAGAGATCCAGGACAAGTGACAGCACCACAACTTCAGTCTCCATGTGTGACACTGCTTTGGGGTCCTTATTCCACCTGTGTGTGTGTGTGACCCAAGCCCTTCCCTCCCTGAGCATCCCAGGGCCCTGGGTCACACACACACTGGGTGGAATAAGGCATCTAGAAATAGCTGCAAAATAGCTGTTTCCTCTCCTTTTTGGGGACTGAGGAGAGGAAGGAGGCTTGGAGCAGCTCAGCTCCCTCGTGGTGGCATCCTGGGGTGGGGCAGGGTTTCCCAACGTGCCAGAATATGTGGTTGTCCTTGGACATGTTGAATTTCCCATCTCCTCAGCACAGGGAGAGCTGAAATCGCCCTTTAGCAGTTGGGCACAGAAAGGGAAAGATCATTAACATACAAAGGGCTCCTCTTTCAACACCAGCGTTGTGAGCTTCCATGTCTTTAGCTCTGCCTCATCACATTTGTTCTGCGTTGTACTTGGGTTTGGTTTTTTTTAAGTCCTGGATCTTGGAATTGGGTAAAGGCATCAAAATCTCAGCTTTTGTTAAAGGCCGCAGGTGAAAATCGTGGCTTCTGAAGATGCTACAAGTGGTGGTTGGGCATGAAGACTTGGTTTATTTCTGGGCTTTGCCACGTTCAAACGAATCTCTTCATGAGGTGGAAGAGAAGAGGGGAAATTTCCCGCTTCTCATTGCTGAGGGCTGGTGGAAATGGGAAATTCTACATTTTACTCTTTTTCCACTCATCTGTTTTCCTTTGTTTCATCTCGCTGTCCCATCTCAGTTTCAAGCTTTGTGTCTCCTCCTGGAAACATAGATAAGGGTTGGATTGGCTTGGGGAATTGCTGCCTTCCCCTCCTGATTTGAGCTTTGCTGGGTGCAAGGGAACTTCTTTGGTTGTCTCTTGGTTTCTCAGGTGGGATTTGTTTGTTGCCGTGGCCGACGTTGGGAGTTTGAATCCCACTTTGTGTTGGCATCAGGGCAACTGGGTTGAAGGTCCTGATATGGACCCATTCCACGTTCCTGCTGAAGATGCGACCCACTTTAGGTCAGGTGTTTGGGTATTGCCAAAGCTATTCAGGTTAAACATCTCCCTTGGGCCTTAAGGCCATCCTGACAATGGGCCTGAGGGGAAATAGGTCAGGTACCTGGAGATCTGTGTCACTGTGTTGGCTTCAAACATTCCTAAATGCAATCTGAGGAGATGCCAGAGGGCTGACCCATCACCTGCCACCACTTCTGCCTTCTCCTTCAGCCACCTTGTCCTCTCCATCGGCCAAGCAACACAGGAGCTCGTTGGCGTGGAGGCATGAAAGGAGGACAAAAATAAAAATGATGGTGCTTCCCCAAAACTTCACCTGCAGCCCTGGGAGCCTGACTCACTTTTTCAGGAATCTGGTTTAATCATTTCTGCTTCTGAAGGGACAGGCAGGAGACAGCATGAAAGCAGAAGGCCTTTGAACAGCGTTGCCTCCAAAGCTTTTGCCTTCTGGGCCATCCTGGAGTCGTCGCTCCAGGGCTGCGATGATAAACGACACCAAAGTTTGTTCTAATTCTCTGTGGTTTTACCTCTGACTGGGCTGTTGAGCTCCTGGTGTCTGTGCTGAACGCCCTCTCCTTCTTGGAATCTTAACAGTGTGTGAGAATCTCCTATTTTTATTTCTTTTTCCCAAAAGGAAATGTTAGTCTGTGGAGTAGAGAGGAGAAAGGATTGGTTTCATCGTCTTTGTTGCTTGTCTTGAGTGACATCAAAACTAGCCCCAAATTAGCTTTGGTTTCATATCAAAGGAGACTTTTCCACAAAAAAGTGGAATGTAATTTGTTTAAAATGGACACAAACAAAATATAACTTCCCATTTTTATTATTTTTTTTTAATTGAAACTGAATATTTTGTTACTGGTCGTTGTTGTCTCTGCTGTTCCTGCTCTGCTGCCCATCTTTGCCACCATCCTGATGATATCATTGAAACAGAAGGAAAGAATCCAGTTGTGTGATTGGAATTCTGGGTTTATCTTGGTTTTTTAAGGGGATAGTTCAACCAGAATCATGTTAATGATTTGTTTTTCCCACACACACACTGTTTTTTTGGTTTTGAACCAAATTTTCCAGCCAGCTGGGGCTCAGCAGGGTGTCCTTCACCAGGCTGTTGAGCATAGGTGAGTCTTGTGGTTCTCCTCTCCTCCTCCCACATGGACTTGCAGAGCTTGTCCTGCCCCATGTCTCCACACAGGGTCTCCCTAGCCTTGGACAAGGCAGCCACTGGAGACACATTAATCTAAATTTAAATCCAATTCTTTGGCCTTGGTTCTGCTGCTCTGGTCAGTAGATGTTTTGCTGGCAGCTCTAGGAAGAAGGGGATGATTCAGTGTTTAATCAACTGCAGGAACCCAATGGTTTTCCATAACAAGGGGTAGAAAAGCATCACACAAACCAGTTTTCACTGTGGTACCCTCAGATACTTTAGGAGACAAGTGCCAGGGCTCGTAGTTAGGACTCTGAACCCAGGAGAAACTTTCCAGGGCTCAGCTCCCCCTTAGGAGCTCCAAACCCAGCTCTGGAGGGGGAGCAGCAGCTTCTTCCAAAGCGTTTGGGATCCACATGAAAACTGAGCTCTAGATCTGGTCACCTTGAGGACATAAATTGGAGCTGAGCTACCTTGAAGCTCCAATCCTGGGGCAGCACAGGGAAGCAGGGGTGGAAAAAGGAGGTTGAGGACCCAATGGGAGGGCATAAAGGAGGGTCAGACTCGAAGGAATTTGTTGTTTCTTCCTTGGGAGGAATGGAGGAGATGAAATGAACCCTTCAAAAGGATCAGTACCATGTGTACCTCTTTGGGAGAGGCAAGCATGTGCTTCTCATTTTTCTTGCCTGCTGTGTGCCAAGGGGATCTGTTTCCCATTGACTCTTGACCCTTCAGAAGACAAGGGGAAGAACAAAAGAGAAATAGCTGGCCAAAGTAGTGCTGTTGAGGGTCATGGCAGAGATCCCACCAGCTTCAACAGGACCATGGCTCAACCTAGAGGAGAAAACAAACCAACCTCTCTGAGCTAGAGCAGTAAAAAAAAAAAAAGTCTCTGCCAGTCTCTCATGTAATGGAGACTTTCTCCATTTTTCAGGACCTTTCACAAGAGAGAAGCTCTTTGACTTGCACCTTTCCTTGGCTTGACCTCCTACCTCTTCTCCTTATGTTAAATCATCCATCTTTGAGCATCTTCACTCTTTGAAACTTGTCACACATCCTCTTTCAGCTTTGGTTTTGTTTGTCTCAGGAAACTCTGCTGTTCTTCCCTCCTCCTGCACAATGAGGTCTCCATGGTCCTCCTTTGCACCCATCCTGGTCTGAGCCACCATCTCTGATGGTAACAGTGAGCTCTTCCCAGGACACACCATGAGGCCCTCAGCAAATTGCATTTGTATGTTTGCCTGTAGCACTAATGGTGATATCAGGGAGGGTTTCTCCAAGGTCCTTTCCTGAAGAGCTCACTGACAAATCCTCTTTGATCTGTGACTCCTGTCCCCACCACCCATCATTGTCTCACTTGTGGCACTTCCATGCCCATGGCAGGTTTCCTGTGCTCATCCTCATCTTGGAGCCACACAGCAATTATTTCTCTTCTCACTGCTCTCCAGATTAGTTTGTCTGTGTTTCTTTTGCCTGGACTTTGGGGTTGTTCAGCCTGGAGAAGAAAAGGCTCCAGGGAGACCTTAGAGCACCTTCCAGTGCCTGAAGGGGCTCCAGGAAAGCTGGGGAGGGACTTTGGACAAGGGCAGGGAGGGAGAGGACAAGGGGGAATGGATTAAAACTGGAAGAGGGGAGATTTGGGTGAGACATGAGGAGGAAATTCTTGGCTCTGAGGGTGGTGAGACACTGGAACAGGTTGCCCAGGGAAGCTGTGGCTGCCCCATCCCTGGAAGTGTTGAAGGGCAGGTTGGATGGGGCTTGGAGCAACCTGGTGTGGTGGGGGGTGTCCCTGCCCATGCAGGGGGTTGGAACTGAATGATCTTTAAGGTCCCTTCCAACTAAAACCATTCTATGAAAGGTTTGATAAAACCTTTTTTGGTAAGTCCGGCACCATCTCCCTGTGTTTTATTCCAATTTCCATTTCCTCTGTTGTTTTGGGTTCCTCCTGGATAGGCAGGTGTTTGCCTCCATCAATGGATTTCCTTCCTCCTGAAACAAGAGTTGCAAACCACTCGTTGGCTCCATTTCCCTGTGACTGACAGCACCTCCTCATCCTTCCCACAATGCCAGTTCAAACTGCTGTCGCCAGATGCTGGAATAAGAGTTTGACCCAAAAAAACCACCCCTAAAGCAGCCAAGGCAGCAATGAGATCAGGTTCTCTGCTGGGTCTTGCACGAGCGTTAGAACCTCGGGGGTTTGCAGGGCTCCACTTCTGACACAGCAACAGGAGGATGCCATGAAGTGGCACCATGGGGATGCTTCTTGGAGGCTTCCCATCAATCCCGGGTGTGTTTTGCCCCCCTTGTCCTCTGTGTGTTGAATTATTACATGCTCCTTCCTCTCATTGTTTTTTTTTCCCTCCCTGAGTCTTTGTTTCCTCTGGTGTCCCCCAGCAGGGACTCTTCCACCGCCAGAGCTGGACGGCTGCATGACACCCGTGTCAGGTGGACCATGAGGTGCTTTTTGCCAGGTTCCTGCCTGATGACAGGTGACTCAATGCCTCAAGGCTTGTAAGGAAGCCAGCAAGCCAGCAGCTGATGAAAGAGCCCAGTGGAGAGAGGTGCAAGGGGAGAGAGAAGAGGAGAAACCTCTCGGGATGTGATGGAAGTGAGTCATCTGACAGGTCCTGCCAACAGGCCAGCCTGTAATTAAAGCTCACCTCGCCTGGTGTCTCCACCAGAGCATATGCCAATCATTCCCTGTGGCATTTTCACACTCCTTATCTGTCAGCCTAGAAATTACTTTTTTAGATCAACTTTGAAGGCTTAATTCTGGCAGGGAGACGCGGGGGGCCAGACAGTCTGCTCCTCCACGCAGCTCCTTGCAAGGGGAGAAGTGAAGAGGTTGCTTTGTGGGGACCAGATTTTCAAGAGATGGGAGCTGGTTTTTCAAGGTGGGACCAGGTTTTCCAAAGTGCTTGGGTCCTGGCAACTCCCATCATGTTTTTTCAGAATGCACCTGATGAGTTGCAGCTACTGTAAAACCTCCGTGGGAGCCAAACTCCCTGAAAAAAGAATGTTGGTTGTGCAGATGGAAGTGGTGACAAATGTGAGGATGTAAAATTCATGCGTTGGCTTCACCAGCTCGTGGTGAGTCCCTGACCCACCACAGGCAGTTGTTTTGTGCCTTGCTCAGTCTGCCTTCTGCAGGCAGCTTTGAGATCCCTTTGCAGCTGGACTGCTATTAAAAAAAAACTAAGAAATTAAGTTTTACACTTCATTAAGAAGCCAGTGGATGGATTGGATTCAGCTCTTTGTGGTGGTATCTGGAGGTAAAGCTTTGAGACTGTCTGGGAATATCTGCCTGGGCTGGAGTGAGCTAGGGATTGAATTCAGATGCACATGGGGATGCTCTGAAGCCTCCTGCTCCTTCAAAATCCTTCTGGGTGGAGTGGGAGTTCTCTGGTTTCCTACACTTGATGACAGGAAGGGCTTTGAAGCATGCGGACAAGGCCACGTCCCTGTCATAGAATCATAGAATGGTCAGGGTTGGAAGGCACATCTGGAGATCAAGTCCAACCCCCTGCCAGAGCAGGATCACCTGGGGCAGAAGGACATCCAGATGGGTCTTGAATGTCTCCAGAGGAGACTCCACAACTTCTCTGGGCAGCCTGTCCCAGGGCTTTGTCACCCTTTATAGTAAATAACTTTTTCCTCATGTTGAGGTGGAACATCCTTTGTGTCCGTTGCCCCTTGTCCTGTCACAGGGCACCACTGAAAAGGGACTGGCCCCTTCTTCTTCACACTGACCCTTCAGATATTTCTAAACATCAATAAGATCCCTTCTCAGCCTTCTCCAGGCTGAACAGCCCCAGGTCTCTCAGCCTTTCCTTGTAAGACACATGTTCCAGTCCCTTAATGTCCCACTGCATGTGTTGGGCAGCAGCTTCTGGGATCACCCAAGGGTTCTAGACACCCTGTCCCCAAGCCAGCCAAAGCCTTCCTCACCAGTCCCCTCCCTGAGGGAGGATGTGCTGGGTCCCCGTGTGGGTGTCCATGGTGCACAGGCAGTCCTGCCTCCTGCAGACACCCTGGGCAATGCCCCCAGCACCCAGGGCTCACCCAGGCCAGTGTCCTCTCCCAGTGGCATTCCCTGAGCATCCCATGACTCCGTGGCCAGGAATGCTGCCCCGGACCCAGAGCCTGCTGGGGATTGCATCAGGCCCCTGAACTTGTTCTGCACAGGATGGAGCGGCTTGGTGACACCTGCTTGTGTGCAATGTGGCACTTCTCTGGGGACAGCTGGTCACCAAGGGCTTGGGAGAAGGGAGGGGAGGGTTCATCCATCACCCTGGTGCTGAGCGGGGTGAGCTGATGTCCTACCAGCCTCCACAAGGCTTTGGGACCTTCCCCACTCCTCCTGGCAGAAAGTTTCCCCAGTCTCTTAAGACATCTGCAATTTTTCCACTTCTCCAGCAGGGAAGATGAGGTGGGGCTGCTGGGCTAACACCAGCCCACGTGCCTTGGGCTTTCTTGTCCTTACAACTCCAAACCCTTCCTTTTTCTCCTTAAAAAGCTAATAGAGCCCTTGCTGTTTCTGCTCAGCACCAATGGGCTCTCTTCAGACCTGCTCCGTCCTGCTGCCCTTTTATCTCCATGTGAGGCTTTTCCTGGCCTGGAGGAGTCTCCATCCACAGTTGGACACAGCAGAGCTGATGCTGCTTCCACTTACACCTTGTGCCTGGAGATCTGTGTGGTATCAGGCCTGGGTTCCCCTCCCTTTGTGCATCTCTCCCTGGCTCCACCAGGAACTCCACCTTTGCAGTCAGCTGCTGGAGAGCAGGAGTTGGAGGGTTTTGGCTCTCCTGGAGCGAGGTGCCTGGGTGAATTACCAGGGCTCCATGGGCTGCAGACAGAGCCCCAGGTGCTCCTCTCTCAGATGCAGACATCCTCACTCTGAACTTCTAAAGCTGGGTGAAACAAACACCACCCTTTACGTTTCTCACATACATTAAAGGCTAAGTGGCTGATAAGGAACCTGCTTGATTCTAGCCTAAATTTATTAATGTCCAAGGTATACAAGCCTGTCCTTCTAGCAACGTTGTCCTTCAGCTTTATGATGCTTTTCCACCCCCTGGGTGCTTGGGCTGTGCCTCTTTAGCCAGGACAAGACCATTCCCTTTTGTCTCTCCATGAAAGCCAAGGTCTTGTAGGACCTTCCCGATGAGAAGGGCTCTCCATTCCCTCCCCTGCCCTAGGTAGTTCTCCTCCACCCCTCCTTTCTTGATCAAGGGTGATTAAAAGAAGACACCATATTCCAGGTGAGATCCCTCAATGCCAGACTGAGGGAATACTCCTCTATTTCTATTGCAAACACTGAGCCTGGTGATCCAAGGATTATATTACCCCATTCACACTCCTGCACCACGTTGGCCATTCATGGTCATGCCAGGGCTGAATAATGCACATGGATGTTCCTCTTTCTGCTGGAGGCAATTCCTATCTGCTCCAATCTGGAATGCTCAGTCTTCTTCTGACCTAAGCCTTAAGCCTGGACTTTTTATCTCCAGCTGGGAAACCTTATCTCAAGAGTTGCCCAACACCCCGTGGAAAAGCAACAGGATTCAGCCAACTCTGGGTCTGTCTTTGTGAACCTCCTGATGCAAAATAAATCAGCGCTGAGGAGCTGAAAAGCAAATATTTTTTTTTTCAGAACTGTCTGACCTTTGAGAAGAAATCATTCCAGAACCAAAAATTTTATAGTGTAGAATGAAACAGGCATCACATTTGGCCACGTTTGCTGAAATCAAATACTCTGACAGCCCTTGAGGAGCTGAGTTTCTGCACGGGGCTGGGAGAGGGATTTGTTCTTTGCTGTTTATTCAGCTTGGGATTTTGGGAAAGGCCAACATCCCTTTTTTTTTTTTTTTTTTCTTTTCGGTTTGTTTTCTTGCCTTTCCAAAAGAGTTAGAAATTTCAAAATCCTGAAACTCTTCCCAAAATGAAACAGCTGGTTATTGCTCAACTCTCGCTGCTCCTACCTCCGCCCTCCTGATGAGTTATCCAGAGGGTGTGACGTTCTGGGATGGAGCTGATCCCCAGGTGCTGGAGAGGGCCACTTCCAGCAGCTTCTCCCTAAGTAGGGCTCAATCCCTCTGTCAGCTGGTAAACCTGTCCCAGCCAAAAAGAACATCCCATTCCCTTGGCTCAGCTCCTTAAAGGTGCAGCTCCCAGCAGCACCATGGAGCCACCTCCTAAAGCTGCTCCTCACCCCACATTCTTTATCTACATGAGCTTCAGGGGCAGTTGGTTCTCATTCCTCCAAGCCAAGAAGAGCCAAATCGAGCTATTAGTGTCTCACACCTCAAGCATTGGGGCTTGCCTTGTAGAAAAGGTTGAGGTTATTACCAAAGAGGTGAGAATTAGATAATAGCTGATGTCCCAGGGGTGCCAACCAGCCTGGGCTGAGGTGATTCTTGATTTCAGGCACATCATAACTCACTGGTGACTGTGAACTGGAGTCTGGTGTCTTCCATGCATTTATGGGCTGCTAGTGGATGATTATAGAAAATACAGTAATTAAAGAAGTGCTTCAGCTGGGTAGGTTTGGCCTGGGAAAGAGTAAAATGAGACCAGGCAGGATGAGCTGTTCCAAATGGTGAAGTCTGATTAATTTCACTTTCTTTTCGTGTAACGTGTCTGGTAATGTTTGGGAGGGGTCACCCAGGGCAGCCTCTCACTGGTGCATTGGAGCCAATAGGCTCAACCACGGTTGTGTCGTGGTGATGTTTCGTGGTCCCGTTCCACAGGGTGCCACACGAGCAGGAGACCTGCAAGCCTTGGGGACCAGGAGTGGTTCCTGATGGTGGGGGAGATGATTTGCTGTGCAGGATGCCATGGGGAGACCTCAGATCTGGCTCCAGCAGCTGGGCCATGCTGCCTTGTCTGCCCTGTCTCCTGTTCCCTTGGCATCTGCTGGGGTTCAACCGTCAAAGTGGTTCTTGGGGCCACCTATTTGCCATATTTTGATGATAGCATCTGTCCAGGGGAAGCTCTCTGCTCTTCCCCCCCCTGCGTTTTGCACGTCGTGTTCCTCTCCAGCAGAACTATTTCCAGCAGATCCGGGGCCAGAGGTTGAACTGGCTCCAACCAGCAGGAACCTGCAATTACCCAAGCATCCCCGGGATGCCATCAAGGCAGGGTTCCCTTTGATGAAGCGTCGTATCCAGGTAACCTGTTCCTAATCAAACAAGGCACCTTGTGGGTGCAGGAAAGGGCACTGCCGACCATTCCAGGTGCTCCAGGAGTGTGCTGTGGGCAGGGCAAACAGGAAGCCAAGGGATGGACCACTGAGAGCCACTCCACCTTTGCCCAGGGGTGTTGGGCAGGTGACGAGTCACTTCGAGCTGGTCCTTCTCTGGCTGTGACGCATTGTTTTGAACGAGAAATTCCAAGAGGGTTGATAGTCCTTTTGCTGGAGGGACAGCGTCATTACTTGAGGTTTTTGGGGTTAAATCCACAAAGGTTCTGACCTTCCTCTCTCTCAGGAGCCCGACAGGATTTGGGGTCAGGGCTCACCCTATGAGTGTTGAGTGGTGGAGGTGCCAAAGGAAGGAGGCTGGTCATCAGGGCCTTCCTCTTGAGCAGATGGAGAGAGCAGCCATTCCAAAGATTGAGTCATTTGCTCTGAACCACCCTCTTTGGTGGAGGCCACCTCTCCTTCTTTCCACAGCCCATAGAGGGAGCTGATGGTGCTTTGAATCATCCAGCATAAAATCTGGCCTTGATGCTTACATAAGAGTGGGAGGCCCAAATACCTGCATGGCTTGGGCATTTTGGAGCCACCCAGGAGGCCTTTGGCCTCTCCTTGCCATGCAGTTCTTGCAGCAGCTCATCATGCTGGGGCAGAGGGTGAGATAAGGTAACTGAAGGCATTAAAGATGCATTTCAACATCTCTTCAGGCTGTCCTCTGTGGGATTCCCTCCTCTGTTTGGGTTTCCCTCCTCATCCAATCAACAGATGAACTATTGATAGCATCTCTTGGAGGACTCTGGTTTAAGAAGAGGAGCTTTCATAGACCCCAGGCATGGAAAGATGAGTGATATTTTGAATATCCTCCCTGCTGGAGTGTGTTGAGATTCCCTCAGATGTGCAGAGCTGCTGAGAACATTCAGGTTGAGACAGGATGCAGATTCCTCTTGGGCCAGTGTGCAGGGCAGTGGGCTGGGGCTGTCCAAGCTAGCAGCAGAAGCTGAGCCAAACCAGCTGTTCCTGGGGACCAACGGGCTCTGCAACACACCCGGGGACAAGGGTCTTGCCCAGTCTCCTTGGGGACTGCTCCTCTAGACTCTTCCACGTGCTGATGCTTTGCTGTTCTCAGCGCCTGGTGAGTAGGGAAGGGCAGACATCAAAAGCTCAATGGGAGCATCCAAAAGTTCATCTGAAGCACGCAGACCTTCAGCGTTTGTAACGGGAAGTTGGAGGGATTTCAAGCACTCTCATCCCACCTCCTGGCGCTTCTGTTTCTGGTTAGGGCCAGACATAACCACAAGAACAAGCTTTCTCACGGTGTTTCAGCACATTTCCTGTTGGTCCTGGAAGAACATTTGAAATTAAGAAGGCATCTAGCCTTTGTAGAACCACAAAGACTCTGTTTTGGAGAGAGGCTCAGGCTCCGAGTGTTGGTTAGGGGGTGAGTGAGTTTACTTTCTTGAGCCAGTTTGTGCCATCCCAGCTAAGAAGTGTCCCCCTCACCAAAAGGGAAGAGTTGATTTCATGGTCTGGAGAAATGAGTCATGGTCCTGCAGTGCCCCAATGCCATGGGAGCAATCCTGGGATGCTTCAGGAGACTGGGATGGAGCAGCTTTGTGCAGTGGGTAATTCTGGAGCCCAAAGAGGGTCAGAGGTGGGCGTGAGGATGGAATGACTGTGGAGGGAAGGTCCTCCACCGTGCTGTCACGCAGACCAGGGCTTCCAGGGAGGCTTTATCCATCTTTTTTTTTTTTGCTAGAGGGTGTTGGGCTGCATGAAGCAAAGGACCATGGGCAGAACTGGTTGAAAAACTGTGTCTGTGTGTGGTTGTGGGGAGGGGACTCCGTGGAAATATTTCACTTTGGGGAAGACATTTGAAAATGTTTCAGCAAACTGTTTATGTCGGAGAACGTGTGGGGTTTGTTGTTGTGTTTGTTTTTTTCCAAGTGGAAGTTTGCCTGCGTCGTCCCAGGATTGCTTTTGTTGGGACAGACATTTGTAATCAAATTAAATCAAACCACAAAAAACAGCCAACAGGAAAACCCTTTGGCTCAGAACCCTTGGTCTCAAAAGCCTTTGGAGGATCCTTCTCCGCTGTTGTCCCTGCTGGGGGCTGGAGCATGAGAAAGCAGCTTTGGGGTGGGAAAAGGCAAACTAAGAACCCACCAGGCCTTGTGCCACCACGAGATGTGAACTGTGGCCATGTAGACATCCAGCCACGTCCTTTGGATTCCATCAGGTCCATGCTGCACCTCTGGGTTTGGCTGGGGGCTCGTGAAGGAGCCAATCCCCATTCTTGGTGTATATGGTTTGGGATTTGAATCCTCAAAATCAAACACTTTCCTTTCTTTTTTTTTTTTTTAAGGTTAAAGAGCATCACAGCAGAGAAGCTGAGCCAACCAGCTAAAGGGTGTTGGGACACATCAAGAGATGGATCAAAACCACAGAGCTGGGCTGGGATTTAACACCATCTCCCTCCAAAGCACAGGTAGAGTTTACTTTCCCTGTTTTATCTTTGCTAAGCCTTAATCACAGAGTTGCTGCAATTCCCTCCATGAGGTGAAGTCAAAGGAAATCCCCAGGTCACATCATCCTCTGGGCTCAGTTCTGCTCCTCTGCCCTCTGCTCATTCCAGAAGGACTAAATTGGGCTCAGCAGTGGGATTTGAGCTGCAGGCTTGGGAGGTTGGGGCTTGAGCTCTGTCTTGCCCCCTCGAGCCTGGCAAAGCAGTGAGGGTGGAATGATGGGCAGGTTTGAGTTGCTGCAGAAAGGGTTTCTCCAACTGTCCTTTCTCCCTTGAGGAACTGTTTTTAGAAAAGTCAGAGCCCTGCATTTGACATCAGCTGGGAACTCAGGTCTGTTTCGTGGTGAGAATGTTGGTCTCCATTGCTGGCAGGGGTCTGGAGAGAAACCTCTCAGGGTGGTGGTACAGGCAGGGTTGTCCTTGCTGCAGGGTACATGGTGAGCAAGGTGACCTCTTCCATTCCCCCTGCCCAGCTCCATCCCTCTGCTGCCTTTCCTCTGCCCAGTGGAGCTGCACCCCAGACACAGCAAGGCAAAAGGAGGTCCTTGTCTTGCCCACTCTAGACCTCAGGTCCATGTGGGTGAAAGCCCACCTGAAGAAGCACGCTGTCCCTTGGCAGAGGGAGGTCCCTCCAGATGGACCTGCTGCAGGCTGATGTCCAGCCAGAGTTCCCTCACCCAACCAGTGGCACAGGGGAAGGGAACTTGACCCAAGACCACCCAGGGGCCAGCAGCCTTGCTTGGAGTAGATCCCAAATCCCTACATTAGTTTGCCACCCTAGCTCCCTTGGGCAAGGGGAAGTTTCCAGGGACAATCCTTTCTTCTCATCGGCCTTTTTGTGTTTTGTTTTTGTTTTGTTTTTTTTTTTTTTAATTAAAATTAAATTAAATTTCTGTAGCTTTTTTTTTTTTCTTGACTATTATTATTCTGTACCTTAGGCATCGCTTTGAGTCCATTGGGGCAAGTTGTATAACACAGGGAAGAGACAGGCTGACTATCTGCCCTCTCCTCCTCCCCACCTTCCCCCCTCCTCTCCTCTGGCCACCCCAGAGCTACACGGCACCCAAACGTGCTGCAGTTTCATCAATCCCAAGCTGCACTTCAAAGGCTGCCTCTGCTTCCCTGGCTGCAGGGATTAATCACAGCCCGGCCTGCGTGGAAAGCGTGACCGTGGCACCCTTGTTGGTCTCATGGGGTGCTCTCCTGGTTATCACTGAATGGTTTGGGTGGGAAGGGACCTCAAAGATCATCTAGATCCAACCCCCCTGCATGGGCAGGGACACCTCCCACCAGACCAGGTTGCTCCAAGCCCCATCCAACCTGCCCTTCAACACTTCCAGGGATGGGGCAGCCACAGCTTCTCTGGGCAACCTGTTCCAGTGTCTCACCACCCTCAGAGCCAAGAATTTCCTCCTCATGTCTCCCCTCAATCTCCCCTCTTCCAATTTTAATCCATTCCCCCTTGTCCTCTCACTCCCTGCCCTTGTCCAAAGTCCCTCCCCAGCTTTCCTGGAGCCCCTTCAGGCACTGGAAGGCCACAATGAGGTCTCCCTTGAGCCTCCTTTTCTTGCAGCAAAACCTCCTTGGCTGTTGGCCTTTATCAGATGGGCCATTTCCATTTTTATGTCTTTGGGTTACCAGCCACAGCTGAGGTTGGCTGGAGGTGCCACACTGACACCATTACCTATAGTTAATGAACATCCTTGATTTATTGGAGTCACTGTAGCAGCCAAGAGTCAGAGGATCATAGAATTATGGTTGGAAAATACCTCTAAGGTCACAGAGTCCAACCATCCTCCCTGGAGGATAAAAAAAAAAACCCACACCACCAACAAAAACCACCAAACAAACAACCCAACAGCACCCACCATGCCCATGAGAGCATATCCTGAAGTGCCACATCTCCATGTAGTCCCTGGTACAAACCAATGTCCTGCCAAGCAAGGTGCAGTGCAAGGAGCAAGAAGGGATTTCTGCCCCTAGAGCTCTGTAGCCTGGTAGAAAATGAGGGAGAATGAGTGGATGCCTCCTGGGGGGCCTATGGAAACCAGGAGCCAAGAGTGATGGTTGGTGGTTGCTGTCTGCTTCCATCCACCCCTGGAGGAGAAGGCTTTGCTGGCCACCATGAGGAGGTTGAAAGCAGAATTTGAGAGGAGGGAAGCCTCTGCAGAGGGGCTGGCACCCAGAGGTGACACTGGGGAGCTGCCAGTGTGCTGGTGACAACTCTGTGCTGCCAGAGATTCCATGGGCTCTGTTTGTACCCTCAGAGGATGGGAACCAGGAGTCAAAACTGCAGCTGGGTGGGAGCAAGGATCCTTTCCTGAACTCCCCTGGGGGGGACCAGGGGGTCTGATCTGGTTTGCTTGGATCACCCTGACTTTTCCACAGTCTCCTGTGGTAGCAGTGATGCTATGGGGTGGAGAAAACCCATCTTCACCCAGAGTGTATGATTCCCTCAGGGCTTCCCTGGAGGTTGACCCTGCACCTGCAGAAATGCTCACGGAGATGAGCAGTGGGATCCTGGCTTGGGTGGGATTGCAGCCTGGATATTTTTACATCTTGGGCATCATCTCTGGCAAAAGAATTAGCTCACAGTGGCAGAGAGGAGCTCCAGGAGGGAGCAGGGCCCTGTGTTGAGAAACAGGCACTGCCCCAAGGAGCTTGCAAAAAAGCTGGGAGGGGAAGTAAACAGAGCAGGGCTGGGATTGCAGCACAGTCCCCGTGGCCTGTCCAGTGCCTACACATGGGGCCTGGGGCCCTCCTGGCTCTGGGACACCAGCACTGACCTGTGCTGCTTCTACACTGGGGGCTGGAAAGCACTGGGGGCCCAGAGGGCAAGGGAGGGGACCTGTGGGAAGCCCCCTCCCTGGAAGTGTTCAAGGGCAGGTTGGATGGGGCTTGGAGCAACCTGGTCTGGTGGGAAGTGTCCCTGCCCATGCAGGGGGGTTGGAACTGGGTGATCTTTAAGGTCCCTTCCAACTCAAACCATTTTGTGATTCTATGAAAAGGAGATGCCAGGGGCATGAGGCTGAGCAGATATGATGATCTCCAGTGGCTCAAGGCAGTCTGAGGATGGAGAAGCCCTTGGCAGCTGAAGGACCTGGGTGTAGGATGGGGCAGAGTTGGTAATTTCTAACATTCCTGCCATGGGGGGGCCTGGAGCAGCTGACCTGCAAAGCCAGAGGGATGTGTGGCACAAACACCTTGAGGCCCAGGGCCTGTGCTGGAAGTGAGGAGTGACCTGGATCTTTTATGGGGATGTGGCTTTGGACCAGCACCATCTGAGCCACCTGCAGGATCTCCAGAAGGATGTCTGGGTCCCACCAGGAGAGATTCTGCAGGATGGAGACAGGGAGGCTTATGGCAGATGACTTGATACCTCTGGCTGCTCGTGGGCTGTGGAGATGATCTTGTTCCCTAGCTGATTTCCAGCTCCTGATTTAAATCCTTTGCATTTCCTCTCTCCCTGGATGAGATAAAGATCCTGGGCACGCAAGGGTGAACACCCTGCCATTGCATCCTCCTCCCCAATCAAAGCAGGCATCGAGTGATGCCTCTCCCTGTGCTCCATGGAGGTGACAGGGAAGAGGAGGTGGCCGTGCCTTCCTGTGGGTGTGTTTTCCAGAGCAGGAGAGAAACCAAGAGGGATCAGACACCAACCAAACAAGGTGACTATGTCATGAGGAATGCAGGCACAGGCTCTGCTCATGTGTGAGATGCAGAGAGGAGATAGAGGGGCAGCTGCAAAATGCTTTTGCCAGCACAGCCACGACACTGGCTCCTGAAAGATGAGAGGAAGGGTCAGTCTTGGGCTCTCCATCCAGAACAAAATAACGTGGAAGAGGCAAGTGGTTGATCTTCAGAACTCATTCCCACAAGGCACTACTGCTACCGAGGCCTTAGCAGGGCTCATAAAGCTTTTAGAGAGGTGTTGAGATAGCAAGAACAGCCAGAGTTTTAAAACAGGAAGTTGTAAAAAGATAAAGGGGTTGGTTACAGATAAAATCTCTGTGCTTGAGCACCTAAATGGCAGTGCAGAAGGCAGAGGGACAGGGATGAGCCAAGGTGATCCCCAAACCACTTCCTTTAGGGTTCCCAGAGGAGGAACTGCAGAATTCCCAAATCTCATCCTGGAGTAGTTCTCCTCCTTTGGGAGATTTTTCTATGGTAATATTGGATTTTCTTTCCTGGACAGGGCAAGGATCCACCTCTGTTTCTCTAGGATGAAGCAGGTCTTGGTACCAACATGGCAAATGCAGAGTGACCTTGGGAGCTTCCTTTCCTCTGGAAATCAGGCCAGAAAGCCAGTGTGCCTCCAGCCTGCAGAGCTGGTGGTGTGGGGCTGGCTGGAGATGACCCTGCTCCTCCCAAAGAGGGCTTTGGAGTTGGAGCTTTTCTCTCTAGGCATCCAAGCAGCTCCACTTCTGTGTGGTTTGGGAGGCAGGTGGCAGGGATGAGCAGAGCAGTGGGTGCTGCCAGCGTGGGAGAGGTGATGGGGGGCAGGAGGGCAGTGCTCCCCAGGGGGCTGGGACCCTGCCCCTCTGCTCCTGCTGGGAAAACAGGGAGAAGGATCCTGTACCCTGCCTCTGGCTTCCAAGTAGAGCTGAGGAGACTGGGAAAACTTTTCAGTGTTTATCAAAAGTAAGCAGTTTGCCATGCCCTGTGTTGTGTGAGTATTTGCCCCTCTGTGTGTGCCCCCGTGCTCAATTCCCAACCAGGGACCTGCTGGGATCCTGGATCCGGGTCAGACACAGCCCAGCTCAGAGAGGAGCTGCACATGTCCTCGGCCCATCTGCCTTTGATCTTCAGCTCTGTCAGGAAAGATGCTGTGGAGGAATCTGGCCCATCAGGTACCATCCAGGCAGCTGCAATGTCACAGCCGTGACCAAGCCCTGACAGCTCCAGGAGCTGAGGTGGTGCCAGGTTCAAGCCAAGCCTCCACCTTCTGCCCTCGGGCTGGAGGCAGCTCCTCTCCGTGCTGTGCCAGAGCTCAGGGCTCCTTGCTCCTCTGCCTGGCCAGCTCAGGGGGCTCAGCTGCTTTTGGGGGTTGTCACAGGCTGGAGGAACTGCCACTGAGCACCCCCCGGTGTCCTGAGCCCCGGGTCTGACTGTGCAGACACGGACCTGCTGCCAAGTCCCACCTGGGGGTGGGAGCTGCTGCACGGCCGAGGTGCTGAGGAAGAGGAGGGGATGCTGCTGCCTGAGCAGAGGGGCCGACGCTCGCCCATCACATCCCCAGATGAGCCAAGCCCTCGCTGCTCCCTGTGTCCCCGGCTGTGGGTGCCACCGGAGTGTCACCGGGTACCCCTCGGGTGCCGGCGCCCGTGTGTGGCTTCACCCCACCCCCTCATCTTCTTCCCAAATAATCCCGAAAGTGGCTTCTGTCCCTCGGCTCGGGGTGGGGAAGCCACTAGATGGCAACGTTACCTGCAGCCTGGCCGCCTCTCCGGGGAAGGAGCGGGGCCGGGGGCCGGGGATGCTCCCGGGACCGCGGGGACGGGGACAGCGCTGCCCTCGGTGTCGGGGTCCGCGGCGGGGAGTCTGACCCGGCGGGTGTGCACCTCTGAGCCACGACTCGGTGACACGCGTAAAGAAAGCGAGTTACCTTAAAATCACTTCAATTCCAGGGCATTGGTTTCGCCTTTAACAGCAAACCTGCCGCGGGGTTGTGGGATGTGGCATCACCGGGCAGGGAGGTGACAGCACCGTGTGCTCACACACATGGACGCGTGTCGCCATCCCTGGAGACTCTGTTTCCCTGCAGGACTTCCCAGGCAGCCCCCAAACTCTTGCAAACGTGACTGGGTTTGACCTTGAGGAACAGTTTGGTCCGTCCATCCAGCCCCCGGTGGCCAGCTGAGACCCTCCAGCATTTGTCACCGTTTCTGAGCTGGTGTCACTGCGGTGGCTGCAGCACTGGCTTTGCTGGTGGGGAGGACTTTTAGGCATGACCAAATCGAGCTGGCTTTGACCCAGCCAGAGCAGGAATGTGCAGCAGTGTGCGACCTGATGGGAGACACCCTGTCCCTTCACTTGCTCCCTCCAGCTCTCCTCGCTGGCAGGGCTGGAGCTGAGCCCTGTGAAGGGCTTTAGACCTGCTGGGGTGTGAAAAGCCACCTAAGGTTAACCTAGGCTTGTTCCCTTGAGGAGGCAAGAGAAAGGCTGATGAGAGCCTGGTGGTGCTTAGGGCTTGGTGCCCATCTCTGCTGGGCCATGTCCAACTGACCAACAGGTTCCTGCAAGCAGAGAAGTTACTGACCTCCAGCCTGCAGCTTTGTGTGCCTCAGTTTCCCCCATGTGATGATCCTTCCCCTAAAACAAGGAAGAGGTGGGAGGAGCATCTCCCAGCAGCTGGCTGGCCTGGATGGGAATGCTAATTAAGTGTCCATCACATTGGGGCCACAGTGCATGAGGAAATGAAACTACAGCCTGGTATGGAAGAACAGCCCTGGACAGAAAAGGGATGTGCTGTTTACCCAGGGAAAGATTTATGGGAGTCCTGAGTCAGAGCTTGGAGTACAACAGTAATGTAATAAACACTGGAAGATGGAGCTGTGTCTTTCTCCATGAGGCTGGAGAACATGGACCATGGTGGACCAGGATGGGGAAGGAGGCAGGAGCACTACCCTGCCAAGAGCTCTGCCCTTGCTCCTGAAGTTCTTCAGTTCCCAGGTGGTCAGTAATGTTTTTCTTCCTATTTTTTTTAAGGTTTTATCCCTCCTCGGGCTCCCCCCACTGCCCTTTGAGCTCTGAAAACTGCACGTTTGGAAAGGAGCCTTGGTCACAAAATCGCCCACGTTCCTCCAGCTGGAAACCTCCCCACCCATGGGCCTCCAAGAGGGGCCCTGAGGGTGGGACAACACATGCTGAGCTGGTCCCAAGGGAGATGCCACTGCCACAGCACAGAAAAGGTGACATTTGGGCCACGGGGAAGGAGTGGAGGCCAGAAGGTTTCAAGTCCCAGATGCCTCCTCATGGCTCCTTTGCAGCAATGGTGCTGGTCCACCAAGTCCTGCCCACTCTGCCCTCTGCACCCCACTGGTCTTCCCAGCCTCCCCGTGTGACCAACAGAGCTGGCCAGCTCCCAGGGGTGTCACTCTGGGACCCCAAACAACCCCAGAGAGCCAAGAGGAAGAGGAAAACCCAGAGTCTCCTTCCTCATCACCCTCCTCCTCCTCCTCACTGCCTGCCAGCTGCCTTCCCAGGCCAAGGGGTGGCCCTGGGCGGCCCAGATGGCAACGGCCTCTCCCAATTACTCATGGGGATGATGTGGGGGGGGGGGATGCAGGGGTGGAAAGTTGGAGTAAATGGAAAGTGGGCACTTGGCTCTGACCTTCTCTTCTCCTCCTGCAGCTGGAGCTGAGCTCAGGCAGGCACCCTGGCGTGGGGCCACGGGTGGCAGGCGGCTGCCCAGGGGACATGGTGCTCAGCTGTGAGCTCAGCCTTGTGTCCCCATCCTGAGCCAGGAGGACAGGACAGCTGGAGGACATCAAGGAGTCTGAATTTGAGCTACTAACCTGAGATAAACCTCGTTTTCCTTCTGTTTGTACTGGCAGCCCATGTCTTAGAGACACCTTCAAGCACCCTACGTCTGCAGATGTCCCCTCAGCATCTCCCACCCATCCCTCTGACATGGAGGAGCTAATGCTTTCCAGGCTCATGGCAAAAATAAACCCAAAAGGTGAAGGAAAATTTGGCCTAGTCATGCTGGAGGTTGTCTGAAAATCTTCCTTCAAGCTCTGGGTCCTCTGAGCCCTTCTCCAGCTCTGGTGATCTAAAGCTGCCTTGAAACCAAACCCTCCCCCACAGCCCATGATGATGATCACCCAGCCCCCCGAAATCAGGTCTGTTATCCATGTTTCCCAACAGCAAGGTGACCTCGTGGAGTGATGGCTGGACCATACAGGTGAATCTGCAGGTCGTGGTGCCACCATTTCAAGTGATTTCCCAATCTGGCTCCTGTGGGCTGGAGAAAGACTCACTTCCCACCTGAAATGCTCTTCAGAGCACCCAAGGTTAATAACGTTGGTATTCAAAGTTTCTCCTCTGCCAATAGCCAGATTTTCCTACCTAAGCTGAGTTTCCACAGAAGAACCAGAGGCTGGAGGGCTCAGGAAGGTTGGTGTCTTCTTTGCAGAAGGCATCGACGTGTTTTTACAGAAAATAAAACTTTCCAGAAGAATCTTCTGATGTGAAGAACTTGTGCTGAGTGTGACTCTGAGAGATCGTGAGACATGGACCCTCACTGCTTTGTCTCAAACTGGGGGCAAATCCAACTGGTGGGAGTTGGGGAACCTGCTGGGGTCTCCTGTCCCACCTGAATGCCCAGGTTGCTAGTTATTATGGGATGGACACGTACACCTCTGCAATGTTTTGATGAGAAATTCTGCCCAAGCCAAAGTGAGCAGAAATGTTTCTGGCTAAAAAAAAATTCTTTCCAATGAATCAACATTTTCCTGTCAAAAAAAAAAAAAGAAAAAAAGACACTTCCCAGCCCCCCCGGGTCACTTTTCCTGCTCAGTGCTCAGCTCAGAGCGAGGTGGCAGCTGGTCTCCAACCCACGGGCACGTTTTGGGCTACAAACTGGATGAAATGGGACCCCTGGAAAGCCCAACGATGACCAGGAGGAATTTTCCAAACTGCTGGTGAGACAAAAGCTCAGCCAACACTGGCAAATCCCTGGGGACGTTCAAAGGGAGCCCAGCGTGCCGCCCACCCTCCCAGGACCAGGAGGAGGTGGGACTCAACTGGTGGTTAACCCCCGCGATGCCTTCCCTGCTTTGTGCCGAGTGGGATTGAGTTACCGGGCTGGGGCTGGGAAAGCTCCTCTGCAGGTGGATTAAGGAATTCCAGTCTCCATTCAGTGCCCGGTGAACCACGACTAATATGGGAGCTGTAAAGAGAAGGGGGAGGTGGGATGGGAGGTGTTGAATGGAAAAGCCACCTGCAAGGGAGGGCAAAGGGAGCTGGGCTGCTGGAATCTGGCAGGTGGTGAGGAAATGGTGTGATTTACCATCCAACCTGACCACAACCTGCTTGATTTTGCCTTTGGACAGGGACGGCCAGGGAGAGCCCTGGGTGAAGGGGACAGGGTGGCAGGAGAGGTTCGTGTGTCACCTCCATAATGGGGATGGTTCCAGGGAGAGGAAAAACGATGTCCCAGTGCAGATGGTGGGTTGCTGAGGTGGGTCAGAGCCAGGCTACGTCCTGGGCATGGAGCCCACGAGGGGCTGAACAAAGGGAGCTGGAACACTGGAACGTTACGGTGCTGGGGAGCGTGGTGGGACGTGGGCAGGTTTCTGAGGAGAACACGGACCTCCTGGTGAAGATGAGGACCTGATACCGAAAGGGCTGAGAGATGGAGAGGGAGCAGGGTGTAGGAGCTGGTGAAACCCTGAGTCTGTGACAGTGCCAGAGTGTGTGTGACACCCGGAGTGGGACTGAACACAGATCAGGTGGGAGCAGCTGCCTCTTTTTGCCTGTCACCATGCCTGTCTCCTCCAACAGCTCTCCCAAGTGGTGCAGCTCCAGCCAAGCATCGCCCTGCCAAGCCCAGGACCACAGGATGGACCCTCCCTTTGTCCAAGGTTGCTGTCCCCCTGCTCCAGCCCAGTCCCAGGGAGTTTGAACTCGGGAAGGACCCTGCACCTGGGCACCCATCCCATCACTTCCAGCTGCCTGGGGACACGTGGCTGCCAGAGCAGCCAGGGACAGGCCCGACACCAGCTCCCAGCACCACTGAGGTCAGCCCAAGGTTGCAGGGGGTCAGATGGGTTGGTGTCCCCCTCCCCACAGCCTGGCTTCGGACGGATGTCCCCCCTGACAATGCCATTTCCCCTGGGGCAGGTCCCCCGGGCCCTCCTGGCTGTGCCTGGGGAGACTTTTGCACCCCAGAGCCATCGGGGAGGCAGGGATCTGGTACACCCTGCTCCCCGGGAGACTCGGAGGCGCCTCATAATAGGCTGTAATTACACAGTTACCGTCACCATTTATTTTTTTTTTTCCCCTTCCCTCTCCAGTTCAGCTTCCCCAGAGATGTAAATACCCGGCGCGTGCTGCGGGGACTGTCACCTCCACTAATGACCCCCTCTGAGCACGCTGGGGAGGGAGGACGGTGGCGTGGGGCCATGTTGGGTGACACCTCCCCGACTGGCTCGGCAGGGGTGTCCCTGGGGCGGGTGGCTCTGCCTCCAGCTCCGCAGGGAAGGACGGTGGCTCTGGGAGCCGGGGAGGTGGCAGTCGGGGACCTGCAAGGGGGCCAGGGTGCAGGGTTGTCCCTGCGTGTCCTCTGTGCGGCACGACGATGCTACAAGGTGGCTGTTAGCCCTAGGCACTAGCCAGCCATCGAATGGAGGTGGCCACCAGACACCTCTGCCCCCCCGGGGCCGGGGGGGGGGCGGAATCTGAGTTCCAAATGTCGCACCACCAGCTCTGCCAGCGCCCGCCTTCGTGGCATCCCTGCCAGAGTCACCCCGCCTGCCTCAGATGGTGTCTGATGCCCTCAGCGCTCTCAGGCTGCTCTTCAAAGCTGCCTGGCTCCCCTTGGAGCCCTCCGCAGGGACGGGCACCACTTGGCAGGGATCAAAATCCCTCTCCAAAGAGCCCGGGCTGAGCCCAGCATCCCCCGGCACGGCTCTGTGAGCAGGTCCCACGAGCTCAGCCCGAGGGTTGGCTCCTGCCCTTCCCTGCTCCTGGGCAAGACCCTGACTCCTTTATTCAGGAAAAAAAAAACCCTCACACTGAGAGTTTCCCTTAAGCTGAGCCTGGGAATTTGGCCCCAGAGGCTGAAATAATTCCTTCTACGTGGTACACGCAGACAACAACAAAAAAACAAACCACCAAGCCAAAAACGCAAGGAAACCCGAAACAGCAATATGAAAGGAACAATTTCCTTTACCACTAATTTTCTCTCAGTTAATTAGCCAGAATGTGGGGTCACTGATTATAATGCTCTTAACATCTCTCTAAACCCACTTGTCCCAGCTGGGGACAGCGGTGCTGAGCCTCTCCTGGTCCCCCGGCAGCACAGGGGGCAGGAGGAAATCCTGCCTGGGAGGGTTATGGGGCAGCCAGGGCTGGACTCTGCTGCCTTGCTGGTGCTTCTTCCGTGGGGAAATCGAGGGCTCTGAGATGATATTTTATTTCCAAGGCTTGACCTGAATCCTCTCCCTCTGGAACTCCTCGCTGGCTGCCGAGGGGGAGGCGGGAGCCAGGCTGAAAAAACGGGGGTTTTCATCAGGGCTAAAATATAGAGCTGGAATATGAAAAACTCAGCAGGTCCAACCCAGGGTGCTTCTCCCTGCTCCCCTAACGCTGTGCCCAGACCAAGGGACAATCCAGGCACCCTCACTCCCCCCAGGACACAAATAACCACCCTCCTTGGCACCTTCCAGCAGCAACCCCCCCGCAGCGCGTCACTGGGATGGGTTGGAAAACACCCTTTTCTCCAGAGACCTTGGAGCTTTTCCCATTTATTGCTCTTTTCCCTCTTAAAAATTCCTGAAACGATTTATTTTTTCAGAGTCTTCACCACCAACAAGAAATGGCTGTTTGGGGACACTGCTTTTCCTTAAAGCATTGAGGGGCTTTGTTGGTGCGTTCGGGGGGGTCGGTGGGAGGTTTGGGATTTTTGCCAAATATGGGAAATGTCTACAGAATACATCTATTTTTTTTAATTATTTTTTTTTTTTTCCCTCCAAGGATTTGTTGAAAAGTTTCTGTTCTATCCGAAAAAATGTCAGAGTGATTTTTTGGGGGTTTCCCCTCCCTTCTTCTCTTCACCTGCTCATGGACCTTTGCCGTGGGACACCAACGTGGCCACCCTTGGCTCGCCCCCCCCCCCCCCCAGCATCCCCCATAGCCACAAACTCCTTGGTCTGACACAAAAAGCACTTTCTGATGAGTATAAATCCAGGGAGGGGGGGATGATTTAATTGCTTGTCTATTTTGGGCAGGGAGGGTGGATCCAGGGGAGGGCTCAGCCCCCCCCCCACTGCCCAGGAGCCCTCTTGGCCAATTCCAACGAGTGCTGCAGCTTTCCCGTCGCTCCATCCCCACAGCCTGGGCGAGGAGGTAATTTTCTGTCGTCAGGAAGGGCTCACAAAGGAGGACTGAGCGTGCACTCAGCTGCAAGCTCCAGCCCTTCCTTGTCGGCTCTTTAAACTCTTGGGAATTTCTTCCCCCCAACCTGCAAGCCCCGACGCATCCCAGGCACCATGCATCGGATACAGAGGGTGAGGGGTCATCCACACTTTCCCTTTCCCATGAATGTGTCCACCTGGAAATGCAGCTTCTAGTGCTTGGGAGAAACTGGGGGATCGCAGGTGCCCCTAAATGAGAAATCCAGATGTTTCCTGGTGGCATCTGGATGTGGAAATGCTGCCCGGCAGCATGCCCTGGGTGCCAGTGGTGCCGGGGCTCCCACGTGTTGCATCGCCAACGTGTGCCCCCCAAGTGAAGGTCCCCCCAAAGTGAAGGTCCCCCCAAGTCTCCCCACTTGCTCTGACCTCAGATCAGATCGTTTTGTGCCTTTTCTCCACACCAAAAGACAAGGACAGGGTCTCTCCCGGGAGCCTTCATCCCACCTCTCTGGGCAGCCAAGTCCCTGACCTGGAGACATTGGCCTTTCCCCAGGTTTTTATAGTGCCCGTGAGTGCCCTGGGCAGGGGTCAGATTTCAGAGGAAACCCGGCTATTTCTTCCTGATCCTTTACAAAAACAGGATGAAAATATCCTGCATATGTTGAGACACGCCCCCATTCCCCCCACTTCTGACCCATCCAAACGTTTTGCTTGGAGAAAATGGAAGCATTTTGTTCCACTTATTGAAATTTAAACAGGGGTTTTCCATTATTTCAAACGGAAAATTACATTTTTTTCACTGCAACAAGTGACAGAAAGGGCTCTTCTTCCCAGGAGTTCAGCTCTTCCTCCCATCCAGACCCGTGCTCCTCTTGGGTTTTGCCTCTCGTATATCACAGAATCATGGACTGGTTTGGGTTGGAAGGGACCTCAAAGATCATCTAGATCCAACCCCCCTGCATGGGCAGGGACACCTCCCACCAGACCAGGTTGCTCCAAGCCCCATCCAACCTGCCCTTCAACACTTCCAGGGATGGGGCAGCCACAGCTTCCCTGGGCAACCTGTTCCAGTGTCTCACCACCCTCACACTCAAGAATTTCCTCCTCATGTCTCACCTCAATCTCCCCTCTTCCAATTTTAATCCATTCCCCCTTGTCCTCTCACCACAAGCTCTAGTCCAGAGTCCCTCCCAACATCCCCAGAGCATCCCAGCATCAGCAGAATTGTTCCCTGTGTCCATCACCCCGACTCCAAAGTGCTGGGGCTTTATAAAAAGTTTCTCCTTCGTGCCTGCAAGGGATTGTCTTGAAACAAATTAATCCTGGTTTATTGGCTCAAATTCTCCACGGAGAGGCCGGTGCTCGATGATCTCGGTGTTTAAATGTTGCATCCAGTCATTCCCAGCTGCCTCATTACCTTGTTGAAGTTGCAAACCCTTAATGGGTCTCACTAAAGGGAAAAATAACAGTTCAAGAGCCTGTCACGGGAAAGGAAAAGACCACTTCTGCAAGGAAGAGTTCCCTGGAAATCCTTGGCCAGATCTTCATTGAGGCTTGTTGGAAGTCTCACCTTGGGGGGGGGGTAGAAATCAGCCTCCAGACAGTTATCTGAAAAAAAAACCACAACCCCACACCAACAAACCAATGTTGTTCATTATTTACATACACAATAAATTCACGTTATCTAAAAACAATTACAAATCGGAAGCAATATTTCCCGTTCTTTAACTGCTCTGCTCACAACACGATAAATTGAAGTTTCCCTTTTCCTCTGCTCCACCCAGAGGCAGTTTTTGCACCGGTCCAGCAGAGGCAGGAGGGGAAGAGCATCGAGTTAGAAAAGCCAAGTGACATTTCAGCCGAGCCGCAAACGTCCAAGCGAGGGAGTTTCACGTGAATGGCAAGAAAAGAAACATAACTGGGGTTTTAATCCTTTCTGGAGCTGCCCGGAGGATTTTCTAGGTTTGCAGCAGTGGCCAAAGTGCTTTCGAGGTGACCCTCAAAGGGACAGTGAAGGGTTTGGGGCTGTGACATGTCCCTGTCCCCAGGAGGACAAGGCTCAGCTCATTCTCACCTCCAGCTCTATCTGTTAAGGGTGATGGGAAGTGAAAAAGGGTTTTTAAAAAGCCTCTTTAACTGGTGCTCTTGTCAAATTAGCGGGGCAAGGCGCTGAGGCCAGGGCTAATTAATGGAATAATTGATTAAATATGTCATCTTTCTGCCTAGCAGGTTCACACCTTCCCCAAAGGTTTCCAGATGGGGCATAATTATCCCCCAAACTGGCTTCACGCGCCGGGGCACAAGGGGGAGAGGAACAGTGACATGGGGAATTTGAACAGCAGAAAATTGCTCCCCACAATTAATCCCAGGCACTTAATAAACTCAGCAAAGAATAGCGGGGGGGGGGGGGGGGGAGGGTGAGAGACCCTCTCAGGTTTGGCCCTCAGTGGTGTCAGTCAGGAATAGCTGGTGTAAATGTTCAGCCTCTGGATTTTTGGGGTAGCAAAGCTGGCGCCAATTTCCCTTCTGTCCCAATAAAGGGAAAAATTCCCCTCTCCTTTGCTCCCTCCTTCATCTTGTCTCGCCAGGGGCCAAGGGCTGAAGTGATGTAAATCAGGGGGACAATATGCCCCTGGGTGGATCTCTGCTGATTTACATCAAGATCCTTTCATTCCTTTGATTTCCAGCCAGCAATCCCCACGAAAATCAAACCCAGACCCGATCTGCATCCAGGAAAAAAGTTTAAATTCTAAACCAAAAATATTTGCTTTATTGAGGAGGGGATGAAGTGGGGGGGGGGGGGAAATCCCTTGTGGTGGCACCAGACTGACCTGCACCCACTGCAGAGCTTCTGGGTCCCACCAGCCAGGCTGGCTATGGAGTTTGGGACATTTGGGACAAGCCATTTTTGAGCATCTTTATTTTTTTTGCAAAAAAAACCCTTTTAAATCCTTCCTGGAAGTGCTGGAGCTCTGTGAAGGTAAAGGGGGAAGAATATTCATGTGAACTTGCTCTTCCCTTGCATCCCTCTGCAACGTTCCCATGGAAGCCGGGTCCCAGGACCCTCCTAGGATGGTCACATCACTGTCACCTCCTGGGGGTGTGTGTCCTCTGGGCCACCTCTGCACCTTCAGGTCACCTCCCCATCAGTAGGTCCCATCTTGCAGTGATTCATTGCACAGTGGAACAGGTCCTGGGTGCTTCAGGGGTGTCTGACACCATCCAGGGGACAAATCCTGCTCCCACTGGTTTTGGTGCTCCCCTGTGGAGCAGGATGAGGCCCTGGGGAAGGAGGGTGTCACGCAGCACAGCCTTTCCCCCACGCTATGACCTGCCCCAGGGGATGCTCCCAAACAACCTCATTCTTCCTCTTCTCCCAGGATGGCTTTTCACAGACCCATTCTGGTCGGAAAAGACCTTTAAGACCATCGAGTCCAACCATTTTCCTTCTGCCAAACAGCCAAAAAAAATCAAACAATCATAGAATGGTTTGGGCTGGAAGGACCTTAAAGATCATCTAGATCCAACTTCCCTACATGGGCAGGGACACCTCCCACCAGACCAGGTTGCTCCAAGCCCCATCCAACCTGCCCTTCAACACTTCCAGGGATGGGGCAGCCACAGCTTCTCTGGGCAACCTGTTACAGTGTCTCACCACCTGCAGTATTTCCTCCTAATGTCTCACCTAGATCTTCCCTCTTCAAGTTTTAATCCATTCCCTCTCGTCCTCTCGCTACAAGCCCCTGTAAAAAGTAAAAAAGCCAGGGGAGAGGCCAGGGGAGAGGCCAGGGGAGAGGCCGGGGCTGCAGCTGGCAGGGCAGAGGAGCACCCCCTGCTCCAGCACCCCGTCTCCCCGCGCTCCCCCGGGATTCCTGCCGGGGCTGGAGATAGCAGGGCTGTTGGTTAGTGTGGCAGCGGTGGCGTGTGGGAGGGCAGACGCCAGGCTGTCTGCTCCCACTTTGTTGGGCTTGTTATTAACTTCTCCTTGGGCTGCCATTAACCCAGAATTCCTGTACTTGGCTTCAGGCTTTCCCTGCGCCGCTCTATCTCCAGCGCCTAATTACAGCTGTTGGGATCTCCCTTTATCTTGGAGGATCTTGTAGGTTTGTTACCTGGCACATGCTCTCCTGCACACACCCCCCCCCCCCCCAACACACACGCCCTTCCCTGCACCCCTTTAATCCTTCCCGCTTTCATCAGCCTCAGCAGGTGAAAACCTGGAGCCTCCATCCCTTCAGCTTTGCCCCGGTGAAGCCGCATCCCGAGCTCCGGCTGCCACGGCGAGAGAATCCACCGGGATGTGGATCCCAGAGCATCCCGTGTGTCCCAGCTGGCAGCACCCAGCACGTTCCCTGCCACCCTGTGGGTCTCGGCATGTGTCAGCACCTTCCAGCCCCGAGACCGAGACTCTGAATTGGCTCCCAGCGTGGCCTTGATTTATTTTTTTTAATTTCATACGAGTTGACTTGGTGTATTTGTTTTGGCAGCCGGTTACCCCCTCCAACCCCAAACCCTGCTAAAACAGCATGTTCCCTACCTGCCAGCCGGCACAAACAGGAGGGCTGGGACCTGACCCCCGGGCATGTGCCCCGTGCTCGTCCCCGGGCAGGTGCCTGGGTGGCACCAGCTCCTGCCCCCGAGCTGCCCAAGCCACTGGGAACCAGCCCCCTGGGTGAGCCGGGGCTGGAAGTTTTTTACAGCCGGAAGGTTTGGTGCCAGTTTCTTACCCCATCTCCCAAGGGAAGGAGGTGCTGTGGCTGCACCCACCCCGGTGGGCTCAAAGATGGGGTGCCCCCCAGCCTTGGCACAGGATGGGGCTGAGGGATGCTGAGATCAACGCCCTCAGACCCTCGACCCAAAACTCTGCCTGTGCGGGGTTGGTGTGGAGTCGAGGAGGAGGAGGAGGAAAAGGAGGAGGAGGAGATGTGCTGCTTCTCATCCGGTGTCACCACTGACTCATTGCTCACCTGGGGCTGCCCCATGCCCTGGGACCCACTTGGAGATCCTCAAGTGGGGGGATCCATTCACTCTCCAGCCCCCTGGCACGGTGGGGTGGGATCCCTCCTTGGCATCACCAATAAAACAGAGCTGGAACACCTTGTCCCAGAAGGGGATTTGACCCTGAGGGTCCTCCTCCTCCTCCTCCCAGATGTCAAATACTGCCCCAAAGCACCCATGGGGACACCATCCTTCCACCAGCACCTGGCACAGAGATGCTGCCTCCCCTGCTCCATGGTGGACATTTTGGGGTACTTCTACTGGGGGACTTGATGGTTGGATTAGACGATCTTAGGCGTCTTTTCCAACCTTCGTGCTTCAATGATTCTGCTGATATTTAATTACGGATATTTTTTATGCCCACCATGTAGCAGAGGAGGGGGAGAGCATAGGGGGCTGGGAAAGAGGTTTGGAGATCTGAACCCTCTGGCTCCAGCCCTGGGAGCCTCCTTGCCTAGGGGGGGGTTGGACACAGCCCCCAGCCCCAGCATCTCCTTCCCACCCCCAGCACCAGGGCAGGGAGCACCGGAGGGAGCGGAGCCTCCGGTAGCTCATCCCGGCAAGCCGGTGCCCGTCCCGGAGCCGGTGAGAGCTGAGTCACCCGCTAGGGAAAGTGAGGAGCTGGGATAACAGCAGATCAGTGGAGCTTTCCTTGGATACTCAGCAGTGGCCACGCTTTGTCCTTGCTGCTGGCCAAGCTGGGATCTCTGGAGACGCCTCAGCCAGCCTGGGCAGGGCTGGAGAACATCTGGATTTCTCCTTGGGCCTCTTTTTATTTGCTGCTTTGCCCCCGCTTTTGCCTGGGTGGAGTTGGGGGATTTTTCCACTTTGGCCCCTAGAGTTTGGTGGCCCGGGCAGAGGTGACAGGACAGCTTCTCTCTGAACCCAAATTGAGCGTTCGTGTAGGATTTTGAGCCCGTGTTGTCCCCATGGACAGTCCCGGGGACACACAGTGCTGGGATGGAAGGACATGGGGATCCCAGAGGCTGCACCCAGCAGTGAGGGGCTGGTCTGTGGGTCCAGCTGTGCTGGAAATGATCCTTAGGGAGTTGGGAGTGAAGGTTGAGGGAGGTTGGGATGGGCACGGGGCAGAAGACATCAGCTACAGAGGGTCGGAGGTGGGTGAGAGGAAGGGATATTGTGTTGGGAGTCTGGGGCAGGACACGGTCCCAGTGTGTCCCAGGGTTAGCCAGGAGCTTGGCTATTTATATCAGAGCTCCTGGCCCCGGTTCCTAGTGACTCAGACCCGGCGCGATGGCCAGATGGAAACTTGTTTTGAAGATGCTCTAATGGGAGGGTGGGGATGGGGGACCCTCCCTGCCAGAATCCCCGGCTGCCTGTCACCCCCTCACTCCCATGGGGCTGCTCCTCCCAGGCAGCCCCCGTGCAGGGTGGCAGCCGAGACCTCGTAGCTGGTGCTCAGCTCAGCACAGGCCACCCCACTGTGTCACCTCAGTGTCCCCAGCCCCATCACCGTGGTGCAGCCAAGGCTCACAGACCCCATCCAGGGCTTGGCGTGAGACCTGGGGTTGCAGGGGGTGCAAATCCTCCCCACCAGCACCATCAAGGGCTCCGTCCGGCTGTCCCCAAAGGTGGTAACCATGTCCCCCAACCCGACTGGGGGGTTTTGCCCCCGTTTTTTTGCCCTGGCTGGCAGCCGGGGTGGAGGCTGTGGGGCTCCCCCAGGCCCCAAGCACCCCGCTGGGGTCAGGGCTCCCCAGGGCGCTGGGAAGGAGTGGCCGGGCAGGTTGGTGCCTGCTGCCAGGAGCGGGGCCCCGCGGGGACCGGGTGCTGCCGGCGCCAGAGGAAGGGGCCTCTGTCTGCCAGGGTGGGTGGCTCTGGGGTTCCCACCCCCCCCCCCCAGAACCTTGGGTGTCCTCCCCCAGCACCCGTGAGCACGAGGACTGGCCATGCACGGAGCCTCGGCTCCCACTTGTCCGTGTCTCTCCCTCCCGTGTCCATCCTTTTCCCAACCCTGGTGTGTCCCCTGGTCCCCGCACAGGTGAGTTGAGTATGAACGGCCTCAGCTCCTCCTTGACCGGGGTCTGTCCCCTGGGTGACCCCACTGAAAGGGACACATCCTCCCGGGAACATGCACTTGAGGAGTCACTGTCCATCCCTCTGTGCCCCCGATGGAGGGGGGGGTCCCTCAGAAGGGGTTACCCCCCCAAAACAGTTACCCTGCATGGGGTCAACCCCCCCCCCCCGGGAGACTCAGCTAGGATTTGGGGGTGTCGGGGGGTCTCCCCCACCCCGGCTGTCCCCTCTGGGGAGGGGGTTACTGCTCCAGGTGGCACACAGACGGGAGGAGGGACCCCGGGGCATTGGGGGGCACATAGAGGTGGCTGCCCCGGAGGGGTCTGGGGGGGACAACCATGGGGGTGCCCCGGGGCCGTGACGTCACGGCGGGCGGGGCCTGGCGGGGCGGAGCGGGCAGGGGTTCCCCCGGGCGCGGGGCCGCGGTGCGGCAGCGCGGAGCCCATCGGGGGGGCGGCGGGGCTCGGAGCGGCACTGCGGGCTCCAGGGGCTGCGGGGGCTGCCCGCCCCGGCCCGGCCCGGCCCGCCCCGGCCCACCATGACCATGAGCTCGGTAGCCGAGAGCCTGCTGGGGCCCGACCCCTCCAAAGCCGCTTTCCTGGAGCTCGGTCACCCCTCGCCGCCCCACTACCCGCTGCACGGCCTCCACCCCGCCGGCCTCCCCCAGCACGACCCGTCGCCTTTCGCCTCCTACGGCCGGCCCGGACCCTACCCTTACCCTGGCGGCGCCCCACCGGCCCCCCACGGCGGTCCCTACCTGCCCTACCCGACCTCCGGCACTCAGCATCCCCCGGCCGGGCTGGCCCACGGCGCCAGGCTGCAGGACGCAGGTAAGGTGGGCGCGGGGTGCTCGGCGCTGCACCCACCCCTGGGCCCCCTTTCCAGCGGGGAGCGACGGGGATTCACCGGGAAGCGCCGGGAAGGAGCCGTCGGAAGCGCGTTAGGGCTGCGCCGGCCCTTCGGGGCAGCGGCGGTGCAGGGCTCGGCGGGGTGGTCCCCGAGGGGACCTGCGGGGGCCGGCGGCGATGTCCCCACCCTCCCAGAGTGCCCGGATCCCCCGGAGCCCCGTGCGGGTGGGCAGCTGCGGGACTGCAGGGAACACCGGGGATGGGGAGCATCGGAGCCCTGGCTGCCGCCGTCCTGCCCCTTGAAACCCTCAACAGCCCCCATCCTGTCCCCTGAGACCCCTAACTGCCCCTGTCCTGACCCCTGAGACCCCCAACTGCCCCCATTCTGCCCCCCAAGACCTCCAGCTGTCCCATCCCACCCCCGTGCCCACCTGGGCCGGGCTGACTCTCCGCTCTGCCCCACCACCAACCTGCTCTGATCTCAGCTCCCTGCCCCATCACATCCCCGTTCCACACTGTTTTCCCCAAAAAATTCATGCAGGAAACTTCAAGCTGAGCCACCCCAGCGAGTAGCAGCCCCTGGGCTGCCCCGTTGAGGGGTCCCAAGCCCAGCTGAGCCCCCGGGCCCTGTCAGCCCCTTGTCAGCTCCAAGGAGCCATGGCTGTGGCCGGAGCAAACTGTGTGTGGGGTGTTCATGGGTGCTCAGACAAGCTCACCCACATCAGCCCGGTGTTGCTGAGCCAGGAACCACCTTGTCCCCCGAGCCTCTCTGGGCCCTGGTGGGTTTCTGCCACGTGGCCCAAGGAGGACCCAGAGATGCTCCAAGGCACAGAGCAGGAGGAGGTGGTCCAGGGTGGGGGCTCAGACCTCACAGCAAGGGGCTGCACCCCAGGGAGCAGTGTGCCCACAACAAGGGCCCCCAGGGTGGGGGGCCGTCCTGCTGCCCCCTCCATCACCCCGTGCCTGGCCCCTCCATTGGGTGCTGGGCAGCAGGGCCTGTGGTCTGTACAGGGATATTGAACAGATAATCCCACCCCTCCCTTCCTTCTCCTGTTCCCCCTTTGCTTTACCTGGAGTTTAAACAAACCAACATACCAAATCAGGTCTCCCCTGACCTTATTCCCCCTCCCCTCCAAAAGTAACCTCCAAAAAGCAAAACTCAGGGCAACAGTGGGATGCTTTGGGGTTGGTTTGGGTTTTGTTGTGTTTTTTTTTTTAAACTCCCAGCGTGTTGGTTTAACTCTCTGCTCCTCTCCCACCCCAAAGAGCACGAGAAGCCCCCGGCCATCTCCAACGGGGAGCTGCGCATCAACGGGAAGGGGAAGAAGCTGCGGAAGCCTCGGACCATCTACTCCAGCCTCCAGCTCCAGGCTCTGAACCAGCGTTTCCAGCAGACCCAGTACCTGGCGCTGCCGGAGCGCGCTGAGCTGGCGGCCCAGCTGGGGCTCACCCAGACCCAGGTACGGCCCCTCCGGGGAGATGGTCACAACCCTGGGATGTGCCATGCCGGGGATGGGGGGGGGGAGCTCATGCCCTTCGCTGCTCCCGGGAGTGACTCCGGATTAAGGTTGCATCACGATGCCGGGGTGCAACTGGCAGGGCGCCGAGGCGCGGCGGGGGAGCTGGCGCCGGTGGGCCCCCGGGGCTCGGGTTCGGGGCGCCCCTGCTCGCACCTCCCAGCGGCACCGGGACTTTCCCAGCCCCGCAGCCTGGCTGCCGGCCCGGCCGTGCCCGGCGCTGGGCGAGTGGGTTTTTGAAGGCGATGGGGAGAGACAGGCAGGCGGCAGCGGTGCAGCTCCGGAGCCAGGGGCGAAGCGAGCTCATAAAGCCGGGGAAGAAGAGGCAAGTGGGAACCTGTCGGCAAGCGCGGGGGGGACCGCGGGGAGGAATGAGCGGGGCCACCACCCCAGCGCGCCCGGCCCCACCGCGCCGCACCCCGGCTCGGCACCCCGGCACCCGGCTGGGCTGGTGGGACCCGAGCCGGAGGGTGGGGGAACGTGGGGAGACATGGGGATGTGCAGGGCTGGGGACTCTGGGCTGGTCTCAGTTTATCAGACTTTTTTGCCTGGGCTCCCTGTGCCTCTTCCCACAGGCTCCTCCAACTGCCTTGAGTGGAGTCTCTGGTGGCTTGTAAAGGGTTGGGCTCAGAGCCTGGTTTATCTCACAGAGCCCCCGACTGAGTCGGCTGCACCGCCGGGAAAGGGCAGGTGGAGATGTGGGGAGACAGGGATCCTAGGGGGGGGATCTGGGACCTGAGGGGGTGCTGGAAGTTTATGGGGGGCATTGGCCACAGAATCCCGTCCTCCTCACTCACCCCCTCCCTCTCCCACAGGTCAAGATCTGGTTCCAGAACAAACGCTCCAAGTACAAGAAGATCATGAAGCAGGGCTCGAGCATGCCCGATGGGGAGCTCCTCCACACTGCCACCTCCCTCTCCCCCTGCTCCCCCAATGTCCCCCCAGTCTGGGACATCCCTACACCGGGCAAAGGGGGCCCCCTGGCCCCAAGCAGCTACATCAACAGCTTCGGAGCCTGGTACCAGCCTCATCCACAGGACACCATCCCCCGGGCCCCCATGATGTGACGCTGTCAAATCTCCAGCACCCGCCGGCTCCGGGAGGGGCGACGAGGGGGGGGGCTGCTCTGCCACCAACCCCCAAGGGATTGGGAAGCCCAGCGAAGCCCTGGGGGACCTCAACGAATGGAGAAGGAGGAAGAGGAGGAGGAAGGCGACTATGGTCTGCAGGAACCCGGGGATCTTCTGCTCCATCGTGGTCCGAATTGAGACAACTCCGGCACAATGCCCTGGTGTGCCCGTCCCGGCGGGACAGGACTCAGGCTCCAGCCATAGCCCCGGGTCCCTCTGTTCATGGACACGGGGCCGGGGGGGCCCTGAGAGGAGCTGGGGGGTCCCCGGACCCCCCTGGTCTGGCTTTATTTATAAGTACCGTCTGTTATTGTATGTGCTCCCCCTTATAAATAGGCTGTAGACTTGTAAAGACTGCTCCTCCGTACCTGCCACTCCCTTTGGAGGGGTCTGTCCCCAATTTGGGGGACACTTCAGTCCTGAGTCCTTGGAGGCTCCCATCTCCAAAAGCTCCTGGGAAAACAGCCCTGTGGGGATGGGGGGACTGGAGAAAGGGGCTGTGTGTGTCCCCCACACCAAACATCTGCACTAGACCCTGCTGCTGTTTTCAGACCTGTGATCGCTCCCCGAAATGGAGCCACAATTACAGTAATTGTGGGCCCGGGCCCCTCAGTGAGGGGCTTCTCACCTCCTCGGGGTAATTATGGGCAATTTGGAGCTGTTGAAGATGTCTCCCTTAATAGGGGTGGGAGAGGGAGGGCGGGGGGATGCGGGGCAGGCTGGGGACCCCGGGACGGGTCGAGCCTGGGGTTACTGCCCTGCTCCCCCCGCAGCCCCTGGGAATACCCAGCCCTGGGAGCCAGGCTGCTTTGGGAACAGGGGATATTTTTCCACTGCGGGTTTTGACAGTGGGTAACCTCTCACTTGGTGCATTTCAGAGACCAGAACCCAGCCAGAAAATACATCTTTGTTATTTCCCACTTTTCCCAATCCCACTCAGTGTTTGTCACCCATGACGGGGGGGGGGGGGGGGGCGAGCTCCACACTGGGGTTCTCCCCTCCCCCAGATTTCCTGGTGCAGCCGGTCCCTACTGAGCTTTGCTCCGTTGCACAAACATGCCACCACCCTCACTTCAGGTATTCCCACCTTGTAATTTCCCCTCTCCAAGGGTCCCTTCCTGCCCCACGGCCCACGTTTCCCATCCCAGCAGGGAGGCTGGGGCAGGAGCATCGCCATGATGCCGCGCGTGCCTCTGTTTGCTTTGCAACTTTGGTAGCACGTGGGGGCCAGATTTTTTTTCCCTGCCCTTGGCCCCCACCTGAGGAGTCAGGTTTTGGAGCAAACAATCAATAGTTGGGAGATGGGAAGGGCTGGAGATCAGGTGCCCACCTTGGGAATGGCCTGTCCCGGGGCTGGGGGGGGGGGGGGGGTGTGGGGAGCCCCGGGTCCGTGCGGCAGCAGCAGGGCTGGATGTGACCCCCTCCCCACACTGCTCACAGGGTTTGATCCCTCGGTCAAGGGGTTTGGGGTGGTGCTGGGGACCCCGCTGGGACACAGGCGTGGTTGTCCCTGTCCCGCAGGCTGGCTCAACACCCCTGGGGACACCGTGGCTGGGAACAACTACAGTTGAGGGGCAAGACATGATGCTTGGTGTCCCTTGCTTGAGTGGATGGTGACCACGAGTGGGGACAAGTCCAGAAGCAGGGGTCCATGCAGGGCAGGGCTGGCTTTATTTTCCCTGAGCGATGGAGCCCGTCCTCCCCACCGAGGCTTCAGAGAGGTGAATGGATTTGCTTCGGATTGCAAAGGAGGGAAGGAGAATTTCTCAGCCAGAGACAGCGAAAAACTCACTCCTGTGGGTTGGATTTACCTCAGGCAGGGGCTTTGGGCTGGAAGGGGTGGCTTTCCTCCAGGAATGACTCTTTGGCCACAGGAAGGGGCTGCGCCGTGATGTGGCTTTGGCTACAAAGGGCTCTTGGATGGCTCAGGGTGCTGCCATCGAGGAACTGGGTGCAGAGCATCGTCCCAGCCCTGTGGATGTGGGGTGACCCCCCCCCCTGCAGAGCCAGCGGTGGGCTTGAGGGGGCTCGGCAGCTTGGTGAGCTGGGAGGGGAGGGCCTGGAGGGACAGGGGAGTCAGGAGGCAGAGGCCGTGGCTCCTGCTCGGCTTTCCCGACGGATGTGCTGCCAAGGACCTGCAGCCAGGGCCTCTCACAGGTCCCGTCTTGCAGCGGGAGGGAGGCAGCACCCTCGGCTCCGGGGCCGGGAGCCGGCCCGCCCGGTGCTCGCGGTGCTGCGGGGACAGCGACTGGCGCCTGGCACCCCCCCGGGGGGGGGGACGCCTTGGCCTGCGGCTCCTCCCTGCACCCAGTCACGACCGACCCCTCCTGCCCTGGTGTGTGGGAGCTGATCCCAATTAGGGCACCCTTGGGTGCAGGGGAATTCCCGCTCCAGCCAATCTCTGGGGCACCCAGGGGAGCTTGGACTCCACTGCTGCCTGGCTGTGCTTGGGTCCTGCTGGGAATGCTCCTGTGGGGTGGGGATGGGGACAGGGACGGGGTCCTGCCCCCCCAAGCAGGGGTTTGGGGGCTGTTCTTCCCTTCCCTCCACAGCCAAACCACACGGTCACCCCGCTTTCCAGGAGAGGGTCAGCATGGCCACCATGGCTGCAGCTGGGCTTGCCTCCTCCACCAGCCAAAAGTGTCCCCAGCTGGGGACACTCAGGAAAGGCCAAGAGTCCCCCCCCCCCAGCCATCCCGGTGGGGTTGCTGGGAGTAACCCCACTAGGGGCCAGGGATGTCCCTGGGCTTGCTCAGGTCCCTCTTCCCACACAGACTGGAAAGCCAACCAGCCCCTTCCAATTCTCAGGGTGGGTTTGGGCAGGGACAGGGTGGAACTTTGTGTCCCCTTCCTGTCCCCAGCCCAGGCAGGGTGGTGAGACATGGACTCAGGTGGACCCAAGGAGAGTTTCTGTCTTATTTTCCAGCGCCAACAAAGGTGTCAGAGCCCCAGCTGGTGACAATGCCGTGGCGCCTGGTGTCAC
Organism: Hemiprocne comata; assembly: GCA_020745705.1. Classification (NCBI taxonomy): domain Eukaryota; kingdom Metazoa; phylum Chordata; class Aves; order Apodiformes; family Apodidae; genus Hemiprocne; species Hemiprocne comata. The sequence goes on along the minus strand of CM036609.1, from coordinate 4,146,473 downwards.
CCCTCGGCTCCAGCTGCCACGTGCCAGGTTAGCCAAGACCTGGGGAGGGGACAGAGCCCTGGTGGGGGCCGGGCCAGGCCGGGGGTGGCAGCTGCCCCCGCGCTTTGTGCTGGCAGCAAAGTGATGCAAGCGGCTGGAAACGCGTGTTGCAACGGGGCAGGAAACGTGTGGGGGGGAGGACGGGACACCAGGCACTGCTGCCCCACAGCTGGGACCTTTAAGGGCTGGAAACCACTTCTGAGCCCTCATCCTGCCCGTAGCCACTTGTAAAATCCCCTCCGAGGGGGTGGATGTCCCCAGCATCCCCATCCTGGTACCATTCGGTGCAGCTCCACATCCCCGGTGAAGGGATAACTGGGATAACTGGGATAATGAAGGATGGTCGTTTTATTCCTGTGCCAGGGCTGGGTGAGGGATGCTGGGAGGAGTGGGGTGAGGGGGTGATGTGTCCCCCCCCGCAGGGGGTGCTGCCCCGTTCTGCTCTCAGGAGCACACCAGGGCAGCAGGAGGGGTGGGCTTGTCCTTGAGGAGGGTTTTCTCGGTCCTGCAGCCCCTTTTGGGGAGTTCTGGGGGTCTTGGCCACCTCTGCACTGGAAGAGTAGCAGGTGATGCTGGTGGTGGACCCCAGCTGGACCATCAGAGGTGGGGCCGAGTGAGGAGGAACGGGGGGCGGGGGGCGGAGGCAGCCGAGAGGGGTCCTGCTGCTCTGCAGCAACTCACTGGGGAGTACCAAGGGGTCCTGCACCCACGGTGGCTCCCAGCACCCAGCCCATGGGCTGAAGATGCTGCCACCCATGGGAACCCCCAGCCCCACGTGGGCTCCAGGACGTACTCTACAGCCAGGACAGAGGAGTGGGACAGGAGGGCTGGGGGGGGGGGGGTGTTCGTAAGTGCAATATCTTCCCCAGTGCCCATCCCTGGGGTGTCAGGGCTGCCAGGGGGGCCTGGCTCACAGGCAGTGCTGCCAGAGGGGAGCAGGATTAGTGCCTGTCCATGGGCAGCAATGCGCCCAGCGTTTATATAATCCGTGGGTGCATGGATATGTAATCTGCTGACTTTTTTTTTTTTCCTTTTCTCCCCCCGCTAAATTAAAAAAGAAAAAAAAAAAAAATTACAATCTAACCCAGCCCAGCTCCGGCCTCTCGCTGCCGGCAGCGCCGCTCGGTTCCTCCCCTCCCCGCCCGCCGCCTCCTCGCTCTCCCTGGCAGCTTTCCCCTAATAACCCCCGTGTCTCCAGCGTGTCTGCCCGCCTGCCGGCTCCAGGAAGCTTTGCACGGAGCCTCCAACCCCATCCCAACCCCAACCGATCCCAACTCTACCCACCACCAACCCCAAACCCATCCCCATTGCCAACCGATCCCATCCCCAACCCCAACAAACTTCATCCCATCCCCAACCAACCCTATCCCAACCCCAACCGACCCCATCCCCAACCAACCCTATCCCAACCCCAACCGACCCCAACCCCAACCAACCTCAACTCCATCTCCAACCCCATGTCCCAGCACACGGGGGGCTACCAGCACCCTTTAATTCTTTGCCCATGGTGACACAGCAAGGATACAGGATGGGGCTGGGGACTCTGCAGGTGCAGCTCGTGGCAGAGATTTTTGGGGAAACCCACACGGGTGACAGGTTGGCCCTGAGTGGACTTGGCTGTGGGAAGGGGGGATGTGGGGACACCTCTGGGGACACTGAGGGCTAAGTTTGTCCTGCCTGTGGCACCCCACAGAGCTGGGGGTGTCCCCAGACAGTGCAGAGGGACCATTGCCAGTGCTACCCACCCCAGGGTTGTGTTGGGAGCAATGGGGGGGGGATGGAGGTTCCCCTCCATGGCCACATGGGATGTGATGCTGGGGACCAGGGCAGGTCCCCTGTCCCCAGGTGGATCAGTGGGGACAGCACCAGGAAGGGAGATGGGGCTTCAGCCACCCCACCTGTTGCTGCACTCCCACCTGTGAAATGATACTGGTGACACTGGGGACAGGAGGGCAGGGGGACCGGTGGGGTTCAACCCCAGGGACTGTCCCTGTCACCATCCCTAGGCCCCATGTCTGGGGGGGTCTTTTTGTCTCTCAAGCCCCCCCCCCAACCTTTAACAAACACCACTGGGGAATGGCACTGTCTCCACGGGGGTGGTGTTGGTCCCACGGGGTTGGGGCCGTGGTGGGGATCCTGTCCCCACCAGCCCTCACTCACAGCATGTCCCCAAAGGGGACATCGGGGCAGGCTGCAAGCCCCCCAGTTTGCACAGCTGGGAGCCTACTGGTTCCCAGCAAAAGGAGCGGGAGGGAAGCAGCAGGATTCTGCGGCGGTGTGGAGGAGACTCGGCAAACCAGGGATAAAATTCCCACCCCTCAACTCCCTCTCGGGAGGGTAGGGGGGGGCACAGTGGGACGTGGGGTGAGCCCGTGCCCATCACCCAGTGCCATCCCCAGTCCCTCCCCCCAAAAAAAAACAGAGCGCAGGTAACACGAGGTTTAACCCTGCATTTCCCAACCTGGAAAACTCCTGAGGTCCCCCTTGCTCCCCCAAAAACCTCCCAAAAAAACAGGGTTTGGAGCCTTCACATTCCACGCACTTTTATTAACCTCCATAAATCAGCTTTTGATCACTAGGAAAGCAGCAGGACAAAGCCCCCATCCTTTGAGGGGACTCCCATCAACCCGTTTGGGGCTTTTTTTTTCCTTAAAAAAAAAAAAAAAAAAAGGCAAACAAAAACCAGACTGAAACCAGTTTGGTTTGGATCAACTTTATACAAACGAACCTTATGTACACCCTCTTTTTTCCCCCCCCTAAACACCCCTATTTATATAAGGCAACATAAATAAGATCCTCGGGACTGTACAACACATATGAACACGTCTTCAAACTGCACTTTTTCTGCTTTTAAAAAAATAGCATCATTCTCTTAAAAAATAGTAAAGAGGTTCTGGGTTGTTTGTTGTGTTTTTTGTGTGTTTTGTTTTGTGTTTTTTTTTTTCTTTTCTTTTCTTTAAAATGTGGTGTTCATTTATTTAAAAAAAAAAAAACAGGCATTCGGCTTCGCCCTCAGCTGGACTGGCAGAGATGGAGGCACTGTTAGAAAACAGACATCAGCACGATTGGTTTTCTCTTTAAAAAATAACTTAAGCCATTCCTGAACAGTTTAAATATTAAAATATTATTTTTCTTCCCCCCCCCCCCCGATATTTTATTTCTTTTTAAATAACCACCTTTTTGTTTGAACATCGTCCCGGGTGATTCCCGTGAAGCTGCTCCCAGGAGCTGGGTTGGGAGTCCCAGTTTGCTCCCGTGGGGTGTCCCAGTTTGTTCCAGTGAGGTGTCCCAGTTTGTTCCCGTGGGGTGTCCCAGTTTGTTCCCGTGGGTTGTCCAGGACACCCAGTTCCTGGATTTTGGGGGTGCCACGCTGGCAAAGAGTGTCCGGCTCCTTCGGCATCGGCGCCGTGTTCTTGTCCCCACTGGATCCATCCCCGGTGGGATGTGGGTGCTCCAGGTGCCCCTCAAGCCCCTCCTGGGTGCCCAGCCATGCTTGGGGGGGCAGGGGGCATGGGGGGGGGGCTGCATAGTTGGGCAGCTCCCCCTAAGGCAGCTCATTGGGGTGGCCCCAAGAAGCAAAACTCCAGCAAAGGACCCCCCGGTGGGACATGGCTCTTCGGGGGCTGTTTTTATTGGGGGGATGATGGAAAAAAGGGGAAAAAAAAAAAGAATTAAAATTATAAGAAGAATTCGCCACTTTTTTTCCTTGCCTGGGCTGGGAGCTAAGAAGTTTAACCCTTTGCAGTCCTCTTGTTCCTGAGATGAGCTGGGAGAGGATAGGATATATGTGTATATCTAGGGGTGCGTGTACATGGGTGTCCTTTTTTTTTAAAAAAAAAAAAAGAAGAAGAAAAAGAAAAAACAAGAGGTAGGGGGGAAAAAAGGAGGCAAATTCTGCCACTGTCTCTGGTTCCTTTTCTGGCTCCGGGCTGTTAATAAACGGCGCCGGGGTTGGGGGGAGGCCCCGGGGAGGTGTGATGCATCGTGGTGGCCGGTGGTGGTTGGTGGGGTCCGTGGGGTCCGCTGAGGGTCTGGGGGTGATACCAGGGGTTGTGGTCCTCCAAAAATCCGGGGGAAGAGTTGTAGGGAAGTGGCTGTGGGAGCGGGGTCCGTCCCGGCGTGCTGCCGTGAGAGTTACTGTCCCAGACGGCCGGGGAAGGGGGGGAGTTGCAGGCCATGGAGTCGCTGTTGTTGGGGCTGTGCTCCAGAGGGACCTCGCCGTTCTTGTAGAGCTTCTTGAACTTGGAGCGGCGGTTCTGGAACCAGATCTTCACCTGGAAGGGAGGGAGGGAGGGAGAGGGGTCAGCACCCTGCCACCAAGCCGGTTGAACAGGGCGCTCCAGGGTCGTGAGGAGGGGATCGGGACGGGGGTGAGATGGGGACAGGGGGAAGGCACCTGGGACATGGGTGTTGTGGGGACTCCAGACACAGGAGACAATGTGGGAAGGGACATGGGACACAGGTGTCCCGGGGGCCTCAGACGCAAAATTCCACGTGGGAAGGGACAAGGGTGTTATGGACACCCCAGACACGCGATGCAATGTGCAAAGGGACATGGGTGTCACAGGGACTCAAAACACACAATGTCAGGTGGGAAGGCACCTGGGACGTAAGTGTCACAGGGAACCTGGACACACCGTGTGTGGTGGGAGGACACCATGACACGGGTGTCGTGGGGACCTCAGACACGCCGTGCAGGGCAGGAAGCCCCCGTTGGGGACACGGGTGCCCCGGGCAGCCCGTCCCACCGGTGCCTCACACCAGGCGTCGGGAGCGTCCCCAAGTGCTGGGCGAGGCGGCGGTGCTGGACGCCCTTGGCCCCCGGGGAAGGGGCGGGGGGTGCGTGTGGGGGGGTGCGGTGGTTGTCACCCAAACAGGATGTCCCTCTGGGAGCGGGTGACGCGCTCCGTCAGCCCTTTGCCGAGTGTCTCCCGATTGCTTCATCGCCCAAGGGAGGAGGAGGAAGGCCGGGTGCTGGGGAGGGCCGCGCCAAGGGCGGCACAAGGGCGCCGGCCCGCAGGCAGGGAGGGCGCCGGGGACGGGGTGCGGGGGTGTCAGAAGCTGTGGTGACAGTGGTGACAACCTGCTCGCCCTCACGCCAAAAAAGATCGGCGGGGACAATTTGTCCCCGCACCGGGCAAAGCCTCAAAGCGAAAGGTTTAGCCCCAAATCCCGGGTGCTGCGTGGGGAGGGGCTCACCGCGCCCGTCCCTGCTCTTCCAGTCCAGCATAAACTGTCACCCACAAAACAAGGTCCCTAGGGAGGGATGTGGCTCCTGTCCCCAAATCTCTTCTCTCTGCCTGGACCAAGGGGGGAGCGGGGAGCCGGAGCACCGGGAGGACAGACCCAAGGAGAGCTCCAGAAAGCCTGGATGGGAAGAGCAGGGACGGGTCTACTGGATCCCGCGCTTCAACTGGCGTCGGGGCCGGGACCTGCTGCCAAGATGGGGTGTCCCGAGCACCCTGTTCCCAGCGTCCCATCCTGAGCACCCCGACCTGAACGTCCTGTCCTGAGCGTCCTGTCCCTAGCACTCTGCTCTGAGCACCCCGTCCCCAAGGTCCCATCCCGCCGGGGATTTGCCGTCCCGCATTCCCAGGAGTCTGGGTGCCTTGCTGACCCAGGACCACCCCCGGCAGCCGGGCAGGATTCGGCCTCAGCCCCTGCCGGGTGCCTGGGCACAGGTCTGGGATGGGGCTGGCTCCAGCTGGAGGGGGCGGCTCTGTCCCCTCTCTCTGCTCCTTCCCTCCTCTCCGCCTTTTCCTCGGCAGCGCAACGTGCTCCGCACGGGGAATCTGGCGGCAGGGACCCCCGTGCCCACGACAAAGTGAGGAGCATCACCCCCGGGATCCCCGGACCTCTCCTGGCTCCCACCACCCAGCTGCATAGGGACCCCTCTCCCAAACCCCCACCCATCGCTCTGGGTTTTGCAAGGCGGGGGGGGGGTGAGGGGCAGCTCCAGCTCCCTGCTCCTGCCGATTCCTCCTACTCCTGCCGATCCCTCCTGCCTGGTGTCTGGGAATTGGGGTGGTGAGGGTACCGGGTGTGCTCAGCCCTTACCTGGGTCTGGGTGAGCCCCAGCTGGGCAGCCAGCTCGGCCCGTTCGGGCAGTGCCAGGTACTGGGCTTTCTGGAAGCGGCGCTGCAGAGCGGCCAACTGGTAGCTGGAGTAGATGGTCCGGGGCTTGCGGATCTTCTTGGGTTTCCCGTTGACCATCCGAACCTCCGGCTCCGGCTCCTCCTTCACCGACACTGGGCGAGAGTGGAGGTATGAGCTTGGTGACAAAGGGGTCCCAGTGCTGACACTCCCCCAGACAGCTCAGGGTCATCCTGCTCTGTGTGGTGGCACTGTCCCGTCACCCGGGACATTCCCCCGCGGATGGTTCCGTCCTGCTGCATCCCCCCAGCAGCACCGGGAATGCCGGAGGGGGCTGAGCCCTGGCTCCGACATCCCCCTTCCCCAGCCCCGCAGCCACCCCGTCCCCAACTTGGGGGCACTTAGAGCGGTGAAACTTCACAAAGCCCCTTCCCCAATCCCAAGGGAGCAGCGGGATGGTTCCGACCCCTCTCTCCCAAGCATCCTCCTACCTGCTTCCTGGGCTGGGAGCTGCTGGTCCCTGAAGTGGCTGTATTGGCGGTAGGAAGGGCTGTAGGAATAGTCGGATTTGGGCGAGTAGGTGCCAGCAGCGCCGATGCCGTTGAGGTTAAACTGGTGGTAGGGGTAGTGGCTCACGGGCTGGCTGTAGGACTGGCCCGGGTAGTAGTCATGCTGGCTGGTGTAGTAGCCCAGGTCGGTGACAGAGGACTCCGGTAAGGTGGGAGAGTCCTTGGAGGCAGCATGGCAGCTCAGCGAGCCCGAGAGGTCGGTGAGGATGCTGGAGAGCTTCTTGTCGAACGAGCCGCTCATCGCGGGATCTGGGGTGGGGGGGGGTAGGGGGGTGGAGCTGCCCACCTGGCTGGGGACCCCCCAACCCGGCGGCTCCGGCGTCCCGCGCGGCAGGCCTGGCTTGTCCCGAGCCGGCTCCTCCGCACCCGGCGCTTCCGAGGAGCAACCAGAGACTGTGCCCAAACCTCCAGCCCCGGCCGCCTGCTTAAAGCCTTTAATTAGGGAGCAGGGCAGGGTGGGTGCGCATTCCGATTGGCTCCAGAAATATTGCCTGGGAGGCAAAACAGGCTCCTGCCTCCTCTGTGTGTGTGTGTGTGGTTTTTTTTTCTTCTCTTTTTTTTTTTTTTTCCCCTTCGCTTCTTTCCCTCTCTCAAGAAACAACAAAGAGTGGGTGAAGGAGGGAGAAGGAATAAATAAAGATCGCAGGCTCCTGTCTGCAGGAGCTGGGGGGGAGGAAGGAGCCAGCAGGGCCTCTGGGGACACTCTGCTATTCAGAGTCCTTCCCCAGGACTCTTGGTGCTGAGAGGGGATTTACAGGGGGAGCAGGGTGGGGGGACTGTCTGCTGGGGGTGGGGAGGAGGAAGGGTTTGAGTTAGGGAGGAGGATGGATCCAGGCTTGGGGCTGGGTGGTATGGGGGTATGTTTTAGGCCCCTCTCCAGCTCCCATCTTCTCCCAGTAGTTACCAGTGTATCCCAGTTCAATGCCATCCCCAAGGCAGAGCCTCCCCGGCCTCATGGAGCAGGGGACCCTCACATACCCCAAAACTTGCCATCCTCCACCTGCCCTCTGGGCACCTCAGAATAGTGACAAGACCTGATTCTGGGGACACCCTACCACACACCCCCCCCCCCCGCCCCGGGACTCAGTGCTGCTCTCCCACTCCCATGCAGGGCCCTGACCCCCACCACCACCCTAAGAGCCCCCAGCAGCGTCTCCCAGCCCAGGGCCCCACACCATCTCCTGCCATCCCCGACCACTTGCAGGGCTTCCCCAGTCACGCCCTCCATCCAGCACCGGGAATGTGGGGGGGCTTTGGGAGGGGGACTTCTAATTTGGTGGTGGGGTCTCTGTTTATACTGGCAAGTCCTTACACCTGAGAGGGGCTGGGGGGGCTGGGGGCGGACCCTTAGGCCTGGCAGGGGCTTTTCCCCTCCTGTCCCCCTGTGTCCCCCCCCGCCCTCCCGAGATTGTCCCCTCATCGCACCCCCAAGTGCAGCGCGGTACAATGGCGCTACCTGGCGGCTGCAGTGGGAACTGCATCCCCGAGGGAAACGCTGGTTCGGGTCCCGGCTCTGCCGGCACCGCCGGGACCGCGGGAAAGTAGAAAAATAGTGTAAAATGTGAACAGAATGGAAAGATAAGGAACGGGAATGGGAATGGGAATAGGAGAAATAGAAATAAGAATTAGAATCATTACAACTAGGATTAGGAATAGGAAAAGGAATAGGATAAATAGAAATTAGAATTAGAACAACAGAAATAGAAATACAAATAAATAGAACTCGAGATCAGTTCCAGAGGGAAGCAGCCAAGACAACGCAGGAGGAGGAAGCGTGACACAGAAGCCGTGTGTGGCAGCACAGGCTCGCCTCCCCGCATGGGAAATGTAATTTGAGATTTGAGGAATTAATTCAGAGGGGACAGAAATGTCTGGGACAAGCCCAGCCCTGCCGCCTGTCCTGCTTGGAGCTCCGCGGGGGCCTCCCTGGGGAGGTTTCCCAAGGTCCCGGAGGAGCCGCTGGGACATCCCCATGTCCCCGGCCTGGCTGTCCCTCCAGCCGGACTGTCACCAGGGCCGGTTCCTTCTGGGAGAGGGTTTTTCCAGCAGGAAAAGCCGGTTGGAAAGCTGGAGGCCGGGGAAGGTGGCTAGGGAGCGGGGTGCAAACAGGGAGCAGGTCTGTACAGTCCTGAACCAGTTTGGGACTGAGAGGCACTGGTGCCTCCAGCTGCCGGAGGCTTCTCGGCCAGGCTGGCGCTTGCTGAAGCCCCAAAAACCCGGGGGGGGGGGTCATGGCGGGGTTGGGGAGGGTACTGGGAGGGGGGGTGGTGCCCAGTTTGGGTCAGCGTCCAGAAGAGGGACAGTGGGGGTGGCAGAAATCACTGTACTGGGGCACACGGGGGGTTCGGGGGGGGGGTCTCTGCGGGTGGGTGCACGGATGGGAGGGTGGCAGAGCTGCCCACAGGGACCCTCCAGCACATTCCCCCGCCCTCTCTGCCCCCCCACAAGGCTGGGAGGGCCCCCCCCGCCCCGTGCCCCTCACAGAGCAGAGCGGGGGTGGGTGGGGGCGGCTGTGTCACCCCCAGATACCTCGGTTGGACCCCCCCCCTCCCCAGCCCAACAGTACAAACGGGGGTCCCGTCGTGTGCCCCCCCCACCTCTGAGAAAGCGGCGGGAGGGATGCGGGGGGGGGGGTGGGGAGGGGACTCGGGGCCCTGCCATCCCCCCCCCCCCGCAGCATCCTTGGGCGGAGGGTGCCATCTCGTGGGCCTTTCGGGGAATGACACCTCCCCGTGAGTGGGTGACCCCACCTTAGGGTGCCAACACCCCCCTTTTTGGGAGCTAATACCCCTTCCCTGGGGGTTAATACCCCCCGTTGGCTGCAAACACCCTCCTTTGAGTGCAAATGTCCTCCTTTTGGGTGTAAATATCCCCCCCTTTGGGTGCAAATACCCCTCCTCTGGGTGCATGCTCCCCATTTTGGGTTGCAAATACCCCCTTTTGGGTGTAAACACCCTTCCCAGGGTGCTGCCCCCCTCCCTGGGTGCTTCCGGGTGGCAGCCCCAGGCTGAACCCTGAAACCCTGGACAATCCGGTGGGCAGAGGGAGGGACTCACTGCTCCCCAAAATGTCCTCAAGTCAGGGGAGGGGGCCTGGCCACCCGGCCAGTGCTCTTTGTCCCCATGCTGTGTCACCCTCAGAGAGAAAACCCACCTGTCCCCCAGGGAGACAGCGGGTGTTTGGGGTGCTCCGAGGTGGGATCACGGTAAGTCCACCCTGGGGGACATTAGGAGAGGGACTGAGGATTGGGGACAGGGGACAGGGGACCGAGGATGGGGGACAGGGGACGAGGGACAGGCCTCGTGACAGAGCCGTGTGCCAGCTGCCGGCAGGGCTGCCCTTGGGACTGTCCCCTGTGCTGTCACTCTTTCCAGTGACATTGTGAGCTGTGCCGTGGCGCAGGGACACCGGGGCGGGGGACACAGGACATCCTGCAGCCCCCCCTCCTACCCGGGAGGGAGGTGGTTCCCACACACACCCACTCACGGGTTTCCTGGCCCGGGTGGGAGCAGCGCGATGGCTCCCGGTGACCTTTGCCAGGGTTGGGGACCGTGACCTTCACCAAGGTTGGCAACCGTGACTTTCGCCGGGGTTGGGGACCAGGGAAGCCACCGCTGTCACCTCCCCGGAGAGGGAAGTGGGGATGCTGCGGCTGCGGCCACGTTCCCCAGTGACAGCGTCGTGTCCCTGTCTCCGGTGTGGGGTGACAACCCCCCGGGGTCTCACGCTGTCCATCCAGTCTCCCCCCACACCCAGCCTCTGGGGACCCCCTCATCTTCACAGCCATCCCTGGGCGCTGCAGCCCTGAGCGCCCACCGCGGCGGGAGGGTCCCGGGAGCCGGTACCGGGCAGGCAGCCGGCATTCCCGGCGTTCCCGGGCAGACAGCCGCCGTGGGAGGCCGGGGATTTTCTCTCCCGTCGCGGCAGCTCCGACCTCCCAGCGGGGCACAATGGGGGGGCTAAGCTCGGGAGTGGGGGGTCCCGTTCCAGGGGGTCCCATCCCATAGGGGGCTCCTAACTTAGAGGTCCCATCCTTGGGAGGTCTCATCCCTTGGGAGTCTGATCCTTGGCGGTCCTATCCCACGGGGTCCACCTCATAGGGGATCCCAATGTGGGGGTCTCCTCCCGTGGGGGGGTATTATCCATGTGGGGTGGAGTCTGATCCTTGGGGGTCCCATCCCGGGGGGATCCCATCCTATGCGGTGGGTCTGATCCTTGGGGGGTCCGATCCTTGGGGGGTTCCCATCCCAACAGGTCCACCACGGGAGTGCGAGGTGGGGGTCTCATCCACGGAGGTCCCGGGGGGGGGGGGGGGGTGTCCTGTCCCGGGGGGTGGGTGCCCTCCTGGGGTTCCCATGGGACAGCTGGGGGGGGGGGGAGGGGTGTGCACGTGAGTCCCCACCAGCTGGGGTTGTTTGGGTTTGGTTTTAATTTGCGGGGGGGGGTTCGCTGCGTGCGCAACTCTCCGCGTGTGCGGGGAAGAGGAGAAGGGGGGGGGGGGACGTGTGTGCACGCGCAGGTGTGGCCCCGCCTCCCCCCACGCGCACGCGCGGAGCGGACCCCTCCCCTCCCCACAGGTGCTCGGTGGGAGGGGTGGAGATGAGGAGGGACTGAAAGAGCAGGGAGGGGAGTGGGGGGGGGGGTGTTGGTGTGCGGCCCCTTTAAGGGGAGTGCCCGGAAGGGCGCGCACCCCGCCCGGCCCCGCCCCGCCCCGCAGCGCACCGGCCCCGGTGGGGTGCGGTCGTGGCGGCGGCTCCGGGCGGGCCGGTGCGGGGCCATGGCGAGAGGCCGGCGGCTGCTCCCGGGGTTGCTGCTCTTGCTCTTCTTGTTGCTGGGGGCCGCCGCCGCTTTCAACCTGGACCGCACCTTCCCGGTGCTCAAGGAGGGCAAGACCCCCCGTGGCTTCTTCGGTTTCTCGGTAGCGCTGCACCGGCAGACCGAGCGGGAGGAGCGCTGCCTGTGAGTGCGAGGGGGGGCTCGGAGGGGGGCAGGACTCGAGGGATGGGATGAGGTAAGGGGGGAGTGAGGGGGGGTCCCCCCGTGTGGGGGGGGCAGTTGGTCCCCGGTGGTTTTCCTCGTTTGAGGGGGGGAGGGCTTCCTCCCGTATGTGTGGGGGTCTTAATAGGGGAGGGGGAGTGCGTGTGGTGGGGGTCCTGAGGGCTGGGCAAAGGTCCAGAGGCTGCGCTGGCTCCTGTGGGGGTAGGGGTACACCCGGAGGAGGTGGTGGGGTTTGGGTGCAGGGAGAGGGGTGTTCTGGGGCCTTAGGTAGTGACGGGGTGCTGAGGGGGGCTGTCGTGGGTAGGGGAGGGGGTCTCTCTTACCCCAGAGGGGCCCCCCCATAACGTAAGGGGAGGATGTATGCTATAAAATGAGTGTTTATCCTCTGCTCATAACTTTCCTTCCCACTCCTTTATTGAACGGGGTCCCATCCTGACCCTGGGGCTCCCCCCTACCCTTATTCCCACTGTGGGGTTCCCGAGCAGGACCCCGGTGACACGGGTCACGTCTGGTGGCAGAGCAGGGATGTGCCGTGACACCACTGGTGGGCACGGAGCTTGGGAGGCCCCAGGACGTGTGAGCAACCCACACCTGTGGGGTCCCGGTTGGGCACCGCCTGCCCCGACCCTCCCGGGGACGGTTGCGAAGCCCCTCGGGTCCCCCCGTCAACTTTGCCCGGTTCCTGGCCAGGCTCCGACCCCCGCTTCTGCCGGGGGAGCCCCGGGAAACCTGTTGAACTGTTAATTCCTGCAACTGTGATTCCTGCTGCCGAGCGAAGCCCCAACAAAAGCCCTTTTCAGCCGGCGCATTCCCCGTGCGATCCCACCGCTGTCACTCGCCGTGTCCCCCGCTGTCCCCCCGCCGAGGGCAGCATCCCCAGCTCCCGTCCCTCCTTGCCCGGAGCTGTGTGTGCATGCCGCGGAGAAGACGCGGGTCGTGGGTTGGGTTTTTCTCCCTGGAGGGCACAGGTTTTTTGCTGGCTCACCCTCCCGTGGGATTCCTGGCTGCGGGAGGTCCCTTCGGAGACCCCGAGGGTTCACTTTTTCCCTCCGTGCCCGCGGTAGAGGGCCCGGCGGCAGCTGCTGGATGGAGGCATGTGCTGCTCTACATTCCAGAGATGCATTTCAGCCGCTGGCCCCGCCGTGGGACGTCTTGTTGTTGCTCCTGTCCAGGAGGGAGTGAAGCTGTTCCCCTGCGGAGCAGCTGTGGGGGTGTTGGGGGGGGGAGAAGCTGGCCCAGGACGCCGGGGACCCTTCCTGGCTCCCATCCATGACCAAGTTCTCCCGGCTCTGTTGGCATTGGGACAGCTGGCAGGGAGCCACCAAGATTGGGGACATGGCTGGGGCAGACCACCTCATCTCTCCTCCTGAGGTGTTGGCAGTGGTTGTTGCTTTGTCTTGGGGGAGAGGCTGGGGGGGTTCTGGCCCCAGCGGGGGCTTGTGTACCCCCCCTCGTGTGGGCCACATGGCCCGTGTGTGTCTGAGTGTGATGCTGGTGAGGCTCCGTGTTCCATATGGGAATGGCTTTGGAGCACTGCACCCTCGGGGATTTTGCGCCCCCTCCCCGGGGTGGGGGGGCACAGGGAACCGGACCCTTGTGAGCATGCAGGGGCCATGGGATGATGGGATGTGTCCCCACTGCCCCCACCCCATGGGGAAGGCAGCCCTGGACAGACTATTCCGGGTGGATGTGGTGAGGTGGGACAGGCACAGGCGTGTCCCCCCCCCCCCTCCCCGGCTCCCCCCATCCCGGCCCTGCGCTTCCTACCAGGCTCCCAGCCGGGCTGCGGGGGTGAACCCGCTCCCTTCCCTCGGCCTGGCGCGGGGGGGAGGCTCTCCTGCCCCTTGCTCGCAGGTGCAGGGGTGGGGACAGGAAAGGGACACTTCCTGCCGTCGTCGTCCCCAACGGGGAGGTGTCTCGGTGCTTTTTCTTTTTTTTTTTTTGGGGGGGTGGGGTGAGTGCTTGGCCTCACTCCACAGGATAAGGCTGCGAAAGGTGCAGGGATGGCCGTGGGATGAGAGGGATGCTCCGGAGTGGGGATGCCATTCCCGACCTCCCGGTGGGGTGGGGCAAGCCCCACTTCCTGGCTGGGCGCTGGTGGGGGGCCAGGCTGGTGTGACGCCGGAGTTGTGTGTGTTCCACCTCCGCTCCCCCCCCCCCCTCCTTCCACCCCTGCCGTGTTTTTCGTGTCCCGGAGCTTTGCCCATGCAAAGGTTTGTTTGCTCACTCCGCCCTGGCCCAGGTGAAGGAGAGGTGGAAGCCGTGGTGTTATTTGCTGCCCGAGATTAAGAAACTCCTTCGGCTGCTTGTGCCGGGTCCAGCCGCTCCCGCGGGCTCGGATGGGGAGGGGAACTGGGGCTGGGGGGGTGGTGGTAGTTTGGCCGGTGGAATCCAGTGGTGCCAAGAGAACCAGACCAGTCGGGGGGGGGTGTCTCTGGATGACATGGGGAAACTGAGGCACGGTGCATGTGTGCCGGGGAGGCTGAGGGCCCTGTCTGTGCAGCAGCCACAGCTGTGACCTTCTGGGTGCCTCAGTTTCCCTCCTGTGTGTGCGGGAGCAGGGGTGCTGCCTCAGCCCTTGGTGTCCTTGCTGGTCCCGACTGGCGAGTGGGGAGAGGGAGAGCGGAGCCGGCTGAATTCCCAGCTTTTCCTCCCCATCCTGTTTTTTTTCGCTGATGGCCAGAGTGGGCCCGGCTGTGCTCCCCCTGCCTTGGCTGGGGGCCGGTGAAAGCCACCGGGGTCCTGCAGGGCTGCGGCTCCTTGGCAGCCGGAGGGGGGCGGATGTGCCGTGGTGGGGCCGGCGTCCAAGGGGTCATGCGTCCATCCCTCTGCTTTGAGAAGCTGTCTTCCTCTCTTCCACCTCCTTTCCAACCCGGGCAGCAGCCAGTTTGCTTGCTGAGGGTTCCCCAGAGGGGATGATCATTGCAGGACCCCCCCCATTGCAAATTTGGTGGCACTCGGGGGGGTGGGGTGTCAGGGTGGTTTGGGGCTCGCCCAGAGCCTGGAGGGGTGGGCTGTGCTGTGGGCACCCTTCAGTTGCCTGCCTTGGGAGTTCAAGGGGGTTATTGTGGAGGGATGTCAAACCTGGAGCATCTTCCAGCTTTGGCATGGGGTTGAGGTTTGGGGTGGGAAGCCTTGGTCCCTGTGATCACAGATGGGGTGGAATGGAGCAGGATGGGGGCTGTGCCAGAGGTCCCCTGATCCTGCTGACTCTTCCCCTACTGTCTCTTGGTGCTCTCCCTCCTGGAGTGTGTCAGGAGATGGATGAGGAGCTGCACTCACTGCCCAGCTGCTCCCTGCCTGGCATCCACCCTGGGCAGGGGGGCTGGGGGGAGCACAGCCCCCCATTACAGAGCCCCTCAGGGCTGAGTCCAGCCCCCCTGGACACTCTCTGCTCCCCTTGCTGCCCTGGCTGGTCAGATTCCCCTTCTTCATCCCCATCAGATGTCCCCAACCCTTGGGGGTGGCTGTGCTTCAGGGCTGGTCAGTAGCCTGGTACCCCACTGCCATCCCCCCTGCTTGGGTCGGCCAGTGTCTAGACGCCCCCCCCCCCATTTTACCAGGGTCGATTAGGACTTAACCAGGGCGGATTAGGACAGGGCATGGCCTCTCATTCCTGCCTCCCTCCCTTCCCAGCCTCCCCCTCTTGCTGCTGTTTGTCCATCCCTGACTTTGCTCAGCTGTCGGAGCACAAGGCCTGGACTGAGCCTTGTGCCCCCACCCGGGTGGAACCAGTGCCCTAAACTGGTCCCAGTCTCCCCAAGATGGGAGCCCCAGCATCTCAGCTCCTGGTTTTCCTAGATCTGGAAGTAGCAGGGCTCCATGTGGCACCTTGGGTGAGGGATGCCTGTTCATGTTCCCCCCCTTGCTCTGAAGCCCCCAGCATCCTGTGGACACCCCCCCCACCCCCCCCAGGAGCAGAGCCTGCGGGTGGGCTGCTGTGCTGGGAAGTCTTGGCTAGAGGCAGTGAGATGCTGGAGCTGCTTGGCTTGGGTTGGCTCCCAACCCCCGGGACCTGCAGGGCATGAGGAGCGATGGTGGTCGGGAATGGATTTGCTTGGAGCAGGGGTCTGGCCAAGCCAGGACCACCCGGGGAGGCTGGGGGTGAGTCTCAGCTGTGGCACCCCCCAGTAAGGGGCCATATGTGTGTCCCTGTCCCCAGGAGCTGTGCTTATGGTGGGGCAGCACCCCAGGGCCGTGGGTGCTGCCGGGGTTTGAGGTGTGGGGGGGCAGGACTCACCCCCGAATTCAGTCTCAAGCCCTGAGTCACAGTGTGCCTGCCCTGACTCATTTCCCCTCCAGATAAGTGGGGACAATAGTGCCCCTTGTCCCCCCACCATGTGTATCAGATACACTGAGGGGGGGGGGAAGGAATTAGAGGGGAGAATTCCTTTATGCCAGGCTGGAAAAGGCCAGGAGAAATCACGCACCCCCCATTCCATATGCTTGCCTTTGCACCTGGTGAGTCCCCTTTTCCGGGGGAGGGGGGGGGGAATGCGGATGCTACTGGCATCCCATCCCAGAATTCCCAGGGGGAGCAGACCCCCCCCACCCCTTGTGGGGGGGGCTTCTTGGCAGCTGAGCTTCGCCGTCCGTCGTCATCCCCCACCACCACCACCACCTGCAGCATCCAGCTGACTCAGCCGGAGCGATGCCGCCGGCGGTGCCCGTCACCGGGGCTGGGTGGGGGGGGGGGGGGCCGACGTGCCGGGGCGGGGGCTGCCTGGGGCCCCACATTCCTCCTGCGTTTGGGCTTTGAGTCAGCCGCCCCGCCGCTGCCCGGGCACGCCCGAACTCCCGGTCCCGCACGGCTCAGCCCTGCCCGGCACAGCCTTCCCAAAGCTCCTTCCCGGTAGCGGGAGGATGGGGACAACAGGGACAGTGAGCTGGACACGTCCTTGTCCCTTGCCTGTAGGTTTGGCTGCGCTGAGAACTGACTGACTCGTTACCTCAGTGTCCTGGGATAACGATTGGGGGGGGGTGCAGCAGCTACCTGGGTGACTTGTTGTGTTGTGTCCCCCCCCCCCACCGCCGCTTCCACCTCGGTCCTGCCTGCGAGGGGGGACAAGCTTCCTCTGCTGGCACGGTACGACCGTGCCTCCCCCACGCCATTGTCCTCACCATCCCAAAGGACTTCCCGGCGGAAAGACTGGCCTTTCCGGATCCCCCCGGGCACACCGGGTCCTCCTGCCAGCCCTCCAGCCCCATGGCAGGGGCTTTGGGTCCTCTGCCTTAGGGTCCTCAACCTCTTCCCTTGGGGATGGGGGGGTTCAGGTGGATGCTGGTGTCCCTTCAGTGTCACCCTAAGGCCCCCCCAGGGGTAAGCACACTTGGCGCTGGGCAGTGAGTGCTGCATCCAGGGATGCCAATGTCCCACCCCCTCCATGCCATGACTCAACTGGCATGTCCCTGCTCCTCTGGGGACCTGAGTCACCCCCAGAAGGGTGCTGTGACCCCCTGGTGTGGCCTGGAGATGGGGGGGGGGGGGCAAACCCAACCTCCTCCTGAGAAGAGGGGTGCACATGAGCTCATCAGATCCCTGCTCCTCGGGGTCTCTCTGCCTGGTTCTCCAGCATTCCCTGGCATGGACCTCTGGTTCTCCAGCATTCCCTGGCATGGACCTCTGGTTCTCCAGCATTCCCTGGGAAGCAGGGGGGGACCCTGTCTGCCGGACAGGCCCCAGCTGTGCCGTGGAGGCCCCAGCCTCGCCGCCGGCTCAAAGGTTGGCCGCGGCACGGCGGGTGTTTACACAGCCAGGGGGGCCCCGGTGCCGGCGGCTGCTGGATCCTGCCGAGCCGTTCCCTGCTTGGCCGACCCCGTGTGCCAGGTTTGGAGGTGTCAGCCCTATCCCCCCCCCCACACACACACCTTGTTTCTGCACCCCCCCCCCCGGTGCACCAGGATGGGGGGGCTCAGCTGTGAGCGTGGGTTGGGGTCAGGTCCTGCAAGGAGTGTGTCTGTCCCTTTGTGACCTTCCAGCATGCTTATGCACCCACTTCCCAGGGGGAACCCCCCCAATCCCACTCTGAGACTGGGGGGGGGGTCCCCTGCCTCCCATCACTTGGGGGTGTCAAGGGGTAACACGCTCCAGGGAAGCAGCTCCCACGCCCCCCCCCAAGCACCTCTTGGCCACCGTTGCACCCCACCGCCCTCCCCCCTGGCTTTGCACCCCCAAAATAAAGGCATGAGGGGTGAGTGCTCTGCCCCCCTGTCACCCACCCAACCCCCCCTTCTCTCTGCCCCCCAGGATGCTGGTGGGAGCCCCCCAAGATGCAGAGCCAGCGAATGGCACACGGACGGGGGCCGTCTACGCCTGTCCCCTCACTGCTGCCACCAGGGACTGCCAGCGCCTCGACATCGAGCTGAAGAGTATGTGGGCACCCTGGGGCACCCCAAAACACAGGTGGGGGGGATCCTCACTCCCACACTGTCTCTTCCTCACCCAGGTGAGCCAGACAAGGCCATCATTGATGACATGTGGCTGGGGGTGACAGTGGCCAGCCAGCGGCAGCCGGCTGGGAGGGTGCTGGTGAGTGCACGTGTGTGTCCCCCCCCCCAGTTCTTTGCACACCCCTCCCCAGTTCCTTGCACGTGACCCCCCCCCCCTCCCCAGTTCCTTGCACACACATGTGAGCTGCCACCTTGCACACCTGCACAAGGGCACTGTGGAGCTGCTGGTGCTTTCACGTGTCCCCAGCATGGTGGCACCAGGCAGAAGCACTGCAGGAGCTCCCCTGTCACCTCCTTGTCCCCTCAGGCAGAGACCTGGGTGGGTGACCAGGTACACTGACCCCTCTCCTGGGAGGGTGTCCTGGTGTGGGTGGACTGAAGCTTTTGGGAGCGTCTCGGATGCTCTCAGGAGCATCTTGGAAGCAACTCAGATGCTCTTGGGAGCATTGCGGGAGCATCCTGGATGCTCTCAGTATCTCAGGAACATTTCAGAAGCATCATGGGAGCATCTTGGTTGCTCTCAGGATCTTGGGAACGTCTTGGGAGCATCACAAGAGCATCCAAGATGCTCCTGGTGTCTCAGGAACATTTCAGAAGCATCTTGGGTGCTCTCAGGTGCATCTCAGGAGCATCTTGGGTGCTCTCAGGAGCATTTTGGATGCTTTCAGTATCTCGGGAACATCACAGGAGCATCTTGGATGCATCAGGATCAGGGCAGAGGCAGCACATGGGACAGGGGGTGGTGGCCTTGGGGAGGAGGGACCTGCACCCCCTTATTTTTGGGTCTGCCACAGGTACTGAGGTGGGTGCTGGGCTGTCCCGGCAGGCCTGTGCCCACCGTTACACCAAGGTGCTGTGGTCGGGCAACGAGGACCAGCGGCGGATGGTGGGCAAGTGCTACGTGCGGGGCAACGACCTGCGCCTCAACCTGAGCGACGAGTGGCAGACCTACCACAACGAGATGTGCAACTCCAACACCGACACCGACGAGACCGGCATGTGCCAGATGGGCACCAGCGCCGGCTTCGCCGCCAACATCATCTATTTCGGGGCGCCCGGCGCCTACAACTGGCAAGGTGTGTGAGCCAGGGGGGGCCTGGGGCCTGTTCCCACCCCCTTGGGCATCTCGTGTGTGTGTTGGAGCGTGTAGAGTCATAGAGTCAGAGGTGGCTGGAGCAGCTCTGCTTTGGAGACAGGTTGAGAGAGTTGGGGGTGTTCAGGCTGGAGAAGAGAAGGCTCCAGGGAGACCTTAGAGCACCTTCCAGTGCCTGAAGGGGCTCCAGGAAAGCTGGGGATGGACTTTGGACAAGGGCAGGGAGGGAGAGGACAAGGGGGAATGGATTAAACTGGAAGAGGGGAGGTTTAGGTTGGACATTAGGAAGAAATTCTTTGCTGTGAGGGTGGTGAGACACTGGGACAGGTTTCCCAGAGAAGCTGTGGCTGCCCCATCCCTGGAAGTGTTGAAGGGCAGGTTGGATGGGGCTTGGAGCAACCTGGTGTGGTGGGAGGTGTCCCTGCCCATGCAGTGAGATTGGAACCTGATGATCTTTAAGGTCCCTTCCAACCTTAACACTTCTATGATTCTATGATTCTGGTTGGAAGAATCGTAGAATCTTTAAGGTTGGAAAAGACCATCAAGTCCAACCGTCAACCCAACACCACCATGGCAGGACATGGTTAGTGGCCCTGAACCTCCCACCACCCCATTGCAGGTACAGACTACATGCTGCAGAGGGAGATGTGGGACCTGCATGACTTCTCCTACCCCAACCAGAAGAAGGGCAATATCTACATAGGTGGGGGGCAGCAGCGTGGGGGGCTTGCCGCCTCGAGGGGGTTGTGGGGGAACCTTGGGGGTGGGTGTTAAATGTGTTTAGAGGGGCTTGGAGACCCCCCTCAAGGGATGGGGTGAGCAGGGGGCAGTGGTGACACCCTGGTGTTTGGGGGGGGAGGGATGTGGAGAGGGTAGGTTGGGAGTGGGGATGGGGGGGAGTGGGTGGGGATGGGGGGGACTAGGAGGGGTGTGGAGATGTGGGGGGCAGTGAGATAGGGGGGTGTGGGGGGGTAGATGAGGTGTGGGGATAGGGGGGACTGGGGGGGGAGTGTGGGAGAGGTCAGGTGGGGGGTCTGGGGATGTGAGGGGCAGTGAGTGGGATGGGGCGATAGGTGGGGTGTGGGATGGGGGGTAGGTGGGATTGGGGGTATGCGGGGGGTGGGGGGGGCTCCTTTTCCGGCCCCCCCTCTCACAGGGGGGGTTTGGTGGCAGGGTACACGGTGGAGGTGGGCAGCGCGGTGCTGCAGCAGGACGCGGTGACGGTGGTGACGGGGGCCCCCCGGTACCAGCACACGGGGGCCGTGTTCCTGCTGAACCGCAGCCCCCAGCAGACCCTCACCAGCAGCCACCTCCTGCCCGGCCCCCAGGTCGGCTCCTACTTTGGCAGCGCCCTGACCCTGGCAGACCTCAACAACGATGGGTGAGGGCAGGGGGCTGGGACCCCGCCCCAACCCCTGGGGGAGATCCAGAAGGCTGGGACCCCTCAGCCCTTGGGGGTGATGTGGGTGGGTTGGGATCCCTCAGCCCTTGGAGGTGATGTGGGGGGGCCTGGGATCCCTCAGCCTTTGGGGGTGATGTGGGGGGCCTGGGATCCCTCAGCCCTTGGGGGTGATGTGGAGGGCCTGGGATCCCTCAGCCCTTAGAGGTGATGTGGGGGCCTGGGACCCCTCAGCCCTTGGAGGTGATGTGGGTGGGTTGGGACCCCTCAGCCCTTGGGGGTGATGTGGGTGGGTTGGGATCCCTCAGCCCTTGGAGGTGATGTGGGTGGGTTGGGATCCCTCAGCCCTTGGGGGTGATGTGGGTGGGTTGGGATCCCTCAGCCCTTGGGGGTGATGTGGGTGGGTTGGGATCCCTCAGCCCTTGGAGGTGATGTGGGGGGCCTGGGACCCCTCAGCCCTTGGGGGTGATGTGGGTGGGTTGGGATCCCTCAGCCCTTGGAGGTGATGTGGGTGGGTTGGGATCCCTCAGCCCTTGGAGGTGATGTGGGGAACGCGGGACCCCTCAGCCCCAGGGGGAGATCCAGGGGGCCTGAGACCCCTCAATCCCAAGGGGAGATCCAGGGGCTTGGGTCCCCCTACTCCCTGGGGGTGAGGGGGGGGGATCTCTCCCACAGCTCAAGGGGTCTCTGGGTCATAGCATGGTGGGGCACAGCTGAGGGGGTGGGATTTCTTTTTTTTTTTTTTTTCTTTTTTGGGAGTCATCTTTTAATGGCCTTGGTGGGGGGGGGTCCTCTACCATTTCTGGGGGGTGTCGCAGCCCCCTCCAGCCCCAACTGGCCCCTTCCATCCCCCCAGGTGGCAGGACCTGGTGGTGGGGGCTCCCTACTACTTCGAGCGGAAGCAGGAGGTGGGGGGTGCGGTCTATGTCTACATGAATGTGATGCGGGGGTTTGAGCCCCAGCCCAGCCTGGTCCTCACCGGCCCCAGCTACTCTGCCTTTGGCTTTGCTGTGGCCAGCATCGGGGACATCAACCAGGATGGCTTCCAGGGTGAGGGGCTGGGGACCCTCGGGAGGTGGGGGCATGGTGGGGGGCACAGCAGGGCTGCGTTTGAGGTGGGGGGGTGTCTGCGGGTAGGAGGGGGATCCCGTTCGAGGGGGTGTGGTGGGTCTCTGGAGAGGTTTGGGGTGAAGAGGAGGAGATGGGGTTGGGGGGTGTTCCTGGAGGACAGGGGGTGGATGAGAGTTGGGTGTGGGGATTGAAGAGGGGTTGAGGTGGTGGGGTACTGCAAAGCAGCACCCCCCCCGACTCTGTCCTTGTGGGGCTGACCCTGCCCTTCCCCTCCCTCCCCCAGACATCGCTGTGGGGGCTCCTTTCGAGGGGCCTGGCAAGGTTTACATCTACCACAGCAGTGCTGAGGGGCTGTTGGACAAACCCCGGCAGGTAATGGCCTCCCCAGGAGCCCCTCACCTGGGCATCAGGGCTCTGAATCCACCCCCCCAAGCATGCCAACCCCCAGGAGCCCCTCACTGGGGCACAGAGACTCTGAATCCCACCCACTCCCCCCCGTTAGCATCCCACCCTCCAGGAGCCCCTCACCAGGGCTTCAGATCCATTCCACCCCACAGGACCCCCTCCCCAGGGGACCAGGGCTCTGGATCATCCCCCCCCCCCAGCATCCCAGCCCCCAGGAGCCCCTCACCAGGGGACCAGGGCTCTGGATTCTGTCCCCCCCTATCATCCCACCCCCCAGGAGCCCCTCACTGGGTCACCAGGGCTCCAAATCCTCCCACCCTCCGGGCTGAGATGCAGGGGGTAGATCCCCCAATTCACGGGACTGATGAGCAATAGGTGACCCCCCCCAATCTGCCGTGCCCCCCCCAGGTGATCAGTGGGGCAGAGCTGGGTCCTGCCAGCCTGCAGACCTTCGGGTACTCACTGAGTGGGGGGCTGGACATGGATGGAAACTCCTACCCCGACCTCTTGGTGGGCAGCTTGGCTGACAGGGTGGTCCTGCTCAGGTAAGGGGGGGTGGGGGGGATCCCGCAGCACTCTGCCCCCCTGCCACCCCCCGCCCAGGGACAAATCCTGTCTCTGCCAGCATCCCAGGGACAGGGAGGTGGGCGTGGGGTCCTGTGCCCGGTTCTGGGAGCTGGCAGCAGGCAAGGAGGGGCTGTGCCGCTGGGGGGGGAGGGCTCAACTGACACACACGCCCCCTCCCACCACCTCTACGCAGAGCTCGGCCTGTCATCAACATCCTGGACAAAACCTTCACGGTGACCCCCAGCAAGGTGGACCCTGCCCGATGCACCCCCGAGTCCTGGTGAGCTACGCCCCCTTTCCACCCCCCCCCCCCCCCCCATTTCCACCCCCTCCCCGGTGCAGCCGGTCCTGCTCGTGGGCACCACAGTGTCACCGGTGCCACCGGCTCTGCTCACAGCCCCTCTTCCCACCCCCCCCCCCAGCATGACAGTCACCATCTGCTTCTCCTACAACCAGAGCGCCGGAGACCCCCGCTACAAGGAAAGGATCAGTGAGTGCCTGGGGGGGGGGGGGCGGGGGGATTGCTGGGAGGGGGCACGTCCACCAGGCCTCGTGCCAGGGTGTGTGCATGTGCAGGGACACGCGTGTGAGCACGTGTTTGGGGGAGAATGTGCATGTGTGGGGACGCACGTGCGTGTGGGAGGTGCACGTGTGTGTGTGGAGATGCACACACGTATGGGATGTGCACGTGTGTGTGTGTGTGTGCACAGGGGTAAATGCCTGTACACGTGTGTGGGGATGCTCACGTGTGTGGGGATGCTCACGTGTGTGGGGATGTACATGTGTGTGGGGATGCACACACGGGTGGGGATGCTCACATGTGTGTGTGAGGAATACGGTGCACACGGGGGAGCTGTGTCGGTGACACGCGTGTGTTTGGGCACACGTTAAGGGCACACGTGTGAGCACACCCCCGTGTCGTGCTCCCCCCCCCAGCCCTGGAGTACACCCTGGATGCAGACAAGGACCGGCACCCCCCCAGGGTCAGGTTTTTGGGGACCCACTCGGCCACCTACCGTGGCACCTTCCCCATGCCTGACACCCGCTGTGAATCCAAGGAGCTCCTGCTGCTGGTGAGTGTGTGTGAGCGCACACGTGTGTGTGCACGTGTGAGTGCACGCGTGTTCATGTGCCCTGGAAGTTGCTCTCTGGCTGCAGCAGGAGCTGGAGGGGGGAGCTGGGGGGTGGGGGATGTCAGGACTTTGCTGTGATTTCTGCCCCCCTGCCCCAGGACAACATCCGGGACAAGCTGCACCCCATCGTGCTCTCCATGAACTACTCACTGGTGGAGAAGCCCAGGACCTTCCAGCTGGGTCCCCACTCCCTTGATGCCTTCCCTGTCCTCAACCAGGACCAGTCCCACCAGAACGAGACCAAGGTCTGGGGCGGGGGGGGTGGGGATGGAGATGCTGGGCTGCAAAGTGTCCTGTCTGGCCAGGAGGGTGGCAGAAGGCTCATGGGGACATCCCTGTCCCTCCAGATCGAGTTCCAGAAGGAGTGTGGCTCCGACAACAAGTGCTACAGCAACCTCCAACTTCAGAGCAGCTTCATCACCGACCAGAACCAGCCCCTGCCCAGGTGACAACAGGTCCCTCCGGGTCCCCATCAACCTCTGCCACCCACTGGCTGGGGGGGGTGGTTCTCCATCCCTCGGGGGTGACCCACCCATGTGCTGAGTGGGGCCAGTCTCTGCACAGGCTGAATGGGTTCACCCCCCTGGTCTGAGGGGGAGGGGTGGGGGTCTCCATACCTCTGGTGTGAGCCACTTACGTGCTGAGCAGGGCTGGTGTCAGCACAGGCTGAACAGAGTCTCCCCCACCCTGGGCAGGGGGGGTGGTCTCCATTCCTCTGGAGTTGGCCATCCATGTGCTGAGTGGGGCTGGCCTCTGAATGGGGTCACCCCGTTGGACTTGGGGTGGGTCTCTATCCCTCTGGGGTGACCCACCCATGTGCTGAGTGGTGCTGGTCTCTGAACAGGGTGAATGGGGTCACCACCCTGGACTTGGGGGGTGGGGGTCTCCATCCCTCTGGTGTGACCCACCCGTGTGCTGAATGGGGCCGGTCTCTGCACAGGCTGAACGGGACCCAGGTGCTGCAGTACAGCCGGGACGTGAGGAAGCTCTACCTGAGCATCAACATCACCAACATCCCCACCAGTCTGACCAACGGCGAGGACGCCCACGAGGCCCTGCTCAATGTCACCGTCCCCGACAGCCTGCTGCCCTCCTCTGTCCGCCCGGTGGGCCATGGCCTCCCCCTCCCCAGCTGCAGGAGGACCCAGGTGGGCTCTGCCAGGATGTTCCTCACCCTCTTCTCCTCCCCAGAGTGGAGCTTGTATCATTGAGGAGACGGTGCTGTGCGAGCTGGGCAACCCTTTTAAGAGGAACCAGCGGGTGAGTGATTGCCCCCCAAGATCTTTTTGGGGTCTCAGCAGGCAGGAGGGGGTCAAGCTGAGCTGCTCCATGGTCTCTCTGTGCTGCAGGCAGAGCTGATCATCACCTTTGAGGCCATTGGGATCATGCTGGACACACGGGAGATCTTGGTGTGGCTGGATCTGTCCACGTGAGTGTCCCTGGGTGGGTGGAGATGGGGTGGGAAGAGGGTCCGTGGAGCCGTGTCAGCTCCTTCCATTGGTGGGAAGGTGGTGGTGGAGTGGGATTGTGTCCAGCAGCGTGGCTGGGCTGGGAAGGGTTGGAAAGCAGGGGTGGGCAAGATGGGGACCCCAGGGCTCATGGTGGGTGACATGGACTCTGGTGCCTCAACAGGCAGAGCACCCAGGAGGACCTGCAGCCTGTGCTGGCCAAGCTGCTGGTGGACTACAGCATCCAGTCCTCACTCAGCATGTGAGTGTCCCCCCCAAGTCTGGTTGTGTCAAGAGTGGACATAGCACCCTCCCTCCATGTCCCAGGACCCAGAGGTGCTCCCTGTCCCCCTCACCATGCCTGTCCCCCTGTCTTGTCACCAGAACCTCCTCCCACGTCCAGTCACACTTCAGTGGGACAGTGGTGGGTGAGTCAGCCATGCGGAGCGAGCAGGACGTGGGCAGCCCCCTCACCTTTGACTTCCAGGTGAGCTTGGGGGCCGGGGGTGGGGGGCAACCAGTGCCCGTGGGGGGGGTTGGGAGTGCTGGTCTCCACCCCCCCACCTCTGCTTTGCAGGTGACCACCAAGGGTGAGTCACTGGGCAACCTGGGCACCATCCTGCTGGGCTTCGAGTGGCCCTACGAGATCCCCAATGGCAAATGGCTCCTCTACCCCACCGAGATCCTGGTCAACAGCAACGAGACCTGCCACCCCCCCGGGGGGGTCATTAACCCCCTCAACCTCACCGTGAGTCACCTTGTCCCTGCTGTGTGGTAGGGATGTGTCCCTGTCGTGTGTCCCCCCCTGCTCCATCAGGTGGGCAGAGCTGCTCTGATGGGACTTGTCCCCCTTCCACTTCCAGCTGCTGGAGGACCAGGCTCCCCCCCGGCAGAGGCGGGAACTGGACCCCCCCGAGCCACTGGAGCCCCCCGTCACCCTGGCCACCACCAAGAACACCAAGCCAGAACTGGAGCTGGTGAGTAGGGGCTGCGAGGGGGGGGGTCCAGCAGCACATGCCCCCCACCACACCAGGACTGCAGGCGCTGGCACGGTGCCTTGGGGGGGGGGTCTGGCTCCCTCCCCCTGACCCCCTCCCTCTTTATCTCCCAGAGCTGCTCCAAGGGCACCGCTCGCTGCATCTGGTTCGAGTGCCCCCTCCTGCACACCCAGCACCCCACCACCTTCAGCGTCCGTGCCCGGGTGTGGAACAGCACCTTCATCGAGGTCAGGGGGGGCTGGGGGTGAGGGGGGGGTCAGGGCTGGGCTGCTGCCTCGGGGACCGTGCTGAAACAGGGCAATGAGTGTGCCAGGCCTCAGCTCAGCAGCTCACACCCATCCCTGGCCCCTTCCATCATCCGTGCCCCCCCTTCCATCATCCATGTCCCTTGTCTTCCATTATCCATGTCCCCTTTTGTCATCTGTGTGCCCCCCTTCTGTCATCCTTCTCCCTCTTTGTCATCCATGTGTCCCCCCTTTCATTTTCTGTGTCCTTCCCCTCTTCCATCATCTGTGTCCTCCCCACCTTCCGTTATCCATGTCCCCCCACCTTCCATTATCCATGTCCCTCACTTCCATTATCCTTGTGCCCTCCTTTTGTCATCCATGTCCCCCCTTCCATCATCCGTGTGTCCCCCTTCCATCCCCTGTGTCCCCCCCTGACCCTCCCTGCCCCCCCCCCAGGAGTACCATGACTACGACCGGGTGAAGGTGGAGGGCAAGGCCACCCTCTTCCTCCGGACCCACGTCCCCACCATCACCATGAGGAACCACACGGTGCGGGTGAGTGATGCCAGAGCCACTTACTGGGACAGACTGGGAGGGACTGGGCTCACTGGGAGCTCTTCCCCTGACAAGGCTCTTCCTGGCCCTTCCAGTTCTCCGTGGATGTGGACTCGGAGCTGACGGAGGAGCAGCCGGCTGAGATCGCCCTGTGGCTGGTGCTGGTGGCCGTGGCAGCCGGGCTGCTGCTGCTGGGGCTCATCATCCTCCTGCTCTGGAAGGTGAGGGGGGGTGTTCCCATGTCCCCCTCCCCGGGGAGGGGATGCAGGAGCCACACTGAGACCTGACAGGCTCGTGACAACGGGTGGCTACCATCCTCCCGACCTGGCGAGGGATGCTTGGGAGTGGTGGAGGGCAGGTGACACCCCCCCCTGAGGGGAAGATGCCTGGCTGCAGAGCGCTGAGGAAGAGGAGCAGAGAGAGTCTCAACTTCTTCCCCACTGCAAAACATTTGGGGAGTTGCAAAAAAAAACCCATTCAAAGCAGGACTGGACAACGGGCACCTCCTCACCCCATTGCTCCACCCCCTCTGTCCTGCAGGGACTGGGGGGTCTCCAGCCCTCTGGGGACCCCCCCAGCTTCCTGGGGAACCTGTCCTGCAGGGACTGGGGGGTCTCCAGCCCTCTGGGGACCCCCCCAGCTTCCTGGGGAACCCTGCTGTCTGGCCAGGAGGGGGTTATGTATGTCTGCAGGGCCACCCTCCCTGCAGCATCCTCTGGGGCCAGGCTGCAATGGGGCAGCTGGCCCCCCGCCCCACAGGGGTGGCCAGGACCCCCTCCCTGCCCCCCTCTGCCATGTCCCCCCCCTGACCCCTGTCCCCTCCTTCCCTGCAGTGTGGTTTCTTCCGACGGGCCAACACACGGGCCATGTATGAAGCCAAGGGGCAGAAGGCAGAGATGAGGATCCAGCCGTCGGAAACCGAGCGGCTGACAGACGACTACTAACCGGGGGGGCAGCCCTGCTGTCCCCCCCCCCGGGCGCCCGCGCCACCCGCTTGGTAATGCCCCGTGGGGGGCCGGCTGCAGTTCATCCTCCTCCTCTTCGGCCTCCTCTCCTCTTCCTGGCTGCCTCATCTCTCCCTCTGCCAGGTCCCGTAGGGTCCCTCTAGGGCGCAGGGGGCTCCGTGGTGTCTCTCCCAGCGGCTCCAGGACTGCTGCTCCCTTTGCCTCTTCGCCGCCTCTGGGGTCTCTCTCCTTTGTGTCCCCGCCCCCACGGTGTCACTCTCCAGCCCCACGCTGACCTTCTCCCCCTCTTTTTTTATTCTTCCCATCCCCACAGTGTGACTTCTTCCAGCGGACCCGTTATTACCGACTGATGCCCAAGTATCAGGCAGTGAGGATCCGGCGGGAGCAGCGCTACCAGCCCGGCAGGCTCCTGCCCCGCCCCCGCCGCAAGAAACACTGGGTGACCAGATGGCAGGAGCCGGAGAAGTACTACTGACCCCCCCACACCCCCCCAACCCCGTGCGAGGGGAGCGCGGGGACCCCTGTTTGACTTTGCACAAGTGCATCTCCCCCCAGCTCGTCCCCGCGGCCGCAGCCCGGCGCTGGCCTTTGCTTCCCCCGGAACACGGCCCGGCTCTTGCACGCTCATGGGGGTGACCCCCCAGTGTGCCCCCCCCCCAGCCCCGTCCCCCGACGTGACCGCTGCTGGTCTCACCGAGTGCCTTTTCCCCGCCCCCCTCGCAAACACTCCTCCCGCTGTGTCCTGCACACGTCCTTGCACGCTGGGACGTGTCCTTGCACACCAGGACTCATCCTTGCACGTCAGGACACTTCTTCCCACACTGGGACACAGCCTCACACACTGGGACATTCCCTTGCACACCAGGACACGTCCTCACACAGTGGGACATTTCCTTGCACACCAGGACACGTCCTCACACACTGGGACATTTCCTTGCACACCAGGACACGTCCTTGCACCCTGGGACACACTCGCCCCTCTCCTCTCAGCTTTTGCCAAGGCTGGGGTGGTGGGAGCTCATTCCTTCCTCCCCTGCTGCCTCCTCCTCCTCCCCAGTGCAGCGCAGGGGCCTGATCCTGCATGTTCACCCTCCCCGCCCCCCATCCCAGCCTGCATCGGACGCAGCTTTGCTTTGGAGGGGGGATGCAGAGCACGAGGCCGTGTTACCCCCCCCCTACCCTGCAGCCTTGCCTCCCGGGGGGTCTGTCCCACCCCACAGATGCTGCCCCGGGGGTTAAGTTATTCCGTGTCTCTTGTCGGTTGAGTCCTGGAGCACGGTCGGTACGAGGTGGGAGTCCTGAGCCCGTCGGCCCCTGCTTCCTCCCCCCCACCCACCCAGGGGCCCAATAAACCCTCACTCCAGGATTTGTAACCTCGAGTCTCCACCGTGTCACGGCCGATGGTGTGAGGGGGGGGGTGTGGGCTGGTGAGGAAAGTTGAGGTTTGGGGTATTTGGGGGGGGGAAAGTACCCCAAGCAGGTGGGGGTACTAATACCCTAGTCGGGCAGGGTTATTGGGAGTTATAATACCCCACATGGACAGGGATATGGAGGTGGGGGGGTGTAAACGGATGAGAGTTTTTTGGGGGAAAACATGGGAGTATTGTGGAGGTGGGGGGGTGTAATATCCCGGTGGTAGGGGTATTGGGGGGGAAAAAAATGCGTGGGAGTATTGAGGGGCTTAATACCCCAAGTGGGTGGGGGCACGGGGGGGGGGGGGAGGGTATTGGGGGTAATACCCCAGGAGAACAGGGCGGGAGCGAGGGTATTACCGGGGCCGGGGAGCGCTCAGCCCCCCGGGAAGGGGTAAGGAGGCGTCCCGGGCAGCGAGGGGTTAAGAGTTTTAGGGGCGTGGCAACCCATCCAGGGGGCGGGGTTAAGCAGCGGGGCGGGGCCGGCGGGCGGTGATTGGCGGCGGGGCGGGTTGTTTGCACGCGGCGCGGCAGTGGGCGGGGCTCGGGGCCGGGGCCGGGACCGGGGCCGGGGGCGGGCGGGGGTCGCCAGGCGGCGGTCGCCGCTCGCCCGTTGCCGGTCGCCATGCGGCTCCTGCGGTACCTGGGCAAGCGGGCGGCCCTGGCCGGCGTCCCGACCTACATCGAGCACTTCAGCAAGTTCTCGCCGTCGCCGCTCTCCATGAAGCAGTTCCTGGACTTCGGTTAAATACCCCCCCCCCCCCCGCGACTCGCTCCCCACCCCCGCCCTCCACCGGGAGACACCTCACCCCCCACTTCCTCCCGGAATCCACCCGGTTCTGGTAAACACCCCCCTCCGCGGTAAACAGCCGGCCTGGGGGCGGTGCTCCGGGGAGGGACCTGCGTGCACCACCCCCCGGTAAATACACACACCCCCCCCCCCCGCCGGTAAATAAACACCCCGGGGAGGGCTGCAGGCGCAGCCCCCCGGGAGGGGCCCGCGGGACCGTAAACCCCTCCCCTTCCAAATGCTCGCTTATTATTTTGGGGGAGTTACCCTCCCCCGGTACTCTCCGGGCCGTAAAATACCTCTCCGCGCTCCCCCCGGGTAAATAACTAGGGCTGGGAACGTGGCCTACCGATATGCAACTGCTGGGGGGTGTCCTCCCGCCTGCCCCCCCCCCCATAACCTCCCACAGGGGGTAAATACCCCTCCCCTGGAATCCCTTCTGCGTGCCCCCCCGAGGTGTTAGTGTCACTGCTGTATTTCCCCCTGTTCCCTCTGTCCTGGGTCGAGGCTGGTGGCTGTGCCTTGGGGGTCCCCTTCATGTCCCTTGTCCCTGTGCGTGTGCCCCTCGGGGGGCTCAGGGACAGCTTTGCGCCCCCCCCCCCCCCCGCACCCCGCAAGCCACTGGCTGGCCCCCCCACCTCTGCTGCTACCAGGCTGGGGGGGTCTGGGTTGGGTGTCCCCAGCTCTGATGGTAGCCCTGGTCTTTCTCCCTCCTGAATCACCCTCAGGGGGGGCTCCCAGCCTCAGACTGGGCTATATTGAGCTGTACTCGGCACCCAGCCTGCCCCCCCCCGCCCCCCCCCCCCCTCGCAGCATGCCAACATGTGCCTCCCCAGCCCCTCCAGCCGAGAGCAGGGACCTGCTCCTGCCCCATCCCTCCCAGTCCTCCCAGTTGCAGTGGGGGAGCAGGGGTGAAGCCAGCCCTTGGGCAAGGGGGGACTCAGCCCCTGTGTGTGTCTGTGTGCCCCCCCCCCCCCCCTCCCCGGACCCCCTCCAGGCTCCAGCAATGCCTGTGAGAAGACCTCCTTCGCCTTCCTGCGGCAGGAGCTGCCCGTCCGCCTCTCCAACATCATGAAGGAGATCAACCTGCTGCCCGACCGTGTGCTGCACACCCCCTCCGTCCAGCTGGTGCAGAGCTGGTGAGGTGGGGGGGTCTGGGGGGGGGGACACTGCCACCAGGGTCCTGTACACCCCTTCTGTCCAGCTGGTGGGGGAGGGGGTCTGGGGGTGGAGGGGTCTAGGGGGTGGGACACTGCCACCAGGGTTCTGTACACCCCCTCTGTCCAGCTGGTGGGGGAGGGAGTCTGGGGGTGGGGGGGTTCTAGGGGGGGACACTGCCACCAGGGTCCTGTACACCCCCTCTGTCCAGCTGGTGCAGAGCTGGTGAGGTGGGGGGGATCTGGGGGGGGGGGACACTGCCACCAGGGTCCTGTACACCCCTTCTGTCCAGCTGGTGGGGGAGGGGGTCTGGGGGTGGAGGGGTCTAGGGGGTGGGACACTGCCACCAGGGTTCTGTACACCCCCTCTGTCCAGCTGGTGGGGGAGGGAGTCTGGGGGTGGGGGGTTTTAGGGGGGGACACTGCCACCAGGGTCCTGTACACCCCTTCTGTCCAGCTGGTGAGGTGGGGGGGTCTGGGGGGGGGACACTGCCACCAGGGTCCTGCCACCTCCCAGACCACCCGGTCCCACACCACATTGGGTGTGGAGGTGCCACCATGGTCACCTGTGTGGCTTCTGCCACCACGGGTTCTGCTGCCCAGGGTCCCACCACCACCACAGGTCCCCCACTGTTGTCACCCAGAGGGGTCCCACCACTGTCACCCACCTGGGTGCCACTGTGGGTCCCACTGCTGTCACCTGCATGGCTCCCATTGCTGCCACTGTCACCTGCGGGTGGGTGTCCTGCTGCCACCACAAGTCCTACTGTCACCTCATGTCCCACCATTGTCACTGACTGTCCTTCTGGAGGGGACAGTCATGGGTGGCTGGCAGGGCAGCACCCAGTTGGTGCCACATCCACGCCTTTGGGTGACAAGGGCTGCAGGCCCTTTTGGGGACACCCCCATGCCAGCAGGGTGTCCCCAACCATTAGGGGTGTCACCAGTGCCACCTCTGCATCTTGCCCACCAAGCCAGCCCAGATGGCCAGGGGTCTGTGTCCTTGGGAAAGGGGGGGGTCTGTGTCCCCGGGGGAGGTTCAGGTGTCCCTTTAAGTGGCGTGTCCCCCTCCCTGAACCTTCTCCTGGTGCCACCACGTGACGAGTTGTTTGTGCAGTGTCCTCAACCCCTGCCAGCCCTGCCTGTCCCTGCCAGCTTGGATCACCCGGCCATGCCACCCTCCTTTGGCCCTCCTGTGGGGACACCCAGCTGCAGCCACCCCCTTGCCCCCCGCCCCATCACAGGGGCTGCATCCCCAAGTGTCCCCAAGGGCCAGTGGGGAGGTGGGACAAGCTTGGGACCCCCACCAAGCACAGGGTGGTGTCACGGGGTAGCAGGTTTTGGTGAGGGGGTCCTGGTTGAGATGGTGCTGAACCCCCCTCCCTGCACGGGACAGTGCCCCAGGGCACCCTGTGCCTGCCTGGCATGGGGTCCCCAGGGTGTCCCCCCTCTTTTGGGGGCACCGGGTGGGGGGTAACCAGCTCCTTCCCCAGGTATGTCCAGAGCCTGCTGGACATCATGGAGTTCCTCGACAGGGACCCTGAGGACCAGGCCACCCTGGGACAGTAAGTTGGGGTGGGTGATGACAAGCCTGTCTGTGAGAGACACCCCTTGTCCCCAGTCCCGGGGTGTCACCTCCCCCCAGACTCACACTGGTGAGAGCTGGTGTCACCAAGGGGCCCTGGCACCTGGAATCATCCCCAGTCTGTCCCCACCCCAGTGCTCTGAGTGTCCCTAAGTTGTCCCCAAACTGCCCCCACCCCAGTGCCCTGAGTGTCCCTAAGTTGTCCCCAAACTGCCCCCACCCCAGTGCCCTGAGTGTCCCTAAGTTGTCCCCAAACTGCCCCCACCCCAGTGCCCTGAGCGTCCCTAAGTTGTCCCCAAACTGCCCCCACCCCAGTGCCCTGAGTGTCCCTAAGTTGTCCCCAAACTGCCCTCACCCCAGTGCCCTGAGTGTCCCTAAGTTGTCCCCAAACTGCCCCCACCCCAGTGCCCTGAGTGTCCCTCCATTGTCCCCAAACTGCCCCCACCCCAGTGCCCTGAGTGTCCCTCCATTGTCCCCAGTCTGTCCCCACCCCAGTGCCCTGAGCGTCCCTAAGTTGTCCCCAAACTGCCCCCACCCCAGTGCCCTGAGTGTCCCTAAGTTGTCCCCAAACTGCCCTCACCCCAGTGCCCTGAGTGTCCCTCCATTGTCCCCAAACTGCCCCCACCCCAGTGCCCTGAGTGTCCCTAAGTTGTCCCCAAACTGCCCCCACCCCAGTGCCCTGAGTGTCCCTCCATTGTCCCCAGTCTGTCCCCACCCCAGTGCCCTGAGCGTCCCTAAGTTGTCCCCAAACTGCCCCCACCCCAGTGCCCTGAGCGTCCCTAAGTTGTCCCCAAACTGCCCCCACCCCAGTGCCCTGAGTGTCCCTAAGTTGTCCCCAAACTGCCCCCACCCCAGTGCCCTGAGTGTCCCTCCATTGTCCCCAGTCTGTCCCCACCCCAGTGCCCTGAACTGCCACCAGACTCTTCTCCAGGTTTTCCACGGTGCCACCAGCTCCTGGAGAAACCCAGCCTAGATGGCTGCTCAGCCCGGAGCAGGTGTCCCCCCATCCCCTTTTCCCCTCCTCCAGGTTCACGGATGCCCTGGTCACCATCCGGAACCGGCACAATGACGTGGTGCCCACCATGGCCCAGGGGGTCATCGAGTACAAGGAGGCCTACGGGGACGATCCCGTCTCCAACCAGAACATCCAATATTTCCTCGACCGCTTCTACCTGAGCCGCATCTCCATCCGCATGCTCATCAACCAGCACAGTGAGGGCCCCAGGGGTCCCCCCACCCCGGCCCAGCATGTCCCCAGGGGTCCCCCCCACCAGCCCTGTGTGTCCCCAAGGGTCCCCCCCCAACCCTGTGTGTCCCCAGGTGTCCCTGACCACCACAAGTGGCCCCTAGGGTCCCCCTTGCCCTGGGTATCTTGGGGGGATCTTTGACCACCACAGGTGTCCCCGAGTGTCCCCCCCGGACCTGAGTGGCCCTGGGGGAGCCCTGATCACCATGAGCAACCTTGAGGGTCTTCCCTGCCCTGGGCAGCCCCAAGTGTCCCATCTGCCCTGGGTGTCCCAGGGGTCCCTGACCACCATGATTGTCCTCAAGGGTCCCACTTGACCTGGGAGTCCTCAGGGGGCCCTCACCACCATGAGTGTCCCCAAGGGTCCCCCTTACCCTGGGCATCTTTGGAGGGTCTCTGACCACCACGAGCACCTCTGAGGGTCCCCCCTGCCCCAAATGTCCCAAGCATCTTGCCATCCTCCCAGCCCCAGGTACCCCTGCCCTCCCTGGGGATCCCCTCACACCCCCCAGCCCCAGGAATCCTGCCCCAAATGTCCCCTTCCTGTCACCCCCAGGAGGAGCAGTCAGCCCAGCTTTGGGCACAGCATGGGGTGGGGGGGTCTATGGTGTCTCTGGGGCTGAGGTGGGGGTGTCCCCTCCCTCACTGTTCCCCTCGTGTCCCCCCCTCCCCCAGCACTGCTCTTCGATGGCAGCACCAACCCCGCGCACCCCAAGCACATTGGGAGCATCGACCCCCACTGCAACGTGGCCAACGTGGTGAGAGGTCTGTGGAGGGGG
Organism: Hemiprocne comata; assembly: GCA_020745705.1. Lineage (NCBI taxonomy): Eukaryota > Metazoa > Chordata > Aves > Apodiformes > Apodidae > Hemiprocne > Hemiprocne comata. The sequence goes on along the minus strand of CM036609.1, from coordinate 4,111,494 downwards.
GGTGGGGGTCGCCCATGGGGACTGGGGGGCTCCCCCCTAACCCCCCACGGCGGGGGGGAGGGTCACGGATCTAGGGAATGGGGTTGGGCAGTTGAAGGTTCCCCCGGAGCTTCCCCCCCACCAGCCCTGGATCTGTCGATTTGAAATCCATTTGTGTCATGAGTTTGGGGCTGGTCTCAGCCAAGGTGCCCACAATCCCCTGGATCCCCAAAACTTCCTGGATCTCTAGGAATGGAAAAAGATTGGGGGAAAGGGGGGTGGGGGGGGTGAAAAGGGGAACTCAAACCCCCTCCCCACATTCATTCTTGGGGTGCTGACCTCTCTTCCCCCCCGCCCCCAACCTCCCAGATGCCTACAACATGGCCAAGCTCCTGTGTGACAAGTACTACATGGCCTCTCCTGACCTAGAGATCGAGGAGGTGAATGGTGAGGTCGGGCTTGGGGGGCAGGGGGGGTGTCCCTGTGGCACGGGGGATTCTCAGGTGGCTCGTTTGGGGTTGGGGAGGACAAGGATGCTGAGGGCCACTCTCCTCCCTGCAGCCAGCAACAACCAGCAGCCCATCAGCATCGTCTACGTCCCATCCCACCTCTACCACATGCTCTTCGAGCTCTTCAAGGTAACCCCAGCCCCCCTGGGGGGGGGGGAGAGATGTTTGAGGATGGTGGGGGGAGGTTATTGGGGGAGGGGGGTCCCCCCTAAACCACAACCATCTCCCTGCCCACAGAACGCCATGAGAGCCACCGTGGAGAGCCACGAGAACAGCCCGCGGTTACCGGCCATCAAGGTGCTGGTGGCCCTGGGCCAGGAGGACCTCTCCATCAAGGTGCCTGAGGGGCCACCAGCTCCATCCCAGGGTGGTCCCTGAGCCCAACCTGGGGGATATTTAGTGGGGAGCAGGGTTGTCACCCCAAACCATGTCTTGCAGATGAGTGACCGGGGCTTGGGTGTCCCCCTACGGAAGATCGACCGACTCTTCAGCTACATGTACTCGACTGCCCCCACCCCACAGCTGGGCACCGGGGGGGCCCCCCTGGTAGGAGCCCCCCTGGTGGGTGCCATGGGGACCCGGATGGGGATGGGGTACGGGGGACAGGACCATGGGGCTGCGGCTGGGGGTGGCTTGGGGAGGTTTTGGGGTGTCTGGGGACATTTTGGGATGGGTAGAGTGGCATGGGGGTGTTTTGGGGGTGGCATGGGGACCTTTGGGGGTGGTGGGGGACGTTTCATGATGGGTAGAGTGGCCTGGGGGTGTTTTGGGGGGACATGGGGACCTTTGGGGGTGGTGGGGGACGTTTCATGATGGGTAGAGTGGCATGGGGGTGTTTTGGGGGTGGCATGGGGACCTTTGGGGGTGGTGGGGGACGTTTCATGATGGGTAGAGTGGCATGGGGGTGTTTTGGGGGGACATGGGGACATTTGCAGGTGCCTGGGAGACGTTTAAGAGTGGCGTGGTGACCACAGTGGGTGGCACGTGGACACTCATGGGTGCACACGGTGCTAGTTGGAGTGGTGCAGGGGGGCTTGGGGTCCCCCGGGGGTGCTGACCCCAGCCTCAGGAACCCCCCCCCACCCCATTTCTTCCCCCCCCCCAGGCTGGTTTTGGCTACGGCTTGCCCATCTCCCGCCTCTACGCCAAGTACTTCCAGGGGGACCTGCAGCTCTTCTCCATGGAGGGCTTCGGCACCGACGCTGTCATCTACCTAAAGGTGGGTCATCCCCTCTGGGACTGGGGGGTCTGCAGGCTCTGGGAGGGGGGTCGTAGGACCCTTCCCAGCCCCTCTGTGTCCCCCACAGGCCTTGTCCACGGACTCGGTGGAGCGGTTGCCCGTCTACAACAAGTCAGCGTGGCGGCACTACCAGGCCAGCCAGGAGGCAGGGGACTGGTGTGTCCCCAGCACCGAGCCCAAGAACACCTCCACCTACCGTGTCCCCTAGGGCCCCCCCCCCAAGAGGTTGGCTGCCCCCCCACCAGCCTGTCAATAGCCCCCCGCCCTCAGGGTGTCCCCCATCGCCCCAGGGGGTGTTTGATGCTGGTTTGACATCCCGGTTTCTCACTGGGGAGTCTGGGAAATGGGAGGGTTGGGGGTCTCGATGGGGTGGGGGATCCCACCACTGGCCCTGCCTTCCACCTTGGTGGCACTTAGGTACGTATCTGGAGGTGGCCTTGGAGCAGCATGGAGGGGGTAGAGCCCCTGTTGCATCCCATCCCCCCCACCCCAACTTGGCACCCACCAACCCACCCCAGGGGTAACCTGGGGGCAGTGAGGGACTGGTCCTTGCCCAGTGTGACCAGGAGCACTTCCCTGCTTGTCCAGCCCTGACAGGGTGGGGGGGACCAGGCTGGAGCCCCCCCACCCCAGCTCCTTGCACTGTCCCTGGTATTGCACTACTGAGCTGTTCTCATGTGTGTGCTCCCCCCCCCCCCTGCACCCCCCCAGGTGGGTTCCCCACACTGACCTGCTCAGGACCCTCCTCCCCTTCCATCCCCTTGGGTGGGTTCCCCACACTGACCTGCTCAGGACCCTCCTCCCCTTCCATCCCCTTGGGTGGGTTCCCCACACTGACCTGCTCAGGACCCTCCTCCCCTCCCACCCTCTTGCGTGGGTTCCCCACACTGACCTGCTTGGAACTCCCCCTCTGCACCCCCCCGGGTGGGTTCCCCACACTGACCTGCTCAGGACCCCCACCCTACACCTCTCTGGGTGGGTTCCCCACACTGACCTACTCGTGACCTCCATCTGCCCTCCCCTCACCCTCCCTCCTCCATTGTCAGTAAACTGAATGTTGACTGAGTTTCTGGTGTGGTGTTTTGGGGCCCCCCCCTCAGCCTTTGCACCCCCACCCCAAGTGGATCACAGCCCCTCCTGCCTCAGTTTACCCACCCTGGGGCCACCCTGTGTTGCATCACCCTGGGGACAGGGGTGGCACTTGGGGACACAGGTCCTGGGCAGCAGCCCTGCTCTGCCCCCTGCCCCTCCTGTTGCCCCCCCCCAGCCTGGCACTGAGCTCCCCCCACCCCATCTCGTCCCCCAGCCCCCTCCCAGTCAGGCTCACACTGGTCACACTGGTTTGCACTGGCCCTCAATACCTTTTTATTTCCTGGGGTGTCCTCCAGGGCACCAGATTTGGGGCCGGGTGGGGGGGTTAGCATTCACTCCCTGCACCCCAACTTCAGGGGGGGGGTGTGTGTGTGTGTGCCTGGGTGGGGGTCAGGCCATGCACTGCCCTTGGCTGGTGCCACACCATGCCGGGGGGGCTGGGGTGAGGGGGTGGCTGTGACCTCCTCGGGGTTTGTGGGGGGTGACGGGGCAGGGTAGGGGTGTCCAAGGTGCCATTTGCATCTGGAAAAGGAACCCATGGGGGGCCCGGACTGTGCCCATGGGGTGCAGATGGGGAGGGGGCAGCTGGCAGGGGTTGGGGGCACATAACCACTCCATGCCTGTCCCAGCCTGGCACCACCATCCCTTGGCATGTCCCATACCAGAGCTGGCTCCCCCCCGTGGGTGTCCCTGGGGGGGGGGGGGGAGGGAGGCTGTGTGTGGGGAGGGGGTGCAGGGGCTCTCCTCGCCCCCCCCCTCCCCCCCCCATTAGCTCCGCCGCTGCTCCTGGTCCTTCTTCTTCTGCTTCTCCCGCTGCTTCTCCGCCTTCTCCTGGGCCTTGCGCTCCTTCTCCACCGCCAGGCTCAGCTCCTTCAGCTTCCTCTTCAGCACAGCACGGTCCTGGGCACTGCCCACGCCCAGCGCCTGCCAGCACAGCCGTGCCACCCTCCTGGGACCCCCCCCCGGCACCTCCCTGCCCCATGGACCAGCTCACTGGGCTTCCCCCTGCCCCTTCCCACACTCCCTGGCCTCAGGATCATCCTGCTCAGGGACCTGCACCCACCTGGTGTATCAGTCTTTTGGGATATCTGGAACCTTCCCCCCCCACCTCCTGCCCCATGGAGCAGTCAGGACAAGAAGTTTTAGGTACCCCATGGTGAGCCCATTGGTGTGCTTGGAACCTACCTGTGTCTGCCCCATGGAGCAGCCCACTGGAGTACCTAGAGCCTGTTATGCTGTGATGAGCCTGTTGGGGTACCTAGAACCCACCTGGACCTCCTGCCCCATAGAGCACCCTGTCAAAGTACCTAGAACCCACCTGGACCTCCTGCCCCATAGAGCACCCTGTCGAAGTACCTAGAACCCACCTGGACCTCCTGCCCCATAGAGCACCCTGTTGAAGTACCTAGAAGCCACCCAGACCTCCTACCCTATGAAGTATCCTAATGGGGTACCTAGAGCTTCTTGCTGTACAACTGAACCTGTTGGGATACCTGGAACCCACCTAGACCTCCTGCCCCCACCGAGCACCTTGTTGGGTGCCTAGAACCTCTTGCCCTACAGCTGAGCCTGTTGGGGTACCTGGAACACCTGCACCCCAGCAGAAGAGCCCCCCAGCCCTGTACCTTGAGCTTGGCACCATCGAGGTGCAGGAGCCGTGGACCATCAACTCCATGGGCTGAGAACTCCTCCACGTACTGCTCCAGGTTAAGGCTCTCCAGCCACTGTCCCACCTGCTGGCAAGTCCAGCCCACGGCCACGCCGGGGGGCTCATCCAGGAACTGAGCACAGGGTGTTAACAGAGTGGGGGATCCCCACAGCACACAGAGGGGGAGGGCACCCCGACTTTGTGTTGGACCCCCCCCCCGGGGCTCACCTCATCCGAGGACTGTGACAGGGTGTGGTAGGGGTAGGAGCACTTGGTGGGGGGGCCGGGCAGGCGGGGGCTGGCGCTGGGAGGGGGCGAGTCCTCGCTCAGCGTCGAGTCCTGGGGCAGCCAGAAGGGTCAGGGCAGGGCTGGCCTCCTGACACCCCCCCCCGGCACCCTCCCTGTGGCCCTCCTCCCCATAGGGCTACCAGATCCTGGGGGGGCTTCAGTCCCCCCTAAAGCCATCTTGGCCTTATGGGGCTTTGAGTCCCCTCCCTCTAGTTACACAACCCCATGGGGCTTTGACCCTCTCCCCATAGCCACCTTGACCCTCTAGAGATTTGTCCCCCCTCCCCTATAGCCACCTTGACCCTCTAGAGATTTGTCCCCCCTCCCCTATAGCCACCTTGACCCTCTAGAGATTTGTCCCCCCTCCCCTATAGCCACCTTGACCCTCTAGACCCCCTCTAGACCCCCTCCCCTGTAGTACCGAACTCTTAGGAGGACCACCCTTCTCCTCCACAGCCCTATAGGGCTCCATACCCTTCCCTCCACCCCCCCTAGTCCAGGGCGGGAGCCCCCCCATCCCCCCCGTGCCCGGGCACTGACCTGGGAGGCAGATTTGGGGGGGCTGAGCCCCTCGTGCCGGGGGGAGCCAGCAGGTGATGCCGAGCCGGGGGACCCCAAGCCCCTCACACCATCCGAGAACCAGGAAAAGGGCAGGAAGGGCGACCCCGAGGTGCGGGCGGGACCCTCCGCAGCCTCCCTGGGGACAGAGGGGTGTCAGGGCCCCGGGGATGGTCCCTGCAGCCCCCCCGGGCCTGGAGGGGAGTGTCCCCCCTCACCTGCTGCCCCCCCTCACCTGCTGCCCATGGACAAGCGGTTGCTGCCCTTCTCCCTCCGGCTCTTGCTGGAGGATGCCCGGCGCAGGGTCACCCTGGGAGGGAGGGAGCAGCGGGTGATCCCATGGCTTTGACCCCTTCACCGCCCCTAGCCCTCCCCCGCCCCTCCTCAGAGACCCCTCCCCACCTCCAGAGGCTCCTCCTCCCCCCGCCCCTCCCTCCCTCCATCCGCACCTCTCTCCCAGCATCCCTCCATCTTTTCCTTCCCCCAGGCATCCCCAGCCATTCCTCCATCCCCCCCTCGATGTCCCCCGTATCTCTCCTCCATCTTTCCCTCCGTCCCCTCCTCCCCTCCATCCCCCCCCCCCATCTCCCCCTTCTGTCCCTCGATGACCCCCTTCGTCTGCCCCTCCATATCCCTTCTCCATCATCCCTGTATCCCCCCTCCGTATCCCCCCTATATCCCCTTCTCCATCCCTTCATTCCCCGCCCCATATTCCTCATCCATCCCCCCCCCCGTATCTCCCCTCCATCCCATCTTTGATTCCCCCCCCTCCATCCCCCCCCGTAGCCCACCTCCGCCCCCCCGTTGTCCCCCCCTTCATCCCTCCCCAGGGACGGATCTCACCCTAAATCCAAGAATTTCCTCCGTGTTTTTTTATCCAGCCCCACGGTGGGGCTGGCTGGCTCGGGGGGGCTCATGTCTCGGCTGTCGTCTGCGGGAGGAGGAGGAGGGGGGGTGTCACCCACTGCCCTCCCCACCCCCCCACCACCACGGATGCCAGGGTCCCTGCGTGTCCCCCAGCCTGGGGGTGTCACGGGGCGGGGGGAGGTCTCACCTTCGCTGTGCCGCTGGGGCCGGGGGTCGCGGCGGGCGAAGCCGGGCGAGCTGTCGGAGCTGGGGCAGGATTTGGGTGAGGGGGGGCCCGCCAGCCCCTCCTGGGACGAGGCGTTGGTGAGGGGCCGGTAGCGGCTGAGGGGGGGCGAAGGAGCCGGGGGGGTCCCCCAGCGCCCGCCGCACAGCCCCCGCCTCCAAGGAGAACTCGGCAGCGCGGGAGAAGGGCGAGGGGCTTGGGGAGCTGCCATCGCCCTCGGCTTCCTGGGGGGGCACACGGCATGGGGGGGGGGGGTCAAACCCCTGCAGCACCCTCCCCAGAGTGTCCCCCATCCCCAGCCATGGAGTCCCCCTCACCCCTGCCCTGGATCCATGGTGCCCCCTGCCTCTGCAGTCCCACCCCCAGAGGGTCCCCCACCCTAGCCATTGTGTCCCCCCGACCTCTGCACTTAGGTCCATGGTGCCCCCTGCCCCTGTGCGCCCCCCCCCGCCCCCCCGTGTGTCTCCCATCCCCTCCCCACCCCCAGCCATAGTGTGTGTGTGTCCCCCAGCCCCCTCGGGGTGTCCCCCATCCCCTCCTCATCCCCAGCCATGGCATCCCCCACGACCCCCCCGTCCTTGGGTCCATGGTGCCCCTACCCGCGCAGCCCCCCTCGGGGTGTCCCCCATCCCCTCCTCATCCCCAGCCATGGCATCCCCCACGACCCCCCCCGTCCTTGGGTCCATGGTGCCCCTACCCGCGCAGCCCCCCTCGGGGTGTCCCCCATCCCCAGCCACGGTGTGTCCCCTACCCCTGCCCTCAGATCCATGGTGTCCCCCACCCCCGTGGCCTCCCCGGGGTGTCCCCCATCTCCAGCCATGGCATCCCCCACAACCCCTACTCTCGGGCCCACGCTGCCCCCACCCTGGGGTGTCCCCCATTCCCAGCATGTCCCCCAGCCATGGCGTCCCCCCCCCCCCCCCATCCTCAGGTACATGGTGCCAACCCACCCCCGTGGTCTCTCCGGGGTGTCCCCCATCCCCAGCCTTGGTGTCCCCCACGACACCCTGCCCTCCGGTCCCTGCTGCCCCCGTGGCCCCCCCCGTCCCGGTCTCACCGCCGCCTCGGGCCCCTCGTCCCCCTCGGAGCTGGCGCTGTCTCGCAGGCGGGAGCGGGAGGGCCGGTGGCGGCGGCCCTTGGCCAGCAGGCGGGCCCGGGCCCTCTGCAGGCTGGTGTCCAGGCGGGGGGTCTCTGGAACCACAGCGGTAAAATCTGGGGGTGAAAGAGAGACCGGGGCAGAGAAAGAGAGAGAGAGAGACGGACAGACGGACAGGAAAAGGGGGGGGATGGATGGGGAGGGATGGAGAGGTGGGGAGAAGGAAGATGTGGGTGGGGGGATAGATGGAGAGAAGGAGGAAGGGAGGGATAGGGGATGGATGGATGGATGGATGGATGGATGGATGGATGGATGGATGGATGGATGGATGGATGGATGGATGGAGAGAGGAAGGGAAGGAGGGATGAGGAAAGGGAGAAGGAGAAGGATGGACAAAGAGGGAGGGATAAGGAGATAGGAAGGAGAAATCATTGGAAGGATGGATGGACAGGTAGATATGGATGGATGGATGGATGGATGGATGGATGGATGGATGGATGGATGGATGGATGGATGGAGAGAGGAAGGGAAGGAGGGATGAGGAAAGGGAGAAGGAGAAGGATGGACAAAGAGGGAGGGATAAGGAGATAGGAAGGAGAAATCATTGGAAGGATGGATGGACAGGTAGATGTGGATGGATGGAGGGAAGGAGGGATAAGATCAGGTAGAAGAGATGGAGGGAGAGACAGATGAGTAAGGACAGGAAGACAGGGATGGAGGGACAGATGGCCAGGCAGGGGCAGGGAGAGCATTGGAGGGAGAGGTGGACAGATGGTCAGGAGAAGGCCAGCCCGGTGGAGAGGGGACAGAGAGACAGGGGGGCACAGGAACAGGGAAGGAGAGTCACAGGAGGGTTGAGAGATCCCAGTGGAGACAGGGACAGGGAGAGGGGAGCATTGGGGATGTGGATGGATGGGGCACCCCAGTGGGGTGGGACAGGGGACAGAGGGACAGAGAGAATTGTTCAAAGAGATGCCCCGGCATGGGGACAGGAGCAGCGGGGTGTCCCCAAGGACAGAGTGTCCCCATCACCCAGAGTGGGGGAGGAAGCTTGTCCCAGGTTGTAACCAGGATCACCCCGATGTCCCTGCCCTGCTGTGGCCTCCTGCACCCCAACCTCAACCCGAGGAGTGGCTCTGGGCAGTGTCCCCATGTCTGTGTCACCCTCTGAGTACACATACCCATGTCCCTGTGTCCCCGGGTCCCCACGTCCCCTTGCCCCATGCATGTCCCTATGCCCATACCTGTATATCTGTGCCCCATGCATGGTCCCATGCCACCCTGTCCCCATGCCACCTTGTCCCTATGCCAACCTGTCCCATGCCTGTCCTTCTGCAGGTGGCTGCATGCCCCATGCCTGTCCCTGTGTCCCCGAGTGCATGTTTGTCCCCAGGCCCAGCTCCGGGGTCCCCCCCTCACCGCTGGCAGGACACTGAGGGTGGGTGGGAACCCGGGGGGGCAGCACCCACGGGTAGCTCCACACTCCACGGGTCCCTGGGGACTCACCAAAAACCTCATCCATGTCCTGCAGTTTGGAGACCGACATGGTGGGACAGAGCTGGGGACAGAGGGGACAGTCAGGGAGGGGAGGACCCGACACTGAGGAGGGGCGTGGGGGGCGGGGGGGGGGAGCAGGGAAGGGAACCCAGACCCCAGTGCACCCAGTGGGGATGGGAAGGGTGTGTGTGGGAAGTGGGTAAGAGCAGGCTGGGGGTGGGTACTGCGGTGCTCGGGGGTCTCTCGGGGGGGACGGGGGGCTCCTAATACCTTGTCAGCATCGGGGGGGCTGGCGGGGGAAGGGGGGGGCAGATGTAAGCTCAGGACCCCCCCCCCCCCCCAAGCCCCTCCCTTCCCCCAGGGAGCCGGGGTTAGTGTGGTCCGGGGTCTGTCCAGGGAGGGCGCTGGGCCGGGGGGGGGGCAGTACCAAGAGCGAGGACATTACCGGGAGGGGACGGTACCGTCGGGGGGGGGATGGGGGTACCGGGGATGCTGGACCGGGGATGGGGGATTGGATTGAGGGTGGGGGGGCTGTAACGAGGATGCTGTACCGGACCGGGGCTGTACCGGGGGTGGGGCTGTACCGAGGATGCTATACCGGGGGTGGGGGGCTGTACCGGGGATGTTGAACCGGGGGTGGGGCTGTACCGGGAATGGAGGGATTGTACCTGGGATGCTGTACCGGGGAATGAGGGGGTTGTACCGGGGATGCTGTACCAGGGCCGGGGCTGTACCGGGGCCGCTGTCCGGTGGATGGGCCGCCCGGGGGTTACGCCCTGGTCCTCCCCCCCCAGACTCACCGGCGCTCCTCGGGCATCCTGGTCCCCTCCCGCCGCCGGGGAGCCGGGCCGGGCCGGGCGGAGCGCGCAGCCGAGCGGGGCCGCCCCGCCGGGCCGGGGGCCGCGGGGGGGGGGGGACAGGAACCCGGAAGCGGCCGGGAGGAGCGGGGAGGGGGCCGGCATCGGCCGCGATCGGTCGCGATCTGCCGCGATCGGCCGCGATCCCCCGCCCAGCCCGGGCCCGGTGGCTGTGCTGAAGGGACAGCGGCGGGGAGGGGGCGACAGGGACATTGGTCTCCCTATGCCTCTCAATCCTTCCCAGTGCCCCCCAGTGCCCCCCAGTCCTTCCCAGTGCCCCCCAGTCATTCCCAGTGCCCACCATCCTTCCCACTCCTCCCAGTGCCCCAAATTCCTTCTACTTCTCCCAGTGCCCCCAAGCCCCTCCAGTGCCCCCAGTCCTTCCCAGTCCCCCCAGTGCTCTCCAGTCCCCCAACTCTCCCCCATGCCCTCCAGTTCTTCCCACTCCCCCAGTCTTTCCCTGTCCGCCCACTCCTCCCAGTGCCTCCTAGTCCTTCCCAATCCCCAAAGTCTTTCCCAGTCCCCCCACTCCTCCCAGTCCCCCCAGTCTTTCTCAGTCCCCTCACTCCTCCCAGTCCTTCCACTCCTCCCCGTACCCCCCAATCCTTCCCACTCCTCCAGCCCCCCCCCCCCCCAGTCCTTCCAAGTCTCCCCAGTCCTTCCTCGTTCCCCCAGCGCCCTCCAGTCCCCCCTACTCCTCCCAGTTTCCCCAGTCGGCCCAGCCGGCCGGGACAAGGAGGCGCGGTGGTGGCTGAGGGTGTTTATGGGATGGCGGGAGGCGGGGAGGCTGCGGTACAAAACGAGGACCAGTACATACATACGTACATATATATATAGTATATACACCCACAGGTATATGTGTGAGATTAAATAACCCCAGCACCCCCCCCGGGGCTCTCGGTCCCCACCCCCCCCCTTTAAATACTCCCCTCCCCTCCCACAAAGTGGCTCCAATCCAGTCGGACCCCCCCCATCCTCGTCCCGCCCCCCCCCCGCCCCCGCGTGCCCCCCCTCCTCCCCTTCCCAGTATAACCAGCTCTGGCTCCCAGTTGCCCCCACATCCAGTTACTGTCGGAGACTCGGTACTTCGGGGGGGGGACGGGGACGGGGGAGGGCAAAACAGAATCAAAACTTAAAAGGTTTCCCCCTGGGCCGAGGGGCTGGGACCGCCCCCCCCCGGCCCGGCTGGGGTTGGCCAGTGGTGGGGGGGCGTCCCGGCCCCAGAGAAATACTGTGATTTATTGGGGGGTGGGAGGGTGTGTTTATTTACAGTTGGGGGTGGTGGGTGAGAGCATCGCTCCCACCCTAGAGGGGACCCCCCCCCCGGTGTGTCCCCCCCCCCTGCCCAGGGAAGGCAAAAGCCCTGGGTTCGGGGAGGGTAGTGGTGGGTGCTGGGAGCGGGGGGGGGGGGCACCGTGCCCCCGCAGTGGGGTGCTGGGCAGCCCCCACATCCCCTGCAGGGGCGGTGGGGGGCACGATGGGCTTGGTGCCCCCCCTGTGCCCACTGCAGGGGTTGGCAAAGGCTGAGGGGGGGGTCCCTCTTGCACGGCGATGGTGGCACTGGGGGGGTGGGGATGAGCACTTAGGATGCCCCTCCATGGCGAAGATCCAGGGCACCCAACACGACGCGTTGGGGGGGGCACCTTGCTGCAGGACCGGGGTCAAGTCCATGGGGAGGGGGGCCCAAAGGCAACTGGTGTGTCCCCCCCCCCAGCCGGTGCTTCAGGTGAGTTCCAAGAGGAGTAGCTGGGGATGGGGGAGGGGGCTTCCAGTGTACCCCCCCTTTGCTCCCCAGTATGGCTCACATTTTTCGGGGGGGGGGGGGGAAGCATTTCTGCATGCCCCCTGCCCAGCGGCCAACTGGGGTGCCAGCTCTGTGTCCGCAGGGGGAGGGGGGGGGGGTGTCATGTTTGGGGAAGGGGGAGGCCGGGGGGAGGGGCCGTGGCCCCCCCCCCCAATCAGTCCATCACATCACCACAAGACTCACACTGGACACAGACATGAAGGCGGGGTGTTCACACCCCCCTCCAAAAAAAAAAACAACCCAAGACACATCCCCCCCCTGGGCACCCCCCCCACTGTCTGTGCCCCCATGGGGGAGGTGGGGGGCACCAGGAGGCCTTGGTGGGGGTCTCCCCTCCTCCCTGGTGGGGAAGTGATAGGAAGGGGGGGGGGGGTGGAATGGGTTGGGACTGGGCGGGGGGGGCTGGAGGAGGAGGGGGGGGGGGCCCCCCCCAGTCGCTGTGTTTTGAGGGTGGTTTAAGTCGGGTTGGAATTTTTCAAAGTCTGCAGCTTGGCCTCCAGTTCAGAGATCTGAAAAACAGCAAAGGGGAGAGGTCTCAGCTGGGGGGGGGGGGGGGGGGGGGCGGGGGGGGCACGGGGACAGGGGGACAAAGACATGGGTAGGGACACAGGGACATGGGTGCGAACGTGTGGTGAACAGGGAGGGGGGAACACAGGGCTGGGGGGGGGGACAGGGGGGACACAGGGATGGGGACACGGGGATGGGGGGAGTGGATTCGGGAGAGAGGGGGAACAGGATGGGGGGGCAGGACATGGGGGTGCTGGAGTGGGGGGGAGACATGGGGTTGGGTTGGGAAAGGGGGGGAGACAGAGCAGGGGGACAGTGGGGACAGGGAGCAGGGGGCTGGAGGCCTGGTGTGGGGCTGGGGGCACAGGGCTGGGGGGGGGGGGGGCGCTGGGGACATGGGGGGGGGGGCTGCAGGCAGGCGGTGGGGCTCTATGGGACATCAGGTGGGGACATTTTTGGGGGGGTGATGGGAGAGGGTAGGGGGCGCATGAGGGGGTTCTGCTGGGTGCCAGGGACCACCCCACCCACTGCCCACCTGCAGCCTGGTGCCCCCCAGCCAGGTGGGTGCTGTCCCCCCGCCCCCCCCCCCACGACCCACGGGAGCCTCCTGGGCACTGGGGGATCCCGGGGGATCCGGTGACCCCAGGGGGGACCTGGTGACCCCAGAGGATCCACTATGACCCAGCACAGCGCTGCCCCACCCCCTCTGGGGGGGGGATCCAGTGTGGAATCCAGTGTGAGCCAGTGTGGGATCCAGCATGACCAGCATGGGACCCAACTCCCAGCAGCAGATCCAGCGTGACTGGAGATCTACTGGGAACTACCGTGGGATCTGGTGCACGTGGCCTGGGATCCAGTGCCTAGAGAGATCCCTTTTGATCCATTATGGGATGTCAGACCCTGCAGCAGGATCCACTGCCACCCAAACCCATGGCAGATCCACTCCAATCCAGTGTGGGATCCAGTGCCCGGAGCAGGATCGGGCGTGTGCCAGCGCCTGAGCAGATCCCCCGCCATCCGGTGCGGTGCCGGAAGCACAATCCAGTGGGATCTGGCACCCAAAGCAGATCCACCACAATCCAACAGGATCCAGCGGCCAAGAGCTCAATCCAGAGGGAATCCAGTGCCCCCCACGCAGCTCCTCCACCCCCTGGGGTGGTGGTGGGATCCAGCAGCCAGGAGCTCAATCCAGAGGAGACCCAGTGACCCGCACGGCTCCGCTCCCGCCTGGCACGGTGGGATCCAGCAGAGCAGATCAGCTGGGATCCATCCCGGGATCCTGCGGCGACGGGAGCGGCCTGGTGGAGCCGGGGGGGCTCAGGGGCAGCCTGCGTCCCGGCGCCCGGTGCCCACCTTCTCCTGCAGCTTCTCCATCTCCTCCTTGTGTGCCAGCTCCGACTCCTCCAGCACCCGCCGCTGCGCCGTCTCCTTCTTCAGGAACTCGATCTCCCTGTGGGGACCAGGGTGTGGGTGCTCATCTCCCACCACCCAGCACCAAGGAGATCCCCGGAAGGTGGGATCGGGCAGGGGGGACCCCAGGATATGGGAGGGACCACGCTCAGTGTGGTGGGGGGGGTGGTGCCTGGGGATCTCCCTGGAGATGGTCCATAGCCAGGGATGGGGGACATCCAGGATCTGGTGCCCCAGAGATGGCTCCACATCAAGGGGAAGGTCCCTGCCCAAAGGATGGCCCATGGCCAGGGGATGGTCCATGCCCATGGATGGTCCTTAACCAGGAATGTGGGATGCCCCCGAAGGATCTGGTGCCCCAGGGATGGGTCCATGTCAAGGGGAAGGTCCCTTCCCCAGGGATGAGTGATGCCCAGGAAGAAGCTAGTGCCCCAACAATAGGTTTCTGCCCAGGGGATGGTCCACGCCCAACGCCAAAGGGTGCCCATGAAGGGGTCTGTGCCCCATGGGTGGCTCCACACCAAGGGCATGGTCCATACCCAGGGGATGATCCCTGCCCAGTGGATGCTCCATGACCATGGACAAGGGGTGCCCAGGATGGGATGGGTGCCCGAGGGATGGGTCCATGCCCAGGGGGATGTTTCATGCCCTGGAACAAGGGGTGCCCAGGGCCTGGTGCTGCCCTCACTTTTGCTGGTATTCCTTGATGAGCCTCTTGGCCTTGCTGTACTTGCGCTCCAGGGTCTGGTACTGGGCTTGTGTCTCCTTGAGGTGCTCGTCCACGGCCTGGCAGAGGTTCTGTGCCTCCATCCAGTACCCCTCCAGCTTCTCCATCCGCTCCTTGTTCTCCTCCACACTCTGCTCCAGCTGGGCCTTCTCGGCCCGCCAGCGAGCCTTCTCCTGCTCCAGGGACTGCAGCTGGGGACAGGGGTCAGGGCACGGCCCAGCCAGGGAGCAGGTATGACATGGCACGGCACAGCACAGCGTGACATGACATGATACAGCGTGACATGGCATGGCACAGCACGGCAGGGTGTGACATGGCATGACACGGTGTGACATGGTGTGATAGAGCATGGTGTGGCAGAGCCAGGGGGCAGGCATGGCGTGACATGACATGGCATGATATGGTGTGATATAGCATGACATGATATGGTGTGATATTGCATGGCATGACATGGTGTGATATAGCATTGCATGGCACAGCCAGGGAGCAGGCATGACATGACATGACATGACATGACATGACATGACATGACATGACATGACATGACATGACATGACATGGCATAACCAGGGAGCAGGCATGGTGTGGCATGGTGTGGCATGGTGTGACATGGTGTGACATGGTGTGACATGGTGTGACACAGCACAGCACCCTGAGGGGTCTGGGGGGAGATGTGGTGAGCTGGGAGGGGCTGGGGGAGCCATGGTGAGGGGCAGCAAGCCGGGGGGGAGCTCCTTCCCTGGGGGGTCCCTCCCAAGGGGGTCCCTCCCACCACTCACCTTCCTCTTCAGCTGCTGGATCTCGGCCTCGGTGACAGCGTGTTTGATCTGGAGCTGCCAGAGGAGCCAGGGTTGGCCGGGGTGGACACGTCCCCGCGCCGTCCCAGCCGCCCACACGCGCCGTCGTGCCCCCTTCCCCAGGCCCCTCCTCACCTCCTTGAACTTGTGCACCAGCTTTTCGGGGTCCATCTCCACGGGGGAGAGCGTGTCCTCGTTCTCGGCCAGCTCGAACACCTCGATGGCCATCTCACCACCGGGGAACATGGGGCTCATCTCCTCCTCCTCGTCCGTGGCGTACTCGCCCGTCTGCCGAGGGCACCGGGCGGCGTTGGCACCTGGTGACCCCCCTGCACCTGGCACCCCCACCCCATCCCACCTGGGGAAACCGAGTCACCAGCCCCCCCTTATGGGGTAGGGGGACCACGTCTGTTCCCTCCTGGGGGGGTGCTGTCCCCCCTCACCTCCTCATCATCCTCGGTGTACTGGGTATAGCGCTGCTCGATCATCTCCCGCTGCCACCGCTCCTGCTCCAGCGTCTGCTGGATCAGCTGGGCCACCTCGCTCTGCTCCCCCGGCTTCTCCCGCCCAATCAGGAACCTGTGGGGATGGGGGGCTCAGCGGGGGACAGGGGGGCCAATGGCAGGGGGGGGCCTGGGGTTGGGGACACCCGGGGGGGGTACAGCTGGGGGACAGTGGGGAGTTTCAGCCAAGGGACACCCAGGTGGCACAGCCCGGGGACATCCAGGTGACACAGTCAGGGGACACTTGGATGGCATAGCCAGGGGGCAGTGGGGACACTCAGCCAGGGGACACCCAGGTGGCACGGGTGGGGGACAGTGGGGACACTCAGCCATGGGACATCCTTGCTGGGACAGGCAGAGCTCCTAGAGGTGGCCATGTTATGGAGCCTGTGGAGGAGTTGGGGGGCTCGGGAGGTGCTGGATGGGCATTTTGGGGGCCATGGGGGACTCTAGAGTGGCACAGGACAGGCAATGGGCATGGGGAGGACAGGGGGACAGCCCAGCCAGGGAGTTGGGGTGCTCTGGGGACAGGTTGTGGGGCAGGGGGACACGAGTTGTGGGGCCCAGCATAGGCTGGGGGGGCTTCCCCTGGCCCCCCAAGCCCCCCTGCCCTGGGCCCTACCGGACGCGCCCCTTGGTGTTGCGGAGGACGGAGGCAGCGAAGCTCTGTGTGACCCCCACCAGGCTGGTGCCATCCACCTCCACGATGAGATCGTTCACCTGGATCCTGGGGACAAGGGGACTGTCACAGCAGGGCCACCCCTCCAGTACCACCCACCCTGAGGAACATCTGGCACACCTGCCTGCCCCCACACCAGCTCCCCCACCCTCACCCAAGCATCTCCCATCCTGAAGAACACCTGGAACATCTGCCTGCCTCCTCACCAGCTCCTCCACAACCCTCCCAAGCTTCTCCCACCCTGAGGAACATCTGGAACATCTGCCTGCCCCCACACCACCTCCTCCACCACTCCCCAGGCCTGCAGGTGTGTGGCAGCAGGGACCCGGGGGGGGTGTTTCGGGGTGGGTGGCCCTTACCTGCCATCCCGGTGGGCTGCCCCCCCCTCTGTCACCGTCTTGACGAAGATGCCCAACTTCTCCAGGCCCATGTCAGCCCCTGCTCCCATGCCGATGATGCTGATCCCCAAACCTTCAGAGTCTGAGGAGACAAGAGAGCCATGTCCCACTGGGGTGACAATGGCCACCCAACCTCGATGGAGTCACCCCCAACCTGTCCCCAAGGTGCTGATGGAGCCCCACGGTGCAGGATGGGGTGAGGACCCACCTTTCTCCAGCTCCACAGGGAAGAGGTCGAGCCGCTCCACCCTCTTCTCCAGCTCATACTCGGCCGACGCGGCCATGGGGTCAACGTCTTCATTGCGGCGGTCGTAGTCTTCGTTGGAGTAAGTGCTGAAGACCTGCCAGGGTGGAGGAACCTCTCAGCAAAGGCACCAGGTTGGGGTGGGACAACACCACAGACATCCACCACCCCGGCTCCAGCAGCGCCAGTGGCCAAGGGGGCATCCCAGGGCAAGAGGAGCCCCGGGCAGGGGCGTAGGGGGTGTTATTGAGCCTATGAGACACTGGAGAAACCACCCACCAGTCGTGTCATGGAGTGAGGGGGAGTTTGAGGAAGCCCAGAGGGTTTGGGGTGCCCCTGGGAGGAGAGGTGGTGCAGTGACCTGCAACCCATGGATGGATCGATGGAAGGAAAGGTGGGGGGGGTGAAGGGATGCCTGGGCAAAGGGAGCACCAGGGACTCTTGGGACACCTTGGGGGCTCCACAGGGGTCACCAGGTCTCCATCCTCCCCATGCCCATCTCTCCCCATCAGGCTTCACTTCCAGGGTGCTTGGTCACCGAGGAGGGGCTAACCCCAGGGCTGGGGCTGCGCCTCTGGGGACACAGATGTCCTCCTGACCGAGGTCGGAAGTGCCACCAGGACAACATCCCCAGCCTGGAGCTGGAAGGAGTGGGGTGCAATGTCCCTGTGCCCCGGGAAGCCACCAGCACCCCTCTCTGGATGGGGCCAGGCTGGCTGGGCTCTGAGCCTGGCAGATGTCCCCGGAGGGGCCCCGGCTCGGCGCTGGATTAGGGACAACACGGCAGCTCTAAAGCCTCACAACAAAGGGCATTAGGGATGAGTGTCAAGGGCCATCGCACAAAGCCTGGTGACACCCACAGATGGGCAGGAGCCACCCGGGTGCCACCCAGGGGTGCCGGGGACAAGCAGGGCAGGGGACATGGCTCCGTCTCCCCGTCACACGCCATCCCGGGGGGCACCCGAGCCCAGAGCCACAGGGACACATCCTGGCTCACCCTGCTGTGTCCCCCACCCCTGTCGCCAGGTCCTGGGGTGGGGGGGGGGGTTTGGGATGTGCTGGGGGCCTGGAGTGGGGTCCAAGGGATTTGCAGCCACAGCCAGGATGTGTGACCAGGGGAAGGGGCTGGTGGCGTGTGCCCCCACCCCTGGGTGCAGGGTGTCTGCTTTGGGACCCATGCTGGGGTGGGCTGGGGGTCCCCAGAACCCTCAACTGCAGCCCCTACAAGTGGATCGGGGGGGGGGGGGGGGGGGCTCAGCATCACCCATGCACCCGGGGAGGGACCCCCCCACCCATGCACCCAGGGGAGGACCCCACCAAGCCATGCAAAACCCATGCACCCACACTCATGGGACCCCCACCCATGTAACCCTGGGGAGGACCCCCACCCAAGCAAAACCCATGCACCTGGGGGGGGAATTTGGGGTGCCCAGATGCCTGGGTCCCCTCCACACTCCCGGGGACGTGGGACCCCCACCCTCACTCTGAGGTGGGTAAAAGAGAGAGGCTGAAGGGCCGAGCTGGGGCAAGGGGGGGAGCAGAGCACCCTAAAAAGCCCATTTTGGGGGGGGGGGGGGGACACCCTTCCAAGGCCAGGCTGGCTGGTTCCCACAGGACCAAGACCCACACCCACCCGGCACATTGTCACCACTGTCCCCTGCCCTGGCCTGGCATCCCGGGGGTCCCAGTCCCCCCATCCCGGGGGGGGCCACCCACCCGCTCTGACTCAGAGCCAGAATATAGGCCGGGGCTCTAAAAATAACCCAGCTCCAGCACAAAGCAACGGCTGCTGCTCGGGGGGGGCACCCCGAAATAACGGCTCGGCCCCTTCTGCCCCCCCCCCCCCCCGACTCCCGCCCCATCACTGAAGGAGCGGGCATCCGAGATGGGGACCCCCAAACCCAGCGAGGGGAACAGGGGGAAGTGACATGGGCAATGGTGCCCCCCTCCCAGCCATGCCGCTGAGACACTTCCCCTTCCTCCACTTCCCAAAAGGGTCCCGGGTGCCAGGCTGGGCCCACGGAGGGGGGGGGACACACAAATCCCCTCCCAAACCACCGCTTCATCCTCAGGGACCCCCCGGGTTGGGAGGAGCCCCAACACCGAGGGACTGCCCCCCCCCCTGGCAACACCCTACACCCAGATATTTCGGGCATCCCCACCCAAAATGTGGGGTGGGTCCTGGCACGTGCCAGGCAGGGCAGTGGGGTGGCACTGGGGGGGGCACAGCCCACCCCAGAGGGTTTCAGTGCCACCCTTCCCCATGTCACATCAGTCCCAGGTTGGCTTCTTGCTGGCTGGGGGGGGACCAGGCCATGCCAGGGCCGGGCCCTTCGTTAGCTGGCCTCATTAGCAGGGCCCAGGCAGCTGCCATCCTTCCCCCATGCAAGGGCATGGCCAGAGGGATGCTATGCCCCATGGCTGGGGGGCACAAACCCCCACCCCACATCCCTGTCACCCACAAAGGGGTGGTTTTGGGGGGTCACACACCCCATCCTGGGGTGCCCCTCAACCCATGGTGCCCCTCACCCTGGGGTGCTCCTCACCATATGATGTCCCTCATCCCATGACGTCCCTCACTCCATGGTGTCCATCACCCCATGGTGTTCCTCACTCTGGGGTACCCCTCCCCCCATGATGTCCCTCACCCTGAGCTGCCCTTCACCCCAGGGTACCCCCCCCTCCCCAGCCATCCCCCCACCACCAGGTGGTCTCACCTGGATGGGGGCCGTGCTGAACTGGATCTTGCGGTTGGGGACGGGCTCCTCTTCCTCGGACAGCCCGGGGATCTCCATGCAGCCCGACTCAGGCTCATACAGCCCTTCGGCCTCCTCCTCCTCCTCCAGCCCGCTGCCCCCCGAGTCCTCCCCGAGCCCGCTGTAGGCACTTATGTCCACCAGGTCTGCCTCGGAGAAGTCCTCCTTCTTGGCCTCCTCGTAGGCATCACCCTCCTCCACCCGCTCACCCTTGATGTCCTCCTCGCCCGTGGCCACCCCCGAGCCCCCATCCAGCCGGGGGGTGGTGGGTGCTGGACCCTCGGCCTCTTTGGCCAGCTGGGGCGCGGGCACTGGTTCACCCACCGCCGTCACCTCCTCCTCCTCAGCCTCCCCGCTCTCCTCCACCTCCACCGGCTTGATCTTGCAGACCTCCTGCACCCGTGGGGCCGATGTCTCCTTCTCCACTGGCCTGCTGGTCTTCCCCGCTGCCTTCTCCTCCTCCGTTGGCCTGGCTCGTGCCGGGGCGGCGTGACCATCGCCTGACCGTCCAGCCTCAGGGCTTGGCAAGAAGACTCGAGGTCTCTTGCCCACCACCTTGGCGTTGAGTGGTCCTCCTGCTCGCCCCGGTGCCTTATGGAGGTTGTTCCGGAGGTCGGCCTTCTCAAAGACAGCACTGAGCTGGCTGACAGTGGGTGAGACAGCTTCGGTGTCCAGCTTGTCCAAGGACTCGGTGCTGCCATTGAACCTCACCACCACATCCAGCTTACGGTCCTGGAAACCAGCTCGTTCCTTCCGTAGCAGAAGCTTGGTGGTGGAGGCTTTCTCCTGAGGGCTCCTCTCAAAGATCTTACGGGTCTCCTGCAGCTTGGAGAAAGGTTTGTCAGGTTTGGAATCGAAGCGACTGACCCTCTCCGAGACGCTGGTGCCCAGCTTGAGGAGGTTGCCCTGGTCCATGCTCTCACTGAGGCTGCCGGCCCGGGGCAAGGAGAGACGAACCGGCTTCTCCTTGGCCTTGGCCAGGTCGCAGGAGCCCTCGGGGCCGGGTGCCGTCCCCATCTGCAGGAACATGTTCTTGATCCGGTGGACGTTGGAGCCATACTTCTTACCCCGGCTCTTCTTGCCGTCTTCTCCCTCAGCCTCCTTTGTGGGCGCCAAGGCCTGGATGGTGGCCTCGTAGGCATTTCGGTGAGGGGACGCGCTCCGCAGACCCCCGCCGGAGGGGGACCCTCCGCCGGCGGCCGCCCCGCCGCCTGTCTCCGTCCTCAACATGCCGCCGCCACCGGGCCGCCACGCCGCATCGCTACCACCGCCACCACCACGGCCACCGCCACCACCGCCACCACCGCCACCGTTTCCCCCCCGCCGGGTCGTGCCGCGGCCCCTCGCCGGTTACAGCGGCATGGGGAGGGGGTTGCGGGGGGGGGGCTGCGGGGCCCGGTCAGGCCATGGCCATCCCGGGGGGCCCCCTCCGCCCCGGCCCTCCTTCCTTCCTCCCTCCTCCTCCTCCTCTTCCCCTTTCTCGGCGGCCGGGGCTGGAGCCGCTGCCTGCGCTCTGCCCGCCCCGCTGCCCGCAGAGCCCGCTGGGTCTTAGCGGCGCCTTCGCTCTTCCTCTTCCTCGCTGTCTTCGGTCTCGCCCCCCCCCTTGGAGTCCCCCCCTCCACATTCCCCGCCCACAGCCCCCTCCCCACACCCGCACGGGCTCCCCTCCCTCCGGCGTGTGTGCGTCCCCCCCTCCCCAGCATCCGTGCGGTGCCGTTTGTGCCCCCCCCCCCCGCGCTGGTCCTGTGTTGCCGCCCCCCCCCGCCCTGTTCTCCCCCCCATGCTTGTCTGCTTCTGCCCCTTTCCCCCCAGTTTTGCCCCCGTGGTCCCCAGGATGGTCCCTATGTCCGCTCAGTCCACCCCCTGCCTCGCCCCCTCCCCGTTTTGTACCCACATCCCCTGGATCTGCCCCTTCATCCCTCCACGCTGTCCCCAAATCCCTATAATTTTGTACCCATGTCCCCCCCATCCCCGTAACCCCCCCGAGTTTGTACCCACCTCCCCTCATCCTGTCCCTATATCCCCTCATCCTGTCCCCATGTCCCCCCATCTTGTCCCCATCTCCCCCCATCCTATCTCCACGTCCCCCATCCTGTCCCCGTATCCTCCCATCCTGTCCCCATATCCCCCCCAAATTTGTCCCCACGTCCCCCCATCTTATCCCCGTACCCCCCCCCCCGAGTTTGTACTCACGTCCCTCCCTCCTGTCCCTGTGCCCCTCACGGCTCTCTCCCCATGTCCCCCCACTCCTCTCCCTGTGTCCCCTCGCTCCTGTCCTCATGTCCCTCTGCTTCCTCCCTTGAGAACCCCACTCCCCCAAGCTCCCCCATCTCCAGGTGTCCCCTGGTGTCCCCACAAGGGGCCCCTATTTACTTTCTGTGCCCATAAATCCATCCCCGGGGTACAGCATGCCCCCCCTCCCGCCTCCACCCAGGAAGGGAAACTGAGGCAGGGGGTCCCGGCGGGGGGAGGGGGGCGGTACTGCTCCCCTGCCCTCGGCGTGATATTTTGGGGGGTTATGGGTATTTTGGGGGTTTATGGATATTTTTGGAGGGTTATTTGGGGGGGGGTGGGGGAGTTCTGCCTTCCCACCGCACACCGTGGGGGCGGGGAGGAGGGGGCAGAGACGACGGCGTGGGGCCTTGCTCGGGGGTCCCTCCTGCACCTCAAGGGCCTGGAGTGTGGGGGGGCACCCTGCTCCCCCCCTCCTCGAGCAGCGCGTGAGCACCAGGACCCTGCGGATGCTGCCGCATCCCGGCCCTGTGTGCGTGACGCCCAGTGACGAGGCGTGACGAGGCGTGACGTGACATCCCCCCCCCCCACGGCCACCCCTTTCCCCTTCCGCCGCCGCCATCCACCCCCCCCCCCCCCGAACACCCACCGCAGGGCCTGGCCCCCCCCCCCTACCCCGCGGGCCAGCCCTCCGGCATCCACCCCCCGCAAGGGAAACGGTCCCTCCACGCTCACGCGTGTACACAGGCGTGTTCCTGTCTCCTGTCACACGCGTGTGCAGGGCAGCGGTGCTGGCAGGTCACCTGCCACGCCAGCGGAGGGCGTCAGCTGTCCCCAAGTGTCCCCCCGCCCTGCTGTGCCCCATCGCCGGCCCCCACTGCCACCCCATGCCCACCCAGGGGACACCCCACGGACACACACCCCCCCCCCCCCCACCATGAGAGCCCCTTGGCTGAGGGGACTCGGTGCCACGGGCTCTTGGTGGCAGGAGGTGGCGGTGGAGGGGTCCCTCCATGTCCCCGTGGGTCCCCCCCCACCCCAGGCGGGCCCCCCTCCCGGCCCTGCTGCCTCCGTCAATCAGCCCTGGCCCCGCTCCCGGGCACGGCCGAAGATGGAGGCGCCCGAGCTGCTCCGGTTCTGGGCGCTGGCAGGCGAGTGACAGCCCTGACACCCCCCGGGGGGACACGGCCAGGCTGGGGGTACCCCCAGCAAGGAGGGAATGAGGGGCCCCCCAGGGCAGGGTGGGGAAGCAGGGTGCTGGCAGGAGGGGACAGAGGGGACATGGCTGCGACCTGACAGAGCTAAATAAAGCCGTCCTGTCCCTGGTGGCAGCTGGGTGTGGGACACGGGGACCGAGTGGGTCCGTGTTGGGGTCTGGGGCAAGGGAAGGTGCTGTCCCCGTCACCGTCCCCATCCCCATCCTCATCCCCGACCCCATTCCCTCCTAAATACAGCCCACCCCCCTGTCCCGGGACACCTGGCACCACAGGGACACGTCACTGCCCCAGTTGGGTGTCCCAGGGGGGCTGTGGGCACCTGTGGATCATCCTGGGGTCTCTGGGGAATGGGGAAACTGAGGCAGGGAGGAGCCATGTTCCCCAGCCCCGGCTCTAGCCCCATGCTTGGCCACAGCCATGGCCCTGGGGGGGTCCTGGGCCACCCTCTCTGGCCACCGTCTGCCCCCCAACCACCTTGTCTCTGAGACCGGAGCCATCTTTGTCCATGAGCTGAAGCGGGAGCTGTTCCAGACAGCCTTACTCACTGGCCATGAGGATGATGATGGTGAGGGCCAGGCTGGGGGGAGTGGGGACAAGGGGGTGTCCTGCAGTGCCTGGGCTGGGGGGCTGGGACTGTTAATGGGGGACACTAAATCCATCCCTCCATCCATCCCTCTCTCCATCCCACCCTTCATCCTTCCATCCCCAACCCAACACCTCCACCCATCTGGGGACCCCCAAGCACTTGTTGAAGCCACCAGGAGCAACACCCCTTCATCCCCCAGCACCAAGGGGGTTGGGTGTCACCTCTGCTTGAGGACTTCCAACTCAAAAAGGGGATCAGGACCCCCTTGAGGCACAGCCACCGCAGGGACCAGTTGTGCTTCTTTGGTGGGACCAGTTGGATGGGGAAGGGCATGCAGGGTGGGGGTCTGATGGCATGTGTGCCCCCATGTCTGTGTCCATCCCCACCCACCCGTGTGTCCTGGCACCCAGCAGCCCCCCCCATCACCTTCCAAGCCCACCTGCAGGACCACCCCGACCTGCCGTGGTGGCTGCGGTATGTCCAGCGCCACCCCCACCAGTCAGGCTATCTCTATGGCTGCCCCACGGCCACCGAGGTGGGCAACCACGCCATTGAGGTAGGTGCCCACCTTCACGGCCCCCTGGCAGGGGGTGGCACGGGGACGGTGGAGGGGCTGGCAGCTTCGGGGGGTCTCTCCTCGGATTGCAGGTGCTGGCGTACAACAGGCTCACCTACGAGACGGTGACACAGCTCCTTGTCATCACTGTCATCCCTGCACCAGGTAAGGGCTGTGCACCCCCAAAGGGCACCAGACTGCCCCAGAGCACCCCTGAGATGGGTGTGAGGTGTCCCCGTGGGTGCCAGGTGTCCCCATGGGTGCCAGGTGTCCCCATGGCTGCTCCATGTCCCCTGCAGACGGGGAGCCACCGTACCAGGGCGAGTTCCTGGTGGGGAACAGGAATGTGGAGGAGCTGCTGCCACAGACCACACGGGAGATGTTCCTCCAGGCCACTGCTGGTGTCTGGGAGCACCATGACCTCCGTGTCATCAATGTCACCTCCGCCCTGGACCGGGGTGGTCGTGTCCCACTGCCCATCGAGGGGCGCAAGGAGGGGTATGGCCAGAGCGGGGACAGGGGGTTGCTCTGCTGGGGCAGACCCCCAGCTTCCTTGTGTGGGGTTTTTGGGGGGTGATCTGCAGCTGGTGCCCCCCCCCCGGCAGGGTGTACGTGAAGGTGGGCTCCCATAGCACCTTCTCACCATGTCTGGTGTCGGCCGCCTCGCCACGGAGCCGCTTCCATTGTCACCTGGGCCAGCAGCCCCTCGCCTCCTGCTATGACACCTTCGCCCCCCACTTCACCATCCGCTGGTGCAACCTCACCCTGGTGACACCCCCCCTCTGTCCCCCTCCCCTCACCCCAACCTCCCTGGGGACAACCTCCCCCCCCCCCTAACCATCACCCCGTTGCAGCTGGAGGTCTGGCCCAGCCCCACAGCACCGGGGCCCACGTGGGGTGCTGGGGTCCTGGAGGATGATGGGGATTTCCAGCCTCCCACCGAGGTGACCTCCCAGGATCTGCTGCCCGGGTTCCTGGTGACACTGCTGGTGCCACTGGTGGTGGCCGTGCTGCTCTGCCTGCTCCTGGGACACCTCATGTGCTGCCGCAGGGAGGGAGTGTGAGTCGGGGGGGGGGGTGCACCTCAGGGTGGGGGTCCCCCCACCCCAGCCAGGGCATGGACACCCCAGGCTGGGTGCCAGTTCCCCAGCCACAGTGACCCCAGGACAACCTGGAGGTGATAAGAACCCTCCTCACCATCACTCTAATTTTTTCCCCCTTTTTTCTCTGTTTTTTAGGCAAAAACGGAACTTGGAAACATCTGAGTAAGTCCCTGGGTCCGGGCTGGGCTGTGGGGGCGCTGGGGGGCTAGGGAGGGAGGGAGGGGGCTGGGGTTATGGCAAAACATGGGGAGAGCCAGTAGGGATGGGGACAGGGAGGAGAGGGGGACAGGGAGCAGTTGGCTGTCTAGGGGGTGTTATGGGTGTGGTGGAACCTAAAGGTGTCCCCAGAGGGCCCCCCCAGACCCTCTCCTCCCCTCGGTGCCCCCCAAGAACCCTCCCAGACACAGGCTGGAGCACAAGAGTTGTTTTCTTTCTTCAACGGCCTCAGCTGGACTAA
Organism: Hemiprocne comata; assembly: GCA_020745705.1. Classification (NCBI taxonomy): domain Eukaryota; kingdom Metazoa; phylum Chordata; class Aves; order Apodiformes; family Apodidae; genus Hemiprocne; species Hemiprocne comata. The sequence goes on along the minus strand of CM036609.1, from coordinate 4,085,664 downwards.
ACACCAGCAAGGAGGACCCCCAAAGATGGGGTGCAGACCTTAATAACGGGGTGCAGACCCTCAGTGATGTGAGGCAGACCCCTAGTAGACCCCAAAGATGGGGTGCGGACCCCAAGGATGGGTGAGCAGACCCTCAGTGATGGACGACAGACCCCAACTATGGGTGACAAACCCCAAGAACGGGCGGACAGACCTCCCCCCCCCCCTCCAAAGCCCCTCCCCAAAGGGACACGGGTGGGAAGGTTGTCCTTCTCCCTCAGCATCCAGCTGGTCCACCACACCACCATCCACGGGGACACCGAGGAGCTGAGGCACATGGCCAACAGCCGGGATGTCCCACGTCCCCTTTCCACCCTTCCCATGTTCAACGTCCGCACGGGACAACGCATCAACCCCCTGCCCAGTCCCCGGGATGGAGCCCGTGTCCCCCTCCTCCCTCCCTGAGACACCAGGATGGTGCCAGGGTGTAGGGGGGGGACAATCCCAGGGTGTCATCATGCTTTTGGGGACACTTTTCAGGGGACAACAGCCCGGCAGTGGCCAGAGCCCACCCGGACGGGCGACTGCCCGTCCGGGTGGGCTCTGGCCACTGCCGGGCTACTGCCCTGGGGCATTTTGGGAGGGGGGGATTTTGGCTGATAAAATGGCTTTTTAGCAATGAGAAATTGTTTTTACGCTTTATTTTTGTGTGTTTCCCCCCCCCCCCCCTCCATGCCCGGGTGGTTTTGGGGTGCAATCTGGCTGCAAACGGTGTCTTGAGTTTGTCAGTTCTCTGTCGCAGTCAGAGGGGGGGGAAATGACGAGTGGGGTCCCGCCGGGGGGGGGTATCCTGGTCTGTCCTTTCTAGAGATCCCACTTCCCTCTGTCCCCCCCCTTTCTTCAGCTGCTTTGCTCCATCTAGGTGCCTCCTCGCCCCCCCCCCCCCCAAAAAAAAAAAAACACCTTGCACCCCCCGCAAGGGCTTGGGATGACCTTGTCCCCAGCCCATAACCCCCCTGCCAAACCCTGCGGAGGGGTAAGGGGTTTGTGGGGAGCAGGTTGGCGAGGGGGACAAGGACAATTCGGGGACACACACACACACACACAGCCACGATGTCACCCCCAGTGTCCCCCCAGACTCACCCGAATGTCCAGCGGGATCTCGCCCCTTCCACTGCGCAGCCCAGAGCATCCTGCTCACCACCCCCTATAGCCCCTCCCCTCCTTCCCCCCCCCCCCCCCCCCCAACCCCCTCCTCAGGGGGTCCCCCCAGCCCGGCCCCCGGCCCCTCGGCTCCAAAGAAAGGGCCTTTTCATGCCCCCCCCCCCCCCCCAGCGTGGGGCAGGCGCCAAGGGGGGGGGTTAGGAAAACACGGGGGGAACAAGGGGAGCTATTGACGGGCTGGAGAAAGGGACCATTGAGCCCCCACCCCGGCCCCCCCTGCCTGCACACGCGTGTGCCCCGTGCCCGTCGTGTGCCACCATCACCCGCTGGGGGGATGGAGGGGTGCAGGGTGGCACCCGGGGGCTGTGGGGTGGCGGGGTGCGATTGTAGGGTGTCACAGGCACACGGTGTGCACACTGTGACACACACAAACACTGTGACACACTGTGACAGTGACACACACGCACTGTGACACACACACACGGACACACACCCACACTGTGTCGCACACACAGTGACACCCACCCGCCCACACACGCGCACCCCCCCGGCCCCCATTTCGGGGGTCTCTCTATAGCCTCCCTCACCCCCCCTGCATTGTCTCTGTCCCCCCGAACTCCTCCATTTGGGGGGGGGTGTCACCCTATGTTAGACCCGCCAGCCCCCCTCCTCTCCTCGCTGCCCCCCATGTCCCCGTCCCCCCCCCCGTCCCGTTTGGGGAGGACACACAAAGTCCCCTTGTCCACAGGTGCGCAGCTCTGCCCCCCCCAAAAAAATCCCGCCCAACCTCTTTGCACGGGGGTGGGTCCCCCCTTCCTTCCCCCCCCCCCCCAAGGCAGCGGGGGGCTGGGGGGCGGGGGGGGGCGGGGGGGCGGGCTGGGGGAAGGGGCAGGACGGGAGCACAGAAGCTCGGCGGGAGCAGACCGGGAGCAGCCGGGATGAGAGCGGGAGCAGGACCGAGGGGCTCCCAACCCCACGGAAACCACCCCCTCCCCAGGACACCCCACCCCCCCTCCACGACCCCCGAGAGCAGCCGGCGAAGAGCAACCCCAGGTTGGTTGGATCATTTCACATGCTTTATTTCAGCAGTCAAAGAAAAAAAAAAATTAGAATTAAAAAAAAAAAAAAAGAACCATTTCAAATTATTATTAATTATTAATTATACATTTACAAACTAGGTACAGATTCCGGGAAGAGCCCGGAACATCCAGAGGGAGATGGGCTGGCAAATGGGAGTGGGTTCGTGCCCCTCCATGCCCGGGGAGGGATTCAGGGATGTAGGGATAGAGGAATGGATGGAGGGATAAAGGGATGGAGGGATGCAGGGATGGATGCAGGGATAAAGGGATGGATGGAGAGATGGATGGATGGATGGATGGATGGATGGATGGATGGATGGATGGATGGATGGATGGATGGATGGAGAAAAAGCCACTGGAAGATGAGAGCGGAGCCGACGATCCACTTTTCCAACCTGGAAATCAGGTTGTCCTTTTTTTCCCCCTTTCGAGGTTTGTAAGTTTAATTCCTTTTCTTTTTTTATGGTTCTACCTTGCGTTTGCTCCGGGATTTGCTGGTGGGGTGGGTCATGGGGGGGGTGTTAAATAGCACCTTTAGAAACTCCACAAGTTGAGGTGGGCAGTTAATGAAGGGGGGGGGGGGAAGTAACCTAAAATAGAGGGAAATGAAAAGAAAACAAGTGGAGTCGTGTCTTTGGAGGCTGTAGCACCAGGTGGTCCCAGGACCAAAAGAAAAGACAATTAAAAGAAATAACAACCCCACGGGATAATCATCCCAGAGGGGAGAAACCCCAGCGACTCCTGAGGGACCTTGAAAGGAGGAAAATTAAAAATACAAAACCAAGAGAGCAAAAGAAACGGAGACAGGGAGAAAAAGAGACGAGAGACGAATTAGCACCTTTGATCTGAACCTGGCAGGAAAGTCCCGGCACGGCTTTAAAAAAAAACCAAAACAAAACAAACCCAAACGAACCTAAAACTACTTGAAAAGGTAAGAAAAATAACCCCCGAATTTCCAAAAAAAAAGAGAAGAAAAGGGATAGAAAAGAAACCAACAGCCCAAAGCAGAGCGGTGAGGTAGGCATCTGGAAAAGGAGAGTAGGGAGCGAAGGGTCGGCTCTGCTCGGCGGGGGGGGGGCTTGGGATTGACCCCGTTTTGCTGCCTGAAGAGGAATAAAATCAGGAAAAAAAAAACAAACCAGAAATTAAAAACGAAAAAAAAAAAAAAAGGGAGGGGAGAGAAGGGAAACATCAAAAAGCAAATTCAAACCCAGAGATCAATCATCTTCCTGGTGGCCAACAATTCATCCGCTGATGAGATGCGATAAGCGAAGGGGGGGGTTGGAGGGGGGGGGGGGCGCTGGGCTGGTCCCAGTGCTCCAGGTTGGGGGGGGGGGGTCGGCACTGAGGGGGGGGTCGGGGGCTGCTGGGGGACCCCAGTGACAATGTCTTGGGGGCTGAGAAGTGTCCAACCCCGAGGAGGAGGAGAGGAGGGCAAGCAAGCGAACCCACTTCCTGGCGATTTTGTTTGAAAAAAGTCATTTTATTTTTTTTTTTATTATTATTTTTTAGGGGGGGGGGGTTTAATGCCTTTTTTTTTTTTTTTTTAAAGGGGGATTTTTTTTTTTTTTAAAGGCTTTTTTTTTTTTTTTTTTCCCATTTTCTTTTGGTTGCTTCTTTGTTTTCGCAACGCAAATGGTTTGGGAGGCGCTGGGTAGAAACCGACACAAATTCGAGTCCATGTGAAATTTTTCTCCTTTTTTTTTTTTTTTCGGCTGTTTTTTTTTGAATTTTTTTTTTTTATTATTATTATTATTAATTATTATTACTCTCTCCTGTTCACGCGTTGAGGGGGGGGGGTTGGGAGGGGGGGGGGGGGAAGGGGGGGCACGTCTGGTTTACAAGAAGCAGACGGGGCTGATGTCGATGCCGAATTCCTGGTCCCGAGCGCCAATGTCCATAGGAGCCAGATCGATGATGGGCAGGCGGGAGGTCTTCGTCGTCTTGTACTCGATGACTGTCTTGCCCCAAGCTCCCGTGTGACTCTACGGGGGACATCAGGATCAGCCCCATCCCCATAACACGTCCCCACCACCGCCGTGACCACCGTCAGCACGACCACCGTTCCCCCCCCCCCCCCGCCGTCACAGCCTCACCACCACCACGGGCACCGTCACCATGGCCACCCCCGCCGAGGGGATCGCCACCCCCGCCGTGACCATCATCGCCACCGTGACTGCCACCACTGTCACCGTGACCACCAGCCCCGCTATGACCACCAGCCCCCTGGCGCGCTCACTGTGCAGCCATCATGGCCTCACCATGACCACCACCACGATCGATCCCCTGGCCCACTCACCATACAGACCTCATGTCCTCAACCCCCTCATGACCACCACCACCACCATGACCACCCCATTCCTCCATGACCACTACGCCCAGCATGACCACCACCACTATGACCACCATGACCACCATGACCACCCCCTCCCTCCATGACCACTACGCCCAGCATGACCACCACCACTATGACCACCATGACCACCATGACCACCCCCTCCCTCCATGACCACTACGCCCAGCATGACCACCACCACTATGACCACCATGACCACCATGACCACCCCCTCCCTCCATGACCACTACGCCCAGCATGACCACCACCACTATGACCACCATGACCACCATGACCACCCCCTCCCTCCATGACCACTACGCCCAGCATGACCACCACCACTATGACCACCACGACCACCATCCCCCTGGCCCATTCACCATGCAGCCATTACATCCTCACCACCACCATGACCTCCACCCCCACCATGACCTCCACCCCCACCATGACCACCACCAATATGACCACCACCGCTATGACCACCATGACCACCATGACCACCATCCCCCTGGCCCATTCACCATGCAGCCATTACATCCTCACCACCACCATGACCTCCACCCCCACCATGACCACCACCACTATGACCACCACCATGACCATCCCCATCCCACTCACCGTGCAGCCATCCTCGGTGACAGCATAGGTGAAGCGGCTGTTGCCTTCAGCCCTGATCTCAATTTCATTGGCTCCTTGGAGGAGAAGGGCCTTCTTCAGGTTGCCAGTGTCCCGGTCCATGTAAGCAACGCTGTTCTTGCAGTGGTAGGTGATGTTCTGGGAGGCTTCAGTGGACATCAGGCGGAGGAAAGTCAGCTGGATGGCGACGTCAGCTGGGTTGGAGCCCTCACCACCATACTCGAACTGCCAGAGAACAAGCGTCAAGGCACTGCAGAGGTTGTCCACCCCAGTTGGCCCCCCCTCATCATCCCCCTGCTCACTTGGAAGCCATCGCTCATTGTCTCGCCGAACCAGATGTGCTTCTTCTCCTTGGGGTTCTTGCTGAGGTACCAGTTCTTCTGGGCGATGGTGGCCTGGGTGGGGTAGACGCATGTCTCGCCTGTCTCCATGTTACAGTAGACCTTGATGGCATCCAGGTTGCAGCCTTGGTTGGGGTCGATCCAGTATTCACCTGTGGGGCAGAGGGAGAGGGGTCAGGGGGTGGGCAAGGAAGTGGGTGGCTGCAATGGATGGATGGAGGATGAAGGTAAAGAGAAGTCATGAGGGATCAAGTTGAGGAGCAGGCATGAGGGATGGAGGGATAGTGGTGAGGAGGAGAGATGGAGGGATGGAGGTGAGGAGCAGGTGGGTGGGAGAGAGGATGGAGGGATAGGGGAGAGGTAGCTGTGAGAGATGGAGGATGAAGGGTTGGAGGTGTGGAGCAGCCATGAGAGATGGAGGAGGGAGGTGAGGAGCAGGTAGGAGGGATCCGGGGGGTGGAGCATTGTGCTGAGCAACAGCCATGAGGAGCAGAGGAAGGAGGTGAGGAGCAGCTGTGACAGGTGGAGGAGAAGGGCTGGAGGGTGGAGGTGAGGAGCAGCCATGAGAGACAGGATGGAGAAACGAAGGTGAGGATCAACCAGGGAGGAGGAGGTGAGGAGCAGGTAGAGGAGACAGAGGTGAGAGCATCCTGGTGGGGACACTGACCGCTCTTCCAGTCGCCGTGGCACATCTTCAGGTCGCGGCAGGTCCGGGCAGGGTTTTTGCGGGTGCCCTCAGGGCTGCGGATGTTCTCAATCTGCTGGCTCAGGCTCTTGAGGGTGGTGTCCACCTCCAGGTCCCGGTCACGCATCACGTTGGCATCATCAGCGCGGTAGTAGCGCCCACCATCATGGGCCTTCTCCTGGGGTGGCTGGGGCAGGAAGCTGAAGTCGAAGCCACCACTGGGGGGACCAGGAGGACCAGGAGGGCCAGGGGGGCCAGGGGGACCCTGCAGGAGGAGGAGGATTGTGAGCAAGAGATGAAGGCAGGTGGCTCCAGGCGGGTGGTGGTGGAGGAGCTGATACATACGACGGGGCCGACGTCGCCGGTGCGACCACGGGGGCCTGGGGGGCCAATGGGGCCGGGCAGCCCGTTGAGACCATCTTTGCCAGCAGCACCAGCAGAGCCAGGAGGACCCTGGAGGAGAGGAGAGGGGGTGAGCATGGACACCCCAGCCCAGACTGTCCCACCAGCCCCAACCCACATCCCCATGAGAAACCCAATGGCAGCCGGGAGGATCCTGCTCCCCCCAGGATGCTCCAGCCCTGGCTGGAGGTGGTGGCTCAACCAGGGACTTACTCTTGGACCGGCGGGACCAGAAGCACCAGAAGGACCTTGTTCACCAGGAGAGCCCTGTGCAAAGCAAGGAAGAAGAGAAGGCCCCATCAGCATCTCACTCTGCTTCCAGGACGTGAGGCAGCACCCAGGGCCACCGTCACCCCATGGGACTTACAGGAGGACCAGGTGGGCCTTGGAGACCGGAGAAGCCTCTGTGACCCTTCATGCCTCTGTCACCCTGTTCACCAGTTTCACCTTTGTCACCACGGGGACCTTGTGGACCCTGAAGGGGGAGGAAGATGTGTTGAGAGAAGTCCACACCAGCCGCCGACCCCACACCCATGAGAACATAGAAGCACCAAGGAGGATGGAGTAGAACATCAACTTACAGCAGGACCACGAGCACCAGCAGGACCAGGGGGGCCAGCAGGACCTTGGGGACCCTGGGGCAGGAGAGAAGGGGACAGGTTAGCACATCCACCACTATCTTCTGCCACCAGCTTGGGGCAGTATCACCTGGAGCAGGGTGGTGGGACTCCAGGGATCTGAGTCTGGAGCCTGACCCTGACCAGCCATGGGTCAGTGGGATCAGTCCTTGCTACATCACTGGGTTCAGCCTGGGGTGACCCCCCCGGGCTGAGGAAGGGGCTGAGGGGGGGGGGTCATCACTTACTGTCTCCCCACGATCTCCACTCTTGCCAGCAGGACCAACGGGGCCGGGGGCACCAGGGGCACCGGGAGCACCAGGGGGGCCGGCAGGGCCGGTTTCACCACGGTCACCCTGTGAAGAGGAGGAGGATGAAGAGCAGAGATGGGTGTGGGCCAGCACATCCCCCCCCTCCCCCGCCCTCCCCTGCCGCCCCCTCCCCAGCCCACTCACCTTGGGACCAGCAGCACCATCGCGACCGGGGGCACCTTCAGCACCAGGAGCACCCTGAGGAGGAGCAGAGACCCCTCATTAGGGCAGGCGGGGGCTAACGAGGGTCTGGGCAGCACCATCCCCCCCACGGATGCACCGACTGGGGCAGCACCCATGGGTGCCACGAGCTGGTAAGTCCTCAGCACAGCGAGCCTGACACTGATGCATGAGGGGGTCCATGCCCCCGTCCCCCCCAGCACCAACAGTTGGCCACAGAAGTCTGTGCCCCCCCAACACCAAGGGTTGCCCACGGGGGCACCAAAACCAATGGTTGCCCACGGGGATCTTCGTCCCCCCCAACACCAGAGTTTGCCCACGGGTGGGGGTCTGTCCCCCCCAGCACCGATTGTTGCCACAGGGGTCTGTGCCCCCCCCCCCCAACACTGACAGTTGCCACTGGTGTCCGTGCCCCCCAACACCAATGGTTGCCCACAACCACACTCACCTCACGTCCAGCTTCACCAGGGGGTCCAGCCAGGCCGGGGGGGCCCATGGGGCCGGGGGGGGGGGCCACGTTCACCGGGGGCACCGGATGGACCCTGCTTGCCAGGTTCACCCTGCAGAGGGGAGGGGACGGGGGGGGGGGGTTTAGACATCCCCACCACCACCGGGGGCCCGTACGGGTGAGTGGGACCCTGGGGAGTCCCAGCATTGTGTGTCTCCCCCCCCCCTTCCTCCCCCGGTACTCACGGAGGGGCCGGGTAGACCGGGGAAGCCCCTCTCTCCTCTCTGTCCGGGGAGACCGACGACACCGCGCTGGCCGGCGATACCTTGGGGTCCGGGGGTGCCGGGAGCGCCCTGCGGGGACAAGTGTCACCTCAGGGTGGCGGCAGCTGCGGGGGCCACCGTCCCAGCGGAGGGGACAGCCGAGGGATGCCGGGAGCATCCGTGGAGAGGTCCGATGGAGAGTGACATACGATGGGGCCGTCAGCGCCGGGGGAGCCTTTCTCGCCGGGGGGGGCCGGGGGGGCCAGCGGGGCCGGGTTCACCGGGGCGGCCGGCGGGGCCGGTCTCACCGCGGGGTCCTTTGCCACCTTCCTTCCCGCTGGGGCCGGGGGGGCCGGGGAGGCCGATGTTCCCCTGGAAATGGGGAGGGGGGGGGGGGGGGAAGGGGATACCGTCAGGCAGCAGCCCGGGACCCCCCTCGGTTGCCAGCTGAAGGGCAGCCAGGGGTGTCCCAGTGCCAATCCTAGCAAATCCCAGTGCCAACTGGGACACGGTGGCCACGTGGAGCCGCCTGGATGGGTGCCCGGCACCTTCCATCCCGTGTCCCCCTGTCACAGGCACCTCCCACCCCCCGACGCCCCCCCCCCCCCCTCCCCAGGGTACTCACAGAGGGGCCGGGGGGACCAACTCTTCCAGCAGCACCAGGGAAACCAGTAGCACCCTGGAAAGGAGAAAATCGGGAGTCACCAGGGGCTGGATGCTGGCACCACCACTGTGGAGCGGGGCCAGGGGCTGGTCCCTGGCTGGGGGCCACCGCAGGAAGCCCCGGGGCTGGTGGCCAGGAGGCAAGCGTCCATCCAGGGAGGAGCTGGGGCTGGTTTGGGGGGGGATAAAGGCAACCCCCCCACCCCCTTTTCCCCTCTGCTCCAACCCCCCCATGGGACAAAGCCACTCCAGGTCCCTCCTGTCCCCCCAGATGGTTTTAGGGGTGCAGGGCTGGAAGTGCCCCAGCTCCCCTCTGCCCCACAGTGTCGGGGGGATGGAGGAGGGAGTTAAGCCGTCTAGGGGGTGTGTTCGTGCCTGGGGGGTTCCCCAAAATTTCCCCCCAACACAAGACTGGTACTTACAGGGGGTCCAGCGCTACCGCGAGCACCTTTGGGACCAGGAGCACCAACAGCACCCTGTGAGGAGGAGAGGGGTGAGCCACAGGGGGGGGGGCTGGAGCCCAGATGGGTGGGGGGTGCAGGGGGGGAAAGTGGGGGGCAACTTACGGCAGGGCCAGGAGCACCACTGGGGCCAGCAGGGCCAGGGGGGCCGGCATCACCCTTGGGTCCAGTTTCACCAGCTTCACCTTTAGCACCAGGCTGGCCATCTGCACCCTGGGGGGGAGCAGAGTGGGGTGAGCCAGGGTGGGGGCCATAGGACCCCACTGGTGGGGCAGGATCAGGCCCCTGGTATAGGGAAGAGTGAGGCCGTCACACTTACAGGGGGGCCAGCAAATCCAGCAGGACCAGGAGGGCCGGGCTCACCACGGTCACCCTAGGGAAGACGGTGGGAATGGTGTCACACCAGGTAGGGGACAGTCACCATGGGATGACCAGCCATAGCAGGGCCATCAGCCAGGGTGGGGGGACACTCACGGGAGCACCACGGGCACCAGTGGGACCAGCAGGACCGGGGGGACCAGCTTCACCCTGGAAAAGGGGAGGAAAACAAAAAATAAACAAGGAGGTCAAGGCTGGGGCAAGGAACAGGCGCTGGGGACAAGGACATGTCGGTCCCTGGTGCAGTGTCCAGCTGGGGGACGGTCCTACCTTGTCACCAGGAGCACCAGCAGGGCCAGGGGGGCCAATGGGGCCAGTCAGGCCTCGGAGACCATCTTTGCCAGGAGCGCCATCAGCACCTTTGGGACCGGGATCACCCTGGGAGGGGAAGATGGTGGTGGGTCACCTGGGAAGGTCCCCTCTGGGGGGGTCACCTCCCCTTTCCTCTCCCCTCTGCACAGCACTGAGGCACTCCTGGCTCTTCATCCTGCCCAGGAGAGACTAGGACTATCCTTCTCCTCCTGGACTCTGGAGGAAGAGCAGGGGTCTGCTCCTGGCGAGCAGCAAGGGACTGTCCCCGAGGGCCACGCACGGATGGGGACAAAGGTGGCACTGAGAGGGAGGTGGCACAGAGACGAGACCCCTTGCCCACCAGCCTTGGGTTAGGGGAGTGCATCCATCCCCGAGGGGATGATGGAGGGGGGACAGGGATGGCTGGGAGCAGAAGACCAAGAGGGGACATCAGGGTGTTAGGGGACACGTACTCTGTCACCCTTGGCGCCTGGCAGGCCGGCAGCCCCGCGCTCTCCGGGCATTCCCTGCAGACCTGGGGGGCCCTGGTTCCCGGGGGCACCGGGAGCACCAGCATCGCCCTGGGAGAGAGGGACACAAAACAGGGATTAGCTAGAACCCGGCACAGCAAATTCCAAACCAAACCCACCCCTCCATGCTGCCCCCTTTACATCCACACCCCAAAAGCCACCAGCTGGGGACTGTCACCCAGACATGGGACCTGGCACCTACCTTAGCACCATCGTTACCGGGAGCACCGTTAGCACCACGAGGACCTTGGGGACCGGGGGGGCCTTGGACGCCACGTTCACCAGGGAAACCTCTCTCACCCTGGAGGGGGAGGGTAGGACAAAGGCAGAGGCCATCAGGGGGGTGGGGGGCACTGGGGGGGGGGGCACCGAGAGCCAACTGGGGAGAGGGTGACATTCAACTTACCCTGGCACCAGCAGGACCGGGGGCACCGACATCTCCGGGGACACCCTGTGCAGAAGGTAGAGGGTCAGGAGTGGCCATGGGGACAGGTGGAGGGGTCCCCATACTGCCCACCCTGGGGGGGGGGACAGGGCAGGGCTTGGGTCCCTGCTGCTCCCAGGGGAGAGGCTACATGGAGCATGTGGCTGGGGGGTGCACTGGGGGGCACCCCATCTGCCACCTCCCACCCCGGGTGGGAGAGGGGTGCTGGGGAGGAAACAGGAACCGTGCTCACCTGCTCACCGGGCTTGCCAGCCTCACCGGGGGGGCCAGCGGGGCCGGGCAGACCCTGGGGGGAGGAAGAAGAGGAGCCATGAGACACCACGGAGGTGGGGGAACAAAGGGGACAACGGAAGGGACGTCAGCCCCAACCTGGGTGGTTTGTCCCCTCCCAAGGGAAGGTGACATCCTCACCTGGAAACCAGGAGCACCAGCAGGACCTTGTTCACCTCTTTCTCCAGCAGGACCCTGGGGGACAGGGGACAAGCATGAGGGGGGGACAGGGGTGAGGAGGGGGCAGTCAGCTCCTGAGCCCCTTCTCTGGCAGCCAAGTGTGGCCACAGGTGGCCAAGGGCTCATTGATACTCACAGTAGGGCCGGGAGGACCTTGGGCACCAACTTCACCATCTTTGCCAGCAGCACCCTGGGGGAGAGGGAGAAGAGGGTCCTCAGAGCACAGCCCCAGTTCTGCTATGATGCCCCCCCCGGACTCTACCCCCTCCCAGGTGGGTGCAGGGCTGGAGGTGGCCTCAGGATCCTTCGAAGGATGGCAGGAGCCAGGGCCAGCTGCCCGCGGCCACGTCACCTCCAAAGCCACCAGCAGCCACTGGGCTGGAGTCCCAGCCACCTCCACTCGGTGCCATCTCCTTCTTCGGAGCCTTCCCAGGCCTCATCCCAGCCCCACGCCAGGGGCTGAGCTCCCCCCCCCAAGTACTCCCCGGAGCCAGCCTCTGGTGGATACTCACAACAGCACCAGGGGGACCGGGAGCTCCTCTCTCGCCGGGTTTGCCGGGCTCGCCCTGGAAAAGCAGGAAACCAGGATGAGACCCCCTGACAGGCCCACAGCACCAACCTGGGAGGATGCACCAGCACAGCCCTCCCCGAGGTGGGGACATATCCCCTGAGCCCCTGTTCCTTGGGTCCATGGTCCAAAGGAGCCCTGTGCCCACCCACAGCCACCATCCTGGGTGGTGACAGTGACCGAGATACCCTCCTGGACCAGGAGTCCTGGATGCTCCAGGCAGCAGCGTCCCCAGCAACCCCGCCACCCCCCCCGCGGGGGGCAGGTCCCTTTCCCACTCACCGCAGCACCTTTGGGACCAGGGAAGCCCATCACACCAGCTTGACCTCTAGCTCCGGGGGGGCCGGGGGGGCCTGGGCGGCCATCTTGACCAGCAGGACCCTGTGATGGGAGAGGGGGGGGATCGAGGGGCCCGTTAGTGCAGCCCGTGTTGAGCCCAGAGGGGAGGGGGTACATGGGCGGGGGGGGAGGGGGGGACAACTTACAGGGGGGCCAGTCTTGCCGTCGGGACCGGGGCTCCCGGGGCTTCCAGTCAGACCCTGTGAGGGGGCAAGAGGTGGGTGAGGAGCTCAGGGATGCTCGAGCATCCCGGAACACGGCTTGTCTGCCACCCCTGGGGCGTGGCCACCAGTGTGGGGATGTGGACCCTCGTAGCCCTCCCCAGCACCACCACTGTGCCCACCATCCCGCCGTGCTCACCTTGGCACCAGGGAGGCCGGGTTCCCCGGGTCGTCCGGCTTCACCAGGAGAACCTTTGGGACCAACGGGGCCGGGGGAGCCACGCTCGCCGGGGGGACCCTGGTGGGAGAGGGGACAGAGGTTACCCCCGCCGCAGGACATCACCCGGGGACGCGGACAAAAGCCGTTAGCACAGTAGCAGTGGCACAGAACCAGCTTCGCCACCAGGTGGGGACAGGTGACAAATGGTCGGTGTCCCCAGAGCCCCGTTGAGGACACGGTCTTCTCTCCCGGGCAGGTTGGAAGAAGAAGTGGGCACCTACCTTGGGACCGGCGATGCCATCAGCGCCAGGGAAACCGCGGCTGCCGGGAGCACCCTGCGAGGGACAGCAAGAGGGGTGAGTGTGGTGACACGGGGTGACCACGGGGATTTGAGGGTGCTAGGGAGGGATGTGCCCATGTGGGACCCAGCCACAGGTGGCAGCAGCCTGGTGTTCCCTGTGGAGATGCTCCACTGGAGACCTCGGGGAGCATGGGAAGGGGATGGAGAGGGGATGGAGAGGTCACTACGGTGGGGGACTGTCCCTAAGCACCCATGAGGCTCTGCCGTGGGATGTTGGGAGAAGGTAGGAGGACAGGGATGGAGACAGGGACACGGAAGGGATGGGGCAGGGACTGCTCCTACTCACACGTTCGCCAGCGGGGCCGGGCAGCCCAGCAGGGCCGGGCTCACCACGGGCTCCTCTCTTGCCTTCCTCGCCAGCAGGGCCGGGGGGACCTTGCACACCAGCTGGACCCTGGGGAAGGAGGCAGAGGGATGAGCACACATGGGGTGCATGGAGGTGGGGGGGGGGCTGAGCCCCCACAGAGACGTTGGGGGGGGGGGTCACTCACAGGTTCGCCTTTGGCACCAGTGTCTCCCTTGTTGCCTGGAGCACCGGGTTCACCCTGGAGGTGGAAGGAGAGTCGGGAGAACCGTGTGATGTGGGACAGATGCTCAGCATCTCTCAGCCCCCAGCACCATCCTGCACTCGCAGGGCTGGAGGATGCCAGAGGCACCTCCAGGTGGGACAACAGCCTGGAAGGGATCCTCCAGGATGGAGGTGTCTGGGGGTACTCACGCTGTTACCCTTGGGACCGGGGGCACCACTGGGACCCTGGGGTCCGGAGGGACCACGGGCACCGGGGAAGCCGGGAGCACCAGCAATGCCAGGAGCACCCTGGAAGAGGCAGAGGAGGTGATGAGGGAGCAACAGGACACCTGGAGCAGGAGCTGGGCAAAGGGACAGGGACACTCACGGTTGCACCCTTGGCACCGGGTTGACCATCAGCACCGGGGTTGCCCTGTGGAGAGGAGGAGGAGGGTTATGTTTGGGCCACCAGGACATGAGGCCAAAGGGCAAGGAGCCATCAGATGCCACTTACAGCAGGACCAGCAGCGCCAGCAGGGCCGGGGGGACCGGGTTCACCACGGGCACCTTGGGGACCTTCGCTGCCACGACTGCCCTGGGGACCTGTTTCACCCTGTGGAGGAAGAGGAGGGAGGAAGAGCAGTGAGCAGCAGGGCTGCCCTGAGACCCCTGGCATGGCTGACCCACCCCTCCATCCCCAGCTCCTTTCCCATGGAAGCAAGGCCAGGACACATGCCCATGGGATGTCTCCATCTGTCCCACCATCCCAGGCAGCCCATGGTACTTTGGGCTTTCTCATTTTTGGGCCATTTGATGCTTGGTCCTTCTCCCCCACTCCACGTTCCCAGTTTCCCCCAGTTTCTCCCAGGCCAGGAGATGGTCAGGCAGGTCTTACCTTAGCACCAACAGCACCAGGGAAGCCGGGGGGACCAGCAGGGCCAGTTGGACCCTAGATGGGAGAGAAGGCAAATGTCAGAGGAAGGATTCCACCTCGCACATGTCGTGGGTTTTCCAGGCAGGAAAGCTCTGCTCCTTGGCCAGGAATTCCCCGCCGTGGTGAAGCTGGGATGGGATTTCCCTCTGGAGAAGCTGGTGCTGGTGGATGGGTTTGGGGGTTACTTACGGGAGGACCAGCAGCACCAGGAGCACCATCATTACCACGAGCACCCTGTGGGAGAGAAGGCATCTGTTGGAGATGCCCAGAGGCAGGGAGGGGGCCCCCGCCCCCCCTCCTCTTCAAGCTGGGGCAGGGGCTGCTCAGCCCTGCCCAGAGCAGATACTCACAGCAGGGCCAGATGGGCCGGGACGGCCTCTCTCACCAGGAAGACCACGGGGACCCTGGGGAGGGAACAGGACATGTTTGAGTCACTAGGAAAGACACTTTCCCCCTTCAGGGCCCCCTCCCCTCCCTGTGACCCCTTGTGTCCCACCCCATACTGCCCACAGCGATATTTCCAGGGGGTCTGGAAATTAATGCCCCCACCCCATTCCCTGGGGTGTCCCTGGGGCAGCATCCCCAAGGACAAGCTGTTTCCCCATCACGTCTTGCCCCCCCATCCCTGTCCCCTTTTGTCCCCAACCCTGGGGGACCTCGACACTCACCATCTGCCCAGGAGCACCATTCTCCCCAGGGCTGCCAGGCTCACCCTAGGAGGAAGGACAACATTGAGGGACCAACTCCAGAGGTAGAGAAGGAGCACCAGGAGGACAGGGGTGACATTGTCACCACTCCTCACCTTGGGGCCAGCAGGACCAGGCTCACCCTTGGCGCCATCCAGACCACTGAAACCCTGGGGAGCAGGAAAGAAAAATGGGGGGGGTCAGGAGGGGACCACCCAGCAAGGTCGGGCTCCCCCTTCCCCTAAATCCCACAGCCATGAGAAGAGGGACTCACCCGGTGACCCTTCATGCCTGGCAGACCGGCTGTTCCTGGGAGACCACGGGCACCCTGGGAGAAAAGGGCAGGAGATGGTGGAGATGCTCAGGAGGGGATTGTCCCTGCACCCCCTTTCCCCCACCCCCAAGGGGGACAGGCAGCTGATGTCACATCCTTGCTCTGCCACTGGGCAGGCCATGGCAGGGCTGTCCCCAAGAGCATCTCACCTGGGGGCCGGGAGGACCACGCTCACCAGGACGGCCAGGCTTTCCAGCTTCACCCTAAGGAGAAGGACAGTGGGTTGGTGGCACATTCCCAAGCCAGGTGGCTCCTGGAAGGACTGGCAGGGCCACCAGGCCCCAAAGAGAGGGGGGAGACCCCATCCACAGGCCACTTACATCATCTCCATTCTTGCCAGGGGGGCCAGCTGGACCACGGGGACCCATGGGACCCTAGGAGAGATGAGGGGCAGGGTGAGGATGCTGTGGGTGACAGCTGTGGCTTGTCACCCTGTCATCCAGGCTGGGTAGAGTTGGGATCCAGCAGCCTCATTCCCACAGCTCTTGGCTGAGATGTCCCAGGATGGGGACCACATGGCCATGGCCAGGGCAGGAACAGCCAGCCTTGTCCCTATCCCTGTGGGACATCAGGCTGGAGGAGGAGGTGGCAGGACTCACAGAAGCACCAGGCTCTCCGGGTTCACCAGGGGGGCCTTGGAAACCTTGAGGACCCTGAGGGTTGGTGGGGAAAAAAAAAGGGAAAAAAAAAAAAAAGGGAAAAATTGGTTAGAAAAGGAGAAGATTGGACCTGAAGACCCCAGTGGCATTGGCCATCACCCCCCATATGGTGGCACAAGGACACTTGTCCCCATGTGTTCCTGTGTCCATCAGGAAGTATGGGACATCCTGTCCCATCTCACTGGGCCTCCTCCCACCCAAAGGGACACCTGGGGCTCATTGTCCCTAGCATGAAAGGGGGGGAGGAGGAGGAAGAGGCAGAGAAGGAGGAGGAAGAGGAGGAGATACTCACAGGAGCACCAGGAGGGCCAGGGAGACCACGGGGACCAGCTGGACCCTGGGGAGGAGAATGGAAAGGGGTGATGAGTGGCTGCCATGTCCCCCTGTCTCCATCCCTGTCACCACCACCACCCCATTGTTGCACCCACTGACACCCCATTGCCACCCCACCACCATCCCATCCCTGTCCCCATCATCCCTCATGCCATGTCCCCATCACCACCCCATCCATGTCCACACTGCTACACCATTGCTGCCTCATCACCTCTTCATCCCTGTCGCCATGACAACCCATTCCCTGTCCCCATCACCACCCCACCCCTGTCCCCACTGCCATCCCACCCCTGTCCCCATCACCACCCATTCCCTGTCCCCATTGCCATCCCATCCATATCCCATCACCACCCATTCCCTGTCCCCATTGCCACCCCATCACCACCCCATCCCTGTCCCCATTGCTATCCCACCCCTGTTCCCATCACCACCCATTCCCTATCCCCATTGCCACTCCATCCTTGTCCCCATTTCCACCCCATCACCACTGCATCCCTGTCCCCATCCCTGTCCCCATCCCCTCCAGGACCAACATCCCTCCCCATCCCTCCCACCCTCTTGGCAGCATCCTCAGCACCACCAACACAGGAAGCACTCCCATCCCTTCTCCTGGCTTCCCGTCTCCCCCCATGTCCCCTGTGGCCCCAGTGTCCCCCCCCTGGGGACCTGTGCCCCCCCCAGTGCTCACCATGGGGCCGGGCACAGCCATGCCACCAGCTTTCTCATCGTAGCCATAAGACATTTGAGGAGCGAAGTTCTGTGGGCGGCAGGTAGAGCAGGGGGTGAGGGAGGGGGGCAAGGGCACCCCCACGGGGGTCTGCCCCACCACCGAGCCCCCCCCATACTCACTCCGCCGAGGCCTGGAGGACCTGGGAGGCCTGGGGGGCCTGGGAGGCCAGGCTGTCCAGGGATGCCATCTCTGCCGGGGGGGCCAGGGAGTCCCTGAGGGGAGAGGTGGAAAGAAGAGGAGGGTGAGCCCCAGAGGGGTGGGGGGTCCTGGCAACGTGGGGGGGCTCTGCGGGGGCCATACCCACCCTGTCTCCTTTGGGGCCGGTGTCTCCCTTAGGACCCTGTTGAGGAGAAACAATCGGGGGGGGGGGGGTGTGTTATAAAAGGGGTTCTCCAGAATGGAGGGGGGGTTGTTTGATGGGAGGGCCGAGGGAGCCCTTACCTCTACTCCAAGGTTCTCTGGATAGACAGGGGAGGCTGTGGGAGAAAGAGGGGGGGCGGGGGGGCATTAGAGGACCCCAGCATCACCCACCGCCCCAGCAGGGCAGGATGCTACGGAGGGGCCGGGTCCAAGGGGCCGGGGATGAAGTGGGGGTGGGAGAGGGGGGAGGGGGTGACAGGGCCACGGTACCGTCGGTGTCGGGGCAGACGGGGCAGCACTCCCCGAAGGGGATCTCGGCTTTGGGGCAGTCCGAGGTGTCCTCGCAGAGCACCTCGTCGCACAAGATGTTGCCGCTGTCGCAGACGCAGATCTGGCAGGGTTCGGGTTTCCACACGTCCTTGTCGCTGTACATGAGCCCATCCTGGACGCAGCTCCCAGTTTGAACTGGGAGAAAGGGGCGAGGAGGGGAGCGTTAAGGCTTCCCCCCCCGGCATGGCCTTTCTCGTTGCTTTTCCCCCCCTTCATCCCCATCCCCCCGCCTCGCAGCCTTTTTTCTCCCTTCATCTGGTTCTCATCAGCCCATCGCGGTGACACAGGAAAAGCTCCACAATAAACTCTTCCCACAGACGCTGGAATTTAAACAAAAACCTCCAGCCAGTTGCTACGGCCCAAGGCAAATACCCCCCCCACATTCCCCCCCCCCACGGCGGGCAAGGGGGGGGGGTCCCCGTGGATGGCGCTGGGACGGGGATGGCGATTGGGATGGGGTGGGATAGGATGGGGATGGAATGGGATGGGATGGGATAGGAGGGGATGGAATGGGATGGGATAGGACGGGATGGGGAAGGGAAAGGGTTGGCCCCAACGTCTGGGATGAAATTGGATCCAGGAATCTGCGGGATAAGGCT
Source organism: Hemiprocne comata (assembly GCA_020745705.1). Taxonomy (NCBI): domain Eukaryota; kingdom Metazoa; phylum Chordata; class Aves; order Apodiformes; family Apodidae; genus Hemiprocne; species Hemiprocne comata. Next base: position 4,066,884 of record CM036609.1, on the reverse strand, counting down.
GGATCAGGCCAGATGTGGTGGGGAATAAGAGTCCGGCGCTGGGAAGCAGGCGGGGGCTGACGTGGGGAGGGCGAAGTGCCAGGGGTGGCCCCACGGCAGGGAAGGGTCCGTGGGAGGGGGGGTGGGAGAGGGGGGGCAGGGGCTGTCCCGTCCCATGGACTGCCCCTCTGCTGGGCGGGGGGGGGGGGGAAAGGCAAAAAATAGGCAAAAAAGGAAAAAGCGAAAAGTAAAAAGGAAAAAAGCCAGAAGCAGGAAGAAAAATGGAGATTGCAAAAGGCACCAAAAAAAAAAAAAAAAGGGCAAAAGGCAAAAAAAATGCACATTGCAAAAGGCAAAATGTGGGCTGGGAAATGCAAAAAGCACAGGGCAAAAAAAAAAATAATTCAAAAAGGGGTAAAATGCGGGGTGAAAAATGCAGAACTGCGCCGTGCAAAAATGAGATGAGATGCAGGGTGTGAAACACAAACTGCAGAGTGTGAAACACAAAATGCAGGAGCCACATCTGCGAAAGCCAAGGGCAGAATGCAAAATGCCAAAAAAAAAGAAGAAAAAGAAAAAGCTAAAAAAAACCTCCCCCCCCCGGAGTGATAAAACTGGCCCAAAAACACACGGACCGCCTGGCTCTGTCCCAGGGTCCCTCCCGTGTCCCCACGCCTGCAGGTGGCAGGCACAGCCAGCCCAGCGGGGCACAGAGGGGACCCGGCGGTATGGGGGGGGGGGTGACCCCAGCCGTGCCCCCGCCCCCCCGGGACCCCCCGTTCCCGCGGGGGAGGCCGTGGGGGGACATCCCCATCACCCAGCGAGGCCGTCTGGCCAGCCCCGGCTTTACAGCCTGCCGAAACATTTTCCTTATGAATCATCCCCAGACTTTTCTAATTCTTTCCTGATGGCTTTTACAGATGCCGGGGCCGGGCCCCCCCTCTCCCCTCCTCTCCCCCCCTCGCCGCTTTCTCCGCGCTCTTTCCCCCCTTTCCCTTCCCTTCCTCCTCCCCTCCTTCCCAGCTCCCTCCTTCCCCGCTGGCTCTGCTCCACCCTTCCCTTCTTGGCAGGACGCCCCAACAGACCCCCTAAAACCCCTTCACCCCCACCCCTAAATCCCCACACACACTTATTCCTCCTTTCCCCACCCCCCCTTACTTCCATTAGGTTTTTTTTCCTCCTCTTTTCCCCCCTCTTTCTTTCCCCCCCCCCTTCTTTTCCCCTCATTCCCCCAACTCTTTTCCCCTCTCCCCACACCAACCACCCCTTCATTTTTCCCCAACCCCACAGCAACTGGGGAGGGGTGGGAAGCGTCGAAGCCACCTCCAGACCTTGTCCCCACCCGTTCCCCCCCGTGTCCCACCGCCCCTGAGGACCCTTCTCAGCTACTCACTGTCTTCTTCTCCTTGCCCGCGGGTGAGTAGGACAGTCGCTGCTATCAACAGCAGTAACCGAGAATCCACAAAGCTGAACATGTCTAAATATTAGACATGTAGACTCTTTGGGGTCTCTTTTGTTCTTAGGTGGGGGTCATACGGGGCCGATCCCACTCTGGAATTCCAAATCCAGACCCCAGCAGAAACTTCCTACTGCCCTTGCCCACTCCTTTGCCTCCCCTTATATACCCTGCGGCGGCGCGGAGAGGTGGGACCCGTCGCAATTTGGGAATTTTGGACGGCCCCTCGGCCAATCAGAGGCACCCAGCGAGTCGGGGGGCACCCCGCGAAACCCCCCCACCACACACACCCATAACCCCCCCCCCTCCCCTCCTTCCTTCGTCCCGCGCACACGCCGGCACAGACGTGCACACGCGTGTTGTGCCGGAGCGGGGCTGGGAGTGGTGACGGTGGGAGGGGGGGGGGTGGGAAGGGGATGCTGGGGTGGGTGGGATGGGGGGCGGGGAGGGGGTTTGGGGGGCTTTTTTTTTGGTGGGGGGGTATTTGCATTGAGGATTCTGAGGTGTTCTAGGGGCTGGTTGTGACAGGGCGGGTTGGGGACAAGCGATGTGGCACGTGGCGCTTTGGGGACACCGGTGCCACGCGACGCCGGGTGGCCTCCCCAGGAAGGTCAGGGGGCTGTGAGCACTCACTCCCACCTGCCAACCCCCCCCCCACCCCCCCCCATCCCCCCCCATCCCCACAACGACCCTCGTGCAGGGGAACCAAACCCCCAGCCCAGCTCAAAGACCAAGGGCAGGAGAACCCAGAGCATCCCTCACCCCCAGACACCCCAAAACATCCCCCCCCCCAAACAAAACAAAACGAAAACCCCTCACTTCATTTTTCCCCTCCCACACCCCTTTTCTTTCCCTTTTTTCCGTTTCTTTCCTTCAACCCTCTCCCTCCCCGGCCACCCCACTCCCCTCTCCCCCCACCCCTGGCACTTCTCCATGGGCCGTTTCCACATTTGAAGGAGCCACGTTGGATTGGAAAAAAAAAAAAAAGGGAAAAAAAAAAAAAAAGCTCCTTGACAATAATCCACACTCCACCGTGCAATTTGGGGAGGGTGTAATTACCAGCCAAAAAAATCGACTGATTTACCAGGGCCCAGTTGGAACTGGGGGAGGGAAGTGGAAGGGGGGAGCCCTGAGAGGACAATGTGGCAGCCAGAGGGGGGGCGGGGGTCGCCCCCTTTTTTATAGGGGTGATTTTTTAGGGTGGGAAACGGGGGTCTTGCGTGGAGGGGGGAGGAAAAGGTTGGGTCTTCGCACCTCTGCTTGCCCCCCCACCCCACAACACCACCACCAGGCTGGGTATTGGGAGCACTGGGAGCACTGGGCTTGTTGCAGAGGGAAATGCATCCAAGTGGGAGCTCCCACTAAATTACTTTCTTATTCATTTTTTGTTGTTTTTTTCAGGAAAAAAAATACATATATAAATCAGTGCAATTTAACAATGAAATAACCGGGGGGGGAGAAGAGACACGTCGCTAGAGCAAAAAAAAAAACAACACCCCCCCCCCCCAACTCACAACCCCTCCAGATCTTGTTGTCCAGTTTGCAATTAAATGTAAAGAAGAACAAAACAACAACTAAAAATAAAGCGAAGTAAAAACCCACCCCAGGGGGGATTTATGTGCGGGGATGGGGGACACAAATGGGGGGGGCAGCTGATCTCCACACACACACCACCCCCCCCCTTCCTGCCTCCTTTTCCAGCCCTGTATCCATGCATCTGAGACACGTTGCAGGAGAAGCCTCCTCCAATCCTGCCTCGGCGCCTCGAAAACCCCTGGCCTGGCTCCAGCCTGAAGATGTGTCTTTAATTTTTGCAGCATGACAGAAAAGAAAAGAATGTCATCGTGTGTGTGTTGGGCTTTTTTTTGTGTGTGTGTGTGTGTTTTTTTTTTTTATATATATATGCATGGAGAGGGAGGGGATAAAAAAAAAAAAAAAAAGAGGGAGGGGGAAGACGGGACCATGACAGGACGATGCCACCTCATCAGCCCCCGGCCGCCCGCCCCAGGAATGCAGGAGGGTTTGGTGGAGGGGGCTGGGAAGGGCAAGGGAAGCAATCCCGTTTTATAAAAGAATAAAAATAATAAGAAGAAATAAGAGGGATTTGAAAAAAAAAAAAAAAAAGGCTGGAAAAGTCATTAGGATCCTAGGAAGCGGGATGGGAGATGCCAAGGGTAGGCCTGGGTTGGCTCCTGCGGGGTGCAGGATGGGGATATTTGGGATGCTGGGGCCTGCCTGGGGTGGTGGGAGCCACCAGGGAGCATCCTGCCCCTTGGGGACACTGGAGGTGTCACCCGCAGCCACCTCCTGCAGCCTCAGCCTTTGGTGGGGGGGCGGTCTCTGAGACCCTTTTCTGCACCCCCTGGAATGGTTTCACTGGTGCCAACCGGACCTGAAGCTGGTGGGTTGGGAATGGAGCAAAGCAGCCTGGAAATTCCAGGGGTCAGCCCAATAACTTGAGGGTGACCTCAAAAATTCGGTGATCACCCCAAAGACTTGATGCACCTCCCCCAAAAAAGTTGTGAACCCTAGAAACTCGGGGGTCACCCCAAAAAAGTGGGCGGATGCCCTTCAAACGCAGTGCCTGCATTCAGAACAGGAGCTGCCCCATGGATGTGGGGGGCACAGAGGAGAGCAGCGTTCCCCCCACACGCACACACGGCTGTCCCCACTCTTTTTGGGTAGGACCTACGGAAAAACAGAGCTGGGGGGGGGGGCGGGGGCTGGGGGGGGGAGGGCGCTGGGGGCTGTTTGCCTGCGCCGAGAGGAGCTGGAGCAGCCGCCGGCATCTGGTGTGAGTTAACTCCCCTCGACAGCCCAGACACATGGATCGGATTAAATCCCTTTTAATTCCCCCCCCGCCCCCTCCGCCCCCTCCCCGTCCCCCACTCGGCAGCCCCGGGAGCCAACCCTGCATCGGGGTGTCCCCCAACCCGTCCCTTCCCCCCCCCCCTTCCACCCCTGTCCCCATCCCACGCCCCAGCCCCATAGGTCCCCACTGGGTCGTGTCCCCCCCCGCCTCGGTGGCTTTGCTGGGGTGTGGGGGTGGGCTGAGCCAGGGGGGGGGGGGGACGGTGGCAGCTGATGTCTGCCGAGGTGGTGACATGCAGGTGTTTGACCCTGTTGGGGGCGGGGGGGGGGGAGGCTGACCCCCTGTGGGGGGTTTGACCCCATTATGGGGGCAGGTTGTCCCCATGTGGGGGGTATGACCTCATTGGGGGCCAGGTTGTCCCCATGGGGGGGGGTTTTGACCCCATGCGGGGGATACTTGTTCCCATCGGGGGGACATTTGTCCCCATGGGGGTGGTTGACCTCATAGTGGGGCAGGTTGTCCCCATGATGGGGCTTTACCCCATGAGGGGGGACACTTGTCCCCATGGGGGGGTTTGACCCCATAGAGGGGAGTTTGACCCCATCAAGCTCCCACCGCAGCCCCCCCTCCCACCCATCCCCAACCATATCCCACCACATCACCACCAAGAAGCCCATTGTGGGGGGAGATGGGGGAGGGGGGTGGTATTTCCCCATCACCCCCCACCACATCCAACCCCAAACCCCCACCTCCCTTCCCCTCTCCCCCCCGCCCCCCACGGGGACGTGCCGCCTGCCTCAGTTTCCCCTGCCGGCCGCAGCCCGCAGCCCGGCACCGCCCCGGCTATTCCTGGTGCCCGCCCGGCCCTCGGCACCCTCAATTGTGGCAGGACGGGCAAAAACCCCGTCATCAGGCCCCGGGCCCGGCTATTTCCAGCAGCTCCAGGCAAAAAAAATGCTAAATTGGCCTTTGGGCTGCCAGCGCCACGCCGGAGGGACCCGGAGTAGGGTGGGGGTGGCCCCCCCAGGGTGACACGGGGACCCCCAGGTTGAAAGGGAAGTGTAAGGGACAGTTTTGCATCCCTAATTAAAGGGCTGGGTCCCCGCCGTGCATCCCCACGTTCCAGGGCTGGGTCCTTCCTGGGGGGGCTCATTCCCACCTGCACCCCCACATCCCATGGCTGGTTCCCTCCTGGGGGACTCCTATTCCCCCACACCCCAGGTCTGGGTCCCTCCTGGGAAGCTCATCCCCCCCTTGCACCCCCACATCCCAGGACTGGGTAACTCCTGGGGGGGGGGGGCCCCGTTCCCCCTGGCACCCCCACACCCCAGGACTGGTTCCCTCCCGGGGGGCTCATTCCCTCCCTGCAACCCCACATCCCAGAACTGGAACTGGGGATGGAGAGGGGCAACCTCTGCAGCTCCGGGGGGCAGGGGGAATTTAGGGGGGGGCCTTTCCAGGGTGGGAGCAGCCCAGCCCTGGCCCCCACCGTCTGGGCTTGCCGAGCTGGGATGGAAACTCTGAGGGCCGAGCTCCACGCTGAACATTTTCCGTTCCCACTTTGCTTCTGGAGCTATTTTGCCTTTTTCTTTCTTTCTTTCTTTCTTTCTTTCTTTTTCTTTCTTTCTTTCTTTCTTTCTTTCTTTCTTTCTTTCTTTCTTTCTTTCTTTCTTTCTTTCTTTCTTTCTTTCTTTCTTTCTTTCTTTCTTTCTTTCTTTCTTTCTTTCTTTCTTTCTTTCTTTCTTTCTTTCTTTCTTTCTTTCTTTCTTTCTTTCTTTCTTTCTTTCTTCTTTCTTTCTTTCTTTCTTTCTTTCTTCTTTCTTTCTTTCTTTCTTTCTTTCTTTCTTTCTTTCTTTCTTTCTTTCTTTCTTTCTTTCTTTCTTTCTTTCTTTCTTTCTTTCTTTCTTTCTTTCTTTCTTTCTTTCTTTCTTTCTTTCTTTCTTTCTTTCTTTCTTTCTTTCTTTCTTTCTTTCTTTCTTTCTCTTTCTCTCTCTCTTTCTTTCTCTCTCTCTTTCTCTCTCTCTTTCTCTCTTTCTCTCTTTCTCTCTTTCTCTCTTTCTCTCTTTCTTTCTCTCTCTCTTTCTTTCTCTCTCTCTTTCTCTCTCTCTCTCTCTTTCTCTCTCTTTCTCTCTCTCTTTCTCTCTCTCTTTCTCTCTCTCTTTCTCTCTTTCTCTCTTTCTTTCTCTCTTTCTTTCTTTTTTCCCTCTTTTTCTCCTTTTTGGTTTCATTGAAAAATTCGCTGCTCCTGCCTTCGGCCCCCCTTGCCCCCCCCCGGGCAGCCCAGGGATGGTGCAATGCTTCCTAGCCCTATCCCAGCTGGATCATGGCACCTGGAGATTTGGGGTCCCCCCCAGCACCCCACCCCCACCTCCTCACAGCCTCCCACGTCCCTTTGGAGGGGGTCCCCAACCTTGCCCCCCCCCCCCTCCAATCCCTGCACCCCCAGGGGCTGCTGGGTTAATTTCCCCAGGGATGGGGAGAGGGATAGGGATGGGAACGGGGACAGAGATAGGGATGGGAACTGGGACAGGGATGTGGATGGGGATGCAGATGGAATAGGGACAGGGAGAGGGATGGGGACCAGGATAGGGACAGGGACAGAGACTGGGATGAGGACAGGGGTGGGGATGACGAGAGGGAAGAGGACAGGCATGAGGACAGGGATGGGGACAGGGATGGAGAAAGGGATGGGGCTCCCCGTGCTGCTGGCCCCGGAGCCTGGCTGGGATTTCTCCCAGTGCGGCTCTTCCCAGTGACCTCACCCGCGGGCTGGCCGGGTGCCCGGGACTGGCTGGGACGGTGGCTCCGGTGCCACGTGGCCGGGGCGGGAGGCCACCAGCACCCGCCTCGCACCCTCCGCCACCCCGGCTGGCAGGACCTGGCATGTGGAGGGGACCCTGGGGGCTGTCCTACCCCAAACCCTTCTGGGAGGGGGGTTGTGAAATCCAGGAGCCCCCCCGGGAGGAATGGGGAGGAGGGGGGGGGGGACTGAAGTATTTTATGGCTTTTGGGGGGCAGGATGTCTCCTGCCAGCAAGAAGGGTGGCAGGTCCCTGGTTCCCAAGGGGCATTGGGCACATCCAGCACCAATCCTCATCCACTGCTGGTCTCACTCCCAGTGCGGGGAGTCAGGAGCTGGTTGGGGCTGTTGGGTTGGGGTTGGTTGGGGTTGGTTGGGGGCTGTTGGGTTGGGGTTGGTGGAGCTGTTGGGTTGGGGCTGTTGGGTTGGGGGCTGTTGAGTTGGTGGGACCTTTGGGTTGGGCTTGGTGGAGCTGTTGGCTCAGGGTTGTTGGGTTTGTGGGGCTGTTGAGTCAGTGGGGTTGTTGGGTTGGGGGCTGTTGAGTTGGTGGGACCTTTGGGTTGGGCTTGGTGGAGCTGTTGGATCGGGGTTGTTGGGTTTGTGGGGCTGTTGAGTCAGTGGGGTTGTTGGGTTGTGGTTGTTGGGTTGGTGGTTGTTGTGTTGGTGGTTGGGACTGTTGAGTTGAGGTTGTTGGGTTGTGGTACTTGGGTTGTTGTGTCAGTGGTTGGGGTTGTTGGATTGGGTTTGTTGGTTGGTGGTTGGGGTTGTTGGGTTGGTGGTTGGGGTTGTTGAGTTGGGGTTGCTGCGTTGAGGTACTCGGGTTGTTGTGTCAGTGGTTGGGGTTGTTGGGGTTGTTGGGTTGGGTGTGTTGGGTTGGGGCTGACATTGCTGGGTGGGGGAGGGGGTGTTGGGGTGGGCTTTGGTGCTTTCTCTCATTAGCAGTGATTTGGTTTAGATTCAAGGGACAGGACCCTCCAGCTGTAGGGGTGGGCACTGGAAGGAGTGGGTGGGTGGAGGTGTGAGGCCACCAGTGCTCTAGGGTCCCACAGCCCAGGGGGGGGGTCTCCCAACCCTCCCCCCCAGCCCCAGCCATGGGCACTGCTGGTCCAGGGAGGTGCTGGGGCAGCGTATCCCAGGCTGGGGGGGCTGGGGGGGAGGGGTCACAAAGCTGGGAGTCCCGAGGTCCTTGGGGCTGGGAGGGGCTGTTGGGTGGGAGGAAGGCAGAGCTGAGCTGGGGCCTGGTGGGGGAAGCTGGGACAGCCCCCCCCCCCCCCCCCCCAGCCCGGCCCCCCCAGCTCCCAGCCCCCAACAAAGCGGGGGGGGGGTCCCTCTCCCGCTGGAGCCGGCCCAAGCAGCAGCGATACTCCAGCCCTCCTCCTCCTCCTCCTCCCCGGCCACTTCCCAGCCCCACGTCAGCATCTTCCTCCCAACCTTTCTCCCCGATCCCCCCAGTTCATCCCAGTTCCCTGCCCGGGGGACCAGCATGGACAAGGGGGGGTTAACTCTTCCCTCGCAGCCTACTGCTGCCCCCCTGCCCGCAGTGTCCCCCTCATCCTTCCTTGTCCCACATCCCCACTGGGTCCACCTCATCCCCACGGGGTCCCCCCCATCCCCATAATCTCCCCCATTCCCATGCCTCCCCCCCCCCCATCTATCCCCGCCACGTCCCGGCCCCGCCGTTTTGGCAGCAGGATCCGGCCATCGTGGAAATATAGGGGGGGGTAACGGGGGGGGGGGGTGTGGAGATGGGGGGGTGGAGGAGGGAAGAGGTGTGGTCGTCTCGGGGGGCGGGGCCTGTGCGGGAGGAGGCGGGCGACAAAAGGATTTCAAAGGGATGAAACTGGAGCAAAGCCAAAAAAAGTTAAAAAGTCCTTTCGCCACACAAAAAAAATCTTCCCTTCCTCCCCCCCCCCCCCCCCCCCGCCGCCGGTCTTGTCCCGTCCCTGCCCATGCACACGTGTGCACCCGCCCGGGGGGGGGGAAACTGAGGCACGGCGAGGCGAGAGGGATCGGGACTGCCTCCACGGGGACTCGGTGCCGTGGGCCGGGCAGTGCCCAGCACCGGGATCCCCCCTGGGTGCCCCCGCAGACCCCCGGGAGAGGCAGCGGGGGGGTCCACCGGAGGTCCCCCCACCCCAGCCCACCCCTTCCACGACCCCTAATTGGAAGCAGACACGTCCCCACATGGCGACAGGGACGGGGACAGGGACCCGGCGAGCGGCTCCGGTGCCTGGCACAAGGCTCCGGTCCCCGGTGCCTCCCCCCTTGGCGGCTGCTGATGGCCTTGGCCCCCCCCCCACGAAACCGGGGGCAGGCACAGGCGATGCCCTTGGCTCTCACCCCGCTGCTGACACGGCTCCGGCTCAGCCTCCACGTCGGCAGGAGGAAGGGGGGGCCCGGGGCTCTGCCGGCAGCGGGAGGGGGCGGGGAGGAGCCCCCCGCCCCGTACTGGGCTGGTGCCCACCCTGCTCACCCCCCTGAGGGGCTGCAGGGCAGGGCCCATCCCCCCCGGAGCATCGCCCTGAGGTGCCACAGGGAGCCTGGGCAGGGCTGGGATGTGCCATGGGTAGAGCTGGGATGTGCCATGGGAATGACTGGGATGTGCCATGGGAATGACTGGGATGTGCCATGGACAGGCCGGGGCAGCCGGTGCCGGCCCTGCAGGTGCTGCCGGGCCCCCCCCCCCCCCCATGTAGGTCAGGGCAGGATTAGGGATGTTCCCCCACCCCTGCCCGGGGGCACGGCACCACCCGTGGGACGTCACCCCTGCGAGCCTGGGCAGGTGGGGACACCTGGGTGCCACCCCCAAAAGCCTGCGGAACATCACCACCACCTGCAGCACCCATGGGGGGCCCCAAGGGGAGGGAGGGAGTAGTGCTGCCTTGTGGGAGGGAGACAGTGGGGGCAGGGAGGGAATAAACGAGGTGGTGAAACTCAGGGGGGGGTCTGTACTGTGAGGGTCTGATGAGGTCATGGCGTTAAATGTCCCCTTGGCCATGACACAGCTGTCCCTCACCCATCTGTCCTCCACTATCTGTTCCTTCCTTCCTTCCTTCCTTCCTTCCTTCCTTCCTTCCTTCCTTCCTTCCTTCCTTCCTTCCTTCCTTCCTTCCTTCCTTCCTTCCTTCCTTCCTTCCTTCCTTCCTTCCTTCCTTCCTTCCTTCCTTCCTTCCTTCCTTCCTTCCTTCCTTCCTTCCTTCCTTCCTTCCTTCCTTCCTTCCTTCCTTCCTTCCTTCCTTCCTTCCTTCCTTCCTTCCTTCCTTCCTTCCTTCCTTCCTTCCTTCCTTCCTTCCTTCCTTCCTTCCTTCCTTCCTTCCTTCCTTCCTTCCTTCCTCCCTCCCTTCCTTCCCTCCCTTCCTCCCTTCCTCCCTTCCTTCCTCCTTCCCTTCCTTCCCTTCCTTCCCTCCCTTCCCTTCCCTTCCCTCCCTTCCCTTATCCACCCATTCATCCTTTCATGCATCCATCCATCCATCCATCCATCCATTCCATCCATCCATCCATCCATCCATCCATCCATCCATCCCCACAGCCAGTATCAGGTGTCCCCACAGTGAGTGCCTGATGTCCCCATGGCTGATGCCAGGTGTCCCCACAGGGAGTCCTGGTGTCCCCACAGCCTGTCCCAGGTGTCCCCGCAGCCAGTGCCGGGTGCCGGCGGCGCTGGGAGGACCGGAGCCGGGCGGTGGGCGGTGTCCGGCTCCCGGCCTCACGGGACGGGTGCCAAATTCTTTCGCCCCCGCAGGAAACCATCGGCACCGGGGCCAGGCCGGAGGGATGCTGGAGGGAGAGATGCAGGAGGGAGAGATACCGGAGGGAGGGATGCTGGAGGGAGGGATGTTGGAACAAGAAAGAGCTGGAGAAGAGAAGCCAGGTCAGCCCCAGCGTCACCCTGGCAGGCAGCGAGCTGCTCCTTCGAGGAAGCGGGCGAGGATCCGGGCCCGGTGACGCCCCCTCCGGCCCCGCCTGGCCACCGCTCCCTCGCTCGAGGAACCGGCCCGGCACCGGCCCTGGGGGGAGCCCCAAACGGGGGCATTTGCCTCCCCCTGGAGGCCTGGAGAGGATGAGGACGGGGCTTCGAGGGGGCCACAGCCACCCCGGGAGCCTCTGTCACGATGCGGGGGGGGGGGGGGCGGCGGGAGGGGTGGGTTCACAGGATACCTGAGCTGTCCTTGAGGGGTGCTCCCATCCCGGAGTGCTACTGAATCCCTGGGTATTCCTCACATCCCAGGGTACTGCTCCCACCTTGGGGTGCTGCTCAACACCCCTGGGCACCTCTCCCCTGCCTGGATATCTCTCCATCCCTGGGTGCTGCTCCATCCCTGAACAATCCTCGCACACCCGAATTTTCCTCCCAAGCCCAGGTCACGGTCCCATCCCCGGGGAATGTCCCCATCCCTGGGTACCGCTCCCATCTCCAGGTGATGTTCCCACCCCGATCCATGCTCCCACTCTGATCTATGCTCCCATCCTGACCCGTGCTCCCACCCCGGGTCCCACTCCCATCCCCTTGTACTGCTCCCCCTCTAGTTCCTGCTCCCGGACAACACTCCCGTCCGGACCCCAATCCCACTCCCATTCCCGATTCCAGAACTGCCCCTTCCCCTCCCCGCTCCAAGGGGTCTCTGCCCTTCTCTCCACTCCCTCCCTTTCTCCCAACTCAAACTCCAACATGGCTCTGTGGAAAATCTGACCGGCCACGGAGCTGTGGAGAGCTCGGGGCCAGACTGGGGCGAACTGCAACTGCAAGGGCTTGGCTGCAGCCCCGGCTGGGGCGGGGGGGGGGCTTTGGGAGGGGTGGGGGGGAAGCTCGGGGCTCCCTCTCACTCGGCCCCATCGTGCTCCCAGCCATGGCCCCACAGAGGAGGAGGAGGAGGGTGCTGAGAGGACGCATGGTGCTTGGGACTCTTCCTTGGCTCGTCTCTGAGCTGCAGTGGGATGGAGATGCCCAGGGATGGTGGCACATGGACAACATGGAGGTGCCCAGGGAGGATGCCATGTGGACAGGAGATGCCCAGGGGTGCTGGCACGTGGACAACATGGAGATTCCCAGGGATGGTGTCTGGACGGTCAACGTGGAGATCCTCAGGGATGGTGGCACATGGGCAGGATGGAGATACCCAAGGATGGTCCTGGATGTGCAGGATGGAGTGGACACACCACGGGACAGTGGTCAATGGGCAGGACGGAGGTGCCCAGGACCCCTGTGTCCCGTCCCCTCTGGAGGTGTGTGGCCGGCGCCGGCCGCCGGATCCGTTTGTTTCCCATTAGCGGCTCTTGGCAGGAGCTGTGGAAAAAATGGCTCCGAGCAGCAGCGAGGGGGGGGGGAAACGGCCTGGCCGGGGGGGGAGAGGGGCCGCGGCGGGGACGGGGCCGCGGGGCCAGGCAGGGGGCGGGTAGGGGGTCGGGGTGACCCTGGGCGGGGACATGCAGTGTCCCTGTGCCCGGCGGGGCAGCGGTTGCGTCCGTTTGGGGGATCTGTGTCATATGTGAGCTCGTGTGTGCTCGTGTGAGATTGTGTGAGCTCGTGTGTGCTCGTGTGAGCTCGTGTGAGCTCGTGTGAGCTTGTATGTGCTCGTGTGAGCTTGTGTGAGCTCGTGTGAGCTTGTATGTGCTCGTGTGTGCTCGTGTGAGCTTGTGTGAGCTTGTGTGTGCTCGTGTGAGCTTGTGTGAGCTCGTGTGAGCTTGTGTGTGCTCATGTGAGCTTGTGTGTGCTTATGTGAGCTTGTGTGTGCTCGTGTGTGCTCGTGTGAGCTTGTGTGAGCTCGTGTGAGCTTGTGTGAGCTTGCGTGTGCTTATGTGAGCTCGTGTGTGCTCATGTGTGCTCGTGTGAGCTTGTGTGTTCATGTATTTGCTCACGTGTGCTTGTGTGAGGTTGTGTGTGCTCATGTGCACTTGTGTGTGTTTGTGCACACTTGTGCGAACTTCTGTGTGCTTTTATGAGCGTGTGTGTGTTGGTGTGTTCTTGCGAGAGCGTGTGTGTGCTTGTGCACACTTGTGTGCACTTGGGCGCCAGCCTGGGCTGGGAAACGGGCAGCGGCCACACGGGGTCATTTGGGGACAGCGGCTGGGGACACGGCGCTGGTCCCCGCTGCCAGGACAGGGCTGTGGCCAGCAGAGCTGGTGGCACTGGACACAGGGCTGGCACCACGGTCCCTGCAGGCACAGGGAGACATCCGTGGGGTCGGGGGGGTGTCCATGTACATGTACACGTGTGTACATTTATGTGTACATGCATGTGGGGGTGCCCCCTCTGTACTGGTGCCCCCACCTGCCTTCCTGGCTGTTTCCGATTCCGGCCTGGATTTAATTCTACCTCACCCACCCCTGGCGTGTAATTAAGAGCCCAAAAAAAGCCCCGAGCACCCTCTCATCATCTAGGGGGGGGGCACACCCAGTGCCCCCCCACCCCCACCCCCCGGGGTGGCCTTGGGGTGCCGGTGGTCCCAGCTCTGGGGCGAGAAGATGCCCCACAGCAGAGACCTGGCCAACTCGGTGCAGCGAGGAGGGACTGGAGTGGGAGACGGGGGGCGGGGGGTCCTCACCTGGCTGGAGGGACGGATCTGGGGGGCGGGGGGTCCCCACTGGTGGCACAGGAGGACACGTGGCAGCAAATCCTTCATTAAGCCCTTGAGCTAATTATGCCACTGGAGCCAGCGGTGGGCCCGTGCCCTGAGCAGCCATAAAACCCTTAGAGGGATGATCCTGCTTAGGGCCCCCCCATCCCAGCCCCCCCACCAGCCCCCCCGTCTCCCTCACCCACAGCCCCTTGCAGCCCCCAGCCCCAGTTCTCCTGAGGATCAGCACAACACCGTCCTCTTGTCCCCCCCACCCTCTGCTACCCTGGGCATCCCCTGTGCCATCCTGGATGTCCCCTGTACCACCCTGACCACTGTTTGTGAGTGTGACAGGGAGTGGTCCTCAGCCCTCGATTCCCTTTGTGTAGGGCAGTGAGTCGCAGTTTCCCATCTCGGTTTGCGACAGCCCCCCAGTAC